>CM028131.1:946580000-947867500 GCA_016271365.2 Neoceratodus forsteri
AGAATGGTCCTGGGCCTTCAGCTCGATCCAGCCAGAGCATGGACATAAGAGAATTTGTTATAGAGGGACCATGGCGAGACTATTTCACCACCCAGGTGTTTGTGAAAACCCAGATTGAGACAAGAAGTGCAGGGTGAGTCACCTGTAACCAGAACCGGACCAGAGACCCCTAAAGGGAAAGTACCCCAGCTCGTATTGAGAGCGGGAATTGAGATGGGAAAAGCTGGGATCACTCCACCGGAGGGGAAGGCATAAAAACTGCCTCTACCCGCAACGAGTCTAAATCCAATGCACAGGTTCTCCCTGCAAAATTGAGAGTACTACGCACCAGTTAAGTAGTGAAACACTGCTAAATCCTCCTTGAGTAGTGCTTCCTCGCAAGTCCCTAAAAGTTGGAATGCCCTCTAGTGGCCAATTCCCTGACCCTACTAAATGAAAATCAGGAAAGGAGAAAGCCCAGGACCATCCTAGTACCAATCCAAACAAGAAAAAAAGAGAAACTAGCCCACAACCAATCAAACTGGGCTCTTTCAGCCCCCAACGAAAGTAGCCGCCAAAACCTGGCACCCGAATCCCTCCCCCCCCCCAACAAGGCCCCAAACCCAAGTGTTCACTGCTTCAGACCAGCATGGGCCGTTCTGAGATGGAAAGAAAAGAAAAGTCAGGGCGGTCTGCAATGATCCCCAGTCCAAAGCGGTAGATGCAATTCCCGAAGCCTTCACAATTAGAAGATTTCTCTAAGGGAAAAAACAAAAGTTCAAACTCTCGACTGCGTGTAGTACTCCATACTGCACCACAACCATTCAAGAGTCCTTAAAGAGATCTGGCAACATGGATTTAAGGCTCCTCAAAGCCTCTTCAGGGTCTTCATAGCTTTTCCAGGATCCATTAGTTGAAATCTGTAGTGTGGCCGGATAACCCATCCTAAACTTCAAACCTGCAGCAATTAGCTTAGAAAGAATAGGGTGGAATGCTTTTCATTTCAAGCGGACTGAGACGGGTAGATCTTGTGAGATTCTCAGCTTTATATGTTCCCATCGAACCTCTTGCAAAGCTTGCACTTTTTGCAGGAAATGCTGTCTCTCCAAATAATTCAAGAACCGGCACACAATAGGGTGAGGGGGTTCCTCAGGGGATGGTTTAGGCCATAAAGTCCTGAGGGCATGCTCTATAATGTAGCCGGGGCCGAATGGAGATGGGCCAGCCACCGCTCAACCAGCTTCTGAACAAATGCCACAACATATTGGTCTTCCTCTCCCTCCGGTAAACCGAGAATCACTACATTATTTCTTCGGCTCCAACCCTCTAGGTCCTTGAGCTTAGCTTCAAAGCAAGACAATTTCTGGGGCATCAAAACCAGATCAGGGTAGAGACTACCAATTCTTTTCTCAATAGAAGCAATTTGGGCTGTATTATCAGACACAGACAGCGAGAGTTCATCTAGCTTTCTAGATAGCGATTTCAAATCCATTGCCATATCCTTCATTTCTTCTCGAAAGGGTTTAAACTCCTCAAGAAATCTGGGAAAGCGTTAAAGGCTCCTGATCACCACTTTGGCTCAGAGGACCAGGCCCAGAACCACCCAAGGCCCTGGATTTCTTAGGGGCCTTCTCGGGAGTTGCTGGATGGGTATGCTTCTGTGGGGCTTTCTTCATGTAAGCCTCCATCTGCTCGAGATATAACCCGACCAGAGTGCGTCAGTTGTTACACAGCGTTAGATCTCAGAAACAAGAGAAAATAGTGAATTAGAATGCCAAAACAAGATAAAATAATAAACGGGAGGCAGGAGCTTCTTGAAGGAGCTGCTACTCAGCATTCTGCATCACGTGATCTCCCCAAAACTTTTAAATAATAAAATAAATAAATATACCTGTTTGTTGATGCTCTGCACTCTGTAACCACATGCAGGATTGAATTTCTTGTTCTCTGTTTTGTGCAACTTAAAACTCAATGTTACAAGAAGAAAAATATGTGGCTTAGAGTAACAAAACATTTTCTGAAGGAGAACTAGGCTGCAATATTAAAGAGCAACTGACACCTATAGAAAAACTCTGAGAAGAGTAATATTTAAACCATTTATAGTTTACAATGCATTTTCAGTAGTAATCTCTCCTTGTTTGTTACTGTTAAGGAATTTGCATTACAACATGGTCCTTGCATCTTGGTGTTCATTTGTTCTGTCTGCTCATTCCCCACCTGAAGTCATAATCCTTTCTGTGTCACAATGTGCTGTTTAGGAAACAGCTCTGATGTCATAAACAAAGGTTATGACTTCACATAGATTATCATCAGATCAAACGATTGAAAGCCAGTGAACAGAACTACCATCTACCTGAAAAATATTCTTAGTACTAAAGAACAAGGAACAAGGTAATAAGAAAATAGTATAACTCAATTGTAGTGTTTCATTTTTTGTTTTCCCAGAGGTGTCAGCTGCTCTTTAATGTCATATGTTTTTTTGTGTATCAGATTCCTATCATTCAGTGCCTTCTTTATAGGATGTTGGTTTGGCTTTCTCTTTCTAAAGGCCTGTTTACAGGCCACATTGATGTCTGTTATGGTCCGCACTAATACTGCGTCCTCAGTCCTTGTCAATGCGGAGGTGCATAGGGATGACCCCTCTCCACAGCAATATAAGCCACACTTGGGGCCATGATTCTGGGGGGTGGGCAGGTATTCAGGAATGTCAGCAGTGATGCGTCATATGATGCACAGATTATTGATGTCACTGATGTATTAGACCTTTATATTTTCATCAACATTTGTGTATAGCACAGAGTTCCTCCTAATGCTAATTCCCATCACAAGATTGAATATTCCTTGCTGGACGGGGCCCATGCAGAACACTTGTGGGGAGTTTCTGCAGATCATTTTAGGCACCAAGAAGTTGTCCCTTGTCATTAGTGTTATTTGTGTATTGTGTCCTACGTAACTGGAAACTCTGGTGCCTACGATGATGTACCATAGAAATAAAAGGCCTGTTTACACTATCTGATCTGTCCCCATTGTGAGTGGTAGAGATGCATTTCATTGGTGCAAATCAGGTAATGTAAACAATTTGAGATTGTAAATAGCTCCGTTGTGGCACAGGACTATCACTGTTTTGGTCAGAAACTGTATGTTTTTTGCTGGTGTGTAGACTCGCTGCTCCTATAGCAATGGTGCAGCTCTGTGACACCCTGCACCAAGCCTGCTGGAGACTCTGCACTGTCGCTCTTTGCAAGAATCATATGGGTTACAGAAAGGAGTCTTGAGTACCAAACTCTTCAGAAAATCTACCAGAAGACCTGGTGATTACTCCCCTGTGCAACACTAGGGATGATGTAAAGGCAAATTGTCTTTTAACCCCCTGCTCCATCCCTCTGATGCTCATCCACCTGCCAACCCTTTTGCCTCATTCCCATTTTTCAAAGCCTCTGCTCCATCCCTCTGCTGCTTTCCCACCTGTCAACCCTTGGTTACCATTCCAGGAGGCTGTCATCAATGTGAGCCCCCCCCCCCCCCTGACCCAGCTGGAAACATGATTGAAACAGAGGAAGTGTGGTTCAAGTTCCCTGCAATGAACCACAGCAGCAGCATGTAAATGTTGGTCAGCAGCATTTCAGAAGAAGCAGCGGCTGAATATTCCAGATGAGAGTGCAGCAGATAGTGTATGTAAACATGCCTATAGAAGTATGTTCCATGCTATCATACCATGGAGCATCCAGGATCAGGCCATATTATTGGAGGGCAGAGGAGGATGCTGGGAGCATTTGCAATGTGTTGGAGTGAACAGTACAGTCTGTCAACATGGCTACTTGCACCACTCACTCTGGAACACATCCCCATCTCTGCTGCAGCTCAGGAAGAAGGTAAGTATCCACACTGTCACATTTGCACCGCTATAACCCAGGCACTTGGGGTACAGTGGAGCAAATTTGACAGCATAAATGAGCATTAAGACACATTTTCTCCATAAGCTGCTTTTTACCCTGAGGGCTGCCCAAGGCTTTCAACTTTCAACTTTATTGAATATCAAACTGAGATAAAAAATCTATTTTCCAATTGAATCCAACTCTTAACATACAAACCACAAGTTTACAAACATATACACAATTATTACATATAAAACTATAACACCATGATTAGTCAAGATAGTGTAGATAAGGTACAGATTTCATCTGAAACAATTACAATGTGTATCATAAAAAGTGATTAAAAATGACCTAAAACGATAAAAAGATTTTAATACTATAACATTTGATTTCTTTGACAACCTTTCCCATGTTTTTCCAGAATGTTTTAGGTCGAGCACTTACCACTGTCCATCTTTATAACTAATTTCAGATTGATGGATAAAGTTTTATAGTAGTTAGCAGAGCAGATGATACTTTCCTCACAGAGCCGATCTATTAGCATCAATTCGCTTTTTCAAGGCCTTGAAAAGCGTGAATTGTGACGTGAAAACATTCAGCTCTGTGGGGAGGGGCACCATGTACCTTGCTTGCTGGCTGGCTTGCCTATTTTGTATTAAAAGGCTTTTATCCATCTACATCTGAAGTGGAGTTTCTTTATCTAAAGTGGACAGTGATGAGGTGCAGACCTAAAAGCATTCTGTGAGTACTGTTTATCTTGGTTTTGGCCCCGCTATTGGCATTTGTAGTTGCCTGTTTTCTTGCTATCTATTTTCCCATGTTTTTGGTACCAAGCTTGACAAAGTTTTCCTTCCAAAGCTAGTTTTACACTGAGGCACATAAAAACATATACGATTCAAAGATCTTAGACCATGCATTTGTTTTTGTCATTGCAACTGTTTTCAAGAGAAAATCTGGTAAAGACTGGCTAACAAACCTATAAACCAATAAATTCCAATGCATATCTCACCTATCTGGTAATGAACATATACCTGATTTCTGGTACAAAACACAACGATGACTTTTATATGGCAAGTTTGTTATGAATCTTAAAGCACCATTGAACAACACATCCAAAGAGCCTAATAATGTTTTGTTAGCATTCTTATAGACCACATCCATGTAATCTAATATTGTCAAAAACATAGATGTAACCAATAACTTCCTAACTTTTAAATGAAAAAGGGATTTATTCCTATAGAAAAAGCTCAATACTTTATTTATTTATTTATTTGCACATTGGTTTACAACCTTTGAGCCAGAGGCTCATTTCCAAAGGTACCTCGTCACATAGAGGACAAATACAAATACAAGCATTCTTGGTTCTAGGATATAGGTTACATAGTTTGCAGGCACATGTGATAATGAACATGACAAACACATATACAAGCATTACAGGTTCCAGGATATGGGTAACATAGATAGCAAGCACATGTGGTAAAGACAATTATACATAAAAGCCAGTTTGGTTATAATGGCACATACTAGTACGACAGTAAGAGTAGGCAACAGAGTAATAGCAGTTTAATCAGAAGTGGTACATACTTGCAAGGAGAAAGAGCAAGCAACAGGAATAATGGCAGTACAAACAGAAAAGGGGTAGGATTTAAAGAGGTGTGGTAAGGATGCTGCCCACCGGGCATTGTCAGGGCACAGAGTGTTGCGCCTCAGATTATAGACAGGTGCAACTACGCATGTTGAATAGTTCACTTCTGAGTGCAGTTTTGAATTTGGAAATCGTGGGGGCATCCGAGATGGGGAGAGGGAGCGAGTTGTACCAGGATGGGGCTCTATGGTGGAATGACCTCTGTCCATGGGAGGTCCTAGATCTTGGTACCAGAAAAGTGGCCTTGCAGGAGATCTGTGTACAGACCAAGGGTTGGGCTAGGTGGAGGGAGGCTGTCAGCCCGGGCGGGGATAGCCCTAGAAGAGTTTTTTTTTTTGCTATTAGGCATGTTTGATATCGCAGTCGTTCATCTAGGTTCAGCAGTGTTGCCATATCATAGAGCTGGCACGAATGTGTGAGCCTAGGGGTCCCAGTGATTAGCCTGCACACCTTATTTAGGATGAGGTGAATTTTATTGAGGGCAGTTGTGTCAGCAGCACCATAGACCGGTAGTCCATAGTCAGCCAGGGATAATATAGAGGATGTCACCGCAAGCCGGAGGGCAGCTGGGAGGAGACAGTTTTTGTAGCGATATAAGATACCTAGCCGCACATTGGTAGCTGAGGCAAGTGCATCAATGTGGGTGTGGTAGGTGAGGGCTGAGTCAAAGGTGATCCCAAGGTACTTGGAGGAATGGACTTGCTCTAGTGGCTGTTTGAAGCAGGGGAGGATATGGAGTGGGAAGTTGCTGACTTTGTTTTGAGGGTGGACAAAGAGCATGTTTTGGTTTTTTTGAGATTTATGACCAGTCTGTGCTCTTTAAACCAGGTTTCGGCATCATTATAGGAAAGTTGCAGGAGTCCTGGAGGGAGGTAGGGTTACGGTGGGTGGCAAAGATGACGGTGTCACTCTGCATACAGCAGACCTTCCAGTGCATGCACTGGGCAGGTGTTAAGGTAGAGTGAGAGTAGGGGGTCCTAGGATGTAGCCCTGAGGAACCCTGAGGATGGGACAAGTTTGGGAAAGTGTCCATTAATTTTGACACGCTGGGAGTGGGCAGATAGGTAGCTGGTGCACCAGGTGAGTGGCCCAGTAGTGAAGCCAGTGTGGCAGAGGGCATCCAGCAGGAGGGGGTGGGAGACAGTGTTGAAAGTCTTTGAGAGATCGATGAACACTGCCCCAGCTAGGGAGCCAGAGTCCAGGGAGGAGTGGAGGAATGTTGAAAATTCAACTAGTGCAGTGCCGGTACTGTATCTTGCATGGAAACTGTGCTGTTCAGGGCAGAGGATATTGTGTTTGGTCAGGTACTCAGTGATTTGTGTGGCAATCAGTTTTTCAAGGGCTTTGGAGAGGGGTGGGAGCATGGAGATAGGCCGGTAGTTCCCAGCTGAGGACCTGTCACCCCCTTTGTGAATGGGAGTAACAATGGTGGTTTTCCATGCAGTAGGGCATTGCCCCAGACAGAGGGATTTGTTGAGAAGGCTGGTGAGTGGGGCAAGGACCTGATTCAGTACCAGCCAGAGAATGCTGTGGTCCAGGGAGTCGTCGCAGGGACTATTGCTTTTTAGTGCATGGATCATGTGGGGTCTAGCTTCCTGGGCAGTTACCCTACGTAGGTAGAAGCTAGGGTGTTGGAGGGCTGGAGCTGGTAGGGAGGGTGGTGGGTCAAAGAAATTACTGGGAAGGATAGAGCTGAGGTCCGTAAAGGATGTGTTGAGGTAGTTTGCAATGTTTGTAGGGTCCATAACGGTAGTGTCGTCAATGGTGATCTGGTACTGGGCAGGGGAGCATGCACTCCAGTTCAATTGTTTGACATTATCCCAAAAAGTTTGGGCACACCCCCAGGAGGAGGTGAGGGTGGCCTGATAGTGGTCAGCCTTGGCTTTCCTAATGGCCCAAGTGCACTTATTCCGCGCAGCGTTGTAGGCCTGTCTATCAGCCGGCTGGCCTGTTTCTGTTGCAAGGTGCCATAGGTTATCCCTAAGCCTCAGCAACTGTAATAGGGCAGGAGTAATCCAGGGCATGTTATGTTTTTTGGTTCGGGCAGCTGTGAGGGGTGCGAAGAGGTTGCAGGCTTTGTTAAAGGTTTGGGAAAAGAAGGCAAGGGCAGTGTCTATATCAGGAGCATGGTGAATGGGGGACCAGTTTGTTTGGGCAAGAAATTGCCTGAGGTTTTTCAGCCCACCTGGTCTGAAACACCGGCAGAGCGTGTACTGGGCTGTGGGTCGTGACAAGGTGGTCACCCAGTGGAATAGGATTGGGGAATGGTCACAGAGTAAGTCAGGGAGGACTTGGATGTCCAGAATGTTTTTGCGGCGGTTGGTGATGATAACATCTAGGAGGGTGCTGGTACCTCTCTTAGGGTTTACTCTTATGGGTTGGGAGATTAGTTGTGTCAGATCTATGGCAGCAAAGGAGTCCCGGGTGGTGGTGGAGGTGGGGCTGAGCCAGTTCACGTTAAGGTCCCCCATAAGGACTTGTTCAGCCCTGTGAGGGAGGGTGGCAAGATAATCAGTTAAGGATAATAGTGCCGGGTTTTGGTTCTTTGGTGGAATGTAGGCAAAGGTGAGATAAAGGGGCCCCGGAAGGGTCCAGAGTAAGTTTAAGGTATAGTAAGTGCCCCACTTTCAAGGGATGGGGCAGGGAGTGCTTGACCAGTGAGAGAATCCCTGGTATAGATCGCACAGCCACCCCCGCATTTTCCTACATGATCCTCCCAGTATAGGGTGTAGCCAGGGAGGGCAACAAAGGAGTCAGGGGTGGATTTTGATAGCCAGGTTTCCACCAGTGCAATGACGTCTGGTTTGTGCAGCATGACCCAGCATTGAAGGGTATCAAATTTTTTCAATATGCTGCATATATTCATGGAGGCAACACTCAGACCGGGGGACCCACCTGGTGAGCTGGTCTGGGTGGGGTCTGGGTTAGGATGTATATTGCCTGTTAAAAGTAGAAGGAGGACCACGGCTCTGGCCAGGATGCGGTGATATGTATGTTTCCTACGGGTATGAGGGGATGGGAGAGGGACCTTCGGGGAACAGGGGATGGGTAGAGATTGCCAGGTTGGGAGGGCGAGAACGATTAGCCACCAAGGGGGCCTGGGAAGGCGTGGGTGAAGTATAATGGGATGGGTGTTTTAGGCCAGTGCAAGCATGGTAAGTGTGGGGTGAGTGCAAGCCATGTCTGGGAGAATTGTTGGTGCTGGTACCAGTGATCCAGGAGATGGTCATGGTGGGATGAGGGTACTAGGAAAGTAAATGAGGGGGAGGCATTTTAGGAGGAGGTGGACTAACATGGCTCTTATGGTGGTAGTTGGGTAGAAAGGTAGAAGTATTTAGGTTGACTTCTAGAAAATGTGGTTACCACTTTGGATTAGTGGTAATGACATGGACTCTGGTGCATAGGGTACAACGTTCAAGTCTCTGCCAAGGCAGCTAGTGAAGTGCCTGGGTGAGGGCAGTGATCCATGTTCTGGATACCTTTAATTTATTTGTTAGTGATGTTATATGTAACTCAAATGTTAAGTTATTGTCCAATACCACTCCTAGATATTTATAAGATTTCACGTGTTCTAGAATAACCCCAGTTAATGACCTTATTTCTTTCATAATTAACTGTTTTATATTTTTTCCCTAAAGATCATCCATTGTGTTTTGTGCTCATTTAAAAGAAGTCTCAATTTTATTAGTTCTTTCTGTACATTTGAAAAATCCTGTTGCAAAACAGATACTGCTATATTAATATCTTCATTTTTTGTATATAAGATTGTGTCATCAGCATAGAGTTGGACACGTGTCAGGTGAACAAACATTTGGTAAGTCATTTATATATAATAGAAAAAACAGAGGGCCCAGCACTGATCCCTGAGGTACCCTATTACACACAGTAACAGGTGCTGAACAGGCTCCTCCCACCCTGACATGTTGTAGTCTCCCTAATAAATAAGCATGAATCCAGCTCAATGCTGATACACCCACACCCACCTTCTTCAATTTATTCAATAACACAATATGATTAACAGTGTCAAATACCTTTGACAGATCCAGGAATATGGCTGGCATTTTCTGGTTTCTGTCCAAGGCAGCCAACCCATCATCAACCACCTTCAAAACTGTATATGTTGTATTATATCCCTTTCTAAAACCTGATTGACAATGAGTCAACACATCATACTTAATAAAATACTGTATCAATTGCTGATAAATAAGCTTCTCAAAAATATTATTACATACCGGAAGACGTGAAATTGGTCTATAAGAATCCGGATATGTGGAATCCCCCCCTTTATATATTGGAATAACAAGTACTGTTTTTAAGTCAAGTGGCAGTTCTGAACTCTTCAATATAAAATTAAAGATATATGCTAAATGAGGTGCCAACATTTCAGAAGCCAACTTCAAAAAAAAAAAAGGTGAGATTTCATCACATCCGGGTCCCTCTTTTATATCTAACCTTTGCAGCTGTTTTTCAACATCATCAGTTACAACAGGAAAAAATGAAAACAATGGACTTTTTCAACTTGTAATCAAAATCAGTATCCAAAATTGGAGGAGACAGCCCAGGATGTAAATCCTCCAATGTATTTCCAACAGAAGCAAAAAAGGAATTAAACATTTCAACTTTATCACTATCTGATGTTAAAACCTTCCCTTTAGCAATTAAGCCCGTAGGTAAAGAGGGCAAACCCTGTTTCCCCTTTAATGAATCAATTCCCTTCCCTAATGTTCTAGGATTCCCCCCATTGTCTTTTTGCACATCTCTCCCATAGATCCCTTCATTCTAGTTTATGTGAATCCCATCTCTTGCAATTTCATATTCCTAGAGTGAAATCTGAAATGGGCAAATTGACTTCTAGCTGCTTTTGTCCTGTCTTGTAGAATTTCCAACCTAGATGAATGGGGTATTCCTTCATTTATGCCAGTGACTGCAATTAGTTAATTTACTAAAGAATTGGTTAATCACATCTCTGCCAAGGGTTAAGCCTTGCTGCTCTGGTATTAATTAGATCTGTTACATATGCATTGTTTAATTATTCACTTGATTATATTATATGGCTATGGCCAATAATCTGACAAGTGAGGCATCATTTCAAGCCTCATAAATGAAGTTTGAAGTTTATTGCACGTTTAGACAAAAAACTGTTTTGAAAGGCTCTAGAGTCATACAGTATATAAATTATATGTGAATATACAGAATGGATTACAATAGAGGGTTAAATCTTGTTGCTCTTGAATCTGAATAATTAATTCATAGTAAATCTCATAATTTACAGACAGTCGTGAATCATGAGATTAACTTGTGAATGAAAACATAAAAAATGTGTGCCATTTTTGCTAACCTTGTGCTTTGTAATCACCTAGACATGCCATTTCAAAGCCCAGACCCAATGTCTGTCCTAGGGTCAATAATATGTCCCCTATTGCAGCCTTCCATTCAATACACATCCCTTATCAGAGGTCACGAACCGCAAACAGCTCATGAGCCTGACAGGTTCAAAAATCAAAGTGTGGTGGCTACAGGCTAAAGGGCCCAACCAAAACTCTTTTTTAACAGATTTGCTGGAATAGGCATGTAATATATAAAAGTTGGTCAAATTATGGGCTTGAAGGCTATAATCCCATCTCAGGGTTTTTGGCTCAAGTAAACCACTCAGGCTTCACTTCCGTGGATTATTTTACATAAACCCCTGGACTGAATTATCACCTTATAACTCAAGCTGTCCAACATTTACTGCATATATCATTTTTTTTGTACTTGCTAATTCTCTATTACTCTGCTTGTAATGTTTGTTTCTAAGAATGATAGACGAATGAGCAAACACTAATTTATGGAGGGGCAGATCAAAAGTATGAAGCAAAATCAGGGACATCTCTGCAAATCAAAGACAAGGTACGGTAGACAGCACATTAGACCTTCAGCTGGAGTCAGTTCAAGATGCATGCAGAAATCTGTTTGTGTTGCACTGCTTTGGGTTGAGCTCCACTAAACTTATAGTACATGGCTTCCCCTTGTTTTGCATGGCTAACCATCCTGACAAAAAGCTGCTGAAACACAGTTCAAAGGTCACAAAGTGCTGTTGCAGCCTTCTGTGGTACAACAGCTTTTTAATTAGAATAGAAACTAGTGCCACTTGCTGTTTTACTTTCATTTACCCCTACACAGAGAATCTAGACCATCCCCTAACACAAAAAAATACTGTTGTTTCATAATTTTAAGAAATAGAGACCTATCCCTCACACTGGTGAGTTTCCAGTAGCTGGGTAGGGGTGATTTATTATTTTTAAGATACAAAATTAAACAGATGATTTCTTGGTAGTCAAAATAAAGCACAATTTTTATTTTGTTTCATGCTTCAATCCATGTACTATATAAAATAACACATGGGCATTGATGCAGAGCTCAGCTGTGATTCCAGCTCAGTGTTCTGATGACATCAGAGACCTCTCGAGCTTTGCTATGATGTCATCAGAATCACTCAGAAGAAACACAGGCTTGTGCATGGTAGTCCATTCATTAGTCACAATATTCTGCATGCACCTTGAATTGACTCCAGTTGTGTATATACTGTGGATGTGTGCTGGGCCTTCTGTATCTCATGTTAAACGTTTTAGCCAGTAGCATCCATTCCCTGTGGAGTGTCCTTCTTTGTTCCCTTTTCCAAGAACATCAACATTATCTGCTCTGCTGTAGAATAATCCAAATAAAAGATAGCTTAAAAACTGCAGCAGGATGGACCTTATAGTTGGAATATTTGCAAACTTACTTTGCTTGTAAGATTAAATAACTGCATGCTGTGAATATTCATGCTGTGGACCAAACTTCCATGTCATACTTGTTGTGCTATAATAAATATTCATTGCAAAAACTTTGTTAATGCACCAGTTAGGGTTAAAGTGTCAAAAGTAGGGAAATGTGGTGTTAGGGTTCCCAACCTAACACCCCACCCCCACCCTGCAGGCAGCAACAGGGAAAACCATTACGATTTCACTTCTCCGGCATCTTTACAAATAAGGCACGGGCTGTACCTTGGGGCTGTCAACCCTAATGCTCACCCCATTCCATCAGTAAATAAGCTGAGATGTGTAGAGTAAATGAGAATGAATGAGCATTAGGGTTGACAACCCCTAGGTACAGCCCATGCCTGAATTAGTAGTGTACTGTATTCCCCTACACTGAAGAAAAACACATGGCAGTCTAGTGGCACCCACCATCCACTCCAGTTCCTGTTGTGTGAAATGCTTATTCCCTAGTAGTCAAGTGGTACCCCCTACTGTCCCAATCCTCTATGTTAAATAACACCAATTACTCACTGGCTCATTTGTTTCTATAGTACACATGGACTCAATCAGATTCATTCAGACAGCAGCCAACCAAAGTGGTGAGAGGAGGGTCTGTGACAGTTGCCGTCCATTGCCCTGCCCACCACTACCTCTGCTGTATTTATTCAGGTGGGTCAGGTGCCAGATGGGGGAGATGAAAGGTGCTGTGGGTGGGTGGGGAGGGAAGGGTCTCTCATGTTTTGCTGGATAGGAAGGGATACCACTCGCACTAAGGATGCAGTACAAATTCAAACTAGGATTGGAGAAGAAGGGGGTACCACTAGCACCTGGGATGGTATGATAATTCAAACGGGGATCAGAGCAGGAGGGGGTAGCATTAGCACCAGGGATGCAGTGCTTATTCAGATAGGGATTGGGGTGGGAAGGGGTACCACTAACATCAAGGATGCTGTGATAAGTCAAACAAGGATCAGGGCAGGAGGGGGGTAGCACTAGCTCCAGGGATGCAGTGCTTGTTTAAATGGGGATTGGGGTCAAAGGGGGTACCACTAGCACTAGGGATGCTGTGATAAGTCAAACATGGATAGGGATAGGAGGGGGGTAGAATTAGCACTAGGGATGCAGTGCCTAGTCAAATGGAGATTGGGGTGGGTGGGGTATCCCTAGCACCTGGGATGCTGAGACAAGTCAAACAGGGATCAGGGTGGGGGGGACCACTAGCACCAGGAATTCTGTGATGATTCAAACAGGGATCATGGCAGGTGCCTCTAGCACCTGGGATGCTGTAATAATTCCAGCAGGGATTGAAGTGGGAGGAAGGTATCACTAGCACCTGGGATGCTGTAATAATTCAAACGAGGACCGGGGTGGAGCTGAGGCACCACCATGAGGGATTCTGTTAATTCCAGCTGGGATTGGAGCATGGGGGGTATCATTAACACAGGATTATTTGTTCCTTTATACAGGGATAGAGTGAGAGATGGGTACATTTTGTATTTCTGCTTGACACCAGTGCTACTGAAGTAGTTTAGCCACTACTGTGCATGTTGAGAACAATATGGTTTTGGAAGCATTAGGAAGTACTGCCCCAGAAGCACAGAAACATAGAAACATAATTTGTTTGCAGAAAAAGACCGCTTGGCCAACCCAGTCTGCCAAGATGTTCCCTAGCTGGTCTGTCTTAATGGCACAGACCCTAACTGGCCTCCAGTAACCCTCCCTCTTCCCTGTCTATTTTCTAATATACCTGTATGTCTATCCCATGCATGCTTGAAACTCATCACTGTTTTCACACCACCACGTCTTCTGGAAGTCTATTGCAGATGTCTACCACCCTTTAAGTGAAGAAATGCTTCCTTACACCACTTAAATTCCACATCTCTAGTTTCATCCATGCCTCCTGGTCCTGGTACTTTTTCTCATTTGAATGAGACTCCCCTCCTGCACCCTGTTTGCTCATGTGAAATACTTGTAGGGTTCTATCATGTCTCCTCTCACCCTCCTCTTTTCCAGGGTGTACATGTTGAAATCCCTCAGTCTCCCCTCATTTGACTTCTCTTGCAATCTCTGCACCATTTTTGTTGCCTTCCTCTGGACTGCATTCACCCTGTCTATGTTCTTTTTGAGACGCAGCCTCCAAAACTGGACACAGTACCCCTCCTTAAGCACCCAAGCATCCCACTAACCCTACCTATTGTTTTGTCACACTGTTCTGCCACTTTGAGGTCATCAGATATGATAATCCCAAGGTCTCTTTCCTGTTTATAGACTGTCAGTACCTCCTCCACATCCAATACTCAGTGTCACAACTCCACTCAGCAGGTCAGCCCTCTACTTTCAAAGTGCCAACCTCTGTGCATAGGATTGTGGACAGTTAACAGACCAAGGTAACCCTCTTGTCTGTTTTGTGGGTTTGAGTCACCTTTGTCCCAAGTTCCGGAGGGATTCAAACTGATAACCTCTTGTTAGCATACCCAATTGTCAGGCTCAGATAATTCTGTCTTGAGGGGGCCAGATATCTTTGCCTATGGGCAGTTAACCAGGTATAACAAAATGAACCCTTAGAACTCTATGCAAGACCTAGAGAACTCTTATCTGTTTCCCAGTTTGGTATCACAATAAGCACATGCACAGTGTCAACTATAACCATCTAAGCTTTACTTATATAAAAAGAAGTTTCAAGGCACACCAGGCAGTTTCTGTTTTTAAAATACATATCTTTACTTTAAAATAGGTAAAATAGGAAAACAGTAAAATACAGAACAAGAGATCCCACCATGTACAATCTTAAAAACAAAATAGGTTTTAAAGTGCAAATTCCTACAATACATACACTCAGACTGGTCTCATCTAAGGTGTCCTTACTTCTTAATCTTTCAGTGCTTTGTTGTTCCTCTTTTCTCAGTCAGGAAATAATGTCTCTGTGAGGTCCACTCAGTATCTTAAAAGCAGTCTTGAGTCAGTCTTCTCTCTGAGGTCATCTAACTCCACCTTGGTGTATTAAAATGTATATTTTATAACACAGGATGTCCTAGTAAGATATTTTAACAAAATAGGTGACCAATGAATCTCCTCTCTCCATGTGACCTGTCAAAACCAGTCTGTGATCTGCTTCACATTGATATCAAAGCCTCTTTGATGTAGTTCTGGCTTCCTTAGACGACACCCCCAACACATGCATATTGGACTTCTTGAACCAGTCTGCGATCTGTTTCCCACAGACATCAAAGACTCCTTGATGTAATTACTGGATATCTTGGGAGACACCCCAACACATGCATTTCCTCCTTCCTTCATGACACCTAGTGCAAATCAAAGGATTTCCCTGAGGACGTCATGAATGGATATTTTATTTCCTGGGCTTCAAAGAAAACTTAACAAAGTAATTGCAGTTCAGATATCTGCAGTTTAAGCTACCTCCTGTCCTTTGAACTTATCCCTGGGGGGTTTTGATGTGTCAATTTCAGCAAGACAGCATTTTGCCCTGACAGACACTTCCTTACATATTTTATATTGCAGAAAAAATATCATATTGAAATCATAGCCAGCTGTCCACGTGCCACACTCAACTCACGGGTTCCCATGCCATGGGTTCCTGATTTTGCACTTTTTGGCATTGAATCCCAACTGCCATGCTGCTGACCATTCCTTGAGTTTCCCAAGATCCCTGCACATTCTCTCCACCACCTCCTGAGTGTCTACCCTATTGCAGATTTTGGTATCATCTCCAAAATGGTATACCTTTCCTTCCAATTCTTCTGCAATGTCACTTATCAAGATATTGAAGAGGATCAGTTCCAGCACTGACCTCTGTGGCACCCCACTAGTCACTCTCCCATCATTAGAGTGAGTGCTGTTTACTACCACCCTCTGTCTCCTATCTGTTAACCAGTTTTTAACACAGTTCACTCCTCTGGATCCCAGCCCTAGGATGTTCAGTTTCTTTATCAGCCTCAGGCTTTGCGAAAGTCCAGATAGGCCACAACCACTGCCCTCCCCTGATCTATGTCCCTGCTCACCCAATCAAAGATATCTATCAGATTAATTTGGCATGATCATACAGTCCCCAACAGCCAACAACTTCTATATTTCTTTGTTCCTTAGAACAGTGTCTTCTGCCTCTTAATGAAGGAATGCAAAGTTTCTTTCTGGGCACAGTTTAATCTTTCACACACATACCACTGTATCATGCATTCATGGTGTCCAAGTACCTTTATCTCTGGATGGAAACAGTTCTTGGGTATTCATGACTGAAAGCAGTTCATAGATGCAAGAAGTAGTTCTCAGTCCCCAGATGATTCTTCAGCAAGAGATGTAGGAGGTGTAATAACAAGTTAGTTGGTGCCCACTGCAGGATTAGAGCGAGGGTGTCATACCTTTTCAAGGTCTGTGATATGATATCACATCAGAGCTTCTGACTGCTTTTGTCCCTATTTGGACCAACATCTTAGGCCTTTCAATCACTGGCCATTTTTTAAAACTTGCTTTGGGGGGGGGTAAGAAGGTCCTGTTGTCTACGTGCTCTGCTCTGACCACAAGCTCCAAGTGATATTTCCTGCAGGCCTTCAGTGCACAATTCATTCATATTCTAGACAGCTACATCAGAATGGCTGTTGTTGTTGTCTAATACAGAGGCCTCTCAAGAGGTCAGTTTTCCAGGTTAACCTGACATTATGCCCATTTTATTTCCATAGCCTAGAAATGTATGTGTCAGAGGGATTGTTCCAGCATACCCACCTTTGTGGGGGCAGTACCACCATTATGTGTTAGTGTTCTACAAAGGATTATCTTAATCGGTCACACATTTTAGGACAACTCCATATTAAGAAGTTCCTTATGTCAGCAATTGTTGGACTATCAATTTCATCTGATAAATGGTTGCACAATATTTGCCAAAGGCTTGAGTCAATTGTTGAAGCCCGTGAGCCATTTTTTTTTCAATATAATGAACTAGAGATTTACGAGAACATTGACATCTCTCAGAATGTTATTCATTTTAGCAATTTGTTGTTGTATTAGGGAACATGAATTTTAATTTACCTTCATCCATAATCTCAATTAAAGGAGAAGACTCCTGTTTCTTTATGAACTGGATATTTCTGACATATTTTTCATACATGACATCAATTACTGCAAGCATGCCAATAAGAGATTGGTATTTTTTTTCTGTTGTAACACATATCTAGATCCTCAGGCTGTGACACAAGCTTGTAAAGTTTCAAGCAATTCTCCATTTGTATGCAAATGAGGCACTTGTAATCAAACCCCTCCCTTGGTGTTGCTGGAGGAGCAGCTCAGAAAAAAGCATAAGGTTTTCAATACTTCCAATCTGTATTTTATTTTAGGTTTGTAATGGCTTAAGACAGTCATGTCATGCCACTTACACAGTGTGTAATACTAGTAGCCTTTATGTGTGCTTAGCAAATAATACATCTAAAAGTATTTTATTCAGAAGAAAACATCTATTTCTTTGTGCTGCTCATCTCTTACTGTAAGACAGTTGTAACATGTTGTGGGGAAGACTAGACTGAATGCTTCCTTTACACAGATGACATACATCCTTCTTTCAGAAACTGGAAAAATGCAGAGCTAGATCACTTAGTTTAAAAAGTGTATGTTTTCCATTTCAAGCACTCCTTAAACCACAGTTCCTGACTGGAAATACCAAGAGAGGGAATGAATATGACATGAGAGGAGTGAAGTGAGCAAATACATAGCACTGCAAATGCAAGACTTCTCCTTTAAGTTACCTTTCATCTTAGCTATGCATGGAGTTTCTAAATTCACAGCTGACTCACATCTACAGTAGTGACTAGGGATTCCACCTCCTCTCCAAGCATAATTTTGGTAGGTGTGCCTGGCTCAGTCATCACCAAATACAGAGAGTATTTCATACATAATATCAGAAAAGTGAGTGTAGCAGTGCCTTAAAGTCTCATTTGATAGAGACATAAAAATGCTTGGATAACATTCCTGAGTATTCTTATGCAATATATAGGGCTAATTTAAACCTAATGAGGTTTTACCTTTCTTATTACTTCCTCATTTACCTCATGTGATCTCTGCTCAGTTTTAGACATGGACCAATTATTGTAAAGCATTTTATCAGCAGTTTGCAGACCATTTTAAATACATTGCCTAATGGATCATTCTGTGAGTCATTTTATCAGAAAGAAATAAGCCACTACAGGCTGTGGTTTAAAGGATTTCAATGCATGCCCCAGTCCCACCCCATCCATAGTAGTGTCCCAGTTATCTACCCCCCCTCCTTCATTATCATAATAAACAAGTGCACGACAGCCATTGTCACTTTCTGTGGTTTTAGCTCAATTTTTCCCCCAGTCATCGATAATATATCCCTCCTCTTCTTTACCTCTCTAACCTGCCACCCCATACATGGCCTCTTTCCCCTATATGTGTAGTTGCCAGCTGCTTCACTCAAAAGATCTCTGCTTATAACCCCTGTATGCCTATGGTTGATTGTACATCTGCAGACTTCTTCAACTGTAAAATAATGCTGTTTTTTTTTATTTCAACCTTGTACTCGTACTGTATACACTGTATATACTTTTTCTTCCTTGTATATTATTGCTTTTTGTATACCTGCTTCTGTACTGTACTTTGATGTATTCATGACCAGGTCCACCTTGCAAATGAGCCTTGCTCAATGGTGCCTGCCTGGATAAATAAAGATTTTGATTGATTGATTGAAGTAAGGACATTAAGCCAAAGGCCAAGTGTTGTTATGGCTCCTGGAAGTTCTTAAGTTAAGCAATAGGACATAACAGGGTGGGAGTTATGCTGAGATTACTGCATGCCCAGGAGCTTGTGCCAGAGGTCCTTACAGTCCCTGGAATCAGGAGTGTAGCAAGGCAAATAAAGCTTCTACAGTTTGTACACCATGACCTTATTTAATGTCCACTGCCCTGTTTGTTGTCCCCAGTTGAACCCTGTCTGTGGCCTCTATTCTGTGTTTGGCCCCCAGCTGTACCCTGTTTGTTGCTCTTCAGTTGTATGCACCAATGCTGTTTTAAGCATGGTAAAACACTAAAGCATTACTCAGGTCAATGCATTTACAAAATAACTCACTTACATAGAACAAAAAAATATATAACATCAGAGAAGGTATTGTAAATGTACCTCTATGGTAGAGTATTGTTTTTTGCCCCTCAGAAATAAGTATGTACAGCATGACATGACATTGTATATGTGTTCCTATACCCTTGCCAGGAAGTAGAGTAATATCAGCATAAATCCAACCCTGGAGTGACTTATTGTGCTTATAGAATGGGTCTTGTGTCACACTCTTATAAATAACCTAAAACATTTTTCACAATGTCTATAAATGTATTTTTTAGTTAAATCATTCTTCTGCTACAAGACTGTCACTAGAAGGCATTATAGAAACATTTTCTGTTTTCTGTGTTGTGGTGTGCCTTCATTAGTGTGCCATTGTTGGTTTTAATTTATTTTTTCTTTCAGTTTATTCACTTAGAAGTTGCAGAGGGAGCAGGCAGAACACAACAAACTAAGCAGCTATACAAAAAGTAAGACTGATTGCATTTATTTTGATTTTTCAGCCGGGATCTGTGGGGGTGGTGGATGTTGTGGAAATTCTGAAGGCACAGCAATCTATTCAATCCCGATGTAGGCTGGCACAGGTATTTGGTTGTAATTTATTTTCCTTTTAGGTTCTTCACAGTTTTTGGTTTCCTTACATAGAAGTAGCGATGTTGTAAAGTTTTCATTTACTGATGAAGTTAAATCAATTTGCAAATTTTTGCATTTAGTAGGAAATTTGCCTTTGACATCTTCACCTGGCAACTTAGCTTTTAACTTTACCTTTGGGGTACATTTGGACAAAGTTTTAGTGGTCACTCCCAGGTGGTGGAAAAGATGGACAGTGATCTGAAAAGACTGAAAGAGTGGTCAAGGTTATGACAGCAAGATTTGAATGCAAAAAGGTGCAAAATAATGCACATGGGCCATAGAAACCCGGGAGCGAAGTATCAAATGGGCGGAGTGATACTGACAAAGACCAAGCAGGAATAAGACCTAGGGGTAATCATATCAGATGACTTAAATGTTACCAGGCAATGTGACAAGGCAGTCAGAAGGGACAGTGGGATGCTGGGGTGCATAGGAATGGGTATTGCCAGCAGGAAGAGGGAGCTGGTGCTTCCCCTATATAGATCATTGGTAAGATCCCACTTAGAGTAGTGTGTCCTGTTCTAGAGATCACATCACAGGTAGGACATAAACAGAGTGGAGGTAGTCAAGAGGAGGGGAACCAAAATGGTGCAAGGTCTACATCAAAAGCCCTACAAGGAAAGGCTACAGTAGCTAAATATGTGCACCCCAGAGGAGAGGAGAGAGATGGGGGATATGATAGAAATCTTTGAATACCTCAAGGTGTTTAATAAGGTACAGGATGGGAGTAAATTTCAGAGAAAAAGGTGCTCTAGAACAAGGGGGCATGCTATGAAGCTGGAAGGGGGTAAATTCAGGAAGGATTTGAGGAAGTACTTCTTCACAAAAAGGATGGTGGATACCTGGAACAGCTATCCAGAGGAGGTAGTGGGGGGCAAAGACAGTGGTGGGGTTCGAAAATGCCTGGGACAGGCACAAAGGAATCTTAGAGATAAACAACAAGTGGAAGACATTGTGCTGTAGATCAAGTATGGGTCTACAGCAAAAAATGATGGTTAAAAAGAAAAAAAAATGGGCAGACTGGGTGGGCTCAGCAGTCCTTATCTGCCATCACATTCTATGTTTGTTTGTTTCTGTGTTTTCTCAAAATGAGGCAACTGGTAAACAAGAGTCTCAAGGTCATATAGTACAACTCTGTACAGTGAGTCTACTTCATTTATGGTTTTGCAGTGTTAGTCAGTGGAGGAGATAGGAGCCTGAGAAGCTTTCAAATCAACTTGTTTGATATAAATCAACAATTTACATAATTTTGCCTGCATTTTGTATTCTTGTTTCATTCTGATTGAATTCTTTGAGATCTTATGAGTACTTCAGTTTCAGTTTTAGTTTCTGGTATATTTTGCTTGTAATTCTTTAGTTATAATCTTTAGTTATAGATCTCTATTTCCACTTTTTTCCCCTTGGTTTTTATCTGACTTTTTCTCTCTTTTATTCACTCTTTTGTTTATTTAGAGAGAGAGTTTAGGTTGGGTTGTGCTTGGATTCATAGTGTAGCCATACAACTGCACCCAACAGCACTGGCTCTGGAATAGGAGGTGGGGGCAGTGGGAGGGGTGATCCAGCAGCTCCCCCCACAGCACCACAGAAATAGCCCCCAATGGAGCAGCAACTGACCCCTTGTGCCCCTCCATGGCACCACCACTGCCACCGGCTGATCCCTCTGAGGAGCTACATGCTGGTTCCTCATCTTCAGGCTACTCAGTGCTCTTTTACAGGAAGCAGCCAAGGTGTTGCCTTGAGTGGGATTTTTTTCCATGGACCCCAACAATGACTGTGTTGTCAAATGTCATCTCTACAACACGCTTCTTAGTAATGGGAAGAAGGACAGCCATCTAGGCACCAGTGGGCAACATACCCTCATGAGAAGCCACTACCTGAGACAGACAAGGGTCAGAAAACAGGAAGTGATGAGTGGTAGCAGTGGTGGTGGTGTAAGTGGTCCTTCTATGCTGCTGAGAGGGTAGCCCACAGTTAGACAATGTCCATGACAGTCATATGAGCCCAGGAACAGCAGTCATAGTGAGTGGCAGGGTCATGGAACAGCACCAGCACTGGCACTGCCAAAGCCCAAAACCACCAGAGGGGAGCTGGCACAAATGCAAGTGGAAATGGTGGAACCTCACTGGAAAATACTCTGCAGAAGCTGCTTGAAAATCAACAAATGCTTCTTGAGGGGATGAATGAATTCCATTGCAGTGGAGCAGGTTCACTTTCATCTGGTCCTTAACAATATTCCCTAAATCATGCATTTTCAGTACTTTCTTCTCCATTCCTCCTCACTAATCCTCACTCTTTTACACCCTGTTCTTAGTTATAACTATCAGGTACTCCATCCTGTCTCTCATTAGTCTTTTGTTAACCCTCTTTGTTTACAAAAATATATATACTATATAAACGTTTTAAAAAATACAAAAACATTTTAAACTTTTCCTATCTCTCTTACTGTTTAACTCCATTCTTTCTGTCTGAGTGGTAAAACATTATATTTTCTGTCTATATTTTCTTTAATGGCACTGTTTATGCACCATATCAGTCTATTCTCTCTCAATACTGTTGTTGTTATAAAGCACTGTTGTTTACATATATCGTGCATGTGAAAAGCATAATTTTAAAAATTGTCTGGTTCCTGAATTTTTTTTATTCCAGTAGTTAATGCTGTGCTATAACAGTCACCCACTTGCCCTGTCAGACTGATTCCCCCTTAACACAGCCATTTTTTTCACTGTTCTCACTTCCCCAAAATTTCTCCTGAACAAGAAATTATTAAATAGTGGTATCTACTGCTGTACTGTTTAAGTTAACCTCTTGGACCGTATTTGTGAATCATTGTAGTTAACACAAGTGCACAAGCATGATATATAAATTTTTCACTTCTTGAAATGTTCTCCTGAACAAGAAATTATGAAATGGTGGTAATGTACTACTGCTGCTACTGCCACTTGCTTTTGTGCTATGTGACAGTCCCACCACCACAGTTCTTGTAATGCACTTTAGGGGAAATGTCACCAAAAGCACAATATACATAAATTCTGTGCTCAAAATTTTTCTCAACAACCAGAAAAAAAATATGACAGGCTGCTGCATGATGCTGTGCTGTGTGTCAGTCTCACCACCACAGTTCTTGTGATGCACTTTACAGAAAATTGTGCAAAAAGCACAATATACATAAATTCTGTGCCCCCAATTTTTCTCAACAGCCAGAATAAGCATGTCAGGCTGCTGCATGCTGCTAGAAGCTAGTGCACTGTGTGTCAACTCCCTGCCATAGTTATTATAATGCACTTTATGGGAACTTTTGCTAAAAGCACAATATGTATAAATTATGTGTTCCCAGAATTATTTTAAAGATCAGAAAAAATACATCAGACTGTTGCATACTGCTACATGGTGTCATGCGGTGTATCAGTTCCATTGCTGCAGTTCTTGTAAAGCACTTCAGGGTATGAACTTTAGTGCCCCCAAATTTTAAGTCTAATAAATTCTCCTGTCAGGAAATGTTTGCATGAGGAAACAAAATGAGATGGGCTCCCTAAATTAATATACTGCCTTTGCAATGTGTGAGCCTCCAACCACAGCACCTGTTCTGATGAACTGTAGTGCCCAGAAATTCTGGATATTTTCTTATGAAATCATAAGCTGTGTTTGGGGTGCAGATCTGGATGATGATCTTTGAGTATCGATATGTGTCCTACAACAAAGGTAAATACAGCATTTATTTTTTTTTTGTTTCTTTTTTTCCTGTTTCTCTCTTTCTACAGTAGCAGCCACAGACACTGCCAGCTATTTCCCGAAATTTCTGTGATATTTTCAGAAATGTCTCCTGCTTTCTGCATTTCCACAGTAGGGGCAGCAGAGAGAAACTCTTCAGAAATTTTACGAAATATCTGGAAATAGCTGGCAATGTCTGTGGCTACCACTGTAGATATTTATCACTATGGTGATAAAATTCTGTTGCTGCATGGGTCTGACCCAGATCTGGCTATTTAATTTAGCAGTGTTTCCTACCAGGGAAGGTAAGTATTCTTTTTTTTAACATTTTTGGTTTTAAATTCTTAAATGTTATTTGTATGTCACCCTCTAACTGTTTTATATCACAATGGCCAATGGTAAAGGGGAACCTATGGATTCTAAAGTGGTGGCTCAGTACTTAAACCACTACTTTATTACCCTGCCTGACATTGAAATACCCAATAGTATAACAAATCAATTTAGTGAAAATAGAGCAGGAAGTAATGAATTAAATTGCCCCTGTTCTATTTCAGGACAACAAAGGAAAAGGAGGTGAGGAATGTGGTTAAAAAGTTGAACCCTAAAAAATCCTATGGTCTTGATACGATAGAAATAATATTTTTAAAAGATGTAATAGAAATAAATTCACCAGTGTTGACTAGTTGTTTAATCAAAGTTTAACAGCAAATTTATTTCCTGACTTGTGGAAGGTCACAAAAATTGTTTCTGTTTTCAAAGGAGGTAAATCAGATGCTCCATCTAATTATCAGCCTATTACAGTCCTTCCCATTCTCTCAAAGTTAATGGAGAAGATGGTGTATAACCAACTCTATAAGTACCTTGAAAGCATTAAAAGTTGTCCAGATTTCAACATGGCTTTGGGGCAGGGTATTCGATGGTCGCCGCGCTTGTGGACTTTGTAAACATGGTGGCAAAAGCACTGGATGAGGATGAATCCATCAGCGGGGTGTTCATAGACCTGTCTAAAGCCTTTGAGTTGGTGAACCACCATATACAGTACTTTTTGAAAGAATGGAAAGGATAGGAATAGCCTCAAGAACCTTACAATGGTTCAAATCATATTTGGGGGACAATAAATAATGGGTAGTAGTTGCTAACCACTTATCACACTTTGGTCACCTGAAAAGAGGTGTACCCCAAGGATCAATACTGGGACCACTGCTGTTCTTAATTTATGTAAATGATTTATCTGAACATATTATAAATTTACAGATAAGGCTTTACCCAGATGATACTGTCTTGCTAGCCACAGCAAAAACTCAAGATCAGTTACTCAAAAAACTTCAGTTAGATTTTAATATTTTGCAGGATTCGTTTACTGAATCAAAGTTTGTTATGAGTCAAAAGAAAAAAACAAGTAATGCTTTTTCATAAAAAAGGGAAGAACAGTAGCTGCCCCAGTCAATACTCAGAGGCCTGGATATTCAAAGGGTTTGCGCATGATGCAACAGAGTTGTGCTGGTGCAACCCCGTACTGTACCCCGGTGGGATATTGATAAGTCTGCCAGGTGCAGATCAAATCCTGATGCACCGGGGTGCAGTGTTAATGTATGTGGCACAGATACAGGGGATGTGCCCATGCACATGTGGCACATCCCGATATTCAGCCCAGGATGTGCAGCGCATATGCTGGCACAACCCTGCATTGTGCCACATGTGGGGCTCAAAGTTAAGCCCATGAATAGTAGAAATAAATCCTGGCCACCCACATGTAAGCTGCTGTATTGCAGGGTGCAACACAGCAGCTGCCAGCCATGGGTGGTCACCCGCCCACCCAGAACACCATCCATAAGCACCCATAGCTCCCTGGTAGTCTAGTGGTACCCCCTCCCTTCTGTTTCCCCCATCACTGGTAAATCACCATAACATAAATCCCTGGTGATCCAGTGGTACCCCCCTCCCTCCTGTTTCCCTGATGGCTGGTAAATTGCCATAACATACTTCCCTGGTGATCCAGTGGCACCCCCACCCTTCCCACCCATGGGACCCCTTGCCAACCCCGTACCTCCCCATCATTGGGTGAGCAACTGCAAGCTCCTGCATACCACCCAGCTACCCACCAAATGACAGGTACAGTATGGGCTGTAAGCCCATTGATTCACATGTGGACCAGTGGGCTTACAGCCCATACTGTACCTGTCATGTCGGGCAGGCGGTGATATGCGGGCAGGTTGCAGCCACCCACCGATGATGGGGGGGGGAGGTGGGCAAGGGGTCCTGTGGGTGGGAGGGGTGGTGCCACTGATCACCAGGGAAGTATGTTACAGTGATTTACTGGTGAGTGGGGAAATGGGAGGGAGGGAGTGGGTACCACTAGACTACTAGGGAATTATTTTATGGCGCTTTACTGTGATCGGGAACACGGGAGGGAGGGTGTATCACTAGACTACTAGGGAATTATTTTACAGCAATTTACTGTGATTGCGGCTATGGGGCGGGGGATGCCCCGGGACCCCCACTGTGCACACGTCATTCTGTGCAGGGTGCCAGGCGCAATTCGCCGGGCTGCCCTGTGCAAGGTATGCAAATGGGTCCATAATGGCATGCAAATGGCTCCATTTGTGCCTTTCATATATTATGTCCTCATCTGCATGCCCTCTGCTTAATATTGCAGGTGATGCACCCAGCACAACTGTGTTTGCGCTGGTGCATCCCTGTGCTCCCTAGCTGTGGCTTGTGCCAGTGCAGTGCCACTGTGCAGTGCACTGTCCATGCCATATTCAACTGTGCTGCACCATGGTGCATCACCATTGAATATCACCTGGTCCAGGCCTCAGTGCATTCCAGTTGTGCTGCACCTGCGCTTGCGTCACTACCAGGCGCAGTCTGAATATATGGGCCAGTGACTGTAACAAGAATCAATCAAATATTAAAAGTAACAAATCAGTACAAATTCTAAGGGGTAATTATAGATAATTCACTTACATTTAGTGCACACATAGACTATATAACAAAAAGAGTAAATTTAAGGACTGGTGCTTTACGGTGTTCTTCATCGATAGTGTCTTATCAGACGAGAAAAAAAAATATCCGAACAGTTAATAATTCCGGTATTAGAATATGATAATCTGGTTTATGGTTTTGCAGAGCTAAAATATTTAGATAAAGTTAATAAATCTTGCAACCGTTTGGCAAGATTTGTTCTTCATTGTCCATTTAGGACACACCATTGCCAGATGTATAATGTTCTTAAATGGGACAGTATAGAAGTACGATTTAGGAAACAATATTCAATATTCATTTTCAAAATTCAAAAGGGTCTGATAACAGGAAATCTTAATATACAGCAGAATTTAGGGATACAAGATTATGGAATGAGGGAGGTAGTTCATACGAGCATAAAAATCCCTAAAACCAATACCCGGTATGGCGGCATGATTTTTCAGTATCATACAGCCAGAATCTGGAATGAAATGCATCAATCAGGAATTTGACTAAAGTTTCTACCTTTAAATCACAACTGGATATTAGCATAATACAGGAATGCAACTGTTATTAAAAATGCTGTGTCACTTTCTGTTCTGCCATCTGTATTAGATTTATAAGAATGTGTTAAATATTTGTGCAATATATGTATACTTTGTGTAATCTTATGAATCTTTGTTTGTTGGTTTTAAGAACGTCTTACATATTAACAGGATAACTTTTCAAACAGGACCTTTGGACCTAAAGTTTCATCCAGTATAAAAATAAAAATTTTAACTAACTAACTAACTCTGTTTTCTTCTCCTGTTTCTTTCGTTTCAGGTATTTTTCAGCAGTGTGACAATGTAGAATCAGGCAGCAGCATCTGGTTGGTGGCTGGTATAAACTCTAGATATACAGGATGGGCTGAATTAAAAAGATCACGCAGTGGTGGAGAAGCTGGGGGGGGAGGGAGATCTGAGCACTAGGTTGTAACATTAAACACATCAATGATCTGGCAGAGAATATGGCAACAGCTTGCTTCCTAAAGGAGGAGTCATTCATGAAAAGATAGAAAGAGACCTGTGAATAGAAGACTGAATTTATTTAGACTCTAATGCACTCCCTATTGCGTTACACTTGTGAAAGGAAATAATTGACTTTTGGAAAACATACTTACTGTCACATTTGTAATGGCCATGCTCAAAATGGTGCAAAGGTGCCCCAGATAGAAGAGGCAGTGGAGGAGAAGTGATGCTTGCTGGATGAGAAGGCAGCAGGACAGGAGAACTGTGAAGGCAAGAGAACATGATTTAGACTCTACTTAAGTTGCATCTGTGGATGACCGCACAGTATATCCATTGTCCCCTTCCAGTCTTACTAAACCTATCACCTGTGAAGAAAAAAGAGAAATTATTTAGCCTCTTTCAGCCACTGTAGTGACTCCAGGGTACATCCATTGTCCACTCCAAGTCTTAATATACCTGTTACCTGAGAAGAAAAGAGAAATTATTTAGCCTGACTTGGCAAATATGTCACTGTGAACCTGTGACAGGAAAACAAACTATAAAACTAAAAAGAGAGAAAATCATATTATGATACCATCAAATAAATGAAATAAATATGCACTGCCATAATGGTGCCACAGAAAGGGATGGTGGAGGAAGAGGCAACTTAAGTTTGTGCCTTGCAGGCTGTCTGGCTTTACAACTGGCTTGCTAGTCATTCCAGTGACTGGTCAAACCTGCAGTGAGAGGGAGACAAAAGGAAAGAAAGAAACACATTACAATGTCTTGCAAGCAAGATGGAAGCCCCCCCCCACATGTGATGATGAGTCACCACCAACAGTGAGGATAAGGAGTATTAACAACAGTGACAGTAACTTACCATTACAGCAGGCAAAGGTTGACATTGCTGGACATCAGGTCTTGCTACCTTGATGGGCTGGCTAGCGGCTTGGCTTGAGGGCTGGCTGGAGGTCTGCCTGGCAATGGCATTCATGCTGACTTAAGAGTCAGGGATTTCTCCATCTGGATTCATGCAGCGGAGGCCATGGTGGTTCATGTTGTTGATGGATGTAGAGGACACAAGGCAGGCAGAGGAGGAGGAGGCAGTTTCCTAATTGCTGAAGGATGCACGGTCAATTATGCTGGCTTAAAATTCTGGGTTTCCCAGTCTGGATGCATGTAATGGAGGCAGCGGTGGCCAATGTTATTGTTGGTCAACTTGGCATTTTATGATGCAGTATTAACTATTTTCTAGTTTGTCTGTAGGCTTCACACAGGACAGGGCAGAGGCAGGTAATTGGATGGATGGATGGAACAGGGAACAGCAGCACAACTTGGGCAAATATAAAATGACAGGAAAACAAAACTCAATTATAAGGAAAAGGATTCAACTGATTAGGAGGGAAGAATGGAGAGAACACATTTCTTGTTATTCTTGTCGGCACCACAAAGGAAGCAGCCCTCACAGTCTTCCATACTAGAGTTGTCCCCACATGGGAATTCCTTCTCCATCCATGCTTCATCTACCTCAGTAGAAGGCAATTTGCCTGTGTTGATAACATCAGACTCTTCATGTTCATCTTTGCCACCACCTTCACATTCATGTGGTAGGAATGCTGACATGATTGTGTTAAATGGAATATGCCCTGCATTCGTTTTAATAAATGTTAGCATGCCAACATTTCTAGAGGATAGATTTGTATGCCTGTCCTGCACAATGGCACCTGCTGAACTGAATATCTGTGCCACACTGACACTCGAGGACAGACAGCTCAGGTATTTGATTGCTACTGAGGTCAGTGCTGACCAGTTCGTGACCATACTACTCCAGCACAGAAAAGGCTCTTCCATAGATACATAGATATGTAGACACTGTCGGCAGATAAGGGCATATGGCCCACCCATTCTGCCCATTCGAGCTTGTTAGTTCCCTTTATGCTTTTCTAGAAGTCTGTTGCCCCTTACCCCTGATCTCCAGAATTCCTTTATGTCTATCCAATGCATTCTTAAATCTGTGATTGTTTCAGCCCCCACCACTTCCTTCAGTAGGGTGTTCCACTTGTCCATCACCCTTTCTGTGAAGAAATTCTTCCTCACGTTTCCTCGGAATCCTCCCTCCAACTTCATCCCATGCCCTCTAGTCCTGGAATATCATTTTTGCTGGAAAATTGTGTACTCCTGCACCCTGTTCCTCCCTGTAAGGTACTTGTATGTCTCTATCATATCCCCTCTCTCCCTCTTCTCCTCCAGGTAGTACATATTCAAGTCCTTCAGCCTGTCCTCATGTGATGCCATCCCTGTACCATCTTTGTTGCCCTCCTCTGAACCTTCTCTACTCTGTCTATGTCCTTACGTAGGTAAGGTCTCCAGAACTGTACACTGTACTCCAGGTGGGGCCTCACTAGTGTCTTGTATAGTAGAATTATGACCTCCCTTTTCCTGCTGATGATGCCCCTGACTATGCATCCCAGCATTCTATTTGCTTTACCTGCTGCCTTGTCACACCATTTCCCTACCTTGCGGTCATCAGAGATGATAACCCCAAGGTCCCTTTCCTGCTTGGTGCATGCTATATTCTCACCCCCCACCCACCAACTGATATGTTGTTCCAGGGTTTTTGTGCCCTATATGCATTGTCTTGCACTTCTTTGCATTGAATTTCAACTGCCAAACCCTTGACCATTCTTCAAACTTCTGCAGGTCCCTCCTCATTCTGTCTACACTATCTAGTGTGTTCACTCTGCTACAGAGCTTCGTGTCATCAGCAAATAGGGATATTCTGTCTTCTAGGTCCTGCACAATGTCAGTGATGAAGACGTTGAATAGGACTGGTCCCAGCACTGATCCCTGTGGTACCCCACTGGTCACTCTTCATAGAAACATAGAAACATAGAAGTTGATGGCAGATAAGGACCGCAAGGCCCATCCAGTCTGCCCATTTCTTTTTCTACCTTATAAATGTGCCATCGGCCTTTGCTCTGTCAGTGACCTATCTATTCATAGTCATTTGTATTGCTCCCTTATGCCTTCCCTCTGTGGAGTGACAGCCATTTACCACCACGCTCTGTGTCCTGCCGCCCAGCCAATTACCCACCCACCACACTACTGTCCTGCCATTCCCATATTCTGGGTTTGTTTAATAGCCTTGCATGTGGCACAGAGTCAAAGGCCTTGCTGAAGTCCAGATAGGCCATGTCCACTGCCCTCCCCTGATCCACCTCCCTTGTCACTCAGTCGAAAAATTCAGTGAGGTTGGTCTGGCATAACCTCCCCACAGTGAAACCATGCTGCCTTGGGTCCTGCAGTCCATTGGCAACCAGATGTTCCACCAATCTCTCCTTCAATAGTGCTTCCATGATCTTCCCTACAACCAAGGTCAGGCTGACTGGTCTGTAGTTCCCCGCTTCCTCTTTGTTCCCGCTTTTGTATAAGGGGACTACATCTGCTGTCCTCCAGTCTTTGGGTATCCCCCCCTTGTTTCCAGTGATGGACTAAACAGGATTGCCAGAGGTTCAGCCACCACCTCTCTTAGTTCCTTTAGGACCCTGGGATGCACCCCATCTGGCCCATTCTTTTATTGACTCTTATTCCTTCCAGTTCCTTTAGGACCCTTTCCTGTGTAAAGGGACTTGTGTCCATTTCTGCACCATTCCCACCTCTTTTACTTCCTTCAGGCCTATTACCCTCCTCTTCCTCAGTAAAGACTGAGCAGAAATGTCTGTTCAGTATGTCAGCTTTACTGTTGTCATCCTCCACGCAGCCACCGTCCTCCCCCTTCAGTCTCACTATCCCTCCCTTTGCCCTTCTTTTTTCACTTATGTACCTGTAAAAGGCATTGACCCCTCTACCCACTGATTTTGTTATGCGCACTTCTGTCAGAGCTCTGGCCTCCCCTACTGACCTCCCTACCTCTCTTTGCTTCTCCTGGTACTTCTCCCTATCCCCTTCTGCCTGCGTCTTTTTGTATTGCCTGAATGCAATCTTTTTGGCTTTCACTTTCTCCGCTACCTCCTTGGAAAACCATAATGGCCTCCTCTCCTTTTCCCCTTCTTAACCTGCTTAATGCATAATTCTGTTGCTGTTGTAATCCCTGTTTTAAATATTGCCCACTGTTCCTCCACCCCTGATTCCCTCCCCATTCCCATTAATGCCTCTTTCAAGCATGACCCCATTCTTCCAAAGTCTGCCCTTCTAAAATCTAGGATACATGTTTTTGTGCAGTTTGATTCTGCTGCTTCTGTGATTTCAAACCACAGTGACTGTTGGTCATTGTTCCCCAAGTGCTCCCCCACTGTTACCCCATCACACTGTCCCTGCTTGTGAGCATGAGGTCCAGTATTGCCTTCTGTCGAGTTGGTTCCATGCCCAGTTGCTTAAGGAAGGCACCTCAAAGGGAGTCCAGGATAAATCTGCTCCTGGTTGATGCTGCTGCTGCTGGGAGGCTCCAGTCCACGTCTAGAATATTGAAGTCTCCAACCAGCACCACCTCCCCCTTGTCTGCCATCCTTTGGATGGCTAGCATTAACTCCCTGTCTGTCTCTTGCTCTTGGGCTGGTGGTCTGTAGACCACCCCTGTGAGGATGGCTGACCTCATTTTCCTTTCCATCTTAACCCACAGTATCTCTCCCAGATTTTATTCCTCCCAGATCTATGTGGCCTTTATGCCATCTTTCACATAATGTGCCACTACTCCTCCCTTCCTGCCTGCCCTATCTCTTCTGAATATGTTGTAGCTGTGTATGGCCATTTCCTAGTTGTGGTTATCATTACACCAGGTCTCTGTGATGGCCAAATGTCCAGGTCTGACTGCACCATGGCAGTCTCCAGATCCTCCATCTTGTTGCTAAGGCTTCTGGCACTAGCACACATGGCTTTCCATGATGTGAACTCCCTGGACTGTTTAGCTGTTCTACTCAAGCACCCTCTCTGGTGGTCCTTTATCCCTGGTTCTCCCTGCTGTCTGCCCTTCTGTTGAATTTTGCCCCCTTTCTGCCTATCCACCCCTTGGGTGCCTAACTCCATCTTTTGCACACTGCTTTGTAGAGATATCCCCTCTTCCTGTTCACTGGTTCCAGTGCTAGCTATGGGGGGTGGGCAATTAGGTACCCACCTTTCTGGCCTGCCACCCCCTTTGCTAGTTTAAATGCTTGTCCATTTAGCAATTATACTTATCATTGAGTACTTGGATTCCCCTCCAGGATGAATGCAGGCCATCAGGCTTGAACATGCCCCCATCCCTCCAGGTGGGTTCCCAGTCACCAATGAATCCAAACCCTTCCTTGAAGCACCAGTTCTTCAACCATGTGTTAAAGTTCCTGGTGTGTACGCCTCTATGCTCTTTCATGCCTCTCACAGGTAGTACTTCCGAGAAGGTGACAGATGTTGCTACTTGCTTGAGATCCCTTCCCAATTTTCTAAACTCTTCCTGAACTTCCTTAGGCTCCCTGTTTGCCAGGTCATTAGTACCTAGGTGGATAATGACATCCAGATCACCTTCCTGTCTTGCCTTCTCGGCAATCCCCAGGATCTTCCTCCCATCCCTCCATGCCATGGCACCTGGTAGACACCTCACCTCTCTTTCCTCTCCCTCGTGTGTTCCTAGCTGGATGACTCTTATGATAGAGTCCCCCACCAGGATTTGCTTCCTCCTCCTCTGGAGTCTACTGCTCTCCTCACTGAGGTCACCTCCTTGGTTGACCTCCACATCCTTGCCTGTTGGTAAGGTACCTAATTTCCACCAAATATGCACCCATCATGCATTGCACTGCCCACAGTCCTGCTGCCTCATAAACCTCCTCCTCTTTTTCCTCCATGTCTTCAATTCCCACCCAAAGTGGATTTGTGTTTTTTTTGTTACCTTGCATGTTTCACTAGCCCATATACCATGCAAGGTGGTTGCTGTGCCTTACATAACTGTGACTTTAACATCTGTATGCCCCATATGACCATCTTATTAGAAGAGCAGTTACATTTTGGACCTGATCACACCCACCTTCAAGTAATGATGGCATGCCATATTTGTAATGTGGGTCCAGCATGCTAGCAATCCCAAAATCTGCAGATGGAAGAATGCTGGAAATACAGCTATTGTAGTACAAGACAAGGAGCATGTGTTCCACTAAGACACAGTTTCCTGTGTCATCATCTGTCTCAAGCACCTACTTTATATTCAACTGCATCTGCATCAGCACCCACAGAAGTGGAATGGTCTGACTGATGCAGGCAGTGTCCCCACTCACTGCCTGTGTTGCATGTTTGAGTAACCTTAGAATTAGGACCAGGCCATCCATTAGTCACCACTGATCTGTTGTCAGATCCATGGATACTCTGGCATGGTCACGGCTTTTATGGAGCAGCAGAAATTAAGAAATGGCTCTGTGCTGCTCGTACAAGTGCTTGTTCATGTACTGTGCCAAATTTTATCTGGTGACTACTTCCAGATTCATATGGTGCAGAGGCAGTTTGTTCTGGTTCTGCAGGTGACTGAGATGGTCATGGACTTTTCCAGAGTGGGCAAAGTGGGCACAGATGCGATGGGCCACAGATATCAGGATATGATAGAAAATCTTGCTTGAGATTAATATCAATATCAATATCAACTTTATTTTTAAAAGGCGCTTTTCTTAAATCAAAGCGCCTGTACAAATAAATATAACAATAAATATAATAAATCAAATTAACAAAAATCCTTAAAAGATATATTAAAAAGGTGGGTCTTCAGCGCTCTTTTAAAACTAAGGACGGTCGGGCAGTCTCGCACCTGACGAGGTAGAGAGTTCCACAGGGTAGGTGCCATAAAACTAAACGATCTAGCACCAGATGTTTTCAACGCACTTGGGAATCTCTAGCAATCCCTTGTCAGTGGATCGGAGGGCGAGAGGGACTATAGGGCTGGGAGCTCTTTCAGGTAGGCAGGTCCCAGATCATGTAGGGCTTTATAGGTCAGCAAACCAACCTTGAAGGTAATTGCCAAAACACTGGCAGCCAGTGCAGTCCATGAGCACAGGCATTATGTGACTGGATCTAGAAACTCCAGTCAACAGCCTGGCTGCCGCATTCTGCACCAGCTGCAGATGGCGAAGTTCAACCCCCGATAGCCCTAGGTATAGGGAGTTACAGTAGTCAAGCCGGGAGGTAACAAAGGTGTGGATCAATGTTGGAAGGTCCTCTGGAGGAACCAAGTGCTTCACCCTGGCTATATTCCTCAGATGAAAAAAGGAAGTCTTTATAACCGCTGACACCTGGGATTTAAGTGTCAAACGGTCATCAAGTACTACGCCAAGATTTCGCACCTGGTCTGAGGTCGTCAGCTGGACACCTCCAAGCCATAGGCCTGAGGGTGATCCCTCTGTCAGACCCACCTCACATGACCTATATCCACAACCAACACCTCAGTTTTCTCCGGTTTAACTCAGCCAACTCCCATTCATCCATTCTTGGATTTCTTCAAGGCAGTTATTAAATACCGACAAGGCAGCGTCCTGACCGGGCACAAAAGACATATCAGCTGGGTATCATCTGCATAGCAGTGAAAACCCAAACCGTACCATCTAATAATCGCCCCCAATGGTAGCATATACACCAAAAACAACATGGGTGCTAAAATGGAGCCCTGCGGTACCCCACAGGGCAGGGAGAATGATGCTGAGGAAAAAACATTGTTATGACAGTGTACCAGGCATGGCACTCTGAGAAAACCCCCATCACTGATGCATTTCACTACATTCAAGCCATTATTACTTAAGCAATAAGGTATGACCAGGAGTTATGTTAATGCACTAATTAATCACCCCCTGGGGGCGTAATGTGTCACGAGGCATAGCCAAGTAGTCACCAAAGTTGTTTTGTTTGCCTTTAGACCTAACATAGATACCATCTTGTGGGCAAATGTGGAGGGACATTGCTGCAGAGATAAGGGAACTGTTAGCTGGAGCATGAGACACCGCTCTAATCAATAGACTTAAAATACAACAGCTAGTATTAAAAAACAGGGAAAACTAAGATTTGTTTTCTCATATTTGTTTAGCCAGTTGTAATTTTTTATACAGCATTAATTTGTTTTGCTAGGTCTAGCTGTTAAGTGTCAAGGGTCTCAGTGTTCTGTAAATAGAAGTAAAGAAAAATGTAATACCTCACTAAGCAAATCAGTGCTCAGATAATCAGGCCCTACAAGTATATTAATTAAAGATTAATGTAGGGCTGTCAGAATGCCATCAGCCAAGTCTAGAGCAATTCTAGCTTTTTTCTGACTTGTGTGATGTAGTTACACTGTTCATTGCCAGTGCAGCAAGCTGGCAACTACCTGAAATGTTGTTGCCACTGTAGTTGGGTTTAGTACAGTTTTCTGTAAAGGAAGAAATGCAGCACTCTGGGACCAGGGTAATGCTTGAAATTTTATTATATATTCACATCTTCATTCCACTGTAGTTCCATCTCCTCAGATGTAAAAACTGCTGAAATCAGGAATGAAAACCCCAGTGCTTCGAGGCTTTAACCAACCTCTTAATCAAGGGAAATGCAGGGACGCTTCTCTCCCCCCCCCCCAGCCTTAAATCCTGTTGTATTAATTGTTGAATAGATTGATCTATTTCTAACCAATCAGAACCATGCCATTACATGCTTAAACTGTAACATGTTTCTAGGTTCAGTACCTCAGAGAGGTGCATCCCAGCCATTTATATTACTCTACGAACAACATGAATTGTAAATCATGATGCAAAGTACTCCCATACCTATTAACATAGTATGGCATGTAAATCAAATCAACATTCAAATTACTGAGCCTGAAGATAGAAAAAAACAATGCTGTAATGATATATGTTAGTTAACAGTGTCATTCAATTCATTCCATATAAATGTAAGAGGTGTGGGGGTGGGGGGGGGTCCAGGTTAATAAATATCAAAATTACTCGAATAGGACACAGAAACTCAGCAAGGATTCCTTTTTTTTTTTGTACTTTGTGTTTATTAATTTTCATGTAAAATCATGCACAAATTACCTCATACAGGATATTAGCAAAATCAAAGGGCAAACATCCATACATATAGCTGATATTTCTAATACAACCCTTGTAATCTGTTACAGTGGTGGTGGGGGTAGCCAACATGTTACCAAAGAAAGTGTCCTGGATTTGCCAGCCATCTCAATAGCTTTGGAATGTGCATAGAAGTTAGAATTAACTAAGGCATAAGACACAATTCTAAAGCCTGTTATGAATCCAAATGACAAAATATGGTAAAAAGGAAATATGTGCCATTTCTCAAACAGTACTACAATCAGCTGAAAATTAGAACAACATAAACCTTCAAACATAAAATTTTTTATTATTAACCCCTAAATTTCTTAAAACAGACTTGATACCAGGTATAGGCAGTCATAAAAATAACCAAGTTAACATACAGAGCTTGTTAGTTAAGATTTGGGAGTAACTGGGAACAACAAAGCCCAGACAAGATGGGGGAAAAATATGCAAAGAGTGGAGAAACCCACCGTGTGGAATACAATGACCAGCATCGCAATCCCTTCCCAAACTAGTACATAGCAATAACCCCAACTGTCATCTCCACCATGAGTCCCAAACATTATAGTTCTCACAAAATAGTCCAAAGTCCCCCAGAATCACTCACAAGTTCTAGGCACCTAAATGACTGAGCACTTGCCAGCAATGAAATCAGTCTTTCCCAGACACAACAAGGATCTCCTTGTCTTCCTCCATCTTCGGCTGTCTGAAGATTGCTTCTCTCATCTGCTGACCAACGGATCCCAAAATTCACCCTCGGGCCCTCCAAATCCGACACCAAATAGGGTATTAAACAAAAATCAGAGCAGTCAGAATGTAATTCATAAGGGAAATGAATGAGTCCGAATCCATGATACCTTTCAAAGGATTCACTTCCTCCAACATAGCTTCCATATGAGATCCGTTTCTCAAGGCCTCCTCATGTCCTTGGGGTTGTACTTCCCCTTCACATGGCCATACTACGATCACCAAAGCAGTGATAGATTGCTCGTCACAGTCCCACACCACATCTGTTGGAGCCATAGGTGTTGCCATGTGGTTCTCTAGCCTGGTTAGGGTAGCTTCTAATCGGGAATCCATGTGTTGCAATGTGGCAAGTATCTGCTGCCACTGACAGCTCAGTGATGATTCCTTTGTGAGTATGGGTCCCCAGCATGGAGGATCTATGGCCTTGGCTGCTTTCTCAGTTTTAGTTTTAGTAGCTGCAGGAACAAGATTTCCTTGCTGCATCATCTTGTGTTTGGTAGCAATCAAAAGCTGAGAAATTGGGGAAATCGAATCAATCTTGATATCGGAAGTTTGAACAGTTATAAATAATATTTTCAGAAAAATACAGCAGCTGAAATGTAGAGCATTTGAGAAAAGCTTCCTGCCTGGAGATCGGCTCTCTAGCACCCTCCCCAAGGATCCCTTTTTAATTATTGTCTGCACCTGCAGTGCCGATATTGTTTCACTTTTTGTAGTCCACAGTGCAATCTTCGTAAACTGATTAACGGCACTCGGTGGAAGGTTCATAAATGAATTGTTATATGAAATTTAAAAAAATATATATGCCTGTGTTTTCCAAAATGAAACTCATCAGTTACCCATTTATCGGGCTCTGTTGCACTACATTATTTCTAATGCTTTTATTAGAACAACACTAGAACTCCTCCTCCCCTAATAAGGCTCAAACCTCAACAGAGGTTCACCAAACTATATTGGCACTACAGGTGCAGACAATAATTAAAAAGGAATCCTTGCTAAATTTCTATGTTCAATTCCAATAATTCTGATATTTATTATTTTGATATTTATTAACCTGCCCCCCCACCCGGAACTCTTACATTTACATGGTGTGAATTGGATGACAGGCTAAATAACATATATCATCACAGCATTGTTGTTTTCTATCTCCAGGCTCAGTAATTTGAATGTTGATCTGATTTATATGCCGTACTATGTTAATTGGTGTGGGAGTCCGTTTCATCATGATCCACAATTGATGTTATATAAATGGCTGGGATGCTCCTCTCTGAGGTACTGAACCAGTAAACATGTTACAAGTTAAGCACTTAATGGCATGGTGCTGATTGGCTAAAGTAAATCAATCTATTTAACAATTAATACAACAGGATTTAAAGCTGGGGGGAGAAAAGCACCCCAGCATTCCCCCCGATGAAGAGGTTGCTTAAGCCTCGAAGTGCTGGTGTTGTCATTCCTGGTTTTAGCTGTTTTTACATTTGAGTTGATGGAAATGTAATAGAATAAAGCAGTGACGATATAATAAAATTTCAAGCATCACCTTGGTCCGAGAGTGCTACATTTCTTCCTCTACAGTATTTGTTCATATGGTGGCATCGGGATTCACTGAGTGTGCTGATGTCATTTGCTGATCCAGTATTTCTTCTGAATATAAAAAAGAAAACAACACCTGTTTTCTTTTGTAACAACTCTGTTGGTCCAGTAAAAGGTATCAAATCATCTGTGGATCTTGTGTTACAAGGACTAATACGGCAACAAGTTTTTCTGAATATACAGTAGGGCTGGGCGGACTGTTCCATTGGAGATCCGGATCCCCAGATCGAACCCACAGTCCACAGACCTGGATAAATACAGACTTCAACACAGAAGTCCAGTTCTGTCTCTGTGGAATGCCATTTCTACCATTTTGTTTACTGTTGCCATGGGGATTCCGTCAGCATGCTTACTCCACATACAGGTGGCTGGCACGTCCAATCAGGCAACAGACAGTCACATGATGCACTCATAGTATATAACCATGCTGAGTGAGCAATATGGCCCAGACAAGAGAGGAGGATGGTTGGAGGAGCAGGAGCACCTTGGCAGAGATGCCGTCAGGAAAAGTTGCCAAACAAAACAACCCCCCCAACAAATATGAAAAAAATATATGAAGGGAGGGAAAAGAAACTAGGGAGAGTCAGAGAAAGGAGACTTACTGGGATGAGGGGGGAGAAACTGATTGTTGGTGGAGGGTGATGGTGGGTTGGGAGTTGGGACTTGGTGGGACTGGAGAAAAGGGGAATCCAGAGGTACTGCGGAGATAGTGGTGGCCTGGGTGGCTGCAAGTGGGGGATGCAAAAGGCAGGCAGTGTAGCAGTGTAACTGTATGTACATGAGCAAGGGCAGGCTAGTGCAGTCTTTGACTTGTACCATTGCAGAAGATCCAGAGGGGAGAGGGAGAGAGTACTGGAGGCCCAAGAGAAATTTTACAGTTACAGAAAATCCCAAATGAAAGTTTGTTTTTTCTTTTCTTGGTCTCAGACAGTATAGCTATGTACATGAGCATGGGCAGGCTGGCAACAGTCTTTGACTTGTGCCATTCCAGATCCAGAGGAGAGAGGGAGAGATACTACTGGGTGCCCAATAGAGATTTTACAGTTACAGAAAATCCCAAATCAAAGTGTTTTTCTTTTGTTTACCTCAGTCAGTGTAGCTGTGTACATAAGAAAGGACAGGAAGGCAAAATCTTTGACTTGTGCCATTCTAGATCCAGAGGAAAGAGAGAGAGACTACTGGGGACCCAAGAAAGATTTTACAGTTACAGAAAATCCCAAATGAAAGTTTTTTTCTTTTCTTGGCCTCAAACATTGTAGTTGTCTCTCTCTTTGAGAAATGGCAGGCTGGCAAAATCTTTGACTTATGCCATTCCTGATCCAGAGGATCAGGGAGAGACTACTGGGGGTCCATGAGAAATTTTACAGTTATATAAAATCCCAGTTTTTTTCCCCTGGCTTCAGCATGACTGTGTGTTCAGGGCAAGGACAGCAGGATGGCAAAATAAATCTTTGACCTGTGCCATCCAGGTACAAGTCAAAATCATTTTTTAACATTCATTCACAACCTCATCCATAGGGGAGAGAGAGAGAGACTGAAGGGGGCTGACGATAAATATAACAGTCCCAGAAATCTCAAATAAAATTTATTTTTCTGGCATCAGTGTGGCTGTGTGTATAGGGCAAGGGCTGGCTGGCAAAATAAATCTTTGACCTGTGACATCCAGAGGGGAGAGAGAGACTGCAAGGTGACCCGCAAGAAATGTAACAGTCCCAGAAATCTCAAATAAAATGTTTTTTCCTGGCTTCAGTGTGGCTGTGTGTACAGGGCAAGGGCAGCAGGCTGGCAAAATAAATCTGTGACTTGTGCCATCCAGAGGAGGGAGAGAGAGAGAGAGAGAGAGAGAGAGAGAGAGAGGGAATGCGGGGGAGCACAAGTAATGCAACAGTCCCAGAAATCCCAAATAATTTTTTTTTCTTGGCTTTAGTGTGGCTGTGTGTACAGGGTAAGGGCAGCAGGCTGGCAAAATAAATCTTTGACTTGTGCCATCCAGAGAGGGGAGAGAGGGAGACAGCAGGGGGGCCCACAAAAAATGTAACAGTCCCAGAATTCCCAAATAGACTGTTTTTTCCTGGCTTCAGTGTGGCTGTGTGTACAGGGCAAGGGCAGCAGGTTGACAAAATAAATATTTGACTTGTGCAATCCAATCACGATCACTAGTTGACGTTTATTCATGATTTCATGTATTTAAAAAAAATATTGTTTGGACAAACAACATACAAGTTGATGTGCCTGTGCTGCTGGCTGTGGGTGGCCCAGAAGATAAATTCTGACTTTGTGACTCATAGCAGGCTGTTTACACTACAACACAAGTAAAGTACAACTACTGTACACACAAGTGTCATCATCATCACTCATTCCCCATTATTCCTCCTTATCATTAGTTTTATAGTATATTGCGTTACATAACATATAAGCATCAACCAACTCCAGTGTGGGACTGTGCTGCATGCGGTTATGCACCAGATGTGTCTGCATCTCCAGTTCAAATTCTGAGGCACACTTAACAGTTGCTGAATTTGGTTGCTTAACAGTAACTGTACTGTAGGAGTCAGTCAGGTAATCTTGGAAGGAAGTGGTGGTGGACTGCTGTGCTGTTGGTGTGCTGTGTACAGTCATGAGTCACAACAGTAAATTTGTCCTTGGTCTGAGGGTATGGGTGGGGGTCATCAGAAGGACATCACGTTAGTTAGAGGGATCTTAGTTTTTTTTACAGGTTAGAATAGTAATGATACACAGTAATTATTTGCATCTGTCTCTCTCTCTCTTTCTGGCTTTCTCTGTTTCTCCCAGCACACTCATGTCACGGAACTGAGCAGGATATGCCACCATTACAGGCCAGCCATTAAGGAGCAAGTAGTGAGTGATTGCTTTTTTATTTAGCAGTTTTACATTAATTTTTATACAAATAATCCATTAAATTATTTCTTTTGGGCATCTATGTCAAATGTAGAGATGCAGCAAAATAAAATTTCTCTGCGAAATTGTGGCAAAATTAGCAATTTCACCAGGTGAAATGTTTCATGAAATTTTGGCAACATTTCACAATTTCACCTGCAATTTCATCTGCTGCAAATCACGCCCTAATATATATCCCTGGTGTCTAGTGGTCCCCCCGGCCTATCACTGACCTAAATCAATGGTAAAGACATCCCTGTTAACTCATCATACCCATCCCCCAGACCATCAATCCTTAATTAAATGCTCACTCCCTGGTGTCTAGTGGCCCCCCCAGCTGATCACCAGCCCAAATTAATAGTAAAGACCCCCCCAGTTAACTCATCATCCCCAGACCCCAATCCTTAATTAAATGTGTCCACTCCCTGGTGTCTAGTGGACCCCCACCCCTACCCTGTCATCAGCTCCCACCCCGCTCCACCCACACCCCGATCGGGCCACTGGCACAGCCCTCCACCCACCTCCATGGCCAACAGTATGACTGAGCACTTCATGAATGAGCTCCTACTTCTACAAGTATGTGCTTATTCATTGAAGCTTAGTCAGGCTGCTGGCTGTGGAGGTGAATGAAGGGCTGTGCCAGTGGCATAATTGTGGCATGGGGGAGCAGGGTGGCTACCGATTCTGATGACAGGGTGGGCATCCACTAGACACCAGGGAGTGGGCATTTAATTAAGGATCGGGGTCTGGGGATGGGGGGATGATGAGTTAACTGAGGGGGTGTTCTTTACCAATTTGGGTCAGTGATCGGCTGGGAGGGGGAACCACTAGACACCAGGGAGAATATTTCATTGAAAATTTGGCCGGTGATCCTCTACCACACTGCAAAATTTCACCCATGGGACATATTTTCATGAAATGTACGAATTATGTGAAATATTTCGCTGGGCAAAATTTTCCAGTTTCACATAACACTAGTAAAATGTGACCGACTTTGGACACTTTTATGCGTTTTCTTTTCCATTTTTTCAAATATTTGTCAATAAATCAGAACTAATCAGAAAAAATCAGAACTTCACCATATTCCAATTCTTATTTAAAAAGGGTCAGAACTTCACCGAGTTCTCCCAGCCCTAATATACTGTAGCTCAGATGTCTTTGACAGTTCTATGACTACATTAGCCTTCTTCAGCTTCAACCAGGTTTGGGCCTGGTAAGCTTTATCTCCAAAACATATTTTGAGAAGACTCTAATATAAAGGAGATTCAATGATGTTTAACCTTGCCAGTACCAGTAGAATTGATGAAAGACTCCTTCATACAGAACCAGGCACAGACTTAACATCAGAGGCTGTAACTGATCAATTAACAGAACAGAAATTTACAGTGATGCTGAATGAACATCAGACCTCCGTCATCAGTGGAAGATTTCTGAGACCAAACTTTAAACAAAAGTCAACATTTGTACCTAATTGTCAGATGAGTAATGTTACTGTATCTCATTGTATCAGCAACTTGTGGCCAAGGACATTTCTAAAATTTCTGCCAATAATGACAAACAGTATTCCTATAACAATGTAACAATGGAAGAGAGGCAGGCTTTGAAAGAATTAAGGAACTTAAAAGGAAATGTAATCAAACCCTCAGATAAAAGTGGGGATATTGTCTTGAAGAATGAAAATGAGTACTTTGAGGAAGCATTAAAACAGTTAAACACATCCATTTTCCAGCAAAGGTTAAAACACTTTTTGAATCAGTCATTATTAAAAGGGGCACTATGAAAAATTTTTATGAGTTTTTGTATGTGAAACACTCTGCAATACCCATCTTTTGCCATTTACAAAAAATATACAAAAATTCACCTTATCCACCAGGTCAGATTGTTTTGGGGAGGAGCTCACTGGCTAAGAATGTGTCATGGTTTGTGGGCCACTTCCTAAATCAGTTGGTTATTGAATTATCTTCATATTTAAAAGATACAACACATATTTTGAACAAGTTAAGTGATGTGGAATGGCAGGATTCATTTTATTGTATCTCAGTGGGTGTAACATCTCTATGTACTTCAGTCAAGAATGAGATGTGATTGCAGGCTTTACATTGAATATGATCCAAAGTTTCAGATAAGGTACCAACTGGATTTATTTTAACAACAGTGGAATTTATTTTAACAACAAACTATTTTATTTTTGATAGGAACTATTTTCTACAGGTACAGGGAACAGCTATGGGGATGCCTATGGCCCCCTCCTGTGGAACCTCTTCATGGGCTTGTGGGAGGAGGGGGCCATACACAATCCCCTTTGGGACCCAATCAAAACATTTTTGAGCTTCTATTGCCATTTTATAGATGATCTGCTCTTTATTTTGAATTGTCTGGAAGGTTTGATACCGGAGTTTGTCAAATATTTAAACAGCAATAATGTGGGTCTTCAGTTTACAGCTACTGTAGATGGGCACAAAATAAATTGTTTAGACTTACTGTTAATGGGACAGAATGGACAAAAAAGCAGCACAGAAGGGTACAGAAAAGCTATTGCTGGTAATTCAATCTTACATTACCAAAATACATACCCAAGACATGTGGTTCCTGAATGTCCCTTATAGGGAAACTTTATAGCTAAAACAGATTTGTTCATGTACACAAAGTTTTAACAAACAACTAGGAGACTTATTCAGTAGACATCAACGCAGAGTTTATAACCATAAAATTCTGAACTGTGCCTTGGAAAAATCCTTAAATAGAACAAGGGAAGCATTGCTGCCCAGTAATTCTGTGAACAATTCTCGGGATGAAAATAAAAGTTACTTTATTATGGTATTTAACAATTATTTCACCAGCATTAAACAAATTATCTTGCAATACTGGTCCATTTTGACAGCAGATAGGAACCTAGATGACGTTAGCAGAAAACCACGAATAACATTTAGAAGGGAAAGAATCTAGCTGATAGCTTAGTTTGTAGTCATTTTTCTTCAACAGAGCAGAAGGGCACTTGGTTACCGCCCTGGCCTCAGGGTTTTTTCCATGTCAAAGATATAACATCTGGGGCCCGATATTCAAAACTGGGCAAAGTGGAGCACTAAAATTTGCTCTGCACCTTGCAGTTGCCCAGTGTTCAAAAATACTGTCAATTTATTTATTTATTTATTTATGACTTTGATAACCGGGTAGGTGCACTGATCCAAGGGACCATTTTCAGGCATGACCTGGGCCACTTACAATGGCACAGAGTTAAAAGTACAGTACATAATAGCACACAGGATACAGGTATTGAAATACTTAGGTCAGGTATACATAATACATAATATATACATAAATACATATGGCTGGGAACAGCAGGATAACAAGCATGCACTCAGGATATACATTTGTAGTGAGTGGGAAGGATGGGGAAAGACAGCGGGTAGGGGAGGGGTAGGAGGTCGAGCAGTGATAATATTGAGGAATAGGCAAAAAACAAAGAAGGGGGTTAAGGAGGCATGAGATACAGAGGGGGTGTGATATATGCATTGGCACTATTCCACTGAATATAGGGCCATTGGGTAGCAGCACTAAGTTGCTTAGTGCTGAGCAGACATAGTCCACAAAAAGGGGTGTTATAATGGCTTGCACTCGTGCTAAAATTCTTATATTTGAACAGACCTATGCAAATGAGCCCATTAGGCATGCAAGGTGCTAAGAGGCCATTTGCACGCTTATTATAGTGAGCTCATTTGCATGTGAGGCTGAACTGCATGGTGTTGACCCCTAACTGCCCTTTCCCTGAGAGCTATCCCTGGTGCTAGTGGTCCCCCTCTCAACCACAGATCATCATCCCAATGTTTAAATGTAAAGTTTCTCTGGTGTCTAGTGTCCTTCCTCACTGATTGCCAGCCGAAGCTTAAATGTACACTTTCCCTGGTGTCCAGTAGTCTCTACCCCCACCTGTTCCATGCTAATGGTACAGCATAAATATGTATTCCCTGGTTTCTTGCAGTCCCTTCCCACACCTGATCCCATGCCCGATGTAGAAATACGGTATCCCTGATATCCAGTGGTCCCTCCTCCCACCTGATCCCATGCCCACTGTGTCAATAAATATTTACTGATGTTCAGTGATCTCCCATCCTGATCCCCTGTATTATATTGCAATATCAGTCCATGGTGGCTAGCGAACCCCCCCAATCCCTGACCCCCTGTGTTATAAAGTAATATTCCCTGGTGGCTAGCAGGCCCCTACACCCCCACCCTGGCAAGTAGTGCCCCACCATCCTGCTCCCCCATCTTGACTCTGAGCTGGCAACTGGCACAGCCCTCTGCTCTCCACCATAGCTGACCACAGACTGAGCTGTCAATAAGCACATACTGTATACAGTATGCACTCATTCATTGACAGCTCAGTGAGCTGTCAGTCTATGAGTGCATATTGTATACAGTATTTGCTCATTGACAGCTCAGTCTGCAGCTGGTCATGGTGGAGAGTGGAGGGCTGTGCTGGTCACCAGCTAGGGGTTGGGATGGAAGAAATGGGTGGTGGGGCACTACCTGCCAGGCTGGGGGCTAGGGGTTCTGCTAGCCACCAGGAATGGATTTATGTTTGTTATACAGGGGACTGAGGATAGGGGGGTCCACTAGCCACAAGGGAATAGTATTACTTTATAATACAGGAGACTGAGGATAGGGAGGGGGGTTCACTAGCCACCTACCTTTTGCAGGTCCGTGGCTCTTATGGTGTTGCTCCGCTCCATTGCAAGTCCCCCAGTCCAGATGGCAGCAGCAGCAGTCAGGTTGGTGCGGCAGCTCCCTGACATGAGCAGGCTTCCATCAGTGGCCAAGCAGCAGAAGCAGTTGGGTGGGAGCGGTTGCTACTGACACAACTGGTCCTTTCTTTCCTCCACCCAAGTCCCGAGCCAACATTGGTTGTAGGAGTGGTTTCAGTGCCAGAAGCAGTGTGCAGCAAATATTTTGGTCCAAGTGGAAATAAGCTCCCTGTACCTTTTATTCCACCTCTGCTTCCATTCACTGCAGCACTGAGAAGCCGGGTGGAGCGTGGCTCCCCAGCCACTTTCCTGGACTTCCCAACAGCTACAGCAGTCCTGGGCCATTTCCACTACTTTGTTTTAACTCGTGCCACAGATACCATAAAAAGGGGAAAGAGGGGAGGGCAAGAAAAATGGCCAAAGTGCCCCAGCAAATGGGTGAAGAGGGCACAGCGGGCTTGAAGCCCCATTGTGGAATTTGGCACCAATTGGCCCTAGAATGACAGAAAGATGTGTGACAGGCACCCAAGGCCAAAGAGAGGGAGAGGGCCATGACAAAAACACGCTCTGCACAGCTGGAATCTGGCGGAGGGGGTCAGTGGGCTTACAGCCCTTTGTTCTAGTTTTACGCCACAAGCACAGAGTGAGGCCAAACAGTGAGGATCTAATTAGTATGCATAAAGAAGGTGCAGTTAGGGAATAGAGGCCCAAAGGGAAGAGGGCAGGGTCAGCAATGGAGGCCCTAATAATATTAATCAAGGAAGGCCCTACCAGGGCATCACTCCCAAAGGAACAGACACAGGAGCCCTTATTAATATTAACTATGGGGTGACTTTGTCCCTAGAGGGGAATTGTCTACTGCCCCTGGGTTGTCTATTAGGATAGGTCAGTGCGTCTTGGGCCCATGTGAACCGAACCTTGCTATAGCATGCCTAGTGCCTCTTAGAGACTGAACCCATTTTCAAGAAGTGAACTGCATTGCTCTGAAGCTGAACAGTGTTTCTGCACTGTGTCCCTTATGTATTTGATGTCCAGCCTCACCTCAGTTGCCAGGACCAGCTTCATCAGCAATCAACTCTTACTCAGGGAGGTCCCCCACCAGTCCTCTGTCTTCAACATACCTGCCTCCTGTGCCTTTGACCTGCTTTGAATTTCTGCCATGGTATTCCAACACCAGTCCCACATTGGTAAGCTGTCAAAAACCACTATTCAGGTATCCCAAAGTGAGTCAGCTTAGGAGCCGCCCCAACTCAAGAGTAAGGAACCAAAGTTGATGCTGTTTCTGTACATTTTCTTATTTTGATGCCTGTCCTCAAGTCTGTGCATACCAGTACCACTCTGCAGAAGAAACGCCAAGAAGCACATTGCCAGTAGTCTTCCCATTGGGAGGTGGCATGGATGCCAGGGGCCTACTAGTAGTCATTGCTGTGCATTGTCCAGTGATCCATTTCTTCACCAAGGAGACTTCAGCTTCTCACCAGGAGTCACAGAGGACTGCCAAGTTCTTTATCATCCAGCTATCAGCATTCTTCTTCATTTTCTGTTTGTCTGGGGGCACCCCATTATGGTCTGTTTATAAAAAGCACTTTGTGGGGTCAGTTTCCAATTGATGATCAGCCAATGCATTATGAACTCCAAGCTTGGTTCATCAACTGTCTTGTCGGATCTCCATGTCCTTGTCATCTCTGCAAAGTGCACACAGGAATTGGACTTTAAGGGTTAACCCACTGCTATTGGTCAATCAATTACTGGTCCTGATTGTGTTGTTTGTGCTTACTTGTCTATTGTCTTGTACCACTGTAGGAAAATAGTTATCCTGTTGTTCTTTTTGTCCTCTGTAAATGAGCATTTCACATCTTGGTCCCTGAGTAAGCTTCTTGGCTTTCCTTTGAGATTTATCTGGCCTATCCTAAACTGAAAAGGGAGACACACACCTCTTTCCATCAGAGCTTCAGCCCCCTGCAAGCACTTGGCATAGTCAGCAGAATAAGAAATATTAAGGAGTTCTAAGCTTCAGACTACACATGCCAAGATGCTTGCAAGAGGAGAGGAGAGAACTGCCCCAGAAGAAGAGAAGGATCATCAGAAGAAGTCCAGAACATGCCATTGATGATAATTCCCTACTATTATGGATCGCCATGGCTCCCATGCTTTACAGGAGAAGAAATGGATCCAAACAGCAGCAGACTGCATGAGCTTGCCAACAACATGAAAACCTTCTTCCGATTGTAGGACCTAACTGAAGCACAGAGAGTCGAGATCCTGATAGGCCAACTCTGAGGTACAGCTCACAGGGAAGCATCCTCCTGGTCAGTTGAAGAGAAGGCAAAGGCAGAACAGATTTTTGGAAAACTGAACTGTATCTTTGGCCCCTAGGGTCAGATGAAGCTGATGGTTCAACTCTTCTCTAGGGTACAGAAAAAGGCCCTCTGTGACTATGCCCTCAGACTACAGGAAGACCTCCATGCAATTAAGTGGGTTGATCCCAAAGTGTTCCCCAACCCAGATGGAATCTTGATGGATAGATTCATCAAAAGGGGTTAGAAGTGGGACCATATGAAGTGAACTCTATACGGTATGTTATGAGATAAACAACCTGAGGTAGCATTCCCTGGGTTCACAGAGAAGGCCATTGGGGTAACTGAGCCTTAGTGACTTGGGAGCAGTGGTCCAGTACCACAACAGAGCATACTGACAAGAGGAAAGGCATGGCCTAGTTCCCATGTGGAATCACCCTGGTGCAGATTTGGTGCTGGTTGTCCCCAAGAGGAATGGGATTCCTGCCATGAAGTCCAGGAGGAGCTGACACAGTTGGCACATTGGATACTGAATGTGCAATGGCAGCTGGTGACACTCAGAGCAGAGATGAAGTAAGAGGTCAAGCTTCAGGGTGTGCAGCATCCACACAGATCCAGAAGGAGAAGGAACAAACAGCGGAATCAGAAGGAGGTGGATCTAAGAAGGTCACATGAAGGACAACTGCTCAGCAGCTTGCTCAGACAGCACATCATACAGAGTTGTGGCCAATTCGCTCAGGGCAGCAGCCATGATTACTTGTCTTGCCTAGCTGGAATATGAGTGAAACCTGAGGGTTTTTTTCCCAAAGAAAGCAACAACTGTTCTCCAAGAGAATATGTCAAAGTCCATACGAAGAACCAGTGACCTACTGGAACAACTTCAGGAGGGTAAAAGAAACAAGAACACATCCAAATTGATGAAAAAGACTGCAGACAGAGAAATATATTGCAAACAAAATAATCAGACATAACACATTACCAGCAACAAAAAACTGAACTTCACTGTTAACACTGCTTCAGTGTTCCCCAGCACACCGCTTTCATCTTTACCAGAATCACCCATGCTGGCTGGAAAACATGCAATGCAGAAAACAATTACTGAATCAGAACCTGAGGGGCAGCTGTATGTTACCACAGATGAAGAAGATGACTTTCCAGCAAGTGGTGGGACAGGGATCTTTTCAGATGAAACAGGACCATATGGAGCAACAAACAGACCATAGGTCATCTCTAGTTCAATTCAGTATTCAGACTGTCACATTGGAGCTATGGCTCCAAAGTTTGTAATCAATTCAGTTATTGAACTGACAGTAGTAACTGGTGGGGAACATTGAAACTGACAACCTTCTTACTAAGAGCAACAAAATTGCACCCTTAATTCCTATACTTGATGTTGCTTGCTCACAAACTAAGAGTGGAAACATGGCATGTACAAGACTTTTTGACTTACTTTAAAGAGGAACTGAAAACCAACATCCAGCATGGCTTTGATTCAGTGACTGTTGCTCTAGCCACATTAATGAAATCAATGTCAGATCTGGGGGGAAAATGGAGGTGCTTAACCTTAAAACCAGGGCAGTTGAATAGCGTGTAAGCAATTTAGAAGATCAAATCCAATCAGTCATCACAACAGTGGCTAAACATACTGCCCTCTTACAAGAATTACAACAAAAAATAACTGATCAAGGGGACAGATCCAGATGAAATAATGTGAAATTAATTGGTGCTCCAGAGGGAGTGAAAGGAAGGGAGACCCTCCTTATTTTAAAAACTTCTTTCTACAGCTTTAAATCTAAAATTACAGAAGAAAATATCACAATACATAGAACAACATTGTGTATGGGGAGCCCCCAGAGACACCCATTTAAAAATCCTACAAAATGAAATTCCTCCTATCTATGTTAAACCCATTATTGTAGAGACAGAGAAAAAATATTACACAAAGCTCACATGGAGAGGGGGCTCTCAATGGAGAGGTATAAATTTTCAATATATCCTGACTTTAGTACCCAAACAGTACAATCTAGAAAGGCTTTTGACAGGGTGAAAGTGATCTTGAGGGAAAAAGGAATAAAGTTTGCTGTGCTCTCCCCCCAAAGATACGTGTTTTCTATCATGGAAAAATGCACATTTTTAGCAACCCCCAAAAAGCAGAGGCATTTCTGTTTTTGACAAGTGAAAAACAATGAGTTAACTTTCATTTGGTGCCAAATCAAATGATGGACAATCGAGGTTGGCAATGTCCTTCAGGCACTCTAAATTCCTCAGGAACATTGAACTCACTTATTATGGAGTCTGCTCAGGTTAATGTAGCCACTGAACCAGCAGACAAAAATGGAAAAAAATGATGACTGTGATGAACCAAACCCACCATAAAACAAGGAAACTACAGATTTTAAGAGATCTGCTAAGAAGAACAAGACTGAATTGTAACAGCTAAACACCATGACATTTTTGGGCTCATAAATAAATCCACAGGACCACTTTGTTCAATAATTGTGGGGACCTAACAGAGTCACAGAAAGATGGCGAAGAAGAAGGATTAGAATCAATTGCTTATCTAGTAGTTGTAAAACCTTATATAGCCTGTCTTAATTGTATAAACTAAAAATATGGAATATTTTTTGTTTTTCTCATTTCCACCCTTTCTTTACATGTCTACTCACTTCTCCTTTTTTCTTTTTCATAGGGCTGATCTGACCTGGGATAAGTACCTATGGGGCTAATCTAGATGGTGGTTTTCAATCCCTACAGATCTTATGATTTCGGAATTGTTATGACACTTATGCAGCAGTTACATATGGTAAATATTTAAATATTTAAGCACTGTGAAGCTAGGCACTAACAAAGATGAGTAAGTAGGCTCAGAGCTGTGGTAAGTCTCAGGCATCCTGACAAAGGTCATTAGGGTTGATGTATGGGTTAAGGGGAAGGGTTACCCCATAGAGGGTGTCTATTTTTCTGTATAGAATTTTGATGACACTTAATGCTTGCATAAATAAAAAATCCACTTAAATATGAGATATCTTATGGGCTGAATGAAAAAATGCAAGCATTACATACATCAGACAACAGGGGGTTAAATAGGGGAAAAGGGTGAGGAGAGGGACGGGCTTTGGGATGGGGTTGGAGGGAGTAGGGGAAGGTATAAGGATGGAGAGATTTATGTCATAATATCTGACTGTTTTGAATTATGTGGTGGATATTTTATGGTGAGCAGTAACAAAGCACTGTGTTTAATAAATCTTAGAAAATTGAAATGTTTTATTAAAAATTGCTGTCTTTTTGAGGTCTAGAATATTCAGGGAAACATATCTATTTGTTTAAATTAGATTTATGTCTTCATTAATATGGAATAATGTCATGGAACTTGAAGGGTATGAGGGATAGAAAAAAAGTAAAACATCTAACTGTGTAGGTAAAAATGGTGTGAATTGCCTTATGTTACAAGAAACACACCTTATGAATGAAGTATTTAATTTCCATAGTAAAAAAATGGGACCAAGGAATCAATGTACCATATGAAAATAATGCCAAATGGGTTTAGATGTTTTTTTTAGCACAAACTTGAGTATAGAGATCAGGTAAACAATCTCAGATATTAATGGCAGATATATAATATGTGAAATAGCACTTCATGGACAAAGCTATAGTATTGCTAATGTCTACAGCTCTAATGAGAACTTGACCTCATTTTTTAATGAACTTGTTTTAATTTAGCTACATTAAGGTCTCCATGGATTATCGGGGGTGACATTAACTTCATATTAAATAATAAATTGGATATATCCAATATTTATTCAGATAAGATTACTTTGGCATCTTTAAAATGACAGTAGTGTATGGCAAAGTTGAAATTGATTGATCGGTGGAGTGCTAACTAACCTACAGAAGTGCAATACTCATTCTTTTCTCATGTCCATCAAAACTACTCCAGGGTTGATTTCTTTCTCATGTCAGCCTCCATATCACACCAAGTAAAAGAAACAGCATATAAAGGCATAGTGATTTCAGATCACTCCCCTATCTCTTTACAAACTGAAGTGGTCCATAGCCCTAAATTCACATGTAGACTGGATCCCATCCTACTAAAAGATAAAACATGTGATAGAATGCAGGTTGAAATTCAACTCTATTTTTAGGATAATTATAATAATGAAATATCTGTAACAGTATGGGAGGCATTTAAGGCCTATATCTGGGGCTGTACCATAGCATTTAACTCCAAATGGAAAAAAAATAAGCAACAAAAAATGATAGAAACTGAATGACTAATTAATCAAAAGGAAAGGATACACACTGTGTCACAAAACCCCAAAGTCCTACAAGATCTTCTTCACTTAAGGGATGTTTATAATGAATTGGCAATGGAAGAAGCAGAAAGACAAATGATATTTACAAGGAGCAAACATTATGCTGTAGGTGACAAATCTGATAAGATATAGACCTGCCAGCTTAAAAAAAAGCAAGAAGAGAACAAATATCAACTATTCGGAATGCTACTGGAAGTAACATAATCTCTCCAGCTGAAATAAATAAGGTATTCCATGAGTCCTATGAGAAGCTATACACATCAGAACATAACAAAGTTAAACCTGATATTGAAACCTGTCTCTCAAAAATTTCAGTTCAATCATTGACACTGACCCAAAGCATACAATTAGAAAAAGAAATTAAGACAGAAAAATATAGAACTAGCAATCAGAACACTAGCAGTAGGCAAAGCTTCAGGGCCGGATGGCTTGCCAATGGATTTATATAAATCTTTTCCAGGTACAATATCTTTACACCTTAAAAAACTGTTTGACTACATATTCGTAGTAGGCCCACTTCTGTATTCATTTAGGGATGCTAATATTCTACTGTTTAAGAAAAAGGATAATAATCCCTTAAGCCCTGGCTCATACTGACCAATATCACTAATAAATTCTGATGCCAAAATACTGGCTAAGATCCTTGCTACTAGATTACAGAAAGTATTACCAAACTTAATTCATAAGGACCAGAACGGCTTTATAAAAGGACACCTGGAAGAGGCATGGCCTGGCTGTGCTGAAGATGGCTGCTTAAATCTACATCTCTCTGGGACCCATTAATATCATCATCATCCTCCATCTCCCAAACTGTCATTGTGTGCCAGCAACTGAGACCTTATACATCTAACTTCACTGATCGGTTCTGGTACAGTATTTTTGCCTCTTATATTATCCAAATCAGCCTTTTTAACAGCAAACTTATCTACCTCTGTGTGGGCCTACCATAATAGTCGACCATTCTCTGCGAACCAACTCCCTCAGCCATGTGGAATCAATGTTCCAACAGTTAATTACCAAGATGAATGATCTAAAAATAGCCACACAACAAAACATTAATAGTATGCAGTTACTCGACCAAAGAATTAGTGCTACAGATGTCAAAATGGCTCAAAACGAAAGTTCAACCAATGACCTGCATTCTACTATCAGGGAGCAAGATAGACTCATCAGGAGTTTACACAATAAAATAGAAGCTATAGAAAACAGGAACAGAAGGAATAATCTTAGATTTATTGGTTTTCCAGAGGGAGCTGAGCTTGGTGATACAAGTGCGCTTCTTACTCATGTTTTCCCCACACAACTCAAACTTTCTCCAAGCCAAGACCTCACCATTGAGAGATCTCATCACACTCTAAGTCTGAGGCCTGGCCCGGAACAGAAACCATGAGCTATTATTGCCAGATTCCTTAATTACGCTAATACTGAACTAATCCTTAACAGAGCCAGACAAGTGAGGGTGCTCACATGGCAAGACCATAGAAGTTCTATATTTAGAGACTTTTCCAGAGAACTCTCTAACAAGTACAAAGCCTTCAATCCAATAACAGCCACACTGCACCAACAGGGTATCAAATTTGCACTACGATACCCCGTTGTCAAGCATCTATTTTTGGGAAACTTGACTAAAGATTTCAATTCACCCAAAGCCTTGTCGGCATACCTTAATGCGACACATCCATCATCTCTGAAACTCCTCAACTTGCTTTATGTGCTCCCTCCATGGAATTAAGCAAGTCAGCCCCTGTTAAGCTTTCCCTGAACTGTATTACTGCAATGCAACCTGCTCGACTCTCGGCCCGTATGCAAGATAGGAAGGCCTTGAGCTCACACTCCGTAAAACACTATTGTTGTTCAGATGATGCTCAATCAGCTTCTTCTCATCAAACAGAAAGGCATATTAGCTTTACCTCCCGTCTTACCTTAACTAACAAGTTCACCTTGTTACAAGAAGACTCGCACTCATCTCAGGAGGACTTGAATGGAGAGGAGGCAGTCATAACTTCCAGTTTCTCTGACAACATGGTGCCCGGCAATAATTCTGTGGATTCATCATGGGCTGAGCTGGTGGCTAGCTTGCCATAGAAAACTGCAGAACCACCCAAAAAGAAAAAGAAGGAAAATTAAAAAATAAAGCAGCTTCTGCAGTCAACAGTCTACATAAACGTACTACTGAATGACTTATAAAGTGCTGTAATTCACCCTATGGTAGCTTTCCGCTTGGGAATCCTATCCTATTGAACCTGCTGTGGATTTGAATATTACCGCACTTCAACCGCACAGCGTAATCCCCTAGTGTGCATCTCCATCGCACCCAATAAGTTTGGATCTCGCATTGCAGTACACTGCGAATGCAAGTATTAGGGTAGTGGGTCTCACAGCCATGCTACATCATAGCCGATCTTACAGTTTTCATTTCATGCATGGGACTTATGTTTACATATTAGTTTGAGAGCACACTTTGTAGGTCTCTTTTGTTTTATCTTTGTTTCTGCTGGAATTTAAGCTCTTAACATCGCAATGTACTAGCCTCTTAAAGTCACAACATCACTTTTGTTACAGGAACTAATACACTTGGATGTACATCATGTTTCATATTATAAGCCTAATGAACCACATATTCTGGTTATTCATGTATATATGACCACATAATATAGATCACACATGGGTGGAAGATGTTCAAATATATAAACAAGGTATTGTAGTCAGTATTAGCAACATATGGAGCCAGAGTGGTGTTTTGATATTCATCATAATATTTCATTCAGCCTCATAATCTGGTTAACCCAATCCCATACTTTTGCCTACCTGAATTATTTCATTTGTCATTTAGGTCTATTTCTGTCCACTCACCCTCCCTTCCCCCCTTCTCCCCCTTATTTACTCCCTCAGAAATACTGGTTCCTTGCACTGCTTCATTTATAAATTATTTATTCCATAGCATCATCTTGCAGGTTATTTTCGAAGATCCCATGCCTTATTATCACATCTTATACTCACAAATAATCGTTCTCTTTCTTCTTATGGCCATTTATTCTCGAAGCCCATTATTTAGGTGCATAAAGTCTTTAGAGCACTATTATAGCGGGGCTCGCTGGGCCTTTTTGTAGACCCTGTTACCCCACTATAAACATATGCTCCTCATGGCTATATTTGAGTGATGTGCAATCCTATCAATCTGGCTCCTCATACTAAAGGCACCTGGAAACTTGAAGCATGGAGTATGTGAACTCTATTTCATTTATAATAATGTTAAGGTCACCATGTATTCCTTACCCAAGACACCATTTTTTTTCCCAATAATTATAATAATAGACTGCTCCACTGTTTATGGTCTCTAAAGCACTTGGTTGCTTTCATTACATATTGCATTTTCATCCTGTTTTTATAACTACTTATGCTCATTTGTTCACCCTCCACACATAATCTATAATTATTCTTACAATATAGATATGTGACTCATTATATATCTGCATGGCCTAATTCCAGCATACACTGTATTATACTTTATAACCTTATTATACTTGGTTGGCACAATTATTTTATTACTGAACTTAAACATCCCTAGTTCAGGTTACAATATAACATCTGGGCTTGTTTATAATTTTGTATATTATACTTTCATGTCTAACATATGATGATTATGGTTCTGTCCCAGGGAATTAGTATAATTATCTCAGTACTAGTCACAATCACTAGCTATAGCAGATAGTTTTGTAGAGTTTGTATCTTAAGATCACAGTGTTTTGACTTTCTCTTAAGATTTACTTACTTCCCAACATGCCTAGTGGTGTAGCGAGAGAGTCTCCAGTATTTTATACTGACTCTTATCTCTCTACACTTCATAAGTGTTTAAACATGTTTATAATCTTTTACTTGTTAATGTTAATGTGTTTTGGAAAATCTTTTCTATACTATTTTTCAGTGAGACACAACAGTTACTCTTATCTAACTCTTTTGAATCCATACATCTCGATAATCCTGCATACATTTGTATATTCTAAATATCTTCCTTTTGAGCCAGTGACATCCTTTGCACTACCCATTAAGAGTCCCTCATTCCTTCTAGCAATGCTATACTATCTATTTTATCAATATGAATGATTTAATTTTACATTCTTGGAATGTTAAGGGACTCAACTCTCCTTGTAAGCATAAGCAAATTCTCACCTATCTCAAGAAACATAAAACACACAAGAAACTAAACATTTAGTGGAGGATGTAGATAGACTCAAAAGGGATTGGGTCAGTCAAATATATGCATCTTCTTCTTCCTCAAAAAAATATGGGGTGGCCATTTTGTTACATAAATGCCTCAATTGGTCTCTCATTAAAACCATCACTGACTGATGGTAGGTGGGTCATAGCTCACCTCAACACCACCACAGGTCTGCTGGTGTTAGTCAATGTCTATGTCCCTAATTCTGACTCCCCTGAATTTTTCCACAACCTTGCTCAACAAATCATGAACAATAACAACAATAATTTGCCTATCCTATTGAGCAGGGATTTTAATTTAGGTCTGGAGGCACAGTTAGATAGAAGTAATTCCTCCTGCAATGCTCATCCAAGAAGTATTATTGCACTTTCAATGTTAATGAAAGACTTGGGCCTTTCTGACATCTGGAGGTCATCCCAGATAATGTGATTATACCTTTTATTCCTTACTCCATAAATCGTATAGCAGAACTGATTACTTGTTCTCATCTCCTCTCATTACTGAAAAAACATTGAGACTTCTATACTCCCCATTACAATATCAGATCATTCTCCTATTAAATTACATTTACTTTGGGGTCCCTCTCCTCCTAAATCACCCTCTTGGAATCTGGATCCTCTCTTATTAAGAGACCCAGAATTCCTACCTTGGTTAAAAATGCAGATCCAGGATTTTCTCTCCTACAATACCACTTCTGAGGTATCTACTGGTATTATCTGGGAAGCTCCAAAAGCCACAATCAGGGGCAAAATTATTAGCTTTGCAGCTTATAGAAAGAAATTATGAGAGCAGCAACTGGCTGATCTAGAAAAATTACTTAAAGACAAAGAATATCAATATTATAATTCAAGTAATCCCAACCCTAATTCTGAACCACATTTTGAAATCTTACAATTAAGAATTAAAATCAATGAATTAACATCCAGGAAAACTGAACTTGCCCTTTTAAGACTAAAGCATAATTACTGGGAGAAAGGGGATAAATGCGGAAAGTTGCTTTCATATCAGCTTAAAACTCAACAGATGGATAGGCACATTGCTGGCTTGAAAGACCCCTCAGGCCAAATTTATATTGACAATCCCTCGATAAACCGCATTATGCGATCCTTCTACCAACAGTTATACTCTCAACAAAACTCTGTGCATAACAACCAATTTAAATGCTTTCTGGAAAACTTGCAACTACCTCATCTGTCCCAACATGATATGACAATGCTGGATGAGCCTTTCACCCTTCAAGAGATCTAATCTGCATTATCTTCTTTAAAACTGGGCAAATCTCCAGGGAGTGATGGTTTCCCGGTAGATTTCTACAAACCACTTTCAGACATTCTCTGCCCTTCACTTTTCAATGTTTTTTTGGAAGCAATTTCAAAAGGTAAATTTCCCCCCACTATGACAGAAGCTATTATTACTGTTTTACCCAAAAAAGACAAAGATCCTTCTCTCTTGTCCAGTTATAGACCAATCTCATTACTTAATATGGATGGCAACATTTTTGCTAAGTTATTAACACTTTGTTTAGAAACATTAATCTCTAAACTTGTGCATACCTCTCAAGTCGGCTTTATCAAGAACAGATGTGGTTCAGATCATCTTCGTTCTTTGTTTAACATAATATACAAAGCAAAAACTCTCAAATCACCATCAGCTGATATTGCTATTGATTTTGAAAAAGTGTTTGAATCTCTTAATTGGAATTATCTATACCATGTAATATCCCATTTTGGCAATACTAACAAGTTTTGTGCCTGGATCAAATTGTTGTATACCTTACCTTCTGCTTGTGTTCTCACTAATTCTGTTCTGTCCCCCTCCCTCCAACTGGCAAGAGGTACCAGACAAGGTTGCCCCTTATCACCTTCATTATTTATCCTCACCATGGAACCCCTTTCTGCTTCTCTTCACCAATCTTGCAGCATCAAAGGCATCCCTATTGGTAACACTCGTTATACCTCGCTCTCTTATGCGGATGATCTCATAATTTTGCTAGAAAACCTTGAGGAGTCAGGACAACCGCTACTCAATTTACTTAACAAAGTCACTTCCCACGCTGGCCTAGCTCTAAATTATATAAATCCAAAACACTTCCATTAAATGACCTTTACAAACCCTTTATGAATACTCCTTTGGGTTTCCGCTGGGCTCCTCAAGGCCTTTCTTATCTGGGTATCTGTATTACTCCCAAATTAGACAAAATATGGGATGCTAATTTATCCCCCTTGCTAAACAACATTAAATCCACACTTGATAGATGGAAACTCCTCAATCTCTCTTTTAATTGGAAAATATTTGTTATTAAAATGTCAATAACACCTAAAATATTATATTTATTTGCAAATATTCCTTTATTTCTCCCTTCTAGTTTTCTCGATAAAATCAATAACATAGTTGGCAGTTTCATATGGGAAGGCAAATTCCCTCGATTTAGCCATATAAACTTTGTTCCCTTTGGTTAAGATGCGTCTTTGGGCTTCCTTGGTTTCAGGCCTACTTCTGGGCCTTCCGTGCGGCCCAAACTATCAAATGGTTTTGTAAGCCCAACACTAAGTCTCTGTTATGGGTCACCATGGAAGCCTCCCTTTGCCCAGGTAATGTCTTTGCTTCCTTCATTTACTACTGTCTTCCTCACAACTTAAAATCTCACCCTACTATTGCATCTTCTTTATTTTATTGGAAAACAATTCACAGACATCACAAATCTAATCCAACTACCCTTGCCTTTGCCCCGTCTGGGGTAACCAAACTATCTTGCTTGATAATTACCCAATTTTCTCCCATGCTTGGAAAAACAGGGGTGTCTTCTTCTTGGAGGATATACTTGAAACTCAGGATTTAAAACTCAAATCCTTCTCAGATCTCCATATCCTTTGGAATCTTCCTCATCACAAATTCTGGAAATAGTACAGCTCCGTATTGCTTGCAACTCTCACTTCTTACACATGTCCAAACAGTCCTTATATGATCAACATATTTCTAAGTGGGTCAAGGCATCATCTAATCTAAATAGTATTATTTACAAAGTCATCAGAGACACACTTTCAGATCAGTCCATTAATGCTCTAAATAAATGGAGTAGACTTCTAAATTACAATATATCCAATGCACAATGTCACACTTGTTGGCTTTCATGTTATAGAACTTTTAATGATAAACGCAGTTCTCTAATTCAGACCAAAATTCTTCATTTGTGGTACAGAACTCCTGCAGTGTTAAAAAAAAAATGGGTTTAACGAATAACAACTGTTGGTGCTGTAACTCTCCCAATGGTGACTTACTACATATTTTATGGAACTGTTCCCTTGTCACAACCTCTGGCATCAAATCCAATATTTTGAAATAAAAGTGATTGGTCAACCCTTTGCTTTAGATCCTAGGCATTGTATACTAGGCATCTTTAACTTCCGCTTCCACAAAATTTCTTGGGATCAAAACAGATGGTTGACCATACTCTTCCTTTAAGTTAAGCACCTAATAATTATGCACTAGAAGTCATATATAATTCCAAAATTCTTGGACATTCTCATACAATTATCTCACTATGCCTCCCTAGATCGTATGACTTATATTTCTTCCGATCGACTCACAACATACAATAGATGTTGACAGGACTATTTTAAATACTTGGTAACATGTAAATCTAATGACAACTAGTGTATGGATTGACTTATACCACTATTTCTCTGTTTGCTATTCCTCTCTGATGTTTTACCATTGTGATCTCGCTCTCTAATCTTTTTCTTCTTCTTGCCTCACTTTCTCCTTTTTTCTCTTGCTTCTTCCTCTTACCCTCTCTTTTCTTGTTAACTCTTAGTATGAGTTTAGTTCTTCATAAACCTTCCTTATTTTATTAATGACTTACAGCATTGTGGTACATTCATGCTATAGTAATGCATAACCATGATTGTAAATATAATTTCTCTTATTCATCTTTTCCACCAGCCTCTTTGCCTGTAGAATGCTTGGTCTCCTCCTGTTTCTTGGTTTGTAGTGTTCAAATCAGAATATATATTACATTTTTTTTCATGTTATTTACTCAATACTATTATTGTCTATATGCTGTTTTTTCTCTTCCACTATCTGGATATACATTTATGTACTTAGAAGATGCTTGTTTGTTATCTTTATGAATACCATAATAAAAAGATTAACTACAAAAAATAAAAGGACATCTGCACAGGTCTAATATTAGATGAGCCCTTAATATATTGGATAAATATAAAGATTGGGATTTGTCTTTGCTTTCTTTGGATGCAGAAAATGCATTTGACAGACTAGAATGGGATCTTTTGAAAAGGGTGTTAGAGAAATTTGGCTTAGGACCAAAATTAAGAACATGGATTGAGGTCTTGAGCTCTAACCTGGCAGCAAGGAGCAAAACCAATCAAAATATATCAGAAAAAATTCAGCTACAATGAGATCCCCTCCAGGGTTATCCTCTATCCCTTTTAATGTTCACCCTTGCCATTGAGCCACTGGCAGCAGCTAAGAGAGATAATAAAAAATTCAAAGGAGTAAGATTGGGAGGAATAGATCATAGGATTAGCCTTTATGCAGATGATGTGCTGATTTTTACAGAAAATCGGAATCATAATTATGGAGTCTTAAACTGCATTCTGTCAGAATTTGGCAAAGTGTCTGGTTATAACATAAATTGGAATAAATCTGAACTTTCAGAAACCAAACTAAATTCACACCCCTTTTGGCCTCCACCAGATTGTCATGTCAAAACAGTAACCCAGTTAAAATATTTAGGAATAGCTACTGACCAAGATCTTACCAGGCTTTACAAACTTAATTTTAACTCACTAATGTCTGAAACTAAAAAAGATTTGGAACATTGGGAATCTCTACCCCTAACTCTTATAGGGAGGGTAAATATTATTAAAAGGAATGTGGTTCTGAAATACTTATTTCTGTTCCAAACTATCTCTAAACTTTCAAGAATATATTTTTTAAGGAGATGGAAAAGCTTTTTAAAAAGTTTCTCTGAAAAGGCAAAAGGCAAAGACTTAAAATGGACAAGCTTTATATTTCTAAAGATTTTGGGGTATTATTCCTGCCTAATTTCAAATGGTATTACTACGTGGCTAATTAGGCCATATTACATTCTTGGTTCCAACAAAAACACACCAAAATCTAGGTAGCAGGCAGCTGGTAGGGAGCTCATTAGGGCTTCTCACATAATGACATCATTGTTTATTCAGCTAGCCTGAGGGAAGAATGATTAGGTCATTCAGAACTCTCACAGCAGCATAAGCCACACTGTGTGGACAGCTGCTCTGGAGCATTTAGAAAGCTCAGTTTGTTTCAGTTAGAGCTTGAGTGAGGATATGAGAGTGGCAGAAGGACTGCCAGGGGGCTCTGAGGTGAGGGCCTGGGATTTCTCACCCTAGTGGAGTGTCTTTTCCAGCTTCCAGTGAAGTGGTGGAAACCAGTGCTACAGCAGGATTTCCTGATCTCTACTCCCAGTGAAGTGGAAGTAACTGCTTATTCTCAGTGGACTCAAGCGGCAATCCCCTGAAGGTTTTGTGTGTGTTTCAGCTGCCTTGGAAAGGATTTTGAGAGACTGTTTGATCTGCTACCCAGGAGAATGCCTTTTTACGGCTCAGTGGGCGTAGCCCTGCAGCTGTTTTGCTTTGAGAAAAGTACTCCCTGCATAAATTACCTACCAAACAAGATGATCGAGTGTGTTAAAAATAGTGTCCTCCACTGAAGCATCATTACTATGCTGCCTGTGTGTGCATGGCAGCTGGAGAGCACTATTTTTCATCTGGCTTGAGAAGTTAATTGAGCCCTCCCCAGTACCGCATTTTTTTACAAGTTGAAACCTCCTCTATAGTGTTTTATGGGCCTTTCTTCTGGCTTGAGAGAAGTAAATTGAGCCCTCCCCAGTATTACCTTTTTTGCAAGTTGAAACCTCCTCCATAGTGTTTTATGGGCCTTTTCTTTCTTTAAGTTTCAGTCCTTAATTTATTACCATTTGCAAACTGAGAAACTTGTTTTGCTGGTATCCCCTCCCCAACTCATCCAGAGGTGTGAATTCCTTTGTTTCCTAACCATGATGGTTGATTTTACTTGCTTCCCTCATAGTAAGAATGTGAAACTAAACTTACGTTATTTTAAATGATTGATAAAGTGGTATGTCCAGTTTGCATCTCTTGGGGATGAAGCTATATACCATTACCTGTATGGAGTAATTCACTTGCCACCATCTCTTAAGACCTCAGCTGTAAGATACATCATGCATGTAAGGTGATATATCAAATCAAATTGCATTCCCTGAAAAACAGTTAGGTTCATTTCTCTTCCCTATCTCTGCGGCCACATAAAGCCAACCCCTTATCTCTCTCTCTCTCTCTCTCTCTCTGTGATACCTTCTGCTGGACAACACAGCTGTCTAAACAAACAAAGCTGTTTTTTTCTTGAAAAGTAGAAGGTTTTTTTCTTGCTTGTTTTAAGTGTCTAGATAAGCCACAGGAAGACATTTCTACTGCCAGGGATGTATAAAAAGTCACAAAGTATCTATAGAGAGAGAAAGGAATACAACACTTTAATGGTTACAACTGCATTAGACTACAAATGCAGACCTCAATACAAAGTTCTCATGAACTGATTCAATGTTAAACTAATTGAGTTTATATTCTTTATGCTTCTCTTTTCTTGATGTTATGATACCAATTTGCTGTTTCAAACATTTGTTCTGGTGGTCTCAGCCATCTCAGAAAAGATATAGATTGGTTGAAGGCAGTACAGAGAAGGGAAACCAAAATGGTGAATTGCCTGCACCAGAAGCACTATGGGGAACTATTCAGGTAGTTAAATATGTACTCTCTAGAGGAAATGAGGGAAAGGGGAGACATGATAGAAGCATTCAGGTATTTCAGAGGTATCAATAAGGTACAAGAAGGTTCAATTCTGCTGAGAAAGAGATGTTTAAGAACAAGGGGCATGATATGTAGCTGGAAGGTGGGAGACTTGGAGGGTGATGGACACCTGGAACAGCCTATCAGCAGAGGTAATGGGTACCGAAATGGTAACAGGTTTCAGCCATGAATGGGATATACATAAGGGGGCCCTGGTAATAAGGCTGGTGCAGAGGGGGGGTGGTTAAGGCTAGAGATCAGTTATGGTCCATGGCAGCACAGTAGGTAGGAACCTTAGAGCAGACTAGGTGGGCCAGAGGTCCTTATCTGCCAACAGCTTCTATGTTCAATGTTAAACTAATTGACTTTGTATTCTTTATGCTTCTCTTTTCTTGATGTTACTATGATCCCTATTTGCTGTTGCAATCATTTGTTCTGAAGGTCCCGGCCATCTCAGAAAATATATAGATTTGGTGAAGGCAGTACAGAGAAGGGCAACCAAAATGGTACATGGCCTGCACCAGAAGCACTATTGGGTAGGACTCAGAGAGTTAAATATGTACTCTCTAGTGGAAAGAAGGGAAAGGGGAGACATGATAGAATCATTCAAATACTCAAAAGTATCAATAATGTACAGGAAGGTTCAATTCTGCTGAGAAAGAGATGTTCAAGGACAAGGGGGCATGATAAGTAGCTGGAAGGGGGAGACTTAGAGGGGATGTGAGGAAATACTTCTTTACAGAAAGGGTGGTGGACACCTGGAACAGCCTACCAGCAGAGGTAATGGGTACCGAAATGGTAACAGGTTTCAAACATGCATGGGATACATATAAGGGGACCTTGGTAACAGGGCTGGTGTGGGGGTGGGGTAAGGCTAGAGAACAGTTATGGTCCATGACAACAGAGTAGGCAGGGACCTTAGAGCAGACTAGGTGGGCCAGAAGGTCCTGTTCTGACAACAGCTTCTATGTTCAATGTTAAACTAATTGGCTTTATATTCTTTATGCTTCTCTTTTCTTGATGTTACTATGATCCCTATTTGCTGTTGCAAACATTTATTCTGGAGGTCCCAGCCATCTCAGAAAAGATGTTGATTGGGTAAAGGCAGTACAAAGAAGGGCAACCAAAATGGTGCATGACCTGCACCAGAAGCACTATGGGGAAAGACTTAGAAAGATAATATGTACTGTCTAGATGAAAGGAGGGAAAGGGGAGACATGACTGAAGCATTCAAATACTTCAAAGGTATCAATAAGGTACAAGAAGGTTCAATTCTGCTGAGAAAGAGATGTTCAAGGACAAGAGGGTATTGTATATAGCTGGAAGGTGGGAGACATACAGAAGATACCAGGAAATATGTATTTACAGAGAGAGCAGTGGACACCAGGAACAGCCTGCCAGCGGACATAATGGGTACTGAAATGGTAACAGGTTTCAAACATGCATGGGATAGACATAAGGGTACCTTGGTAACAGGGCTGGTGTGGGGGTGTAAGCCTGGAGATCAAGTTATGGTCCATGGCAGCACAGTATGTAGTGGTCTTAGGGCAGACTAGGTGGGCCAGAAGGTCCTTTTCTACCAACAGCTTCTATGTTTCTATGTTAGTAAATAGCTGGTACATGAGCATTATACATTCATGCTGACATCAATTTTAAGATGTTACATATAAAACCTATGGTACCAGTAACACAATGCCATTAACAAGTACTGCTCAAATATTCAAAATCCATGGAATCAACCTATTTTCAATTTAAATCAAAAATATGCATCTCTATAGAAATCATTATCATAAAGAAAAAGAGGGAAAAAGGAAACAAACACAGAAGAAAAAGTGTGTATAAAAAAAGCCAAAATAAGGTGGGGGGGGGGGTATGATATGTATAAAGCAAGTGAGCAGCATCAAAATGCATTTTCGTTATACTTGTGAAATGATGAAAGCTCAAGTAAAAAATAGTTCCTAAATGTAGAAAACAGTTGAAAAGGATAAAAAGGAAGTAAAATGGTCCTAGATGCATTAAAAAAGAATAAAGCAACCAAAAAAATCAAAGAAAGTGACTGGCATAAAATTTAAAACAACAAAACAGTGAATAACAGTTGGCAGATTATAAAGGGCAACATATTGTCATTTGCAATAGTTACATTAAAAGGATCGAGGAATATAACAACAAATGATGACAAGCAAGATAGCTAAATGAGGATGTGAAGAAAGTTACTCAACAACAAAAAAGCTTAACATGCAATAAAATATCTGAAAACAGAAGCCATGACATAACCACATGGTCAGAATATTGAATATTTTAAAAGAAACATAAAAGCAAAAGTAATCATTTCAAAAAGAAAATGGAACTCAAACTTCCAACAGATGCAGACAAAAGCACCAGCAAACAATTGTGCAGTTACATCAATAGCCTAAACAAAATAAAATAAGAATATAAATAATATTAATATTAAAGGGGAAACAATAAAAAATCCAGTGGTGGTAGCAAACCAATGTAATGAATATTTGTGTTCCTTATTCAAACCCAATCACAACTCAGTCCCCTGCCCCCGTACATTACCAGGAATGCCAACACAATTAATATAAATGCAGACAACATACTGCAAAAAATTCAGAACAAAAAAAATCAGAGTGCAAAGTTTCCACTAAAATGCTGAAATTAAATATTGGGATAATCCATAACCAGTCACCCCCTCAAAATATTTTTTTAAAAATTAATAAATACAGGTTCTGGGTAAAATCCTAGAAGCGCTACTTAACTATATAAGTTAGCCACATGTCTAACAGTGATTTCAGTGACAGACAGCAGCAGGGACTCACAAAGGGAAAATCATGTACCACAAATGAAATCTGTCTCTATGAAAATGTGACCCAGTTCTTGGATAACAATACCTCATAGACATAATTCCTGTTATACCTTTGCAAAATATCTGCCACTGTACCACATTTGACAGTCATTGAAAAAATGTCTTCCCTAGCAATTCATCCTTGTATTATAAACAATAAAACCCAAACCAGCCAAACCATATGAAGATTCATCACTGTAAGCCTTGTGTATTATACAGATTGTGATACTTAACACTTGTAGGATAAGTTAGTGCATCTGGACTTATTTGCTGCATATGCATCTCAATTGCTATGGGGTCCTGACCATGTTCACCCTCCCCCAAGCCAAGCTAGCTACAGTAAGTCTTACAACTCCTGGTAGGTGACATCACTTTAGCTTATGTATTACTGTAGCATGCTGCTATTTTCAACAAGAAGTTAACATTTTAAAAAGACAGTGATGTGGACTGAGAAGCAGCTTGTGTAGGTGAATCATCATGCTAGCCTAGATATTTCCAGGTTTCATTCAGTTATCCTAACCAGTGGGAGAGGTATACAGATCTAAACTAGAACTGTTTAACCCATTTGTGATTTAAGCTTGGCTTGAGGAAGGGTGAACATGATCAGGACCCATAGCAATTGAGACCTTCTCAGTGCACCTATTCTCATATTAACTTTTTTATTTACGGAATTTATGTGCTCTTCAAAAGACAATTGATTGTCAATAATAACATCTAAACATTTATAATAATTTGTGTTTGAAAGTATCTTTCCATTTCTTGTCAAAATTTCTAATTGTGACTTTGTTTTTTTTTTTATGTTTCCTATTTTGAAAACACATTACCTGCGTTTTCTTGGTACTTAGTACCAGTTTTGGTTTGCCAAACCAGTCCTGAAGTATATTAAAATCAGCCTGAAGATTTGCTACCATTTGAGCATGGGTTTTTTGCTGATGCAAATAGCTCAGTATCATCTGCGTAGAGTCTTATTTGGGTTCTCAGTATAGTGTTGGGCAGGTCATTCACCTAAATCAAGAATAGCAGTGGCCCCTGGATTGACCCCTGGGGCACGCCTCTCGTCAGAGGGCCTAAACTTGACCATTGACCAGCAACTTCGACCTGTTGGTTGCATCGCCCCAAATAAGACTGAAACCACTTTAATGGACTAGTGGCTAGACCTATACTTTCTAGTCTCTCAAAGAGGATGGGATGGCTTACCAAATCAAAGGTTTTGGACAAGTTGACAAACACCACACCCACAGACTCCCCGGCATCCATTGCAGTTGCTACTTTATCCAGGAAGTCTATGAGTGCAGTGCTTGTCGAACGCTAGTCATGTATATTGTGTATGTGCTATATATACTGCGATATGACTATTCTATTTTTAAATTTTCTATAACATTTTCTAAAGACAGTGACAGTAATCCCACACCACTGCCAGCTGTTTGTGACAACCTGCCCCTTGGGCTATACCAGCTTACAGTGCAGTTGTCTGGGTATACTGCTTCACTGGATTGCCAGCACCTGGTTATACCATGAAAATACCCTGTTGATTAAGGTCAAAAAGGTCAAACACAATAATATTAGGTAGAGTGCACTTTGGGCAGCAGACTGTAAATAGAGAACTCGTAATGCCAGCAGAAATATTACAATTATGTTCTCAATAATGAGGCACAGCCACTAGAGTCTAGAAAGATAGTCTTTATTACTACAGGTATTAACAAATAAGCAGGATATTATAGTAAGACATTGTCTGGTAGCCCCCCCAATTCCCCCCTTTCCCAAAGAAGACTCACACACAAATCTTGGAGGAAATGGTGGCAGCCATGCATTTATTTAACATACTGAATATTAAATATTGATCTTTATTGTTATAACTTCCTTATTAACCTCACAGTAATATTAATATTCTTATTCCACATTGGGCAGCATGTGCTGCTGAGAAGATACGCCATATATCCAGCACCTGCACCACCCATCAGTCTGGGATTCCCTTATGGTGCATGCTGAAGTATCTCTCAATGATGGCAGTGAAGGTCAAATGACCAAGGTCCTGGTGGCTGCCCCTGTCTTGTGCCACTAACCTTGCAGTATGTGCTGCTGAGATTGGACCGAGACCCCCCCCCATGCAGGACTACATCTTGCGGTCCACCATTCCAATGCCAATCAAAGGCAAGGAAAACTTTGGGAGAACTGTCTCATCCCCTTTATTTCCACTACCTTCCTCCTGTGCTCTTCCTGAGCCACCACAGGCCGGACGAAGTCCGCCCCCCCCAAGCTGCTTGCTCAATTGTGACCTCCAAGATCCTCCTAAAATCTTCCAATGAGCAATCCAAACATTCTACCTGCACTTGCCCTTCCTCCCCCACCACCAGACCTCTGTGGGTATTATAAATCTTGTCATGTCTCACTACTGCACCCCCCCAGAGACTCCATGAAAATTCTCATCTCCCTGTTAGTCTTCATGCAAGCTTTGTTCAATGCCCCCCTACCTCGCATGAGGTCAGTGCTGTCTCATCACCAGATGTGACCAGCTTAGAATTGTATGGGGCCACCAAGCCCTAATGGAAAGCAAATCTTCCTTCATCACCAGCAGCAGATTCACTATCTTCTGGTGCCCCAAGTCCTTGCCACCCAGGTGAAGCAGGAGGATATCAGGCCTCTTCTGCCTGCCAGCCTCAAATCGAAGCTGTGGAAACAACTCCCCCAATGCATACACTGGACCCCAGCCACCTGATGTGGGCTGCGTAATATGGAAATGACTGATCACTTCCCCCTGACTGACAGGTCATTCTCTTCACTGCCCAACAAATGAAGGAGTGTCCACATATCCACATGCTCATGGTGCCTTCCCTGGAGCCTGCAAGAGACAAGAAAACATTACTGCAAGTGCGGTCGCACGTAGCACAAGAAAGCCTGGGACTTCCATTTCCCAAATGCCTGGATCTCAGAATTCGGCAGGCCCAAACTCCTGGCATTCATTGCTGCTCCTATATGGAAGGAATGTGTACCATATTCACGGTCATTCAGCCTCACTTGCTGAATTGCCTTTTTCAAAATAAACCTAACCTGGTATGCAGTTATTGGCCTATTGTCCTGATGGCAAAAGAATACTTTCCCCAACTCAGGGCAGGATGCCCGATAGTTACTGATCATATGCGCTACCTGCCAACCAGACCCCATTGGTGGCCTCAGCTCATACCAGCACCCTGACCCTCATTGCTCCGTCTTTGACTTACATAGTTGAATGTATACCTTCTTTGCCACCGAGACCACATCCTGTGCCAATAACCTCAGTACCCCTTTACTACCTGTGGGCTGTGTTAACTCTGATACCTTAAATGCTCCACAAAAAGCCACCAAGAACAATGTTTCAAACAACCAAGCTTCATACTCATGCCAGCAGACCATGGGCAGGGCTGCACGGAGGCTGGTAAGAATCACCAGGGTAATGGGTCTCCGATCATCCGGCAGGCAAATCATAGACCTCTTCCAACCCTTCAAGAGCATCTGCACTTTGAAGGTTTTGGTGTTGTCCTCCATACCCATGACCCTTGCCAACCACGACAAACCTGCCAAATGCAGCCCCATCACCCCTGGTGAACATCCTGCTTTCCCATCTGCCAAAATGTATCTGCACAATTGGTCTACTGCAATGGGCCACACATCTGCCCATTCCATGGCTTTCTGTATGGCAATGTCATGATCTACCCCCAGGCAGTAAGCCTCTTTAGCTCTGGGCATGATGGAATTACCTATGCTACTTCAAGTCGCTCAGTCATCACTTCCAACAGAAATGGTGGGACCCTCCATAGTTGTTTGTCTGCTGCTGGTGCCAGCTCATAGAGTCTCTGCCACTGCGAATGAGATAAAGCATCGGCAGTTCCATTGTCAACTCCTGCTACATGCACTGCCTTGAAATTAATGTTAAATAGCAGACATTTCGATACAAAAACCCACATTAAGTCCCCCAGGGAGCCCATCGGGCCTACCTGCTGATTGATGGTGTTCACCACTCCCATGTTGTCAGATCGAAAATGGACCACCCTATTCTTCAGTCTCTGACCCCATACACATAGAGCCACAACCACCAGGAAAAACTCCAGTGGCGCTGTCTGCTTGTCCAAACTTGCCACCAGCCACCCTGCTAGCCACTTTCCTGCACACCGTTCCCTCTGAAAATAGGCTCCAAATCCCTAGCCCCCAGCTGCGTCCATAAACAGCTCAATGGACTGACCATCCCACGCTACTTGCCACATGGCCACCCATTGAAATGATCAAGAAACATCTTCCAAACCTGTATGTCCTGTCTGAACTGTTCTGTCATCCTCATCCTATGGTGCATTTTGGAACACCTAAGACCCCTCTTAGTCAACCTGCACATAAAAGTCCTACCCACTGGTATGACCTGGCATGCAAAGTTGAGATGTCCCACTAACTGTTGTAGTTCCCACAGAGTGACTTTCTTTTCCCCTCTACCTTACACAGGAGACTCCACAGTGTGTCTAATTTATCCTGTGGTAACCGACACAGTCAATCAATGGAATCAATTTCGATAGCCAAGAATGTGAGCACTGTCCATGGGGACTCTACTTTACTGGTTGCCAAAGGCACCCCGAAGTCCTTACTCACCCGCTCGAAGGCATACACGACCCCCTCACTGGGAGGCAACCCTGTTGGTCCCATGAACAAGAAGACATTGAGGTAATGCACTGTGGCTTTGTTTTGTGCCACCTGTGCGATCACCCAATGCAAAAAGATGCTGAATTGTTTAAAGACTGTGCAGGCCACCACACATCCCATAGGCATGCAATTGTCCATGTAATAAGCACCCTCGAACTTCATGCCTAAGAAGGCCCTGTCCTCGAGATGTACCGGAAGCAGTCTGAATGCAGACTCAATGTCTGCTTTCGCCATAAGTGCTCCAGGCTCTGCCACTTGCACCATCTCTATGGCCTGGTCAAAGGACTGATAGTGCACCAATGTGTGAATGGAATCAATATGATCATTCAGAAATCCCCCTCTGGGTATGACAAGTGATTGATCATTCAGAAATCCCCTGGGGTCTTCTTAGGAACTAAGCCAATACTCTCCATCCGCTGCTGCCAGTGCACCAGCTAGGTATGGTCTGCTGGTTACCACCACCAATACATGGCTACCGGGCCCTGGTAAGGCCTGCCTGGTCCCTGCCGCTATAGTGGAGCAGGGATGGAGATGCCAGCTGGGGCATATAAGCATTCAATACTACCAATACTATGCAGAGGGAGTGTTAATATATACGAATGTATACCTGCTGTTAATGTATACTTCTCTGTGTACAATATTGACTTTGCTAATGACAGTGTTGGAATCTTGACTGCTTGCACCTTGACAATTACAAGCTCCTTAGTTGGACCTGGTCTGGCTACATAATTGTATAGGCCTTATCTTCCCTATTGTTTGTATTGTTCATACCCTGTTTCTTTATGTTATTGTATACTGTTTTCTGCTTACTTCTCTGTATTGTATTCAGACGTGGAGCCTTTGTAAATGAGCCTTTGACTCAAAGGTTGTAATTCCAACATTTTCAATAAATAAATAAATAAAACCTGAAAATTATCCAAGGGGGTCTGTGAATGGTCCGCTCACCCACCCCAGCCACCTCTCCTTCTCCATCTTTTCCTGGATGACTTGTGGTCAATCCCTGACTGACTTCAAGTTATCTGCCTCATATGCCCTACGGGGGCCTGAATATGGAATCCTGAAGCCAACCCCAAACCTGTTTTCTAACAAATCAGAGGCTGCTCAGTCTGGGTACTGGTTGAACCAGGGCTTAATTCTTTTTATTCAGACCGCAGTGGGAAGGCTTCCCACCCTGGGATCTGGGGAATTAACCCCGCGCTCCACAGCTGGTCCCTTATCCTCCTCACACTGCGGAGCACCAGAGAAAAGGGTGCTGCCTCCTGCAGGCCATGCATGCATGATGAAACCTACAGCTAGACACGTGCAAGTGCTTTGATTGTACGCATAACACAATTGCTAGCCCGATCCCTCTGACTTCTTCTGTGAGACAACCTTGATGGGCAGGCCACTATCTGTGTGCTGCACTCCCCCTCCTTGCATGACATCAGCCAGCAAGGGCATATCAATTTTATCACAACCTAATGCTGTGTCAGCCTGCTGTTGACAACGAAACATCTTGTCGTAATCTAGCATCAAGGTAATACGATTCATGTAATTCAGCAACTCCACCCCTTGCTTTTTGTCTGTTTGCAAGAGAACTGTGGTGTAAATAATAAATGCCACAATTCAATTGTCATGTGTTCATGGTATCTTAACCTTCCTATGTTCCTGTTCCTTACCTTTTTCCTTCTTGCCCTCCATAGGCTCCACAGGGCAGTTCAAGAGGGAGAATAAATTTACATACTCCCGGTTCCTAATTTGCTGTCTCAACTTCTCAGTCAAATGGGTGCCTACTGGAGTATCCAGCCCTGCATATGGATTATCCAGTGGAGGAGGTGCTGGCACCACCCCTTCTTTACCTGTGCCATCCCCCCAGAAGGCCCAGGGGCTGTCTTGTTCTTAATTTCAGTCACTAAAACTGCTACCACCCCAACTAACTGCTTCAGAGTCTCATCTGCTGCTGCCCACAGGCTGGTCTCTACTCTTGGCTGCATACCACTAGACCCTTCATTGTCCGATGAAGTTACCTGGCTGTTCCTGTGAGTCCCCTCAGTGACTACAGCACCTAGCCATGGTGGAAGACCCACTGGAACCCGGCGCTGTCTGTCAGGGGTCCTACACCCCCCAATCAGCTCTGATTAGAGTTGAGAATCCGTAAGTGGGGGGGTGCAGAGGGCACAGTCCCCTGTGTGGGGGGTTCATGGGGCAAAGCCCCCTGAAGAAAACAAAGATACAAATAGCAAACCAGCAACTGACTGCAGTGCAGTTGACCTGCCGGTGTTGCTGGCGGGGTCGACATTTTTGTCGGACTCCTGTCGTGGATCCGTCTGAATAGACAAGTGCTGTTGGTGAATCACCACCACCCATCTCTAACAGCCCTTCTGACTCACTGTCAGACTCATCAACCCTTACTGCCCCCAGGATGTGCCTTACCTGACTGGCCTCTACCTACGACCCTTCAAGGTAAATCTTACCTTCTGTCCGGGGCACTTTTGATGGTTGTAATGATTTTCCTCCTCCTACCCTCTTCTTTTGTGCTGGTGTAGTTGATGGCCATTCCAGTCCTTCCAGGCATGCCTCCAGCCATGCCGCTATGTTTCTCTTGTACAGTGCTCTCAGCTTCTCCTCAGCCACTGCCAGTGCCCGAGATGATGGGTTTCTCTTCCATGTGGTCATGTCCTGCAAAGACAACTAAAGCCCCTCAGCCACAAACATTGTTAGGTATCATCCACATCACCACTTCCTGAATGCTCTTCTACTATGCTTCTAGGTAGCCAACTCTGACCCCTACTGAATGCCATTGATCCAAAGATGGGGGGGTTAATAAATATTTAATTTATTTAATTATTTATGTTCTCTCTCTCTCTCTCTTGCTTGCTCTCTCTCTCTCTCTATATATATATATATATATTTTATTTGTGGTGCCCGGCAAAGGCCCACTGGGTGCAAGCACCTGTTTGCAGGGGCAACCGGGGAGCACTGGGGGGGGGGGCAATATGATTAGGTCAGGGTCACACAGTATGCAGCTGAAGGTTGTGGGAATCAAACCCAAGTCTTCTGGATGCAGAAGCCTATACACAGTTCATTACTCTACCGCTAGGCTATACTGCCAGCCCCGTTTTAATGCCCTCCTCAGATGCTGGGGACCTCTTGTTTCCTGTGCTCTAAATGTATTGATTTCTCTTTTTTTTGTTTAATCCCTTTAGTGACTGTACAGGAAGGAAAAACAGCTGCTCTGGAGGGCAGAAATGAGCAGTGGCCAGAGTCCCAATACAGGAAATCCTGCACCACAAAGAACAGCCTCTGCTGGTCCATGGAGTAGTAGAGGGCTTTCTGAATGTCCCCAATAAACATGGTGGCTCCCAATGGTAGCTGCCATCTTGGTAGGGCAACTGCACGTGCTTGGTTGATCCCTGTTGGACTCCCACTGCTGATCCACTGCTCCATGACTGTGCAGACCGGCAAGCCTGCAAAAACTCCAGAGAAACAGATGCCTTCCACTTGTGACAGAAGGACAAGGAGGCTGCAGCTGGTGTTCCCAGCACAACTGCTGGAATCCCATGTCTCATGAGATCTCAAGCTGCCCATGCCCAGTACCGGAAGCTTCCTGCCCAAGGAATGCACAGGACTATCAAGCAGGACATGATACCCCACTCGGGACCAATGCTACTACCCCAGAAAACCAAATGCACCATTACAAGAGCTGGGAGGAGTGGAGGGAGGTCAGGAAAGACCGATCACCTCCTAGTCACACCTTCTCCTTAGCCCTGAATGACCAGCAGCCCTCCATGATAGATGGGGAGCATGCCACCAGATGATCATTCAGTGTCTTCAACCACTAAGCCATACTGTCTCCTGGAGCCATGCATGGTAAGGACCGCCCTGACTTTTTTTTTTAGGATAAAAGGAAGTGCAAGGGAACAGGAAAGCCAAGATGGCTGAAGGCATACTAGGGAGGATTTGAGGCAGTTCTAAAGGGTTCGGGGGATCTGGGAAGAGAAAGGAAGCTGAACACTGGGGAGGCAATACCGCAACCCCTCCATGGCAATTCTGGTACTGCCTATCCTGGCTCCCGGTCTGCAGAGTCTCAAGGTCCCAACCCACTGCCCTAGTCTCCTCAGCCCCCAAGGAACATAAACTACTGAATGCAAACCTCCTGCAAGTGTCCCAAAGGAACTGCTTCCCCTGCAAGCTGGCAAGATCTCTGAGCAGTGGGCCTGAACCTAGGAATGTGCACTCAAGGTACTCTCTTTTCCCCCCAAAGACCCCAGTCTAGGCCTTGCCTCAGTACATAGCTCAGTAGACAGCTAGGGACTTCTGCTTGTAATTTGGCACCTCTGGTTGTTCTGGTGGTTGGAGGAGAAAGAGGCAAGAAACCTGAAAAACATTCTAGATAAGCCTCTCACTTCTTCCCACCCAGACCCCCCACCTTCAGGGCATAGTGATACTTCATCTCAGGGCATGCCCAGGGCCTGCTGTTCACTCCCAGAGGGTGGTATCCTATCCTAGTCTGGGCCGGGGGAGGGAGCCCCCTGGACAAATGGTCAGCTGCTTCAATGCTTGGGCAGCCTAAGTAAAAGGTTCACATGGTTACTGGGACAGAAAAAATGATGTCAAATATACAGGCAGATGATGGATAGAAGAATTTCAAAGCTTAGTCTCTCCTAGTGTCTAGCTTACCTGCCACTAGCCTGAAAGAACTTCCACTGAATCTGTCCTTTCCTCACAAAGACAGCTAGCTGTCTTAGCAGGGTTCCCCACCATCTTTAAGACATAAAGGGTCAGAGAGAGGGAACTAGGTGCCCAGCTCCTCAATTTGTGTGCTGTGGGGTGGGGGGAGTGACAGTTCCCCACCCAGGTGTGGTGTGTGTGTGTGTGTGTGTGTGTGTGTGTGTGTGTGTGTGTGTGTGTGTGTGATATCATCCAGGACAACTGGCATCTTTCACACCTAGAACATCCTTCATCCAGCTTTACAACCTTGTTTGCAGGAAGTCTAGTGTTGGAAATCACACCCTCACATCTGCCAGGGTCCTGGGAAATATACTACTGAGCAGTTGGCCAGGGTTTCTCATAAGGTCTGCCTGGACATGTGACCTGAAAGCCATGTTTGCATCCACTCCAAATAACAGAACTTATAAAAGAAAAATAATTACACTAACAAATGAATAGATCAATCTGACCACATATCTGTGACATCTCCCCCCCCACTCCCACCCTGGGAAATGAAGGTGTGTCTCTTTTGGGTGACCAACACGAGACACTGCCATTCATGTAGGGACAGGGAGGTTCCTAAAGTATCCTGCCATGCACTTAGCCCTGCATAGACAACCCTTCTGCACTGGCATTTTGTGAACCACTGCAGTGCTGGATGATCATGTTATGCGACTGCAATTTCAAACTCTGGCACAATAGTTTTGTGTTTTGCCCACTAGTCCTATGGAGCCATGTCATGGGATTATGATCTGTGACCACACTGAACTCCCACCCATACAAATATGGCTGCAGCTTATGAAGGGCCCACACTATCCCCAGACACTCCCTCTCAACATTGGCATTTGCCGCCTCCCAGGGCAGAAGCTTCTGGCTTAGATACACTATGAAGTGCTCCTCCCCCTGCAGTGTAATCTGTCTTAGGACAGTGCCCAGCACATGGTCTGAGGTATTCACATGCACGGTGAACTTGAGCTAATAACTGAGGCTAATGAGCATGGGTGACTAACGTAATGCCTCCGTCAACTGCAGGAAAGTGGATTTGCAGACCTCCATCCAGAGAACTTTCTCCTGCAGTTTCTTTTTTGACAGGTCTATCAGGGGCTTGCCACCTCACTACAGCAAGGAACATACCTCCTGCAGTACTCACCTTTCCCCAGAAATTCTGTAACCTGTTTCTTTGTAGTTGGGTTGGGCCAGGCCTGGATGGCCTCAACCTTCACTTGCTCTGGACGGATGCATCCACTGCCCACCTGGTGCCCAAGGTAGGACACTTCTGCCATGCCTATCTGGCATTTTTCTGTCTTAACTGTCAGCCCTGCAGCTTTCAGTCAGTGGAACACCTCCCTTGTATGCCTGATGTGATTCTCCCATGTTTGGCAGTAAATGGCTATATTATTCATGTATGCCAGTACATATTCACCTATCTCAGACAGGATGCAATCCACAAGGTTCTGGAAGGTTGCAGATGCATTCTTCATCCAAAATGGCATTACTCAGAATTTTAATAAGCCAAATGGGATGACAAAGGCCAACCTCTCCCTGGCTGCAGGGGTTAGGGATATCTGCCAGTATCCCTTTGTCAGGTCTATTGTGGTCAGGAACTGGGCTCCCACAGCTGTTCAAAGGTCTCATCCATTTTGGGCTTGGGGTAGGCATCTGACTCCTTGTAGCTGTTGAGCCTATGGTAGTCAATGCAGACCCCTGTGGTACCATCCTTCTTGGGGATCAGGACCGGAGGTGAGGCACGGGGCAACTGGACTCTTGGATTACTCTGTGAGTCAGCATCTCTCTGAGCTCCTCCAGCATGGTCTGCCTAACTCCCTCTGGTACCCTGTAGGGGGACTGCAGCACATGGGTCTCAGTGTCCAGGTGGTGTTCATCCATCATGGTGTTGCTCGGTTTTCCCATGATCATGTCCCCAAATGCTCACAGCATTGCCCTCATCTCCTCTACCTGGGCTGGTGTCAGCTGCTCTGAGATCGTGAGGTTATCCACTGAAGATCCCTCCCATGCCTCCCTGAGGAGGTTCACCATTGGATCAGCCTCATTTTCCTCTTCTGGCACACTGCACACAGTGAGGACCATTTCCCCCATCACAGTAGGGCTTCACCATATTAACATGATATACTCTCTGCCTGCACATCCTGTCAGGCAGTTCCTCTACTAATTGACCTCACTCACTTTTTTAACTATGGACAATGGGCCTTCCCATGCTGCCTGCAGTTTATTCTGTCAGACTGGGATGAGTACTATCACTTGCTGTCTGACTTCATACTTCTGAGATCTGGCTCCGCAGTTGTATCAGACTTTCTGCCACTGTTTTGCAGAGACTAAGTGCTCCTGGGGGAGCCTCATGAGCTCCTTAAGCTAAGCCCTGAAATTCAGGAAGTACTCCACAACAGATTCTGCTTTGGAGGCAAGTTCTCCCTCCCATTCATCCCTAACTAAATCTGGGGGCCCTCACATCCTGTGACCAAACAGGAGCTCAAAGAGTGAGAGCCCTGTGGACATCTGTGGAACTTCCTGTTCGCAAACAGGAGGTGGGGCAAATATTTTTCCCATTCCCTCTTGTGCTGGTCAGCAAATGTCCTGAACATAGTTTTGAGGGTCCAATTGAGCCATTTACCAGGCCATTTGTCTTGGGCTGATAGTGTAAGGCACGGAGCTGTTTCACCCCACCCTTCTCCCACAGACTATTATTGGCTAAGGCATATATATGGGCCTTATTTAAAATTTCATAGCACATTTGGAAAATCATGCATTTATTGGTAAATTTTGTTAAAAGCCAGTGGCTCACACTCACTGTCCTAGTGGTGATGTGGAGTACAGCTTAAATATAGGGCTAATCTAGCTGCCACCCCTTTAAGAACACAAGACAATTGTAGCAAGTTAGGGTCATTATTATAATTTGTATGTTAATTTCTGCTTAGCAGAGGCCAGAAACCCCTTTAGTCAGTTAGTCTGTTCCTGAACCTCATGGTGAGATGAAGTTACCTGCTGATGCATATATATATATATATATATATATATATATATACAGTATATATCCCTATAGGTACCAAGTTAATATCCTTAGTTTTTGAAAAAGGCAGAGTCATAACATGCTTCATGCATGAAGCAGGACCTGACTCCTAACTTACTTCATGCAGGGCCCCTCAAAGCAACAGGTGGATCATAACTTACTTCACAGAGGACTCTTCTGTCCTAGTTTGAAACATGAAATAATGTGCAGGGCCCTTTGTGAAACAGGACCTGACTACTGACTTGCTTCACCCAGGGCCCTTTGGGCCTGCATGAAGCAGGAGCTGAGCCCTAAGTTGCTCCATGCAGAACCCTTTGGGATTTGCACAAGACAGGACCTAACTTTTGACTTGCTTCATGCAGTTTCAAAAATCAGGATGGGCAGAGGTCTTTGGTCCATGAGCTAAACAGGACCAGACTTCTAAAATGACTCACACAGGTGGGCCCTGCATGAAACAGGACCCAAGTCATAACTTGCATTGCACCTGGCCCTTCAGGATTAGGGTCTCTACTGTGCTTTGATGTTCATTTTGGTGGAGTTTAAGAGGTAGTGAATTGGGTTGGGGAGAGTCAGTGTTCACAATATCTTTAACATTAGATTTCTCTACATTTAATGTTTCAAAAACCCTAACTGATGCATTAAAGCAGTAGTACACCCTCATATCTTTTAAATGGAATTTGTTTCCTTGTCACCAATTAATTCTTTTTGTGTAGCTGTTGGGGATATATGTGTTTGCTTTTGTTCTTTTTCACTGTTCACACCAGTCCCTTTAACAAGCCTGGGTGTCTCCATTGTCTGGTTGTTGAAATTGCATTTTCCATGAGGGCTGCATTAGAATATGAGAACATGTGCCACAGCAACCATTTACACAATGCATCTCTATGCTGAAAGTACATATAATATGAAAATAATGGTCTAGAAACACACAGATTGAATCCAGTTTAAAGGAAAGAAACATTGCATTACATCTAAGACAGTTTGTAAAGCTAAGTGAAGGTACATGTGGTATTTCTCACCTTGCTGTAACTTGTTTTGCTGAATTCCAAGCAAGCAGACAGGTATACTGTAGAGTCTAAAGGGTGCTGATGCATCATGTTCTCATATGCTAATGCAGCTGTCAGGCACAATGAGCTTTCAACAGTCAGAAAATGGAGACCCCCAGGGTAGTTACAGGGGCTGGTATGAATAGTGAAAATAAACTAAAGGGTTTTGTGTGAAGCAGGGCACACTGGACCATTTGAGCCCTGCACAAATCAGGACTCAGGAGGTAAGTCCAAATTTTCTTCACACAGGGCCCATAGGTCCTACTTGCTTTGGACAGGGCCCTTTGGACCCTGCACAAGGTAAGACATGTAGGGCCTGAAGGAGTTGTGCTCTAACTTCATGTTCCTTAACTTAGTGGGGTTGTTTTGAGATACTGTAAGTGATTCCATATTTTCAACATGGTCTTTTTTCAACATACCTCATGAATGTGACAGCTGCCATTTTTCAGATCCCACCTAAAACATAATTTCACAGAATGATCACAAGACATTTTGATTAAGATTTGAAAATGACAACTGTGAGATTCATGAGATGAGGTGAAAAAAAGACCATGTTGAAAATTTGGGGTCAAAATCACACAAAACAACAAAGTTATGAATTGAAGCTGAAATGAATGTCACTGCTGACACCAGACAACTACTCTTTTATGTGCATTCATTTCATTTTCATTGTGTTTCAAATGTTGCCCATAACCTCGTCATTTTTTAACATTTTGACTCCCACTTTTCATTATGGCCTTTTTCACCCACCTCATAAACCTGACAGCTGTTGTTTTTGAAATTCAACCTGAAACCTTTCACAGTGTGATTGTGAAATGATGATTGGCCAGGATTTGAAAAATGACAGCTGTCTGGTTCATAAGGTGGTGTAAAAAAAGCCATATTGAACATTTGGGGGTCAAATGTTAGAACATAGTGAAGTTGGCAGGGATATTCAAAGCAGTTGCGCCGGCGCAACTCAGTTGCACTGGCTCAAGTGTGGAGTTGTGCCAAGGAGCGGTATTCAGTGGAAGTCATTGTGCAGTGCAAATCCCATTGCACTAATGAGCAATGATAATGAATGCAGGTGCAAGTGCAGGGGGCATGCCCATGAATATCTGGTGCAGTGCAATATTCAGCTGTGGAACCATGGCGCAAGTGCAGAGCAAAACCAAGATGTGCCGAGCAGACTCGAGCCTATAAATACAGAGCACAAGCACACAGACAGCATTTGTGCCAGGCAAGAGGGAGAATGAGAGAGTGACTGAACAAATAAAGAAGAAAGGACAGACAGACAGAAAGGCAGATCGAGAGAGAGACAGAGCGAGTGAGAGACAGACAGACAGAGGCAGCCACAGAGGGAGAGGGACAGAGGTGGCAGTGCAGAGGAAGACAGGAGCAGAGACAATGAGAGAGACAGGCAGGCACATTTACCAGGCAGTGCATCAGGGTGGCACACAGCCCACAGCAGCCAACTGCCCAGGGGAATACAGGACATCAGCAGCCATGGATAGTGCACCCTTCCTGATGGAGGCAGTAATGAGGGGTGTGAGGGGGTAGGGGGAACAGCGACATGGCTGAGGAAGGGCCCAGCGGTGGTACGACTGGAACAGGTGGAATTGTGCCCGCACCACTTTTGAGAACCATTCTGACACAGAAATTGTGGGACAGTACCACCTGGACAGGACCATTCTGAGGCAGCTCTGCGAGCTGTGCAGTGAGGAGATACAGGCACCCACAAGACAGAGCCACACAATGTCTGTGGAGACCAAAGTGACAGCTGTCATGTGCCTGCTCACCACAGGCACCTTCCAGAGACCAACAGGGGCACCACGGGCATAACCTATTCAGCCACATCATGTCTTCTCACACAGTTCCTCAATGCTGTGCTGTCATGTGCTTCGAAATGCACCCATTTCCCCAGCACACAGGCGGAGTGTACAGCAACCATACAGGACTTACATAGGGTAGCACATATGCTTAGCATGCCTGTGTCAATTGACTGCACCCACATGGGCATCCACAAGCCACCTGGCCCTGAGGGTGTGGCCTACATCAATAGGAAGGGGTTCCCGAGCATCAACTGCCAGGTGGTGTGCAATGCCATTGGGCACCTCACCACTGTCTGTGCCACACACCCTGGGAGTGCACATGATGCTTTCATCTGGCACAGCACTGCACTGTGCCGCAGGTTTGAGCATGGGGACATCCCCGCGGGCCACCTAGTGGGTGAGTATGGGATGGGCAAGGGGTGACACGCAGAGCAGGCCATGGGATGGGGAGGGCAGGGTAGGCATGCTGGCAAGGGCACCAGAGGCAGGCAAGAGCCACAGCAAATGATGTCCGTGGGCTAACCATGTCATTATCCACACAGGATACAGTGTCTATCCACTGAGGCCCTGGCTGCTCACCTCGTATCAGCACCCAGCATCCCCAGCAGAGGAATGCTACAATGAGGCACATGCCAGCACGCACAACATCATTAAGCATGTATTCAGCATGCTGAAGGCACATTTCCATTGCCTAGACAAGTCTGGCGGTGCCCTACAGTACAGCCCATCGAAAGCCTGTGGCCTATTCCTGGTCTGCTGCATACTGCACAACATGGCCATTGACCGTGGGATAGCTGTTGAGACTTCTGAGGGCGACAGTAGTGGGGATGATAGAGAAAGTAGGCCAGAGGGTGGTGGACAACTCCCCAGAGACAGAGGAATCCCTGGCTGCAATGGATGGTGCACCAGCATTGTGACACCCTCACACAGGAGCACTATGGTGCACGCAGGTAGGTGGCGTGAAACCCATGCAAGAGCCACACACACAGGTACAGCACACAGGAAGGGGCATGCATGGCAATGGGCATGCACACACAGAGGTGTGGTGCAGGGGTAGGGGAGTCAGTGGCACACAACCATACACAACTGCACACAGCATCACACAGCAAAACACACATGCACCCATGCACCCACACAACCAGGCGCTGGCATGTGGTGAGGATCAGATGCATTGCACCGGTGCACAGGTGTAACTGGTGCTGAACTGCCTTCATCAAGCTCATGCCACATGGTCCAGTGGCTGGGCAGGCACACACACAGGCAGCGTGTGGCATGGCACACAGGTACCACACCAGTGGTATGCACACACACACACACACACACACACACATACACACACACACACACCCACCCATGCATGCACAAGGCAGCAGCTGCAGACAGCAGTCAGGGTGGCATGCACATCAGGGCCGCCGTGTGGAGCCATGGCCACTGTGGCCATGGGGGCAGCCATATCGGGGGCAATCGGCAGCCACAGGCTGCTCATCAGCCATGGTGGGTGTTTGCATCAGCCCCTCAGGAGTTGTACTGTGGGCTCATGACCGGGTCCACACAGGGGTGCATAGGTGCCCAAACAGGCCTGTTCCATGTGTGCCTGGGATGCCAACATTAGAGCCCAGCATCAACAGTGAGGGTGTAGCCCAATGCCAGGATTGTGGGGTGGACAGTGCACTGCATGGGGTTTGTGGGGTCCTGCCATGCCCTTTGACAGCCAGCAGTGCAAGGCCTTTCATGATCACATTGGCAATGCAATCCTGGGATGCAGTAGTGGCCTCCTGCATGTGCTGTATCACCACCAGAGCTGCGCAGTGCCCCTCTTGTGCTGCTTGGCCACTTGGTGCACCTCCACATGTAGTGCATGCACCCCAGTGGTAAGCAGCACCTGTTGCACCATGGAGGATTGCAGTAAACGGGTGTGCTCTGCCAGCGGGTCATTGTCCTGGGGCTCCTGGGTGGGACTCCGACCCTCCTGTGGTGACTGGTCTTGCTGCACAGCTCCCCTCTCAGGTGGACACTGCACAGTGGGGTCCTCATAGGGCATGTCCCTAGCTGGTGCCCCAGTGGTAGACTCTGCATCCAGCTGCCCTGTGGCACCTGCAACCCACTGCCATTGCCCATCCGGCCACTGAACGCTGCCCAGCGCCTGCACAACTGCACCACCACCACCACACAGCACAGCTGTGGAAGTGCACACAGCTGCACCCACAGTGGTGGCAGACGGCTGTTCCTCCACTGTCAGATCACTGGGTGTGCTGCCTGTGTTGGTGTCTGGTATGGGCATCTCCCCCACAACACTGCTTATGCTGTCCTGGATTAAGGTGAGGTCATCATTGGCATTGGACCCCACCCTGATCTGTGTCTCCATGCAGAGGATGCTGAGACTGGCATCCTGTAGAAACACATCCAGGGCCTCATCCGACCCCAAGCCCAGGACATCTGGCTGGACAGTGGTGGTGTGCTGCAGCCTATCAGGCCCCCGGATGCCCATGGAGGTGTATAGCTGGTCCTCCAGGGCTGGGCCTGCCTCCACGGTGGCTGCTGGTGCCCCATCCACCACATGCAGGTGTGCTGGTGCTGAAACAGTAAACAAGTGTGTCAGTGATACAGTGCTCACAATTGCCCCCAAACACAGCCACATCATGCTGTGCATGGCTGACATATGTACCATGCAGTGATGGGCTGCCACATGTCTGGAATCCTCCTCCTCCAGGCACACCCTCCACAGTGCTGCCGTGCATGGTGCAGCCACCAACACCTCCTGTGCCGTAAGCTGTGGGGCATCTACAGGTCCCCCTCCAGTGGCATTCCAAGCCACACAGATGGCCATCACCTTATCCTTATTGTGCCTCTTGTCTGTGCCCACCTTCTTGCGGCACTCCTACACTGACCACTGGTGGCTGTCCTGCTGGTTCATGCATGCCACCACCTCCTCTCAGGCCCCAGCCCTGGCCTGTGGTGTGCCCATGGCACCACTCAACAGTGGCTCCTTCTCAAGGTAGGCCTCGAACAGGGCCTCTGATTCTGCCTTCGTGAAGTTGGGCCTGTGCTTGCGAGCAGGCCCACGCTCCGCACCCTCCTCATGTTCTGACATGTCGCTTCCTGTGGACATGGACAGCACAGTGTGTCAGTGGCAGCAGCAACCTCTTCCATCCCGCTGCTGTGCTGGCTGGGCTCAGTGTGCTCCAGCATCATGTGCAACTTACCTCAAAAGGATGCAATACCGGTCCATGGCCTGTGCCATTCCATGGCGCTTTTATAGCACATTGCATGCAAATGAGCTTTGGCGCAACGATAATGACATGCTAATTCCCCCAGTGCACCACGCATTGGCTGATGAGCTCATTTGCATGTGGTGGCTGAATATCACATATTTGTTTCATGTGCAATAAGATTGCTCGTCTGGAGCAAGTCGCGGCACAATCTTGTGCGCATCTGGCGGTGCTGGGACACGACATGCATGTGCCAGATGGTGCACTGTCACCTGTTGCACACTGTGCACCCACTGTGCAATAGGCAGCTGACCTCTGACCTCTGCTGTGACCTCTGTCCCTGGGTGACCCCTGCACCCTTGACTCCACTTAGCCATGCCTATGCCGTGCATCTTCGAGACTGTGTAATGGGTGAACACAGTGCATGTCCCTTTGACCCATGCATCTGGCACATGCAGTGGCCACGTGCACCTGCCACCACCATTTTGCTCCATGGCTCGCACCTGAGACATGGTGCAGCAGCGATGTGGATGAGTGGCCAACTGGAGGCAGGTCAAGCTTGTCAACCTTGTGGCCCAATTCCAGCCCCATCCACCCCAGCTGTTTGGGCAGGTGCCACTGCAGCAGCCTCTGGTGGCTATGTGGCAGGCCATTGCTGCCTCACTGAGGCAGCACACAGGGGTGGCAAGGACAGGGGAGCAGTGTCACCACCACTACTGGGATCTGGCGTGTAGGGACCCAGAATGCCTCAGGAGGCTGGAGGCGTGCATCAGGCATGGGGCTGTGCCACAGCCAGGTGAGTAGGTCCATCATGCATGTGTTCCCTGGTGCTGTCCTGTGGTGTTGGCTAGGCTGCCTGTCATATCCTGCTGGGTGGTGCACTACCATCATGTGCATTGTTGGGTGGCATCATCCTCCGCCCCTTGCATTGTAATGCCACTGTGTGGGATGTGTCATGAAGGGGCTCACCCTGTGCACAGGGGTGGGGGTGGTGGGCAGCTGCTGTGGTTGGTTACTGATGTGTACCTGTTACTGTTCCATTCCCAGGACCTGAAGACCAAAGGTGGGCAGCACTGGCAGGATGCCAGGCCGCAGTGGCCCAGGGTGGAGGACAGGATCTGGCACCAGTGGGGCCACAGATGGCAGGTAGGCACTGACATTGTCCTGCGCACCGTCATTGGGGGGTAGTGGGGGAATGGGTGCGGGCATGGCCACCTGTGCCATGTGCCATGGCAGATATGTGTGTCACATTGTGCGTGGTGCCTGCCACTGTGGTGCATCCATTGGACATGTGTGCCAGCTGCTGGTGGGGTGGGTGTGTGCCTGGCTGCCACTGATGTTGTTGCCAGAGCACTGTGCCATGTGATTGCCATAGCACAGTCAGATGGCCAGTGTATGGCAGGAACCACCACTGTGCACTGATGTGGTGTGCCACATTTCTGGCAGGCACTGGCCCACACCCCATGGGTGGCCTGTACGGGCCCTCCAGGAGTGTATGTTCTCACTGCCTAGTGCGTGCTGTGGATGGACATGGTACCTTGGGACATTGCACTGATCACCTGTCCTGTCCCTTGTCCTAGGTGTCCAGCAGCAGTGAAGGAGGCCCTTCTACTGCTGGCTTCTGAGGCAGTTGATACTTATAACATTGACCACGATGGGGGTGGTGATGCAGGTCCATCGCATGATCTTGGTGGACAGACGGCAGTGACATGTGCAGGGGGTGACAGGCCATGGTTGCTGCTAGTTGGACCCTGAGTTTCCGTTTCCCCAGCCATTTCTCCTCCTCCAGTCCCTCTTACCACTGTACAGTCCCAGTTCCCTACCCCTTCCCTTCACATTCATTCTCTCCCCCACACCCTTCTAATGTATATAGTTGTTTTGCACAATATATTACTTTTGACTTACATGCCTGTGTCTGTGTCCGGATTGCAGGTGGTGTGAGGATCCATGCTGCAGTGGCCCAGTGCCTGTCCGTGTGGTGTGCATGTGTTGAGGTGCATGTTGTGCTTCTGTGGATCAATGATGTGTGCTGCAGTGTGTCCCACTGTGGTGGTGTTCCTCCCCTAAGTCGATGGCTGTGCCTTGGAGTGCCCTTGGGGTGGCTGTCAGGGTTTTGTGGTGGGTGTGTATGCTTGGCTGTGTGGTTCTGGGTGTGGCCTGCCCTGGTCTGGATATGCATTGGGGGCACAGCCTGCAGCCTGCGGAGGCCCCTTGGTGGCTCTCCACCCACCATTGGCACCCCCTGTTGCCTACTGTCTGTGCCACTGTTGTGTGCTGGGGTGGGGGTCTGGGTGCCTGGGTGTGCCCTGCTGTGCCCAGCTGGTTGTGGCCTTCTGTGGCCTGTCACTATGCTTCCCAGGATCTGTCCCTGGGTCCCCTCTCTGTCCTATGCCCTCTTCTGTTGCTCTGCTCTCACAGTTGCCCTGGTGCTTCTCTGTCTGCCCATGATGCACCACTGGTTGCACCATGGTGCATCCACTGTTGCACCATGGCACATCCAGGGTTGAGCCATGGAGCATCCACGGTTGCGCCATGGTGCAACTGTGCCATATTCAGTTGGGTTGAGCTGGCACAGTGTGGCCAGCGCTACCTCTGAATATGGCTCCTGTTGCTCACAGCAGATCAGATTTGCGCTGCACCAGACTTGCACCGACTTTTGGTGCATTTCTGAATATCTGGGCTGTTATGAATAAACATTGAAAAAACATGCAAAAAAAGTAAAAAAAAATTGTATTCAGTTCAGATGGGTCCTAGTGTAAACATCAACAATCTGTTGTATCAATAGGTCAGAATACCAGTTTTTATTATGGTCACTTGGACATGCCTCAGGCCCTACACCCCAAAATGTTCACAAATTCATATAAATAATTATGGAATTCAAATCTGATATTATACCCATTGTAAAAGTTCTAGATAATGATAAATCACATTTCTGTCACACCCAAAAGTATATATATATAAGATATATATATATATATATATATATATATATATATATATTCATTGCAAAAAACTTCATTAATGCATCAGTTAGGGTTGAAGCAACAAAAGTATGGAAATGAGGCATTAGGATTTTGAACCCTAACATTCCTTCAACCTCTACCACCCTCCCCACCCACACTTTCCACACACCAACAGGCATCGGGGCGTGCTTTGGGTTTTTTGGTCCTAACTTTCACACTATTCTCCTATACTGTACCATCTCAGCTTCCTTACACATGGAATGGGGTGAGCGTTAGGCCCGAAAAAGTCATATACACCACAATGCCTGTTAGTGTGGAAAATTAAAATGAGTTAGAAAGTGTTATGATTTAAACCCTAATGCCTCATTTTCCTACTTTTGTTGCTTCAATACTAACTGATGCATTACCAAAGTGTTTTGCAATGAATATATGTATAAGTGACATTGCAGAGGAGCTGGAAGGAAAGTCTGCCTCTTTGCAGATGACACCGAAATCTACAAAAGTATGGACACTCCATAGGGTAGGGGGGGTGAGGATGAGCAGAGGCCTGAGAAAACTAGAGAAGTAGTCAAGAGTATGGCATCTGTGTTTCAATGCAAAAAAGTGCAAAATAATGCACTTAGGGTACAGAAACCAAGGGGTGGAGTACAAAATGGATGGAGTGGTATTGACAACCTCCAAGCAGGAAAGAGACCTTGGGGTAATCATATTGGATGACCTAAAGGTAGCCAGGCAGTGTGACAAGGCAGTAGGGAGGGCAAGTGGGATGCTGGGGTGGCTAGGGAGCAGTATCACCAGCAGAAAGAGGGAGGTGGTGTTGCCTCTGCATAGATTGTTAGTAAGACCCCGGGTAGAGTATTGTGTCCAGTTCTGTAGACCACATCTTCAGAAGGACATGGACAGAGTGGAAAGAGTCCAGAGGAGGGCAACTAAAATGGTGCCAGGTCTGCATAAAAATACCTATGAGGAGAGACTAAAGAACCTCAATATGTACATCGTGGAACAAAGGAGGGAGAGGTGATACATGATAGAAATCTTTAAATACCTCATAGGGGTAAATAAGGTACAGGATCAGAGTATTTTTCAGAAGAAAATGTGCTCAAGAACAAGGGGACATGCTATGATGCTTGAGGGGGTAGATTCAGGACAGATATGAGGAAGTACTTCTTCACAGAAAGAGTGGTGGATTTCTGGACCAGCCTTCCAGCAGAGCTGGTGGGGGCAAAAACAGTGGTGGGGTTCAAGAATGCATGGGATAAGCCTAAAGGAATCATAGTGGAAAGAAAGAAGGGATGGAGAGAAAGCTGTGGCTAGGTCACAGTCTGATGTAATACAGTAGGTAGGAAGAAATGGGCATACTGGATGGGTCAAAAGGTCTTTATCTGCCATCAAATTCTATGTTTCTAAGTTTTAGGTTTGATTTCAGCAGGACAGAAAAAAATGGTGAGTGTATAATGCAATACTGTTTTGTAACATAATAGCCCGGATATTCAAACTACGCCAGGCTGTGGCGCAAGCCTGGGCGCAGCTCAACTTTGTTGTGCAGGGATGTGGCCTGGGCGATATTCAACAGAGCTGCGCTATGGTGCAGTAGCTTTGAATATCGCACCCTGGCCACCCCCACTGTACATGGCACAGTGGTACTGCGCCAGTGCAAGAGTGGGGCATGGAGATGTGCTGGCACAAGTGCCATTGCGCCATGCACAGCACCTGCAATATTCAAAAGGGGACATGCAGATGGGGCCATAATTTATGCAAGGTGCACAGGGGGCCATTTGCATCTCATTACAGCCCCATTTGCATGCCATTAGCATGCAGGTGCGCCAATCCCCGAGGACTTGCGCCTGGCGCCCTGCCAGGCAGCAGCCGTCGGGGACCGTCGCCTCCTGCAGCCCGATCACAGGCATTCATGTAAAAAAAAAAAGCCCAATATCCCTGGTGGTCCAGTGGACCAATTGCTGCCCGATCGCGGGCATCTGTACCTCATCAAATACCCCTAAGACCCTGGAGGTCTAGTGTAATCCCCAACCCCACCACCCACAGAGCCCCACCGCCCCGCTCCCCCAACCCCGTTAGCTGGTGGGCGGCAGCACCCAACCCGCCTGCTCCCCTGCCACCTGCCAACTGACAGCAAAATGCCGAGCAACAGTTTTCTCCCTGAACCCAGGTCCCAGGTAAGGGGTTACATATGGAGGCACTGCAGAGCACTAATAACACAAAAAATGCCACCAACCCGACCCCTGGGGTTACAAATTGGAGGCTACCACTGGGATTTGGCTTTCAGTTAGGGAGAAAACACAAGAAAGGTTGTTCGGATAGTGGCTAGCATTTTGGCTGTCTGGCAGTAGGTAGCACAAAAATCTGAAGCATTGCCAACTGAATGTGCTGCTGTGTGCTGCTGTCTATGTGCTGCTGAAAGTGTGCAAACTGTTTACCAAGGAGCAGTAAAGCCTGAGTCTGTATGCCCTTGTCCTGCATCAAATTACATCATTTGTCAGCTTTTAAAAGTATTGTGTGACAGAGAAAAGTATGGAAAACTGTGGGTAGCAAAAGAAGATTTGTGCCCTAGACATTTGGAAATGCTTGTGGTATGGATTAAGAGTAGTCGCTGACTAAAATGTCATGAAAAATGGTTCAAATGGTGCTCCCGCTGATGAGCTACAGTTGAAAAAAAAAAGTGTGGTTTGTATTTTCAATTTTGCCTGCTTCGACAATCACCGTGGAGGAGAAGAGCTTGAGAGGAAAGAGGTTCATTTGCATTGCATTGAGTGATTGGTGAAACTGCAGTCAGTCCTGCCCCCAAGCCAGCTCTAGAGCAACTGCACAGCATTCAAGAGGGAGAGTGAGTGAAGTGTGCGAGCAGGCTTGCTAGGAGGAGAGACATGGTGACTCAAAGTGCTGTAAAATAATTAAAATGGGACTTTTTCTGTTTAAATTCAGGCTCAACCTGTATCTCAATCGTTTGGAAACAAAGCATGGTGTTCAGAGGGACAATCGGCCGGACTGCCAGCCCACTTCCTTCCAGAGGCCTCCAAGACTGGCTGTAGGCCATTTTTCCATTGACAAAACAAGCTATTGATAACAGTGAGAACAAACCAAGCTAATAGCTCAAACTGTGTGATTTTAACTAAAGCCAGCTGAATCTCTGTGTAGCAGTATGATCATTTGCAAAGTGCAGTGTCAAGTTTAACCAGCTAAAAGCAAGAATTCTGAGCAATAGACTGTGAGCATAATTATAGGTTCAGCAACAGTATAATTTTCAGAGCCATGTGAGAGACTGTGAGTTGTATGAGAGATGCAGCAAGAAATACAGGCAATCCTGTGTGATGAAATACTGAGGCTTTAGAGGACTGTAAGCTAGAGCAGCGACTTCAGCAAGTGAAAATTCTGTAATAAATCATATAAGTGTGCTGAGAGAGAGAACAGTGCAAGTTTGTGCATTTTGAGCAAATTTATCAGTGGAGTGTGTAAATCAGATGCACAGCGGCTTGACTCATAAACAGAATGTTGATGGGCAGGAGTGCTGCCGCCACCATTACAGGGTGGGGTAGTAATGTAAACACAGCAGCAAAGGAGCCATTATGTAAACGTTTTCCAAAAGAGTGGGACTTGAAATAACAGTGAGCATTTGTTTGTTTTTTCTCTGCAGTCATGGCTTCAGGACAAACCCGTTACCCAGATCATGCCCAGGCTATGATAGTAGAAGAAGTTAACAAGTTGAGAGATATTGAAAGATATTACTATGGGGGATGACTGCCTCTTCATGTGGCTATTTCTGGATATCCAGTATGAGTATGTGTGATGTGCTTAAATGCTGGAAGGGACATCTTCATGGTACCTCACTGTGCTGGGTGCCTAGAGAAATATGGCTTGACTAAAGCACCCAAGATTCATTTGGCTCCCACATGAACAAAGCTTCAAGAACCTGCATTTGGCAGCACATAGCACCAGGTGGAGCCTGATAGGGAAGGCCCCTCAGAGTGTGGCATAAAACAAGAGGGTGCAGATTTACAGACTGAACAATGTACTGATGCATCAGAGTTTGGGTCCCAGACAGACACAGTGGAAGAAGCATCAGTGGACCCTTGGAGAGAGGGGCCTAGCCCAAGTATCATAGGTGAAGATGAGAAGAGGGAGGCCTTTGAATGGGAGGTATCGACCTCCGCGCCCAGCGAAGAGTGGGCAGTCTCAGGAGTGAGGATGACTGCTCACTCCTGGGCACAGATTCTTAGTGAGGAAGAAGATGAGGGGGAACCTATGTGGTCTTGTGAAGAAGGTATGGATCCACAGCTTCAAGCTCTTGCCTCAGAGGAATTGAAGGTAGAAGAGAGTAGTGACTCTGCAGCTGTGCCCCCACAAGGAAGAGTTAAAGACCCATTCTATGTTCCATTAAGTATGCATAGCTGGCAGAACCAGGACTGTCTGCCCTCAAGCCAGGCCAGAGGTCGCAGGTTGACCAAGAGTGGTAAAGAGGAAAGACTGGTTCATAGGAAAGTGAATGAAATCTATAAGATACTCTTTCCTACGTTTCCTCAGAGAGTCTGGGAAGAAATTGAAAAAAGCAGGAAATCCTGGATAATAGAAGAGTCAATGACACATGTGCATCCTGGTGCTAACAGACATGTCAAAAATAGAGTGTTACAATTAAAAATCAGCCAGTGGAAAAGGGGCAGGACACTGTTTATTGACACTGTTCGAATAGTGGATGGAGAGGGACATGAAACCTTTCACAGTGTGGATTATGAGCACCCAGATGAGGTAATAATTCCAGCACCTGACCCATTGTCCTATTGGCCACAATGCAAAGACCTTCCTGCAAATGTGCCCATGCTTACCAAGTGGGGAGCAAAGCAGTGGTAGCCAGTGCTGCCATCCAGCCATTGCTGTACCTATGTTGTTCCACCAGACTGGCATTCCAGGAACCAGATGCCTCACATTCATCAGTCTCGCAGTGTACTGGCCTTCCAAATTCCATTGACTGGCCCACCAGATAACTTCATATCCAGAGAGGACACCAGCCCAGCTGTATACTGATTCATCACCTGGGATGCCGGATGACTTCAGACCAGCTGTTTTCTTTTTTTCCTGGTCCAAGGTTCCATCTCCTAGATGACATTAGTCCATCAGTTTCCAGATGTGCCCTCCTGTCATTTTCCAGAAGATGTCCACCCAGCTGTTTCACAAGAATGCGGCCAGGGAGAGTCTTCGGCCGAGGACCAGATGGTATACCAGTTTTCATTCTATAAGAGACTGATAAGACCAGAATTTTCTATTCTTATGACATTGCAATACACACCCTACACTAGCACACTACAGATGTTTGATTTGTCCTCAAAGACTCTCCTCTTCAGGATTTCAGCCTGCTAGAACTGTGCCTCACTGGGCTCCTGCCCAGGAGAGACCATTTATTGGACTCGCCTTCGGGCACTGTTGTCACTAGAAGGGACTTTTAGGGCACTCCATCCTGCAAATAATGTGTATTGTAAATAATGTCATTGTTTTCTACTGTTTTTTACTGTTTCTAATGTTTTTCTACTTTTCTAAAAAAATTTTTTGGGGATTCTCCAGTGTTTTGATGGTAGGGGTTTAGATAGGCTGTGTATGCAGATTAGGAGTGTGTTTTGTTTTTCTCTTTTTCTTGCAGGTGTTCCTGAAGAAGATAAGAAGAGGAGGAGGAACTCAGTGGAGTTCCTCAAAGTACTTTAATGTAGTAGTGTTTAAAGTACAGGATGTTGTGGTTTACTGTGTGTAACTTTTTCCTTCCACAGATATGGTTGTGGGGGAGTGTGGGAGTAATGTGTAGAGTATAGCATTTGCTCCTTCTGGTTTGGTTGCAGGTTTCCCAGGTTGGGAGGAGGTTCCCTTGTTTGTTTTCTTTTGAGTATTTGGGTTAGGGGTGGATAGGGTTTCCCTACAGGGCTGGGGGAATAGACAGGCTGTGGTCCTGACCTGCAGCGGGGCTGCAGTACTGATCTATTAGGGCTATGCTCTGGACAATTCTACCAGGGACACTAGGTATCCATAGTAAGATCATAGAGTAGAGGCTGATGCATCAGCCGAAGGCCTCAGAGCCCTTAGTGTTGTCTGCCTGTGCTGGAACAGGGTAGGGGAGAAGGTAGCGCTACCTCCCTGTAATCAACACATGGGTTGAGATGGCCTAGGCTGGGTAGTAATGACTGCAGACAGTCATTTTCCTGGCAAGGTGGGTGTAACCCCATCACCCAGGTTACAAGAATCCCAGTTAGATCTAGTGGCAGGCAAAGAAGGAAGCTTGTGAAACTCCAGTTAAATGGATTTCACACTGTCACACTCTGTTCTCAGTCTCAGCTGAGACTGAGGGATGACATCATATAGAATTCTCGCAGCAGCATAAGCCACATTGGAATGTTGCAGCAGGGAGTTAGAAAGAACGTTTAAGAGTTTTTGGATTCAGTCAGTAGTGAGTAGCCTTGAAGTAGGCTCAGTAGAGGAAGGAGGTGTTCAGCTGTAGGCCGGACCTCAGAGATTGTAGCTCTGATATAGAGACTGCTCCCCAGTTGGTTCAGGGCCCCACCCTGCTGCGATGGGGGCAGCCAACAGCCAGCTTCCAGGGGCAATCCCCTGGCCTGGCTAGAGAGAGAGAGAGAGAGAAAGCTGCCTGAACATTTGTGCTGAGGCACTGTGAAGATGTTGTGTTTTCCTTTGAGAGAAGCCTGTGGGCACCTGCAACTCAGGGGTGAGTCAGCTCTGTTAAAGGGCTAACATTTCACCAGAGACAGTGTGTATTAAGTATCTGCTACTGTGGCTCAGGAAATGACAGCCAGGTACAGTGCTTAAAGAGTGTGGGATTTGGACATCTTTAATCAGTGGGGGTCTACAGGGATGGACATAGCCTCTTAATAAGTATGCCTCAAGTCAGCGCACTGGAGTTTCAGAGACTGTAGATTGAATGTGATATACATTTAAAGTGTTAATCTACAACCGTTAAAGTTTTCATAGAAGAGGTGTTTTAGAACAAAGGAATGGCCAGGTATGAATTATGGGAGCAAGAGGTGGGAGAACCCCCCACTTAGAGTAACCAGATTCATTTCTACAGGTTCTCTTAGGGACACCTGTTGCTTTCTTCCAGGCACTTGGCCGGTGTTCAGAGAAAGTACCCAGATGTGGGATTAGATGGAAGAATTTTCCCTTTTTGGAGCCAGTATGTACTCATGGGTGGTTTTGGAAGCCATGTGCTGCTGAAAGTGTGCAAACTGTTTACCAAGGAGCAGTAAAGCCTGAGTGTGTATGCCCTTGTCCTGCATCAAATTTCAGCGTTTGCCACCTTTTAAAAGTATTGTGTGACAGAGAAAAGTACGGAAAACTGTGGGTAGTAAAAGAAGATTTGTGCCCTAGACACTGGAAATGCTTGTGGTATGGACTAAGAATAATCGCTGACTAAAATGCCACGAAAAATGGTTGAAATGGTGGTCCCACCGAGGAGCTACAGTTGAAAAAAGAAAGTGTGGTTTGCAGTTTAAATTTTGCCTGCTCAACAATCGCCGTGGAGAAGAGCTAGAGAGGAAAGAGGCTCATTTGCATGGCGTCGAGTGATTGGTGAGACTGCAGTCAGTCCTGTCCCCAAGCCAGCTCTAGAGCGACTGCTCAGCATTCGAGAGGGAGAGTGAGTGGGTGAGTGGAGTGTGCGAGCAGGCTTGCTAGGAGGAGCATCACGGTGACTGAAAATGCTGTAAAATAATTAAAATCTGACTTTTTCTGTTTAAATTCGGGCTCAACCTGCATCTCGATCATTTGGAAACAAAGCGTGGTGTTCAGAGGGACAATCGGCCAGACTGCCAGCCCGCTTCCTTCCAGAGGCCTCCAAGACTGGCTGTAGGCCATTTTTCCATCGACAAAACAAGCCACTGAAAACAGTGAGTACCAACCAAGCTAATAGCTCAAACTGTATGATTTTAACTAAAGCCAGCTGAATCTGTGTGTAGCAGTGTGATCATTTGCAAAGAAGAACTGTGTCAAGTTTAACCAGCTAAAAGCAAGAATTCTGAGCAATAGACTGTGAGCATAATTATAGGTTCAGCAACAGTATAATTTTCAGAGCCATGTGAGAGACTGTGAGTTGTATGAGAGATGCAGCAAGAAATACAGGCAATCCTGTGCGATGAAATACTGAGGCTTTAGGGGACTGTAAGCTAGAGCATTGACTTCAACAAGTGAAAAATTCTGTAATACATCATACAAGTGTGCTGAGAGAGAGAACAGTGCAAGTTTGTGCAGTTTGAGCAAATTTATCAGTGGAGTGTGTAAATCAGATGTGCAGTGGCTTGACTCATAAACAGAATGTTGATGCTCAGGAGTGCTGCCACCGCCATTACAGGGTGGGGTAGTAATGTAAACACAGCAGCAAAGGAGCCATTTTGTGAAAGTTTTCCAAAAGAGTGGGACTTGAAATAACAGTGAACGTTTGTTTGTTTTTTCTCTGCAGTCATGGCTTCAGGACAAGCCCGTTACCTGGATCATACCCAGGCTATGATAGTAGAAGGAAGTTAACAAGTTGAGAGATATTGAAAGATATTACTATGGGGGAGAACTGCCTCTTCAAGTGGTGATTCCTGGATATCCAGTATGAGTATATGTGATGTGCTTAAATGCTGGAAGGGACGTCTTCATGGAACCTCACTGTGCTGGGTGCCTAGAGAAATATGGCTTGACTAAGCACCCAAGATTTGTTTGGCTCCCACATGGACAAAGCTTCAAGAACCTGCGTTTGGCAGCACATAGCACCAGGCAGAGCCTGATAGGGAAGGCCCCTCAGAGTGTGGCATAAAACAAGAGGGTGCAGATTTACAGACCGAACAATGTACTGATGTATCAGAGTCCGGGTCCCAGAGAGAGACACAGCAGAAGAAGCATTAGCGGACCCTTGGAGAGGAGGCCTAGCCCAAGTCTCATAGGTGAAGACGAGATGAGGGAGGCCTTTGAATGGGAGGTATCGACCTCTGTGCCCAGCAAAGACAGGACAGTCTCAGGAGTGAGGATGAATGCTCACTCTGGGGTGCAGATTCTTAGTGAGGAAGAAAATGAGGGGGAGCCTATGTGGCCTTGTGAGGAAGGTACGGATCCACAGCCTCAAGCTCTTGCCTCAGAGGAATCAATGGTAGAAGAGAGTAGTGACTCTGCAGCTGTGCCCCCACAAGGAAGAGTTATGTTGAATTAAGTATGCGTAGCTGGCAGAACCAGGACTAGCCACCCCCAAACTAGGCCAGAGATCGCAGGTTGACCAAGAGTAGTAAAGAGGAAAGACTGGTTCATAGGAAAGTGAATTAAATCTATGGGATACTCTTTCCCTACCTTTCCTCAGAGAGTCTGGGAGGAAATTGAAAAAAACAGGAAATCCTGGATAATAGATGAGGCAATGACACATGTGCATCCTGGTGCTAACCGACATGTCAAAAGTAGTGTTACAATTAAAAATCAGCCAGTGGAAAAGGGGCAGGACACTGTTTATTGACACTGTTCGAATTGTGGATGGAGAGGGACATGAAACCTTTCACAGTGTGGATTATGAGCACCCAGATGGGATAATAATTCCAGCACCTGACCGGTTGTGCTGTTGGCAACAATGCAAAGACCTCCCTGTGAATTTGCCCATGCTTACCAAGTGGAGAGCAAAGCAGTGGTAGCCAGTGCTGCCATCCAGCCATTGTTGTACCTATGTTGTTCCACCAGACTGGCATTCCAGGAACCAGGTGCCCCCACATTCATCAGTCTTGCAGTGTACTGGCCTTCCAGATTCCATCGACTGGCCCACCAGATGACTTCATATCCAGAGAGGACACCAGCCCAGCTGTATCCTGATTCATCGCCTGGGATGCCGGATGACTTCAGACCGCTGTTTTCTTTTTTTCCCTGGTCCAAGGTTCCATCTCCTAGATGACATCAACCCAGCAGTTTCCAGATGTGCCCTCCTGTCATTTTCCAGAAGATGTCCGTCCAGCTGTATCAGAAGAATGCGGCCAGGGAGAGCCTTTGGCCGAGGACCAGGTGGTGTGCCGTTTTTCATTCTACAAGGGACTGGTAAGTCCAGACTTTTCTATTCTTATGACATTGCAGTACACACCCTACACTAGCAGACTTCAGATGTTTGAACTATCCTCAAAGACTCTGGCCTTCAGGATTTCAACCTGCTAGAACTGTGCTTTACTGGACTCCTGCCCAGGAGAGACCATTTATTGGACTTGCCTTCAGGCACTGTTGTCTCTAGAAGGGACTTTTAGGGCACTCCATCCCCCAAATAATGTGTATTGTAAATAATGTCATTGTTTTCTACTGTTTTTTACTGTTTCTAATGTTTTCCTACTTTTCTAAAAAATATTTTTGGGATTCTCCAGTGTTTTGATGGTAGGGGTTTAGATTATGCAGATTAGGAGTGTGTTTTGTTTTTCTCTTTTTCTTGCAGGTGTTCCTGAAGAAGCTAAGAAGAGAAGACAAGAAGAGGAGGAGGGACTCAGTGGAGTTCCTCAAAGTACTTTAATGTAGTAGTGTTTAAAGTACAGGATGTTGTGGTTTACTGTGTGCAATTTTTTCCTTCCACAGATATGGTTGTGGGGGAGTGTGGGAGTAATGTGTAGGGTATAGCATTAGCTCCTTGTGGTTTGGTTGCAGGTGTTCCTGTTTGGGGGGAGGCTCCCCTGTTTGTTTTGTTTTGGGAATTTGGGTTAGAGGCAGATAGGTTTTCCCTAGAGGGCTAGGGGGGATAGATAGGTTGTGGTCCTGACCTGCAGTAGGGGCCACAGTACTGATCTATTAGGGCTATGCTCTGGACAATTCTACCATGGCCACTAGGTATCCATAGTAAGATCTTAGAGTAGAGGCTGATGCATCAGCTGAAGGCCTCTGAGCCCTTAGTGTTGTCTGCCTGTGCTGGAACAGGGTAGGGGAGACGGTAGCGCTACCTCCCTGTAATCAACACATGGGTTGAGATGGCCTAGGCTGGGTAAGTAATGACTGCAGACAGTCATTTTCCTGGGCAAGGGTGGGTGTAACCCCCATCACCCGGGTCTACAAGAATCCCAGTTAGATCTAGTGGCAGGCAGGGAAGGCAGCTTGTGAAACTCTAGTTAAATGGATTTCACACTGTCTCAGTCTGTTCTCAGTCTCAGCTGAGACTGAGGGATGACATCATATAGAATTCTCGCAGCAGCATAAGCCACATTGGAATGTTGCAGCAGGGAGTCAGATAGAAGGTTTGAGAGTTTTTGAATTCAGTCAGTAGTGAGTAGTCTTGAAGTAGGCTCAGAAGAGGAAGGAGGTGTTCTGCTGTAGGCAGGCTCTCAGAACCCTCAGCTGTGATATAGAGACTGCTCCACAGTTGATTCGGGGCCCCATCCCTGCGGGGATGGGGGGGAGCCAACAGCCAGCTTCCAGGGGCAATTCCCTGGCCTGTCTAGAGAGAAAGAGAGAGAGAAAGCTGCCTGAAGATTTGTGCTGAGGTACCGTGTAGATGTTGTGTTTTCCTTTGAGAGAAGCCTGTGGGCACCTGCAACTCAGGGGTGAGTCAGCTCTGTTAAAGGGCCAATGTTTCAACAGAGACAGTGTGTATTAAGTATCTGCTACTGTGGCTCAGAAAATGACAGCCAAGTACAGTGCTTAAATCATGTGTGATTTGGACATCTTTTATCAGTGGGGGTCTACAGGGATGGACATAGCCACTTAACAAGTATGCCTCAAGTCAGCGCACTGGAGTTTCAGAGACTGTAGATTGAATGTGATATACATTTAAAGTGTTAATCTACAACTGTTAGAGTTTTCATAGAAGAGGTGTTTTAGAACAAAGGAATGACCGGGTATGAATTATGGGAGCAAGAGGTGGGAGACCCCCCACTTGGAATAACCAGATTCACCTCTACAGGTTCTATTTGGGACACCTGTTGCTTTCTTCCGGGCACTTGGCCGGTGTTCAGAGAAAGTACCCAGATGTGGGATTAGATGGAAGAATTTTCCCTTTTTGGAGCCAGTATGTACTCATGGGTGGTTTTGGAAGCCACCGAGAAATGTTCCGTGCCATATGAAAAGTGGTCCAAGTGCTAGCCGGATGTGCCATGCAGGGAAGTAGTCCAAGGCTGGTCAGATGTGCCAGGCCAGGGAAATCCAGAGAAGAGTACAAGTTCAGGCTGAGAGCCCACTGTGTTTCAGAATCTGAGGGTTACAGTGAGAAAGAAAATGTATTCTGGCCTCCGTATATCTATATTACCAGGAGTGTAGCCCTGTCGGGGTCCATCTATGCTTTATTCTGTTATGTTGTGAATAAAAGCCACAATCTAGAATTCCTCTCCTGGTTTGGACATTACAGTTATTGCTTCCTGTGTCCAGAGTTACTTGGGTGCCCCTTACTAGAAGTCAAGCCTAGCCAAAATGCCAAGCAACAGTTTTTTCCCTGAATCCAGGTCCCAGGTAGGGGTTTCATATGGAGGCACCACACAGCACTAATAACACCTAAAATACCACCAACCCAACCCCTGGGGTTACATATATGTGTGTGTGTGTGTGATATATATATATATATATATATATATATATATATATATATATATATATATATGGGATATGCAATGAGGCTACTGGAAATATCACTGATATCTCCCCACCCCCGAGTTCAGTTTGATCTTATGACCTCAAAAGGTCAAAATGCACAAGTGGAAATATCAGTGATATTTCCAGTAGCCACATTGCATATTTGATTGATGTAATGCTGTTTTATTTTAGGGATGGGGGTTGGTTTTATTTTTTTTTCCAATAGTTGTTGAAGTACTTCTATCACCTATGTTTTCTTTTGATGACGGGCGCTAGTGGTAGTATGTAGGGACACTGGCATGGTTGCTAGGGTCCCTACGTATGTGCATTGCCAAACGTGGCATTTTATTTGCTGAGTTTTATTGTGGGCAGGCTGATTATTTTTTTTAAACTTGGTGGTGGTAGCTCTCATTTAGCGAGGGAGCCATTCGGTACTTTTGTTTTCTTTCAGTTATTTTATCCCCCTCCCCCATGCTGTTTAATTTGAAATGATTCTGTATCTGGTTGATCCTACTTTTTGTTAATGGCAGCTTGTTTATGTAGAGAAGAAAGTTGCTGCCGGCTACCAGAGTATGTGCCAGCGGTTTGGAGGTAGGCGGTCCAAGTCAGGATACTGCAAGTCGGGGCTGGGAAGGGAGAGAATGTATTTGGTGCATTATTTGGGAAGGTAGGGGTTTTGCATTGTGGAATTTGCTCTTTTTTATAAATACAAACTGCGAAAAAAGAAAGAAAGAAATTAACCTTTCAGTGTGAATTACGGTTTCACACTGAAGAGGTTCAGAGAAGAAGCTGATGTGTGGGTGTACTCAGAGCTAATTAATGGTTTGACTACAGTTTGTGCCCATTGTGCTTAAATGCAGATAGTGCCTCTACATGACCTACTGTGTGGATTAATGAGTTACAGTGAGGATAAACATGATATCCTCATTGTAGGTCAGACCACACTGGAAATATCAAAAATATTTGCCAGGATTTATCCTCACTGGCATTTCATAAATGTATATCTATCTATCTATCTATCTATCTATCTATCTATCTATCTATCTATCTATCTATGCAATGAGGGTGAGAATAGAAACTGGCAAATAACAGCAATATTTTTGGGTGGTCAGACCTACATTGAGAATATCATATTTATTCTCACTGTAGGTCATTTATCCTCACAGTAGGTCATACAGCGGCACTATCTGCACTTCTTCACAACTCCTCACAAAGGATTTGACTGGTGGGAGCTGGCAGCACGAGCACTACAATCAGTGTCCCACTTTCACCTGCTCACTTTCATGCCAGCTCCCACTCTGTAGTTTAATTTCTCTCCTGCAGCACACAGAACACTTTATTTATTTATTAAATTTTGATAATCGGGTGAGCCCGCTGGGCCCTGAAGGTCCCTTTTTCAGGGGCGACCCGGGGGTTACATACTTTATTACATGGGATTGATTCGACAAGATACATAACAAGTATCATAACATTATTACATGGGATAGTATACAAAAAGATACATAACATGCATCACATAGATACATAGCAGGGTACCAAATCTTTTTCAGCAGAAGATGCAACCCTAGAGGAAGTCATTCAGAAAATGTAAACAGAAAACTTCTACAAACTCCCCCCTGCATCCCAGCATGCCACAGTGGGGGTTTACAATTGTTTTTAATCCCGTCTGCACATTTTAGGCTCCATACCAACAACTCCACAGTCTCCAACATATGTTCTCCAGACATTTCTGCAACCTCTCCCCACATCGGAGATTTACAAAAAGTTTTTTTTTTTTCTTAAATTCCTGCACACTCAGCAACTACTAATTCACACCCTCCAGCATACCGGCATTGCCACTGTCCCGTCACCGCTGCTTTCCTTCTGTTCCTGACCAGATAGACTTGCCAGTCCCCAACAATAGAGGCTCTCCTCCAGAAATTTATACAACCTCTCCCTGGCTGACAATGAACTGTTGTATTCAATGAAATGGAGCACAAGGAACTCCTCCACAATACTGTAAGCCTCTGCCATTTGCAAAATCCCCTCGCATCCTTTCATACAGCACAATGCTACCGACCATCTTACTGCCATTTCCAGCCCACCTACAACCGAGTCTCACTGTCTCTGGGAGCTGGCAACCAGCTCCTCTACTAGACAGAAGACACCACAACCAGCTGCTCCTCAAGAGTTGAATCCCTCACACCTCAGTACTGCCATGGAATACAAACAGCAGGATTAACCAGGTAAATGATCCATTAAAAGATACCCAGGGAAAACCAAAAACAAAATTTATAATTAACTGCTGTCCAGAAACCTTGCTCCCTCACAAAGTGGGAGCAATGCCACCATATTTAAAAACTTATTTAGCCCTCCCACACAATAAAAAACAACCAATAAAATGCCACATTCGACAACACAAGCACGTACGGAGCTTAGTTACCATGCTAGCATCCCTACCTACAAGAAAGACCAGCAATGAAACACTGAAGCGGAAAAAAAATAAAAATATACATATATTTATTTATTTATTATTTATTTATTGAATGTTGTTGACCCGGTAAGCCCACTGGGCCTAGAAGTCCCTTTTTCAGGGGCAACCGGGGGGAGGGGGGATACAGATGGTAAGCAATTGAAACTGAACCAGATAAAGCTGTTGGTGGTATTTTTAGTGAATGGGGGAAATTTGGCCAGGACACCAGGGAAATTCCCCTACTCACCTCTAGTGGAACCTTTGACATCCTGGTCTTTGGCCAAGATGTCTGCCCCTGTGGATCCAGGAGGAGGAGGAGGACTGGAAGGTGCAGATGCTGTAGAGATAGAAGAGAAGGCCTCCTCTTCTATCTTGAATATGCCAGAGGCTTAAATTTCTGCTGAACAAACATTTATTTTAGAAGATTCTGCAGAAGACAAGGCATGTGTGATTTTGTATTTCTTTGAAATTTGGCTTCCCGGCCACTGCCCTTTGGGGTAACCATTGCCTTAGTGCTTGCGCACTGAGGTTCTTTGTCTTTTTACTTGTTTTTTGTTTTAATTGGGCTCACCACAACATAACCCAGATAGACCATCTTAGGGTAGCTGGTTCATTCCACTGGGGTGTCAAACAGACTAGGCACACTGATGAGTCCTGGTAGAACGAAACACGTGTCTGTGTCTTCTGTTGGCACTCTTTGCAAACTGTGAGAGGCCTTTTGGCACCATGCATTTCTGCTTAAACTTGAACCAGCATAATATTCTGTGGTGATTTGCATATGCAGCCCATGATGCTTTGCATTATGGAGGCATGTGTGATTTTGTATTTCTTTGTAATTTGGCTTCCCGGCCACTGCCCTTTGGGGTAACCATTGCCTCAGTGCTTGTGCGCTGAGGTTCTTTGTCTTTTATCATGGATGTCTACATATTTACAGAAGATCTAAGTGTTAACTCAGATATGCATGTAGAAACAGTGGTACTAGGAAATGTGGAGCAAAAATAGCAAGAGCTGCAGCAGTCTTTACAGGATGAACAGAATCAGACAGTGAGCACCTTGCAATGTGAATTGCACATCTGAAGTCGGAAATTCATCCTGTCATTGCTGGCACTCAGCCTGTCAAAGGCCCTTCTGATGCAGCAGCATCAAACCCCTGACAGGGCAGGGTGAGTCCCTTTTAATTTCTGACATTGGCTCGAAAGTTTGCACTGTGCAAACTGAAGATAAAATTATTGTGTCTGCTGAAAGCATAAAAGAGACAGTTTCTCCCTCACAAGGGGAAAAAGTAGAGTTGTTTCCTAAACTGCAAATGAATACTTTGCTGGAGACTTTGGCAGGAGCAGAAAAACTGGTTGAGAAAAGCAGGGCTCCTGTTATGATGTCAAAAATGGCTGGGTTAATTTTTAAGCAGCCTGAGGGGTTGGTCAGTGCTAAAAGGAATCTGGAGGAAATAAAATATCAAAAGTCTGGTGGTTTACAAGAAGGACTCACATGCTTTTACTTTAAAGGAGGGAGTTTGAGAAATGAGAGAACAGAGGTTAAGAACAAAAGGGCAGCACTAACACTGACAAAAAGAAATCTTGGAGCAATCCCCGAAAGCATTCCACAGTCAGTGAAGCTACGTTTACAGGTAGTACCCCTCTCCCCTTGTGGCACTTGGTCCACTCAGAAAGCCCTTATGGAGGGTGGGTGGAAGCAGTCTCTGTGGGGTATTTGGTTACCTGACCCCACCTGGGATGAATCTTTTTACCTATCTCAGGCTTCCCCTGAGTGGGCTCCTAAAACAGATGGACAAATTGGGAAAACCTCTGCAGATATCATTCAGAATGCAGGGGAAAGGGGCAACGGCTCTGCCAGAGCAATCTATAAGGCCAAAGGATTCAGAGGATTCAGAGAGACATAATGACTTTGGTAAGGCCTTGACCACTTCTATAAACACACAGAACTTGGGAACTGCAACGGAACAGGAGCCTGATGTTGGGCAGGACACTGATTTCGTAAGAAAGCCGTTGTTATCTGAACTTTTTTCAAAAGTTAAAAAGGAGGCAGCACCCAGACAGAATGCAGAGCGCATGCGATATAAAGGGTGACTTAAAGATAGGCCAGACAAATATCATGTAGGGAAGACATTGCTGAAATATTCATTGCATTTTACCCACAGGGAAGTATCTGCATTTATTAACATATTGGGGAAAGACAATTTTGATGTGAGTTTCGTTCAGCCTATGCCCTAGGTCTTTTCTGGGAGAGGTATGGGCAAGGGAAGTTTTCCCCTACATGGACCACCTTTGTAGTGATTCCATTGACCAAACCACTAATTAAGTATGCAACAATGATGTTTAGGAATGAAGGGGTTTATGTAGAGGATATAACATAGTGGTTGGCACCAAAATGTGACATTCTGGGGGAACCTGAGGCAATTTTGGATAGTGAATTGTTTTGGACTGGAGGTTGGAAATATAAAGTAAAATTAAAACAGCATGAAAAAGGTATCGAACATATTCCAAACTCTTTCATGTTGGGCAAGGACCGAGGGGTTTGCTTTTATGCGGGTCAGCCCAGGGCATGCTACAAATGTGGCTCTAGGACTCATTTATCTAGCACATCTGATAGGCCCAGGTGTGACAACTGTGGCAAAATAGGTCAAATAACCATGCAGTGTGCGAACCACACAAAGTGTGATTTGTGCGAGGAGCATGGCCATGTATTTGGGGAGTGCCCCTGGGCAGCACAAAACAAGGCTTCTTGCATCAGCCCTGAATTGCTTATTCAGCAAGCACAGGATTCGGTAGCCGCACAGGCTCCAGCTGCTGGTATTTTTGTTCAGGACCCACCCTCCTCCTCCTCCCCCTCTTCCTCTTCCTCTTCCTCTTCCCCCTCCTCCACTCCCTCCTCTCCCTCCTCTCCCAAGGTCCAAGGAAGAAGATTTAATGATTCTCAATGGGATACCCTGACTACATCAGGGAGGGAGGGAGGGTGGGGACTTTGAGTCTTGTGCAGTGCAGGCTCCAGGGTTGTTTACTCCAGTTTGCTATGAGGAACCAGCAAGCTCAGAGAGTGGGGTGACAGTTCCCTCTGTTCAGGCCCCCCTTTCATGCAGAAGGTCCACCAGGAATGTGAGGCCAAAAACCCCTCTCCTCCCGAGTACACCTCCTTTGAAAATGAACAATTCCTATGCGGCCCTCTTTTCCACCTGGGGGGACTCTGACATTGAAGCAGGGGAATTGGATTCCCAAAAATCCCCTGCAGAGCATCAGAATCCAAGTCCAGAGCAAAATGCGTATAAAGGGAAGAAGGAAAATAAAAGGAAGAAAAAATTAGACACTGTAGTATGGGGTTTTGCTGTTCTTTCTGCTTAAACTGGCTGGGTATAAAATAGGATCTGTAAACATATATAGTTTATTAAATACAATGAAAATGCAAGCTCTATTTCATTAGGTACACAGAAAATGTTTGTATATATGTTTTTTACAGGAGTCCTGGATGAATTCTAATGAACAAGTGTGGATGTTCAAAAAGGAATGGCTATGGGGATCTTCCTATTGGTCATTTGGATCAGATAAGGCTGATGGGGTGGGGATTTTGCTTAATTCATATTCCTTTCTTTACAGAAGCTGGTGGACCTAGTCCCAGGCAGAGTTTGAATTTTAGATGGGCTCTGGGGGGAAATGGATTGCAGATTCATAGATATTTACAACTCACAGATCAAAGCAGACAAGGTTAGCCCCATGAAATTAATTCAACTCTATTTAGTGACCACATCCAAGGTTTTCTTCTGTGGGGATTTCAACTGCAGCATTTTTAAAAGGAGAAAAGGAAAAGAGATGATGGTAATAAAATCTACTGTGATTCTAATGCACTAACACAGATAATTGATACTGCAGGCATGATAGACAGTCACAGTTATCATGCACAGGGCCCTAAATTTACTTACATGAGGAATTCCTTTAAATCTATTATAGATTATATCTTTCTTTTGCCCAATCTACCCAAAGGGGTTTTATGTATAGAGCTGGTAAAATGTTTTGACTATCTTTTTTTAAGACTACAGCTAGATCATGTGGCTGGCACCCCTAAAGGGTTTGGCAGGAGGAAACTTAACACCTCAGTTTTGGGGGAGCCTCTAGTACAATGGAATACGAATCATCGCCTTGAAGCTAGACTGTTGGTGACATTTTTGTACTCTAACATAGGGGAATGGTGGACCGATACAAAGAAGGATATTACAAACTGGTTTAAAAACAATGGGAATGAGAATTTTTTTAAATATATATCTTTAAGAGGACAATTGCAAAAATTATACACTCTTGCAAATCATTCAAATCATGACTATGCATCTCAAATTAATGAAATTAAGGAGGCCATGAAACTATATCAGTATGATAGGGCTAAATCAATTCAGGCAAGGCTATACAATGGGACACAAAAATCCCTTATTGGAGACCCCTATGAGGCATACAAATAGATCAGGAACGGCATGACCTTTAATTTTTTAGTATCTGAAAATATGCTTAAAGTTAGTTCAACAGACGGGATTGAGGAATTGATAAAAAACCACTAACAATCATTAGAGCCTGAGCAGCCAATTATGGAGCAAGAAATACAGGATTTTTTGGAAAGGATAAGTGTTCCAGTATTTCCAGAAGAAATCAATAAACTGCAGGCCCCAATAATGGTGCAAGAAACTGAATCAGCCATAAAGGCTCTGAAAAATGAAACTTCTCCAGGCTTAGATGGCATTCCGAATACATTTTACAAAACTTTCAATAGGCATTTAGCTATTTGTTTAGAAAAGGTATATTCATGTATTTTTCCCACAAGCTCTATTTTTCCTTCTTTTACAGAAGGCTTGCTTATCTATCTTCTTAAAAAAAGGGGAAAAATCTGATATTTCCAACTGGAGACCTATAGTATTGCTAAATACTGATTATAAAATTTTAGCTCATATTATTAACAATCGACTGAAGCAGTATGCCTCTTTAGTTATCTCACCGCAGCAGTTTTGTGGGCTCCCGATTAGGAAAATTCAGGATGCATTAATGATTATTAGAGACTCAATAGAGCATCTTAACTTAACAGGGGTCACCGGCTGTTTGGTGTCCACTGATCAGGAAAAGGCTTTCAACAGAGTTTTTCACCCTTTCTTATATGCAGTTCTGGAATTATACCATGTTCCAGCAAAATGAATTGATCAACTGAAATATCTGTACTCATCTTTTTTCTGTGAAGCCTCTGATAATGGGGAAAGGTTGGATCTGGGTTTGAGGTCCTATTGGGAGATAGGCAGGGATGCCATTTAAGTCCCCTACCATATGTCTTTTCATTGGATTCACTCCTACAAATACTGACTAAACATTCCAAATGAAAAGGTTTATCTGGCCCTGGTTTTCAATATAGTCTACAGGTGCAGGCATATGCATATGATATTTCTTTCTTGAAAACCATGATCAGATTCAGTTCTTTATACAAGAAATCGGAAAGTATGGGAAAGTCTCCAACTCAAAATTGAATTATAATAAGAGTAAAGGGTTTTTTTCGGAGGGGGGGTATAGTCCCAGTGGAAGTGGCAGGTATAAAAATCTTCAGGGAGCCAATAGTACTAGCAAGTAGTTATACCAGGAGATTATGGCCAGAATATATCCCTCCAAACCTAGTTTTAAGAATTTCCCCTTCGTAGATAACCCATTGATCCTGAGACAACTTACACATCCCAGGATACCACCACAAATGTGGGAACACCTATGGCTTACTGTGTATGGCAGAATAAACTCAAGGGGGAATGCCAAGCATAAGGTTCTAGAAGAACATAACTGCCCCTATATCAAGTGCATCAATAAAACTGAAACTATGGAGCATTTCCTTTTGGAATGTTCCAATACTTTGGCATTGTGGGAGTATTTAATGGTGAAATGGAACATGAAGTGGTTCAAACATATGACATATGAAGTATTAGTATTGGGGAAATACAATTTAAGATTTCAACACCTTCATCAGGACACATTGCAGGTCTTCTTTTCTTGTACTCTATACTACTTATGACAAGATATGTGTCAATGGGTATTGTACCAATGGAAAATGTCACATGAAAGTTTTGCTATTTTAGTAGTACAGGAATTGCAGAAAGTGTATGCTAAGGATGTAGTGTTTCATTCATCACATAAGGTGTTACAATGGAGGAAAGGGTTTAATTACTTTATTAAATATAAATAAATGAGAGGTATCAAGGGAAAAGTGTGACAGGGGTTAGGATTGATAAAGGGAAAGCTGAATGATGTCTGAAATATTTTTGGTACTATTGTAAATTAATCGTGATACACTGTTGTACAAGATGTAAATCACAGGAACTGTTGTATGTGTCTTTACAATAAATTATCCCCTACTCTTAAGGGGGGAGTGGGGTTTCCTTTTAGTACTATGATTTAATTTTGGTGGCTAAATGATTACAAGGAATCTTGTTGGAAAATGTATGAATGTAATACTTATTTTGGTATGATTCGAATAATTTTTGTGTGATTTAACACTGTTTTGTATTTATTTGAATCTTTCTTGCCCTGTGGTTTGTATATTGGTTTGTGTGACTCAACACTGTTTAAAATTCTTTGTTTTTGATGTTATTATAATAACAAATCCCCTAATCTTTTTCGATAAGTGCCATGGGATCTTTAGCATCCACCTGAACTACCACCAATCCAGGCAGATGGGACCTTGATTTAATGTCTCATCTAAAAGACAGCACCTCAGAAGTGCAGCACCATCATGCTGCACTACAGTGTCAGTATTGGGATATTAACCCAAGTGCCAGATGTGGGAACTGAACCCACAGCCCTCTGATCTCCCAGCCTCAGAGGCGAGTGTGCTACCTACTGAGCCACTGACACTATAAAATATATAAAAAAACCCCATTAAAATCAAAACCAAAACAACAGCATTGCATAAATGAAATATGCAATGGGGCTGCTTGAAATATGGAAATATCACTGATATTTCTCCCTTCATGCAGTTTGGCCTTGTGACCCATGCCACTCATGAGGTCATAAGGTCAAGTTGCACTTGGAAATATTATCGATATTTCCAATAGCCCCATTGCATATCCCATATATATATATATATATATATATATATATATATATATATAATACCTGCCCAATAGGGCCGGTGTAGTCAGGGTTGCATGGTCACATCTATGTTAAACCTCAAAGTTTGAACTTTCATAACTTTGCAACAGTTTGTTCGATTTGCCTGAAATTGAAATGCACAACTGCCTACCATAGATCTCCAGATCTGGAAAGTTTTGTTCCAGTCAAATGTACAGTTGTGGAACCATGGGGTGCTCAAAATATGTAAAATTATGCTTTTTTGCTCATTTTTAGGTAAGCCATAATGGACTGAAGAATGCATCTGAGTGGCTTCAAATTTGTTTGTCTACATGTGTCCTGGGTTGAACTGGTGCATTTTGAAGATTTGGTGAAAAAATATTGCTCCATTCAAAATGCATTTAATTTTTTCATGTCCCATTATAGCCTATGGGAAAATTTATATGTGCATTGTTAAAGCTTTTGCGATTGCATTTTTGTTGTTGAGCTCCCCAAAATTGTTTTTGTGCTGCCGCCACCTTGTTTTTCAGTTAGTGACAGAGAAAAAAACATTGTAATTCAAAAAATAATGCACTTTGGTAAATACCAACAATTGTGTTTACCTAATCGGGCCCTGAGGAACATGACCCTGGCATTAGTGTCTGTGTAGGTTGTCTGCAAATATGTTTTTTTTTAATCTTTATCATATTTTGATCGCGTCAATATTTATTGTTGCCACGCAAACATTCGAGCTCAGGAACAAAAGTAACTGTGGCAACATTTTTCTGTGAGTGACAACATTCCTATTATAGAGATAGGAGAATCATGAAAACATTAAAGTAATCACAGTAACACTGCACAAACACATTTTGCTATGTGTTGTTCATTTGTTACTTCATTATGGCAAGGTGGATTGTGCTAATGGCTTGAAATGTTCAGAGTGGCAAGCTATAGTGCTACAGATGTGCCTTTTGGTGGCTTGGTATGAAAACACTAATCAGGCCCATAGTTACAGCATTCCAAAGTTGAGAAATTTTCCCATAGGATAACATTGTGGCACCCATGATGCCTTTCGGTGCCTGTATCTTGAAAACAGTTCGAGATATGGATTTTTCATCACAAAAATTCTTAGTTCCTCTATAGGGGCACTAAGTACTGAAGTAGGCTGGGAAACCGTTAATACCATAAATTTTGAATTTTTTTTCTACCTTATATGGTTACTGAGATATTTGGAAATTAGTATTGCAATGGCTTATGCATATGATTGTTACAAGTTTTGGTTGCTCTGGGGGCTGTTGTGTTGTTCTGTACTGATGTGTAAGTGGAAACACAGTGCCATGAGGGCATATGGTGCCACAGACATATATAATTATGCACAAATGGGACCCACATTCCTGCTTACAGATATTGGTTTGTCGAGAGGTGATTTGTTTCCCCCAGATATATATATGATTATGCACATTCGGACCCCACACTACAAGTTACAAATATTTGTTTTTGGAAAGGTACTTTGTTTGGCACAGATGTGCATGATTATGTACAAATAGGCAGCTTGGTGGGAGCCCACTTATACATATTTGTTTTTTTGAGAGGTGCTTTTTTGCCCCAGATGTGTATGATTCTACACAAATGAGCAGCTTATGCAGACATACTGTCACTTGTGTTATTTATTGTACAGTATGGCAAAACACACATGACACACACACACACAGACCTTGACCTCCCCTCTCAAAACAAAATAGCCCATATGGGTAGGTGAGAGAGTGCAGCCATATAATTACTTTCCTTATTTCTTTTAAACTGTGGTCCCCCCACCACAGACATACATAGACTTTAACACCACTTCATTCCCCTGATCAGGCTTGTGAGTGTGTGAGGGATTGTAGATGTACAATGTGTTCTGTTCTTTGTTGAAAAGTATGCTCTCTCTCTCCTCCCACCCCATCCACAGTCCCATTCACGCACCTTGTCTCCCACCTTTCCTGGGTAGCCCCCATGGGTAGGTGATGGTGTGCAAAAAAAGATGCATTTTTTGTTATTTCTTATAAATAATACTCCCCCCAGCCACCACCCTCTACAGACATACACCCCCCCATTCCTCCTGAGTAACCACCATGGGAGGATGAGGGATAGGAGACATAGAATGAGTTGTGTCATTTTTTTGAAAATTACACTACCCCCCCTTACTCACACACATATACCTTGCCCACTCCATCACCCCCTTCCCCCCAGCAGCCCCTATGTTTGGTTGACAGGGAGTCCAGATGCTCAATGTGTTTTGCTATTTCTTGGAAAATGAGACTGCTGTCTCCAACACCACAGACACACATCTTACAACCCCCCCTCCAAAAACTATGCACACAACTCCCCCCACCCCCACACACCACCCTCACTGTGGGTGGGCCAAGGTGACAAGATTGAGTCTAACCGGGCCTGGTGTGATGTTATGGTTGTCCAACATGTGCTGTGTTGTGTAGTATTGTTTAGTTGAATGTTATTCTTTAAAATGTGTTTCTAGTTCTATTTTTTGACAAAGACAGTTGGCTTTTGAAAGAGCCTTTTGTTGGTGCGAGCACTTTCTGAAGACACACTTTTCTTCAGATCACAGAGAGGATGCCATGTAAGAGGTATCCCAAAAACAGGCAATTGCCAGTGTCTGAGAAGTGCACACCATCTCTTGGGTACAGCCAATCTTTATAATACTTGATTTCAGGGTGATGTATTGTGTGCATGCCCAGATCACATAGAAATGCAGAGATGTGAATGTTTACTTTTTTCTTGCCCTGTCGAGCAGATTCATATGTTGATATGCATGCCAGACCATACACTCTGTAATATCTGAATATATTATTTTACAGGGTGTAACATCTGTATAAGGGAAGCTAGGTCCAATTTAGCTTCAGCAACTAAATCTATCCACCTTTTCTCACCCAAATCATTCCCTCCTAGATGAATCAGCAGTATGTCTGGCACAGAGTGGTTGCTCAAGAGGTGTTGCATGGTTGGCATGAGCTGTTCCCATCTCATCCCTGCCTTGCCAAACCAGTGAACCTTGCAATTTGGTAGGTTCAAGTCACTGCCAAAGTGACTTCTCTTGGTATATTCACAACCTCGATGAATTAAACTGCTGCCTACGATCCACACCATGATTCTGGAGTTTTCTGCCATGCTCTAAGTTTCTTTAAAAATAGAGTGACAGAGAGCTCAATAAGGCAGTTTGAGTCTGTTACTAGCTAGTGGCATCTGAACAACTGTAGCAGCAATTTTCTAATAGATTTTTTCTTCTCCCTGAGACAGATAACAATGGTGTTAAACTACAAATTTATTGGCTGTTATTACTTCTATGATGCCAACAGATAAATTACTCTTCATCTGTACCAGAAAATGTTTTGTTATTGGCCGTGGCACAGACTAAACACAGTTTTGCTTTGGTTGGAATGAATGGCTCTCTGATTGGATGCTTTGAGAGAACACAGCAGAAGATGCATTCTGATTTGCAGCTAGCTAGCTAGCTTGATACACACATGCTTGCTCTGTGGGAGTCCCTTTTGAACTAATATGCGTGGTGGTGAGTATTGTTTCAAGGTCTGTCTTAAACTGTTAAAATTAACAATGAAATCAATAATTTAACATTGTGAAACTTGGACTACTGAAGACAGGAAGATGTTAGCTTTAAAATAGCACTATTTTTAACAGTTTCTATCTGTAAGTTCACATTTTCAATTAATTTTGAGATGATTTACTTACTGTTAATGCTGTGCTTGCAGGCTGTTTTCATCAAAATGGTGGCATTTCCTTCTTCTTTGTAGTTTTTATTACAGTATGATTGGCTGTCTTAAACTATTTCCTGTGGTACATACTTTTTAAAAATAAACATTAATTTTTTGCATAAATTAGGGGTGTGATGGGGGCATGGCCTAGCAGCAGAGTGGAGCAGACGCATCTGTGTAAAGCTCCCAAAGAATGAGCCAAAAGAATATCAAATTGCTCTTATTTCCTTTTTTGGACTTCCAGATAGGACCTTGTGTGGTTTTTTCAAGCCGAATGCCTAAAATGGGAAAACAAAAAAGCTCCTCATCATCAGCTGAATTCTTTAAACTGAAGGCAACTACATGAGGTACGGGCCCTCAAAAAGTTGAAGGTGCCTGCAGTGATACAGGCTCTGGGCCCAAGGAAGTCTCACTGGGCACAGTTAATGCTACATTAGCCCAACTGGTAAAAACTATTAGAGACATGGACAAGAAGCTGGATGTCCTTACCCCTTAGGTTAGCACTATTGAAACCTGGGTTGACATGTGTGAATGCATGGTACAACGGACTGAAGAAGCCTGTCTTAAATCAGTTGATACCACTGACAAGTTACTGAAAGAGAACTCTCTCTCTCTCCTCCAACCGCGGTTAGAAAATGTTGAAAACCTGGCAAGGGAGTGCAATGTTCGTATTATTGGCCTACCAGAACAATCGGAAGGAGAAGACCCTCTGAATTTTGCTCTATCTTTAATACCTCAACTCTTGGGCCTCTCAGAAGATGATCCCCCCCGGCACTTGAAAAAGCTTACCGGATAACTCCTTGGCACCCAGGGCCTAATACCTTCAGACCGTGCACATTTCTGGTGGTCTGCATGGGGGTAGGAGTCTGAGACAGGATCCTGGCAGCAGCAATACGCAAGAGGCAACTGCACTATGGGGAAGCTGAAATATCCCTGTTCCCTGACCTATCCTACTCTACTAGGCAACAATGGAAGACCTTTGACTGGGTCAGAAACAAACTGAGGGCTCTGAAGGTGATGCATCAGCTTCTCCTGCCGGCGAAGTTGAAGGTGCATTTTCAAGGCCACACATATCTTTTTAATGATCCTACAGAGGCTTACAAGCTCCAGGAGAAGATTAAAAGGGAACAGCAGGGAAGTGAGGGGGTCTTGTCAGATGAAGGAGCCCTGGTGGATGACCAAAACCTGTGGGGCAGTGAGTACTTTACAGTGATCCCTATGGTACTGCTCCTAGAAGCATAATCGCACCGTTTTATGTTTAAATGTTTATGACTTTGATCTGGACTTTTTATGACTGAACTTTCGACACCATGACTGATTGGGGGGTTGGGGGTTTGGTAGCAATTTTACTGGAACCCATGGCATACTGTCAGCAATCTGTTTGTTTCCCCGTATAGTCCTGAAACATATTTTGATATTTACCTGAGATTTCATTTACTTTTTGACTTTTTAAATGTGGCTCATCTTTGGGATTTCATCTACTGATTGGATAGTAGTTATTAATGTAGGGGGATAGTTTGGGCTGGGTCCCTAATTGTTAAGATGACATTTCTATGGATTTTACCTTATTTCTTATCCCCAGGAAATGCTCTAGGCTGTTAGAGGCTGTTCTATTTAAATTAATCCTGTTATCTTCAAACATGGTACTTCCCCTCATGCTGTAACTATGGGGAGGATGTCCTGTGATTCCCTTGTAAGTGGATATATGTGGACATGTGTATTATGTATTCCTCTGTGGATAATTTTTGTGAGTTTTATATATTGAAACTTGTAAATAAAAAAATATGATAAAAACATTAGTGGTGTGACATCATTTGCTATTGTGGAGTGTCAATCTTGTCTCAGTAGTCTGTGATTTGTTAGATGTGGTATGTGGGTGTTTTTTTTTTCAGAAAAACATGGCTGCTTTTAGTGGAGTAGGTTCATAATTTGGTCTCATTTTCACCAATTTACTAATTAATATGGAGTATTTGTGTGATTTCAGCTATATATCACAGGTGTGTTACTTAAATATGTCATTTTTGCACCATTTTCTGGTCACTAGCATTTATAGAAACAGATTTTACTCACTTCCCGGTTGCAATGCATCATGGTAGACAATGGTAGAAGGTCACAGTAGCTCGACAACAAAATGTTTGCACGATAACATTTTTTGATCGTGCACAAACTTCAATGCTATGTATGGGAGAGCTTCATACTTTACTATTTGTAGCCCAAAAACTTTCAAGATTGCATTTTTTGGCCTAGGCACCATGTTGTTTTATATAGGAACGCATGGGATAGACATAAAGGAATTCTAGAGGTCAGGGGTAAGGGGAAATAGACTTCTAGGAAAACAAACTGAACTTACAAGCTCAAATGGGCAGACTAGGTGGGCCATAGGCCCTTATCTGCCGACACTGTCTATGTATCTATGTATCTATGTATATAGGGGTTGTTCACTGAGCTTGAAAATACTCACAGTAAGATTTTTCTTTTTACTTCAGCAACATAATGCATTTAAATGAGGCTCATTCATGGGGCTTGAAAACTTTCATGGTAATATTTCCTTAGCTTGAGAACATAATGCTTTTCTATGGGGTATGTGTGTGGAGCTTGAAAACTTTCACGGTAACATTTTATTAGCTCTAGAACATAATACATTTCTATGGGGTATGTCTGTGTAGTTCGAAAACTTTCACAGTTACATTTTTTAACCTCAACAACATAATGTATTTCAATGGGACTCATCCATGTAGGTTAAAAACTTTCGTGCTAATGTTTTATGACCTCAACAACATAATGCGTTTCAATGGGACTCACCCATGAAGCTTGAAAGATTTTGCAATAACATTTTTTGACTTTGACAACATAATGCATTTCAGTGAAACTCACACATGGAGCTTGAAATCTTTCACAAAAGCATTTTTTAGCCTCGTCAACATAATGCATTTCAATGGAACTCACCCATGGAACTTGAAAACTTTCAAGATAACATTTTTTGAATTTAATAACATAATGTTTTTCAGTTAGAGTTGTCCATGGATCTTGAAAATGTTCACAATAACATTTTAGGATATCGACAACATTTTGCATTTCAATGGTGGTTATCCATGGACCTTGAGAACTTTTGCACTTACATTTTTAGACCTAATAAACACAATAGATCTTACTTGGGCTCTTTCATGTAGTCTGAAAACTGGAGGTGTAACACTTTTTTGTGCTCCACAACATAGTGTGTATAGTGTTCCTCGGTCACGTAGCTCAAAAACTTTTGCTATAAACATTTTTGAGATGCGACAACGTATTACATTTCAATTGTGTATTTTTTAAGAAGGTTGAACAGTACTGTGGTCTGAAATTGTAAACTTTAAGAATATTCTGCATTTCAATGTGGGTTGTTCACATATGTTGAAAATTTAAGAGATTGCATATGTTATTTATTAGCTGAAGGTACACAGTAACATATAATTGTGATGGTATTTGTTTGAAGTGTTTATTGACAAATATTTGTGGCAACAGGTGACTGATACAACATTTTTCTTTTGTTTTATAGGTGTGTGATCCTGTATCATTAAATTGACTGAAACCTGTTTTTTTTTTTTAGAGAGAGAATGCCTACAAGACATAGACAGCAGAGTAAGCATAGAAGGGATATCTATAACAGTGATGTTAAGTTGATGAAGAGTACTGTAGGCAGAAAAAATGCCATTAGGAAAGTTAAGGACAGTGCATGGTCTAACAACAGGAAAAGGTTGCCTGGTGATTGTGAGATGCCTGCCTCAGTTTCTTGCTTAGAAAGAAATGTACAGTACTCGCTCCCTCAGCCTGATGTTGTGATAGCGGAGCATAGCAGAGCTCAACAGGTTGGAAACATTTCTCTTGCAGCCCATAAACAAAAAGTACAGTTCTGTTATTTGTGGCCATCATAGCAAGTTGAAATGTTTCCAAAAGTTAGCTTCAAAGGCTAAAGTTGATCAGATTACTTCTACCATAATGAAGTGTCAAGGCAAACGACTAAAGAGTCAGCTGTCCTTGATGAAACTATGACTTACAGCTTGTAGATCTGTGAATATGGCCCTTGCTGTTCTTTCACGTTTGTGGAACAAAATGATGAGAGCGGTTGAACACTTCACTGCTACAGTGCAGTCTGTTCACAGTAGACTCCAAAATGTTGACATTCTCAACAGAGACAACTTTTGTGAAGTCTTCCAAGGCATGTGGCTTCATAAACAGCACTCAGAGGCTTTTTTTTTGGCAGAAGTCTTACAAACCACTTTCCAAGGAAGTTGTTATTTCTGTTGATGAGGTTGGTAATGCTTGTAATGTGTTGAGTGTGATGTGGGGTGAAGAATGAAGTGTTACAGATGATGAAACAGACTCAGCAACTGAGATGCTGACCAAAAGTTGCACATCATGGAGATGTGATAACACCTGCAAACTGAGGCAAGCGTAGTTTGATGCTATTGCACAGTTTGTATAGAACTTTCTTTCAATTAAGAAAAAACAGGGATGTAAGTTATTATATAAGATTGATCTCTGTGAAATTCACAAGCATAAAGGGTTCTTTCAACATTTCTTGCCTTGCTTGGATAGCGGTGTGTGCAAGAGTTTATTTCATCACATGCGTATGATTGCTGTACACAATCATGCGATGCTCAGCTTTCTGTGCAAAATATACCAGGTGAGAAAAGCTGTGTCAGTATACAAACTGCTTGATGAGTCATTGACAGCAGGAGACATAGAAGTTGCAAAACTTGTGATACAGGATGTGCAACATAACAGTAAATGTTATGATGCACCCTGTGATGACACATCTGCCACTGTAACATATAGTCTCACTCTTCAGGAATCCAAGATACTGAAAACATTCAAAAAACCCATTGCCAAATTCGAAAAGGATAAGAGAGAGAAGTTTGACTCTGTGTGTGTCTCATGTCACAGACTAATTTACAGGTTACAGTCTGTAACAATTGATCTGGAAAAGATAAAATCTTTTAATGACATGTGGGCATGATTGTTTGCCTACTTACTAGTAAACAGTGACTTTGACTTGGACCCAGTGGTCATTAGGTGTCAGTACTGTTGTCAAAGGTGAAAAGTAACACTCTGCCACCAAGATCTGTTTTGAACAATAAGGAAGCAGAGGTCACACCTATTGAGATTACTGCATTGAATATGTTTGAGCAGATACTGATACAAACCATGAAAATGTTTCAGACAATTCTATGATTGAGCACAAAAACACATAAAGTGCCCTGAAAAGAGCTTGTCAAGTCTCTGAATGGGGCTGTGCTGTATTCACCACTTCCTCTGAAACAGAATGTGGAGGCAATCTCAAAGGAAAACAGTATGGTTATACTAGTAAACGGTGTACCTACAAAGTCCAAGGTCATTTGGCAAGATGTTGTCAATGTACAGAAAGTGAAAAGTGCTCTACAGTATCTGAAGAGCAATAATCCTTTCTAAGATGAGCTTGACGTACATGAACTGTCAGGTATGAGTGCTCAATTTAGACTAGTAGACACTACGAAGCCAAGCACTGAGAAGTTTGATGTCACAGCTCATGAAGATGTGTATGAGCAGTGCACAATTCACCCTTTATGTGGCAGAGATCCCACTGGTGATAACATTAACCTGTATCAGATGAAACAGGTTGAAAGTAGCCGTCTCAACATATGGGAGGAACAACTTGAAACACAATGTTTTCCAGATATATTCCCTAAAGGAACAGGAGGTCATCTGGATGAACGTGAGGTTCATGTTCCAGATGTTGAATACCGTACATTGAGGGTGTTAAACAAGGATGGCAAATTTTGTAGGAACATTCAATATTTGTTCCACCTGTTGTAGGAGAGTTAGCTTAGTATACTCTCTGCATCCATTGCACATACACTCCGATTGACTAGCCCATTGGAAGGTATGACAGTGGTTGAGTTTCTGCAATGGCTGACAGAAAAGGATGAAACACTACAGGTGAATTTGATATCTATACTCTCGAGTCTATGTGGCACAAAAGAATACTGGTATCATAGACACTCGGAGGTCATGACTATGTTGAGTGAGTACAGTGCAGCTACTTGGTTCATAACTCTAAGCCATGCAGAGTACAGCTGGAATCAGTTAGTTGAACTGTTGAGGTGTGCCAGTGCTCATGTTGATAGCATTTCATCAATGACTCTTGGTGAGATGTGTTCACTTGATCCAGTTTCTGTATTCCGACATTTTCACCATTGTTTTCATGAGATATTGACATTCATTTTGTCAAAGGGCAATCCTCCTCTTGGGCCACTTGAGCACTACTTTTGGAGTACAGAATGTCTCAGACACGAGGTGTATCACACATACATATGCTGTTGTGGATTAAAGATGCTCCTCCTATTGGCGAGAATGAAGCAGCTAAAATGCTGAAGTTCATTCAACAGTATGTGACTTGCCACATCCCTGACAAGTATGATAGCCCAACACTCTGAAAGCTGGTGCAAAAGTTTCAGTGGCATCTTTGTGGGAAGTACTGTCACTGGCCAGTCAAGAGTTGTAATAAGTGGTACACCAGGTGTCAGTTTTGTTTCCCCAGACATGTCTGCCAACAGGGATGTATGATTGACATGTTCTCAGCCATGCATCACCATCTCAAGGCAAGGTTCACCAAGAGGGTGTATGAGTTACCCAGACAGGATAATGAGGTATTCATCAATGACCACAATCCTACACTTTTCCTGATGTGGCAGGCAAACACTGATGTGCAGTCTGTTGCAGATAACTCTCTGTCTCTTGTTCGGTACATCATGTTGTACATCACAAAACATGAGCAGACCAGTTTGCTTGAACTTTGGGAAGATATTGCAACTTCCAGCCAATCATTGAGCTCACAGCTGTGGTCATTGGGATTAAAGATACTGGCCCGGTTATTCAGAAGGGTTGTGCATGGTGCAACAGTGTTGCACCATGCGTAACTCACTGATGCACCCTGGCATGATATTCAAATGGGGATTGTGCCTGGCACAAATCCCGATGCGCTGGAGCACATCAGTAAAGTATGCGGGCGTGGGTAGGGGCGTGCCCGCCATACTCAGCATCCCGATATTCAGCCCAGGATGTGCTGAGTCCATGCATGCACAACCCCTACTTGCGCCGTGCACAGGTGAGTCAAACAAAAAAGGAACAACAGCTGCCCACCCACAGGTGAGCTGCCATATTGCAGGGCACAACACAGCAGCTGCCACCTGTGGGTGGCCACCCAAGCTCTGGCTGCACCTCTGTGGTGGCACCCTCCCATGCCCAATCATGGGCATCAGTTAAACTAAATAACGTCCTATATCCCTGGTGATCCAGTGGACTGTTTTGCAGCCCAATTGTGGGCTTCAGTATGACATAATATGTCATATATTCCTGGTGGTCCAGTGGACCGCTGTCAGCCTGATCGCGGGCATATGTAATGATAAGGTGAGCTCCATGGTACCCCCTCCCCACCTGCCCACTGAGCCCAACTGCCCCGCTCCCCCGGTCAGCGGTGGGTGGCAGCACCCCACTCACCTGTCACCCTGCCACCCACTGACTGACAGGTGTGGTAGAGGCTGTACCCATTGGTCCTGGCGTGAGCCAATGGGTGTGCTGCCATACCATACTGCAGTTCAGATATGTGAATGGATCCATTCACATATCTGGACTGTTAATGCTGGTATGGGCTGCATGCCCGATGGCTCAGCTGTGGACCATGGGCGACAGTCCTACTGTACACTGTCAGTCAGCGGGCAGTCGGGCAGCAGGCGGGTGGGTGCTGCCATCCACCGCTGGCGGGGGAGAGGCGGTGGGGCTCAGTGGGTGGGTGGGGGGTACCGTGGAGCTCACTTTATAATTTCATATGCCCACGATTGGGCTGTGAGTGGTCCACTGGACCACCAGGGATATAGGACGTATTATGTCATACTGAAGCCCGCGATCGGGCTGTGAGCGGTCCACTGGACCACCAGGGATATAGGACGTATTATGTCATACTTAAGCCCCTGATCAGGCTGCGAGTGGTCCACTGGACCACCAGGGATATAGGATGTATTATGTCATACTGAAGCCCGCGATCGGGCTGCGAGCAGTCCACTGGACCACCAGAGATATTGGATGATGAATTGAATCTACATATGCCCACGATCAGGCAGAGGGGTGCATTGCTGTGCTGTGCAGGGGGCATCGGTCCCCGATGGCTGCTGCCTGGTAGGGCAGTAGGTGCAAGTCGCTGGGGTTTGGCACACCTGCATGCAAATGGGGCCATAATGACATGCAAATGGCCCCATTTCTGCCTTGCATACATTATGGCCCCATTTGCATGTACACATTTGAATATTGTGGTTGTTGTGCATAGCACGATGGTACTTGCGCAAGCGCATCCCCTTCTTCTCTCTGGCCACTTGCGCTGGTGCAGTGCCAGTGGCCAGGGTGCGATATTCAACGATGCTGTGCCATGGCACAGCTCCGTTGAATGTTGCCCAGACAATGCTCCTGTGCAGCCAAGTTGCGCTGCACCCAGGCTTTTCCCACAGCCTGGCACAGTCTGAATATCTGGGCCACTGTCTCACAGGGAGTGCGGAGCATATGAGGCAAGTGATTGTTTGATTGGGACACACTTGTATGGCATTTCTGATGCTGTACAGTTTCTTAATGTCGACTACAAATAGAAATGAAAGCGTGTTTTGAGGTCTCATGATGAGATTTAAGAACTGGCTGCGAACTGCCCTTCTTCAAAAAATATTTTGAAGAATAACCTGATCGATACGTACTGCCCAAATTGGGCTAATGTAATGGATGATATGCGACTGTGCCATGTTGCTAAGTGGCACGATTACAAGATTGATGCAGCACCTGATGAGACTCGAGAGATTTACAAAGTCAGGGGCTTTGATGGGTGCCTTGCTAAAAGGAAGAAACCATGGGTGATTGACCATAGTAAACTGAGTCTGTCTACCACTGACAGCAAGGAGCATCACTACTTTGCTCTAATGTTCCTCTTAGGCCATGGAGGGATGGGAGGACACTGAAAGGAGACTGTGAGACATAAGAAGAACAGTGCTACCTTACATATGAGACCTTCAAGAGTGAACAGTATGAAACATACATTCTTAGACTGGAATTAGAGAAGGAGCCGATGGAACAAGAGAAGAAACAGCTTGATGAAGATACCTCAGGAAATTCTCATGAAAATATGGATCCTGAAGGAGAGGATACTTTCGGAGCTCATCTACCAATGACTGATCCTGTGGTTCTAATGAGTGAAGCCAAAAGTGCCATGGAACATTCTTCTCATGCGATAGAGGATCATACTGTACTGACTGACCAGTTGAATGAGCAGCAGTATGCTGCTTATGATGCTGTCACTGAAGCTGTTAGACATGGCATCCTTCATAAGAGGAAAAAAATGTACATGTGAAAAGTATGAGCCATTGCTAATGTTTGTTAGTGGTTCTGTTGGCACAGGCAAGAGTTTTGTTATCAAAGCTATCACAATGGAGATAAGAAGACATACAGGAGAAGTGATGTCTGTAGCTGTGACTGCTCCTGCAGGTTTGGCAGATACAACATTGGTGGTGTGACTCTACACTAGTTGTTTATGCTACCTGTAGAGCATGGCAACACAGGAGAGTACTGAAAACTTTCCTGTGAGGTGGCATCTGAGCTGCAACCAAAGTTTCTCAAGATGAAACTTCTCATCATCGATGAGATTAGTATGGTCTCAAATGACAGGCTTGCATGTCTCCATCTGCATCTCCAAAAGGTACTTGGGACTGATGATGGTCAGCCATTTGGTGATAAGAGTGTTGTTCTGCAACTTGTACCTGTGAATGGAGAGCATGACTTTACAGCACTGACTGTGAAGCAAGCAAAAAATACAATAGGGTGCATTGGAAGGATAAATCTTTGGGAGTTGTTCATTTACATTGAGCTGTATGAAAACATGCGACAGAGCCGTGACCTTGTGTACAACATACTTTTGGACCAGTCTCGCATTGGATCACTGTCACAACAGAATGTTTCTCTGTTGAACACATGGTGCATCAGCACTGAGTGCAGTTTTCTTACTGCTGCATGTGATGTTTTCACTAATGTGTACTCAGAATCTGCCTGAATCATGTGTCTTATGCCTCGACTGAAGCAGTTTGCTGAATTCAACAGCATTATGTTGCAGAGACAGGGTCAAGAAATCATTACTCTGCATGCTGTTGACACCTTTGATGGTGCAGTCTTGAGCCGGAATCTGGTAGCAAAGCTGACTGAATGATTGCCTGAACTAAAGTCAGATGTGTCTCACACAGCTGGATTAGAAGCAGTTCTAACTGTGTGCATCAATGCACACATCACGCTACATCGAAATCTTGATGTCGAGCGAGGCATGGTGAATGGTGCAATGGGACATATAGTTAACTTTCAGTATAATGTACAAAGGCATTTGTAGAGGCACTCATTGTGAAGTTCAACAACATTGAACAGTCTTTACCTATTTCTAGGATGACTGCAAAGTTTCAGCTCATGAAAGATATATATGTAGTGAGGAAACAGTTTCCTGTGTGTGTTGCATATGCTGTGTCCATACACAAGTTACAAGGCCTAAGTCTGGACTCAGCAATGGTCAAAATAGGCACGGGCATATTCAAAGATGGCATGAGCTATGTTGCACTTTCATATGTATGGACTTTGGCTGACTTGTATATCATCTGTATAGCATCACATAAAATACATGCCGACAGACAATGCATTGCTGAGTACAACAGATTATGTACTCTGCACCAGCCAACATTGCTTCTTATACTGCTATAAATCAGAAAAAGGCACTGCACAAGCACTTCTTGAAATATATTGTTTACTCACATAAAAGAGCCCAAAAGACACAGTGCCATACTAGGTGACAACAGCTACCTCACAGAATGAAAAATGCCTGACTGGTTTTGCGCATGCACTCTTCATCAGGGACTAACCTTTTCATTCACAAAACATCATTTAAATGGAAAAACAGACTTAAAGTAACAGTACACCACAGTCAATATTAATATCATATTGGAAAAGTAATATTGCTGTAAATAGTACTGTAATAATATACACACCTTAAATGCATATATAAATAAATCTAAATATACATTTTTAAGTACCAAACCTAAATAATAAAATAGTTAATTAGGTACCTAGTTAATACAACAGTACTAAAACCACAACATATATTTAACACAGTAGTGCTCAATCATCTTGGACCATTAAAGATGCAAAAGGCATAGCCATCATATATCAGACTGCTAGGGTAAATCCAACCTAAAGATAAAAAAATCAAAAACAAAAAGATGGGAAAGGAAATGGGGGCAAGGGGGAAAAAGGATAAAAAGATATTTTATATTTTATAGCAAAAAAACATATTTATAGCATCGTATCAGTGTTTACTTGTTCTTAATCACTCATGATCTAACATATTTGTTTCTTAAAAAGGTACAATGTCAAAGGCATTATTTAATCCTGGACTCTCTAAGGCAACTAAATAATAAATCTGGTTTTCAAGGTCAACACCCCTAGGGCCAACACTAACTTTCTCTATACCACAGAACTGAAACTTATGTTCGGTACTATAGTGTACTGGTTAAATTGTCCAACCAAAGCATTTTTTTCATTGTGACATCTAATGTCACTCTGATGTTCACACAATCTTGTTCTGAAAGCACGAGTTGTTTTATGTACAAAAAAAGCTTTGCAGGTACAAGTAGCCAGGTAGACTACACCAACCAAGGAGCAATTCATAAACTGTCTTATATCATACTGCATCCTACTCTTGACAATTTCAAAAGTAGTATTCCTAGCTAGGGTCACACAAAATTTACAATGTCCACAACTAAAACAGCCATGGGGGGGAGGGGAGCCAATTAGAGCCTGGCCTATGAATCCGTTGATATGAATAAACCAACATATCAGATATGTCTGTGGTGTACTGTCACTTTAAGTCTGTTTTACCATTTAAATGGTGTTTTGTGAATGGAAAGGTTAGTCCCTGATGAAGCACACATGCACGAAACTAGTCAGCCATTTTTCATTGTGTGAGATAGCTGTTGTCACCTTGTGTGACACTGTGTGTTTTTAGCTCTTTTAAGTGAGTAAACAATATATTTCAAGAAGTGCTTGTGCAGTGCCTTTTTCTGATTTACAGTTGTAGTGGCATTTGCACAGCGGGTGCTGGAGCTGCTTTTTTCTTGTTGTTGCTCTTATACTGCTACCCATGAATGTGGCAGAATGCAATGCTACAATGACACCCTGACGTGGAACCTTTGTAAAAGAGCTCACACTCAAAGATCTTTCAGAAATACTAATTAAACAATAAACAATGACAGTTTCTGGCATGAAAAAGAGATACCAGACAGATAGGCCAATATTTAAGGCAGACAGCACAAAGAAGGAATCCAGAACTCAACAACAGACAAGCTCTCCACCACAGAAGAAGGCACTTGGGATGGCTGTTGTCCCAGCATTTGACAACAGCACTGGAGTAAACTGCTTTGCAAACTCTGCAATGCAAGAATTTCTCCACGTCTCACCTTGTTGCCACTATCAAATCTTCACATGACATACCACTGTCTCAGTCACTAAAGAAGGTTGTGAATGGTAGTGATAAGCATGACAATAGCATGCAGACTCTGACACCCTTACAGATTGTCTTGGATGGATATGAGGGCCATCAAACATTCTCTAATAGCATTCATCAAGATGTGACTGAGTTTATGATGGCTGCCATTAACAGCTTGGCATCAGATCAGATTTCAATGTGACAGTACTTTACTGTCATGTATGTGATAAAGTACACTTTCTTCTCTTGTTGACATTCACACAAAGAAGTAACTGAAAACATGCTGTGGATTTCATTGCATGTTCCACAGGCACATTCTGTTAAATTCAGACAACGGCTCAGGAATGCAGTATGTGGCTGCAGGTGTACCCAGTGTGGAGGACAGTGCATTCAGTCCATATGACTTAGAAACTCTTCTCAATATCTTCTTTTGGTCTTGCAGAGATTTGATGCAAATGGACTACGAATTGACACACTGATCACTGATTTTATTGCTGGAAGAGTACAATTAATGGGAGCATGTTTTGATACTCAGGCTGTGATATTCCACCATGGAGCATCTGTTCATTCAGGACATTATGTTACATGGCTCAGGTACAGCAATGGCTAGATGGAATGCAATGACTACATGAGCACTTTTAAACAGAGATTGCTTCGTAATCTGAAAGATGCTTATGTCCTGGTTCTGAAAAATTACAATGACCTTCACCTGTCAGAAGAGTAGTGCATGATTATCTTGTTAAGCTCTGTTTGACACACTGTTGTAGTCATCAGAGTGTTACGCGCAACCTTTATTGGACATGTGCAGCTATTTTCATATCACTTTATAAATATTTGCAGTAATTGAGTATGTAGATGCAGGTATTTATGATGCTAACAGTAAAAGTAGGTGTTGCTGTGATCTTAGTGTCAATGCAGCATAAGTGGACTTTAATCAGTGTGGGCTGTCTGCTTGGTCACATTACATACACCAATTGCTTTGACTGTGGAACACTCTTATTACCTGTACATAAATATTGCAGTACCATGCAGTTGTGCTGTACTGACCTGTTAATTTTTGCATTGCTGCAGCATGTTACATAGAATATGGTTTGATAGCTGTCACACCATTGTATGGCAATACTGTGCACCTTACATACAATTAAAAACATGACTACGCTTGTTGTTCGACATTGTTCTCTGGTCACAGTGCGCTATACACATGACTCACATCTGCCTAGTAATGCATGATGAGAGATTGTGCAAGAAAGCTGATGCTTCAGCTTTGTATGTGTTTGCACACATATTGTAGTGCAATACTTTCAAAGCACAGTAAGGAAGTGCCTAATATTCTATGTATACAACATGTCTTTCACTGATACCTCTATATTGTCCCATTCAGGTGGCACACTTTCTGACAATTTTACTTAGTTGTGGAAACAAAATACTGTATGTAGGCCTAAGATATGGATGGTTAGAGAAATGGTTATTGTTAATATTGTGTATATATTAAAAGTTAAACAGATTTGTAACTATTATGTATATCTCTATAAAGTATCAATACTGTTTCTTTGTGTGAGAACTGCAATATTAAAGTTTCTAACAATAGTAAAAATTACATAGCACAGGTTTTTTTTGTGTGTGTTCTACATAGTTATAGCAGGACAGTTTTTTACATGTTATTGATGCAGTGTCTGAATACTATGTAATGTATTCTGATGTCTATCAGAAAGGTTTATATGTTTAATACTTAGTAACTGTCAAACATTTTATTAATATGTGACTTGTGGCTATTTCATTACTTAGATTTTCTTATTAATAATTCTTAAGATACAGTGTTAATTATAAAATTACTAATAAAAATGTTTAATTGAATAATATTATTGCTGTTAACATTATAGGACTGTATTTAAAATGTTTATGTGTAGTGAGATATTAATTGTTTGTTGTTTATGCAAAACTGTTGTGAATCACACACTCTGCTCATTATCAGTTGAAGGCATGTTTCTGATCATCTTTATTAAGGGATCAGGTGAGGAACTTTTCCAGATGCACATAATGTTAAAGTATTCTAACATAGCAATGCACTACTGCAGCAATGTTATCATTTGCTGCTTCGGTGTTCAAAACTTTTTAATTGTTTAACGCATTTGGTTTTTGCTCACCCCAGGAACATTGACTTGCTCAGTCTCATATCACTTTTTTCCCCACTTTTATATATACTTCTGTGATGCAGTATCACAGTAGTGGTATGAGACTGAGTGAGTTGAACAATTTGGCCTTCTTTAAAACAGAATTGGCACTTAATGATTAATAAATATTTTTATAACTTGTTTTCTGTCTCTGTTGTGTTTCTTGAAAACTGTATATAAATGATATATGCTTTAGGTTTGAAAATAACTGTTAGTCAATACACTGACAATGTTAGTATGTGTAGATGTGTATAGAAGCTATAGTTTGACATGTCAAACAAAAGGTTTCATGCTTCTTATCTCTTACTGTGGCACATGTGTTGGGTATGGTACAATAGTACTGTAGAGGATGTATGCATTGTAGAAGCTGCTCTCTGATTGGTTCAGTATTCCACTGTGATGACAGTAACTGAAAAGATATCCATTATGACAACAGTAACAATGATATGTTTTGATATATTGCTGTTACTGATGTCACCAAGATATATTTTTATCTTGTCATTTTCACCACCACTCCTGTCATGTGTGTGTGTGTGTGTGTGTATATATATATATATATATATATATATATATATATTTATATATATGTATGTGTGTGTGTATATGTTTATATGTGTGTGTGTATATATATATATATATATTTATATATTAGAGGCAAAAAACTCCATTTAATGCATCAGTTAGGGTTGTTCCACAGTGACAAAAGTAAGGAAATTCAGTGTTAGGGTTGAACCCCCCCTGGACACCTCCAGCCCCCCATCCGGCATCGGGGTGCGCATTGGGGTCATCAGCCCTAACTCTCACCCCAGCACATGTGTAAAGAAGCAGAGGTATAGGAGAATGGTGTGAGAGTTAGGGCCGATGACCCCAACACGCACCCCGATGTCAGTTGGGGGGGAGGGCTGGAGGTGTCATGGGGGGGTTTCAACCCTAACACCTAATTTCCTTACTTTGTCACTGTGGAACAACCCTAACTGATGCATTAAATGGAGTTTTTTGCCTCTAATTTCCCTTCTTTTTGAGAATGATAATGAGAAATACTGAATGTAATGCAGCGACGGGAGCACAGGGACCTTTGGGCCCCGCACTCCCACCACATGATGTCTTGTGACATAATAACAAACAACAGCAAGGCAAACACAAGGTGGAAATGCAGATGGTAACAGTAACAAAAACGCAAGGGCAAATGACAATGCAAAGGGTAACACACACGGTGGTGCACAGGGGAATGGTAACACTAACAGGTACATAAACGCAAGGGTAAACAGTAACTGTAACAGTAACAGAAGAGCATACCTTGTTTTTGCTGGACAACTGCGTAGAGAAACACAGTGTGTACAAAGAATGTATGCATTGTAATGGCAATGGAAGCTTAAAACGAGCATTGGAAGTACTTAATTGCAAATATCTCAGGAACCGTATGATGCAGAAAAAAATATAAATTTCTCAGAAATCATTATTTTCCTGGCTACCATTTTGTATTACATAGCCCACAGGGCTATGCAACTCATGGTGTATGCCACCATGTTAGTCTATGGGAAAAAGCATCAACTTTGGAGTACCATAACTTTGAAGCCATTCAATATTTGTTCACCTTCACCATCTGTGATATGTTGGCTGCCTTCCCTCCAAATTTCAGGCCAAAAGACCTAACCATTCTTTTGCAGCAAGGTGGCAAAGAACTCCTGTCATTTTGGCCATAGTGTTGCAAAGTACTTTCATGATTTTGCGAAAGCTGTCGCACAGATTTGCGAAAGTGTCATGCGTGCGAAAGTACCTTGTGAAAGTACTTTTTCCAGAAAGTTGAAAAACATATTTCTCAGGTGTTTAACCCCAAAATAAAGACATGGCTAGCATCCCCAGGCTCTGACTAGGTGAACACAAAAACAATTGGGTTTCTAGATGGTCCCAATTTTAAATGCCAAGCATTTTTCTGATCGCTAACTGAAAACAAAATGGCGGATTTGCGAAAGTAAAAAGTGCATTCGCGAAAGTGTTGAACTTTTCGTTAACTTTTCCTATTGACTTATAATGGGAACTTATTTTTTAAATAACTTTTGAACTGTTTAATATTTTTTCATGACATCTTCAAAAGGTACATTGGGCACCCCGGCTGCACATTCCCTGAAGATTTCAGACCACTAACGCAAAGCGTTCAACCTGTAGGCAATGGCAAAAAATTCACCAAATAGCATAAACACGCATGCAGATCATGCTTAATAACTCTGCAGCCATATATCCAACTGGTATAAAACTTGGCAAATCCCAAGGTGTGTGGTTCTTGATCACGTTTTCCAAATTTCAGGCAAATCTGTTAAATGGTGCCAAAGTTATTAAGGTGCAAAATTTGACCCTTTAACCATAAAAGGGCTCCTCAACCCTAACTATGGTAGCATTACCGTGCTACCATAATATATATTAAAGGCAAAAAACTCCATTTAATGCATCAGTTAGGGTTGTTCCAGAGTGACAAAAGCGAGGAAATTCAGTGTTAGGGTCGAAAACCCCCCTTGGAACCCTCCACAGCCCACCGCCCCCAACCATCATCATGGTGTGCCATGGGGTCATCAGCCCTAACTCACACCCCATCACATGTCTAAAGAATCTGAGTTGTAGGAAAATGGGGTGAGAGTTAGGACCGATGGAGTTTTTTGCCTCTAATTTCCCTTTTTTTTATAATGACGATGAGAAATAGTGAATATCTTGTGACATAGTAACAGGAACAGCAACACAAACAGAAGTGCCAACAGTGGCGCACATGGTAATGCAAACGTAAATGGTAAAGGAAACATTAATAGAAACGCAAGTGCAAAGTGATGCCAAAGCGAACAGTGACGCAAACGGACATTGAAGTGCATATGAAAATGCAACTGGTAATGCGAACAGTGATGGCAGTGGTATTTAAAATGAAAATGTTAAGTGTCACAGCAAAAAGAATGTGAAGAGGAACAGAAACGGAAACGCAAACGCAAGTGCACACATAAACGCAAACCGTAATGCGCACAGGCATGATATCAGAATTGTAAATGCAAATGGTAAAGATAACAGGAAGAATAACACCAAAGGAAACAGAAATGGAAACAGGAACAGAAGCGAGTACGGAAGCGCAAACCGAAACCTGCACGGGCACAGTACCGCAATTGTAAACGCAAATGGTAATGTTAACAGCAACAATAACAGCCAAGCAAACAGAAACACAAAAGGAAATGCAAGCGCATATGGAAATGCAAACCGTAAAGTGCATGGGCACAGTAAAAAAATTGCAAATGCAAATGGTAATAGTAACAGCAAGAAAGACAGAAAATGAAAGAGAAACAGAAACGCAAATAAAAGGACTGCTGTAAACAGAAATTGCAACACACACGGTGACGCAGACAAAAATGCAAAGAGAAACAGCAGTGTAAATGCAAATGGTAATAGTAATGAAAATGCAAGAGCAAGTGACAATGCAAAGGGTAACGCACACAGTGGCGTACATGGGAACGTAAATGCAAATGGGGACAGAAACACAAGTTGAAACAGTAACTGCAACTGTAATGGAAGCGCATATCCTGTTTTTGATGAACAGGTGCATAGAGAAACACAGTGTGTACAAAGAATGTATGCATTGTAATGGACATTGAAGCTGAAAACGAGCATTGGAAGTACTTAATTGCTAATAACTCAGCAACCGCATGACATAGAAAAAAATGTAAATTTCACAAAAATCATGATTTTCCTGGCTAGGATTTTGCTATGGCTATGCAACTTGTAACAAAAAATCTGTATCTCACATCGTTTTTGAGATACGAGCCCCAAAAGGCACGGCATATGTCACCATGTTAGTCTATGGGAAAAAACACCAACTTCTGAGTACTGTAACTGCAGCCATGCAATATTATTTCACCAATCCACCAAAAGGCACATTTGTGAGATGCTGACTGCGTGGTGGCAAAGAACTCCTATTATTTTGGCCATAGTGTTGCAAAGTACTTTTGTGATTTGTGAAAGCTTTTGCACAGATTTGCGAAAGTGTCATGAGTATGAAAGTACTTTGTGAAAGTACTTTTTCCAGAACATTGAAAAACATATTTCTGGGGTGTTTAACTCCAAAATAAAGACATGGCTAGCATCCTCAGGCTCTGACTAGATGAACACAAAAATAATTGTGTCCCTAGATGGTCCCAATTTTAAATGGCAAGCATTTATCTGATCACCAACTGAAAACAAAATGGCAGATTTGCAAAAGTATTAGGGCCATTTGAGAAAGTAAAAAGTGCATTTGTGAAAGCGTCAAACTTTTTGTTAACTTTTCCCATTGACTTATAATGGGAACTTGTTTTTTGAATAACTTTTGAACCGTTCAATATTTATTCATGAAATCTTCAAAAGGCACATCGGGCACCCTGGCCACATGTTCCCTGAAGTTTTCGGACCGCTCACACAAACCGTGCAACCAGTAGGCTCAAGCAAAGAATTCACCATACAGCGTAAACGTGCATGCAGATCATACTTAATAACTCCTCAGCCATATATCCAACCAGTACAAAACCTGGCAGATCCCAAGGTATATGGTTCTTGATCATGCATTTTAAATTTCAGACAAATCTGTTGAATGTACATTAAGTTATTAAGGTGTAAAGTGTGACCCTTTAACCTTAAAAGTGCTCCACAACCCTAACTATGGTAGCACTACCATGCTACCATAATATATATATAAAATAGATTTTATTAATACCTGTACAATAATTCCAAGTAAACTAATTTGCATAAATATGAAGCATAATAAAAGTAATGCAAACACAAAACAACAAAGGTTTCAGAAAATCAAATAAAACAAATATTTCAGAAAATAAACAAGCAACAAAGAAGTAAACAATGTTTGATGTGAAGAACAGTATAAGCTGTATACCATGCATCTATACATAACCCAACTTTCTTGCATGAGAACATATAAACTCTTTGCATTAGTGTTTGGATTATTTCAGATTAAGACTGATTTCAATACTTTCTGGCATGCAAAAATGTTTATCTTTTATGTAAATGTAAACTTAAAGAATGTTCCAAGATTTTGTATTTAAAAGTTAAGTTAGAAACATAGACTTTGGTGGCAGATAAGGACTGCTTGGCCCACCCAGTCTGCCCATTTCCATAACTATTGGACAAGCTGCAGATCCTAGTTAACCAACAGCCTACTTCTTCCTACCCCCACCAGAATTGCCTTATATCTGTCCCATGTATTCTTGAATTCCCCCACTGTTTTTGACTCCACAACCTCTCAGGAAGGTCATTCCATGCATCCACCACCATCTCCATGAAACAAATACTTCCTCATGTTGCCCCCGAGCCATCCCCCCATTATTTTCAAATTGTGCCTCCTTGTTCTTGAACACCTTTTTTTCTGAAAGATGCTACTCTCTTGGATTTTGTTGATTTTCTTGAGGTACTTTAAAGTTTCTATCATGTCCTCCCTCCCTCCTTTCCTCAAGGGTATACATATAAAGCTCCTTTAGTTTCTCTTCATATGGCTTCTGTTGCAGACCCTGCACCATTTTAGTTGCCCTCTTCTGGACTACCTCCATCCTGTCTATGTCCTCGTGGAGATGGGGTCTCCAGAACTGCATGCAGCACTCCAGATGGGGTCTCACCAACTGTCTGTAGAGAGGGATAACAACCTCCTGTTTTCTACTGGTGATGCCTCTCCGTATGCATCCCAATATCTCCCTAGCCCTCCTTACTGCCTTCTTACATTGCTTGCCAACCTTTAGGTCATCTGATGTGACTGCCCCCAGATTTCTTTCCATTTTTGTTGTTGTTATTACCCTCCCATTATGTACTTTTCCCCAGGGTTTTTGTTTCCCAGGTGCATTACTTTGCACTTCTTTGCATTGAATCTAGCTGCCATACTTTTGACCATTCCTCCAACCTTGCCAAATCCCTTCTTATCCTTTCCACCCCTCCTTGTGTATTAGATTTCTTGAAGATCTTTGTGTCATCTGCAAGAGGCATACTTTTCCTTTCAGTCCCTCCACAATGGCACTTATAAAGACAGTAAAGAGGACTGGTCCAAGTACTGAACCTTGCGGGTTACCTCCCCAGCTAAGCCAAACTAAAATAGTCAAACTATTAATTAAAATAATACTTAAACATCTGGTTATTTATAGAAGTTTGGTCTTCCTTTTTCATTAAAAATCTTGGTGAGAATCTCTCTTTCTGGATGATAAAAAGTTCTTTAGTGGTTGGGCTTTGCTGTAGTCTCTGTTCTTTTTCCTGCTCACACTCGAACACAAGACTGCTCTAGTATCAATTCAGCAGTACAAACTTGCTCCTCCTGGCTTAGACTTCAATGAGCATCAAAAGTCCTGCATTCTGGTTCTGGTGGGAACATCAGACAACAAGATGAACATCAACAAAGTTCAACAGCACACCAGTAGGTCTTTCTATCATCTCATTTGTGTGCAGAAAAGGATCTTCTTGTAGCTGGCTTTGTTGTAGATTGTGTATTCTTCCAGGCTTGAAACCTCAGCACCCCTGGTGTGAACACATCAATGGCTTAACTCCTTTGCTGGTTCAAACATCATAGACAGGTGTGGCTTTAGGCTTTCAACCTTGTAGAAATCTCAAAAAAACCAAATTACTTAGTCCACCTGGCATCGATCTTAACAGCTTGGAGATTCAAAAGATTCTGGGTGGACCTGACAGGGCTTAGCTTTATTCTCTTTGATCCAGAGTGACATTATCACCAGTTCTGATTGGTCCTTACAGATGAGGTAGGTGAAGCTCTCCACCCTCCTCAAGGACTGCATCTTTATGAAGTCTTTCAGCTCAATACAAATTTTCTGTTTAAAACAATTTCTCTCTCTCTCTGTCTCTCTCTGGCATCTAGAGGCATTTTGATACAGACTTGGAACTTATATTTTCATGTCCAGCTTGAAATCTGGAGTATTTAGATACCAAACTTGACAGGTTTCTTTCCAGTATAAGTCTTTCATAGAATTTGTTTTCTTAAAACTACTTGCAGATGCTTAATCTATGTTTCTTGCAGTTCAAAAGGATATGATTCTTTTTTAGATACCATTTTTACAAAGTTCTTAGAAGTCACAAACTTTCTTCTGAAGACAATTGCCGTTGTCCAAACTCACTAGAGCATGAAGTCATGCTCTCTGCAGCTGTGAAAGAAACTTTTTAGTCAGAGCAACATTTCTCTCTATTCAGACACCTACTTAAGAGTCATATTTCTGGACTGGTCATGATATCAGTTTCCATTTACGCCTAAACAACCTTATTTATGGTAGTTTTGAAACCACAATGTTTTGTAGATAACAAGGCTTGTAGAGGTGCTGAAGTCTTGGAACTCAGCCATTTGACAGGTCCCCAAATCTTCTATTAGTTGATGTAATTTGGTGTATGTAGCATTTAGAACAGCTTTGCAAGGAATAAGTCTCTTAATTCCATTGTAAAAGCAGAATGCAGTTTCAAAGATATCTGCTTGTAACAGCTCCAAGTCAGCACAGAGAACAGATGTAATACATCATCTGTCAAGTCTCCATAGTAACTATCTTTTCTTAGCTGCTGCTTCAGAAAAGTGAAACTTATATTTCCTTAATTGGGCATTTATGCTATGTCCCTTTTAGTTAGGCAAGATGCACTTAAAACAAAGTTGAAAGCAGATCCCTTTTTTTTCTTGCTTGCAGCTTGTAGACAACAACTTTTACCAAATGTCTAGTATAGCCTCCCAGTTACCTCAAACTACTAGTTAAACATTTATAAAGAATATAAAATAGTAATTACAATAATGTAAAAATAATAATCTAATAGAATATAATAACATATTTCAATATCTAAGTTTTGTTCCCACAGGTCATTTAAACAATTCTGATGGTGAACTGCAATAGGGATACATGGGTGACTTGGGGAGGGGAGAAGATGGCAGAATGCTAGAGGGAGAGCAGGGTGGGAGTGGGGATGGGTATAAAGATTGTCATGATGATGAACAGTTTTCTTTTGTACAGGTAAATAGGGGCATAACAATGGATCATTTTCTTTTTTGCAGGGTATTTAAGTTTTTTAATGACTGTGAGGAATGGTTTCCTGCTTTACAGGGACCAGTCAAGGGGGGAGAGGGATTGCATGGGTGCTAAGAGAGTAGGAAAAAGTTGAAAGTTACATTAAGAAAATGGCCACCAGTTATGGACACCTTGTTGTCACATCTGTTAGGGTTAACCACCACGCTTGGGCAATCCAGTGGTTAACTAAATGAAAAGAATGGCTACTGTACTTAGGTAGTCCAGTGACTGCATATAGAAAGTAAAGACCAAAACAAGCCTGGGCACCCCGGTGGCCAAATAAAGAAGGACAAGAACACAATAGCAACTTGTCACCTGGCTTGTGCAGCCTGGTGGCCACACATACGAGGAAAGGGTGCTTCAAGGCTACATGGCATTGACACCCCAGTGACTTTTTGCTTTGTTGCCTATGTTATGAGGCACAGAAACAGTTGATTCCTTTTTTTTACTTTTGACCATGACTGGGCCATGCAGAGTCCAGTTGACTGGTGGGTATGTTGCAATCCTACCATATTGACACTCAAGTGTCATTTTATTAATGTCCCCCAGAAACACATTTCAGGGTACATTAATAAAATGGCATATGTGTGCATGAGGTGGGATGGTGATATGCTCACACTGAATATTTGGGTTCAATCAGACCACAAATGGGCAAGTTGTGGCCAAAAGCTAAAAAACACAGAAACTGTACTTTGTTTCCATGACTCATAAATCCCATGTTCTCATAAAAAGCCTTATGAATAAAACACAGAAACAAAAAAATAGAAACATAGAATTTGATGGCAGATAAGAACTGTTTGGCTTACCCAGTCTGCCCATTTTTTTCTACCTACAGTATTACTGCAGACCCTAACTGATCTTCAGCTCTTTCTCCCTCCCCCCTTCCTTTCCACTAAGATTCACGTATGCCTATTCCATGCATTGGTAAACCCCACCACTGTTTTCACCCACACCACATCCACTGAAAGGCTGTTGCAGGGATTCACCACTCTTTCTGTGAAAAAGTACTTCCTCACATGTCTTCTGAAGCTTCCCCTCCAGCTTTATACCATGTTCCCTTGTTCTTGACCACCTCTTTTCTGATAACATTTTCTTCCTTTGCCTTATTTATCCCTGCAAAGTATTTAAAGGTCTTTATCATATCACCCCACTTTTTCATGGTGTATGTATTGAGGTCCCTTAGTCTCTTCTCATAGGGCTTTTGATGCAGACTCTATACCATTTTTGTTGCCCTCCTCTAGACCATCTCCACCCTGCCTATGTTCTTCCAGAGATGTGGTCTCCAGAACTGGACACAATGCTCTAGACGGGGTCTTACCAGTGATCTATACAGAGGCAACACCACCTCCTTCTTTCTGCTGGTGATACCCCTAGTGATACCCCTTTCTATGCACCCCTGCATCCCACTAGTCCTCCCAAGTGCCTTAGCACACTGTCTGGTAATCTTTAGGTCATCTGATATGATTAGCCCCAGCTCTTTTCTGCTTGGTGGTTGTCAATACCACTCCACACATTTTGTAATGTGGCCCTGGGTTTCTGTGCCCTAAGTGCATTATTTTGCATGTACAACAGATGGGACTTTGTCCTTTGAATTTTATTCTGAGGAAGGCATCTGCTGGCATGGACCCAATTATAATTTTGCTTAAAAATGGCTGATGTGTCTTTAAGTGTACTGTAGCAGTGTGATACATTCTGGGAAGGGATAAAAAAATTGGTTAATTTAGAGAAACTCTGAATTAAAGGACCAGAGTCAAACACAGAGCACTGTTTGTTTATTCAGTCTCAGATCTAACATATCATATTAATTAAAAGGGAAGAACTAGGGTTTGTGTTTCTGCACCATGTACTGCAAGCACTTGCTCTGTGTAGGTATATTCAGCTCCATGTCTTCTGCATACACAGTTTACCACCGTTTGACTCAATCCTAAGCTACCCAGCTTGCTTAAGACAGCTCCCAAAGTAATGCCATGAACTGCAATAAAGGAAGTGGTGCAAGTAAAGGGCAGCCAGACCCCATATTTAGCAAAGTCCCAAAGAACTTGTACTCAAGCTAAAATGAAAACTGAGGCAAATACCAGATAATAAAGTAAATGGGTAGTGGCACCTGCATTGTGTAGATAACCTGTAATAAATAGCATTTACTTTATTATTTGCTATTTGCCTCAGTTTTTATTTTAGCTTGAATGCAAGTTCTTTGGGACCCAGCTTGCTTACTAGTCTCCTATTTGGAACAATGTTGAAACTCTTACTGAAATCTAGGTAGGGCACATCCACTGCTCTACCGTGATCTAATTCCTTGGTCAGCCACAAAAAAAGTCTGTCACATTCATTTGACATGCTCTCCCCCATCTGCACATTCTGCCCATGCATGACAACAGCATTTCTAAATGTTAATAATTTAAAAACTATATATTTTCCAGTGAAATGACCTATCAAAGGCCCCTCCATGGGTCAGGCTCAAACGTAAGGGTTTCAAGTTTCAACTATCACTTGGTTTTGAGCCGCAGGTGAGCAAAAAAAGTGTTTAATGCACAATGTTTAGGTATTTTCAACGTTCTAGAAAATGTATGCCTGCAAATTGATAGTTACAAAAACTATGGGATTTAACATGGACATGCATTTGTAACCCTAACCATAGGTGCATTATCGTGCCACTATAATGAATATTTATTTTTTGTTTATTTAAAAATTGATGACTAGGAGAGTTAAATGAAGGCTCATTTCCAGGTGCACCCCTAAAGAGGGTGCAGCTAATGCTGATATGTAGGGTAGTGTTTGCAGTACACACTGAAGTACATTATTTTTATGCACCTTCAACATTTTGTGCAGTATATTATGAGTAATTGGTGCCTGGCTAGTGAGCATGTTAAGAATGGAGAGAGAGAGTGAGTGCTGAGGGTTTTCTCATTCCCTCATATTCAGGTGCAACCTGAGGGATGGGAGTTACAATGGGTTACAAGTACAAGCAAAAGAACCTTGATAGGTGAAATTTAATAATAACACAATTTTGACATTTAACACAGTGTAATGAAATGTGGATTACTGAATAAGTGATTATAAATCTGAGCCATGTATGAAGGAATGGAATGCAAAAATGCAGTACAGAGAATGATTGTGAAACAAACATTTCCTTAATTCTACCAGAATGTAAAGACAGCAGCTATTAAACTGAGGCAAAGTACATAATAATGATAAGTGTGATCTGAGAAAAGATTTCAGAGAAAGGTAAGGGGGGGTGAGGTGGATGAGAGTGTCATAGAGGCATAGGTCAGGAATCATAGGACCCAGGAGGAGTTATAAAGTTCACAAATAGTGTTTTACTATTATCAGTAACAATAAAACATAAAAAAAATTAAAATTGTACAGAATAGCTCTTCATTAAGGCAGTACAAACAATGAATTTGACATTCAAGTCTTCCCCTGGAAAAACATTGCTGTGATTATATAAGATGTTTTTTGTCTGGTAGTTCAAACTCTGCATCTTCTTGTTGTAAGCTACATCTCCTGTTTTCCACAAAATGTATCAACACTTTGTCATTTTGCCAACCTGAAGAGCATATATAGTCTTAAGAAGTGCAACAAAAAGAATTCATTTTGTCCAAGAAATGGTATACTGTTGACAGTTCTGTAAACAAGCCTGTGGAGGTCAAAAGCCATCTCAAGGTCAACGCTCTGTACTTCAGAAAGTTATCTTTTATAATAAACCCAAACAGCTTTCTAGAATCATTTCAATAATATAATCATATACATTTGCAAGCCAAGGGATCAGTGAAGTCCATCAGGATGAAATGCAGTGTGAAAGGTTTACTGCATGAAAAAATGGATTAACTACCATTGAAATTCTATTGTTTCCTGCAGTAACTGTACTGCAGAATTCTGCAGTGCTGCACTTCATCCTGGTGGGCTTCACTATATATATATATATATATATATATATATATATATATATATATATATACTACAGAGACGTAAGGGGGAAGAACGATTAGAAACAGCAAGCGAAGGAAGGGAGATAACAGGGGGAAATAATTGGACCTTTGGATTGGCCAGTTCCTAGGTGCCACAAGAAAATCTGATTGCTCAGACGGGAAGAGACAGACTAGAGGTAGAATAGAAGAGGACGAAATAGGATCCTTGCTTTTAATTCTATCTGCATAACAAATGGGACAGGGTCTTACCCAAGCTTGTCACAAAGAGATGAGGAGGGAAACAGTTCCAGAGAGACAGGGGGCAGGTTCAAGTTTGGCCAATAGATGTGTTACAGTAAGGAATGCTGAGGGAGGGTGAACCAGAATAATGGAGAACATAGGAGGAAGTAACAGGGGTTTAAGGCAAGTCAAAGGGAAGGAGTTGAACCAGTAATTTGAGAGGAAGGCAGTACCATGACAGAGGCATCAAGATCTAAGAGATTAGGAGGAGCAGCTTTGGTAATGGGAACATTTGGTGAGTGAGGGGAGGAGTGACAGTTAAAAAGTGGCACAAAGATTAGAAGTCAGGGCTCAGTCAGACCAGGATGGTCTCAGGGGCAACAAAGTAGACCACATTTGCTTAGATCATTCTAAGACTGACAGACTGGGAAGGACAGCCAGGACTTATTACAATACAGGATACCAAGCTTAGGGTAGAGTTTTTTGTAATGGCATCCAAATGGGTGGAGAAATCCAGATTTCTCTCTAGATACACATACTGAGGTACTTGATGTTAGAGACCTCTTTATTGGGAATACCATAACAGGCTAAAAAAAACAGTGTCAGCACTAAGCCTGCTAAGACTTTGTTATGCATCAAAACATGACAACACTGTTTAGTTTGTGTAGAACTAGCATGGACATTGTCAATGTTATATTGAAGCAGCACATCCAGTTCGGGGATGGAGGCACCTGTGCTGAAAAGGACAGCATTGTCAGTATATGTGTGTATGACTGATAAGACTTGTGCTATGATGACATCATTGAGGAAGAGGGATAAAAGGATCAGTTCCAGGATGGTACCTTGAATCAATCCCAGGATGGCACCTTGGGGAATACCAGAGTTGACAGTCAAAAGTGGTTTAATCAACCAGTGGTACATATCTGGAATGATCTCCCTCTTGAGGTGGTTAGTAGCTCAAGCACACATCTCTTTAAAATGAGATTAGATTTTTTTTTAGAGAACAAGGACATCTATGCACCATATGAACACATGGTGAGCATAATGGATGAAAGTCTATATTGGCTCTGTACCTACCTATGATACCTATGACAGGGAGAAGGTGAGGTAAAGCATCTTCTAGCTGGAATAATTGTTATACACCCATGAGGTACAAACATAACCATCCATCTGGATCATTGGACAGGCCAGTTCTACTTAGATAATCCATGAGTATGGAGTGGGCCACAGCATCAAAAGCCTTAGACAGGACATGCAATATAATGGTTGTAATGTGTCCCTGATCCGTCCCAGTTATGATGGTATTAGTAACATGGAGGAAGGAGGTGGCTGTGGAATGGACTTTTCAGAAACCAGACTAGAAAGGGTACTGAAATTGAGGGAGAGTCATGGAAGGCAGAGAACTTAAGGAAGACTAGCTTCTCCAGGAGCTTCACTAGAGTAAGGGAGTGGGGAGTTTGTGTGTAAGTTCCCTGAGGAAAAGAGCATTCCTTTTCATGGAGAGGTAGGGCTTTCACCTGTCTTAAAACATGGGAACAATGCTAAGTTGAAAGGATAGCGTTGGGAGCTGGGAGAGTGACTGCAATATTTGGGGCAGAGAGGTAAAGGAGTTTGGAGTCCAGGCCATTAGGGCTGTGGCACTTAATTATGAGAATATAGATCAAACAGAGTAACAGAAACATAGAAACATAGAATCTGACAGCAGATAAGGACTGCTTGGCCCACCCAATCTGCCAGTATTTCCCTACCTACTGTATTACCGCAGACCCTCCTTGATCTCCGGCTTATTCCCCTTGTCTTGTCACTAAAATTCCCTTGTGCTTATCCCATGCTTTCTTGAACCCCATTACAGTTTTTACCCCCACCACCTCTGCTGGGAGGCTGTTCCAGGCATCCGCAACCCTCTCTGTGAAGAAGTACTTCCTCACATTTTCCCTGAGTCTACTCCCCTCCAGCTTCATAGCTGACCCCTTATTTTTGCGCACCTTCATTTCTGAAAAATGCTTTCCTATTCAACCTTATTTATACTGGTGAGACATTTGAAAGTCTCTATCATATCCCCACTCTCCCTCCGTTACTCCAGAGTATACATATTAAGGTCCTTCAGTCTTTCCTCATAGGGCTTTTGATGCAGACCCTACATCATTTTGGTTGCCCTCCTCTGGACCGCCTCCACTTTTTCTGTGTCCTTTTGGAGATGGGGGCTCCAGAACTGGACACTACACTTCAAGTGAGGTCTCACCAATGATCTATACAGATGTAACACCATCTCCCTCTTTCTACAGGTGATTCCCCTCCCTATGCACCCCAGCATCCCACTAGCTCTCCCTATTGCCATGTCATACTGCCTAACCACCTTTAGGTCAGCAGATATGATAATTCCCAAGTCTCTCACCTGTTTGTTGGCTGTCAGTACCTCTCCTCCCATTTTGTACTCCTCCTCTGGGTTTCTGTGCACCAAGTGCAGGATTTTGCATTTTTTGCATTGAAGTCCAGTTGCCATACCCGTGACCACTCCTGTAACCTTTTTAGATCTGCTCTCATCCCCCCTCCCCCAGAGTATCTACCCAGTTGCAGATTTTAGTGTCATCTGTGAATAGGCAGACCTTTCACTCCAGCCCCTCTGCAATGTCATTAATAAAGACATTAAAAAGGACTGGTCCCAGTACAGATCCCTCATGTACCCCACTGGTCACCCTCCCTTCCTTGGAGTGAGCTCCATTTACCACCATTCTCTGTCTCCTGTCCCTTAGTCAATTTCTTACCCAGTTTGCCACTTTTGGTCCCACTCCCACTGGGACTACCCAGCTTTCTTACTAATCTCCTATGTGAAACAGTGTCAAAGGCCTTACTGAAATCCAGGTAGGCCACATCCACCACTCTTCCCTAATCCAATTTCCTGGTTGCCCAGTCAAAGAAATCTAACAGATTCATTAGTCAAGACCTCACCCCCCAGTGAATCCATGCTGTCATGGGTTCCATAAATCACCAGATTCAATATATTCCACTCTCCTTTCCTTCAATAGTGATTCCAATAATTTCTCCACCACTGAGGTCAGGCTGACTGGACTGTAGTTTCTGGACTCCTCTATACTCCCACTTTTGTGAAGTGGGACTACATCTGGACTCCTCCAGTCCCCTGGTACTGCTCCCATTTCTAGTGAGAGATTGAACAGGACTGTCAGAGGTGCAGCCAGCTACTACCTGAGTTCCCTTGGTATCCTTGGATGGACCCCATCTGGCTCCATTGCCTTATACACTTTCAGATTTGTGATTTCCTTCAGGACTCTCCTCAGTAAATGGACTAGTGTCCGCCTCATTTCCTTCTATGCTCCTGACACTTTTCTACAGTCCCCTCTCCTTCCCCTTCTTTTGTGAACACTTAAAAGTATTTGTTCTAGATGTCTGCTTTTTCTTGGTCCCTCTCCTCATCCTTCTCTCTCTTAGTCTTACAATCCCTCCACTGGTCTTTCTCTTTTCACTTACATAGAAACATAGAACCATAGACATTGCTGGCAGATAAGAACCTCTTGGCCCACATAGTCTGCCCAGTTTTCCCTGTCTACTGTGTCACCGTGGACCTTACTCAATCTCCAGTCATCTCTTCCCTTGTCTTACTACCAAGGTCCCCTTGCATCTGTCCTATGCATGCTTGAATGCTGTCACCATTTTGGCTCCCACTGCCTCTGCTGGAAGGCTGTTCCAGGCTTTCACCACCCTCTCTGTAAAGAAGTATTTCCTCACATTTCCTCTCAGCCTTCCCCCTCCAAATTCATAGTGTGACTCCTTGTCCTCAAGCTTCTTTTTCTATGGAAAATACTACCTTCCTGTACTTTATTAATACCTGTTAGTTATTTGAATGTGTCTATCATATCCTCCCTTTCCGTCATCTCTTCCAGAGAGTACATATTCTTTTCCTTGAGTCTCTCCTCATAGGGCTTTTGATGCAGGCCATACACTATTTTGGTAGCCCTCTTTTGTACCATCTCCACTTTATCAATGTCCTTCTTGGGGTGGGGCCTCTGAAACTGGACACAGTACTCAAGGTGGGGGTCTTACCAGTGATCTGTAGAGGAGTAATATTACCTTCTCTTTCCTACTGGTGATACCCCTTCCTATGCACCCTAGCATCCTGCTAGCCTTCACCACTGCCTTATCACACTGCTTGGCTACCTTCAAATCATCAGAAATGTTTACCCCCCAGGTCCCTCTCCTATTTGGTGGTTGCCAGTACTTCCCCTCCCAGTTAGCACCTAGACCCCAGGTTTCTGTGCACCAAGTGCATGATTTTGCACTTTTTTTGCATTGAAACCCAGCTGCCTAACCCTTGATCATTCTTGCAACTTTTTCAAATCATCCCTCATCCCCCCCCCCCAGTGTGTATACCTGTTGCAGAGTTTTGTGTCATGGCAGACAGGCATACTTTCCCTTCCAGTCTTCCACAATGTTGCTAATAAATACATTGAAGAACAGGCCTTGCACTGAGCCCTGAGGCACCTCGCTATTCACATTGCCTTCTCCAAAGTGAACACCATTTACTACCATTCTCTACTCCTGTTACTTACCAGCTTCTTACCTGGTTTATGACTTTTTGACTCACTTCCAGACAAGCCAGCTTGTTCACCAGTTTTCTAGGTGAAACGATATTGAAGGCCTTACTGAAATCCAGGTAGGCCACATTTACCGCTCCTCCCTGATCTACTATCCTGGTCGCCCAGTCAAAGAACTTGATACGGTTTGTCTGGCAATACCTCCCCCACTTTGAAACTATGTTGTCTTAGATCCTGTAATCCACTGATTACAAGGTATTCCACTGTCCTTTCCTTTAGCAGTGTTTCCATTACTTTTCCAGCTACCGAAATCAGGCTGACAGATCTGTAATTTCCTGCCTTCTCCCTGTTCCCACTTTTGTGAAGTGGGACCACATCTGCCCTCCTCCAGTCTCTCAGAACCTCCCCTGTTTCTAATGATAAGTTGGGGAAATGGGAGAAGAAAACAGTAGGGGTGGAGGGAAAGAGGCAAGAGGAGAGATGGGGTAATTGTGCAGGTAGTGAAATAGGGATTAGAAGCAGCTGCAACTTTAGAGTGGTTGGAGATATTGTAGTACATAAAAAATCTTACTTCTTATAGTACAACTTTGTAGTAGTTTCTAACTCTGTAGAATCTTTTTCTAGCTGGTAAGTTCCCAGAAAACTGTGCTAAAATATGTGTAGATCAATATGTGGTAGTGTAAAACAGCAGTGTGCCCCCATAAGTAGACTAGAACGTCACTATCTGCTGCTGAATGTAACACAACATCAAGTCAATTATTTATTAAAGCAGACCTTGCATTTCACAGCATGGATGGCCTATAGTTATGAACTTTGCTTCACAAAGTAGATAAACCACTTTTTTGCCAGTTGAATGCTTTGCGAGCAGAGCGCGAGTTGTCTTTTCTCATTCCAGATGAGCTGTTTATGTCAGAAAATTCAAAGGAGGAAATGTCAGGTGCTGCACTTGTCATTCTGCTCTATCATCCTGAATCAAGCTTTTTAAAGCTGATAGCTCTGATGCAGAAAAGCCTCATTGGCACAGTGACAGAAAAGCTAGCAATAAGCCCTGGAGGGTCTGCACAATAGACCAAAGCTTTTGACTGCACACAGGCAAGCCTTGTCACTTGGGATGTTACATCCAAGCAAAGGAAAATGCTATGAAATCAATGCTATTGTGAGTGCGTGTGTGTGTGTGTGTGTGTTTGTGCACGTGCATGCATGGAGAAAGGGAGATGGGGAGTGATACATGACGGCATGTAGTTTTAGTCATCAGTAAATCTCTAGCCAACAGCCCAAGTGGGCAGTGGAGATAATAATCATATAGTTGAACTCATCTTTTTTCTACTTTCTGTTAGAAGGGGGGCATAAAGGAATGCAAATCAGTCAAATATTTCTCAAGGCAGTGCCACAGAGGCCATTTTGCTTACAAGGATTTATGGGCTTATTAGTAACCCTGTGTGATTCCCACTTGCCCTCCTTTTTCACTGTGTGTGTTGTATTCCTTTTTGTTCTCTGATTTATCTTTGCTTGTACAATTAGACAAAAAATATTCAGAAGACACGGAGTCGAATATACCTACATCAAGCAGTGCTTGCAGTGCATGGTGCAGAATTGCAAACCTAATTCTTCCCTTTTAATTAATATGATATATTAGAACTGAGACTGAATAAATAAACAGTGCTCTATGTTTGACTCTGGTTCTTTAATTCTGAGTTTCTCTAAATTAATCGATATGTTATCCCTTCACACTGCTACAGTATTCTTAAAGACACAGCAGACATTTTTTAAGCAAAATTATAATTGGGTACATGCCAGCAGATATCTTTCTCAGAATAAAATACAAAGGACAAAGTCCCATCTGTTGTACAAGAGAATATTTCAGGCTTTAGTTTAATTTGCAGTCAGCAGCATTTAAATGAAAAGATATCCATTTTTGAGGCAGATGGCTAGCCAAGCTCAGTGTTTAACATACAGTATAAAAACATGACACATTCAAAGAGGCCTTTAAATAGTATTTTATATTATTCTGCTATAAAGACCACATTAAGAAAAAGAAGACTGACACATTCACAGAAAGGAAGGTTTATTTATGTTAGACTGAACAGCTGTTTGATTTCTTGCTCATTTTTTTATTATTACATATTGAACTGCTGTTGTAATGAATCTATTGACATCAGCAATACTGTTTAGCCAGTGTTTACCTAAATGTGTACACATTTCATAAATGAAGAAAAACAGACTTGCACCTACTCAGGTGATATAAATTGTGTAAATTGCTGCAGCTTATGTATGTTACTGCTGAGTAATTGTGTATTGTATTTGCTTTTTGATTATTTATGAGGTAAACGATGGTATGAGAAAACTAAGCAGGGGAAAGGCTTTTTAATTAATTAGAAAAGGTTATGGCTTTGATCAGTAAACCATATAAACCATATAAACCACAGGGTGGTTATTTATTGAGGCAGTGTGGTCTTGTTGTTAATGCACTGGATTAGGAACCAGAAGAGCAAACCTCACTAGAACCAAATACTCATATTATGGCACTGAGCAAGTTAGTTAACCTCCAGGTGATTGAATCCACCTAGCTATAAAACTGGTTAGAATCAAGGCAGAACTGTAAATCAGATGCTGTACCTCAGTTGGACAACCTTGGGTAAATAAATTGTAAAACAAAAAAAAAGACAACACATACAGAAACATATCATTTGTCAGTAGACTGGAACTCTTGGCCCACCCAGTGGCTCAGCAGATTACACACTCGCCTCTGAGGCCAGAAGATCAGAAGGCTGTTGGTTCTATCCCCACACCAGGCACTTGGGTTAAATCCCAGTACTGAGTACAGCATGTGGGGGTGCAGCACTCCTGAGGTGCCGTCTTTTGGATGAGACATTAAACCAAGGTCCTATGTGCTGGTTCTGGTGGTAGTTTAGGTGGATGTTAAAGATCCCATGGCATTTCTTGAAAAGAGTAGGGGAATTTTATTATTAAAGAAATCAATCATATAATCAATACAGTGAAGTTAAATAATCAGAAAGGAGAGAAAAAAACTGAAAAATCATACAAACACCCTGTGAAACCCTGACCACAGCCTATGGAATGATGTTGGGTGAAGTAGGTGCTTATCAGCAGTATCTATCTATCTATCTATCTATCTATCTATCTATCTATCTATCTATCTATCTATCTATCTATCTATCTATATCAGTATATAGATATTCATTGCAAAAAACTCTGTTAATGCATCAGTTAGGGTGAATACTATAGTGACAGAAATAGTGAAATTAGGCGTTAGGGTTTCAGTGGGCGGGGGGGTAGGTCTGTCTGTTCTGCTGCATGCTTCTCCGCGCATGGTGTATCCATGGCTGGTACACAGCTGCTTCCTGTCTTTGTCCCTGCACATCCCTAGGGGTGCTAATGTGCATTGGCTCTGCTCCACTGCATAACCTTCATTGCGCTATGATGCATCTGGTGTGATATTCAGCTACATTGTGCAGGCACACCTTGGCCTGTGCATGGTTTGAATATTGCACCCATTGCGCCATGGCGTACTGCACTTGCGCCTGCTCCCACTATTGCGCATTTTTTTGGCGCAGTCTGAATATCCCACTTAGGAGGTTTAGACCCACTCCAGTTGTAGTAACTTTCCAAAGCTACCCATTTCTGCTCAACAGTATTGTATAAGAAGTACACCTCATGTATTTGTCAGAGTGTGATGCTCTCTTACATGGCATGCTACATGAACTTGCACATTTGTGGATAACATAGACCATGTTAGCACCAAGCTGGCATTTCTGCATTGAACTATAATATGATTACCAATATCATCTCTCACTAACTGCTCTGTATTTAACAAATAGGTCACAACACCGTCTAGGTTATTAGAGGTTTACCCATGCCTTGGGTGGTGTGTCACGATGTACAGGCAAGCAACTTAATTACATAAGAAGTGGGTAAATCTCAAGTAACTCACACCCTGGAGTGCCTTATTCTAATTATACAATAGACCCATTTCAGAACATGTGTAAAAATGTGTTTAATTATGTTTTTATAAATAACTTTTCTCTGACATAGCCAATGGAGGATTTACCCATGATCATGTTAAATGTTTTTTCCAATAAGGTAACAAAATTTTCACACAGCATTGTACAATTGTAAGAGAACAGGATACCCTCACTTTTGTACCAAATGTTTTATTCATATAAAACACTATCATATAAGTGATGACACAGATGCATAGGTAGTTCTACCTGAAATGGTTCTAACACATCTTGCTCTATGCAGACAACAGACTCCAATGCTAGGACAAATGAAACAGGTGGTAAAATATGATGATGGATGCCTATTGTGGTATGTTTAAGAAGATGTATGTTATTTCTGTTGCATTATGGTGTCTGTCTGTAATTAGTTGTCTTTCCTTGTATTGCCCCCATAGTTGTGTGTTCTGTGTGTGTGTGTGCCTGTCTATGTTTGTGCCTGTCTGTGTATGCCAGTGGGGGGCAGTGGGGGTTGGGGGAGAGAAAGCCAGAGTTAGGGTTTAAAACCCTAATGCCGAATTTCCTCACTTTTATTGCTGTAAAAAAAAGCCTAACTCTTGCATTAACGCAGTTTTTTTGCAATACATTTCCTGACTTTTTGAGAAAGAACTAAAAATGCAATTTTTATCACTACACTACATCTTAAAAAGGCAATCTAAGCTTTACATAAGACATTTTCAGAACAATACCTCATCCAAGTTGAGAGCCAATCTCTCCATAGTGGCTACTGCATCATAACTCAGAAATCATGGGCCAAAGGAAACCATCATCATCAACACTATATTTGTCTGATACCAAGTACTGAGTAGCTCTGACAGTTATAAATTGTATATTGTCAGGCATGCTATTATCTCACCCCTTTCTAACCAATAATTGCATAACATACATATCTATAATAATGAGACAAACACATTATTGAAGAACTATAATATTTAATAAAATAATATTTAAAAAAAATATAAAACGTGTATTTACAAGTATAAGAAAAAAACACAAATACAAAAATAAATAAATGTGTTCATTCACACTCAGGGGAAGGAATAATGCAAAAATAAAATAAAAGTGTTACTGCATACTTGTACTACGGGAAGGGGGGTATATAAATATAAATAAATAAATAAAACTAATTTCTCATAAAAAACTATTTACAATTATTGGCCGGGAGGAATAGAGAGGTGCTGACCATTCAGGCTGTAGGGGCTTGGGGAGACAATGGGGAGGAGGAAGTGGAAGGCTGCTCAGGAGTGGATGCAGCCAGGTGCCCCTCTTCTGCAGCTGATGTTGGTAATGTTCTTGGAGGGGCACCTTCGAGGGACTGTTTCTGAGGAGCTACAGAGGGCTGGTCATCCTGTAGGTACTACAGGTCCTGGTGAAGAAGATGATGGATAGCTTCTGTGGCCTCCAGCTGGTTCTCAGCCAGCCGCACCATGAGACCGTGTGTGGACTCTAGCGAAGTAACAGAGGCCTCTTCCAACTCCTTAGTGAGTGAATTGCTTGGTCGAGGCCCCTGTTGTTCTGCTTCAGCCCACTGGTGGCTACTAAGGCCGTGTGCCCCATATGCCCATGATGCTGCATCACATCTTTTATTTCTCCACCGTGAGAAATTATTTCACCTGTTTGTCCTACTAAATAATTTAGTTTTGCTGCAGTGTCATGGGTGTGTTCAGCTGCAGCCCTGTTGCCACCCTGCACGGCCTCCGGCAGCTGGCTGAGGGTGTCACTTATCTTATTAAGAATGGAATGGCTAATTGTCCTGTGGGGGCAAAAAGAATACAAGAATACACATGTCATTAAAGTAAGCTGTTCTCTACTTTTCTGATAATACACTACATAGAACTATGTATTTATTGTATTTATTATAGCTGAGATCTGTTTACATCTATGTCACCTTAATAAAGCTGTGTTAACTTAAGAATACTATTATCTATGTTTGTTGGTCACACATTTACCCTCACCATTTCAGATACTACAATGTCACACTTATTCCAGCAAAATTTGGTACTGTAAATCCCTGAATAGGTGTCTATTAATGCTGTTTCTTGAAACACCTCATGAACCTCTGTATGGCAGTATGTGCAAAAGTTGTACAATGATGAAACCTCAGCAGCTCTATCTAGTTGGTCTTCCCCAACCATGCTGTGATGTCTCCTGCAGTAAATTCTCTGCACTGTGGCACTATAATCATGAGGCAGTGTACAGTGACACACAGCAGTATACAGTCAGTAATGCTAAATAATGCTGACTGTGTGGGAAAGCCTGTCCAACAAGGCAACAGGTCTCAAAGTGCACTAGTTAAGCTACCACAGATGCCTCCCTCCCTTGACAGAGGTTCATAGATATCCTCCATTTCAGTCACACAGTATTGCACAGTTACAGTCCATAGCCCGTTGTCTATCTCTCACCCCCTTTTGTGTGTGGGTGTCTAAGGATATACTGTGATTCATACATTGTAGCTCAATAGGAAAAGTAGTCCAGACATCCCATGTGGCAAAACCACCTTTAGTACCCTCCAGCCCTGAGCCCCACAATACCACAGAATCAGTGAGCTGTGGCAGTCAAAATCAGAAACATTGGCTGGCATAGTTCATAACGTGACATCCCTCTGATTGAGTTCCGGTCTGCCTGCCCCCTCCTCTTTCATAGCACACAACAGAACCTGTAAATAAAGAATAGCAAAACATTTTTAAAAATTGTTTCCACATTTTGCATGGAAACTGTTCTCTCCTACACAAAACTGTCACTGAAATCATCAGCACAGTGTGTACTGCAACAACTTGCTTTTAAACAAATACTGAATGTAAAAATGCTCACTCCCCACAAAAAGACTTCATTTTGTCCACAGGATGGATGGCACTGTTATGTAAAATAAACAACCTGTAGTTCGGGGCAGAAACAGGCGTGCATCTTGAAAAACCAACTGTTTTTTACTTTTTCCAATGTGAACCACTAGGTGCTCTGTTTACAGTAGCTCCTGAGGGACACACTCACTCCCAGTCCCCCTTTTTTGTGTGTGCCTTCCCCCCAAGTACTCCATAATCCTTTTATTTTTTTTTTTTACAAATACTAGCTCTGTTTCCCAAGGCACACTAAAAATACCCTATAATTCGACACCCATGAAGCAGGTAGCCACTGTTTAAGGTGTCAAGTAAGTGACAGGCTTGCTCCTCATACTCCTGGCGGTCCACACTCTGAGTACCTCTCTCCTTTAAAAAAAAAAAACAGAAAACTACTGAAAACAATTACACTGTCTTTCTGCCATTGCCACAGTTTTTCTCACTCTGAATATGGAGAGCAGACTGGTGACTAACGTACACTGACCGTGCCAGAAAGGATCGCAGGCTGGGACAGCTGTCAGTGAAATTGTAAGCTCACTCTCACCATTTAAACAGGAAAAATAATAAAAAAAGTGTCAGAGGGAGATTTAAAGGCATTTAAAGTAGTAAACACAGTAATAGATATCCTCAAAAACTCAGAGACAACGTATTACCAACTTGACTGTGACTTCATTTGCAGACTATTTTTTTACTACTTGAGTTATTGAAACCTTTTATCTTTATTAAATTTTTATGAGTTTTGTATTAACCCATTAAATAATTACTAGAGGGCCCATTTTATAAGCGCAATAACACACTCTGAGGTGTGGTTTATCGCCTGACAAAAGCACGCCCAGTGGCATAAAGCACTCGGCACAAGCACCTCGTGCCTTAGTACACCCCTGGGCATGCTCTTATTAGGTGATAAACCACACCTTGTCATGTGTTATTGGTTGCATAATGTACCTTTTGGACAATTAAGCTGCTTCTATAGTAAATGTGGAAATTGTACATTTTTAACTTTACACTTGTTGAACACTTCACCATCTGTACTGAAATATGATAGCTGTCATGTAATACTTTGGTCCTAACCTGAGTTAATCTCGTATAACTAAACTATTATGATCATGCAATGGTTTAACTTCAGCTGTTCCTCTCCACTCATGATGTATTTCATGATGTGCACAGGAAACTCAGGTTAGCAATCCCTGACTAAACCTATCCTACTGCTTACTTGCTAATTTCTCTGCATGTGGTGCCAGTGAAGTACACCAATGATCTCCATGCTTTACCTGCCTGTGGTTCTGTAGTCATGATGCAGCACCTGATGTGTCTCAGATGGAGCTGCCAGTAGTGAACATATAACTCTGTCATAACTGGATAACTATATTAAAATAAATGTATGCATACATTCAATAGGCACTATCTATAACACAGTGAACTTAGGAATAACATGTATAGTGTATGGTGGAACATTGTTCTTGCTAGAAATTGCACCTCATTGAAAGGCTGTTCATCCAGACTTGGTAAAATGGATGGAATGCTGTTCTGACCATACGTCAAAAATAGCATTCCATTCATTTAGACTTTTAAGTGCAAGACAGTTTTCAAGACAGAAACAGAAACCCACCGCACATCAGCATTCACTTTAAACAGATCTAGGATGACCACAGTGGTTTTCAGCCATGGGACCATTAAATATTACAAAATCAGAAGAGGCAGATGTGAGCTAAAAACAGTTTACTTACATGTTTTGGCCTGTGGACCATTTCTTTCCTTGCTAAGCAAGACGTCCAACTGCCATTGTTATTTTTTTCTAAATGACATCCACAGTAGAGTGGCAACCAATCAGAATATGCACTGCTAACGTAAGGACACCCATTCTCTAGCAGCCACACAACCCTGTACCCTGCACTGAGAGTCACCAATTCTTTCTCCATGAGTCAAATGGAGGTTTTAAGTGTGAGAATGTTTAAAAAATAATTTGAGGGGCACCATACAGTATTTAAAATACAGGGTGGGTAACCCCATGCAGAACCAGTGTGTTCTGCCACCTCAGAGTCTCATTCCCAAGGACCTCTCAAGCTTCACTCTCGAGGTCACAAGGAATTAGTCTCCTCTGTGGCAGAACACACTGGTTCTGCATGGTTACCCATCCTGTATTCTCTATATAGCCCATACCAATAGCAGAAATAACATCTATAGCTCATAACGATAGCAGAAATGAAACTCCTAACCTGAAAATAATATTTTGAATTACATGAAACAACATAGATAAAAAATAAATCACCTCTACAGTCTGTTCCACAAACTATTATCATAGCATATGACAGTAATAGTAGACATTTACTTAAAAGAGACTTGTCAGTACATAATTCAAACCTACCAGTAGAGTTGAGCACCAACAGCTGCTCGACAGAAGCCCCTCGTGCCGCACCTTCTGGGACTGGTGCCAGCTGCACATGATGGGAGGATTCAGGGTCACTTGGTGTTATGGCTGAATGAGAAAATAAAAATGAACACTATTTCTATTTCTGCATTAACATCAATATCACTGTATTCTTTTTTCCTTTGATTTGCACAGTTTCTTTTTACCACTCCTTTTTCCTGTTCTCACTAGCAACCTATTTGGCCCACTCATGATCATGACCAGACCCCAAACCTAGGATCTACTCCTAGAGAGGCCACTCCCAACATCAGCACAACACAGTTACCATGCAATCAGTGGGCCAGACCAGGTAGTCCAATCATCTTCTAGAACTGCAAGGCTCTTTTTCCTGTCCTGTCTTCCCCTCTCACAACCCTCATCGCATACTGACACTTAGGAAAAACATGCAGACACGTGACATGATGACACACATCTGCCTACCATGTGACACACAATACCCCATCTTCGACTCTAAAATAATGCAGCAAAAGTTTTACATTTCTAAGTACTAACACCCTCAGTTTGCAGCCTCAGCAGCTACACCGTAAAAAGCATAGGGTATGGGTCAGAGGGTATCTTACCATAGTTCTCTAATACATTATCTGAACAGAAATTGCATATGTGTGCATGTTTCTAGATACAATACTGAGAGCATTGAAAGGTTATTAGATGTCATCTCTTCTAAATTTCATATGTTCCCATACCAGTACACAACTCTCATAATGTGGCTTTTAAGAAAGGAAACAAATGTTTGTGCCTGCCTCTTAGTTCAAATAGCACTATCACTGCAATGACAGTCTTCAGTTGATGGTTGTTGAACTCATCTTGTGATAGACTCTTTCATTACCATATGACTACTTTCAGGACAATAATACAGTGTACCATATCCTGGAAAATCATGCAAAAAAATTTGCATACTTCATAAAAAAAAAATAAAAGGACCTCAGTCAAGCATCAGTGGCACTGCCTTAACATAAGTGCCTGATAACAGCTACACAGCAGTTGAAACACACAAAAGTTTCACATCCTTACTCAGGCAGTACATCACCCCTTAAAAGCAAGCATACTCCATGCTCACTGAAAAGGCACATGCCGAGAAAAATTCAGAATAGTAACACTACACATACCTCAAACCAGATGAACATGTCACAAAAACAAACAGTTGCACAGCAACACCCAACAAATATGTCACCTTCACCCCAAGACGTATTACATCCTGAGTACAAATCAACATCCCAACCAACTGATTATGATTAATATGATACCTGCCTGATAGAAATACCACACACTGCATGTTGGCCACAGACTCACACTGTATCCAAGAGACAGAGATGTATATAGTGTAATATTTTTAATTTTTTGACCATTTAGATTGGCTCTAAAAAGAGCCATTTTTTGTCACTACCTATGTCATGTACTTGAGAGGTACAGTTGTACAGGTACACAATCACAGAACTATAAGGATGCCATTTTGAATGTCCCCAACAAAAATGTTATTACCTGTGCTTGAGAGATGCACACCATCTTTTAGATACAGCCAGTATTTGTCATATGTAATTTGGGGGTGATGAATGGTATGCATTCCCATAGCATGGAGGAATCCAGATATTTGTATGTTTATCTTCCTGCATGATCTTTCAAGTGCAGGACAGTAATCCTCACCTCTTCAGACCATGCGCTGTGTAATATCTGAATACAGAATTTTACAACCTGGTAACATACTCATAATATGCTGCAAGTCACACTGTGCAGCTTTAATCAAATCAATAGGCCTTTTGTTCCCCAAATCATTACCTCCAAGACGTATAAGGAGTATGTCTGGTTCTGGGTGTCTCTCCAGCAACTGGTACATGGTAGGCATGAGCTGCTCCCACCTCATGTCACCCTTCCCAAACCAAGAGACTGAGCATCCAGGTAGGTGCAAGTCATTCCCAAAATGATTACTTCTACTGAAAGCTGCTGCCCTTCTCACCAAACTTGATCCCACTATCCATACACTCACTCTTGATCTTTCTGCCATGCTGAGTAACAAAGCTCTAAAAACTCAGATGAAGAAATATCAGAATTGTGTCTGTCTGACTACCAAGCACTACCAAGCTTAATCAGCAGAATGACCAGTATTCACTTGTATCTGTGAGATAAATACAGTCAAAGCAATCACAAGTAAAATTCTGATTCCAGATTGGGTCATGCAACCTAAAAGATTTAGTTATGTCTGTAAAGGCTGTTCCTATTGGCATTTGGTAATTAAACATTCTTTTGGTTTTGGTGGGAGAACAGTGGCTAATAATTGGGCACACTAAATGACTTGCCAACAAGACCAATTCCCACTGGTCAAACTTAGTAGTCATTATGCTCTTTGAAGCTCAGTTCCCTCTCTTTCTCAGCTAGCAGCTTGAGTGGTGAGTGGAACCAGACCTATGTACCTCATAGACAGAGGACCAGATATTCAAAAGGGTTGTGCATGGTGCAACAGTGTTTCACCATATGCAACCCACTGATGCACCCAGGTGCGATATTCAAAAGGAAAAAGTATGTGGCACAAATCCCGATGCGCCGGAGCGCATCAGTAATGCATGCAGGCACAAGTATAACCTACACAGCCCGATATTCAGCCCAGCATGTGCAGAGCCATGCATGTGCAACCCCTACCTGTGCCAGCACAAAGTTATGCCAAAAAAGAGGGACAACTGATGGCCACCCACAGGTGAGCTGCCGCATTGCAGGGCGTAACACGGCAGCTGCCACCTGTGGGAGGCCACCCGAGTTCCGGCTGCACCTGGTGGCACCCCCCCATGCCCGATTGTGGGCATTTGTAAAAAAAAATGAATAATTCATCCAATATCCCTGGTGGTCCAGTGGACCAGCTATCTGCTCAATCGGGCATTTGTTTAAAAGATCTCCTTCCAATATCCTGTGGTCCAGTGGACTGCCCTATCTGCCTGATGGCGGGCATCTGTATGTAAAAATAGGCATAAGTCCAATATCCCTGGTGGTTTGGGTACCCCCTTCCCACCCACCCACTGAGCCACCCCGCCCTCCCCATCAGCTGGCAGGGCTGCAGCTGTCCCCCCTGCCACCCGCCGCCCACCGCCTGCCACGTTGGTAGGCTGTATGCCCATTGGTTCACAGTGTGAGCCAATGGGCATGCAGCCATACCGCATTGCCACATTCTAGATATGTGAATGAATGGTGGGAGCTGCTCCGCCGGTTGACAGGGGGAGCGGGTGGTGGTGCTCAGTGGGTGGGTGGGGGGCAACCCTAGACCACCAAGGATATTGGACTTATGCCTATTTTTACACACAGATGCCTGCGATCAGGCAGATAGCAGTCCACTGGACCACCAGGGATATTGGACTTATGCCTATTTTTACATACAGATGCCTGCGATCAGGCAGATAGCTGGTCCACTGGACCACCAGGGATATTGGAGGGGATCTTTTTTTTAAACAAATGCCCACGATCGGGCAGATAGCTTGTCCACTGGACCACCAGGGATATTGGAAGCAATCTTTTTTTTTAAACAAATGCCCGCGATCAGGCTGCAGGGGATGTCGGTCCCTGATGGCTGCTGCCTGGCAGGGCGCCAGGTGCAAGTCATCAGAGATTGGCACACCTGCATGCAATTGGGTCCATAATGACATGCAAATGGCCCCATGTGCACCTTGCATACATTATAGCCCCATTTGCATGTCAACTTTTGAATATTGTGGTTGCTGTGCATGGCGCAATGGAACTTGCGCTAGTGCATCCCCATGCTCCACTCTGGCCATTTGCGCTGGTGCAGTGCCACTGCACCATGCACACTGGGGGTGGTCAGGGTGCAATATTCAATGCTGCTGAGCCATGGTGCAGCTCTGTTGAATATTGCCCAGTCCACACCCCATGCACAGCCAAGTTGAGCTGCGCCCAAGCTTGCGCCACAGCCTGGCACAGTTTGAATATCTGGGCCATAGTGTTCAACAGTGTAAAAGCCTACCATTTGCTTTCATTCCCACAGTATACTATTATTACAGCTGTGATTATTTAGTGCTTATTGTGTATTAACAGAAAATTAGTCATATTATATATATAAACTAGTAATAAGTTTGAATATCTCTAAGAACAGCCAAGCAGTCACTAGCATATTAGCCAAGGCAGCACAGAATGTAATTGCCAGATAGCATTGAACATGTGCTAAAATAAGCACATACTTAAACAAACTGTTGTACTATTGCCAGACTACAAGTAAGCAAGTAGCAGAAACTGCATTACTAATAAAATGAACTAGATCTCCTTTCATGCACAAGTTTTAAATATTGAAATGTCTAAAAAATGAAAAACTGGTGCAAGCAATAGCAAATATGGTGCACTACAAGCATCCACTTATTATAAATCACACAGTAAAACTCCTAAGATAACTAAAATTAACACTCAAAAAGAATATGAATCAAAATTAAACATTTGTTTTTTCACATCAAAATATCACAACAGATTGGCAAAAAGCATCTTATAAGATGTAACAGTGCTTGTTATGATCTTTAAAAGCTTCATATATGCTTGCAAAGTAGCAAATAATGTAACAAAAAATATCTATATTTGAAATGCGACCATTACTCACTGTATGTCTCTGGAGTTGCTGCTACTTGGTATTACTTGGTATGAAAGAACAGAAGAAGGCCAGAGCCCATCAAGACTGTTCCCCACACTATGTGGGACATTATTTATCTATTATCCCTCAACCAAGCATCTAATTTGTTTTTAAAGACAGTGGCACTAGTTGCCTTTACCAATTCTTGTGGCAAGGTGTTACATATAATGGATGCTCTTATTGGAAAAAAGTGTCCCCTTTTGCTGGTTTTATAAGTTTTTACTTCAAGGTGTTTATTATGCAGTCTCAGAACATGTGTCCTTTTGGAGAGTGTTAGACCACATTTTTCCATTAGATCTATAGCTTGGCAGAATACACCAGGAGAAAGGACTGCTGTGTGACTGAACTTCTCTGCTGGGACTAAAGTAGAAGAACTTTTGTATCTGACTTTTAATTTAGGGTAAAAAAACTAACATACAAAAAAAGTGTGTGTTTGGGTTAACTGAACTGAATGGGTGTCTGAAGAGTTATCTAGGTGTAAATCTCAGGTGACTGAAAGGACTTAACTGCTGTGAGGTTTAAATTACTTGTAGAAAGATCTGGTAAGTAGGGGAGGTGGCTTAGCTAGAAGGAAGCTACATTTAAAGACTGCCTTAGAAAGTTTCTGCTAATAGCTTGGCAGAAGACACCAGGAGAAAGGACTGCTGTGTGACTGAACTTCTCTGCTGGGACTATATTGCCCTCCTTCCCTCCCCTCCACCCAAAGCTAGTCCTATTTTTATAGGCACAGAATTTGACTGACAACAGGAACTTCCTGTTTAGGGGCAGGAAGTGAGTGATCACAGAACCACCAAGAACCCACCATCCTAGAAGGGCAAGAGTAGCTTCCGGCCCCCTCTAGCTGCTGGAGGTCTGCCTCTGAGCAAGTAAGTGGTCTACTATGAAATATAGGATATTCTTGTCTCAGAACAGGACAATCAGGAGCTTAAAGGGCACACAGGCAGAAAGTAAGGAGAGAGAGAAAAACGAGGAAAGAGTAAGGATTGCAAACAGTTAAGGGGCCAGAAATAAGACATGATTGGAGTGGTGCAGTGCAGTGGCTGTGGAGCAGCAGTCTTCTGGGAGATGTTCTGGAGGATGCGGTGTTGTCCCATCTGCAGGCACCTCTCTGGGCTGAGGGAGGAGGTTGCCCATCTCCAGACTGAGTTGGCCAGGATTTGTGGGACCTCCTCTTCCATCCAGGGACCACCAGTGCCACTACCGTTGCCTCAGAGGTTGCCAAGAAAGAGGAGCAGTTGGACCACAGTGGGCTCAGGGAGGGTGAGGGTGGTGGAACAGAGGTGCATCCCTCCCATTATACCTCTCCACAATCCCTATGCCATTCTGGCAAAGTGTGGTTCCTCATGGAGGCACCCACAGTGGAGACCAAGGAGGATGTTGGAACCTCCACAAAGGAGACCCACAGGAGGGTGGCAGGGGACCCTGCAGGAAGGAAACAACTCCTGGTGGGGACTCCATTGTTAGGAAGGTAGAACTGGGGAAGAGGGAGAGGAGGTAAGGTGCCTGCCTGGCGCCATGGCTTGCAGGGACAGGAAGCGAATCCTCAGGATTGCCAGAGCAGCTGCACAGGGGAGGGAGCTGGATGTCATTGTCCACCTAGGGACAAATGACCTGGCTAAGAAAGGGATTAGAGAAGTGCAGGAAGAGTTTGTGGAATTGGGAAGGGGCCTTAGTCAAGTAGCATGCACGGTAACCTTCTCGGAGGTGCTACCCATCTATGGCATAGGAGGGGCTAGGGTGTTCCGCACCATGGGATTCAATCAGTGGGTGAAAAACTGGTGTGGAGCTCAGGGATTTGGCTTCAGTGGGGACTGGGGATCCACCTGGAGTGATGCAAGCCTATACTGGCATGATGGGCTGCATCTGTCCGGGAGGGGAACTAGGATCCTAGGTGATAGGTTTAAATGCTTCATTGGCAAGCTTTTAAACTATCCAAGGGGGGAGGCACTGCAAAGGAGCAGGAAAATTCTAGCCCCCCCAAATAATCACGGTAGTAAGTGTGGCAAACACCAACATAGAGGTGTAGATAGAGAGAAGGGCAGGGGTAAATGAAGAAAGTGACAAAGGCAAGAAGGACAGGGATGGGGCAAAAGGGAGTAAGGCCATCAGGAAATGGAGGGTAATGAGTACCAATGCTCGTAGTCTGGGCAACAAGCTCCTGAGCTGATGGCCTTAATGGAAGAGGGATGCCTGGATATCGAGCAGTCACAGAAACATGGTACACAGAGAACCATGACTGGGATGTTAACATACCAGGGTAATGAACCTCACAGGAGAGACAGGCAGGAGAAGAGGGGCAGAGTAGCTCTCTATGTAAAGGAAGGGATAAAAGCAACTGAACAAAAGAGTAAACAGGAGGAGAGGAGGCACTGTGGGTCACCTTGGAGACTGGAAAGGGCACCACAATCCGCACAGGGGTTGTGTACAGACCCCCATGTCAGGGGGAGGGAATGGACAAGGATATGATAGAAGGCATTCTTAGAATGGCAGAGAAAGGGGAGATACTGTTGATGGGAGACCTGAATATGCCAGATGTTAACTGGAGCACATTTGCTGCAGCCACATCCAAGAGCAGGGCCATTCTTGGTGCCCTACAGGTGGCAGGCATTAGACAGCTAGTTTCGGAACCCACTCATGAGGGAGCAATCTTAGACCTCATACTCTAAAACGGGGGCAATGAGAGGATCTCAGATCTAGAAGTGGGTTGCCATCTGGGGACAAGTGACCATCAAACAGTGTGGTTCACGTTAAACTCAGCTACAGAGTCAAGCCATACAAAAGTGAGGGTACTGGACTTTAAGAGGGATGACTTTGGCAAGATGGGAGAGTGCCTCAGAAAAGCACTAGCAAACAGGCTAGAAGGAGGTGTGGAGCAACAATGGGGAATTATCAAAACTGCCATCACAGAGGCAACAAGCCTTTGTGTGAAGCAAATGAACAAATCAAAATGAAAGAAAAAGCCACTATGGTTCTCAAAAGAGGTGGCTGTGAAAGTCAGGAAGAAAAAGATAGCATTCCAGAAGTATAAGGAAACACAGAAGGAGCAGGACAGAGAGCTGTACCAGTTAAGGCAGAAGGAAGCAGGGAGGGAAGTCAGAATAGCAAAGGCCCAAACTGAGGAAAAGATAGCCAACTCAGTTAAGAAGGGGGATAAAACCTTTTATAGGTACATCAGCGAGCGTAGAAAGACAAAGGGAGGGATAGTGAGGCTGAATAGAATGAACAGTGGGTGGGGCAGAGGGGGATAGTGGAAAAGCAGGAATATTGAACAAATATTTCTGCTCAGTATTCACAAAGAGGAGGGGAAGTGCCAATCCAATTAACAGAAGCACTCTTGATAGGGGTTGATCCCAGTACTTTCACAGAAGAAAGGGTTCTGCAAGAACTCCTAAAACTGAAGGTGGATAAAGCAATGGGTCCTGATGGAATTCACCCCAGAATTCTAAAAGAATTAAGGAGGAACTAGTGAAACCACTGGCTACTCTTTTTAATAAATCATGGGAGGATGATGTGGTACCCGAGGACTGGAGGAAGGCGGATGTGATTCCCCTTCACAAAAGTGGGTCCAAGACAGAGGCAGGAAACTACAGACCTGTCAGTCTGACCTCTGTGGTAGGGAAAGTGATGGAGTCACTTCTGAAGGAAAGAATAGTCGAGTACCTAGAGGTCAGTGGAGCACAGAACCCAAGGCAGCATGGGTTCACAGCGGGAAGGTCATGTCAGACGAATCTAATAGATTTCTTTGACTGGGTGACCAAAGTAGTAGACCAGGGAGGGGCTGTGGACATGGCCTACCTAGACTTTAGCAAGGCATTTGACACAGTCCCACACTAAAGATTAATAGTCAAATTAACCAGCCTGGGAGTGGGACCCAGGGTGGTAGGCTGGGTAAAACATTGGCTGGACAACAGGACACAGAAGGTAATTGTAAATGGAGTCCATTCTGAAGAAAGGGGTTACTAGTGGGTACCGCAGGGTTTAGTATTGGGTCCAGTCCGTTTTAATGTCTTCATCAGTGACATTGCAGAAGGACTGGAAGAAAAGTAGCCTTTTGCAGATGACACAAAATCTGCAACAGGGTTGATACACAAGGAGGCGGAAAGGATGAAAAGGGACTTGGCAAGGTTGGAGGAATGGTCAGAAGTATGGCAGCTAGATTCAATGCAAAGAAGTGCAAATAATGCACCTGGGAAACAAGAACCCAGGGAAGAATACAATGGGTGGGGAGGTAATAACAACAACAAAAGGAAAGGGACCTGGGGTAATCATATCAGATGACCTTAAGGTTAGCAAGCAATTGAGAAGGCAGTAGGGAGGGCTGGGGTTATACTGGGATGTATAGGAGAGGCATCAGCAGCAGAAAACAGGAAGTTGTTATCCCTCTGTACAGAAAGTTGGTGAGACCCCATCTGAGTACTGTGTCCAGTTCTGGAGACCCCATCTCTGCAAGGACATAGACAGGATAGAGGCAGTCCAGAGGAGGGCAACTAAATGGTGCAGGGTCTGCAAGAGAAGCCGTATGAGGAGAGACTAAAGGAGCTTAATATGTATACCCTTGAGGAGAAGGGGGGACATGATAGAAACTTTTAAGTACCTCAGTGGAATCAACAAAGTCCAAGAGGGTAGCATTTTTCAGAAAAGAGACTTGCAAGAACAAGGGACACAATTAAAGATAGAAGGAGGGCGTTTCAGGGCAATGTGAGGAAGTATTATTTCACAGAGAGGGTAGTGGATGCATGGAACAGCCTTCCTGAGGAGGTTGTGGGGTCTAAAACTGTGGGAGAATTCAAGAATGCATGGGACAGACATAAAGCAATTCTTGTGGGGGGTAGGAAGAAATAGGCTGTTGGTTAACTAGGATCTGCGGCCTATCCTGTAGGTAGGGAAATGGGCAGACTAGATGGGCCTAGCAGTCCTTATCTGCCATCAAAGTCTATGTTTCTATCTGGTGAATTTATTAAATTAAAAACCATAAGCATATCACCTCTTAATCTTCTAGTTTGAAGACAGAAGAGACCAGTAGTTTTTAATCTGTTCTGATAATCCAAGTTTGTTAATCTTGGAATCATTCTAGTTACTCTCCTTTGAACCTGTTCAAGAATTGCTATGTCTTTTTTTTGGTTTGAATTCCAGAAAGGGGAGCCATAGTCTAGATACGGTCTAATGTATGCCCTATACAATGGAATAAGGCATTGTTCAGTGCAATTAACAAAAGTGTGTTTTATTTGCCTCAAAAGTCTGTTGGTCATGCAAGCAGTTCTAACACAGTGATCATTTGATGTAAGTTTATTATTAACATATATCCCTATATCTTTTTCACAATTTGATGAGTGAAGAGGTAGTCCATTTATATAATATATCGTTTTTGGATTATTTACACTGCACTACTAAACATTTGTCTTGATTAAACTGCATATGATTTTCATTTGCCCAAAGTGTTAATTTTTCCAAATCCTTCTTTAATGCAGAAATATTTTCTTGATTATTAACCTTGCTCCCCAATTTAGCATCATCTGCAAATTTAACCATGAAGTTATTTGGCCCTGTTTGTAAATCATTGATAAAGAGATTAAACAATGTTGGTCCCAAGACTGACCCCTGTGGTACACCACTTGTCACACTACCCGAATCGGACAAGATATCATTAATTCTGACTCTCTGAGAATGATTTGTCAACCAGTTTGAAGTCCAGTTGACAATATCAGGTGACAAACCTAGATTGTGCATTTTAGTAATGAGTTTTTCATGTGAGACTTTATCGAAAGCTCTACTAAAGTCCAAAAGAATTACATCAGTAGGGATACCCGCATCTAGTAGAGTACTTATATTATTGTAAAAAGATATCAGATTGGTGGTGCAGGAATACTTGGGAGTAAACCCATGCTGATTTGAATCATAAATTCCTAATTTTTTACAATCTTGATCTATTAGAGACTTCATTACTCATTCCATAAATTTACCAGCCACTGAGGTCAGGCTAATTGGATGATAATTTTGCACAGAACCTCTATTGCCTTTTTTAAATACTAACATACTAACAAGCTAAAATGCCAGCAGAATAGGCCTAATGGTCTTTCGTGTCTGCTCGTTTTGTCAGCCCCCACCCTGGGTGCTGACCTTGCTGTCCCCCTCGCCTTCTCTGGCTTCTCCCTTCCCAGTTCCGGATATTCTTGCTGCATTGGATTTTGCTTCCAGAACCCTTCCCCTGTACCTGTCCCACCCCTCTTGAACCCCTCCACTGTCTCTGCCTCCACCAGCCCCTAGGTAGTGCTTTCCATGGCTCCACCACCCTCTCAGTGAAGTAGCACCTCCTCCTTTCTCCCTGAATCTTCCCTCCAGCTTCCACCCATGCCTCTAGTGGCCCTTCCTTCTTCCTTCAAGCACCCTGACTGTTCCTCCCCATTTACCCTCTTCATGTACCTGAAGACCTCTATCATGTCCCCCGGTCCCTCTCTCTTCCAATGTGTACATATTTAGCTCTTCGAGCCTCTCCTCATAGGTCCTGTCCCCAAGCCCCAAATCATTTTGGTTGCCCTCCTCTGGATCCTCTCAGGAGGTTAATGTCCCTCTTTAAGTGTGGCCTCCAAAACTGCACGCAGTACTCCAGGTGCGGCCTCACCAAGCAGTTATACAGAGGAGTATCACTTCCCTCCTTCTGGAGGTGATCCCCTAGTGATGCATCCCAGCATCCTGTTGGCCTTGGCTGCTGCCCTCCCACAAGTCTCAGAGTTGTTCATCTTGACATCCACCACCACCCCAGGTCCCCTCAGCCATTGAGACTTGTAGTATTTCCCCAGGGTGTACACTTGGCCTGGGTTTCTGGCCCCAGGTGGAGTACCTTGCATTTCCCTGCATTGAACCTCAGCTTCCACTTTCTAGACCATATTTCCATGAGCCTCCAGGTCCCCTGCAGGCCACCCTCCCTCCTCCCCATCCACCACCGCCTCAGTTTCAGTCATCTGCAAAGAGACTCATCTCACCCTGATTCCTGTCCTTATGTCAGATAGGTAGGCATTGAACAGAAGGGGCCCAGGACTGATCCTGTGGGACCCAACTAATGACCTCCTTGGGGATGAGACTATCCCACTAACCACGACCCTCTGGGTCCGGTTCTGAGCCAATTGCCTATCCATCTGATCGCCTGGTTTCCCACCCCATTTCTCCTAGCTTATCCAACAGGCCCACGTGAGGAACAGAGTCAAATGCCTTGCTGAAGTCTAGAAAGAGGACATCCACTGGTCTACCCAGGTCCAAGGCACTTGTCACCCAGTCAAAGAACTCCACCAGGTTTGTCTGACATGATGTCCCCAGGATGAATCCATGCTGTCTATCGTCCAGGCACCCTGACTTATCCAGGTCCCCCCCTAGCCTCTCCTTGACAATGTCTTCCATCACCTTGCCCACCACCGATGTCAGGCTGACAGGCCTGTAGTTCCCTGCCACCTCCCTTGATCCCCCCTTGTGGATAGGCACTACATGCACCACCTTCCAGTCTTGGGGCACCCACCCTGTCCTCAGAGAGATGGTGAAAAGCTCTGCCAGGGGTTTCGCCAGGACATCTGCAAGTTCCTTCAGCACTCTAGGATGTAATTTATCTGGCCCTGGTGCTTTCTCCATCTTCAGGGAGCTGAGGGCTTCCCTCACTCTCTCTGCTGTGATTTCCACTTCTGGTACCTCTTCTCCCTGCTTAGCCCTCCCCCAACCTGCTAGTGATGCCTCCCCCTCTCCCCAGACCTGCCAATCGGTAAGGGTCCCCCCCTCCTCATTATCTCTCTCTCTCCTCCCATGTATGATGCAGCATCCCCATTTTCCCTGGTGAGAACTGAGGTGAAGTACTCATTTAGTACCTCAGCCTTCTCCCCGGGTCTTGTGCCCATCTCTCCCTGATTTAATCCTGCTAATCTGCCCTTCACCCTTCGCCTTTCCCAATGTATCTAAAGAACCCTTTTCCTCTCCTAATTTCCCTGGCCAGGTTCTGCTCCTTCCTTGCCTTAGCCGCCCTCACCACTCTAGTGGCCCTTCTAGCCATCAGCTTGTACTCCCTCGATCCCTTTCACCCTTGAGCACTTGAATTTCTTATAGGCTGCTTTCTTTCCCAGACCACCTCCTGGACCTCCCTGGTCCACCAACAGGGTTTTTGGCCCTACCGCATTTTCGTCTTACTCTTGCACAGGTGCTGGTAGCATCCTGCACCCTCTCTGATGATTTCCCACCTACTATCAGCGCCCATGTCTGACCCAATCCTATCCAAATGCTCCTTAGGATCCTTCCCATTTCCTTAAAATCCGCCTGAAGTCAGTTACTTCCGCCTTTGTGCAGCCTTCTACCCTCCTAGGTCCAGGCAGAACCAGACCATGGCATGGTCACTCCGCCAATGGGTCCCTTACCTCCAGGCCCCCAATCTGGTCACTGTCTGCCAGGACCACATCCAGTACCGTGCTTTCCCTGATCGGTTCCCTCACCTGCTGAGTTAGGAATGCGTCTTGAAAGACATCCAACAACCTCTGTTCCCTGGTCACAGAGGATGTCATAGTCTCCCAGTCTGTTCCTTGCATGTTTAAGTCCCCTAACACCACCACCATTCCTCTGCCCAGTCTGCAGTGTTTCCTAACATCTGCCACCAGACTGTCCTCCAGCTCCTCTGCCAGGGCAGGGGGTCTATACACCACTCCTATTTTTACTCTCTTGCCCCCCCTTGTTATCAAGGTGACCCAAATCACCTCCACGGTTCCCTCCGCCTCCTCTACTCCCCTATGCCAATGCAGTTTTGACTATCATTGCTACCTCCTCCCTTCCCTCCCCGTCCTTCCTGAACATAGTGTAACCTCCAGGTTCAGGTCCCAGTCATGTCTTGCAGTGGCCCAAGTCTCAGTGACCACTGCCACATCCACTGCTCCCACAGTTAACATCGCCTGGAGCTCAGGCATTTTATTGCCAAGCTCCTGGCATTTAGCAGGACTACCTTCCACCCTTTCCCTATAGTTCCATTTCCCCTGCTCATGTTCCCATGGGAATTCTGTTTTCTCCTGGTCTGCACTTTGCCAGTTGGCCTTTTCCTGCAATCCTCTTGGTCCCCAGGGGGGTGGAGACAGAGTCCCTCCTTTATCGGCACCCCCTTGACAGCCTTTTCTCCCAAATATGGGAGTAACTATTGCTGAACGCCAATCATTTGGTACAATGCTTTCTTGTAAGGATTTTTTGAAGATAATTGACAAAGGTATAGAAATATTTATAGAGGTTTCAATCAGAAACCATGGATGAATACCATCTGGGCCCGGACTAGTATTTTTTTTAGTTTTTTGATAGCCTGTATAATGTCAATTGGATAGAACATATGATAATCTATGTGGTGAATTTTAAATGTACTAATAAGTGATTTTTGAGAGAAGACAGAACAAAAGTACTTATTAAAGAGATTCAAGGTTTCTATATCAGATAGAGAAGAGTCATTAGTTATAATGGGACCAATGATCCTTGATACACCATTTTTTACTATTTATATAGGAGAAAAGAGATTTGTGACAGTCTTTTGTGTGAGGTAGTTTAAATTCTAGCTTATTTTTTGCCAATTTAATAGCATTTTTTAAGTTTTTCACAGATAGTCTGTATTTATGTAATAGAGTAGTTTTAAATGGAACAGAACTATTATTAAGTTTCCTAAAAAGTTTAATTATTATTTTAATCTGATTTTTAATTGTCTTGTTGAACCAAGAGGGAATTTTTCTTTTATTATTAAATTTCCTCTTAGATGGAATAAAGGTATTTTCCAAATAATGTACAATGTTTTTAAAAAGTCCCAAGCTTGTTGTGTTGCACAATTAAGAAGATTAGATTCCCAGTTTATGTTTTGCAAGTATTCATTGATTTTAGAAAAATTTGCTTTATTATAATTTTTTGTACAGTATAACTTCCTTTGTATAGTTTTAAACTGTTGAATTTCAAAAAGAATAGATGAATGATCACTGGTCCCAAGTGGATCCCAAATTTGTAAATTGCTAATTTGTTGCTCTATGTTAGTAAATAATAGATCCAAAATATTAGGACCTCGAGTGGGTTCAGTAACAAGTTGTTGTAATCCAGTACTAACTACCACATCTATTTGTCTTTTCTCGGCATAGGACTGTCCTGAGAATGAGTCCCAGTTAATATGAGGGAGGTTAAAGTCAACAAATATTACAGTATCTTGAGATTCTGAAAAATGTGTAATTTATTTAAACATATCAGTTGTGTAATCTGAATTTGCAGATGGAGGTCTATAGATGTTACCAATAGTTATATAGGACTGCTCCTTCAATAAGATTTTAACCCATATACTTTCCAAAGGAAAGTGAGAACACACTTCAAAAGAAGGAATATCATTTCATATGTACATACAAATTCCACCGCCTTGCTTATCTAATCTGTTTTTATGATATAACTTATAACCTGGAATTTCTCTGGACCAAATTGAGGATGTTTCCCCCCAAGTTTCATTTACTCCCACCACACCTATATTTAATGTTTTACATTTGTCTTCGAGTTCTGCTAATTTGAGTTGGTTTACTAGTTGCTGTTTGACTATCAGTCTCAAAAGGGCCCCCGCAGTGTTACTGTTTGATTCTATTGGCTTAGACAAATCATATGATAAAGTTAGCTATTTATTTGTTCGCGAGTGAGAAAATTCTTTGATCCCTACTCAGTTTGACCGCGAGAATCGATGGTGACCCTACAAAACATTTGATCGCGAGAATAACATGACACTTTGCTGCTGGAGCATATCTAGTTTAAAAAAAAACATGATATTTTCCATTTTTGAAACATATTCACTAGTCTTCAGCATTTCCACTACTAATCAGCCATTAATATCACAGAAATAATCATTTTTAGTATGTTTTGTGAAATCTAAGAATATTTTTACGATCTTTGATCGTGAGCATGCAAATTCTTTGATTGCGACTTGGTTTGACCACGAGGATCACTCAAGAGCCTGTAAATTCTTTGATCATGAGGATAACGCGAGATTTGAAGTTTGAAAGTAAATAGAAATAAAATAAACATTTTTATCAGTAACTTTCAATAGTGTGTGTGGGCATATCTGTTTTCATGAATTATTAAACTTGTATGTAGTGTAAATTAAAATATTTCATCATGTTTCAAACAATAACAGTAGTTTTGAATCTTTGATTGCGAGCGAGTAAAATCTTTGACTGTCACCTGGATTGATCACAAGGATCGTTCATGAGCTAGCAATTTCTTTGTTTGTGAGAATAACATGAGATTTAAACTATTTAAAGTGATAACTTGTTGAACAACCTGTCTTTTTAGACATTCTCACCATACCATATAGAAAGATGTCTATTTGTACCTTAGAAGACCTGTCTACCACAGTAACTATGCTAAATAAATATCTAGTGTTATTTTATTATATTTTCATGTTCTTTGATCGTGAGCATGCAAATTCTTTGATCACGAGGATCATTCATGAGGCAAGAAATTCTTTGGTCATGACAAAAAATGTCAAATTTTGTATGTTCAACTCATGTAACTTAGTTTAGCTTCAGTTTCCCACACAATTAACATTGAGTTGATAAAAATATGTAATTACATCAACCAACATAGCTAATATCATACCTGCCATATACTATTAAAAACACCAGTACCTCCTTCATGCACACTCATACCACTATCGCTATCTCCATTGAGTCATAGTACCCTGCTATCCCGTGATTATTATAGGTTGACATAAGTGATCGAAAACATTTAGCAAGTAACATTTAACAATTCCACAACTTGTAACTTGCTTGTAAGCAGATGCGTGCACCACTGCACTTGCCAGAGGTGATCTTTTGACAACCATTACTCTTTGACAATCTGATCCAATATTTAGATCACACTGTGGTGCACAGAATTAGTGAATCTGGTCACATACTGTGATACAAATGTTAGCATCAACAAATGCATTTTTTGTAGTGTAGTATGCTGTCAATGGCTTATGCAGTATGTGTTTTTTATTAACCTATAGCACATTTTTCTTATACTACTTTCTGTTTTCTTTTTTTCTTTCTTAGGAGACTACAACAGGCAAGAGATTGAACATATACTTCACCTTTTTCATCATGGCCATTTGCCGTAAAGTCAAAGAGCAAAGTAAAAGTGTGAGGTGTACTGCTTTTTCATCGTCATGCCATGTAAGCAGAAAAGGTACATGTTGACAGAAGAAAAAGAACATTTCTTCTGCTGCAAGAACATATAATAAAACACCCACATTTAAACAAAGACAAAGCTTCCTCTAGTAAAACTACGAACAGTAGACTTACTAGAGAAACTGTGTAGATACAACGTCCAGCACTGTCATCAGCAAAGCATAGATCTGCAAGACAGAAATAAAGTGCTGGATGTGTCAGTTCTACTACTGCACAACACAGCAAGGCAAGTTTTTCCAAAAAAACTTGTCCATAGAGCTAAAATTGACCATGTGAACTATAGAATAGTGAGACGCAAAGGGAATAGACTGCGTAGTAAGCTTACATTAATGAAATTGCGCTTGAGAATAAGACGATTTGTTAATGTAGCTCTAGCAATTTGTTCCCAGTTATGGGCTGAAATGATGTCAGCTATTAATAAATTAAGTTTAAAGATTGAGGATATGAGAAACAAAATATTGTCTTTTGAACACTTGAACAGACGCAATAACTCTGTGGTGTTTCAAGGAGACTGGTTTCATTCAGAATACTCATAAGCATTCTTCTGGGAAGAGACACACCATGCACACAACAGAAACATCAGTTTAACAATTGATGAACAGTGAAAAGTGCAGAATGTCTTAATTCTATCTCATGAAACCCTTCACTTGCAGAATGGCAATGAAGTTGAACAGGTTGCAAGTAACCCAAAGTTGTCAGCTAAGAAATGGGCATGTGACACTACATGCAATGTTAGAGAAGAACCAATAATGTCTATTGCAACTTTCCTCTCAACATTTCTAACCAGAAGAAGATCTGAATGACATACACTAATTCACACCATTGAAAGTGTGATATTCAGCCTCACACAGTCCTAATGAGTCACTCCCTTGCATGCTTACAGAGCATGAACTGTGACAGTGCATTTCATCACTTTCGTATGCTGGCAGTGCACAACTCTGGCATTCAAAAATTTGTACAAAGATTATATAGGGTGAGATCTGTTGTTCAAAACTACATGCACTTTCAAGAATTGCTCAATGATGGAGATGTAGAAGGACTTATGGAGTTCATCAAAGATTTGCAAACAACTCATAGCTTGTGCTCTAATGCAACTGTTGGTGAACAGACAAACAGAATGCACACATCACTGGTACAAGAAGCTCACATTCTCAAACATTTTTGTCATGAGTTTGCTAGATTTGAACTTAGCAAGTCAGAAAAATTTGATGTAATCTGTGCATCACGTGAGCGCCTGTTATGCAAACACTTATGTGTCAAAATAGATCTGCAGAACATTCCACGTTGGAATGTGATGTGGGGGCATCTTCATGCATATCTTCTCTTAAAGTCTGACTTTGGAGAAGTTGAAACTGTGTCACTCTGTTCTTACTGTTATAACAAGATAAAGAGTGACACTTTACCTCCTCGGTGTATGCTTAATAAGATGGAAGTTGAGCCAACTCCTCCTGAGATTGCAGTCCTGAACTTATTTGAGAGGATTCTAATTCAAACCATGAAGCCATTTCAAATGATCATCAGGCTGAATACCAAGACGAAAGACCTACCAAACAAAGAACTGTTACGGTCTTTGAAGGGTTCTGTTGTATATTTGCCTTTGCAAGAAAATGTCAGTACTATTTCTCTGGACAGTAGTGGTGAATGTTGTACCAACAAAGGCAAAAACAATATGGCAGGACATAGTCAATGTTCAGAAGGTAAAGCATGCTTTGCGATACCTAAAGGAGCATAGTGTTTTTCATGCTGACATTGCCATCGATGCATTTGCTGGTCTTTCAATAGGTAATGCTGTGGAGAACTCTGACAAAGCAATACTGGAGAAGGTTGACATTGCCTCTGTAAAAAATGTCTATGAGCAATTTACCATACACCCATTGCATGGCAAGGATCCACTGATGGATAACGTAGAACTATATCAAATGAAGCAAGTGGATAGCAATCCTATAAATATATGAGAGGCTACTCTAGAAGCTTGTTGTTTTCCTGATTTTTTTCCACTTGGATCAGGTGGTCAATTAGATGAATGAGAACTTTGTGTCCCAGAAGCTGACTATAGGGCCTTAAGAGTTCTACATAAGGATGGAAAGTTTTGAAGAAACATTGCATACCTCTTTCACATTCTTGAGGAAAGTGAACTTAGTGTCCTATCTGCCAGTATTGCTCATACATTGAGGCTTGGTACAAAGTTCACCAATATGACAGCTGCACAATTACTAATCAAGTTACAGAACAAAGATGAAACACTGCAAGTTAGTCTTTCTTCCATTTTGTCCAGCATGCGTGATGCTAAAGAATATTGGTACAGATGACACTCTGAGGTGATGTGCATGTTGAGAGAGTTTGGACCAGCAATATGGTTCATAACACTGAGTTGTGTTGAATATTATTGGGATGATCTCCTTGATCTTCTTAGGTAGGCAAACTCTGATGTTGAGAACATACAAACTATGATTCTCAACAAACTATGTTCACTTGATGCAGTAACTGTATCACGTTACTTCCACCACCAGTTACACGTTCTTTTAAAGTTCATACTGTCTAAGACAAATCCTCCTCTTGGCATAGTCAAGCACTACTTCTGGAGGGTTGAGTACCAAGTTTGTGGAGCTTCACACATGCATATGTTGCTGTGGATAAAAGATGCGCCACATATTGGTGACAATGAGACAAGTGAGATCCTAAGCTTCATATTGAAGTATGTCACATGTCAGATTCCAGACAAGTATGACAGTGCAACACTTTGGAATCTGGTCCAAAAATTCCAATGACACCTGTGCAGCAAGTACTGTCATAGGAAAGTAAAGAACAAGGGACAGTAGTACACTCGATGACATTTTGGTTTCCCAGGACAAGCTTGCCTGGATGCTTGTCTCAATGATGTCTTTTTAGCCATGTGACATCACTTGAAAGCAAAATCAACAAAGCAAGTGTATGAACTACCTCACACAGAATCAGAAGTCTATATCAATGACTATAGTCCTTCTCTTCTGTTGATGTGGCAGGCAAACATTGAAGTACAGTTTGTTTCTGATAATTCAATGGCTCTTGTCAGGTACGTAACATCACACATCACTAAACATGAGTAGAACAACCTACAAGAAATGTGGGAAGAGTTGTCTAATTGTAATAGATCAATGTTTTCTAGGCTATGGTCACTGGGGCTTAAGACTCTGCCACACCATGAGTGTGGAGCATATAAAGCAAGTGACTGACTTACAGGTGTTTGTCTATATGGCAAGTCAGACTCCATTCATTTCTTGAATGTGAACTACAAGCAGAACAGGCATTGCATCCTTAACAGCCACAAAGAAATTGAGAATCTGGCTGCTACAAGGCCAACATCCACAAATATTCTTAAGATCAACTTAATTGACAACTACTAGCCACAGTGCCACAGTGCTATGGTCAATCTCTGTCTCTTTGAAGTTGCTCAATGATATGATTACAAGTGGGGTGTTCCTTCTGACCCAGAGATGAGCATATATATGAAGTCACTGGCTTTGATGGCTCACTTGTAAAAAAGTGAAAACCATTGCTAATTGACCACTGCAAACTCAGCTTGAACACAACAGAAAGCAAAGAACATTACTATTTTGCTCTATTGTTTCTGTTTAAGCCTTGGAGATCAGAATCTGAATTAAAAGAATTATCTGACACATATGAACAAGAGTTCATAGAAATGTATGATACCTTTAAGAGTCATGTCTCTGACACTTACATTGACAGACTCGAAATGGATAAAAAACAGCTGGAGAATGCTAAGAAAGTTCTGGATGACGACACCCCAGTAGCATCACAGGAAATGGTTGCTGTTGAAGGAGAAGGGACTCTTGGTGTCCCATTACCTCATAATGATCCAGCTGTGCTAATGTCAGAGGTAGAGGGCACAATGCAACAAAGCATGCAGTTCTCAGAGTCAGCTGCAGACATTGTTGAGAAGTTGAACTCACACCAAAACATCATGTATCAGTCTGTGATACATGCTGTGCAACATGATATTCAGCACAGTACCAGGCATTGTGTTTGTGAGGACCACACACCAGTGAGGATGTTTGTTAGTGGTACAGCTGGGACTGGAAAAAGTTTCTTGATTGAAGCTTTAAGCAAAGGTGTGCTTGATCTTACTAACTCTGCAACCTCAGTTATTGTTGCTGCTCTGACAGGTTTGGCAGCTTACAACATAGGTGGTATCACACTTCATAGATTATTCATGTTGCCAGTTGAGCATGGCAAGAGTAGTGATTACAGGAAATTGTCATATGACTTTGCCTCTGAATTGAAGTCAGTGTTTGACAAGATGCATTTGCTGATAATAGATGAGATCAGCATGGTTTCAAATGTTCTTCTTACATATGTCCACCTCCGTCTACAGGAGATACTAGGCACCAGTGATGACATACCATTTGGTGGCAAGAATATTATTGTTCTTGGGGATCTCCTGCGGCTGACTCCTGTAAATGGCAAACATGTTTTCTGTACTCTTTCCATTGAAAAGGCAAAGAAAACAATTGGATGCATTGGTGGAGTCAATCTGTGGGAGTTCTTCTCATATGTTGAACTCTCACAGAATATGAGACAGCAAGGTGACATGTCTTACAAAGCATTGCTTGATAAAGCTCGCATTGGTGGATTGTCACCCACTCATGTGGGAATGCTAAGACAGTACATGATCACTAGAAAAAATGCTCCTATTCAGGATGCTTGCAATATCTTTGCACATGTACAGAAGTCTGGGGTACATGTTGTATGTCTATACTCAAGACTTAAACAGTGTGTAGAGTTCAATGAGATCATGATGCAGAGAGAACAGCAACCTATTGTCACTTTTACATGCATAGATACCATAAATGGTATAACCATATCACGAACAATGGTATCAAAAATGATTGAACGTCTCACAGAGCTGACAAGTGATGTGTCATGTACTGCTGGCTTGGAAGCTGTCCTACCACTGTGTAAAAATGCACGTATCATGCTTCACAGAAACATAGATGTTGAGTGAGGTCTTGTGAATGGATCCATTGAGTTCCAGTACAATGTGCAAAATACAACTGTGGAGTTTGTGGTTGTTAAGTCTGACAACTGTGAAACATCTCGACCAACAAACAGAGTTACTGTCAAGTCTGAGCTTGTGAAAGACATATATGTGACAAGGAAACAATTTCCATTGTGTGCTGCTTATGCAGTGTCCATACACAAGTCACAAGGCCTCAGGCTTGATAGTGCCATTGTAGATATAGGCACTGGTATATTCAAGGAAGGAATGTCTTATGTTGCTTTGTATCATGTCAGACAGTTGTCTGGACTACACATAGTAAATCTAGCAGAAAGTAAAATCCATGCTGACTCAAATGCATTGTTGAGTACAACAGATTACGTATATAGTATCAACCAAATGCTCCTTTGTTACCAGTTCCCAGATATGCGTCAGGAACAGCTATCCCAATGGATGAAGGACACAAACTAAAAAGAAAGCACACTAAGACTCCACAGTTGTCGCCTCACTGTTCAATTACTCAGCACTCTCTCCATAAAGAACTCACATCTCCACCTGTGAAGAAATGTATCGGGGTAAACACACTTCCAATATTTGACAACAGCACAGGAGTAAACTGCTATGTAAACGCTACTATGCAAGCATTTCTCCACATCCCTGAGTTTGCTGATGTGTTAAATTCTAGTCAGCCGACACCTCTGTCGGAAGCATTAAATAGAGTCATTAGAGGTAGTCAAGAGCAGTTACCCAGCTTACAAAGCTTGACTCCTCTACGCCTAACTCTTGGAAAATATGCAGTACAATCAATGTTTGCTGACAATGCACAACAAGATGTCACAGAGTTCATGATGGCAATGATTAACAGTTTACCAGATGATGGCATTGATCTGTGTCAACACTTTAAAGTTGACTATGTGCCCAAGTACACATGTTTGTCATGTGGCCACAAAGAATCACAAGCAACTCAGGACATGCTCTGGCTGTCTGTCCATGTCCCTGAACAGAGAACTGTGAAGTTCCGTAAGTTATTTGCAAATGCAGAAACTGGTTGGCTGTGCCAAAGATGTGGTCATTCTTGTGTTTGCTGTCTGAGAGTTACATCTTCAAGTTTATACATAATGATTGTATTGCAATGTTTTAACTCTCAAGGCATGAAAATCACAACACCAATTTCGCACTTCATTGCTGGGAGAACCATGTTCTCAGGAACTCAATTTGACACCCATGCAATATCTTCCATTACTGCCTATCCATTCACTGTGGCCACTATGTCACTTGGCGAAGGTTCAGAAAGGGATGGGTGGAGTGCAATGATACAGTATGCACTCTAAAAGAAAGACTCTCAACTAATCTGCAAGATGCATATGTCATCATTCTCTGTTGCACCAATGTTGCACAACATGTGGAGGAGTGATGTCATCTGATCACAGCACCTCACTAAACCACCATCTTTGCAACAGTAACATTCTGTTTGCATATTCCATCCAGATATTTTCTTTTTCCAACAATCTACATATGAATCTTTCTTTAATAGAAGTTACACCTTTATCTAAAACAACTGGTGTGTAAAACCACTTGTGCTGATCTCTGTGTTCTACTTGTTGTACACTATCACCACAGCCCATGTTAGTTGCTCTGATTTCTCTGCCATTGCAGAAGACAACCACAACAGTACACCACTGTAGCAAGCTGTAGTAGACAATTACTTGTTTATCACATTGTTATTCTCATACGTTGGATGCAAAACAATACAGTTTTCTTCACTTATTGCAATACAAATTTCAAAAATCATTTGTATTGTGATATTGAGCATTTGCAACTTTGATGTACTCACTGCAAAAACTGCAGTGTTACTGCTCAAGTCAACTTGAGGGTGTTGAGCTGTAATCATTAGAGAGTCAGGGAGTCATGTCTTTTTACAGATGCCTCAGTTAAGTCTATATGTCTTAACATATATTACTGTGTATTCAGTTGTTTCACAGTACAATCTTACATGGTGATGACAAAGTCAGTAATCTAGTAACACGCTTATCAGAGTTGCAACCACAGTTCTCCACATTTTGTGTTGAGAACTATACTTGTAAGAACAATGCACATCAGGTTAAGTTCTCACTCCTTTCCCTATTGTTGTCTACATTCTTGACCTTGACTATAATACTTACTAAATTGACTTCTGCCAAATCCAAGCAGACTCGAGGGTGCTGGATATTACACACATGTCAGTTAGTGAGTTATGTCTTGGCAAATGTAGTTATAACACTCACATTAACAGCATGACTACCTACATTGTGGCATCATCTGCTAGCACTGAACTGCATTTCTTGAACAGTATCTGACAGGAATATATATCACTGTTCTTGGACTCTCAACACTGAATATGACAAATTCTACCAAAAAAATGCAACTCAGTCTTGTACATATGTATATATTGCTGAGCTTCAAAGTGAATGTATATAACTTACATAGACTCTGACATATTTATGTTTGCATTCATGTATTAACTGTGCCAAAACTGCTGTATCCATGCATTTAATGGTATTGCATTGCATTAAGTACTACTGTTCATATTACTCATACCTGATTACAGAGATGTATACATGTGATTATCTGGCCTATGTCCACTGTACAATGCATTTCTATATATCTGTGCAGATGTGTACAACTGAAAATTCAACAGAAAATGTAAACAATGATTGTGTACTTCTGCTCCACAATGCAAACAACTGGTGTGCGCTTGCTTTAACAGATCGTCCATATTTTGGAGGTCAGATGAGGAATTTTTCCTAGTTACACAAATGATAACTAGTTAAAAAAACACATTGATTTGCAGCTTGACCAACCTTTTTGGCATCAGTAAAAAAATGGATGTGAAATGAGTAGACTCACCACACCATGACACTGTGAAATATGTAACTAATTGTTTAGTTGCTTTCATCTGTTTGTAACTTCTTGATATTGGTTGGTCCACTTCCAAATAAATAATTCTAGCAAAAACAAATATTATTTAAAGATACATAGACATCAGTAATAAAGTACAATAATGCTCACATTCAAAATAAAAAAAATCTGTTATTTTACTAATACACAATAAATACATAAGGACAAATAAAACTTCATAATGTCTCTGTTGGCATCAAAGTAACAGTGTGTACTCAAATATAAAATATTGTCACCTACTGTAACACTGTTGGCATAATCTACACATGTGGGTCTCCTATTAAAAAAATTCGTAATATGCTCATGAGAACCACTAAATGTCTCTTACTGTCTCATGTGCACATGTTGTCAATAACTAAATGGCATAAAAGCATTACTTAGGTAAAAATCTAATTCTATTCTAATGACTTGTCTTAAATATCTGTCAAATGGTGATAACCACATGTAAAACAATGTATTGTTACTCTTAATTCACGTAATATCTAAATTGGCAGTCAATGTTATCAAAAAATAGTGTCAATGGACACATTACTAATACCACTCACCAATAAATGTAAGCAAAATAAAGATTTGCTCACTACGTTTCATTACATAAATGTCCATATGTAACCACTTACTAATTCTACATAAAATCTTAATTCTAAACGTAATGCATATTGACATTAAACAGTGAAGATAAAGTAACTGGAATACCAAGAAACAAAAAACACCCAAAAACGATCAAGGATATATACAAGTAATTGTTTTTTTGACCATCCCAAGAGTAACCAAACAATTCAGCCTAAAGATATTTAAATACTAAGATAATAAACTAATTATGAACCTTATCCTATGTGTCTTGAGTATTATTTTAAGACAATTATTGTTACAGAGGTGTACTATTCATCTACTTGTGTTTTATAGCACTGTGACTGCATGGCCCTGAGTATGCAGAGAGAGGAGAGCACTAGAGAGAGGATCTACTGGGGGGGCGGGGAGAGTGCAGGTACAGCTAAGCTCAAACTGTGCAGCTCCTCCTAGTTCTAAGTTCTTTACAGCTGACATGAAGTGTCAATATAATCCATGTCCATCCCTTTATTTGCATTGTTCATCTGTACTCAAAAACAAATTCCTGTCCCATAAGTCTTCACACACTACCTGGTTAAGGCTGCACAACTGATCAGAGTTCTAAACTCTTTACAGCTGGAATGAAGCCTGGTAACAAATAACGCATAACATGGCCTCAGTCAGTGTCTACTTACCACACTTTCAGTGGCTTCTCAGAAGGAACAGCCAAGTGAATTTACCACACAAACAGTGGGTAAATCCACAATAACTCATATGCTCCACCACCTCTTGCATATATATGTGTGTGTGTGTGGGGGGGATATTGTGTGTCTTGAACCTGTACCCTATTCTACAAGATGCAGAGACTCCACTGCTAATTCATACAACTTGCATCATGCAACCATCTACACCAGAGTCTAGGTGCACCTGGCAAGCATGTCACAACCTGTAACGCAGATTACAAGTCCCCCCATGGCAAGCTACCCTCAATACGCACTCAGTCACAGACATTGGTAACTGAGTTGGACGCTAGCCATGGAGGTGAGAGGTGCATTCTAACAGTTGCTGACTGCAGATGCCTAACTGTGTGGTGGTAGGGCTTCCAGATGGGTGCATGCCCACTGCAGTATCGGGTGTTGTTAAGTTATTTGTTCCATTCCCAGCCAGCATCTAGGGGATTAGAGGACAGGTTGGGGGGATGAGAGTGGCACTCTGACAGGCATTTTACAATGGAAGATCTGCAGTACTGAGGCTGTGGGTAGCTCTGTGGAAGCAGTCATTGCAGACTATGTGGGCAGGGGGTCAGTAGCCCTGTGGGACTCTATGCATACATGTAGAGGTGGCACTTGATGTGAGTTGCTGTGTGGGGTACCTATTCAACCTATCTTGACATGGGGGGACACTTCAATCTGCGTTATCTCTTGTTCCCATCTGCAGTGTCTATTGAGTCTAGCTTGTCATGCAGGTACTTGCAATCTGTGTTCCAGGTTACAACATACTTGCCACATGCACCCACAGTTCAGTGGACCTGGTTGTATGTCACTAAACACATTGCAACTGGTCCCCATTCCAAGCTACCCTCAATAGCTGCCCCACACAACAACCCACATCAAGTCCTACACTCACATCTACACATAGAGCCCCACAAAGCTACCCACCCCATCCCCAAAATCTACAATCACTACCCCACACCCCTACCTACACCCCAGCACCCCAACCCCCCCTCATCTAAAAATGCTGCCATTTTGCAATGGGACACTACTGCTTTCATAACTACCCTAGCACCATGTAACAGAGGGTCAATGATAAACCCACCAGCATAACAGCTGTTTGCCACAACTAGCCTGCAGCATCTCACAGTCCCTGTTCACAGTCTCTGATTTTGGAGGGTGGGTACAAATCTCTGCCTGTACCCATGCAAATCATCACTGTTGTAAGTTGTGTTCAGCTGATATCAAGAACACATAAAAAAAAAAACAGTGAACATTTATATTTCTGCTGTGACTCTCAACTTACCATCCAATTCCTGGACTAACAGATTCTGAGTATTCGCTGACTAATGGCATCAACTCTTTAATATAGTGCTAAGTATCCACTTTCTATCACACAGCAATACCATTGATGTAAATAACCTTGCTACACCTCTACCTCTGTGGTCACTACACAGTGCCTGTTAGAGTGTGGCGGAGGGAGAGGAGAAGGGTACAACACTATGTGACTGACTCCATCCAACTTGTCAGTACTCAAAGTTGTGTAGAGCTGTCATAGTACAGCTATTTCATTTATTTCCATGCACCAAGTTCCACAAAGTTGAAACAAGTCACCACCAAAACTACTGCTGAAACCTGCAACTGCAATATTGATCCTGCACCCTATTCTACAAAATGCAGAGACTCCACAGCTAACTGCTACAACTTGCATCATGCAACCAGGTACGCCAAAGTCTAGGTGCACCTGGCAAGCATGTCGCAACCTGAAACACAGATTACAAGTCCCCCCATCCCAAGCTTACCACAATACACACTCAGTTGAAGACCTACATAAGTGAGTAGGACACTGGCCATGGAGGTGAAAGGTGCAGTCTGCCAGTTGCTGGCTGCAGATGCTTCAGTGTGTGGTAACAGGGTTGCCAGATGGATACAGGGCCACTAGAGTATCAAGTGTTGTAAAGTTATTTGTTCCATTCCTGGCCAGTGACTCTGGGATTAGGGGACAGGTTGGGGGAATGAGAGTGGCACTCTGACTGACATAGTACAATGGAGGATCTGTGGTACTTAGGCTGTGTGTAGCTCTGTGGGGGCAGTCAATGCAGATTTTGCAGACAGGGTGTTAATAGCCCTGTGGGTCTGTATGCGTACATGTGGAGGTGACACTTCATGTGAGTTGTCATGTGGGGCACCTATTGAGGCTACCTTGACATGGGGTGCACTAGTAATCTGCGTTATCTGTTCTCACCATGTGCAGTACCTATTGAGGCTAGCTTGTAATGGAGGTACTTTCAATCTGTGCTCCAGGTTTGACATACTTGCCACATGCACCCACAGTTCAGCAGACCTGGTTGTATGTCACAACGCACATTGCAAGTGGGCCCCATGCCAAGCTACCTCAATAACTGGCCCACATGAAAGTCCACATCAAGTGCCACCCCCACGTCTACACATACAGCCCCACAAGGCTACCCACCCCCTGCCCCCAAAACCTACAGTCACTACCCCACATACCTACCCTCACCACAGCACCCCAAATCCCCAATTGTAAAATGCTACCATTCTGGAATGCAGCACAATTGCTGTCACATCCCACCTAGCACCATGTAACAGAGGGTTTATGGTAAAACCACCATTGTAACAGCTCTTTGGCACAAGTAGTGTGCAGCATGTCACAAACCACTTAGAAGAATACCACAACTCGCAACTGCTGACATAAGTTGCTACTTCACCCATTCTACTTGCTGCAACTGCTGTAACACCAGGCATAACCTTTCTAGCATCAGGGTTCATGGGCCTGATTCTAAAAGGGTGGTGCAGGTTGCCACTGAATGCAACTTGCACCACTCACAACTGCAATATTGACCCTGCACCCTATTCTAGAAGGGGCAGGGTCTTTGCAGCAAAGTCCTGTGCCTTGTGACACGCAGCAAAGTACGCTGCACAGAGGGTGTACCTAGCCAGCATGTCACAACCCACTGCGCAGGTCACAAGTACACCCCCAACCTGTGCCCTGACCCCCGGGTCTCCTGCCATATATGCGGCACGTCACCGCCCCATAGTCTAGTGCCCTCCTGAACTGTACAGTTTAGAAACTAATATAAATCCTGAGTCCCTGGTAGTCCTAGTGGCCCTCCCAACTGTACAGTCCAGAATATAAAATAACTTTTGTGTCCTTGGTAGTCTAGTGGCCCCCCAACTGTGCAGTCCAGAAAATAAAATAAATCTTGATTGTCTGGAAGTCTAGTGCCTCCCCCAACTGTACAGTCCAGAATATAAAATATATATTGAGTCCCTGGTAGTCTAGTAGCCCCCCAAACTGCATGGTTCCATATCATGAAAGAAAGCCTGATTCCCTGGTAGTCTAGTGGCCCCCCACCCAGCTGTGCCAGCCCAGCCAGAAGCCCCCCACACATCCCCAACTGGCAACTGGCACAGCCCACCTCTTACCTCCATGGCCAGCCGCCAACTGAGTGTTGTATTAGCAAGGGGGGATGGCAGTGCCACCCTGTGGGGCTTCTTCTAAAGGCTGTTTTGGGGGTCTTGGGGTATGGGTAGCCCTGTGGGGCCTCACTGGGGTGTGCAGGACATGGGGGTGGGAAACTGTGCACTATCCACAGGACAGCCGACGGGTATACAGGACCCCAGGGGCATCTGTAAGTTATACCAGCTAAATGCTGGTATAACTTATGTTGCTGGATCTCCTCCGGGGGTTCTTGTAGAATCCCAATGTGGGTACTTTGTGGTTGCCCTTCTAGAATGGGGCACAACTGCTGCTGTAAACCCCCTAGCACCATGTCACAGGGGGTTTATACAGCATAACAGCTGTTTGGCTAAGTGGCCCGCGACATGTGGCAGGTCACTTTGTAGAATCACTCATGTTGAAACTGCTGGTGTAAATTGCTACATGCACTATTCTGCTTGGCATACCTGCTGTTATGCCTGGCATAACCCTTCTAGAATCAGGCTCCATGTCTCTATTTTTGCAAACCACTAATTGCACCATGCAATATCTCTACCCCAAAAATATTTCACAAAACATGAACACTGAAATTTACATCCACACAACATTCTGTTAACACCCTCCAAATTTCAAGTAAAGTGACCAAACTGTTTCCAAGATATTCAATGCTAAAGATTGGTAAAATTTCCCTATCTATTCCATTATAAAATATCTGGCCATCTTGTCCTGCCCTCATGATCAAAGATGGCGATCAAAGAATCTCACGATCAAAGAATTTGCAGGCTCGTGATGAAAGAATTTGCAGGCTCATGAACAAAGAAAAAAATGCTATAAATCAAAACATTGAAGGAATTGCAATAAACCACCGCCATGCTTTGATAGAACGAAGCCCACTGAGCAAAACCCATGCTCATCTGACTTCCTACGGCACCCCATGCCTTATTAAATTAATTTTTTAATCTGGCCATCTCATCCCTTGCTTGCAATGCACGATCGAGACCAAAGAATCTTGCGATCAAAGAATTTGCATACTCATGGTCAAAGAATTTGCAGGTTCACGATCAAAGAATACAAAGTCCTGTAATTTAAAAAATACAAATAACTGCAGTAAACCACCACCATGGTTCATCAGAACAAAGCCTCCGGATTAAAACCCACCCTCATTTGACTTTCTAGGACACCCCTCAGCTCAGAAATAATAATTTTTAATCTGGACATCTTGTCTCTTGCTCACGATATATGATCATGAGCAAAGAATCTCGTGATCAAAGAATTTGCATGCTGGCAAACAAAGAAATTGCATGTTCATGACCAAAGAATAAAAAATAGTGAAACCCGATTTTTAAACCAATTTAAATGGAACCAGCACAATGCCTCTATAGAATGAAGTCCCCTAATCAAAACCCACCCTCATTTGTGTCCCTAGCCCACCCCTGAGCTGAGATATTTCTGAAAATAAGTCATGATGCAAGATGGCAATCAAAGAATCTCTCAATCAAAGAATTTGCTGCCTCGTGATCAAAGATCATTAGCGAGTCGCGAATAAAGATTTTAAAAGCTTATAACTCTATTTTTTGACCAATTTGGATGAAACCAAAGGCATGGCTTGATACATCAGAGCCCTCTGAGTAAAACCCATCCAAGCTGTACTTCAGAAGTGACCCTTGAGCTATTTATGTTTTTCCAATCGGAAAACTAAAAACAAAATGAGGACCTCACGATCAAAGAATTTTGAAAATTCTTGGGAACAAAGATTCTTGAACCACAAGGCTGAAAATTCTTTGATCGCCAGATGGGACCAGATGCCAGAACCCCATTCTTTATTCGCAAAACATACATATAAATTTTCCCATTGACTTTTAATGGGAACTTAAAAGTGGCATAACTTTTGAATGCCTTAATATTTTTTCACCAGATGAAAAGTGGCATGTTCAGCCACCAAAACTCTTTCAAACAAGCCATCTCACAGAGCAACACACTACATAACAGCCATGCAGGACCACATTCAAAATCCCAAAACCTGCCTCCAAAAACAGATAGTTTTGCATTTTTCAGCATTCTCGTACGCAAACACCATAGTTCTGACCAAAACACAATTTGGCAGATCAAGAGATATACCATGCAACACCACACATTACAAATTTCAGGCAAATCCATTGAATGGGTCCAAAGTTATTAACACCCAAACTTTTGACTTTAGTATGTAACTGACCGCTGAACTCTAACTATAGCAGCGCAACGGCGCCACTATAATATGTGTATACATATATACATATATATATATATATATACAGTCAATTCCACTTGTATGGCCAAGCTCCGGACTGCTGCAATTAGGGCTTACAAGCAGAATGGCATAGAAGTGAGAATTGACATGCACATTTTTATTAGCTAATCCTATGGTCTTCTGACACATCTGAAGTCATTAAATGCCAGAAAAGAGACAGAATATGTTAAGAAACACTTTATTAAACATGTAAGTCATGTTTAAAAAGTTTAATATGGCAGTTCACTACATTAAAATGTAAAAAGTTAAGGTAAAAGCTGTGAACAGCTACGAGTAGAAACGCATACAGTACTACATGCTACATTCAGTTTACTGCTCGCTCTCAATCTCAGCAGTTTCTATTTCATCAAAAATTCTGTTCCACAATCTTATGTGCTAGCCAGCTAGAAAGTATTTGCTGCTTTAGTCCCTAAAACCATTCATAGTCTCTGCTCTCTTGTGGCACTACATACCATCTGATCTGGCAAAATCGTCTGACAGCTCCGATCGGGACACACCGGGCAGAGACATCTTCTCGATTAGAACATTTTGTCTTATCCATCTCGCTCTGCCTCTGAATGCCTCTAGTTAGCAGGAAACAGTTCAGCTGATAGCTAAAGCAGCACCTATTTAAGCAATTAAGTGCTTAATGGAACTGTGAGCTGCTGAATTTGCACCTAATTAGTGGATTAGGCAAGCATCAACATCAAACAAATTACCCCAAAACACACAACCTAAGGCAAAGAAATTGGCATACAAATGAAAATTAGCAGGCATGCAACTGGACATTTTAACATTGTGTACATAGGAGAAAAAAATGGGACCAGACAAAAACAGGCATACAAGTAGAAAAGGCATACATCCAAAAGGCATACAAGTGGAACAGACTGTATATATCTATATATATATATATATATATATATATATATATATATATATATATATCTATATATATATATGGATATGTGTATATATATATATGTTTGTATATTATGTGCACAAAACTCTGTTAATGCAACAGTTAGGGTTGCTTCCACAGCCACAAAAGTGAGGAAATTTGATTTTAGGGTATTCAACCAGAACTTCCAATCCCCCACACACTCACACAGACACACACACACACACACACACACACGCACACACACACACACACAAAACACAGATACAAGCAGGGGATGGTACAAGGCAACATAATCAATCAGAAACCGACACCATAAGGTAACAGAAAGAACATACAACTCTGTAAACATGCCACAAGAGGCATCCATCAACATGTTTCAGCAACTGTATCACTTCTGCTGCATCCCAGTGTCTTCGGGATACACCCACATGCTGTGCAAACATGTACTGTAAGATGGCTACTGCATAAAGATGCAGTGAAGTTTAATTATGCCAGCAAAGTTAGGGTGAAGTCACCCACTTCATGTTGTCAAACGCTATGTGAAGTCCCCATGGAATCACACACACTTCACCTTATAGTGACTTCACCCTATTATGACTTTGTGTCATGCTCACTTTGCATTGTTTTCTGTGGAACACAAAGTGAGTCATAATTGACACAGCCCACAAACACATATGTTACAGTTTGTAGGTCACATGTCTCAGGCAGGAAGTTAATCAGTCAAGAAAGTGAAAGATTTTCACTTTCTCCTTACCTAGTGTGGGAGAAAGAGGTTTTGTGACAGAGGAGAGAGAAATATATTGCTTGAATCTGCTAACCATTTGACTTTTTTGTTAATTAGCTGTTTTTTTATGTATTTTGATAGCTTCTTGTGTTGAGTTGTACACCTTTTTTCAGTACAGTAGTTAATTGTTACTTTTTCTGGTGTGTGTGTGTGTGTGTATGTGTGTGTGTGCTGTGTGTGTGTGTGTGTGTGTGTGTGAGAGAGAGACAGAGGGAGAGACAGTAAAGTGGAGAGAGGTGCCTTTGGTTGATGGAAATGAGAGTGTGTGGGGCTACGGACACATGGTGGCACCCCATGTCTGAACAGGAGCACATTATATCATGCAAGTGGTCCCTTCCCTGATGCAGGAGGTAGTGGTGCCAAGGAAGCACCACTACCAGTGGCACCACATATTACTAGTGCCCCCCCACCACCTGCCATGGCCCATGCGCCAGCAGCTCAGCAGCAGCAAGACGTGATAGAGGAGCTGCAGCAGTCTCATGAGTAGCAGCAGGTTGCCACCCCCAACTGTACAGCAGCAACTAACACCTGGGGCCCCCCTGCCTGTGCCTGGTCTTTCCCTCACCTCTGTTGCGTGGCCTTTTTTTCAGTCCAGTGCCTGGTGTTGATGACCCGAGTATCATGAAGTGTAATATCTGTGGTGTGGTTGTGCATCGTGGGCCCAGGGGGAGTCATCTGGGGACAGGTGGGCAGTGCACCCACCTTGCAAACCACCACTGTGAAGAGTGGGAGGCCAGGATTGCTGAACAGAGACAGAATGCACCTGCTGTCCCTGCTGGGCAACATGTTTCAGTACAGCCTCCACTGGCATGTGGGCTTAGGCATGATCGGACCAGGGAGCAAGTGACTCTTCCAGCACCTGTAGGGGATGCTGGCAACCCTGCAATAATGCCTACCACACAGGCTGATTTGGTCCTGATGTGGAATGAGGTAGACCACCTGAGTAACAAGGTGTCAAACATTGAGCAGTGGTTGGAGTGCAGTGAGAGTAGCCAACTCCAGATTATGGCCATGCTCCAACTGCTACTTTCGCACCATAATGTGGCGCATTAGTTTTTGATTGTCCATGCATCCACCGCTTTCTCCATGACAAAATACTTTCTGATGTTGCCCCTGATCTGCCCTCCCAACTTCAGATTTTGCCACCTTGATCTTGCACATCTCTTTTTCTGAAAGATGCTACCCTCTTGGACATTGCTGATTCCCTTTATGCACTTGAAAGTTTCTATCATGCCCCCCATCTCCTTTCCTTAAGGGTATACATATTAATCTCCTTTAGTCTGTCTTCTTCATGTGAGTTCTGGTGCATCTCCAGCACCATTTTAGTTGCCCTCCTTTGCACTAACTCCATCATGTGTAATTCTCAATTATTTCCTGAGATCCACTGCTTAATACATGCATCCAATCTGCATAAGTGTGCCCCCAGAAATGGCTGCTGTCACAGTGCCCTGAAAATTCTACACTCCAGATGAAGCTAATTAACCAGATACAATGTTCAGAAAATTCTCAATTATTTCCTGACACGCACTGCTTTATGCATGCACCTACTCTGCATAAGTGTCCCCCCAGAAATGGCTGCTGTCACAGTGTCCTGAAAATGCCAGGCTCCAGATGAAGATAAGTAACCAGATAAAATGCTCAGCAAATTCTCAATCATTTCCTGAGATTCATTACTTTATGCATGCACCCACTCTGTATAAGTGTGTCCCCAGAAATGGCTGCTATCACAGTGTCCCAAAAATGCCAGGTTCCAGATGAAGATAAATAACCAGATAAAATGCTCAGAAAATTCTAAATTATTTCCTGAGATGCACTGCTTTATGCGTGCACCCACTCTGCATAAGTGTGCTCCCAGAAATGGCTGTTGTCACGTTGTCTTGAAAATGCCAAACTCCAGATGAAGATAAATAACATGATAAAATGTTTAGAAAATACTCCATTATTTCCTGACGTGCACTGCTTTATGCTTGCACCCACTCCCACAACAACTATGGCACCTGCTGCTGCTCCTGTACTTCTGTCTTCTGCTGCCTGTGCTGCCTGGGCTGCTGCACAGCGTCTTGCCAAATGATGATAGCCACAGATGGTCATTGTGTGAACAATGATGGGATGATGCAATGGCAGGGTGAAAGTCTGCTGTGCTGGCTTTTACATGATGCCCTAAGTGTGTGTGTACTCATACTATCAATGGTATGTTACTGTATCTTGCATGCTCATGTTTTTACACAGAACCAGACTTTAAAGATATGTATCTATATATATATATATATATATATATATATATATATATATATATGAGGCAAAAACTCAGTTTAATGCATCAGTTAGAGTTGTTCCTAGCGACAAAAGTGAGGAAATTGGTGTTAGGTTGAAAACCCCTGAGACCCCAAGCCCACCCCCCAACCAGCATTGGGGTGCGCATTGGGGTCGTCGGCCCTAACTCTCACCCAATCACATGTGTAAAGCAGCAGAAGTATAGGAGAATGGAGTGAGAGTTAGGACCAAACACCTCAATACGCACCTCAATGCCAGTTGGGGGGTGGACTGGGGGGTCCCAGGGGGGTTTTCAACCCTAACACCAAATTTCATCACTTTTGTCGCTGTGGAACAACCCTAACTGATGCATTAAACAGAGTTTTTTGCCTCTAATTTCCCTTCTTTTTGAGAATGATAATGAGAAATAGTGAATTTAATGCAGTGGTGGGAGCGCAGGGCCCGAACAGCTATGCAAACAGAAGTGCTAACAGTGGCGCACATGGTAACGCAAGCGTGAATGAGAACAGAAAGGGTAACACACACGGTGGCATAGACGGGAACGGTCCGCCATGTGATGTCTTGTCACATAGTAACATGGTGGCTGCAAATGGAAATATCAATGGGCATGGTGACGCAAAGCGAAACAGAAAGAGAAACAGTACTGTAGACACAAATGGCAAAAAATAGCAGAAACGCAAGTGCAAATGAACGCAGCGATACGTCACACATGGTATGATGAACGTGTAAGTGAAATAGGCACGGAACCGCAAGAAGAAACGGCAATGGTAACAGTAATGTAAGCACACAGGCTGGTTTTCTCAAAAGCTGCATAGAGAAAGACAGTGAGTACAAAGAATGTATGCATAATAATGGGTCTCGGAGCAGAAAATGAGGAGTTGGAATACTAAATAGCTTATATCTCAGGAACCATATGACGTAGAAAAAAAAATTAAAAGTCATATGATTTATGACTTTCCTGGGTAGTTTTATGCTTAGACCCCACTAGGGGCCTAAACATTTTTTTGACGAAAAGTCCGTATCTCGCACTGCTTCCAAGATACGGGCCCTGAAAGGCGCAGCGAACGCCGTAATGTTATACTATGGGAAAAAAAGAGAAGTTCGGAGTGCCAAAAGTTTGGCTCCCTGTAATATTTTTTCACCAAACCACTAAAAGGCACATCTATGGGATGTTGGCTGTCTTCCCTCCAAATTTCAGCCCAAAAGACCAAGCCGTTATATTGCAGCAGGGCGCCAAAAGATTGATGCAATGCGTTGGATGCCGTAATGTTCTCCTATGGGAAAAAGCATCAACTTTGGAGTACCACAACTTTGCCACCGTGTAAGATTTTTTCAACACAACACTGAAAGGCACATCTGTCGGCTGCGTTCCCTCCAAATTTCAGGCCAAAGCACTAAACTGTTCTTTTGCAGCAGGGTGCCAAAGAATTGCTGTCATTTTCCCACAGCCTAGAAAAGTACTGTTGCAATTTATGAAAGCTTTCACAAAAATTTGTGACACTTTCATGAGTGCGACACTACTTTGCGAAAGTACTTTTTCCAGAAATTTTAAAAACATATTTCTGGGGTGTTTTACCCCAAAATAAAGACATGGCTAGCATCCTCAGGGTCCGACTAGGTGAATACAAAAAGAATTAGGTTGCTAGAGGGTCCCAATTTTAAATGCCAAGCATTTTTATGATCACTAACTGAAAAAAAAATTGTGTATTTGCGACAGTAAAAGTACCATTTGCATCAGTAAAAAGTGCATTTGCGACACTGTCGAACTTTTTGTTAACTTTTCCCTTTGACTTATAATGGGAAATTGTTTTTTGAATAACTTTTGAACTGTTTAATATTTTTTCACGAAATCTTCAAAAGGCACATCAGGGACCCCAGCCGCACGTTCCCTGAAGATTTGGACCGGTCATGCAAACTGTGCGACCTGTAGGTGCGACTGTAGAATTCCAGAAAAAGCATGAACGCACGCATGGATCACACTTAATAACTCAGCAGCCGTGTATCTGACCAGTACAAAACTAGGCAGATCCCAAGGCATATGGGTCTTGATCGTGTATTCCAAATTTCAGGCAAATCCGTCAAATGGTTGCAAAGTTATTAAGGTGCAAAATTATGGGTTTAACATGTAAATGACTCCTCAACCCTAACTATGGTAGCACTACCGTGCTACCATAATATATATATATATATATATGGCAAAAAAACTCCATTTTATGCATCAGTTATAGTTGTTCCACAGTGTGCATTGGGGTCATCGGCCCTAACTCTGCCCCATCACATGTGTAAACAAGCTGATTTATAGCAGAATGGGGTGAGAGTTAGGACTGACGACCCCAACATGCACCCTGATGCCAGTTGGGTGGGTGGGCTGGGGTAAGGGGCTTTCAACCTAACACCAAATTTCTTCACTTTTGTCACTGTGGAACAACCCAAACTGATGCATTAAACTGATTTTTTTGCCATGAATTTCCCTTCTTTTTGAAAATGAGGACTATAAATAGTGAATGGAATGCAGTGGTGGGAGCGCAGGGCCACCACGTGATGTCTTGTGACATAGTAAAGGTAACTGCAATCCAAACACAAGCACTAATGGTTAAACACATGCTGATGCAAACGTAAATGGTAAAGCAAACGTTAATAGAAACGCAAGCGCAAAGTGACGCCAAAGCGAACAGTGACACAAACGGAGACACAAACACATACTGAAACACAACAGGTAATGCACACGGTCACGGTAACACTATTTTAAATGCAAATGTTAACTGTTACAGCAACAATAACGCCAAAGGACACAGAAACGCAAATGCAAGCACGTACGGAAACACAAAGCGTAAAGCACACGGTCACAGTACCGCAATTGCAAATGCAAATGGTAATGGTAACAACAAAAATAACACCAAAGGAAAGAGAAACAGAAATGCAAATGCAAGCATGCATGGAAATGCAAACCGTAATGCACACGGTCACAGTACTGCAATTGTAAATGCAAATGGTAACGGTAACAGCAACAATAACACCAAAGGAAACAGAAATGCAAACGCAAATACAAGCGCATATGGAAATGACAAGCATAACACACACGGTTACAGTACTGTAATTGTAAACACAAATGGTAATGGTAACAGCAACAATAGCACCAAATTAAACAGAAACACAAATGCAAATGCACATGGAAAGCAAACTGTAATGCGCACGGTCATGGGAACACAATTGGAAATGCAAATGGTGAAGGTAACAACAACAATGATGCAAAACGAAAGACAAACGCAAATGGAAGGGGGGCCGCAAACGCAAATGGTAATGCGCATGGTGACGCAAAGTGAAACACAAACACAAACAGTACTGGAGACACAAATGGTAAGAGTAATGCAAACGCAAGCACAAATGGAAACACAAAGGATAACGCACATGGTGGCGTACATGGGAACGCTAACGTAAACGGGTATGGAAATGCAAGTGGAAGCATTACATGTAACAGTAACTGTAGCACACACCCTGGTTTTCCCTAACAGCTGTGTAGACAAACACAGTGGCTACAAAGAATGCATGCATAATAATGGGCCTGGGACCAGAGAATGAGCTCTTGGAATACTAAATTGCTTATATCTCAGGAACCATACGATGTAGAGAAAAATTTCATATGAGTTATGACTTTCCTGGCTAGGTTTGCACTGCATGCTTAGCCCCTTAAGGGGCTAAGCATTTTTCTGATGAAAAGTCCATATCTCACACCATTTCCGAGATACGGGCCCCGAAAAGCGCGGCAGACGCCTCAATGTTAGTCTATGGGAAAAAGCATCAATTTTGGAGTACCATAACTTTGCATCCCTACAATATTTTTTCACCAAACCACTAAAAGGCACAGCTGTGAGATGTTGACTTTCTTCCTTCCAAATTTCAACCCAAAAGACCAAACCATTGTTTTGCAGCAGGGTGGCAAACAATTCCTGTCATTTTGGCCATAGTGTTGCAAAGTAGTGTCATGCAGGTGCGACACTACTTTGCGACACTACTTTTCCCAAAAATTTCAAAAACATATTTCTGGGGTGTTTAACTCCAAAATAAAGATATGCCTATCATCCTCAGGGCTTGACTAGGAAAACACAAAAATAATTGTGTCCCTAAATGGCCCCAATTTTAAATGCCTAGCATTTCTGTGATCAGTAACTGAAAAAAAATGGCTGACTCATGACACTACAAGGGTCATTTGCAACACTAAAAAAACTGCATTTGTAACACTGTCAAACTTTTTGTTGACTTTTCCCATTAACTAAAATGGGAAAATTGTTTTTTGAATAACTTTTGAACCGTTCAATATTTTTTCATGAAATCTTCAAAAGACACACCAGGGACCCTGGCTGCATGTTACCTGAAGTTTTTGGAGTCATACAAACCATGCGACCTGTAGGTGTGAGCAAAGAATGCACAAAAAGCATAAATGAGCTCTGGAATGTTGCTTAATAACTCCGCAGCTGTATATCCAACCAGCATGGAAGTTGACAGATCCCAAGATCTGTGGCTACGCTCTGAGCCTGCTGAATTTCAGGCAAATCTGTTGAACAGTGGTAAAGTTATTAAGGTGCACAATTTCACCATTTAACCTTAAATGGGGTACTCAACCCTAACTATGGTAGCACTACTGTACTACCTTAATATATATATATATGTGTATTATGGTAGCACGGTAGTGCTACCATAGTTAGGGTTGAGGAGCCATTTACATGTTAAACCCAAAATTTTTCACCTTAATAACTTTGCAAACGTTTGACCGATTTGCCTGAAATGTGGAATACATGATCAAGACCCATACGCCTTGGGATCTGCCAAGTTTCGTACCAGTCAGATACACAGCTGCGGAGTTATTAAGCGTGATCTACGCGTGCGTTTACGCTTTTTCTGGAATTCTACGGTCGCGCCTACAGGTCGCACGTGTTTGTGCTGAATCGCCCAAAATCTTCAGGGAATGTGTGGCCGGGTTCCCCGATGTGCCTTTCGAAGATTTTGTGAAAAAATATTAAACGGTTCAAAAGTTATTCAAAAAATTTCCCATTATAAGTCAATGGGAAAAGTTAACAAAAAGTTTGACAGTGTCACAAATGCATCTTTACTTTCACAAATGGCCCTCTTACTTTCGCAAATCCGCCATCTTGTTTTCAGTTAGTGATCAGAAAATGATTGGCATTTAAATTTGGGACCCTCTAGCAACCTAATTATTTTTGTATTCACCTAGTCGGACCCTGAGGATGCTAGCCATGTCTTTATTATGGGGTAAAACACCCCATAAATATGTTTTTCAAATTTCTGGAAAGTATCAAGCAGTACTGGTGACTATGAAAGTGTCATTAAATTTTTATGAAGTCAGAATTGCAACAGTACTTTTCTAGTCTGTGGAAAATGACAGCAATTTTTGGCACTCTGCTGCAAAAGAACGGTTTGGAGTTTTGGGCTGAAATTTGAAGGGAACTCAGCTGACATCTCACGGATGTGCCTTTCAGTGTTTTGTTGAAAAAATATTACACGGCAGCAATGTTACGATACTCCAAAGTTGACACTTTTTCCCATAGGATAACATTACGGCATACGATGCATTGCAGCAATCGTTTGCTGCCCTGCTGCAAAACAACGGTTTGGTCTTTTGGGCTGAAATTTGCAGGGAACACAGGCAACATCCCACAGATGAGCCTTTCAGTGGTTTGGTGAAAAAATATTACAGGGAGGAAAAGTTATGGCAGTCTGAACTTCTGTTTCTTTCCCATAGGATAACATTACGGCATTCGCCGTGCCTTTCAGGGCCCATATCTCGAAAACAGTGCGAGATAAAGACTTTTTGTCAAAAAATTTCTTAGTACCCTAAAAGGGGCTAAGTACAAAACTAGCCAGGAAAGTGATAATTAATATGACTTTCACATTTTTTATCTGTGTCATACAGTTACTGAGATATTAGCAATTTACTATTCCAAGTCCTCATTTTTGTGTTCCGAGAGTCATTATTTTGCATACATTCTTTGTACTCACTGTCTTTCTCTATACAGCTTTTGGGTAAAACCAGCCTGTGTGCTTACATTACTGTTACCATTACCGTTTCTGCTTGTGGTTCCGTACCCATTTCACTTACCGTTCACGTTTACGCCACCATGTGCATTACCCTTTGCGTTTTCATTTGCAGTTGCGTTTGCGTTGTTTTTAACATTTCTGTCTACAGTACTCTTTCTCTTTCTGTTTCACTTTGCGTCACCATGTGCATTACGATTTGCGTTTGTGGGCACAATGTTACTATGTGACAAGACATCACCGCTCCCGTCGCCGCATTACATTAACTATTTCTCATTATCATTCTCAAAAAGAAGGGAAATTAGAGGCAAAAAAACTCCATTTAATGCATCAGTTAGGGTTGTTCCACAGCGACAAAAGTGAGGAAATTCAATGTTAGGGTTGAAACCCCCTTTGCACCCCTCCAGCCTACCCCCCAAATGGAATCGGGTGTGCATTGGGGTCATCGGTCCTAACTGTCACCCCATTATCCTATTCCTCAGCTTCTTTCCACATGTGATGGGGTGACACTTAGGGCTGATGACCCCAATGCACACCCCGATTCCATTTAGGGGGTGGGCTGGAGGGGTGCAAATGTGGTTTCAACCCTAACATCGAATTTCCTCGCTTTTGTCGCTGTGGAATAACCCCAACTGATGCATTAAACAGAGTTTTTTGCCTCTAATATATATATATATATATATATATATAAAACATCATTGCTGTTTTTTCTCTCACAGTTCACCCAGTCATACTTTGGTTGCACATTTTTTGGCTTGCTGAGGAATTTGCTGTAGGAAAACTGTCAAGCTAGGAAAGTTAAGTATTTTTTTTGGGTGGTATCATTTGGAAGCATGTTTTGTGAATGGTTTTGTTTTGACTTCTTTACAGGTTTTCTGTGTATCCTCATACCAGTTGCATGCATTCCTATTTGAAATTGAAGAAAGCACTAATGGCAGCACACTGCACCGAAATGTTACCTGCAAACAGACATAGAAGAAATAATTATTAATTCATTGCACTAACAGATTCTGTTCTAAGTTTGGCAGTTACTGTCTGTTATATCCTGCTTAACAGATACCAAGCTAGGAGTAAGCCACACCATATCAATAACAAGTTTAGTGCATGTGACATGCACTTGCCCAGTGTCTTAACTTAAGTTACATTCCAATGCCTTGTCAAGACCCAGATAAAACTTTGTTCTACCCCATGGCATGCTGAAGTAAGCCAGTGATAGATGTGCATGAAAAACATATTATCTGCCGTATATGTCACCTACTTTTTATGATTTACACTGGCTTGAAAAAATGAATTACCTAAAAGAAGTGATGAAATAAGATTGATGTACTTATCTGAAACTGATATCCTATAGGTGGTTGTAGACAGTACTGCAGTCATCCTGTCCTCTGGTCCAGTACACTGTTTGAAACTAGAAACCTGTAAAAAAAGGAAAAAAAAGTTTGATGTATGTTTCTCAAGTACATCTCTAAAATGTTAAAGGAAGCATTCACACAGCTCAAGAAAATTCCATAGTATGATAAATGAGTACATACTCACTGTAAACTACTGATAATAAGAAGTGTGGTGGCTGTGGTTGGATGAGGGCTCCTTCTGGTAGGTCCTGGTATCATAGGTATCATAGGTATAACTGAGCATAATAAAGACTTTCATCTGTGGAGCTTGCCAAGTCTGTATTTCATTAACCTAGGTAAGTGCTATATTTTTGGTTCATTTATAACCTGTCTCCAGTGTCTATCTAGATTTAACTTAAATTGGTGCACTGTACTACTCCCCTACAACTTCTATTAGAGGAGCATTCCATACTGAAACTATTCTCTGATTAAACCATCTAGCTCTATTTTTTGATTTGTAGTTGTCACTTTCCAACTGTAGGGGGTTTGATCTAGTCTCATGATACTTGTCCTTTGTTTGCAATCTCAGGAGCTCCCACAAAATCGTACTTTTCCCAAGCCCTATATACTAACATACTAAAATGCCAGCAGAATAGGCCTAAAGGTCTTTCATGTCTGCTCGTTTGGTCAGCCCCCACCCTGGGAGCTGACCTTGCTGCCCCCCTTGCCTTCTCTGGCTTCTCCCTTCCCAGTTCTGGATATTCTCGCTGCATTGGATTTTGCTTCCAGAACCCTTCCCCTGTACCTGTCCCACCCCCTCTTGAACCCCTCCACCATCTCTGCCTCCACCAGCCCCCTAGGCAGCACATTCCATGGCTCCACCACCCTCTCAGTGAAGTAGCACCTCCTCCTTTCTCCCCTGAATCTTCCCCCCTCCAGCTTCCACCCATGCCCTCTAGTGGCCCCCCTCCTCCTTCCTTCGAAGCACCCTGACTGTTCCTCCCATATTTACCCCCTTCATGTACCTGAAGACCTCTATCATGTCCCCCCGGTCCCTTCTCTCTTCCAATGTGTACATATTTAGCTCTTCAAGCCTCTCCTCACAGATCCTGTCCCCCAAGCCCCAAATCATTCTGGTTGCCCTCCTCTCCCCTGTGTCTTCTGTACTCCAATGTGTACATATCCAGATCTTGAAGTCTTTCCTGATAAGACATATTTTTTAATCCTTCAATGGTTTTAGTGGCCCGTTTCTGTATCCTCTCAATCAACTGTACCTCTCCTTTCTTATATGAAGACCAGACCTGTGCTCTATATACAAGTATGGATCTCACCAAGGAGAAATACAAGGGAACTATAACATCTCATCTCCTACTTTGAATACGTCTTAGTATACTATTTAAGATTTTGTTACTTTTCCATGTAATATTGGTACAGTGGGTTTTGAAAGAGAGATCCTGTGTCATTATAATTCTTAGGTTTCTTTCTTCTCTAGTTTTAAATAGGGTTGTCCCATTCAATGCATAATTGTATTGTTTGTTGTCCTTCCCCATATGTATAATCATGCATTTTTCTTGGTTTAGGGATAATTTGTGATTCATTGTCCAATCCTGTATGTAATATAAAGCTCTCTAAAATGCCACTGCATTATCCTGATTTTCTATTATTGCCCCCAGTCTGCAGTCATCTGCAAATTTTGATAACCAGATTTTTTTGTGAGAGTATTGGATCAAAGAGACATATAGAGTAAAGAGGCAAGGACCCAATACTGAGCCCTGAGGCACCGCACTTGTCACTTCCTTCCATTTGGAGAGCACCCCCTTTTATACAAACTCTCTGTTTTCTTTCAGACAGCCATGGAGCTACCCAGAAAACCAAGTTTTTATGAAGGCCATATTTTTGAAATGAAGTTATCAACTCTGCATGAGGCAGCTTGTCAAAGGCTTTTGAGTAGTCCAAAATGACCACATCCACTGTTTTTCTTTTATCCAAAGCTGTATTTACCCTGTCATAAAACTGTAAAATATTTGTTTGGCAAGATCTCTCTTCAGTAAAGCCATGCAGAGTTTTATCTAGTAAGTTATTTACTGTTAAATTATTTACGATGTCAAGCTGACTAGTCGGTAACTGGACGGCTCAACCCTTGTTCCCTTCCTATACAGTGGAATGACTGTGGCTAATCTCCAAGCCCCTATCAGAACCCCTTTTTCCACTGATTCTTGAAATATATGTGTTAAAGGTGGGACTAGTTCAATATGCAGTATTTTTAAAATCTTTGGATGTATACTATCTGGGTCTGGTGATTTATTTGGGTTTATTTGTTGAAGCCTTTTCTGGACATCTTCCACCTGTATATGTATGGGGATGGATGATTTGTCAGTATCTTATATGTCAGAGACTGGATCCTTAGGGCTAAATATTGATGCAAAATATTCATTTTGCAAATTGGCAATTTGATGTAAATCACTTATTATTTCATCATCGTTATTTTTTAAGGGGCCAACAGTATTATTTATGTTTCTAGTTTTATTGATATGTACCTAAAATGCTTTATAATTATCTCTGGTTTATGTAGCTAATTTAATTTCTAAGGCTGATTTTGCTATTTTTATTTCCTTTTTATCTTTCTATTCAGTTATTTATAAATCATGTGTTGATTTGCATCCCTTTTACTTTTATTCATTTTGAACATCCTATTTTTTTTCTTAATTAATCTTTGGATTTTTGGTATCATCCAATATGATGTTTTCCCCTGATTTTTATATTTAGCTCTCACAGAGTGTATTTATTTATTTCTAGATCTAACTTATTACATAAAACATTCCATTTTTCTTGGAGAGTTTAATTTTGAAAATCCAAACTCCAATTCAATTTGTCCATAATGTATTTTAATTTCTGGAAATCTGATTTGTTAAAGTCTAGGATTTTAGTTATACCCTGTTGATTGATAAAATGTTCTTTAAGTTTGAACTGAACCACAGCATGATCACTATTGCTAAGGGGAGGACTGTATGGCAATTTATTAATGTGTCACCCAGATTGGTGAGGATTAAGTCAAGGGTATTTGTCCCTCTGGAGGGTTCTTGTACCCTCTGTTCAAGACCCGTATGATCAAACACCTCTATATATGTATTTTCAATACTACTCATCTCATTAAATGTGTTCCAATCTACTCCTGATAAGTTTAAATCACCCATAATTATTAACCTATCTGCTGGGTCTAAATCCTGAAGGTGTTTTACTAGTGCACAGTTGTCCTCTCTCAAAATAGAAAGGGGTCTATATATTACACCTAAAATAATGTTAGGTTTGTTTAATGGGGATAGTTTCATCCAGAAATTTCCTATGTTTGATTTTGTGATAGGTATTTCTTCAGATTTTATGTCAGATATGGTTGGAGTCCATACCAGGATTGAAGGCAGACAAGGCAGGACAGGCAATCCTAAGGTGCATAAAGAGAGGTAGGAGGAAATCACACATTGTGGTACATGTGGGGACAAATGACCTAGTGGGGTAAATGGTGTAGGTAACAAAGGAGAGGATTGAGGAAGTGGGAAGGTTATGTGAGGAGACTGGGGAGTCTGTGGCATTCTCTGAAGTGCCCCCAGTACCCTGCGCAAGCACAGTGAGAAATGAGAGGAAAAGGGAGTTGAACACATGGTTTGTAGAACAGTGTCAAACTAAGGGATATAGGGTTGTGTGTGGCTGGGGCAGTATCTGGGATTATAATCTGTTTACAAGGGATAGGCTGCACCTGAGTGGGGAGGGATAGGAGACATTAAAGCAAAGACTGGGGAGGTATATTGGGACAAAGGTGGATTTAAACTAGATGAGGGGTGGCAAGTGGACAGCAGGTAGGCAGGGATCTGATAGAGTGGAGTCACAGTCCACACCCAGGCTAGCAGGGAAGGACTTGGAATGGTCAAAAAAGGAGGGAGTAGAAGGAAGGAAATGGAGGCCAACGAAGGGAAGGGGGCAGGATGGAGGGTGGTCTCACTGAATGCAAGAAGCTTAGGCAACAAATCTGCTGAGCTACAGGCACTCATAGCAGTGTAGAGGGTGGATATTGCAGCTGTCACAGAAACATAGGCAACTGAACACTGGGAATTGGATCTGGCAATCCCAGGATACAAAGTATTCAGGAAGGACCATAAAGAAGGGAGGGGCAGTGGGGTGGCAGTCTATGTGAGGGATGGGATCAAATGCACAAGGGATGAGGGGGGGAAGAAAGGAGAACAGAGGCAATCTGGCTGCAGCTCCTAGACTCAAGGGGTAGGAAACTAAGGTTTGGAGTGGTATACAGGCCACCATCCCAGTCTAAGAAGCTTGATAGGGAATTAGCAGGACAAATCAGAAAGGTATGTAGAAAAGGGAAGGTTGTCATCGTGGGGGATTTCAACTTGCCTGGAGTTGACTGGAGCATTCCAGTCACCTCCAGTGCTAGGGAGCAAGTGCTCCTAGACACAATCCAGGAGGGTCTCCTGACACAGTTGGTTAGTGTACCTACTAGGCTAAAGAACACTTTAGATCTGGTGTTGTTGAATGGGGAGGCAGTAAGGGAAATAAAGGTGGAGGGCCCACTAGCTGACAGTGATCACCAAATGGTGTGGTTTAATATCACAATGTGTGGGGAGCCAGAGAAATCAGTTACTCAGGTAGTAAACTTCAGGGGGGCAGACTTTGGGAGGATGCAGGAAGTACTGAAAGGGAAACTACAGGGCATAAGACAGGAAATGCATGCAGATCAGAAATGGGATATAATTAAAAGGGGGATTACACAGGCAACAGAAGCCTGCACCAAGACACAAAGTAAGAGGAGCAGAGAAAGAAAACCATGCTGGTTGAACAGCAAGGTAGTGGAGGCAGTGACAGCAAAATGAGAGGTGCACCAGAGGTATAGAAGGGCAGGGAAGGAAGTGGACAGGGAGGAGTATGCAAGACAGTCCAGGGAGGTGACCAGAAAAGTGTGAGAAGCCAAGGTGCAGAGGGGACAGAGATTAGTGCAGGGAATTAATGGTGGGAGAAATACTTTTTCAGATACATCAGGGAGAAAAGGAAGTGCAAGGAGACAATGGTGAGGATAAAAAGGGGTGGGGAGTGGATGAAAAAGGGTGAGGAGCAGACAGAAGCACTGAATGAATACTTTTGCTCAGTGTTCACAGAAGAAAAGGGGGGAACCGCTACCATCACTTTCAAGGTCATGTTGATGACCTCTAATGCTCTACATGGTTTGGGACCCCACTACCTGGAAGAACTCCTGACGTACTGTCCCACCCACTCCCTCCGACCCTCTGGTGAGGGATTGTTAGAGATTCCCAGGGTAACCTTAAAAACATCTGGTGGAAGAATGTTTGCCTTTATGGTTCCTACCCTGTGGAATTCTCTACCTTGCCAGATACGAAATAGTCTGACTGTGGAGGGTTTTAAAATAGCTTTGTAGACCTTCCTTTTTAATCAAGCATTTTCAGTGATGTAAACTATGTTAAAGTTGTTATGGATAAAATGTTATTTATTATTGTGGTATTAATGTTGTTTATGGAATTTTGTAAAGGAGCACTGACCTTGTGAAGGGCACCTTATAGAAATAAACTTTACATTTACATTTACCATGGCTGGGAGGGTGGGAACAGGGGGAGAGGAGACAACAGATGGAAGAATTGAGGCAAGTAGAGTCCTAGAGGGACTGAGGGCACTGAAGGTAGACAAGGCACCAGGGCTAGATGGTATCCACCACAAGGTGCTGAGGGAGATGGCAGAGGTGTTGGCAGAGCTGCTGGAGGATCTGTACAGCACCTTATTGGAGCTGGGATATGTGCCACTGGACTGGAGGATGGCACATGTAGTACCATTACACAAGAGCGGACCAAGGGATGAACCAGATAATTACCACCCGGTAAGTCTCACCTCCATAGTGTGCAAACTCATGGAGACAATACTAAAGGAAAGACTGGTGTCATACCTGGAGGACAATGGCCTCCAGGATGTGAGGCAGCATGGGCTTTTTTCAGGGAAGTCCTGTCAAACCAACCTGATACAATAATATGACTGGGTGACAGGTGAGCTGGATAAGGGTCATGCGGTGAATGTTCTTTACTTGGACTTCAGCAAGGCCTTTGATTCTGTGCCTCATAGGTGGCTTGGGGGGAAGCTAACTGTTGTAAGGGTAGGGGCAAAAAAGATGAACTAGATTACAAGCTGGCTGAGTGGGAGACTGCAACGGGTGGTGGTGAGAGGGGAGCTCTCAGCTCCAAGACAGGTTACAAGTGGGGTGCCACATGGCTCTGTGTTGGGGCCAGTATTGTTTGGGCTCTTCATATCAGACATTGCACATGGGGTGGTGAGCAAGATAAGTCTGTTTGCTGACAACACCAAAATCGGAGCAGTGGCGAATGGAGATGAGGGATGGAAGCAGCTGCAGGGGACCTAAGCAAGCTTGATGAGTAGTCAGAGAGGTGGCAGCTGGGGTTCAATGCAAAGAAGTGTAAGGTTATGCACTTTGGTGCGAAGAACCCAAGAAGAGAATACTGGCTGGGATGGGTTAAGCTGGGGACCACTGAGGAGGAGGAGGAGAAGAACCTAAGAGTAATGATAACAGGGACCATGGACAACACTGCTGCAGTGCAGGAAAGTGGCTGCAAAAGCAAACAAAATGCTGGGGGGCATAGCGAGGTCTTTTTTGTCCAGGTGAAGAGAGGTGATCTTGCCCCTCTACAGGTCACTGGTAAGGCTGTACTTAGAGTATTGTGTGTAGTTTTGAAGAACATACCTAAAGTGTGATATCAGGCTACTGGAAGGGGTGCAGAAGAGGGAAACAAAGATGATATGTGGAATGGAAGGGACAGACTATGACAGCAGGCTGAGAGAACTGAATATGTACACCCTGAAGGATAGAAGGGACAGGGGGGACATGATAAAGACATTCAAGTATCTGAGGGGAACCAATAAGGATGGGGCAGATGGAGTCTTTAAGTTAAAAAGGGGGAAGGTCACCAGGGGGCATGTGCTTAGAATAGAGGGGAAGATTTAGGAAGGAAATGAGAGACACTATTTCACAGAGAGGGTGGTAGTAAAATGGAATGCCCTACCAGAATGGGTGGTATCATGTAAATCTGTGAACAGTTTCAAAAGGGCATGGGACAGGAACAGGGAGAGTGAGGGTGGGGGAGGTGGGGGTGGCAATGGAATGACAAATGGGAGAGGGGTGGGGCAGTTGCAACTAGGGGTGCTAGCTGCACACTTAAGCAGACTTAGATAAACCAGGTGGTCAGTTTCTGCTGGCACATTCGAATGGTCGTATGTTCGTATATCTGTCCTCCTCTTTGCACAATATCTGACGCTACTGATTCTATGTCTTTGATTATTTCCCCTGTTGTACATTTATTTACATCATTTATACCTGCATATAAAATCACCAGGGGATTTTCTAGGTGACCCACAAGGCCATCCAAAATATTTTTAATGTCGCTTATCTTTTTTATTTAGTTTTTATTGACCGGGTAAGTGCACTAGACAAATCCTGCCTATTTTCAGGCACTACCCGAGGGAGGGGATACAGATGAATGCCAACTGACCTTGAACCAGATTAAGCTGTTGGTGGTATTTTGTCCCTGGGAGTGAGCTAACTGTAGCGTATTCCTTTCTTCCCTTATATATTTCTGCATCTGTTCCTTTGATTATTGAATCACCTATAACAATTATCTCCCTTTGCTGGGTCTGATTTTGGTTACCAGTAGTTATTGGTATGGAAGAATGTAAGTCTATATTCTTAGATCAATTTGTAGCTCTGATTTTGAGTTCCCTATGGGGTATTCTGTGTTATGTAGTATCCTTCTCTTCTGTATTTATAACCTCCTCTAATTCTGGGGTCAGGCTTTCAAATCTATTTGTTAGTGCAATGGGTTTTGTCTTATAAATCTGGCCCCCTCTTTTTTTGTGGTACCTGGTTTGACTATAGACCATTCTGCTACATCCTCATCAATACCCTGTGACATTTCAGTTTTATCTCTTGTATTAATTATGTCTGAGATCATGGGAGTTTCCTTTAGGATTTGACATGGCACTATTTCATTTGAGACCTGGTCGATATATTGTTCCAATGTTGCTATTTCAGCCTGTGTTTGCACTCTTTGAAGTAGTATAGCTATTTCTTGCTGTAAGGTGTCTATTAATACACATTTGTCACATTTGTAATTCATGTTTGAGGTGCCCTCCATATACATATTGCAGCATTAACATTGGAGAAACTCTTGGTTTGAACCCATAAATAATAACTTTTTGTCGCCCTCGTTCTGACCTTTCAACATATTAATCAGTCAGTCTGCAGTTACTTCTGCTCTAATTTCCCAAAACAAGTAATATTTAGCTACTTACAGCTTTATAAATATTGTGGCCTACATCCCTGCATTCCCCGTGGACACAGCTGACACATGCAATTGCTCATGTCTCGGCGCGCATCTTCTAGGTGGCTGTGTCCTGGAAGTATGTTGTAGGGTCAGGTGAAATCCTTCCCAGTTACCACAGTCGGCAAAATATCAACCCACTACTAAACTGAGTGACGGCCACTCATCCATGACCCTGGCTCAGTTAAATGTGCTGAACAGTGCTAAAAACATGATATTTCACTAAAATAATACGTTTGTAGTTTGAGACAGAAGCCTCCCAAACTACATGCTTCTCTTCCTGACACATTCCTTCTCACTATCATAGCGACTGGTGACTTTGGCTGGCTGGTGGTTACTTCTGGTCATGAGCACAGGAACACATTCTCTCTCCCTATTAGATGGATTAGTGGCTATGGCTGGCTGCAGGTTACTTCTGGTCATGGGCACAGGAACACATTCTCGCTCACTGTCAGACAAACGGCCGGGTGGCTGGATTTGGTGTGTTACAGTCTTTCAGTGTCACTCAGGAGCAAGATATCTTTAAAGGGTAGGATTTAAGTGGCTACCGCCTGCTACAAATGGACAGTTGTGTTTAAGAGGCTGACTGTGTTTGCTAATGACAGCACATATTCTGTTAAAGAGCAGGTACCCACTGTCGGGTACCTAGCCCCCTTCACACATATATAATAGCTGACCTGCTCCACTATTCAGGGGTATTAAAAATTCCATGCACTTCCCTCCACCTACAAAGTTATAGCACCCAGAATGTACACCCCCATAGAAACAGAGCCATGCCAGACATGCCCCAAGGGATGTACACCCAGACCCCTTTTGTGATGTCAGAACATGACTACTGAGTGTGCATTCCATTAACCTGTATATATGTGATATTTCTGTGGGTTTTAATACTATTTAGAGATGTCATGTATAAAAATAAAAGCAGCCACTGTAGTAAAAGTCACTGTTTACTGGAGTGGTCACTTTCATTTTTCCAAGTGGCAACTCTAAACAGTACTAAAAGTTATTGGAAACATGACACCAATACAGGTCTATGGAGCACACACACAGCCTTGATGAGAATGAGGTGGATGTTGCTGGTATTTAAGTTAACAGTAACTGGCCACACTGCACATTGTAAGCGTTGCATGCTGTCCAATTCCAGGAAGGTTGCTACCACGACAGTCTGCCTTACTACACTGATTTCCAATACTACCAGCACAGACAACCCCCAGTACCTGCTCCCAGTGTGTAGTAATACACAAATATGAGCTGCCTGCTGTTTTGCCACTTGTCCACATATCCATACTGAAGTGGTAAATGGTGAGGAGGAATGTTGAAGGGCATGTCTTACAGACTCTGTCACAGTCTGGTATAACTCTGGGACAGCACGTGTGAAAAAGTATGTCCTGGATGGGACTTTCCATTTGAGACAGGCGCGTGCCATGAAATGCCAGAAATCCAGAATTCTCCACAAAGGAGAAGGGCAGCATGTCAATTGACGGCATTTCCACTACAGCAGAATTTAGTTCATGTGACACCACATGAATGGGTGGATATTTCACGTTTCGGGCAAAAAGACTCTGCAACGAGGGCTGAGTTGTTACTTGTTTTGCATGTGGTGTGCCAAATAGCTCTGCTCTGCGAATGGCCATGGGTCATTTGGTTTTGCCATGTGATGAAGAGAGGTGCACAGGTGACACTGACATGTCCACAAATTATGTTATTTTACCTGTTTTAGGTTCATGGGTTGATGTTGAACTACAAATACTGCTGCATAGTCCACCACCACTGCTTCTACTCTGACCACCACTTCACAACAATTCAAAATCATCCTCCTCCTCATGCCGGTAGTAAACCTCAGCTGTTATTTCACCACTACTACAGACATGGCTACTAGTTGGACTACTTGCAGTTATGGAAGGGGATAACATGCTTAATAAGGTGGATGAGGGTGAATGGCCCACTATGGCATTAGCTCTCTTCTGGTGGTGAGCCCACAGTGCCATGTGCCAGTTTTTCAAATGTGTATGCTGATCCCCAGTGCCCAGATGACTACCCTTTTTAACATGTCTGACACGCGCTTGGCAAAGCTGGCAGATTGCCACTGCTTCATCACTTGGATCTTGTACAAAAAAATCCAAGATGAGGGATTTTGATCTCCTACTTTTAGTTTTCACAGGCCTCTGATGCTGAAGATTAGACACCAGTTTTTTAGACAATGACATGGGGGGTGTACTACTACATGATTTCTGTTGCTGGCCACACATGGGTTCTACTGGCCTGTCACTATCTATGATGACTACTACTGGATCATCTTCATCAACAGAAGCCACCACGTGACAGCTTTGAAGAGGGGGTGATTTAACACTGACAGACTGAGACTGTTTACACACAACCACCTTTAATTTCTTTTTTCTCCGGTTCACAACTGGAGTCACTAAAATCATCATCATATTCCTCATCTGCATCCACAATGTCAGCTTGGATGCTGTCCTGTGGAGAACAAGTACCAACCACAGCATCATTATGATCATATAATATATTTTTTTACAACATTTGAAGGGCTGGATGGTACAGGCATGACCTCATCAACAGCACTGGAAACATGAGATTGCGATGACTCTTCAACAGCATCACAATCATGTTCAACCAATGTGGGGACGGGGATGTGGAGGTTGGGGAGTGTGACATCTACTACACTCTGACTCACAGTCATGGCTTTAGACTCCACAATATTTGGGAAACCAGTTAACTTGTTGTCATGGGTTGAACTTGGACCAATACTCATACCATCAGCAATTTCACTACCACCAGTGGGGACAACAGCATCTCCAGCCATGATTGAAGCTAGTGATTGCACTGTGAAAAACATAGTCAGAGAAATCCCTTTACTGGCATCAACTATGCACTTCTGCTGCATACTACCATGCCCATGACCACTCTTGCCACTGACAGCAGTGTCATGGCCAGAAGCATCTTTGCATGCATGTCTCTTTGCAAGCATTTTTTTGGGATTACACAGAAAATTCACAACAAATTGAGATTTCTGAAATTTGGGGTGGATGGTAAGCCAAAAAACAACAACTGTTGCTTACAGATGCTGATTGGGCACTAAGCAGATGCAAATGCACAGGCGCAGATTGCACTCTATAAAGAGATGCAGTCGCACAGGCACAAAGACACCTTAACCAGTGGTCACACAAATCAAAAATTGCAAAAAATTAATTATACCTTTTGGCAGTTGAAGCGGGGGGGTGCTGCAGTAGCAGTTAACTATCTAGATAGAAGGAAGCAATGAAAAATACCATAGATGGAGAACCAAATTCAAACGATTCAAAGTGTGGCGATTACTGTGTGAAACAATAAAATGTGTTTGACTTGATGGCATGCACACATACTCACACACTACAGGTAATGTTCGGAAAATGTAACAGTGCAGTACACTGTATAACCAAATCTTTTAAACAGAATGAAAATATGCTCTGCACCACAACAAACAGAAAATAATTATCAAAAAATGACCTTAAGTATTACTGTGTGTACATAAACACAAATACTGACACACGCTAGTACAAAACAGTTTGACTGCCTTTCTCATGTGAATCTCACTCCACTACAGATACACCTCTTCCCCGAAGCACACTTCAACAGTGTCTGTCAGTACACAGGTTGAATGTTCTAAATTAACATTCAAACTGCACACAAAAACAATTAACACTCGATGATCTAAGCACAAGAGGGTTTCCTAAAGTCGATGTGCTAAATTTGGACCAAAATAATCGGAGCAAAAGAAATTTCTTAAAGCTTTTTCAAGGTTTGATTCACAGAGCTCTGAGAGCAAACAATCTCTAGCTTTCCACTACACACAATATGCAGAACTGAGGCTGTGCAAAACAAAATAGAGCCCATGTGACCTGCCATCCCATGAATCAATGCAAAATTCACCTCGCATTGCAATAAACAGGTGAAGCAAAGCGAAGTTCATTCAAATCAATGGCACTTCACATTAAAGTTAAGCGGAAGGCAGTAAACCAAGGTGAAGTAGTGCGAAGTCCATTGAATCAATGAACTTTGTGTTCCTAATTTTAAGGCAGAGTAATTTGCTTCACATTGTGTAGCATTACATGGATTGAGGGACAATAAGTGAAATGCTTCACGTAGTGAAGCAGGAGCACTTCACCTACCTCTATCACTGCATGAACTGCATACCTCTATGCAGATAGTACAACAGTACCCCTAAGTCATGGTAGGACTGCATATTGACTTAGACCCAGTTCTTCCATCCCTACATTGAGATAGGACAACACTGTACATATGTCACAGTGATACTGCAGGGTTACATGTACTCTGCTCTCCCATCCCTGCATCAGCATACTACAACAGTTTCTATGTGTCACTCTGTCCATATATCACAGTGTGACCACATGGTTGTTCAGATACTGCACTCCCATCCTTCCATCAAGATATAAGTACAACAGAATGTTTATGTTACACTATCCATATGTTACAGTGAGAGTACAGGGTGCTTCATATCCTGCATTCCCATTCCTCCATCAGCATACTACAACAACATACATAAGTCACACTACCTATATGTCACAATGACAGCAGTGCAACATGTTGATAGTGTGACACATGAATTGTGTTGTACTATTTCAATAGAAGTATGGTAGTGCATGGTCCAAAGGAGCCTGTATTTTCATTGTGACGTATGGACAATGTGACATATGGATACTGCTGCACTATCTTGATGTAGATCGGGAGGGCAGGGTCCTGCAGTGACATATGAATAGTGTTTTCTATGGATTCTGACATACTATGTCAATGTACGGATGAGAATGCATGGTCCAAAAGACAGTGCATTCTCAGCCCCACATTGACATAATAGAACAGTGTCAATATGTAATGTTGGGAACACTATTTATCCATGTAGATAATACAACAGTCCATATACCAGGTTTGGAGTGTGGGGTTATTCACCATTCACTCACATCCCTACAGGTAGATACTAGAAGGGTGTACATACCTAACAGCAAAACCACATCCTGTGCTTACATACCTTCATCCACACAAAAGAACAGTGTGTATATGTCACAGTCACACTGTAGGCTGCTTTCGATCTTGCATTTCTATCCCTCCACAGATGGACACATGTATCTATCTCTGTAAATGCAGTAGAGTGTGGCCCCTATACTTCGACTCATTAGTTATGAACAGGTGTAGCAAAATAGTATGAAATAGATATAACCATCCCATATTAAAAAAACTTTCAGTACAGATGTTCTCCATAGCCTTCTTAACACCTGCTCTCATGTTTGCACAGCATGTGGGTGCACCCCCCAAGACACTAGGATGCAGCAGAAGTGATACAGTTGCTGAAACATGATGATGGATGCCTCTTGTGGTATGTTTACAGAGTTGTATGTTCTTTCTGTTACCTTATGGTGTCTGTTTCTGATTGGTTGTGTAGCCTTGTACCATTCCCTGCTTGTATCTGTGTTTTGTGTGTGTGTGTGTGCATGTGTGTGTGTGTGTGTGAGAATTTGAAGTTAGGGTTGAAAACCTTAACATCGAATTTCCTCATTTTTGTAGCTATGGAAGCAACCGTAACAGTTGCATTAACAGAGGTTTTTTTCAAATAATTTCCTTCCTTTTTGAGATGTTGTAATGAAGTAAATATGCACACGGCCTGTAAAACATTAATTTTTACAGTGGCAGCATGGACCCCATACAACCTTCACTATAGCACACCCTAAAAAAGTACCATACGTCACTGGTAGCTAGTATTCAAAACTTTGTTTTTACATATAAAGTCATACCTCCTACACATGTATGTGTAGCACCATTACATTATATAAAGTTCTGCTTAATTGTAAACCTGAACAACATGCAAATCATATACAGTAATCAAGAAGTACAACAGACACAGAAAATAAGTTTAAAAAAATATTAATCATCGAATGCCAGTTTGTTTTAAAGAAGGCCAAACTGCACAACTCACTGAGTCTCCTAACATCACTGTGCAATTCATCACAGAAGTATATATAACATTTTTAAAAATTATATGAGACTGAGTAAGTCAATGTTCCTGGGGTGGGCAAAAAACAATTGCAGTAAACAATTAACAAACTACGTACACAATAGCATATCCCAAGATTGCTGCTGTAGTGCATTACTATGTTGTAATATTTTAATGTTAAGTGCATCACAAAACATTCCTCACCCGTCCTCTTAATAAAGGCAATCTCAAAAAATCAGGAACATACCTTGAACTGAAATTGAGCAGAGTGTGGGATTTACAATGCTCTTTCACAAATAAATTATTAATATCTGATTGCATATAACAAATCTTGTAAATACATTAATACAATGACAAAACAAACATTATAATAATTGAGTTAAATATTAGCATGTAGCAATATGATTATTAAAAATGTTTCATAAGAATTATTCATAAGAAAATATAAATTATTAACAGTAACATTTAAAAATATTTCTAAAAATACTAGATGCTTAGTAAATATGCTGCATATTCATCCTTCTATAACACATCAAAAACCATGTCATTTAGTCACAGCAGTCATGAAATTTAACAAGCTCTAATGATTAAACTATGTGCAGCACAAAAAGAGCACTGTTATGCAAGTACTATATAACTGTCACAGTTAAATAATGTTTAATATTACAATTTTTACTCTTAACAGTACAGAGAGTTTATAGATCTGTACATAGTTCTAGCAAATGTAATGTTTTTACATGTGTACAATATTAACAGTAACTGTTTATCACAAACCTTGTATGTAATAGATCTCCATAGCAATGTGTTGTTCTCACTACTAAGTAAAGTTGACAGCAAAAATGTCACTTCAAGTGGACACTAGATGGGTGTTAGTGAGAGACAACCTGTATATATAAAATATCAGGTATGTCCTTAGTGTAGTTGAAAAAGTATTGCACAACAACATGTGTGCAAACACACGTAAAGCTGCAGTGGCAGCACTCTAGCACAATCTGCCCTCATGCATCACCAGACAGATGTGAAGCATGTACATAGCATACCCAATGAACAAGAAACATTGCTAACCAACAAACATAGTTATGCTTCAGCCCACCCGTCGGCACAGCGACTGGATTTTCACTTGCAATGCCAGTGACCTGGGTTCGGGAGCAGACTCGGGACGCTGGAGGTCTGGCCAGGGAGAATGGCTTCAGCATTCCATTACAGCTCACTGTCTTCAGGGAGGTGGGAGGCCGATGCCCACTGCACTTGTGTGACCCCAGGTGGAGGCTTGGTGGACTGCAAGCCCCAACTGGAAGGGGACGGATGGCCCAGATGTGCAGTGGACATTGGTATGTAACACCTTGACGTCAGGGGCTTACACTGCATCAAGGAGAGAAAACAGAAAAAAAACACCTGCGCAGTGGATGTTGGCATGTAACACCTTGACATCAGGGGCTCACACTGCATCAGTGGGAGAAAACATGAAAAAAAAAACACCTGCCGACTCCGGGATGATGGGCCTCCAATTAACCCCTGCTCACCAGCCATCTCCAGGGCCCAATGAAATAAAAGATTACAGGGGTTCTGACCCAACCACATCCTCACTCAGGGGGGTAAAGCTGAAGCTACATGGGGGACTGGGAGGTAGGTACTGGTGAGTAGGCAGCAGGAGGATGACCCCTTGGATGCTCCAAAGGGTCGGGGTCGGCAGGCAGTGGGGGGAATAAAGTACAATTTAAAAAAAAAAACATAGTTATATTTCTCAATGTATGTAATGTACAGTGCATTGTCATACAATAGTGTGACAGCAGTCACAACACATTCTATCTCATAGTGCAGCAATGCAGAAATGTACACATTAGTACAACAGAACTACATAGACATGAAATGTTGATATGCAGTTTATGTGATTGCTCCACAGCCAAAGTAAGTGTTGTATGTCATGTGACAATGCACACAGCCTGCACTGATTCAGGTCCACTTAGGCTGTATTTTAGCAAAAATTACAGCAACACCTACATTAACTGTTGGCATCATAAGTCTCTGCATGTGCCTAATCTGTTTCTGCTACTATTCATAAACTGATATGAAAACAGCTGCACATGTACAGGAAAGATTGCACAGTACACTGCTATGACTACTAGAGTGTGTCAAGCAGAGTAAAACCACATTTCCATCCACTACTTTTCTGCCTGGTGAAGGTCATTGTAATTTTTGAGAACCAGGACATGATCATCTTTTAGGTTATAAGATAGTTTCTGTTTAAAAGTGCTCATGTAGTCATTGCATTCCATCCAGCCATTGCTGTACCTCAGCCTTGTCACATAATGTCCTGAATGTGCAGCTGCTCCATGATGGAATACCACAGCCTGAGTATCAAAGCATGCTCCCATGAATTGTACTCTTCCTGCTACAAAATCACTGATTGGTGGGTCAACTCATAGTCCATTTGCATCAAATCTCTGCAAGACTAGAAGAAGATAATGAGAAGTGGTCCTAAGTCATATGGACTGAAGACACTCGCCTCCACACCAGGTATACCTCCAGTCACACTCGGCATTCCTGAGCAGTTGCCTGAACTTCACAGAATGTGCCTGAGGAACATACAATTAAATCTACAGCATGTTTTCTGTTACTTCTCTGTGTAAATGTTGACAAGACTGGCAAGTGCACTTTGTCACATAGGTGACAGTAAAGTACTGTTGTACTGAAATGAGATCTGATTCCAAGCTGTTAATGATTGCCATCATAAACTCAGTCACATCTTGCTGGATGTTATTGTCAAATGTTTGATGGTCATCATATCCACCCAACATAAGTTGTAAGGGTGTCAGAGTCTGTATGCTATTGTCTTGCTTGTCACTATCATTCACAACCTTATTTAATGACTTAGTGCTATGTCATGAGAAGATTTGATAGTACCAACAAAGTGAGGCATGTGGAGAAATGCTTGCATTGCTGAGTTTGCATAGCAGTTTGCTCCAGTACTGTTGTCAAATGCTGGGACAAGAGTCATACCAAGCGTCTTCTTTCATGGAGAAGAGTTTGTCTGTTTTTGTGTTGTGGATTCCTTCTTTGTGCTGTCTGAATTCAGTGCTGCTCTATCTGTCCAGTACCTCTTTTTCATGCCAGAAACTGTGACTGTAGCATTGCAGTCTGCTACGTGCATGGGTGACAGTATAAGAGGCAATGTCAGCTGATACAGAGCACACAGTCCGTTGTACTATATGATGCATCGTCTGTCTGCACAAATTTTATGTGATGCTATGCAGATGATATACAAGCCAGACAAAGTTTGTACACATGAAAGTGCAACATAGCTCATGCCATCTTTAAAGATGCCAGTGCCTATGTCGATCATTGCTGAGTCCAAACTTAAGCCTTGGGACTTGTGTATGGATGCAGCATCTGCAACATACACAGGAAACTATTTCCTAGTCACATATACTGTATGTTTTTCACAATCTGAAACTTAACAGTCATCCTGGAAATAAGAAATGACTGTTCAATGTTGTCAAACTTGACAACTAGTGCCTCTAAGAATGTCTTCTGTACATTGTATTGGAAGTCAATTGTGTGTCCCATTGCACCATTCACAATACCATACTCTACATCAAGGCTGTAGCGTAGCATGATGCATGTATTCATGCACACAGTTAGAACTGCTTCTAATACAGCTGTGTGAGACACATCAGACTTTAGCTCAGACAGTCATTCAGTCAGCTTTGCTACCAGATTCTGACTCAAGACTGCACCATCAACGGTGTCAACTGCATGCAGAGTAATGATTTCATGACTCTGTCTCTGCAACATAATGCTGTTAAATTCAGCACAATGTTTGAGTCGAGGCATGAGACACAATCTGAGCAGTGTCTGAGTACACATTACTGAAGATATCTCATGCTGCAGTTAGAGAAGTGCACTCATTACTGATATGGCATGTGTTCAACAGAGAAACATTGTGTTGTGACAAAAAGCCAATGTGAGCCTGGTCCAACAGTACCTTGTAGGCAAGATCATGACTCTGCTGCATGTTTTTATAAGCTTAATGTAAAGGAACAATTTCCAAAGATGGAATCCTCCACTGCATCCTGTTGTATTCTTAGCTTGCTTTACAGTCAGTGCTGTAAAGACATGCTCTCTGCTCACAGGTACAAGTTGCAGAAGGTCCCCAAACACAACAACACTGTTTCCCCCGAATGGCTCACCATGGTCACTTCAAAGTATCTCCTGGAGACATAGATGGATAAATGCAGATCTCATCACTGATCAAAAGTTTCATCTTGACAAACATTGGTTGCAGCTCAGGTGCCACCTCCCGGGAATGTTTTTGGTACTCTCCTGTTTTGCCATGTTCTACAGGGAGCATAAACAACTGGTATAGAGTCACTCCACCAATGTTGTATGCAGCCAGGCCTGTAGGAGCAGCTACAGCTTCAGACATCACTTCTCCTGTATGTTTCCTTATTTCTGCTGTGATAGCTTTGATAACAAAACTCTTGCCAGTGCCAGCAGAACCACTAACAAACATTAACAATGGTTTGTAGTTTCTGCATATACATTATTTCTTCTCATGAAGGATGCCATGTCTCACTACTTCAGTAACAGTATCATAAGCAGCAAACTGCTGCATATTCAGCTGGTCTATCAGTACACTAGGATCCTTTGTATCATGAGAAGCATGTTCCATGGCACTTTCAACTTCACTCATCAGAACCACAGGATCATTCATTGGGAGAGGAGCTCCAAGAGTACCCTCTCCCTCAGGATCTATGTTTTCCTGAGAATTCCTTGGGGTATCTTCCTCAAGCTGTATCTTAGCTTAATACATCTGCTCCTTTTACAATTCCAGTCTATGAATGCATGTTTCAGACTGTTCACTCTTGAAGGTCTCATATGAAAGGTAGAACTGTTATTCATATGTCTTACATTCTCCTTTAAGTGTGGTCTCATCCCTCCATGGCTTAAAGAGAAACATTAGAGCAAAGTAGTAATGTTCCTTACTGTCAGTTGTAGAGAGACTCAATTTACAGTGGTCAATCAGCCAGGGTTTGTTCCTTTTAGCAAGGCACCCATCAAAGTCTCTGACTTTGTAAATCTCTCATGTTTCATTAGGTGCTATGTTAGTCTTGTAGTCGTACCACTTTGTAGCATGGTACAGGCACATGTCATCCATCATACTAGCCTAGTGTGGATAGTACGTGTCAATCTGGTTGTTCTTCAAAATGCTCTTGGATATTGGGTGGTGCATAGCCAATTCTTCAGTCTCATCATGAAACTTCAAAACATGCCTTCATTTCTCTTTGCAGTTAACACTGAGAAATTGTACAGCTTCAGACTTGCCATACAAGCATATTCCAATCAAGCAATCACTGGCCTCATATGCTCCACACTACCTGTGAGACATTGTCTTTAATCCCAGTGACCAAAGCTGAGAGCTCAATGATCAACTGGAAATTGCAGTATCTTCCCAAAGCTCAAGCAAAGTGGTCTGCTCATGTTTCCTGATGTACAATGTGATGTCCCGAACAAAAGACAGAGAGTAATCAGCCACAAACTGCACATCAATGTTTGTCTGCCACATCAGGAGAAGAGCAGGGTTGTAGCCTTTGATGAACACCTCATTCTCCTGTCTGGGCAACTCAGAGACCCTTTTACTGGACTTTGCCTTGAGATGGTGATGCATGGCTGAGAGCAAGTCATTCATACATCCTTTCTGGCAGACATGTCTAGAGAAACCAAATCGACACCTGGTGTACCACTCATTGCGACTCTTGACTGGTCAGTGGCAGTACTTCCCACAAAGATGCCGCTGAAACTTCTGCACCAGCTTCCACAGTGTTGGACTGTCATGCTTGTCAGGGATGTGACAAGTGATGTACTGCTGAATGAAGTTCAGCACTTCAGCTGCTTCATTCTCACCAATATGTGGAGCAGCTTTAATCCACAATATATGGATGTGTGATGTGCCTCGTGCCTGGTATTCCATCCTCCAAAAGTAGTGCTCGACTAATTCAAGAGGTGGATTGACCTTTGACAATATAAATGTCAATATCTCATGGAAGCAATAGTGAAAATGTCGGGACACAGAAACTAGATCCAGCGAGCACATCTCACCAAGTGTCATTGATGAAATACCATCAACATCAGCATTTGCCTACCTCAACAGTTCAACTAATTCATCCCAGCTGTACTCTGCACAGTTCAGAGTTATGAACCAACTAGCTGCACCATACTCACACAGCATGGTAATGACCTCTGAGTGTCTACGATACCAGGATTGTTTTGTGCCATGCAAACTAGAGAGTATAGACCTCAAATTCACCTGCAGTGTTTTGTCTTTTTCTTTGCATTTAGGAGGAACTCAACTGATGTGATTCTATCTAGTGTAGTAGTCAACCACAGCATATGTGCAATGGATGCAGAGAGGAAACTAAGCTCACTGTCCCACAGCAGGTGGAACAAATATTGTATGTTCCTATGGAATAGGCCAACCTTGTTTAAGACTCTTGATGTACGATATTCAGCACCTTGAACATTCACCTCACTTGCATCCAAACGACCTCTTGCACTTTGAAGAAATAAATCTGGGAAACAGCATACTTCCAGTCTTTTCACCCATATGCTAACAGGACAACCTTCAACCTGTTTCATCTGGTACAGGTCAATACTATCACCAGTTGGATCCCTATCATGTAAATGGTGAATTGTGTACTGCTCTTCCACATCTTCAAGAGTTGTGACATTGACCTTCTGAATCATTGACTTCCTAGTGTCCACCACTCCAAACTGAGCACTCATATCAGAGAGTTCATCAGTGTCAAGGTCAGCATAGAAAGTATTATTACTTTTCAGGTAGTGTAGAGCACTTTTCACTTTTTACACACATTGACATCATCTTGCCAAATGCCCTTTGACTTTGTTGGGACACCATTCCTTAGTATGACAACACTGTTTTCATTTGAGATTGTCTCCACATTGTCTTTCAGAGGAAGTGGCAAATACATGATAGACCCTTTCAGAGACTTCACAAGCTCTTTCTGGGGTACTTTCCATGTCTTTGTATTCAAGCACAGAATAGTCTGAAACAGTTTTTATCATTTGTATGAGGATCCATTTAAACATATTCAGTATAGCAATCTCAGTAGGTGTAACATCTGCCTCCATGTTGTTCAGTACAGACTTCGGTGGCAGGGTGCCATTCTTCACCTTTGTGAAACAGTACTTACACATGGTAACCACTGGGTCCAGGTTAAAGTCATGCTTGACTAGTAGGTAAGCCAATAGTCATGCCCACATGTCATTAAAAGATGCAATGTTTTCCAGATCAACTGTTACAGTCTGGTGCCTGCAAAGTAGTCTGTGATATAAGACACACAGAGCCAAACTTCTCTCTCTCTTTGCCAGTTCAAACTTGGCAATAGGTTTCCCAAATATCTTCAATATGTTGGATTCCGGAAGAGTGAGAGCACATGCTGCAGTGGCAGAAGTATCATCACATGGTGCATCATAACATTTACTATTCCATTGCACATCCTGTATCACAATTTTTTCAGCTTCCATATCTCATGCTTTCAATGAGTCATCAAGCTGTTTGTATTCTGACACAGCTTTTCTCATCTGGTATATTTTACACACAAAGCTGACAATCACAGGACTGTGTGTAACAAGCATGCACATATGATGAAATACACTGTTGCACACACCGCTATCTAAGCAAGCCAAGGAATGCCCCAGCAATCCTTTATGCTTGCAAATTTCAGAGATCAGTCTTGTATAATAGGTTGTATCTCTGTTTCTTCTTTGTGGCAACAAAACAATTCACTAACTGTGTGATAGCATCAAAGGATGCTTACCTGAGATTACAAGTTTCATTACATCCCCACGATGCACAACTTTTCCTCTGCGTCTCAGTAGTTGAGTCTGTGTCATCATCTGACACACTTACTTCATCAGTGTGTGTGACACTCAACATGTTACAAGCCTTACCACACTCGTCAACATAAACTGTGAGTTCCTTAGAAACTGCATGGTAAGACTCTTGCCAGAAAAAGGCCTCCAAGTGCTGTATATGTAGCCATACTCCTTTAAAGACTTCACAAAGTTGCCTCTGTTCAGAGTAACAACACCTTGTAGCCTAGTAAGAACAGAGTTCACAGCACCACTGAACCATTCAATCTCTGTCATCATTTGTCTCCACAAACATGATAGGACAGAAAGTGCCATGTTCACAAAACTATGAATCCTAAGACGTAGTTTCATCAAGGCATGTTGACTCTTGAGTCGTTTACCCGAACAGCTCCCTTCAGCTTCAGAGCACCAACAGCATGGTCACCGGCAGAGTGCTCTACAGTTGTTGTTGAACAACTGATGATTGCAGACGTCTCAAAAGCAGCAGTCAACCTTTTCCTATGTCCAAACCTTCTAGTTGCCTTGACTTTTGTCATGGCATTTTTACTACCTACATTACTCTTCATCAAATTAACACTGCTACAACACTTAGCCCTCCTACGTCTATTCACTTGTCTAGCTCTTCTAGGCATTCTAGCAGGATACAAACACAGGTTTTGTGTTATGTAATGATACAGGATCACACATGTAAAAAAAATGAAAACAATAATTAGTTTCTAGAAACTATTCATTTACTATAAGACATTCATCTCAGATAGTAATAAAAAAACATCACTATGTACATCCAATTTCCATACAGGCTCAACACACAAACAAACGGTATAGTGGTTATAATGACTGTAATAATTAAAATAATTAAAAACATATTGAACAAATAAACCCTCTATATGAAAACTGACAATTTATTATTGTCACAAACACTTTATCTCAAAGGAAAACTTTTTAAAATGCATGTAGTTAGTAAAAGCGAAAATATTTTTGAGATAAGATTTTTTAGTGCACAAAAGTTTTAGAGCTTCTTGAGTAGTCCCCATTCAAATGAATTATGTTTGTGAGGTACAATTTTTTTGCCGTGAATGTTTTCAAGCTATGTGAATGAGCGTAATTAAAAGCAATTACGTTGTTGAGGTTATAAAAAGAAGCCACGCAAGTTTTCATGGTGCGAGAATGCGCTCCATTAAAAGGAACTATGTTTTTGAGGCAAAAAAATGTAACTGTGAAAGTTTTCAAGCTACATGCATATGCTTCATAAAAAGGAAAAGTGTTATTGAGGCAAGAAAATGTGGCCTCAATAGTTTTTGAGTCACGTGAATGCACTGCATAGAAATTAATCATATTGTTGAGGTAAAAAAAAAAATAACTGCAAAAGTTTTTGAGGTACGTCAGCACACTCCATTGAAATGAATTATGTTGTCGAGGACAAAAAAGTTACCATGAAAGTTTTCGAGATACGTGAACATGCCTCATTGAAAGCAATGTTGTTTTCATGGTGTGATTTTATGTTACCTCACCACAAATAACATACCCGAGATCGTCACATACATTACATCAGAATGTGACTGTGATAGCATTAAATGTTGTCATGCCATGACTTTGTTACTGCCCTTGTTTGACCCTCAACCTTTGTTTCTCACAATGCTTTGCAACTAGGAAGTGACTGTAATTGGCTCCCAAAAATGCTAGTAACCACAAAATAATGTACAGACCATTAATACAAGTTACACATCCTGATTATGTTGTGAAAAGCACACAGAATCAACATACTCATTAAGGAATAAGTGGTAATGTGACTAAATTCTTAACTAAGCACACTAGGAGTGGCCATGTGTTTTTTTTTCTGATAAATACACCCACAGACCACAGTTAACCAATCAAAGGTCAGATAAGCAAGACTGACAGTCCACAGTAGTAAATGACAGCACACCACTAATTTATGCAATTTTAATAATTCTCAAGATATTTTTCTGCATCACAGGAAATTCTTCAACACAGCCAATCATACTAGAATAAAATTCATGAAGAAGGAAATAACTCCATTTTGCAGAACCTGTTGACACTGACTGCATCTACAGTAAGTACATCACATTAAAATTATCTTTAAAATGTTTCCTTTGTTTATTGTTTCCTACTTAAAATAGGCTTGTTTAAAAGCTTTTTCCCCTGCATAGCTTACTATAAGGCTAACCATGTAGAATGATTTATTTAATAGCAAATTTTAGCAAGTTAGGACAGAGCTTGAAACATTACTCACCACCACAAATGCCTGCTCAAAAGGAAGGGAGACCACAGTAGGCACGTGTATATTTTGCAAGTTAACAACAAATCAGAATGGCTCTTGTGCTGTGTTCTTTCAAATGATCCAAACAGAAACTTCCAAATTCCCATCAAAACATACCGTGATATATTTGACTTTCACCCAATCAAAATCTATTCACATTGGCATATGTGAAGTGTAATTTTTTTATCAGCACATACTTAGTGCTATCAGCCAGTCAATATTTTTAAACCCCCTGCTGCTATCTGCCTGTACAATAATTCACTATCATAAGGAAAGTTGCTTAGCCAGTCCATTAGATCTCACTAGCCACCAAGAGAAACAGACTGACTTTTTGAGCTCTCTGTCACTCTGTTTTCTAAGGAACACTCAGTATAGCAGAAAACTCCAGAATCACAGTGTGGATGGAAGGCAGCAGTTTAATTCATCAAGGTGGTTAATATGTTCATAGAAGTCAATTTGGTAGTGACTTAAGCCTTCTCAATTGCAAGGTTTACTGGTTTGACAAGGGAGGTATGAGATGGGAGCAGCTCATGCCAACCATGCAACATCTCTTGAGCAACCACTCTGTGCCAGACGTACTGCTGGTCCATCTCAGAGGGGAATGATTTAGGTGACAAAAGGTGGATAGATTTAGTGGCTGAAGCTAAACTGGACCTAGCTTCAGTTTCAGAGATGTTACCAACCTGTAAGAATCTGTATTCAGACATTACAGAGCATATGGTCTGGTGTGCCGATCAACACATGTATCTGGTTGACAGAGCCAGGAAAAAAAATAAATATACACATCTCTGCTTTTTTACATGATTTGGGTATGCACACAATTTGTCACCCTCAAATTAAGTATTTTAAAGATTGGCTGTATCTACATATGATCATATGAACATATGAAATTACCAGCAGAAAAAGGCCCACAGGTCTATCAAGTCTGCCCGATTGTGCAGCTCTTAGTTTCATATTACTACAGCTGCCACAGCCCCACCCAAACCCCTCCTTTCCTCCCCTTTCCTGGTCTTCCCTCCTCTGTGTTCTAATCTGTACTAATCCTGCCCTTGATTCTATCCCAACCCTGCTTAAAGCTATCCACTGTCCTCTGTTTGATTAACTCCTCTGGCAGTGTGTTCCATCTTGCCACCACTCTTTCTGTAAATTAGTGCCTCCTCATCTCCCTCTTGAACCTTCCCCCTTCCAAGTTAAGGCTGTGCCCCCTAATGACCCTTCCCCCCTTTAAATGGAACAGTCCTCCCTTTCTGACTTTGTTTATGCCTTTCAAGTACTTAAAGGTCTCTATCATGCCATCTGTTTCCCTTCTCTCTTTGAGCAAATACATGTTGAGCTCCCTCAATCTTTCTTCATATGACAACTCACCCAGTCCTGTGATCATTTGTGTAGCCCTGCACTGCATCCCGTCTAGTAATCTCACATCTTTTTTGAAGTATGGGCACCAGTACTGCACACAGTACTCCAAGTGAGGCCTCATCAGTGATCTAAATAAGGTTAGGATGACAACCTCCCTACTAGAGGTGATCCCTCTGGCAATGCAACCTAGCATCCTATTTTACCTTGCTGCCACCCTCCTACACTGTGCTGATATCTTCATGTCCCATCTGACTATTACTGCAAGGTCCCTTTCATCCTCTGAATCTGTTACCTGCTCTCCCCCAGCCAGAGGCAGGTCCTGGGATTTCTTGCTTCGAGGTGCATGACCTTTCACTTTTCAGGATGAAACCCCAACTGCCACTCCATAAACCAGTGTTCAAGTTTAGCTAGATCCTCCCTGAGTGCCTGCCTCCCTTTCTGTTCGTCCACTTTTTCACACGTCTTAGTGTCATCCATGAACAGGCTAATCTTACTCTTCAACTCCTCTGCAATGTTTCCAGTGAAGACATTGAACAAAACTGGGCCCAGCACTGAACCCAGTGGTAACCCACTTGTTATTGGCCTTGGCTTGGATGTCTCCCCCTTACAACTACCCTCTGTTGTCTGCCTGCAACCAGGTCTCAACCCACCCAACCAGTTTCTCCCCTTCGCACATGTCCCTCAATTCTGTGTGATAATTGCGAGCGCCGAACGGCGACTCACATTATCACGACATCAGGGTGGCCAAAACAATTTTGCCACCCTGACATCCTCAGTGCATGGAAGAATGGTGCTGGGGATTTCTATACTTTGCTTTCTGTGGGGGAGCTTCACCTCAGCACCCCCCTACTCATGGATTCTCAACTCCAGGGGGCAAAATATAAATAACGTTTGGGCCGGGCACAACAAAAAGACAGTAACACCCAGACCCAGACCCAAACCTGGAACCCCAGCATCGCAAGCGGAGGACAACCCACGATGCCACAGCACAGCTCAGCAGCTGACCACAGTGTCACCCCCTACATCCCATCTGCCCCATCCCAGGCCACACTCACCGTGCTTGCTCCCCCCCACTTGCGTGTACGTATAGTGACATCCTGTCACTAGGGTTGCCCACCATCCCACATCCAGTCGATCTCCCTGTTCCCTCGCCTTTTGGGATTTTGCCCACATCACATGTTCGTTTTGGATGGCACCATCTTCCGGGTGCCAACCTCACATGCTACCCTGTCCCTCAGCTTACCTATTAATCTCTCATGGGGCACTGAGTCAAAAGCCTTGCTAAAGTCCATGTACAGGACATCCACAGCGTGGCCTTTGTCAACTGCCTTAGTGACCCAGTGCCCTACTCTCCCATGGGCCCTGCACTCCCACTTACTATGTAAAGTTTAAGTGGTTGATGGAATCATGGGCCCAGATGAGGCGGGGCATGCACTACCACTTTTACATATTACTATGCAAAGTTGAAGTGTTTGATGGGAACATGAACCCAGGGGAGGGGGGAAGTGGGAATGATGGTGGTGTGTATGGATGAGGTGGAGGAGGGAAGAGGTATTCCTAACATCATATTTCCAAACTTCTGTTGTTGTACTAGCAACCAAAAAATGATGCATTAATGGATTTTGTCTCAATCAATTTCCCTTGTTTTTGAAAAACTGACATGTAAGAGGTTAGTGGTATATGTTTGTGGTGACATGGGCCCTCCGGGCCCTGCGCTCCCTTCTGTTGCCCATTTTTTTGTGTGTAATACTGTGCTTATGTGGGAGCACAGGCTCTCTGGACCCTGCACTCCCATTTATACATAACAACAGAGACATACAGTAGCCCTATAGACCTGAAAAGGGACCCTTGCAACACTAATTTGCCAATATCTCAGTAACTGTACAAACCTATGGAAAAAATTTCACTTCAGGTGTAATCTATGACTTAGAAACCTTCTCACGTGCTTAGTCCACCTGAAGGTGAACTAAGCTGTAATATCAAAAAATCCATATCTCGCTTTGTTTTTGAGATAAGGGTGCTGAAAGGTGCTGCAGGGCCACAAGATTATCCTATGGGAAATTTCTCAACTTCAGAGCACTGTAACTATGGGCACATTGAATGTTTTGGTACCAAACCTCCAAAAGGCACTTCTGTGGAACCAAGGCTTGCCACTCTGCAAATTTCAGCCCAAAAGCACAATCCACCTTTGCACAATGAAGTGACAAAGAAAACAGTACATGAAAAAATGTATTCGAGCAGTGTTTTCATGATAATTTTTATGTGTTTGTGGCACTCCTATCTCTATAATGGGAATATTTTTGAGCACAAAAATATGTTGCCAGGCCACTTTTTTTTTTTGTGCGAGGTCATTACAGTGCACAAAAAAAATTTTAATGCAACAACTTTATGGCAGAGAAAATTTGAAAAACATATTTCCAGACCACCTGTTAAAAAACTAATGCCTTGGTCATGTTCCTAAAGGCTTGATTAGGAAAACACAACTGTTGGTATTTACCAAAGGGCATAATTTTATGAGTTACGATGGTTTTTGTCTCTCATTAACTGAAAACAAGATGGCACCAGCACTAAAACAAATTCAAGGAGCATGACAACAAAAATGTGATCCGAAGGTTTTCGCAATGCACGTATAAATTTTCCCATAGGCTATAATGGACATGAAAACTTGAATAACTTTTGAACGGATTAATATTTTTTCACCAAATCTTCAAAAGGCACCAGTTCAACCCAGGCCACATCTAGAGATGCAAATTTGAATCCACTCAGATGCATTTTTCAGTCCATTATGCCCAACCAAAAAATGCACTCAAGTTGGTAATTTTCACTTTTTGGAGACTCTACTGTTCTGCACCGTACATCTGGCCATACTGAAACTATCCAACTCCACAGATCTATGGATGGAGATAGTGCATGCAAAATTTCAGGCAAATTGGACAAATGGTTGCAAAGTTATTATAGTGCAAACTTTGGGGTTTAACATTAAAGTGGCACTTCAACCCTAACGATACCTGTACTACCATGCAAATATATACATATATATGTATGTATATGTATATATATATATATATATATATATATATATATATATATATATATATATATATATATATATATATATATATATATATATATACACACACACACACACACACACACACAAAGGACTGTTGCTAGCCATACAGGCCACTGTGCGTAAAGGCACATTGTGCCTGCCATAAATAATATTTACAGACTGCAAAACAAACCTGCAAGATATGTGGGGAATAACAGTTCCATATGGGGCGAAGATATTTACTACCACAATGTCATTTATAACAGCTGAAAAAACTGGAAAAAACACCATGTTGCTGATTTGCTACCAAAAAGTCAGGCTGGTAGGACATTCAAAAAGAAAATTTGACTATGTCTCCACTATATGGAGACACGGAGGGTAGGGACAATATCTGTCCAAGACAGATTTGTCTTTAAGATAGTTGTGAACTGACATTTTCCCATGGAGACTCAACCATAGAATATCCCACATATGAGAGGGAATCTTACGGTTAGTAAGTTGGGATAGTGCATGCTGGATATGAGTGGGGGGGACAATTTTTAATCTCTAAGGGGGATGAAAAAATTAAGAGTAAGAAATGATTCACAGAGTTTACTCTGGATATGGTACGAGCAGTCATCAAATGATAATTGCCATACAAACAGCTGTTTAACTGAGGATTGTATGTAAGTTGGGAGAACATGGCTGTATCTCCAACCCAGTGCTCGGATATGAGCAGGTGATGAAAAAGCAAGCAAGTATCCAATCAGATAACAAAGGTATCCAAGTGGGGGGTGGTCGGATAAAAGGGGGTGAAATTGGTGGAAATAAAAACACAGAGGTAAAACACCACTGGGTGGACCATGTGAAGGCCCCCTTGGGAAAATGTTCTATAGGTTACATCCCATTTTATTGGGTTGAGATGAGCTCTCTATAGGCCTTGGAAAAATAAACTGAATAACTTAGTATCAAAAGGGAGGGCTGGAACACACAGCTTAAGTAGGTGAAGCAAGGGAGCAACAGGGATTTGACTAAATAGACATGCTTTAACTTTGCCTGTACCTTGAGTTTCCAAATCAAAAGCTTTCTTTCTGCCTTAGTCAAACAAGTCTCACAATTAAAAATATCAGTCATGGGGAGGTTGTAGTAGATACCCAATAACTTAATAGGGGCATCCAGGACAGGGATACCCCCAATATGGGAGGGGTGCTCAGTGTTCATTTCAGGTCACGGGATCGCACCAATGGTGAGCCTGACAGCCAGCCTGATCCATCTTGAAAATGCTGCATGGGTCTTTAAGACATGCCTACTGCTTTAAAAAGCATGAGCACGTGCAGAGGCACGCATACATCAGTAGCACATAGAACAGCAGCAAAGCAGACTCTTTCATCCTGGGGGGTGCTTCTGTGAGGTAGGATTGAGTACTGACTGAAGAACACCCCTTTGGGGCATGTCACACAGTCTACAGCACAGAAATGTAATAGAAAAGACGAGTTCGTCCCCGGGGGCATTTTTGGGAGGCAGGACTTGGCGCTGACTGACTGAAGAACGTTCCTTGTGAGTGTGTCACACAGCAGTAAATGTAAAATGAGTGTTGGCTGCAAAACAGAAGAGTTCATCCCCAGGGGCATGTTTGGGAAGTAGGACTAAGGCAGGACTGACTGCCCTGGGGGTGTGTCACACAGGACAGCACTGCACAGTATGTTGGGCACCGGTGGCATTGAACATCCGTGGGAGAGGATGTCAGTTAAACATGATGGACACATTGGGGATGGGAGTTTCTGACAATATCAGCCACACAATGGCTGAAATGGATTGCGATGGTTGGGCGCTTCTGTTCTGTACCATGTGATGTGCACAGAGACACATTACATGGTACAGACCAGCTACCAAGACTGCTTCTCTTCACTGTAGATTGTGCAGTTTGTTCTGGAGACCCGTCATGTTAGCAGGCAGCACAGAACTAGCATCAGTGAGTTTGATCAGATAGTGATTCTTGTGTTCAAAAACCAGATCAGTTTAGGCAATTTCAGCTTTAATATTGAAAGCTGTAAGAGCCACATATCAGAGACATTACTAATTTTGCTCTTATACTGTAAGTGAAATAATTAGATCTCTAACTAGATTAAGGGCAGCAGCACATACTGAGTGCAAGGGTTGAGTTGTGGGGCCTCTGCCCTCAATGATCTCCAGGCTTCTACTAAAAATCAGAGGTTGGAGGACTCGGCAGTGTGTTGTAATGAAGAAACACAAATAAAAATATTTTGGGAGAAATCTGATCAGTTTGAATATTTTAAAATAACTAACTAAGAGCAGTTGTGGCTGCAGCTCAATAATCTAACCAAGGAGCACAGGCAGCAGGGAAAGACACAGAAAATATTGAATTGCTGGAAGTGAATAGTACTGGAAAGAAAGACTAAAAGGAACAGATCTGTGTGTATGTGTATGTGTGTGTGTGGGGGGGTGGAGCTTTTGTATTCAGTTGCTGACAACCTCAGCAGACAGGGAAAGCAACAGCAGAACTGATAAATAAAATCAATTAAAATGAAAAGAAGAAAAAAACAGCATGGAAAAACAAAGAATAAAGCTTAATTCAGAGGACTCGGATGAGGGCATGGGCCATGTAAGTGGGCTGTCTCTCTCTTGTTCACATAGTTTGAAGCAAGGCACCGAAAGCCACAGCAGAGTGAACAAGTGAATTGAACATAAATAAAAAAAAAAATAACTGCATGGAAGGGAAATAAAGCAGTGGAGTTTGAGTGCAGAATCTGTGTGGGGCTCTCTGTTGTTAACACATTTGGTGGTATAGGCAGGTGAAGCCACAACAGATTGAATGAGAAAGTAGTTTTACGAAAAGAAAAAAGAAATATCAGAGTGGGTCTGGAAAAAGAAATGAATTCAAAGCAAGCAAGCAGAAGGTGGAGTGACTGTGTACACAATTCCCTGAACTAACTAAGGGCCCAGACCTATGACACATCCCAGGACATTACTCTACTACTGTACTGACTTGTTCTGCATCTCACATGGATGGTGTAGTGTGAAAAAAGATAGTCTCAGACACAGGAGTTTACAGACTTGTTTTTTATTTTATTAAACCGTGTAAGTCAGTGAAACATTAAATCTCATACATTAGACAATACTGCAAGGCTAAATGTTCAATTTTCAACAGGACTTTCACTTATTGTACTTATGTTACTGTTCACACTTGCTTTTCCTCCTACTTATGGCACGCTAACATGAAATTTTCACTATAGATCTCATTCCAGAGTTAATAATTCTTGTTTTAAAAATATGTATTAAATTGGCACATGACTCACATTTTCATAAAATGACCCACCTTGTCAGTGGGTCAATTGACCTACCAAATTTTATTTCTAGAATGAAAACTGGGTGCTCACATGAAGGGTAGACAACTGGGACAGCTACGCTCTTCCCATAGTTAATGGAGGAACCGGAAAGGCGTGAAAAGAAGGGAAGGAGAGCAGAAATGGAATCCTCCTGGGCATTATCCTGTATCAAGATGCAGACATCATCTGCATAAGCCAATACACATAATTCTGCTCACTCTGGGGTCAGGGTGATCCCCCTGAGGTGTTGGTGGTGGTGTATGAGGCACAATAAGGGATGAATGGAAAATATATAGAAAAGGGGGCTGAGGGGGCAACCTTGCCTCACACCCCAAAGGGAAATGAAATGCTGGGGAAGCCCATACTGACTAAAGACAGAAAAAAGATGTTAATGTACCACGTGGTCAAAGACCATCTCCTGACCTAGGGAAAGCACAAAACTGTGACACTGACCACGGCAACCCTGTTCAACAGTTCACGTAAAAGAATGAGGTGCTCGGTAATTTGATGTGCAAGGACAAAGCAACACTGGGAAAGGGAGAGTAATAATTCTGCAGCCGGTGAGAGGTGGGCAGCCAACACCCAAGCTAGGATTTTATAATCAGTGTTAAGGAGGCACAATGGCCTCCAGTAGGACAAGAGTGTTCTGTCATATTTTTTATATAAAAAGATGAGAAGAGCCCAGGACAAAGTGGGAGGAAGGACTGCCAAATGCAAAATTTGGTTATGCAGTATTACCAGAATAGGGAAGAAGTAAGTCAAAAATGATTTGTAAAATTCTGATAGATGGCCATCCATGGCAGGGGCTATGTTAGAGGGCTGACCATGAATCACTGTGACTACTTCAGCTAGGCTGACCAGGTGCTGCATAGAAGCCATAATATGGTCAGGAAGGGGTGGGAGGCAGTATAGCACAGTGGTTTAAGGCTCTGAGCTGCAAATCTGGAGACCTTTGTTTGAATTCCACAGCCCCCACTTGTATACTGTGTGACCCTGAGCAAGTCACTTAACTTCCCTGTACTCCCAGGTCGCACCTGTAAACAAGCTTTCAGCTTAGTGTGCTACTCCTTTTTAAACAATTGAAAAAAAAATGGAGGGGGAATGGGTGACAGATCAATGTATAAAGGAATGCTTATTGTCCTGAATGCTTGTTGAACGTGAGCTTGCACCAGGTGAAGCATATCAACAAGGTCTGTGAGTAAGGGATCCTGGGGGGACCGATGGAGTGACAACATAGGTTGGCTGTGAAAGCGATCAGCACATGCTTTAAACATGTCAGTAGATCGCTTGTGGTTCTGAGTGCCAAATTTGCTCTCAGATGCCAGGGAAGTGGCCCTGTTGTACTGGTAAGCCAACATTTGGGAATTAACTTACAAGATGTCAGCAGTAAGGTCTACCACCGATAGATGCATGTGGGATATTAGGGCCTGGAGGCAAGATCACAGAGCCAGGTATCTAAAATAGCGGGCAAGGTGTTGGAAAAAAGATTGAAATTCTCTTTAGAATCTTCCCACCACAGTCCGTAGTTCTCATAGGCCCCGAACTCCATCCACCTGTCCAGGAAAATCTGTAGCCAGGCATCCACCATGGGGTCAGGTAGAATGGAGGAATTCAGCCTCCAGGGTCATCTGGTTGGAACTGAGGAAGATCCTATAGCAAAGGAACAAGAGATCACCATGTGGTCAGAAAAGTCAACTGGCAAAAGCCAGGAAAGAAGAATCTGTAGAGGGCTAGAAAGAAATAAAAAATCAATTTGGGTTTTCAAAAGGCCCTTTGTGAATGTGGGTTGGGGGGGGAGGCATTTGCATGGTTCATTGACAGTCTTGCAGGTGAGCAGAGGAAACCAATGAATTCAAAAAGTTGGCATCACAGAACACTTTAAAGGTCTGGCCCCATGGTCATCAAGACTCAACCCCCAACTAAAGTCACCTCCGAAGACCATGCTCTTAGTGGTATAAAGGAAGGGTTGAACTGCAGTAAACAGTCTGACCCTGTTGGATTTAAGTTGGGGAGCATAAACGTTAATAACTCGGATAGAATGAGGTCCTATCTGCAAGTCCAGGAGCAAAGCTCTGCCGGATTGTATGTCAACCAGCCTTCATACCTGGAAATCAAAACCCCAGAGTAGGATGTCCACCCCTGTCACACATATCCAAACTCTGGAACTAGTAGAATGGACCATGCATCCAAAGGTTTTTAGAGGCTCTCAATTCATGGGCAGTTTTGAGTCAAGTGTCCTGGATAAAAAAATGTCCTCAGGGAGTGAATCAATGATAGAGAAGGTGAGCATCTATTTCTGGTGAGATTTAATACTGGTGAAATTGATAGTCAACACAGTCAAATGCACTTAGAGATGGGGTCTAAAGGAGTAAGAGGGAGCCCCCCCCCACCTTTCCCAGTTTGGGAGCAGGTCATTTTTTTCACACCTATTTAGTGGACTGTTCCTCTATAGTATCCTCAGCTTCAGAGAAGGCATTTTTAGTGGAAGATCTGAGGGAGGTGTCAGAACCACCATCTTCATCCTCAGTATCTCCACAAGGGGAGGAAGATGCCAATGCTGCATAAGCATTGCGAAAAGTAAGGTCAGACATCTTTATGGGTTTTGTTTTACCACCCACTTTCCTACCCCTCTTCTTTTGGGCAGGGGACAGAATCCGCTCACACCCATGGATGTAGGGGAGGAGGTTGGAAGCTGTGGAGTCGGGAGGATCAAGGGTACCATGGCAGATACAAGAGGTGGTGGACTGTGCTGAGGGGGCACAGCAGGGTCCTTCAAAGCCTCTGCTAGGTCCTCCTGAGTAGGATCAAGGCCTAAAGAGGCATGAGCACTGGCAGGGGGGCCATGGAGATCCAGGCCTTCTGGTGGGGTGAGTGGGGAAAAATCCTCATCCACTGGAGTCACCAAACCTTGGCCTTGTGTTATTAAGGCATCCTGGTTCAGACCATCAGTGCAGTTGTGAGGTGCCCACAGACAGGATAAAAAGGTGTGACCTGATTCCTCAGAGAGGTTGCACCTATTCAGGTTGGAGCAGGAGGGAAGGATATGTCTATATTCCAAGCAGCCATTACAGTGAGCTACATCACAGACATAACTGAGGTGGGTATGGAACCTGCACATATGGCATGTTTTTGGCTAGCCTGGGTAGTAGCAGACACCCTTGTTTCAGCTGATGTAGAAATTGCCTGGCAAATGGGTGATGCCCATGGCAGTGTGGCGGACCTGGAACTGCACCTTCCATCCTCCCGTCCAGACCTGCTAGCTGTCAGTAATGGGGGTATGGGTATCTAAGACCTCATATAGTTTATGGAGCCAATACAGGACGTCCATAATATTGACACTGTCATTGCGGAGCTGCAAAGTGATAGTCTTGTAAGTAGGTTTAGATAACGGGATGGTGAGAAAGGGGAACCATAAAGAAGCCTCCTTAAGTTTTTCATACTTGAACTGAAAATGGTCTAGTCAGAAAGAAGTACAGAAACTTGATATCAAAAGTCTCTTCACCAGGGATGAGAATGATGGCATACTGTTCTGCCATCAGGAAACCCAGGGAGTCTTTAAGTAGATTGTGAATAACATAAGTCCTGTCCTGGAGCAAGTTCAGGCCCCCTCAGTATTGGATCTAGACAATGTTCCGCATCAGGATGGGTTCTCTGGCTTGCTGGAAAAGGTCAGACATTTTAAATGAGCCAGACTCTCTGGTCCGGGTGGCAGTATCAGCAGTGAAATCTGAAGGGGAGTTATGAGCCTGTTCTAGGCTTCCCAGAGTGGGGTTAGGCAAGGAAGAGTTACATTGGGAGATAGAGGAGGTAGAATCCACAGTGGAGACCCCTACATGAGGGAGTCTGTTGAATATCGCTGTGAGGGGGGGCCTTTGTGGGTCCCACTGGTAAAATGGTGGAAGAGCCACTGGCTGCATAGGGCTCAATAGGGACCCACAATACCCCATCCTCGGCTTTCCTGCAGCCGGCTGCAAGGATCGCAGCTTCAGCCGTCCATTTGCTCATTTGTCTGGTTGCCAGTGGAGGAGTAGAAGAGACAGCCGGTGTTCTCTCCCCATCAGCTGGGGTTCTGGGGAGCTGTACAGCATCCCGTAATGCAACAGCTGGGTCAGGCAAACAGAAAGGCAAGTTTGGATGTTAAGAAGCAGGGCCAGCCACTGGAGCAGCTGGTGAAGCAGTGGCAGCGGCCAGCAAAAAAGGAGCACATGGTTCAGAGGGCAAAAAATGTCCTGTGTCAGTTTCTCCCCAATCAGTTTGGGGGACATGTTGAGGCTGGGTGTCCTGTTGATGATGGAAGGGCAGAGCATCTACCTTTGGATCTGTGCCCTGTGTCAGCTCCATGGATGCTGAGGAGTCTAGGGGAGTCAGTGCAAAGGGCTGTGGGAGAGCGGAAGGTGCCGTCACCATGGGGGGGGGGCGTAACTTGAAACTCCAAGGCAGCAGGTGGAAAAGAAGATGGGGAAGTGTCCAGGTCTACAGCCATATTGGCAGGTGTCAGAGGGGAACAAGTGCAAGCTGCCATTCTCTGGTGTTTCTGTAGCTGGTAGAAAGTGTCCTCTTCTGTCAACATTTGGAGAAGAATCCTTTGGTATTCTGCCAGGTTATGTTCCATGCATTGTTCATCTCTGAGGGGATCCATAGTTGGGGTCATCGGGAGCGGTGGTTTGTTCAGGATTACATCCATAGCAATTAACTCCATGGTGCTAGCTTCAGTGGTGGTTCTGAATCAGAACATCAAGGAGGCCTCAGAAGAGACAGATGCAGGGGTGGAGTCTGACTTCCACACTTCAGGCACATTGGTGCACAGCATTACCGGTACAGCTACCATCTTGGCATGTTGCCCTATGGCTTAGGGTCCCCCTACTGGAAAGAGTAGGGGAAATTTTTATTAACATACAGAAACAAACAAAAAGTATTTCAACCATCTGTCTACAGTTCTTAAAGACAAAACACAATACATAAAACCGAACACAAAGCAAATCAGTATTATCATCATACAATCAAAAATCAAAATCCATTTACTCTAATGTACTCTAGACAGAAATCATAATTTTTCAACTTCTTTATATTAATCCTCTCTTTCCTTGCTCCTAAAGCCTCTTTAAAGCATACTCCCGATCTATACCTAATAAGACATATTTTATATTATACATTCACTATGCCTCTTAATCCTTGTCTTCTATTTTATGTCTGTACCTCTGCTACTGTGCCACCTTCAGATACTCAGCCCCGTTTCTTCCTTTACACCTATCATTATAAGTTTAAAATTGGTACTGTTAACCTACCCATTCCATTCCTTCCTATAATAGATTACACATCTCCACCCCCAGAATACTTTTCTCATAATTATAAATTTTATCTATTTCATCCTGGATTTTAACTATATACTGTACTACTACATGTTTTTGTTGCAATACCCTTAGACATCTTGCTTGCCACACTGACCATTTGATACATGCCAATAATACATATACAGTACTCTTTCTCCATTTTTTCCATTTCTCTGAAAATTGCCATAGGATTAACATTTCATAAGTAATACTGACAAATATCTCCTCACCCCATAGTGCTGGTAGGGACTCCCAAAAACCTTGGATACAGGCACATTCAAAAATAAATGCTTCATTGTTTCTATTTGACTACATTCTTTCTTCCTGTTTTTGGGTTTTGATTACCCTTCTCATTAAGTTTCTATGTCCACATAACGATATTACATCCTGCATGTTAAAAGTAACCTAGGTTCAGTAATACTATCTAAAATTAGAGTTTTATCTATGTGTGATTCCGTTATGAATACAGGCTCTTTCCAATAATATTTTTTTTAATTTATTGAAATGTTTCACCAGGAAAGCACACTGAGAGACAAGTCACTCATCTCCTGGTGTGACCTGGGGGGAAGGGGTACAATAGGAGTGAAACATTAAACATTCAAGTTACAAGATCAACATTAACATACAGTTCTAAGGCAGGTGTTACAAGCAGTGGCACAACAGTGTTGCGCATAATAGGTAGAAAGAGTGGTCAATAATAAGTGCTGGGTTAATAAGTAAACAAGTGCTTATGTAAAAGAAAAGGGGTGGTGAGAGGGGGGAAATCAGAGGGAGGGGTAAGGTTGGGGAGGGGGAAGAGTAATGTTCAAGTTACATTCACGTTACAAGATCAACATTAACATACAGTTGTAAGGCAGGTGTTAGAAACAGTGTTAAAACAGAGTTGTGCATAATATGTAGAAAAAGTGAACAATAGAAAGTGTTGGGTTAGTAAGTAAACAAGTGCTTAAGTGAAAGAAAAAGGTGAAAGGAGAGGGAGGGGTGAGGTGGAGGGATGTAGGGGGAGGGGAGTAGATGAGGGATAAAAGTCCCTGGGGGATAGGAGAGGGACCCATGGAGAGCATTTGGTGTCCTTTACATTCTGTGAGAGATAAAGGGAGACCAGTAAGGGGGAACAATTTGGGGGAAGTGGAGGAGAGATAGAAATTTGGGGGGTGAGGGTGCATAGGGTAAAATGAAGGTGACGGTAGAGGGGTAGGGTTTATTCAGGGCTTATAGGAGGGAGTTAGGGAGGGACATGGCAGGAACAGCTAGGCACAAGATAAGTTTTGGGGGCAGAGCTGATGGAGTAGGCAGAGTATGAGTGCTAGATTAGAGGGGGGAGTGAATTCCAAATTTTTGGGAGGCGGTGAGAGTAAGTGGATTGGCCAAGTAGGGTGGATCTGCGGGGGACCACCAGGGTGTGGGAGTCGGTTGATCTAAGAGAATGGGAGGTTGTTACAAAGGAGGAGGTTAGGTAGGAAGGGAGCTCACCCAACCAGCACTTGAAGGTGAATTTAGCACAGTGGGAGAGTCACCTATTTGTAAGAGAGGGGAAGAATGGGGCACGATAAAGATCGTAGTGGTGGGTGAGAGGGAGGGAAGCCAGGGCAATGCGTCAGAAAGTATTGAGAAAGGTGTCCAGTCTGGCCAGGGAGGACTTAGGGGCAGCACCATAGACTACATCATAGTAGTCAAAAATTGGCAGTATCATCTTCTGAACAAGTTCACACCTAGTTGTAGGAGGGATGTAACTACGGTTCCTGAACAGGGCACCAAGCCTGGGGTGCAGTTTTTTTCTGGATGACATCAATATGTCCAGAGAAGTTCAAGTGTTGGTACAACCAAATGCCTAAGTACCCGAAGAAGGATGTGTCCTCAAGTAAAGTCCCAGCAAGTTGGAAGTGTGGAAAGTTGGTAGGGAAGAAAGCCTAGAGAGTCTCTGCCTTGTGCCAAAGGTCATAGAGACAGTCTTCTTGGCATTGAGGAAAAGCTGATGGTTAGCAAACCAGAGCTGAACCTTGTCAAAGACTCACTGTAAGCTAATTGTAACCTCAACAGGACAGGAGCCAGATGCATACAGGACTGTATCATCAGCATACATATGTATAGTGGTGGTGGGGGAGCAACCAGAGGGAAGGTCATTTAAGAAGATGGAGAATAGGAGGGACCCTAATACAGAGCCCTGGGGGATGCCAGTGCTAACTGGGAGGGAAGGGGAAGTGGCATCCAAGATCTTAACTGATTGGGTTCTGCATACATCGAAACATAGAAGTTGATGGCAGATAAGGACAGCAAGGCCCATCCAGTCTGCCCTTTTGTTCTACCTTCTGAATGTGCCATAGGCCTTTACTCTGTCAATGGCCTATCTATTCATACTCATCTGTATTGCTCCTTTATGCCTATCCCACGCCTGTTTGAAGCCCTGCACTGTATTCATATCCACCACTTCCTGAGGTAGGCCATTCCATGCATCCACCACCCTTTCTGTGAAAAAGAACTTCCTCACATTATCCCTTAATCAGCCTCCCTCTAATCTCATGTTGTGTCCTCTTATCCTGCTATTTTTCTTATATTGAAACATGTTAGACTCTTTCACCTTGTTAATGCCCTTAAGATGTTTGAATGTTTCGATCATATCACCTCTCTCCCTCCTTTGCTCTAGAGTATACATATTGAGCTCCATTAATCTGTCCTCATATGTTTTCTGTCCCTGAACCATTTTGGTTGCTCTTCTCTGGACTGCCTCCATTTTGTTAATGTCCTTGTGAACGTGCGGTCTCCAATACTGCACGCAGTACTCCAGATGGGGCCTAACCAGTGTCTTGTAAAGAGGGATTATTACCTCCCTTTTACAACTTGTAATACCCCTACTAATACACCCCAACATCCCCCTAGCCTTACTCACTGATTTAATGGTCTTCTTGGATGATTTCAGATCATCTGTGATGATGATGCCCAAGTCTCTTTCTTCCCTTGTGATTGCCAGTAACTCCCCTCCCAACCTATAGGTGGCTTCAGAGTTTCTCTTCCCTATGATCTTGCACTTCTTTGCATTAAATCCTAGTTGCCACTCTTCCAAACATTTTGCCAGTTTATCCAGATCTCTTCTCATTCAGCCCACCTCATCTGGATCATCTACTCTGTTGCAGATCTTGGTGTCATCTGCAAAGAGACAAACCTTACCCTCCAGTCCATCTGCAGTGTCACTGATGAAGATATTGAAGAGGAATGGCTGTAGGACTGATCCCTGTGGTACCTCACTTGTGACTTGCACCTCTACCAATAAGGTAGGCTTTGAACCTGTTTGTGGCAGAGGGAGATAGGCTAGCTGCTGGGAGCGAGTTGAGGAGAAGGGAGTGAGAGACTATGTTGAAGGCCTTGGCAAGATCGACAAAAATGGCAGAGGTAATTTGACCATTGTCCATCTCGGGTAGGATGGAGTCTGTAAGCTGTAGGAGAGAGGTGGTGGTTGAATGTTTTTTCCTGAAACCAGACTGGAAAGGGGTGAAAAAGAAGGTGTCAGATAGAAAAGAGGTGAATTGGGAGAGGGTAATGTGTTCTTGAAGCTTGGCAAGGGTAGGGAGGAGAGAAATGGGGCGATAGTTGCCAGGTGAAGAGGGATCACCCCCTTTTGGCAGAGGAAGAACCACTGCACGTTTCCATGAAGAGCGGACCAATGCAATAGAGAATGAGAGATTTAGGATTAGTGAGAGAGGGTAGACAATGGCCGGAGTGGAGAGGGAGAGGAGTTTTGGGTTGAGGCCATCGGGGAGGCCCCTTTAGAGGGATTGATGGTGACAGGGCACTTAGGGCATTGTTTAGGGTTACAGTTGTGAAAGAGAAGGGGAGGTAGGAGGGTGGTGGAGGGGGTTGCACCAGTAGAGGATAGGAAGGGTGATGGGTAGGAAGGGAAGGATTTCAGTAGCTCAGTGGTGGAGGAGGTATAGTAGGAGTTTAATACCACTGCTACAGCTGGTGGGTCAGACACTAGTGAGTTATTTACTTTAAATACCGGGGTGGGGGTGGGAGAGATGACAAGGTAAATAGGGCGCTGACCACTTTCCAGAACTTAAAAGGGGAATTTATGTTGGTGATGAAGGAAGATTTGAAATATTCAGACTTGTTTAACCTCGTAGCCCTGGTGCAAGCATTTGGGAGCATGCAGTAGTTCGAGAGGTCAATAGGATGTTTGGTGGCTTTATGATGCTTCCATGCCTGATCTCTAGCCCTGAGACAGGCCAGAAGTTCAGGGGTTATCCAAGATAAGTGGTTACCTCTGACTCTGGTTTGTTTTAGTGGGTCAAAGGCATTCCAGTTTACAAGAAAGATTTCTCTGAAGTAGGCAAGGGCCTTATCAGCCAAGGGGAAGGAGGTTAGGGGGTACCAGTCAGAATTGGCAAGGCTGCTCAGGAGAGGTTCAAGGTCAAGAGACTTAAAAGATCATAGTTATATGGTTTTGTGTGGTGATTTCGTTCTGTGGACTTTCCTAACTATGAAAATTGGGTTATGGTCACCAACAGCATCAGGGAGGACACTAGAGATGATGACACGGTGGGGGTGGGAGGTAAGGGCCCAGTCGAGTAGGGAGTATTGTTATGTCTTGTGGTTTGGACAGGTGGATTCGGAGATCAGTTGGAAGAGGTTTAGTGCTCCAATTTCATTTTTAGTTTTGTAGTTTTAGGTGACAACACATTTATATTGAAGTCGCCTAGAATGAATAATTCCCCAGAGTGAGCAAGGGAAGTGATGGAGGTTAGGATGTCTAGCATGATTGAAGGATGAACATTTGGGTGGCAGTAAATGCTGGCTATGAAGACTGGAAGAGTGAAGGAGAGGGTCACATGGATAGCTAGGACATCATGGGTCTCAGGATTGGAGGATGAGTAAATGATAGAAAATTGGATGGAAGCTAGGACATAAATGGCCACACCAAGACCCCTGCCAGCGCTGTCTTGCCTTAGCAGTGAGCAGCCAGGAATGGAGACTGAGTGGTCAGGAATAGTGCTCTTTAGCCAAGTTTCTAAGATGATTAGAATGCCTGGTTTTAGAGTGCATACCATGGTCTGAATCTGGTCTATTTTTTGCAACAAGCTGCAGGTGTTAAGATGTAGAATCTTTAAGCCTTTTGGGAGGGCTGAGAGAAGAAAGTCGGGGGAGATAGTAGAGTAAGCACCAGAAGAGCAAGGGGCAATAGGGCCTGGGTTGGGGTGGATATCCCCGGTGGCGAGCAAGAGGAGGGAGAGTATGAGAAAGTGAAGCTTAGGGGATTTTGAAGGGGCTGGTGAGAAGGTTGGTAGATTTGAGGAGAAGGGAGTGGATGAGTGAGGAAGAAGAGTGTGGAGAACTGCAGAGAAAGTGAACACCATTAGCAAAGCTGCATGAGGAATAGTGGAAGAGTGAGGCCATATTTCAAATGGGGGGAGGGAGTGATAGCATGGATGTGGGTAGGGGATTGGAGATAGTAGCTGACGGGGTTGGGAGAGTTATTAGGTATAGATGAGTAGTGAGCAAGTGGTAGTGGTAAGGAGAGGTATATGAGCAGAATAAGGATGAGAGAGGAGAGTAGGGGATGCATTGTTTGCAATTGCAGTAAAAATTGGTGAACAAACTGATTTATGAACAAGAGGAATATGTAAGCAAGGAGGAGCATTGAGCGGGTCTGATCTGATGGAGGGGGTAGCCATAGTTTAGGAAGATATCTATAAGAACAGCAGAGATCCCTTTAGATAAAGATTGTGTCCCTCTAGTGGCAGTACAATACAACATGCTACCGGGAAAATGGAAAAGTCCAGAAAAGCATGCTCAGAGAAACTAGCCCAAGCAGAGGCTTAGTGCTAGAAGATGCAGTCTAGCAGGAGCATCACGAGCCAGTCTGGAGTAAAACATAGACAGAGAATAGCCAGTCCTGGAGAAATCTTGCAAGTGCCAAACTCAAATCTCAGAGGCTTGTAGGATGACCGTACCTTGCTATGCTGGCAGCAATGATAGTTAGACAGGGTGAGGCTGGCAGCAGTAAGCTGGTGAAATTGTTGCAGCACTGGAAGGACAACACCCATGTCAGGGGTTCTCTGAACTGTAGGAGAAAAGAGAGGTTTAGCAATAGATATATCAAAAGATGGGGGGGGGGGGGCGCTGCTAGCCAGTGGAGAAGACAAGAGGCACAGCAAGTGCAAGAGGAGGCAGTAAAAAACAGTTTTGTCAGAGGGCAGGAATTAACTCCAAAGGTAGAATAGAATCATAAGAAAACAGGGGGTGGTGTGGGGGTAAGGCAATGCCAGGTCTGAAGCAGAGTTTAGAGACAGTGAGAGAACAGAGGAGAGCTAAATTAAAAAGGTAAATTATTAATTTCTAAGAATTAACAAAGAACGGCATAGCACAGACAAGCAGGGCATATTGCTGGACAGTGCCAGGTTCGGGGGTGTTATTAGAGAAAGAGAAAGAATGAAAAGAGAAGGATTTAAATTGTTAATTATTAACTTGGCACATTAAAAAATTAATTAGTCACAGTAACCAACTAAGCACAACAGTAAAATTAACTAAGCACAGTTCAATCAGCTAAGCAGTTTAGAACACAATTTTACATTAATAATGATGGCAACAACATTAGAAGAAAGTCCAGAAAAGCATGCTCAGAGAAACTAGCCCAAGCTGAAGCTTAGCGCTGGAAGATGCAGTCTGGCAGGAGCATCACGAGCCAGTCTGGGGTAAAACATAGACAGAGAACAGCCAGTCCTGGAGAAATCTTGCAAGTGCCCAACTCCAATCTCAGAGGCTTGTAGGAAGACTGTACCTTGCTATGCTGACAACTAATGTCCTACAACATTTCCTTTTATCTGCAGCCACAAACCAACTCAACTCAATTTTCCACATTCTTATATATTTCAGTGTTGTCTGTACATAAGCAGGTAATGATTTTTCTGATGCATGCCACTTTCCCCTTCCCCATGCTGTAAAAAAAGGACCTTCCCACTGTGTCATGCATTCTGTGTACTTAACTCTTCCTTTCCTAACACCAAAGGCTTTATATTACTAAAGAAATAATTACAAAACAAAACGTCCAATGGCTGTATCATCTCTAATTCCCCTTCTTTCCATTTCCTATATGTGTTCTCCCTTTTCACAGGATTCAACCTACTCCCCCATAGAAATAAGAAAAAGAGGCCCATTACCTTAGTGTGCATACTATATGGTAGTGGATAAATATGTGAGACATACAGAAAAATAGGTGCTATGTATGCTTTTATCAAATGTACTCTTTTCTTTCTAGTCATTTTCCAGGATTTGCAAGTCTGTACTTTCCTATGAGCTTCTTCACAAACCTGATCCCAAGTTTTTTGTTCTGTGTCTCTAGTACCAAAACGAATACCTAATATCTTGACTTCTCCTTTAATAATCACTATCGGAAATTCATCCTCTATCAGAGCTGTTCCTAACGCTAAAACTTTACTTTTTCCTTTATTAATTTGTATTCCTGTACTTCTACGTAAACTTTCCAATATTTGTAGAGTATGTTTCCCTGATTTTAAATCACATACTGCAATGATGCAATCATCTGCATATGCTGAGACTTTTTTAAAGATTTGTCCTGTGTTATTGCAAATAGGTTTTATACATGAGATCTCCTCTATTAACCTTAAGACAGGATCTATACAAAAACATATAGTAACAGGCTCATGGGGCACCCTTCCCTTACAGAAATAATTAAATGAAATGTTTTCATGCTGCACACATAAAACTAGTCAAGTGATACGCATGCTGCAAGTATAATTTAAGTGTTAAATTGGAGCTGATTGCATGCATATGCAAGCAAGTGCGGAAACCATGATTTTAATGTTAAATTGGGAAAGACTGCATGCATGTGGCATGTGTGCAAAAAGCAAGTGGTCACTGATAACTGCACACATATAAATTAAGTGACTTGCTCAGGATCACATCATATACAAGTGGGGGTTGATGAGATTCAAACTCAGGTTTTCATGCCTTCAAGTCTTCTGGCTTGCAGTTTAGTGCCTTTAACCACCAAACCCTATTGTCTGCACGCATATGGCTCACATGTACTTCAATACATACTGTATCTGAATACATCTTCATACATGTGGCATGCTTGTAGTGACTGTTATGCTTTTCAGTTTTCTTCTCTCCCTCATCTGTTTTACAGATGAACTGTAGCACACATACCAATGGAAACACATGTGGTTTTTCCCACCCCAATACACAAACTTACCCACAAAAACACTTAATTATTTCTGCCAGGCCTGTACTCCCACTATTGTCTCACCATAGTTTTGAATGCTTCCATGCAAACAGACTTTAAAGTGCAAAAACAAAAGTAGCAATAACTCAGCACCCACCCACATGGCCAGTCCCACCCCATGCACACACACACTGTAGCAGGCAGGCCATGCTGTTACAGACAACCCACCAAGTATAGATATAAGTAAAAAGTCTCTTACTTGAGTACTAGGGAACCAGAGGCAGGAGTCTTTAAGAGATGATGTCCATGGGTCAGAGTGCTGGGGCGTACCGCCTTGAAATGAATGGAGTCATTTGCTATTACTATTTTACACATTATGATGGTGAGTTGGAGAATAATGAAGGCCACTGTTCTACTAACAAGGCCCTTGTTAGGTGAGCGGTGGCCTTCTTTAATCTCCAACTCTCCATCAATAATGTATAAAATAGTAATAAAAAAATACACTCTTTCATTTCAATGGTGCAAACCCCTGCAGTCTCCTTTGCCCTTTGCCATAATGTGTCTGAGCATGGGAATGTGGAGATCAGCTTCATGGGAGGGCATAAGCCTGACTATAGTGGGGCTCCAGTCTATGCCTATGAATACCACACCGCTCAACTGTCCGTGAAAGCAAGGGACAGCCCTAGAATACGAACATACGAAATTTGCCAGCAGATAAAGGCCTAGAGGTCTATCAAGTCTGCTCAAATGTGCAGCTAGCACCCCTTATTCTACAGCTGCCCCTCCCTTCCACCCTTCCCTTTATTGACCTTCCCCCTTGTCCTGTCCCATCCCATCCCCTTTTGAAGCAGTCCACTGTTCTGCTGGATACCACTTCTGCAGGTAACACATTCCACTGAGCCACCACCCTCTCAGTAAAAAAGTGTCTCCTCATCTCCCTCCTGAACCTTCCTTCCTCCAGTCTCATATCATGGCCCCTGGTGTCCCTCCCCTCCCTTAATTTGAACAGCCCCTCTGTACCTGTCTTGTTTATTCCTTTCATGTACTTAAAGGTTTCAATCATGTCCCCCCATCCCTCCTCTTCTATAGTGAGTACATGTTTAACTCCCTCAGCCTCCTCTCGTATGATAAGCCCCCGAGCCCCTTGATCATCTTTGTCGTCCTGCGCTGCACCCCCTTCAGTAACTTAATGTCCCTCTTCAGATACGGGCACCAGTACTGCATGCAGTACTCCAGGTGCAGTCTAATGACCTATACAGTGGCAGAATCACCTTCTCCCTCCTTGAGGATATACCCTTACAATACAACCCAGCATTTTGTTGGCCTTTGCAGATGCCTTCCTACATTGTGCTGAGTTTTCATTGATCCTGTAATGACACCCCAGATCCTTCTCCTCCTCTGTCTGGGCTAGCTGCACTCCCCGAGCTGGTAACTCCTCCTTGGGTTCTTCATCCCAAAATGCAGCACCTTGCAGTTTTGGCATTAAACCCCAGTTGCCAGGTGTCTGACCAGGTTTCAAGCTTTGCCAGATCATCCTGCAACCCCTGCCATCCCCTAGGTCATCCACCACTGCTCCTACCTTGGTATCATCAGCAAACAGACTGATCTTGCTCTTGATGTCCAATGATATGTCTGCAATGAATATCCCAAACAACACTGGTCCCAACACCACCCTGTGGAACACCGCTCGTCACTACCCTTGGGTGTGAGAGCTCCCCACCCACCACCACCCTCTGTTGCCTTCCCTGAAGCCAGTTCCCCTACCCATCTCACCATCTTTGCACCTGCCCCTGTGCCTGCTAACTTACTTCCCAGCCTTCTGTGTGGCACCAAGTAGAATGCCTTACTGGAGTCCAAATACAGGACATCCACTGCATGGCCCCTGTCCAGTTGCCTAGTTACCCAGTCATAGAACTCCACCAGGTTGGTTTGGCAGGATCTGCCCCATATGAAGCCATGCTGTCTGCTGTCCTGTGTCCTTTGGCCTCTAGGAGGGCCACCAGCCTCTCCTTCAGGATAGTCTCCATTAGCTTAACCATGATGGGTGTGAGGCTCACTGGTCTGTAGTTTCCCGGTTCATCCTTGGGGCTACTCTTGTGGAGGGGCACCACATGAGCCATCATCCAGTCCTGAGGTACACACCCCGAATGTAGTGAGGCATTAAATAGGTCTACCAAAGGTCCTGCAAGGATCTCTGCCAGCTCCTTCAGTACCCTGGGATGGATGTCATCTGGGCCTGGCACCTTATCCACCCTCAGTGCCTTCAAACCCTCCCGAACTCTGCCCTCCATGATTTCCCCATCTGTCACCCCCAACCCCCCTGTTTCTGCCATTTCTCCCCCCTTGGGTGTCACCCCCTCTTCTCTTTAGTAAATACTGAGCAAAGTACTCATTTAGTGCTTCTGCCTTATCGCACCCTGCTTCCACCCAACCCCCTCCTTCCTAATCCTTACTATGGGGTCCTTACAGCTCCTTTTCTCCCTGATGTACTTAAAGAAGTCCTTCTCCCTCTTCTTAATGCCTTGAGCCAGCCTGAGTTCTGTAAATGCCTTGGCTCCCCTTACTGCCCTTGTCACCTCATTCGATTCTGTCAAGTACTCCTCCCTGTCCTCCCCTCTCCCGGTTTTCTTGTACTTCCTAAAAGCAGCTCTTTTCCTCCTTACCTTTTCTATGACCTCCTTGCTCAACCAGCTTGGTTTCTTAGCCCTAGCCTTCTTGCTCTGGGCCTTGCAGCAGGTTTTGGTTGCCTCCACTATCCCCAGCTTTATGAGCTCCCACCTCTGGTTAGTGTCCATACTAGATTGAATTCTGGCCAGTTACCCTTTTACCACTTCCCCCATCCTCCCAAAGTCAGCCCTCCTGAAGTCCAGCACTCCTGTGCCAGATTCCACTCCTTCCTTGCCCATATCCAATGTGATCCATACTGAGTGGTGGTCACTCCCTGACAGCGGTTCCTCCACTGTAAGTTCTCTCACAAAGTCCCAATTTGCCAGCACAAGGTCATGGGTATTCCCTAACCTGGTTGGTTCACTGACTATTTGCAGCAGGAAGCTGTCCTGGAAGGCATCCAGCAGTACCTGCTCCCTTCTGTTCCTGGATGTTGGGGTACTCCAGTCCACTCCCGGCATGTTGAAGTCCCCCACAATCACCACACTGCCCTTCTCGCAGGTCCTCCTGATCTGTCCCGCTAGTTCCCTGTTTAACTCCTCCGTCTGAGATGGTGGCCTGTACACCACTCCCATTCTAAGAATCCTATTCTTGGAATCCTGGATTTGCATCCAAAGTGACTCCATACTACCCTCCTCCCCTTCCTCCCTTACACACTTCAGTCCTTCCTTCACATATAGTGCCACACCAACTCCTTTCCCAATCACCCTATCCCTACCAAATAACCTGTACCCTGGTACAGACAGGTCCCAGTCATTGTATTGGGTGGCCTATGTTTCTGTGATGGCTGCAATGTCCACCTCTTCCTCTGCCATGAGCACCTGTAACTCTGCAGTTTTTCTACCAAGGCTCCTAGCATTAAGGGTAACCACTTTCCACCCTTCCCCCCCTCCCATCCTGCCCTCCTTTACTAGCATCACCGATAGTACTTGCCATTTGACCTTTGTCACTGTTATGGGGGTAAGCTCATATGGTTTCCCAACCTATGGTCTCTACATGTCTCTTGCACAATTGCCACCCCCCCTGCTCCTAGTTTAAATTCCCTACTTCCTCTATGTACTCCTCCATCCTCTGTTTCAACACTTTCTTTCCCTCCTCACTCAAGTGTAGTCTGTCCTTGGCATAGAGACTACTGTCCTCCCAGGTCCCTCCCCCCTCAACAGCCCATACCCTTTAGCACAACACCAGGTTCTTAGCCATCCATTTAATTCCTCTGTTCTCAGCTTTCTTGTTGTGCTTGCCTTGGGCACTGGAAATATCTCCAAAATAGTTACTGATCTTCCTGCCCCCTCACATAATTGTCCTATTTCCTCAAACCTCCTCTGGACTATATCTACTGTCTTGTCAGCCAGGTCGTTTGTCCCAAGATGTATAATTAAATTAAGCTTGTCCATACTCCTTCTAGCATATTTCAGAACAGATTGTCCCACCCTTTCCGCTGTCATTCCTGGTATGGCTTCCACCCAAATGTGACTATGCCTCTCCCACTTGCTACCCCACCTGACTCCTCTTAGTATTGAGTCCCCCAGCACTAAGATTCCACCACCCTTACTCCCTGCTTGCTTCCATTCATCTCCCTCTCTCATTTCCAGCCCCTCTTCTTCCTCCTGCACATTATTTCCCCTTTTGCCCCTGTTGCAATTCTCCCAACAGAACTTCCCTCCACTCTGGTTTGGTCCAGGCATTTATCAATTACTCCTCTAATTTCATCATTTCCCTCCTCCACCTTCTTCCTCTCTAGCAGTGCAAAACTATTTTCTGAAGACCCTTCACAAATGCCTGCTCCCTCTCTCTTCATAGTAACCTGTTCTCTCCTTTCCACTCCATGACTTTTGCCACTTCTTCACCTGCCCTGGCAAGTCCCTATCTCCTCCTTCCATTTGTCTTTTGCCTCCTGACCTGATTTCCCCGGCAATCGTTCTTCCTGGCCTGGGCCCCCTTGTCCCTGCTTCTCTTCTTCTGACCATCTCCTCACCACTGTTGGCTTAAATCACCATCCCTCATCTCCCATTCTTCCTCCCTCCAGTATTGGGCTAAACCTACCCCTAGTCTGCCTTGCCTGTCTTAGTTCCTCCTGCAGACCCTCAATCTCCTTTCTGAGTTTTACTATGTAGTTGCACACTAAACATCCTCCCACACTCCAGACAATTTTTAGAAAGATTGGTGCACTGCAGTTCTTGCAGCCTACCACCCTACCCATTGCTGTCGTTACCCACCAGTAACCCCCCCACCCTTCCAGATGCAGGATACCAAACACTCCCCCAAGTCTCCCCCTCCCCCCTCTATCAGTGCAAAAATTATTTTCTTAATTTCCCTTATCCCCTTTGTTGTACACATTTAGATAGATTGAGCAACTGCTTTTTATACTCCTAACCTTCCTATGCACACTCAAAAAGATACTTTAAGTAGCTATTGCACAACCTTCTTCAAACTTCTACTTCTCCTTTCGACAATGCAATAGCAATGCAAAATAGGTTTGTTACCAAAAGAAACAGGTCTCCAATTCAAACAGCTTCACCAACAACACATAAAAATAAGCTTGAAATTAGAAGATATAGGTCTCTGATTCAAAGAAACAACCCCAGTTAAATCACACCAAATAGGTTTTAAATCAGAAGAAATAGGCCTCTACATAAGCAGCCTGCTACACAGTGAAACATCAAACAAATGAGCCCACTTATAGCCACCAGAACAGTTTTCAGAATTCCAACAGCCCCAAAACAATACCCTGCTAGCCCCTTAGAAGTAGTAAGAAAGAAAGAAAAAATAACCTTCTACCAAGCAAAATCCACAAGAAACAATGTAAAAACAACAAGAAACTACTGCACTGTAACATATCTGATCCTTTCCCTTCTAGTTCCTTCTGAGAAGCCAAAGCAACCCATGACTGTAACATCTCTAAAAGGTACAGCTTATTTATTTCATCTGAAAAATGATATGCAAATCAGGAAAAATTCTAATGTATAAGATTCATCTGTATATGCCCCTGAGCAGTTCATCAGAGTTGGGCTTAAACCCACCCAGTTACTAACCAATTTTTTTCTTGGCTGAAGTTCTGCCCCTCCAAAAAAGAACACTGTTCTGATTTTTCTTCCCAACTCCATTCCTTTCAATACCCATCCCCTATGGGTCATGAAGCCACCCAAAGGTGAAAAAATGTAAAAAACACATTAATATTTCAGTCCTTCCCCAATCCCCCTTTAAAAAAAATATTTACTTTTACTTTCCCCATGATATGTCCAGAATCTGCAGCCTGGCACAGTGTGCCACCAGCCCAGTTTTCATTCTGCTCTCTCTCTCTCTCTCCTTCTGCCAGAAGCTGGATGCTAGAACTGACCATCACAGGTCCCCAACATGGTCCATGACCAAGTCACCTCACCAGCTGAACCTACTCAACTTGGGTTGCTTGCTTCTTGCTTGGATGCTGCTGTGGCTGCTGCCACACTGCACTGATCAATGCCTATGAAGGCCACCCACACCAATGTCATCACTGCTTCTAAGCTTAGCTTGCTGCACTGGACGTCAGTGCTATTTTATTTTATTTTTTGCAAGGCAAGCCTAGTAGACTAAGTAGGTAGCCTAGTCTTGAGTTAGTTTCTAGCGCACTCTCTGACCCTTTAGCCACCAGGGGAGATGGAGACTTACTAAGAGCTGACCAAAAAAATATGCTGCCACAACACTGCTATTGAGAGTTCAGTGCTCACCTACTCCTCAAGCTGTAGCATGCAATCTGTCTACTCTGTGGTGGGAAAGACAGTGTTGCACTTGCAAGACTCATGTGCTCTTTCTTGGCTGGAGCTTATCCACATCACATGTGATTGTGCCACCACTAATAGGTGGAGACAGTGGACACCACAATACAGACACAGTCAAGTCTGGAGAGTACCTGCAGCATAAGCACACACAGGCCAGGTGGGCACTTATTGTGCAAAAGATTAAATCCACATTTAATGCCATTAGTGATACACCATAAAACAACCTAGGCACAAATACGGGGGGGGGGGGGCAAGTGTCCCCCTCTGCCCTACCTAAATGGCACCCCTGCTTAATGTTATAAATTCATTCTTAGGTGCTAATGCAATGGTTTCCTCTGTATTCTGAGGTACTGTATTGCCATGTTTCATGATGTGTCCTGATCATCATGTGTGTTAGTGTCCCTCATTGTCCCTAATTTTGAGTGTCCATGTCCCTCAGTTCAGTGGCAAAATGTGAGGTATGGTGCATGCTTCCAAGACCCTACTCAGCACAAAGAGTGCTGAGCATGGCCATAGTGTATATTCTCCATACAGAATGACAAAGGGAAAGTAAGTGAGATGAAACAGTCATTGAGAAACACATTTGTAGCACTAAATATGCATAAGGCATTTGCATGGTCAGATCAAAAATAATAGACTTCACAACACAGAGGCTCATCTTCATACATCTGGAATGAAGGATGTTGACTGGCTATATCTTAGGCATTTAATGCAGTAAGCAAATGGTACTTTACAAATTAATGGCGATTTAATGACAAAAATCAAAAGCCGTTAATTAAACAGCTTGCAAAAAGATCATAATGAGTTTACCTAATTTGTATAGGAATTCAAATACAAATGAATTTTAATGACTCTAATTGCTAGCAGTAGTATAAGAAATAGAAACTGATGTGTTTTTAGATGAGATTTGCACCAGCTTTGCTGTTGCACACATGGCAAGCATGCAGCATGTGAACTTGATGTGGTGTTTAAATGATGTTCACAACAGGTTAACTGCTGCACTCTTGTCAAGTATGCAGCATGTGAAACTGATGTAATTTTTAGATCTTTACACCAGCTTACCTGCCGCACACATGTCAAGCTTGCAGCATGCAAACCTGATTTGCTTTTTAGACCTGGTTTGCTTAGGATCACTTTGTGTATGCAAACTGCACGCAAACATTGCACTATTAAGCATGTGGCATGCATTCTGCATGTACACAGCACACCTATATTTCTGTAAGGGTTGCCATACCCTATTTTTCAAGGTAATTGGTGTTCTTATGTGTCCATTTATTAAAGGTGTTACTTGAACATTATTATAAATAATCTTAGTTAAGTCGATAAATTGTGTTGGAATACCAGAGTGCTTTAACACTGTCCAGAGGTACTCATGTTTAACTGCATCAGATATGTTTTTTTGATCCAGTGTTAATAGATTCCCTTCCAATTCCATATCCAACAACTGCTTAACTAATTCCCTTATGAATATTACATTTTGTTGTACAGTTCTATCTGGTACAGCACATTTGTTCTACCGTAATTAATTTCTTCACTATCTTTACCAGCCTTGCTGTCAAAATTTGAGTCAGAATTTTATAGTCTGTTGTCTCCAGTTCTTTATATCTTCTTGATCACCTTTTTTAAAAATAAGAATCATAATACCTTCACACATACTAGGTATCAGCTTTTTGTGTCTTTGTACCTCTTGATATACTTCCTGCAGCCAGGGGGTCAATTCCTCATAAAATTCTTTATAGAATTTATTTGGAATTCCATCTTTTCCTGGTGTCTTGCTTACTAATAATTTTCTAATAACTAACTTAATTTCCTCTGCCCTTATAGGTGCTACTAATTCTTGCTTTTCCAGTGTTGATATTTCTGGTATTGCTATATTTTCCGAAAGGAAGGTTGCTGATATGAATTTCCTTTCTGAAAAGTGTTACAAATATGTTGTTGAACTACTCTCTGTATATTAATCTGGTCATCCAATATTTTACCATCCAGTTGCTGTAAAGACGTATTTTTTTTGCACCTTGTACTGCCACTCCACATGGATTGACTATCTTCTTTTTCCCATGTGTTGTAAACTGTTGATGTTTTGTCGTCTCCTTTTCTCTTATTTTGTGATAGTTATATATTTTGTCTTTTATTATGTTGTTTGTCCATCATATTTCCTCCTGTCATCCTCATCTGAGTTAATATTTTCAAATAGTCTGCCCTATATCCAAGTTATGTGTATATTTATTATTAGCTGCTGTCTTAGTAATGTGTATTAAGAGATCCTTCAGATTTCTTTTGGTGTCTTCCCACCAAACTAATGAACTGTCATAAAGAAAGATAATAGCCTGCTTTACTTTTAATACTTCTTTTATCTCCAGTATATATCTTTCTTCCTGTAAAACTGTTGTGTTCATTTTCCAATAATGTCTCCCTATTGGTGATTTTATGGTGGGTGCCTATTTGAGCCTGTAGTGCCATATGATCTGATGTTTCTATTGGCATAATTTGTACTTTTATCCCCTTTGTTCTATCTGAAACAAACCAAAATTCTATCCTTGTAGAAAGCCTCCCTTTATAAAAGTATGTTCTGGAAGGACATTTATGATGTCATGTATATTTTTAAAAGTTAATATCCAAAATACTCTGTAATGTAATTGTATTACTATGAATGTTTCTGTTTTCCTGCCCCAATCTCTATGGGTCAGTCCACAAATAAAATCCCTCCTAAAGTAATTTAAATGTATTCAATATGAGTTCTATTGTTTTAAACAGGAAGATCTTTCCAGCGTTCATCTGTGGAGCATAGATGTTAATTAATCTATATGCTGTATTATATCTTATTACATCCAGCATTAAGGCCCTGCCTGGGCAAATGTCTAGCACTTTCAAAATCTTTATCTTTAGTCCTTTAAACAGGATACCTACTCCTGAACATCACTCTTCCCCTATAGACCATAAGGATGGTCCCCACATCCAATCTTTCTGAGCAGTTGAAACCTCCTTTACAATGTTCAATCTGATGTCTTAGACAAATATTAGTTGCCATTTCCCAGAATTTAAGCTAGCAAATGCCACTTTCTTTCTTTCCACATATTGTATGTTATTAACATTTGCAATTGTTAATTGTAAAAGTTAACAAGTTTTAATCATTTCCTTTTCTTCCCTTTCTTTGGCTTAGGTTTTTCCCCTAATCCAGCCACTGTGTTAGTCTCAGGGTGCGATGATGTGATTGATGACACATGTGATTCACCCCCGTCCTCCTCCTCTTCTAAGTCTATTAATACCTCATAGGTATTCTGGATCGATGTTTCCTCCAGTTCTTTTGACTGAACTTGTGGAAGTAGTACTTTATGTGTCATTTTAAACCTCATGCCTCTCTGAAAGGGAAGGTCTGCAACTGCTTTCAGTGGTGGCATACTGTACTTGTTTCTGCCTGCCCTTCCTCTCTGGGGTTCATTTTCCCTGAAATAACCTCATTCAAAGGTCTGCTGTCTAGTTCTGTATTTGCAGGTCTTGAGTTTGTTGTGTTGTACTTAGTACTTTCTTTGTATTTCTGCACTTCCATGTGCTGCAGATGGGGGGGCATCTAATATTTCTTGCCCATCTACCCCAACTTTTTCAGGTACAGCTTTCCTAGGGCACACTTCTTTCTGGGGTTTTGGGTCTGATGAATTGATCTGTGACATTAATTCATGTGCCCTTAATTTTTCTGTTTGTGCAGTGGCTACATGCACGTCCTGCTCTCCTCTCAGTGCCTGGTCCAAACTATTATGTGAGGCACAGACACAGTTTTGAAAAGTGTGCCCATGCTCCTCACAAAGATTACATTTGAGTGGCTGCATACATTGTGCACCAATATGTCCCACTACTCCGCAAAGACCACATTTGTGTTTTTCGCAGATATTATTTAAATGACCAAGTTCCCCACATTTAAAATTATAACAGGTTTGTGGCTGCCCTGCATAGAATATATCCCCTCTGTCTCTCACGGAAAAGAAACAATTAGGAGATGCTGTGTCACTCCATTCTCTTAATTTAGGGTGACTTTATAGTTCCACTCCCCAATCCATAGGCGCTCTTTATCTAAAATGGGTTCTGGGTACCCATTTATCCCACAGTGTTGTTTAAGCCAGTACATAATGTCTGTCACATTCACTCCTTCATTTTGAAAGAGCACTGTTATTCTTTTGAACATAGGTTTAGTAATTGGAATGGCTAAAAAAGGTTTCCAGATAGGTGTATTCTTGAGCAACTGGTATTGTTTCCAGAGTGCTCTAGTCCAACTGGGTGTTTGAAGCTGATGTCATATATCGTGTCTCCAGGCATGTGTACGAGATCATGTATTTCATACAATAATACTTCATACTGTTCTTCAGTAATGCTCTTCCTACAAATAGTCTGTCTGGTTATCATTCATATCTCTCTGTATTTGAGCCTTACTGCATTATGTCTTGTAGCAGGCTCAGAGGTGTTTCTTGTGTTATCTGAAAATAGCCTTTCTCTAGTATTTGCACTCCATGCAATATTAACCATAGGTCTAGCCCCTGCTGACTCTACTGAAGGGCCTTTTCCTGCTAAAATATGGGTGGCAGAGTCCCCTGCAACACTTGGGGTCTCCAAGCCTTCATTTCCTTCAAAGAGGATGATAGGGGATGTACAGTCAGAGTCTGAGACTGTTTTTCCCCTTCCAGGTTTCTTATAACATTTATCATGTTTGTTTGACAATCCTCTGCTTGTTGTTCCCTGCAACAGTCTGCAGTTTTCTGGCCAGGAGTTATTTGTGAGGATGGTAAATTATTTCTCTGCCTAGTTTGCTCTGCTTGGTTTATAGGCCTAGTGTTCATTTGCATCAACAAAGGGATATTTGCATCCCAACCAGAATCATCCGGCTTTTTGACCCACCCAGCTGCCTCCAGGGACTTAGACATCCATTCTGTAGGCTGTACTGAAGGACCTGCCATTTGTTCAGATAACTCACAGTTTGTTTGTGGTACTGTTTGTATTACATCTTCTCTACTGAGCCTCTTGCCCTTTTTATCTTCAGTCTGTGACTCTAGCAGTTAACTTTTTCCCATTGATTCCAGTTACAACCCCAATCATAAAATGTGTTTTTCCTGAAGAATCGTAGTTTCTTCAGGCATACTTACATTTTCTTTGCCTGCACAACAGTCTGTTCCTTAGCCATGTTGAAAATTTTTCCTGGGTTGACTTGTTCCCCAACAGAATTTTCTCCTGCTCCCTGCTCCCATCTGAGTTCTCTACCATAGAATCTACTGGTACCTGAGTTCTTGGAGATTTGGTTTGCCATACCAACTCAATTCCTCCATCTTGTACCTTCATATCGACGCCATCTACTCTACAATCAGTTCCTACTGCTCCGGTCATAATTTTCTTCCATTATGTTTTGTCCATCCTGATTCCCTTCCCTCTCTAATGCAGCGCTTTCTCCAGTTCCGTCTGCCAAAGCAAATACCTTCTCTCCTCCTTGGCCATTAGATCATGGATTTCACCCGCTGACTGGTTACTCACTGCATCCATCAAGTCTTCTCCATCATTTTCCAGGTTAGAAACTTCTTCTGCTGCCAAAATGTGTGTTTCTTCTTCATGATAATCCTCAGCCATCGTGGTCTCTTGGAATACAGAGACCGGGGAGGAGACATACTCCTCAGTCTCAATAACAACCTTCCTCTGCTGCACTCTGAGAGGACTGGCCACCACAGCACCAGTTTCAGCTCCCCCTACCGACAAGTAGGGGAATTTTTTATTAATAAAGAATATCAAAATGTTGAACATACATACAGGTATACAAAATGAAACATCCAAAAAACAAGACCATGTGAAAAACCTCTCACCCAACTAATTAGAGACCCCCCTCTTCCCTACCCTAAGTGTAAACAGAAAAGGAACAATAAAGGTAAAATATGCATCGGTTCTGCCCCAGAGATTTTCTGTCTGAGCACAAGTGTTATACCAATCTTCATCCCTTGCCACAGGAGGTAAAATTGTAAGTTAATCTATCCAGGATCCACTGCACTCTAGGCAGAATATGTCTCCACCAAGTAGCCAGGACTGGAGCAGGCAGTGTTAACCGTTTACTGTTATATACATATTTTATTTCTTTAGAAACTTTACTATCAGACCTTCTATAGGAATGACACTATGCTGTAATGCATATTGACACCAGACCTGCCATATAGACCATTTAATAAGTGCTGTCAAAACTGCATGACATATTTCTGTTAAAACTCTGCTAAGCTACATTAAACTGACCATAAACTAACACAATATAGTTCATATCAACGAACTGTGGAATATCCCAGTTATTTGCTAGTTTCACCTAAAATTCTCTATGTATGTACACTCAAAAAGAAGTGTGACATAGTTTCAACCACATTATCATAGTCTGGTCTCAAACAGTATTTGTCTGGTAACATCTTATGATAGTGAATGCCTCTAACATTTAATTTGTTGTGGCAACACAACCACAGGGTATCCCACACTTTTTGTGGTACCATTGTATCCATGAGTTGCCTCAGCAAGTCCTGTACCCCTACCTCAGCTGGGCAAGAAAAATGGGGATGCTAAAAAATGCTTATGGAGAACTTGTTGAGCCATCCCTTTTCGGGTCTGGGAAAGAACCTCAGGTTTGGATATTTGCCACTGTTTCACTTTAAAAAAAAACATCTATTAAATAAAGAGCCGTCTTAGGTGGTATTGCCGAAAAGCACCCCAACAAGGCTTCCCATTTTTGAAAAAACTATACACTTCTGTGTTGTAACAAGGAGACCCATAGCTTCTGTTTACCTTGCAATACAGGGGCAATGCTGGTATACAAAAGCATAAAGAATAGCAAAACTACCAGGTTGAGCATATTAAGGCCTCAATTGTATTTGGGCCAATATGTCACAGATTATTTAACCAGATTTAGTCTACTGCCTCAAAGGAGCTGAAAGCAGACATTCAGCATCCTAACCTCCAATCTTTGGGGCAACAAGAAAATCATACTAACAGTCAAAATAGTGGGAGTGAGTGTAAAGGTCTTTAACATGTAAATTCTTTTGTCCTGGTCATTGGATATCCTTTCCATTTGTTTACTTTCAGTTCTGCTTGCTCCAAACAGGGCTCTCTGTTGTCCCCTGCCAGATCCAGGCAGCCAAACTGTATGCCCAACAATTTCAAGGGCAAGTGCTGGATTTTAATACCTACTAATTCTGTGTTGTGTAATGCTGGGCTGCTATTTAGCACCATGCCTCTGCTTTTTGTTTTATTTAATTGTGCCCCTGCACAAGCCGAATATTCTTGTATCAAGTCCAAGGCTCATGTGCTGGAGAGCTGATCTGCCACTAATACGCAGACATTGTCTGCATAAGCTAAAACTATTGGGAATGTAGTGCCTAACGGGGTTCTCATATGATGGAGATTGTGAGCTGTCTCCAATTTCCATAATAAAGGATCAATAGCAAAAATGTACAGAAGGGGGCTCAGGGGACAACCCTGATATACACCCCTCCTAATGGCCATGTGGCTGCCACGAAAGCCATTGATCATCAGGCAGGTGGACGCCTTACTGTACAATTGCTGGATCCATCCTATAAATATATGTGGTATACCATAAGGGGGTTAAAACATTGAAGAGATAGTCATGGGATACTAAATCAAAAGTCTTTTTCTGATCCAGACTCAGGACATAGCCTTCTGCCGTGGAGTTTGAAAAACTTCTTTCAGGATTAGTAAATTTTCCATCATGTCATGATGTGGAATGGTGCAGTCTGTGTGAAGGAAATCACCACTTCTGCTGCCTGTGTGAGTTTGTTACTGAGAATTTTACTTAAGATTTTCCGATCACCATTTAATATGCTGACAGGTCTCCAATTGTGCAATTCCAATCTATCCCCAGTTTTAAATAAGTAAATTAACAAACTGTCAGCCAATACCAGTGGAATATCAAATTTCCTGGACAATATTGCATTGAACACTACCATCAATTGATTACTGAACAGGTTTAATTTTTTTTTTTTAATTCCCCTGGTAACCCATCTGGCCCTGGGGCAGTGATTAGTTTCAAGGTATTAACCACCTGTATAATTTCCTCTTGGTGGATGGGTGCCACCAGCTGTTGCACAACCTCAGCCATTAGGGTTGGAACTGACAATCCTACCAAGAAGGGTAACAGTGCCTCAGAAACTGGAAAAGCATTACCAAACAGGGATGTAGTGTGCCGTACCTCCACCGCCATCAGTTCCTGGTTAGAGCACACCACCTCACCAGTGTCAGATTTCAGCTGAGCCATATATTTGGCCTCCACTCTATGTTTACAGTCGTCATATGGGTTAACAACATGTGCTGCACCCTGTATTCCAAATTTTTATTCCATAAATAAGGTTTTACCACAATCATACTGAAACTCATATTGTGTTTAAGGACAGCAATTTGTGAAGTGTAATCTAAACCAGTTTCTGTGTCCAGGGAGAACAATTTCTGTAACTGCCTCCAAATTTCTCGATATTTAAAATACTTGGTTCTAGTTCCATTTTTTGCTATCTGCCGAAAGAGAATTTGGGCATCAATTTTAGTGTCCTGCCACCATAATAGCGGATTAGAATAAAGGTCACATAGGGAGAGTCTGGATTCTAAGAAATATTGTAAGTCCAAATCAGACAAAGAGTCTTCCACCAAAGAAGTATTACATCTCCACCAATTTTGAGATGAGGGCTTATTAATAGCTCTCCTCACCTGGACCAACATACCATGGTCAGAGGTCTCCACAGGGAGTACCTCATACCTTTGACAAGGTAGCCACTCAGATAGAAAAAAAAAGTCTATCCTTGTTGGAAGCCATCCTTTGTAAATGGTATGCTTAGGAGTCTGTGACCCCTATATAGCACTATCTCTTAGTTTTGCAGTCTGGTACATTTCACTTAAATAACTGGAATTGCTATAAATCTTTGTAGTTCCCCAGTCTTATCTGTCAATGAAAGGATACAATTAAAATCCCTGCTCAGAACCACTAATCTAGTGGTATGTGTAAGGGACGGATCACTTTCATAAGACCCACATGCAGGAATTTAGTCTGGGGATTATATATATTAATCAAACTATATTCCTGACCTTTGAGTTACTTCTAACAGTAAAACCTGCCCTGGTACTAGGTCTAGTAATTTAGTCACAAAATGTGTTGTGTATTAAATAAGATTCCCAGCCAGGAGCAAGGCTCCTCCCCATGGACCAAAATTAAGGTCCTCTATGCCACTCTTTACTTGCCACGTTGATTTCGTGGAGGGTATGTAACCTAGTGTCCTGTATAAAACAAATGGATTTATTTAAAGTACGAAGGACTGAGAAAGTGGCTATTCTTTTCCTAGAGGATTTAATACTATTAGTATTTAAGGAGCCACAGGCTAAGGACTGGATTGACATATGTTCTTAATTTATGACCAAGGATTCATGTCTGTGGGAGTTTCATTTTCGACCGTGTCTGACTAGAGGATCTAGAGTCACTAGACATGCCCTCTGTGTTGGTCATTGCTTTAGGCTGGGAAGACCCAACTGAAGAGGCATCTGAATCATCCTCTGATTCTGGCCTCTGCTTTTGTTTTGTCAGAGGTGCATATCTGTTTCTAGTACTGACTCTGGTAGGAACCAACTTGTGGCCCCAGAGACCCCCGGCACCTTTCAACCTCTGAAAGCATCTACCACATGCTGGTTCCCCGCACTTCTTCCATGGGAAATTCCTCCACCTGGGTCTGTTCCTTGATCTATTATGTCTCCTTCAATTGATCGTACTTGGTCCCAGCTAGGAGGTTCTCCCCACATGAGTCAACTGTCATAAAGTCAATTGTCAGAAGTGTTGCCAGTGTATCTGCTACTGGGGGTTCGAAAAGATCAATGTGGAGGAGGGTTCCTGGACCACTGGGATAAGAACCTCCTGCCCTCCGCTGCCAGATCCAATGGAGGGATAGTAAGTCTCTCAGGGGAAAGTGGTTGTGGGATCCGATTGTTCTGCTGGGCTCAAGATACCACTTCATCTTGTTTTTCTGGAGAAGCAGAGGGGTTATTATGCTGTGCCATGGGGCAGGTCTTGTAAGTGTCATGAGTGTCTTCACATAAATTACAGAACTGTGGATTAGGATGACTAGTTCCCATATGATCAATGGTACTACAGTAAAAACACTTAACTTTGTCACATGCACTGTTCATGTAAGGGAAGGCTCCACATCTGAAGCATGACTTCGGTTGTCCAGCATTAAATATGAACCCCCATCCCTGCCAAGAAAAAAACAACCAGGAAAATGCTGTAAACTGCTGTTTACTTGAGGCAGACTTACCTTAATACACTATCCCCCAGTCCAAAACTTTAAGGAATCCAGAATAGGGTTTGGAAGACCCAGAACTGTGCATATCATATTTAGCCAATAAACTATATCAGCTAAAGACACTCCCTCTGTTTTAAAAAGCACAGTAATGGCACAAAATGCTGGTCTAGTGATTGGTATAGCTGCAAAAGGTGCCCAAAGTGAGGTATGTCTGACTTGGGGTATCTCTGCCAAAAAGTTTTCAGGCCCTGGGAGGTCTTAAAACTGAGGTCAAACATCGGGTCCCCAGAGGCATTGATGAGTACATAAAGTTCTGAGGCTGTAAACCCCATGTTTTCCAGAATAAGTTTACTGCCCACATATAGTCTGTCAGGATACACCTCTAAACCCCGTTATACTTGAGATGGACAGCATTTTGCCTCTTAGCAAATTCAGGGGGAGTATGAAATAGGCCAGCATAAGATCTGGATCATGGGCCAGCTCGGGGAGGTGCTAGGAGTACTCCACTCTCAGCTTGGCCCCCAGTTACACCTGTAGACTCTGGTGCCCCATCAGTTAGCATCTCAGCTTGGGGGTCCAGAGGTGCACTAGTATCTCCATGCTCAGCTGGGGCACCTGTGTTCATTATTCTAGGTAAATGCCCTAGAACTTGGTGCTGAGTCAATTCCAGCATTGATGGTAAAGCCAGTGGATCACCTGAAGAAGCATCAGCCACTGTATGAGTTGTTTGTGCCCTTGCAGGGGAGATCCAAGGGCCTGTACCCTCGGGCCTCATCCACCCTGCATTTCTTAAAGCCTCTACAATGGTAACCCTGGTACTTGATGTCAACTCATCATAATTGGGAGGGGGGAGGATATGCCATTCCCTGCCCTATTATCCTGTGACCCAGAGGCCGCCAAGAGCCCCATGTTGTTATCCTTTAAGCCATTTTGCAGCTCTGCAGTCTGGGGAGGTCCAGAATGAATGACCCTCTCCCTTACCACACCTTCCATGTCATTGCTGCCTGCAGCTGTATTCAGGGACAGTATTGTATTTATTAAATTACATTTCTGATTCATTATTTGAGTGGACCTAAATTATTTGTAAGAGGAAGAGAGTGCTGGCGTATACTTCGTTGTACTGTTCTTGTGTGGGCTTGCTGCATTTTCACACCAGCACCCCCAGGTAACTGCTGATTGCAGCACTCCATTGTTTACTTTGCTGTATTCAGGGGTCTATGACTCTCCAGAAGATTTAATAAGGTAGACAGATGCCTCCATACTGTCCTCTAAGTCTGCTGTAACCGACCTCCACAGGGGATGTTTTCAGTATTGCCTCCTGGGTCTGTTGTCCAGGTAGAAGCCTGGAGCTGCAGATTTCATTCCTCCTGCTCACCCATCTCCTCTGTCATCACTCCACACCCAATCAACATGTTCCATTGAAGAGCTGAGCTGTAGGTTTAAAACTGCTTCTTGTAAAGCTATAATCATGAGCAACTGCCGTTTCGTCCCTCTAGTTCAAGGAACTTGTCATCTGGCTCATCTTGCGGCATCTTTTCTTCATGTGGTGAGTACCTCTGAGATGAATCTACCGGCATCACCGTAGTTGCTCCTGGCAGTACAGAAGCAGGAGGGGTAGTGAGCCCTCCTGCCTCCTCCATGTCCAACAACAAACTACTGACCTCATCCACCATTCCCTCGGACTGCAGTGTCCCATACCAGAGAGTAGGGGAATTTTCCCAGTATCCTGGCCAAATTTCCCCCATTCACTAAAAATACCACTAACAGCTTAATCTTCTTCAGTGTCAGTTGGCATCCATCTGTATCCCTCTCCCAGGACAAGGCTTAAAATAGACAGAATTGTCTAGTCCTCCTTTCCCAGTTAACAAAACTAAATAAATAAATAAAATAAACCCAGTCTGCCAAGATTGTCCCTGCCTAGTCTGTCTCCATAGACACTAGCTGATCTCCAGTGACCCACCCTCCTCCCAACCCATTTCATAATATTCCCATATCCATCCATGCATTCTTGAAGCCCCATACTGATTTCACCTCACCACTTCCACTGGCATTCTATTCCAGGCATCCACTACTCTTTCAGTGAAGTAGTGCTTCCTTACATCCCCCTAAACTCCCCTCGCAGCTTCATCACATGCCCTTTGGTTCTGGTACTCTTCTTCATTTGAAAGAAACTCCCATCCTGCACCCTGTTCACCCTCATGAGATACTGTTAGGTCTCTATCATGTCCCCTCTCACTCTTCTGTCTTCTAGGGTGTACATGTTGAGATCCCTCAGTCTCTCTTCATAGGACATTTTGTGCAACCGTGCACCATTTTAGTTCTACTCCTCTGGCTGTCGTCTACCCTGTCTATGTCCTTTTGAGGTGTGGCCTCCAGAACTGGGTACAATATTCCAGTGTGGGTCTCACCAGCTATCAATATAGTGGCAACAACACCTCCCTCCTCCTGCTGGAGATACCTCTCCCTATGCATCACAGCATCCTCCTGACTGGCCCTACCCACTGCTTTGTCACACTGCCCTACCACTTTGAGGTCATCAGATATCCCAAAGTTCTTTTTCTGTTTAGTGACTGACAGTACCTCCCACCCCATCATATTCTCAGTTCTTGGGATCCTATGCCATTAGTACATTATTTTGCAGTTTTGGTATTGAACACCAACTGCCATGTGCTGGACCACTTTTTGAGTTTCATAAGATTCCTATGCATTCTGTCCACCCATTCATTATTTTCCACCGTCTTACAGATTTTTGTAAAATCTGCAAAAGGAATGCCTTCTCTTTCAGTTCATCTGCAATGTCACTTATGAAGACATTGAAGAGGACCAGTCCAGAGACTGAGTCCAATGGCAGTCCACTGGTCACTCTCCGTCATTAAAGTGAGTACCATTAACCACCACCATCTGATGCCTATCCATTAACCAGTTTGTAACCCAGTTCATAACTTTGGATCCCACCCCCAGGCTGCTCAAAATCTTGATCAGCCACCTGTGTGGCACAGTGTTGAAGACTTTGCTAAAATCCAGAGAGGTCATGCCCACTGCCTTCCCCTGATCTTTTTATGTAGTCACCCCGTCAAAGAACTCAATCAGATTCATCTGGCATGTCCTCCATTTTCCCCCTCCAACCCTTGTAAATCCATAATTCTTTTGGTCTTGTAGTCTACTGGATTCAAGATAATCTATCAACCTTTCCTTCAACAGTGTTCCATTAATTTCCCCACCACTGAGGCGATGCTCACTAGCCTATAGTTCAATGTTTGGGTGACTAGAGTATGGGGTTATTAGTGCTTATGTAACTGTAGTTTACTTTTGGCTTTTCTCTATTCCTGCCCTTGGTAGGCAAGCTGGGTGGTGAGTAAGGAATAGAGAGCCCCGCACCAAGGGTGAGTAGAGTGCTGGAGAAGGCGGAGGCAGGGGTGGATGGTGGGTGTTTCACAATGCGCTAAGTGGAGAACTGCCAAGGTAGTCTGACCTTTGTAGGAGATGTGGGAGGAGCTATTCCCCCACATTGAACCTTGGGGTATAGCCCTCCCAGTCAATGTTTGGGTGAATAGAGTATGGGTTAGTAGTGATTATGTAACTGTAGTTTACTTTTGGCTTTTCTCTATTCCCACCCTTGGTAGACAAGCTGAGTGGTGATTAGGGAATAGAAAGCACAAAAGAATTACCAATGAATGTTCAAAAGATTATGATTACCTCCTCCAACTTACAGAGAGTATGACCAGAAGCACAGGAAAAAAAAATCAGGTGGAGGAAACCTTTGAGGACCCCTGGCTACTGACCCACTTATCCTCAGTGCAAACTATGAGGAGATGAACCTAGGTTCTAGCAAACATAAACTAATTTTCAGAGGAAGGCAAACTACATGGAGAGATGACAGTCCATCTTCAAATCTATGGATGATGCATTCTGGAAGGATGATTCTGAGGTTGAAGAGGTAGGTCTATTCTGAAGGACCATCCAAATCCTGAGAGTGGAGTGGGTCCAATCAAAAAAGGGTGAATGTAGTCCAGGTTTGTAAGGTGATGATGGATGATGTCCAAAAGGATTACAGAGACTAATGAGCAGGAAGAACATGGTTTGATAAATACACTACCAGACTTTGCATGGTGGGAAATATGATGGTTATGAAGTCATAAGTAAACAATCTAACTTTGTAATAGGGTCAGACTGGGAAGCAAAGGGCCCACCTGGAAATGGGTCCAGAGGGGCCTCGGTACTGTCAGGGGGGCCCTGTTAGGGTCATGGAGGGCCTTGGTACCAGTCACAGGTGGGGCCTTTGTACCAACCATGGCATGCCCTAGTGTACAAACTGTAGCCCAATATTTACAGCCTGGTACACCCTGGCATGCTGTAGCCAAGTACAAGATACCAGCATGTATTCCATTTGGAAGAAAGCTATTACATTACTGGTAAAGTTATATTAACTATTTCGGATGCTTCAGTCCCATTGATTTAAAGTGAACTCTCTACTACCTTGCAAAAATGCTGCTAGCCATTAACTGCTAGCCCCACCCCTGCAGCAATACTGCAGAAAAGCAGGTTACCAGTTTAGCAATACTGGTTTCATTAAGTGATCCGGCAACATTACATTTATCCAGCTACATGGCTGCAGGTGAGCAGAGAGTTCCCCTTTCAAAATAAATCAATGGTTAAGCTCAATGCCCCAGCAAGGCACCTCCGGAGGTTGAGGCACTACCTTTCCCTACACTTTCCCTGTCTGAGCAATTTGTGAGGCAACATGATGTAAACAGGAGAAAAGAGTGCAGTGCAATGTGTGCTATGCTAAGATTCTGCCAAAAGCAGCCTATGTGCCCCCAACATGGTTGTTACAGTACTATTGTTAGCCTCAATTAAGGAAAATGAGGATGTAACTCAATGCTCTGCTTTAAGACAGAAATGAGGTTGCGCTCATCTAAAGTGATTGGTGTGTTGGCTTATTGTATACACAGTGAAAAATTTCCAAAGGCATTTTCACAAAGTTTTGAAAAATGTGTAATTTTGCTTTGGTTGCCCTCAGATCTACATACATACAGTTCCACTCAGCTACTGCTTTCTGTTCATATGTCTAAGTGTTCTATGACCTAACAACACCACTCCATGCTATGCATCTGAATGGTCTGGAATGGTGTTATTGATATCATAGAATGTTCAGGCAGTGTAAAAAAGAGCAGCAGAGGGTTCAGGGTAGTTACAAAGGTAATGGGATTCAGGATAGTTACAAAGGTAATGAGATTCAGGGTAGTTACAAAGGTAATGGGATTCAGGGTAGTTACAAAGGTAATGGGATTCAGGGTAGTTACAAAGGTAATGGGATTCAGGGTAGTTACAAAGGCAATAAAATTAGATTCCACCAAAAAATGTCAGACTCAAAAGGACAATTGAATGCCATCTAGAGGTGTAAACAGTGCTCTACTGTATATTGATGTTAGTGCTGCAAGTGTAGCATTTCATAATGTATTAAACTGCAATGTAATGTATTGTGGGATGTGAATTTAGTCAAATTGGTAAGATGCACACTGAGTTATGGCACATTTCCAGCCAGGTGCAACCAGAGTAAAAGGGAAGAGGAAAGCACAGGTAATGGTGTTAGTGAGGGTGACAATACATATGTTTAAGTCCAGCACAAATAAAATGGTTGGTGATAGTTCTTATGAACTTGCTTAGAAATTGATGAATTGGGCAAACTCAAAATGCATAGTGCCAGAGCGAAGGGAGGCCAAGCTGGTGCTCAAGTTAGCCAAAACAGGGAAATAGCTGCGAGATTGTTGCATCTGAGGTGGGAAGAGGGGGGAGGGAGGAGAGATAAGAGGTGGTCAAAGGCCCAGCCATGGTAAGAAAAGGTTCAGAAAAAGGGTTTGCATGGAAACACTTGAAAATGGGCCTTTGACTCAACAGCCTGTTACACAAAGAAGGTCTATCCTAATCTTTCCCTACACTTCCCTAATTCTAAACATTAGCTGCACTGTAAAATCTATTGTATGTTTCCCATTGTCATTTGATCAGTTATACATCAGTCTGCCAACAGTGTCTTGTGTAATTTTTATTTTAATAAAACTGAACTGTGCATCTGTTTTACCACATACAAGGTATAAAATGCAAATGCAATGATATGGTCTCCATACAAACAAACCAATGACCAGAACAGTGCATACAAGGTTTATAGTCAGAAGAAATTAAAAATGTAAACTTCCACTCAAATAAGTTTCGGGATCTCTTCTGCATGCACTCAGCTCACATTACAGTGAAGACCAACATGGTAAATATCCCTTTCTTCAGTTCAGACAAGATCACTACTCCAGGTAGCAAATCGACATTAGCCAGTCTAATCCATTGAATCCTTCTGGACCTGGGTACCTGAACCCATCATCCAGCTTCAGCCTCTAATGACAGTAGCAGTAGCCTTTCAGTGTCAAACTGACAGTACTCACTTGTATGCTTCAGACCATTGAATTAGTTTCTGGATGACATCTTCTAAACGCACTCCATCAAGAAGGTCTCTCTGAATTGCCATAATCATGAAAGCCTCTAGTTTCACTTGTCCCAACAATGAGCACAGTCCAGTCTTTATTATCTTTAGCTTGCTGAAAGCTCTCTCACAGGACACCTGGGTAAACGATAAAGTCAACAGGTACTCGTAGACAATGAACAAGGTTGAAAACGCAGATGCGTGCATGTTGTATTGTGCCAAAATTTTATAGCAGCACATTAGGCATTCTTTGCAGGACTTGCATTTGTCTGGCAAATCTCCTCTCTCTCTCGTTGCGCATTCTGGTCACTTGTTTTACCTTCACGAGTATTGGAGTCTTCAGAGTCATGAAAGTCAACATCCTCCATTAACATGTTGTCAGTGTCAGTGGCTCAGCAGGTAGCACACTCGCCTCTGAGGCTGGGAGATCAGAGGGCTGTGGGTTCAGTTCCCACATTTGGCACTTAGGTTAATATCCCAGTACTGACACTATAGTGCAGCATGAGAGGGGTGCTGCACTTCTGAGGTGCCATCTTTCGGATGAGACGTTAAACTGAGGTCCCATCTGCCTGGATTGGTGGTAGTTCAGGTGGATGTTAAAGGTCCCATGGCACTTATCGAAAAGAGTAGGGGAACTTCCCCGGTGTCCTGGCCAAATTTCCCTCATTCACTAAAAATACCACCAACAGCTTAATCTGGTTCAAGGTCAGTTGGCATTCATCTGTATCCCCCTCCCAGGGTCGTGACTGAAAATAGGCAGGATTTGCCTAGTGCACTTACCCGGTCAACAAAAACTAATTAAATAAATTAAATAAAAACACATCTGCACTGTATTCTTCAGGCAGTGATCTTTGCAGTTATCTGAATATTTTAGAAAATGTTAACAACTCCAGTTTAAGTCTGCAACGGTCTACTTCTGCCAACAATGCCTCCTTCTGCAGACTTTCATCTGGTGTGCCATCTTTAATTATACTTTCGAAGTGACGTGGGTTCATGCAGCTGGTATCCAGAATCAGTTGCTTGTTGTTATCAAATCAATCACTAAGCTCATCCAAACTTGATCCATAATGCAGTGTACACTTCCATTCAAATTCTTCCGTGATCGTCTCCCGTTCATCACTGACATTTCCCTGGCATTTTCTTCTTCCTGGCTACCCTTTATTTGGCAGATGATCCTCAAGGTCAATATCAAAAGCTAAATCGTCAATTTCTTCTTGTATTCTAGGAACAAAGTTAGAAGCTTTTCCTGGATGTTAGTAATTCAGACTGTTGCAACTCCATCTTAGCATGATCCACCATGCGCCATGCTGAAAGATAGTCTGATACTGGCCCAATTACTGTAAAGATCTTCATAAACACAAAGGCTATCAAAATGACATCAAACATTTTCCATTTGTTAAGCAGTGAATCTGCCTCACTGGCAAATTTAGCATCAAACTTTCCAGAGGTACTAATAAAAAGCAAAGTCTGGAGAAGTGACACATACAGATTCTTCTCTTGGTTTTCATATGCTCCAAAGATGCGTGCCAGTGCTCTTAGTTTTGCCCACCATCTAGTTTCACCAATCTTTTGAAGCCATCAAAGTTTGTCTTGTCCAGTCCCATCAATACTTGATTTCCATATAGTCATCCTTTTGTGAGATTCACTAATGAAGATTGATGTCCTTTGTAGCAAACTAAATAGTGTATTTACTTCCACAACTGCTTCACTACAATCTGAGATGCCTAAATTGAGAACATGTGCATAACACCAGGTATAGACACTGTTTGGCAAATCCTTTTTTATTAAAGCTTCTACCCCCACAAACTCGCTCCTCATGTTGGCTACACCATCAAATGACTCTCCAACAATGTTCTTCATGTTGAGTCCATACATTTCAAAGTTCTCCTTTAAAACCTTGTGCATTCCTTATCCAGAAGTGTCCTGCACCTCAACCACAGCAAAGAGACACTCATGAACTTTAAGGTCCTTCACACACCGTAGAATGATAGCTGCTTGGTCAGTCACACCAGTGTCGAGTGTGATAACCATCTGAATGCTGATCTTCTGGTCTGTAGCATCTCTTACAATGCTGTCTCTGATTAACTGCAGAATGATCTCAATAATTTGATTTATGGTAGTCTTTGACAGCAGGTAATCAGCCCTCCACGCTACGAACTTCTGAAGTGGCATTTTCTTCTCCATTCTCTGCTTCCTTCTCTTGCTCTGCTCTACTGCTTTTTGGATGTGTGTATTCAGAGGAACATCAAATTGGGACAACAAAAATTAACTCCAAGAAATTTCCATGGTTAAGTGCTGGCTCCTGCAAGCTATATAAAGCTTCATCTTTTCACGATATGTCAGGCACTTTCGTCCAGTAAACTTGACTAACTTCAATAATCTGCCAAATGACATCTATGCTCTGCTGGACTTGCTTCCTCCGACTCACAACCATATCTTTGTTCACCAACATTTAAACATCAGCAACTACTAAGCATTCAAGATACACATGCACAGCTGCATTGGAGCTCTGGAATCCTCATGTTCTATCATGCCTTGGTAGTCTTGGTACCCTGTAACAAACCTAGTTTCCAAACCTGAAAATGCCATGCAGATACTGCAGTGGCGAGAATCAAACAGTCAACCACCTGTACCATGACCCAGTTCCTTGGTATAAATTTGTTGCTCCCAGGAAGAATCTGTGTGTAGATTTTGATGTGGTTTGTATGGTAGGACTTTAACACCTGTGAATCCGGGCTGAATTGGATGCCTTTGTACAAAGTCAACCTTTTCATGTTCGAGACAGTCCTTTTGGGGCACTGAAAATTGGGATTTGTAATCTTCACAACATCAAGTTGCACAACTGTTCCCATTGAAGAGTCAACTGGCTGTACAGTATTTGTTGAATATCTAGATTCTGACTTTCAGTGCAGCTGGTCACACACTGAGCCACAGTTTGTTTGCCTTGTATTTCAGCCACATCATCAAGAGTAGTTTTGTTCTGTGGGGGTAGTCACTTTGTTTTGTATGCCTGTAAACAGTGATAGCTTCCTTTGTTTTGGATCATTTGATACTGCCAACAGTGCAGACAAGTTAACCAGTTTCCTTTTCTGTGCACCAGATTTGACTTTGCTCAGCTCAGACATAGTTAAGACTTTGATTTCTACCTCACAATAAGGTGATCCTCCAGACACACTATTGTTCTATCTTAAAGGCAATAACTGTACCAAAAAAACACGACAAACACACAACAGACAGACAACAGAACCAGAAAGGACAAACAACTGAACCCACAATTCAACCAGTTACCTTTGTTAGTCTGCTCCTCTGGTCAAGCCACACTGCCAGTGACTTTGTGCTGTGCCAAGCTCAGTCTATCAGTCACCACACACTGTCCACTCTGCTCCTGCTCCTTTTACCTACCCATTACAGTAATCTGGAGTTCAATTATATGGCAGACAATTATGCAACAAAATGAGTGACTGACCAGTACCACAAAACAGATTTCCTTTCTCCATATATAAGAAAACCCTGCCAGATAACCGAAGACTTGCAGATACCAACATGGGTCCATGATAGGAGCAGCATTTTCCCATGAAAAATGAAGACAGTTTGAAACTGGGTTTTAGATGCTGGTATAGCATAGCAAAAGCACTATGCAAAACAGGAGAAAATGCTAACCATTTCCAAAACTGCATAGCAGTAGACCACCAACCACTTTCTCCAGTGGATTTATGGCAAATCTATGACACAGTGGACAAAGATGGTACAGAACTTACACTGAAATCATATATGAGTAGAGCACAAGACCTCATACGGAAAGAGAGAGAGAGAGAGAGAGAGAGACATGATATGATAAAGCCTTCAAATATCTCAACAGAATAAATAACGTACTGGAGAGTAACATCTTTCAGAAAAGGAGATGCTGAGGAACGAGAGGGCATGACATGAGGTTGGAATGGGTAGACTAAGTGGTAGCATGACGCAGCATTACTTCACTGAAAGGGTGGTGGATGCATAGAATAGACTTCCCAATGGAGGTGATGTGGTCAAACAGTGGAGAAGTTAAAAAAGATGCATAGGACAGGCACAGAGGAACCCTAGAGATAGGAATGAGAAGGTGAAACCACAGACAGAAGTAGGAACTCTTTTGCATGTACTATGCCACAACCAAAGTCAAACCACATGACCTTCCAAAAGGCAGCCCACGCCATGACCAGCCTCAAGGTGAAAACAGTTTCCATGACATTCCACCTGGCCCTATGTTTTAAGCATGAAAAGTTTCAGACTTACAGAACTTTGAGAAGTGAAGCAAAGCACAACCTCTCAGCTGAACTGTTAACAAACACTACAGGCATAGAAACATAGAAACATAGAAGTTGACGGTAGATAAGGACCACAAGGCCCATCCAGTCTGCCCATTTCTTTTTCTACCATATAAATGTGCCATCGGCCTTTGCTCTGTCAGTGGCCTATCTATTCATACTCATCTGTATTGCTCCCTTATGCCTATCCCATGCCTGTTTGAAGCCCTCCACTGCATTCATTGCCACCACTTCCTGAGGTTGGTTGTTCCATGCATCCACCACTCTTTCTGTGAAAAAGAATTTCCTCACATTCCCCCTTAATCGGCCTCCCTCTAATCTCATGCTGTGTCCTCTTGTCCTGCTATTTTTCTTATATTTAAACATGTTAGACTCTTTTACCATGTTAATGCCCTTAAGGTGTTTGAATGTCTCGATCATATCACCTCTCTCCCTCCTTTGCTCAAGGGTATACATATTGAGCTCCATTAATCTGTTCTCATATGTTTTCTGATGCAGTCCCTGCACCATTTTGGTTACCTTCTCTGGACATCTCAATTTGGTTAATGTCCTTGTGAAGTGTGGCCTCCAGTACTGCATGCAGTACTCCAGATGGAGCCTAACCAGTGTCTTGTAAAGAGGATTGTTACCTCCCTCTTATGACTTGTGATACCCTACTAATACACTAACATCCCCTAGCCTTACCTACTGCTTTAGAGGTCTGCTTGGATGATTTCAGGTCATCGGTGATGAGGATGCCAAAGTCTCTTTCTTCCTTTGTGACTGCCAGCAACTCCCCTCCCAGCCTATAGGTGACTTCAGGGTTTCTCTTCCCTATGTGCATGATCTTGCACTTCTTTGTATTAAATCCCAGTTGCCACTCTTCTGACCATTTTGCTAGGTTATCCAGATCTTTTCTCATTCTGCCCACCCCATCTGGATCAACTACTCTGTTGCAGATCTTGGTGTCATCTGCAAACAGACAAACCTTACTCTCTAGTCCATCTGCAGGTCACTAATGAAGATATTGAAGAGACTGTTCAGGAATGATCCTAAGTACCCCCTTGTGACTTGCATCTCTTCTGACTGTATACCATTTACCACCACTCTCTGTTTTCTGCCCGTCCAACCAGTTTACCACCCAGTTGACCAACTCGGACCCACCGAGCCTACCCAGCTTATTTATCAATCTTCTATGTGGAACAGTGTCAAAGCTGTGCTGAAGTCAAGGTAGATGACATCAACTGCTCCCCTTGATCCACCACTCTGGTTACTCAGTCAAAGAAATCTATGAGATTAGTTTGACAGGGCCTTCCTTTGTAAACCCATGCTGTCTTGGAACCTGTGCCCTATGGATTCCAGGTGTTGCACTATCCTTTCCTTAAAGAGTGCCTCCATAATCTTGCCCACTACTGAGGTAAGACTGACTGGTCTGTAGTTCCTGCCTCCTCCCTGCTACCACTCTTGTGGAGCGGGATCACATGAGCCCTTCTCCAGTCTTCTGGGACCTCTCCTATGCTCAGAGACTCACTAAACAGTTCTGCTAATGGCTCTGCTAGTTCCACCTTTAGCTCCTTAAGTACCCTGGGATGTATGCCATCAGGTCCCATTGCTTTATCCACCCTGAGCTTAGCAAGCTCTTGTAGGACCCTTTCTTTTGTGAAGGGAATAGTGCTCACCTTCCTCCCCCCTGTGTCCATGGTGCTGAGCTGTGGGCCCTGCCCTACCTTCTCTTCAGTAAATACTGAGCAAAAGTATCTATTTAGGATACATGCTTTTACAAGGTCCTCCTCCTCACATGCCCCCTTTTCTCCATTGAGCTTAGCAATACCCCCTCTGGATTTTCTCCTTTCACTAATGTATCTATAGAAAGTCTTGTCACCTTCTTTTACTGTTTGTGCTATGTTTCCTCAGTTTGGGACTTTGCCTGCCTTACTGCCTTCCCTGCTTCCCTTAGGGCAGTTTGGTATGCCTCCCTATCTTCATCCTGCTGTGTTCCCTTATATTTCCTGAAGACCAGCCTTTTAGTTCTGACCTTTTCTGCTACTGTATTTGAGAACCAAAGTGGTTTCCTTCTTCTTTTGCACTTCCTTTTCTGTCTAACACAATGGGATGTTGCTTCAAGTATTGCATCTTTAATGCTTGCCCACTTTGCCTGTACCCCCTCACCTGTGTATCTTTTTGCCAGGGCTAGCTTAACTCTGTTGGCCATCTTATCAAAATCAGCTCCTCTGAAGTCCCATATTTTTGCCTTGGAATGGGATGATTTAGATGTAGTGGACAAATTGAACCATACCATACGATAGTCACTGGCCCCCAGGTGACCTTCTACCTGGAGATCTGTGATCCCTTCCCTGTTAGTCAGTATTAGATCTAGGATAGTCCTGTCTCTTGTGGGTTGTTGTACCAGTTGTTTGAGGCCCTCCCCCTGCAGGGAATCCACCATGTGTCTAGTTCTGGCAGATGTTCCTGCTGGTATTGACCAATCTGTATCAGCATGTTGAAGTCTCCATTATCAGAACCTCCCTTTAGCTGTCATGTTTGTATATCTTCTAACAGTAATGTGTCTATGTCCTCCACCTGTTCTGGGGCCTGTAGACAACCCAGTTCTTATGGCTGTCCCATTTTCTGTTTCAGGGTGACCAACAGTTCTTCTGGCTCCTTATGTGTATTCTGAATTTCTGTAGCTTTGATATTTTCATTGACATACAGGACCAGTCCACCCTCTTTGCACATGGTCTCTTCTGAACAGTACATAGCCAGGTACTGAAGTCTCCCAAGTGTGGTTACTGGTAAACCACATCTCATTAGTGCTACTATGTCCAGTTTAGCCTCTGACATTATTGCCTGAAGGTCTGGGATCTTATTTCCCAGGCTGTGAGCATCTGTGTACATGATTTTCCATTGGCCAGATTTCGGCGTGTTAGTTGCTGGGTGAGGTTTGGCATTTCCCCTGTGTGTCGTATGGGGAGACAGACCTTTTTTCTTATCTGATGATGCAAATGAACTGCAAACATGCTGAATCCCTGTTTGACCATTAGCTGAGGGGGGAGGGATGTTCTTCCCATTCAACATATGGGGTGCTGCACCCCTTTCCCCATTTGCTAGTTTAAATATTCTGAAAAGATATCAAACTTCTGCCCCAATGCACTGACTCCCTCCTTAGTCAGATGCAGTCCATCAAATTTTAAAAACTTTCACTCCCAGAACTGTTGCCAGTTCCTACAAATCTGTGTTCTTTTCCTGGCACCAGCCCTTAAGCCACATGTTTAGCTCCCCTATCTCCCCTTCTCTGACCTTCCGTCCATCTGCTCCCCTCTCCCAGACTGGCAGGATCTCAGAGAAGGAGATGCCTGATGAAATGGATGATAGTTTGTCACCCAGCCTGGTCAGGTGTTCCTTGGTCTCCACAACACATGGCTAAAGAGCAAGAGCTGGGGTTCATTAAACTCTCTCTCCAACCCCATGCATACATACATACAGCTTGACCAGCTTTACTATATTAACTCACTGAGGCCGCAGGTACTCTTGAGAATTCCACCACATGTGGTCTGTATACCTTTACCAGTGTAACCTGGAGCTTTTGTAGCAAAATCAAAGCATAATCAGCATGCCACAAATGTGAATGCCTCCTCAAACTGAACCATAAGAGTCTTATTATGCAGTATGGTGTAGAAAACTGTTCAGCATAAAATTACCTTTCCAATGGTGCTATCCAGTCAATTGTACCCTCCCGTTTTTTAATATTTAAGTTTTAAGCAGCGATGTCCTCAGTGGGACAAGACCTCAGAAACATCTTTTGGCCTGCCACCTACAGGGATCTTGGGGCCTCAATGAGTTAAGCCCACTAGTAAAAGCTCCAAATTCCTTAGGAAACAAACATGACTCCATACAGGCACTTTTTTGACTACAATGTAAGATGAGTGTAGGGGTGTGCACCACTGACTAAGGGAGCAATTTTTTTATCCAGCCACTACAAGTCAGAACAGAGGCTTGGGGTTATAATATCTGTTGACCTGAAGTCAGCCAAATATGCAAAAAAGCAGTGGGGAAGGTAAACAGAATGCTGGGGTGCATAAGAAGGTATAACCAGTGGGAGGAGTGAAGTGGTGATGCCACTATTAATCACTGGTGAGGCCTCATCTGGAATACTGTGTCCAGTTCTGGAGACTGCATCTTAGGAAGGCCAGAGACAGAATGGAAGCAGTCCAGAGAAGAGCAACAAAAATGATATGTGGACAGCACCCACAAGCCTTATGAGGAAAGACTCAAGGAACTAAACATCTAGTCACTAGAAGAGAGGGGATACGATAGACTTTCAAATACCTTAGAGGAATAAACAGGGTACAGGAGGGAAGCATATTTTAAATAAAAATGGGCACAAGGACAAGGGGGCATAACATGAGGCTGAATGGAGGCTTGGGGAAACCTAGAAGTATTTTTTCACAGAGCGGGTGGTGGATCCATGGAACAGCCTACCAGAGGAGGTAGTGGAAGTGAATAGTACAGGGATTTAAAAGTGCATGGGATGAGCATAAAGTCACCCTGCTATACAGCAGAGTGGGGGAGGGCAGTCTAGATAATAGTAGGGATTGCCAAACCAGGGAATGAAAAATCCAAGTCAGAGGTCCGGGACACATCTACAGAAGCAGGACTTGAACTGCACAGCCCTGTAAAGTCCTACAGACTTGCTGTGCAGTTCCTGCTGCTGCTGTACATGTGCAGCTGTCTTCTGTGGTGCACTCCCCCCCTTTGGAGCACACTTACCTCTTGTCAGTCCAAAATCCTCAGCACCAGAGGTGGGGAACGCTCATTGGGAAGCTCAGTTCTCAAGGGAACATGGGGCAGGGTTCAGAGCATGCAGACAGGGTCCAGAGAATGTGGGGCAGGGCTGCCATACCTTGGGCTGGGGAAGGGGGGATTAGGCTTCCTGCCCAGCCAGTGACAGTCAACATATTTTATTAGTCCATTTGTAGTTACTCACTAATCCTCTTTGCAGGCTTACTCCAGGTTAAGGCAAATATATATTGTCAGTGCACTGGGATTCTGTCTCCCATAAACTGCTGTACAGAATGAAAAATAAAATTATATGATGTATTGACAGGCTTGCTTACAGACAGAAAATCTTAGTGCAGTACTTCAAGTACTGCACTGAATTTGTGAGCTGGAAACAAGCCTGTGAGATACTCCATATAATTTTTAGTTTTCATTCTCTGCATCATCACATTCTGACACTGGGCATCCTACTGGGGGCACTGGGGGCACATTTGTTTCAGCATCTATAATTTACTCAAAAAAGTTGCAACTTACTGATCCCTGCAAGGGACATATCCTAAAAATATGCAAACAGTCCTCGACTTACACATCCACAAAAAAATGTTCAACCACTGCAAACCAAGTAGGAGAAATGCCTGGACAGTCTGCATGGGCCACATGGTCCTTATCTGCCAACAGATTCTATGTTTCTATGACAAGACAAACAGTTCAAAGACGGGCAGCAAAGAATTGTACAGAAACTACAAAGAGAGACTGGAGGAACCTCATGTATAAAATGGAGACACGGGAAAGGAATGACACGCGACATTCCATACCTAAAGGGAATAAATAAGGTATGGGAGAGCAGCATTTCTCAGAGGAAGAAATTCTGTAGAACAAGGGGGCATGACTGAAGACTGGAAGGGGGTAGACAAATGGCAGGCAACAGTGAGAAAGTACTTTGGTTCAAAGGGGGAGAGAATAAGCTGCAGATAGTTGGATCTGCAGCTTCTGTAGGCAAGTAAGAAGGTAAACTGCAAAAAAAAAAAAAAAAAGACTTCATGGGGCTCCATCTACTGCCAGCTCCTATGTGGCACCCTACATTTCTCATTTCACATAAAAATAGGTAGGGTAAAATAAATGGCATATGATACATACCATACAAGTATATCCTTCTCTATAGAAAGCTGCTGCCATTATACTGTTATTTCTCCTCCCTGGTCCCCTTCCACTACTGAGCACTCTGGTAATTATTTGTTAAAAATAAACAGCCAAGTTTGTTTTCCTACCAGCATGATCTCTCCAGGTGCTCAGATAAAGTAGAACATACTTCTGTTCCACTTGTACCTGAGCACTGATGGAGGACCATGCCTGTAGGAAAGCTTGGCAAATCTCCCAAACTATCAGATTTTAAACAAATAAACCAGAGTGCTCAGCAGGCAAGGGAACAAGGGAGGATAAATACAATGGATGGCAGCATGTCTACTTTCACTTGGAGCATCTAGAACGTACCTCTACTCCTGCTTCATTAACCAGAGACAACAAAGCTCAAAAAAAATCAGGGACATACACACTTTCAAGATTGAAATTGGTGACAGACACTCAGGGAGCTGGTAGAAGGGGATTAGTGTAAAATGTATTTTCTAGGATAAAATGTCTAACATTAATGTCTAACATTTTGCCCTTACAACTCCCAATGTTTACAGAAACAAATTTTAGGGGGGGCAGTAACATTGAGGATAATCAGGGACAGTGGGGATTTATGCCTATGCCCTAGTCAGTCTAGGTGCTCAGCAGCTCAGGTGACCATAAAAATAGTCCAATACCTTATAGCATCTGGAGTTTACTGGTACAAATATCTTAATGTAAAAGACAGTGCTGTTACCAGGAGAAGGGATGGTCACTGTGCCCGAACCTCTGCCAGCCGATCCTTTCAACTTTCTAGTGCCCCCACTCTGCCCAACTCCACCTCCCACTGTCTGAATTGTGACATGTGGCCAGGAAGAGAGCAGGGTAGAGTCCCATACAAGAAGATGGGGCTGTTTTAAAGGGAAACGCCCACGTTCCCCATTGGGCCCCACCGCCATATGAAGTGGGACCTGATTAGCAGTTTCATAAATGCACACATTTTGTACTTACTGCTCATGATTTAATTTAAAATTCTATTTGGTTGATCTTGCACCCCTCACTGGCATTTTAAGTTTTCAACCTCCCAGCACCCCACAAGCACCATAACTGTCCCCAGTATGCCGTGTCTTGCGGGGATCAACAAGCGCTTCCATAGTATTACTGTAATGGCATCACTTTCAGGCAGCTCCAGTTTGGAGCCATGTCTCCATGATAAATGGAGACCAGGTGCACTGACAGGCACCCTAGCAGTCTGTATCTGGTCTCAGTATAACAAGGACACATGCAGGATCCAAACTGGAGCTATTCGAAAAGGGTATCTGCACATCATACTGGGGACCAGGGGCATCATGCAACCTGGAATTTTGGAGAGGCACAAAATTAAAACCTTTCGGGGGGGGGGGGTCTCTGGCATGCCCGCCCAGGAAAATTTTGAAAAATTGAAATCAAATGGTGCATTTTGGTGATTTTTTGCAGACCAGGAAGCTGTTCTACAACATGCTAAATGCCATCATAATGATAGAGCAATGATACATTTTTTTTCTGTCTTTGTTCAGTCTGTGGACAGTGGCCTTTTGTATTTTCCTCAGCAGTGCCGCTCACTTGGTGACAGAGCATGGTACCATACACCCAATAAAGCAAAGAAGGACATTGAATGATGAAATATACCAGTTCCACAGCTGCCTGACCCACTCAGAGACCACAGACAGCACACTGGGGCTGTGGCAGCCATCCATCCCTACCTTGCCCTGCCACAGACAATGTTTTGGATCAAGAGGCCTCAGCAATAGATCAACAACATGCACAACATTCAAAAATGACTATGGCTATTACCAAGGACCTATTAAAGCACTCTGATCATAGAGCAAGATGACTCAGTCAGTCTGAAGTTGTGGATGAGTATTAACTGGTGAATTTTGCATACATTCGATTTCCCTAGACTGCACCTATACAGCCAGTACCCACCACCCCACCAACACAGTCAGTCCCTTGCACCTACGTGGCCAGTGAGTTCTACCATTTCAAGCATTCAGCTCTCAAGGAAAACACCACCAGCTCCTCACCCCTGCAGCAACACAAGCAGCCCTTGTACCAGTACAGCCAGTATCGACCACCACACAGACACAGCCATTCCACTGCATTAAGAGCCAGTGAGCCCTTCCCTATCCAAGTGACCAGCTCCCACTTCACATGGCCAGCTTCCAAAAATGAACACAGCCAGCTCCCCATAAATGACACCTGCACCAATGTGGCCAATACCCTCCACCACAACACAGCCAGTCTCCTGCACCAACAGAGTTAGTCCCTCCCCCATCCAAGGATTCACCTCCTGCCATACCTGGGAAGAACCCTCAAAACAAACACAGACAGCTTTCTAGTTCCCACCCTGCAGCAGCATAAACATACCCTGTACCAACACAGCCGACACTGTCATTCCACCAGCATGAATGGCCAGTCCCTCCAACTCTCTTAAGTGAACCTGGCCAGCATCTGCACCCCACCAAGTGAACCTGACCTGCATCTTCACCCCACCTAAATGAATCTGACCAGCAACCCACCACACCAACATGGCCAGTTGGCTCCACCAACTTACCATGCAGTCAGTCTCCTCACCTCAACTGTGAAGCCAAACCCACATCATCTTGGCCCAACAAACAGCTCCTCAGCTGCATCACACCAACATGGCAGCCCCCAACCCACAAAAAATACAATAAAATAAGTCAGAGAAAATGTAAATATATGTATACAATCAAAGTACTGTACATACATTATGCATTCTTAATATTTAGGCCATTTTCTTCATAAGCACCATCCATATATGTAGGCTTTTTTTTTGAGGTGCAGTTTAAGTGACATCGCTGATGCCACCCTATCTCTATTTCTGTATATAGATCTATAGGGACTGTCAACAAATTTTTTCATAAAGAACATAAAATACTGTACATAATTCCAGCAGCAACCAGACCCCCAAATCCCCGACTGCATAGAGAAGGTGATACTCTGAGTGCATTTTGCTCATTTTATTGTTTTAGTTTACTAAAATTATTATTGAGCACACATACTGGTGTTCTTACAACCTAACCTCTACCCCACATCTGAGTGGATCAAAAAGGTGGTTTGATTTCTTCTTAATAAAAAAATTGGGCTCACAATATCACAATATTCTTTCTTGTTTTCTTTACACAGCTTAAATCATTTGCATTCAGCACTAACATATACATTGATGGTCACAAACAGCAGCATTTAGAGTATTAGGCTGATTAAAAATAAATTATAGGGCATAGATACTGGTTTCTACAACCCAACCCCACCCCCCATCCTCCAAGTGAACACTTCCGCTTCTTGTACAAACACTTAGGAGCTGACCACCACTTGACTCACAGCCCTGGTCACATGGGCCACCCCACCATTCATTGATTTAAACTTTCTACCCCACCCAGGCCCACCCCAGACTAACACCAGCAATGTCCAGAACAAAAAACAAACACAGTCAGAACTACTCACCAGCAGGTCAAAGGATGGGATGCCAAATGCAAAGTTAACTCAGTGTACCCAATAGCTCCATATGAAGGCCAAACCAACCATTGATTCTCCCGATACAAAATGGCCTCCGAGCCCAACAAAAGTCATCCTTCGACTGCAGTCCATCTCAATGCCACTCCTGGCCAACCCCTCAACGCCCCACAGTGACCCTTCTGAACAATGTTTAATTAACGTCATAACCACCCCATCTTGGGACTCGGTCAGAACAAAATTTGAGACCCAGCTGGTACTGGTGATTGGCATAAAAGCTATTAGCCTATTTTTGTACAGGGAGAAAAGCAAACCATTAGGGACCACTGGCTAATGCCGAAGGAAGAGTCTCAGAGTAGTCTGGTAAGCAAAGTTAATCAAGATAGATACTGGCTGCTATAAAGTATATACTATCTTGATTAGCTTTTGCTTACCAGACTACTCTGAGACCTCCTCTTGGCATTATCCAGTCAGTGGTCACCGATGGTTTGCTTTCCTCCCTTGTGTATAAAAAGAAAATCCAAAAATAGCTAATAGCTTTATGCCAATCACCAGTACCAGTTGGGTCCTAAGACCAACAGTCTTAGGAGCAGACCACCACTTGACTCGAAGCCCTGACCACATGGTCCACCCCCCCATTCATTGATTTAAATTCTTTTTACCCTGCCTAGGCCCACCCCCAGAATTAACACCAGCAGTGTGCAGAACAAAAAACAAACAGTCAGGACTACTCACCAGCAGGTCGAAGGATGTGATGCTGAATGAAAATTAAACTGCCCAAAGTGAAGCACTACAGGTACAGGCCTTCCACCATGGCTGCTTTCGTGCTCTGCATTTCAAGCCCCCCCAGTCCTTCCACCTTGCTCTGCCCCCGCCCAACAGTCATGGCCTGGTCTCCCCCAATTCATTGACTCAAATCCTTTCTACCCACCTGGGCCCGGAATTAACACAGCAGTGTTCAGAACTCACTCCCCCAACAGTCCTTTTCACCATGTTCTGCCCCCACCCGACAGTCATGGCCACCAGGCCACACAGTCCACCCCCCACACACACACACACACTCATTCATTCATTGACCTACCATGCCGCCTGGGCCAAGCCAGCCCCATAAACAACAGTAAACACCCCCAGCAGTGTCCAGATCATGAGATTGTCATACCAAACAAGGACAAAACTACTCACCTGCCAACACTAGCAGGTCAAGGATGAGGAATCATGAACCACCACAGTTGCCAGTCCCAGAGACTGTCCAAATGCCATGCCTGACCAAACGCTGCCTCCCACACACTGCGCCACCCGCAACCCTTCTTTAATTCTTCCCATCCTCATAGCAAACATATTCCCACCCTGGACCCCCTACCTGCTACTACACACACTCTGGTATTGCCTTTTGGTTAAGAGTATACATACTAGCTATTATAGTAGTAGCTAAACGTTTGGTAAGGTAATACTGCTCCAGATAAAAAAAAAGGAAACATTTTAAATCACAGTGAGTCACACAGCTTTCAGCTTACCCCAGCTCCAAGCAGATTGTGGAAGCACTGGAAGGAGGATTTTCTCTTCAGTCACATTTTGATGACTCAGACTCTCTGGAACTCCACGGCATGCACAGAAATTCTAATTAGTGATAGCAGCAACCTGACTGACACCTAAAACAAGCAAGGAGGGTTGGTTCCTGCCGTCTAACTGAAGTGACAACAATCGTAATCGTTGCCACCCAGCAAGACTAGAGAGACCGACTTGCACACTGAAATGGCCTTTTGAGGTGCGTGACGCTTGGTGCGCAGAGTGACGTAGCGAGTCGGTGACCATTCAGCGACCCTACCAACTGCGTGCCCTGAAGCTCAAGCTAGCAATGCTTACATCATTACATCCTGATCTCCAGACCACCAGTAACTTGGTGTGCCCAGCCCCCTTGTGAGTAGCAACCTGCTGCACTGCACTGCACAACCTGCCTAACTGGTTCCTCTCCTCCAGCCATCCGACTTCCAGACCAGTACTGTTACATGAATACCCGGCCCCTGCCCAGCCCTTCCCAATTGGCAGCAGTACACATTACAAAGGGGCCCAACCTCCCATAGACACACACTGCCTGCCCTGCAGCTGTAAATTTAGCAGCCACGGAATGAATAGCGATAAAGCACTGAGATCTCCTTGCTTGCCCCCCATACCCAGCAACAGTACGCATGTGTACAGCTAGACGGGAGGCCCAGCTGGAAATTTCAGGGTATCCGGGCAGGCCAGTCCAACCCTGCTTTGTAGAAGGTTTGACATTCAAGTTTAGAGTCTGGAGGTGAGGAGTTAAGCAATGAGCGATAAGTTGCAATGTAAGCATCCAGGAAGCAGATGAAGGAGTTGGACAGAGTCTTTATTTGCCAGGTAGCAGCAGTGACATGAATGGTTTTAGACCAATGAAGGAAGATTGGTACATGCAGTAGAGATGGTAATTGAATGCATAAGGAATAATTGAAAGTTCAGTACGAGGAATTCAAGAGTTGATTTGGGTATCGATGTCATAATGATACTTATGTAGGCTCTTGCTGGTCCACTGGTAAAAAAGTAGATATGGGTATTTTTGTGGTGTATTTGCCAGTGACATGCATTGAGGTGGCCATGACTGGTTTGCTTATAGGTAATCCAATGTCTAAATACTGTGGGAAGCCAGGAAATGGGTATATGAAACAGTCTATAAGACCAATGTGGCAATGGGAAGTCAACAGCAGTGTAGCATGCCAAAGATGCCCTGCACTGTAGGTTGAATATCGATCTGTTGAGAGGCAAGACTGGGATAGTAAGACAGCCAGATCGGCTGCAGATTTCAATTTGAGAATCTATGGGAGCCTGCTCTCATTGAAAGTCTTCACTGGAGGGAGTATGGGAGGTGAATCATGAGGGATGAGCTAGAAGGATCACTGGATGGGCAGCTGACCTGATTGATGGTAATATGATGAAGGAATGAACATGATTGTATGAAGTATGGTGTCATCCAGGAGCTGAAAACAGTGGTTTGGTAGAATACTTTTAATAAGGCAGCTAGGCACCGAGATCCAACGATGGGAGTTCTGGGAGGGTACTGTAGCTGTGAAGGTCTTAGGACATCCAAAGGCTACTGAAGGAGTAGAGTCGAGTAATCTGATCAAGAGAGTCAGTGCTCACAGGAGAAGTTATGGAAAGGTAAAATAGATAATGTCAGAAGTGCTATGAGGTGTCTTTTGGTTCCCATGATCCATAACTGTGATGGTGATTACAGAGTCATTGCATGACGGAAGGAATTAGGTTACTTTTCATTGTAAAAAGATATCCTATGAGACATGGTAGATAAGGAAGCAACAGAGCTTGAATTGATGGGATGCATAGGGAGTATCCAGTGGAGTAGGATGAGGGATGAAATCTTTCTATAATCCAGTCAAATGGGATTCTAGAACTGATCCTGGAGAGATGATTGGGAAGTAAAGATAACTCGGTGGTGACGTAAGAGTCTATGAGGCATGTTGTTCAAGGGAAGTTTGTTAGAAGTAGTTTTCTTCAGGTGAAATGAAGAAGCGCTCGGTCAAGTAATGGATGGGAGCTTCTAGAATGTCAGAGATAGGAGTCTGAGATAAACAGGAAGAGTAGTTGACTGGGTAGGAATACTGGCTGGAGATAGGAGAAAATGCCCCAAAAGAGCCACAGCAAACAGGATGAAGCCCTGAGCAGGTAGGGCTGCAAGGAGAAGGCAGCTGGCCAAGGATGGAGGGGAAAGTCTGGAGGGGATGTCAGTGGACTGGAGGAAGAAGCCCCAGAAGAAAACAGCAGAGGCCAAGCCGTACTGACATCACAGATGCAGAAAGGAACAAGACTTGGGTCAGCACCACAGCAAACCAAAGTAGGGCATAGCAAAGCCATTGCAGGCCACGAGTGGCAGATCCAAGGAAGACCAGAAGAGAATCCAGGTACCAAGTGCTGCGAAGTTGACGTATGAAGGTCCCATGTTCACAGAAGCTGGTGAACATCAAGAGCAGAGAACAGAAGGTGCTGCAGAATGAGGCATGAGGTTTCCACCTCTGAAGGAGAAGGTGAACTTGCATGGTAGACAGGAAGGGGAGACCAGCAATATGGAAGTCCAGGAAGCAGTTGAACTGAAAGGAGTTAGAGACTGATCAAGCTGGCAGGGTCCAAGTCCAAAGTGCAAGGAGGCCAAGGCAGGGACGAGTATGATGAATCCATGGAAGTGCAGGATTTAGACTGGTGAAGTAGAATGAGGAAGGCAAATGAGGTAGAGCAGTTCCGGTCCTGAAGAGGGGCAGCAACTGGTTATCAGGTAGAGAATGCAGAAGGGTGAAACAGTTGAAGGTAGACATAAGTTCCCAACATAGGTAGTCGAGGCACGATAACCAGCACTCAGTGCTGCCAGGTAGTGGTAGGATGGTGTTGCAAATGAGGTAAAGTAGTCCTGTCCCAAAGGGAAGGGCAACTGGGTAAACTGGTAGAGAATGCAGAAGGCTGAAACAGTCTATTGCAGACACAGGCTTCTATCCCAGGTAGATGGTGTGACACAACCTTCATTTGATGCCACCAGACAGAGGTAGGATGTTGAAGGCATATAGTATAGTGGTCCCATTCCTGAAGGGAAGCAGTGACCAGGTATCAGATGGAGAATGCATAAGGATGAAACAATTGTTGAAGACACAGGCTCCCGTCCCAGGTATTTGAGGTGAGATGACATTTACCTGATGCCACCAGGCATGTAGGATGGTGAAAATAAATGGGAAAAGTGATCCCGTTCCCGAAGGGAAGTAGCAACTGGATACTCTGGTAGAGCATGCATAAGGTTGAAACAGTAGAATGCAGATACAGGTTTCCATCCCTGGTAGTTGATGCGAGATGACCTTTGGTCAATGCAGCAAGCGGAGGTAGGATGTGGAATGCAAATGGGGTGGAGTGGTCCCATTACCAAAGGGAAGTAGCAACCAGGTATCAGGTAGAGAATGCAAAAGGCTGAAACATTTGAAGGTAGGCTCAGGTTCCCATTCCTGGTAGCTGAGAAGAAATGATCTTGACTTGAGGCCACTAGGCATAGGCAGTATGTTGAAGGCACATGGGGAAAGAGGTCCTGTTCCCAAAGGGAAGTGGCAACCGGTAGCAGGTAGAAAATGCATAAGTATGACACAGTAAATTGCAGACTTGGCTCCCATCCCTGGTAGTTGGGGCGAGCTAACCTTCACTTGATGCCTCCAGACAGTTAGGGATGGAGGATGTCAGGTTTGTAAGAAGTAGGTAGAAGTGAGTGTAATGGAATCCCATCCCCAGTAGACAGGGCAAGCTTACCTTAGCTCAGTACCTGAGAAGGTACAAGTTATTGAAAGAGTCAGGAAAAACTGCTGGTATGGACAGAGCAAGGGAAAGGCAGCTGGCTGCGTAATCATAGGTAGTTAAACTGTGAGGCAGTATAAATGGGTAAGAAGCAAGTTAGAATAGGAGAATGTGAGCAGCAGTCATCAGAAATTCTAGTAAGGGGAGGTTAGAGTAATTCAGGAAGGAGAATACAGTATGGATGGAATGCAATGAATAATGGAAAGCAGTGAGGAGAGCCAATGATGCAGGCTTAGGGGGTACTGCAAGGGGTGTGGAATAGGAGCAAGTGTGAACATTGCAGGTAACTGGCATGAGAAGCACCAGGGGTAAAATGAGGAAACAAGTCTTGAAACAAGCAGGGAATATGTGCTGGAAGCAATATGGTAAGGGGTACAATTGCCAGACTAAGGGAGAAGTATCACGGGTCTGGATGGTAGAAGGGGTGGAATTGGAGACAGAATGTCGGTGTGAGTGGGGAAAGGCCCAAAAGGAAAACCAGGAATGCACGGAACAAGGGCAGGAACAGGGGCTGGGGGTGGAGCCACAGGGAACAGGGGGGTGGGGACAGAATACCAAGGCAGCAACCAGAAAGGTAACATCAGGATGTGGGCACAGGCCCGACAGCAAAGGCACAGAAGCAAACATGGAGGGAAGAGGAAAATTCAAGGCAAAATCTGGAACAGCTGACTGGATTGCACAGAGAGGTCAATGGAACATGATACGGGAATCAGGAGATAAGGAACGAAAGGCACAGGTGATCAAATGAAAAGCAAGATGCAGTAGCTGAGTGAATCTGAAGCAGTAGATGACAGCAAGCCATGGAAAAGAAAAGGCAGCCCAGCACAAGGAATGGCGACTATAGCCCGCTCACAGGGGAGGGACCACCTATGAGACAGAAAAACACTGGTTGTTTACTCGCAGCATGGAGAGGGACCAGATCTCAGCGAGAGCCAGATAATGCAGTTGTTGGAAACGGTAATGGTAGGGTAGGCAGGCAGCCATGGAGACAGTCAGCAAGCCAGTTAGCAATAGCAGGTGGAATGGAAGCATATAAAACAGTGATAGAGCAGGCAATGGTAAGGAAGCAGGGACAGCAGTGTGGGGAGAGTAAAGCGGGTTGTGAGACAGAGGGTAATGGTTAGGATCAGGACTCCGCAGAGAGAATAGGGTCAGTACACAGAACAATGGCACCAAGGGTGCCGCTGTCCCACAAAGCAAAGTTGGGTACTCATCAAGGAGTCAACGTCCAGAGAGAAGGCAGACGGAACAGTGCAGTGCAAAATTCGATGCAGTGAACCCAGATGGTCCCAGATACTGTTGCTGGAAGGGACAGCAGAACATGCAAAAGCTAAAGGAAGAGCCAGGCAACAACCAGCCCTGAAGGAATACACAGACAGGAAAACTGTGACAGAGTTGGGTTGGGAAGCAGGAGTGGATGGAGTCAGAACGAGAGAAGGAGAAGGAGAGGTCAAGAAGCCGAAGCGGCAAATGGCAGGGCAATGGTGGGCATGTCGGGAGAACGGCACACCCTGGAGAGAAGGAAAGGATGGAGCGGTGGCCCCGAGTGGCAAAAGGGCCCAGAACGGAGGGAAAACCCACAACCCAAGGAGGAAGACACAAGAGAGTGGAGTGGCAAACAAGGTAGGGGCAGGAAGACCAAAGGAAAAAAGTGGAAGAAACAAACTCCAGACAAAGGCAAAAAGGGGAATAAATGGTGGAATGAAGAGAACAGAGGGAAGCAGGCCAGAGAAGGGAGCAAAGAAAGGATAGGAGCAGGAGGAAGCACAAGAAAATGACAAAGGAGCAGGCAGGAAAGGAGGCTTAGCCCACGAGCCACACAGGAGCCCAAAGCACTGTTTCACAATGCACTAAGCAGAGAACTGCCAAGGGAAACTGGCCTTTGTAGGAGATGTGGAGGAGCTTATTCCCCCACATTGAACTGGCAATAGCCCTCCCATTACTAGCCTCTTCCCTGCTGTTACTGCCTTTTGCAGAGGGGCCACATTGCTTTTCTCCAGTCATTTGGAACCATGTCTGATTCAAGTGAGATGTTGAATAAGGTCATCAGCAAGGCAGTCAGCATATCCCTGAGTTATTTTCATACCCTTGTGTGCATCCTGTCCGATGCCATAGTCTTGTCCACTTTCAGAGCTGCAAATCCCTTTAGGAGTCTTTCCTCTGAAAATAGACGAGCCCAACTCTCTTTGCCCTTTGTTCCTACTGTTCATTGGTGGTTCTCCTCCCATCTGTGAATACTGAGCAGAAGTACCTGTTCAAGATGCCTGATTTTTCTTGTTCCTCTTCTGTGCAGCCTCCCTCTGCCACCCTCTGTATTCTCATTATCCTTCCTCTTGTTTTCCTAGTCTCAGGTATGTTCCTGAAGAAAGTGGTACCCCCATTTGCTACCCCTTTGGCTATCCTTTCCTCTGTCTATACCTTTGCTCCCCTCACTGCCTTATCTGCTTCCCTCTGTTTTACCTGGTACACCTCCCTGTCTTTCTCCCTCTACATTTCCTTATACCTACTTAATGCCACCCTTTTTTCCTTCACCACCGTGGCCACTTCTCTACAGTACCAGAATGGTCTCTTTTCTCTTTTGCTTTTACTCACTTCCTTCACAAGAAGACTGGTTGCCTTAATTATGCCCTCCTTATTTTTCTCCACTGTTCCTCTACCCACTGTGGCATTCTTATTAGCAGTTTCTTACGCAGTCTCCCATTTCCTTAACATCTGCCCTCCTAAAGTCCAGGACCTTTTTTCTCATGTGTTTTGCCTCTGCTCCCATCTTAATGTTAAACCACACTGTACAATGATCAATGGTTCCTAGGAGACTGCCCACTGTGATGTCTACAGTGCTGTCCTTGTTTGTAAGCACCAGGTCCAGCACTGTCTATCCTTAGTGGGTTTGTTAACTAGATGCCTGAGAAAGGCCCCTTGTAGGGAGTCAAGGATGGCCCTGCGACTTGCCTAAGCTGCAGCTGTAAGTCTCCAATTCTGGCAGATTGAAGTCGCCAACAAGCAGTATCACCTACTTATTTGACATCCCAGTGATGTCCTCCCCAAGTGCCTTATACAACTCCTTTCCCTCTGCTGGACACCTGTATACAACCCATGCACATATAGTAGCTCCAGTGCCTGTCTCCAGGATGACCCACAGCACCTCCAGTCCTTCCTTGTCCTACAGGTGGCCCTGTACTTCTTTAGCCTTGATTCCCTCCTTCACATATATAAAACCCCTCCTACCTTCCCTGTTTCTCCTGAACAGAGAGTAGCCTGGTGTGGCCACATCCCAGTCATGGTTGCCAGTGTACCATGACTCAGCTATAACAACCAAATCCAGGCTAGCCTCCTCCATGATGGTCTCCAGGTCTGGGCGTTTTTTCCCAGACCCCTTGCACTGGGGCACATAACTCTCCATACCTTACTCCCTCTACTTGCCTTCCTGCTTCCCCCATCCTGCCTGTGTTTACTTCTTGAAACTCCCCTGTTCCTTTTCCCTTGTTACCCTGTCACCTGTCTCCTAACTCTTTTGATTTGCTTTCTGATTTATACCCCTGTTGTCTTCAGCTTTGTTCCCACCACTGTTTTCCTGCACCTCTGCCCTAGGGGAGCTTCCTCCTCTCAGGCCCTCCCTCCTTGTTGCTTCATTATTTGGTGGGAGGCAATCCTTGCCTTCTTTGATATTACAGCCTTCCTCCTGACTAGTTTCAATGCTTATCCAAGTAACATTTAAATCTGCCACTAAGGACTTTAGTCCCCTAACTGGAAGGATACATTTATTCTCTCCTATAGAGGACCATATCCTCCCAGGCTGGTCCTCAATCCCCAATGTAGCCAAAGTCCTCCTTCATGTACCATGTCTTCAACCAACTGTTAAAAGGCATGGTGAGGAATATGCTTTCTTCCTTGGCCCTTCACAGGTAACACCTCAGCAAATGCTAATGTGTGTGCTACCTGCTTCAGACCCTTCCCATCTCCCTGACATTACCCTGCACTACCTCTTCCCTGTCACTCGCTAGGTCATGTGTCCTTAGATGGACAGTGACATCTAGGTCCCTTCCATTTCCTGACAACCTAGCAGTCCTGTGAATCCACTCTCCATCCCTCTAAGCCAAAGCACCATGACAGGAACTTCACCTCTCCTTTCCTCCCCCCACTCCCAAGTCTATCCTCCTAACGATATAATCCCCACCAGCAGTTACTTCCTCCTCAGCTGGGGTTCCTCTTTCTCCTTATTGGGGTCTGTCCTTCTGAGGTTCCTCACTTCTCCCTCCCACTGCTGTAGGTGCCTCCTCCTCCTCCTCCTGGCTGTCCCACCCTGCCAGTATGGTGAAGGAATTGTGCAGTCTGCCATCCTATATTTTCTGTGGAAGATAGTTTGTAAATATTGATTCACTTCTTGTTATTGTTCAACTGTTGTTGCTTTTCAAGTCAATAAACAATTACAATGACTCATTAGTTGATCACTGGAGAGGCATTTAAGGAAACTGCCCCCCAATGCCCTGTGTCTGCTCCCTCCGTGGGCCCCTAGTCTGTTGTCGATACTTGCAGCTGTCAAATTGCTTGGCTTCTTCATCTAATATTTGCTGCATCTGTCCCATTTACAGTGTTTGTTTCTTTGGCAGAAATTGTCCCCTTTATGGGATTTGTTTGATTCATGGATGTTACATTCTTTTTGTTCTGTACCAAATGTTTGACTTGCTATGGTTTACACACCTTATGGCTTTATTTTCATTGTTATATTTGCTATATTATCTTGTGTATTTGTATACCGACACTGTCTATGTATCTATAAGATGTTCCAGGACTAGAGGGCATGGGATGAAGTTGGAGGAAGGATGATTCAGAGGAAATGTGAGGAAGAATTTCTTCACAGAATGGGTGGTGGACAAGTGGAACACCCTGCCTGAGGAAGTGGTGGGGGCTGAAACAATCACGGGATTTAAGAATGCATGGGATAGACATAAAGGAATTCTGGAGGTCAGAGGTAAGGGGAAACAGAGTTCTAGGAAAACATAAACTGAAGTTACAAACTCAAATGGCAGACTAAGTGGGCCATAGGCCCTTATCTGCCGACACTGTCTATGTATCTATGTATCTATTATTCACCTTTGCCCAGGATATACCAGGAAATTAATCATATGGTATCACATCGCAACAGTGATGGGAATACAGCGAAGACCATCACAGCTACATTTTCAGCAGTTTGCTGTGATGGTCTGCTGGGATCTTGACACTGGTGCCCCAGAGTTTACCCCTCCTGAACCAACTCCTACTCTGAGTTGCGGGGTGTGGGGAAGCTCCCCACTGAAAACATAGAAATTCTCAGCGATGGCACAACAACAGTTGACAGTGTTGTGCCATCACTGTGCTGATGGTTGACAAATCCTGTGTCACCGCTGCATGATGGAACTGAATAGTATAACTCATGGTGCCTTTCTAATCAGCTACTTTAAATGAATATAAATAAATCCATTTTATTTTATGAAGCACATTTTCAAATAGTTCATAGTGCTGTGCCATTCAATAAAAACACCCTTCAAATATACAAAGGCACACACAAATACAATATCATGCTGACATGTTATTCTAAAAATAAGTAACTTCAAATAATTTCCCAAAACATTGCCAATAAATAAAACATACTACAGAATTTAATATGGATTACAGCATTCATTATCCAGTCACATATTCAGGTTGAAAGAAATGGAGTATTTGACCAGAGATTAAATTAAAATGTTTAATTCAGATGGGAGGTTTAATCCTTGCATTCAGAAAATCCAATCCAAAATTAGATAGCCATACTTACTCTACTGGAGGAATGTTCTTCCTCTTTAAATTAAAATGTGTAATTCAGTTGGGAAGTTTAAAAGTAGAACACTCTACCTGGTTGCATAAGTATGGCCACCTAATGTTTCTGGTCTAATTTTGGAATAGATTTGCTGAATGCAAGATAAAGAGGACATACAGTCCTACAAATCTTTCAAGTAAGTCAGTATTAACATTTATGGGTCAAAGATGTTTTATATTATGGGTGTTGCAAAGGATTTCTTCACTGGAAAAGGTATGGGAAAGTCACAAACTTCATCCCTCGCGATGTCCCAGTTTCACGAATCTGGGAGTAATGTATCTCTGTGAAACTACACAGGTGCATTGCTGATGAAGTCAGGGCTGCTTCACAAAGGGTGAATAGCTAGACAGGTGCTAAAGGCTGATCACATTGTGTAGGGAGTGTAAGGACTCCAGCATCAGATTCTTGGTAGAGATAAACGAGTGGAATGAATGACAGACAGTTTCAAATCATGTAATAAACGAGTTTATTACAAAAACACAGACTTACAACCTGCAGTAAAACAAATATTGGGAGAAACAAGTTCCCCTACATCTAGACACAACAATTCTCAGCAAACCTTTCTAGAACCATGCTTCTTATAGGGAGATAAGGAAAAAGGTGTGACAGTTCTCTTTGGCTGAAACAAGTGGTATCACTACATTGCTGGATAGAAAATGTAGAGTCTGCAGGAAGAAAAGCATTACATTAAACAGAAGACCTAACATTAGTTAGAACAAAGATGGCACAGAAGTTGTAGCAGGTGCAAGGTCATTATGGTGCAAAGCAGTGTCAGCAGAAATACATGTGTACAAGAATACTTGGTAAAAAGACATGGTTAGGCCCAAGCATGTATGCCTCATATAAGCAAATAGAGCATTACATATAACAGAAAACTAAGAAATAATGCTGTAAAATGAATGTATACTGTACAGTGTATACACTTAGCAAGCATGATCCCTAGTACCCATGCTTGTACAGTGGATACCCATTACTACATATTAGTGCAATACAACAATATCACAGTAATAATAAAACATCTGTCATTGGCGTGCATGTGAGGTGCAAGGGTGTGGACCAGGGCAACATTCCTTCCTTGTTGCTTCAAAAGGGGCAACACAACCATAAAGAAGTGGTTGGAATAGTTTACAAGCCTGAAGCATGAGCCTTGTAAAGGAATGTTAATCATAATATTGCATGCTACTATGCCACAGACAGTAAAGCATTAGTATTAATAATATATGATAAAAATAAAATAGGATTACGTGTGATACGATAATCACAGATTGAAACCTAAATGGAGATAAAGATTTATGTAGTTTGTAAAAAGCATACAGATAATCAGGGTTACTGTCAAAATGGGCCTGTTCAGGAGTTGGTACAGGGGTGGTCACAGATGGAGCACAAATGGTGTGTTTGTAAAACATAGTGCAGAACTCAAGGATGTCAACACCACAATTGAAATATGTGAAACGATGTTAACATGTGATACCACATAGAAACATAGAATTTGACGGCAGATAAGGACCACTTGGCCCACCCAGTCTGCCCATTTCCCTACCTAATGGATAAGCTGCAGATTCTAGTTAACCGGCAGCCTACTTCTTCCTGCCCCCACCCCCTAGAATTGCCTTATGACTGTCCCATGCATGCTTGAATTCCACCACTGTTTTTGACTCCACAACCTCCTCCGGAAGGCCGTTCCATGCATCCACAACCCTCTCTGTGAAAAAGACTTCCTTAAATTACCTCTGAGCCGCCCCCATCTTCAAATTGTGCCCCCTTGTTCTTGCACACCTCTTTTTTTGAAAGATGCTAGCCTCTTGGACTTTGTTGATTCCCTTGAGGTACTTGAAAGTTTCTATCATGTCCCCCTCTCCTTTCCTCGAGGCTATACATATTAAGCTCCTTAAGTCTCTCCTCATATGTCTTCCGGTGCAGACCCTGCACCATTTTAGTTGCCCTCCTCTGGACAGCTTCCATCCTGTCTATGTCTTTGTGGAGATTGGGTCTCCAGAACTGCACACAGTACTCCTGATGGGGTCTGACCGCTGTCTGTACAGAGGGATAATAACTTCCTGTTTTCTACTGGTGATGCCTCTCCCTATGCATCCCAGTATCCCCAGCCCTCCTTGCTGCCCTCTCACATTGCTTGCCCACCTTTAGGTCATCTGATATGACTACCCCTAGGTCCCTTTCCATTTTTGTTGTTGTTAGTATCTCACCCCCCATTGTGTACTCTTCCCCTGGGTTTTTGTTTCCCAGGTGCATTACCTTGCACTTCTTAGCATTGAATCTAAGCTGCCATACATTTGACCATTCCTCTAACCTTGCCAAGTCCCTTCTCATCCTTTCCACCCCACCTTGTGCATCAATCTCATCCTTTCCACCCCACCTTGTGCACCCCCTGTGAATTCTAGCTGCAGTCACAGTAATGAACTGGAAGTTGGTGGTGGGGGGGTAGGTGTGTTTAGTAATGCTCACTGAGTTAGCTGTAGGTAGCAGTGAGACCTCTGAAGTAGTTTTGCATTTGTGTCTATGGTAACAGCACAGGTGTTTCTTGCATGCTGAGGGGAAAGCTGCCTAAAGTGATGACCTTTTTGTGACCTGTGTGTGTAAATTGCTGATATCATCACAGTAGAGCAGAGGATAACAATATCACACTGCAGTGGATGATACACTGTTTTATCTCACTCATTTACCACTCACCCCTATTGTGTGTGTATATATATATATATATATATATATATATATATATATATATATATATATATTTATACAACATGTGTTTTGGCATAAATGTGGAGATAAAAGTGATATCTCACTAGGCAGTAGAAGATATCATTGATATCTTCATGTTCCTATCGTCATTTGTTATCTCCACGTTCCCATACGTAATTTCAAAACTAATCTGGTTGATCCTGCCATCTGTGCCATCTTTTCAGTATCACTTTCACTTTAGACCCTGTTCCTGCTACTATGTAGCGTGACCGAGCGGTCTGAAAATTGCACTATTATGCACCGTTATGCCCTTCCACAATGGCATTGTGTGTCACAAGTGCTGAAAACTGTGTACATTTGTACACTTTCACTCGTTTTTGTCAAAATAAGCTCCCGATTCTACAGAGAGAACAGCGAGTGACCCTGCAGCTTCAGAACAGAAGTAGCGTTAGTGAGTGTTGCTATGGCTGAGTAATCGAGACAAACTGCAGAGTACAATCCCCTTGGTTGCTGCCCCCTTCCTCGACCACCCATACGTCATCCCCCAACCACCCGTACATTATCGGTGAGAGAGAGAGAGAGAGAGAGAGTGAGTGCTAATCCCACCCGTTAGTACTGTAGTGCCACACATCACTGTCCCGTTGAAGTCTCTGTGTGTCTCCACAGTCCTATGCAAGATGCTGCCTGAATGCAGATGCTGTCAACTCTGCTCCGCTGTACACTGTCCTGTGAATGCATCTTTCCATCTCTGTCCTGGTACCCGTGCAAGATGCTAAGTGAAGACTGATGCCAGGGCGAATTTCTGTAACTGTGGTGAGCACTGTAGCTGAGTTAATCCACACCACAATCTTACAAGGAGGGAAGTGTAGCGGCAGCGAGTTCCGCAGGAATGGTGATCATGGTCGCAAGTTTACAGGTGGTAGCCAGATCCCACCCGCTGTTAGCCAGTGCACCATCCTGTGTCTATCCTCTCAATGCGCCTGTCTGTGGGGGAGAACCATCATCAGGACCTGACTGGTGAGGACCGAAAGTGTCACACTTAACAGTGCAGATTCATGTAACACATGATGCTGAGTCTCTGAGACACTCGCTTTTGTCAAAATAAACTCCGATTCTATGGAGGAACAGCGGCGACCCTGCAGCTTCAGAACAGAAGTGGCGTTGGCGAGTGTTGCCATAGCAACGCTCGCTACTTCTGTTCTGCTACTGAAGTCACTGCTATTCTCTCTGTAAAATCGAGCTCTTCTTGACAAAAGCGGTGAATGTACAAATGTACACCGTTTTCAGGACTTGTGACACACAATGCCATTGTGAAAGACTAAAATGGCACATAATAGTGCCGTTTCAGACCTCTCGCCACGCTACAGGTTGGCACAGAAATGAAAGTACCCTACAGTTAATAAACATCACAGTGGAGGAATTAACCAAACACTATTTTAAATTATTGCTTATTCTGAAATAATGGCAGGATCAACCACATAATCTCCTTTAAATGCATTTTAAATAGCAGGATGAACCACAAAATGTATTTAACATGTGGCATCCCTTATGTTTGTTGAGCAATATATGGGGTTATTTCTGTGTGTGGGGAGGGGTGGTTGTGTTTCAATGGCCCAAAACATGTTGTATAAACAGAATCATGACATGGCTTCGAGGAAGAGAAGATAGTTATTCTTCACTGAGTTCAATGACATCAAGATATTCCCTACTGTGCCTTGCCACGAAGTGAGATATCATGATATCATTGGCCTCTCGTGAAGATAAATATGATATCTTCACTCAGGCCATGTCATATCCCTATACATATATATATATATATATATATATTATAGTAGCACGTTGTGCCACTATAGTTAGGTTGATGGCCAGTTTACATACTAAGTTTGGATGTTAATAACTTTGGATCCTTCAATGGATTTGTTTAAAATTAGGTACACACATTGGGGCACTCTAGATCTCTTGATTTACCAAATGCATTTCTGTCAGAGTGCTGGTCTTTGTGTACAAAAGCACTGAAAAATGCAAAATTATCCATTTTGGAGGCAACTTTGGCATTCTTAATGTGGTCCTGCACGCCATTATGTGGCATGCCACTCTGCAAGATGGCTCATTTGAAAGAGCTTTAGTGGCCGAACAAGCCTCTTTTCTTTGATGAAAAAATATTAAGGTATTCAAAAGTTATGGCACTTTTAATTTCCCATTAAAAGTCCATGGGAAAATTTCTATGTACAGTATAGCTTGCGATCAAAGAATGGGGGTTCTGGCCATCTCATCCCGCCTGGCGATCAAAGAATTTGCAGCCTCATGGTTCAAGAATCTCTGTACCTGAGGATTTTCAAAATTCTTTGATCGCGAGGTCCGCCATTTTGTTTTTTGTTTTCCGATTGAAAAAACACAAATATCTTGGCTCAGGGGTCACTTCTGAAGTAAAACTTTGATGGATTTTACTCAGGGGCTCTGATCGATTGAGCCATGCCTTTGTTTCTTCCAAATCGGTCAAAAAATAGAGTTATAAGCTTTTAAAATCTTAATTTGTGGCTCTAATGATCTTTGATTGTGATTCTGCAAATTCTTTGATCGTGAGATTCTTTGATTGCGATCTTGCATTGTGACCTAAAAACATTAATATCTTGGCTCAGTGGTGGGCTAGGAACACAAATCAGGGTGGGTTTTGTTCAGAAGGGTACGTTCTATTGAGGCATGCTGTTAGTTCAGGTCAAATCGGTGAAAAATTCACGTTTCACCATTTTTAATTCTTTGTTCATGAGCCTGCAAATTCTTTGATAGTGAGATTCTTTGATTGCAATTGTGCATCGTGAGCGACGGACGAGATGGCCCAATTTAAAAATCAATTTTCTCAGCCCAGGGGTGTCCTAGGAAGTCAAATGTGGGTGGGTTTTACTCATGGGGCTTTGTTCTGTTGAACCACGATGGTGGTATACCGCAATTTCTTTAATTTTTTGATTTATAATGTTTTTAATTCTTTGTTCATGAACCTGAAAATTCTTTGATCATGAGCCTGCAAATTCTTTTATCGTGAGATTCTTTGATCGCGAGGGACAAGATTTTTTTTAATGGAATAGATAGTGGAATTCTAGTAATTTTTCATATTGAATACCTCGGGAACGGTTTGTTCTTTTTACTTGAAATTTGGAGGGTATTTACGACATGTCCTGTAGATGTGGATTATGGTATTTATGTGTCAGAGAAAATTTCTTTGTGGAGATATTGTGTGACGCCTTTACGTATTGCAGACAGTGTATTGTTTGTGGTGGTGGCTTGAAATTGATAGGGTACCTAGCCTTAGTGTCATGGATGTAGTTTTCAGTTGTGTGTGTTAAATGTCAACAGGTGTGGAACTGTGCCAGTCTGATGAATGAAAATCTCATACTGTGTTATATCTCGGACACGCTTTTGTCTTTTCACTTGAAATTTGGAGGGTGTTGACAGCATGTCATGTGGATGAAAATTACAGTGTTTCCATGTCAGAAAATATTTTTTTGGTGCAGATATGGTGTGGTGCAGTTTACATTCTACGGACAGCGTTTTGCTTGTGGTGGTGGCTTGAAATTGATAGGATACCTCGCCTTAGTGTCATGGATGTAGTTTTCAGTCATTGTGTGTGTTAAATGTCAACAGGTGCAGAACTGTGCCACTCTGACTAATGAAAATTTCAAATTTTGATATGTCATTTTTGGACACAGTTTGGTGTTTTACTTGAAATTTGGAGTGTTGACGCATGTCCTGTAGATGTTAATAGAGGTGTTTACGTGTTTGGACAATATATTTGTTACAGACATATTGTGTGGCACAGTTTATATTTTGTGGACAGTGTTTTCTACTGTTCTACTAGATTAACATTTGTTTGGTGGCTGGCCTTGCTGTTGTGAATGTACTTGTTAGTCATTGGGTGTGTCCCACCAACTTATGCAACTTTCTGCTTTTCTATTCTTTCTTAAAAAGTAAGGAAATTCTATGCAAAAAACTTCATTAATGCATCAGTTAGGGTTCTTCTACAGTGAAAAAAGTGAGGAAATTCGGGATTAGGGTTGAAGGCCCCCCTTGGACCCCCCAGCCCACCCCCCAACTGGCATTGGGGTGCGCATAGGGGTCGTCGGTCCTAACTCTCACCCCATTCTCCTGTACCTCTGCTTCTTTACACATGTGATGGGGTGAGAGTTAGGGCTGATGACCCCTATGCACACCCCGATGCCGGCTGGGGGGTGGACTGGAGGGTCCAAGGGGGGGCTTTCAACCCTAACCCCAAATTTCCTCACTTTCTTCACTGTAGGAGAACTCTAACCAATGCATTAATGAAGTTTTTCACATAGAATATATATATAAACATTTCCCTGTAGGTCTAGTGGACTTGCCTCCCTCTTCCCAGTTCCCTGTAAGATTAAATAAAACCTTACCCTGGTGTCTAGTTTCCCATGCCCCCCCACCCTGTCAGGTAGTTCCCCCCACCTCCCCATCCTGACCCGAGCTGGTGACCAGCACAGCCCTACTTTCTCCACCATGTTTGGCTGCTGACTGAGATGTCACTGAGCACATATTGTATACAGTATGCTCTCAATGAATGACAGATCACTCTGAGCTGTAAATCAATGTCACTGGGTGGGTGCTGTATACAGTATGCACTCAGTGACGGCTCAGTCAGTGGTCAGCTATGGAGGAGAGTGGAGGGCTGTGCTGGTTGCTCGCTCAGGTCAGGAGGATGGGGAGCAGGGTGGTGGGACACTACTTGCTGGAGTGGGAGGTAGGGGGACCACTAGTTACAGGGTATGGTTTTATTTAATCTTACAGGGGTTCGAAGAGAGGGAGAGGGTCTGCTAGACCACCTTGGAAATGTCTACATGTACTATTCAGGGGATCAGGATTGGAGGTTGTTACGCTGGATGCCAGGGATACTCATTATGAGATCAGGCATGGTGTTGGGGGGACCACTGGATGCCGGGGAAATCTTATAGATTTATTATTTGGCAGTGATCAGCGGGGAGCCACTGACACCAGAGAATAAACTTATTTTCCTAACTATTGGGCTGGCATTTGATGAGGGGACCACTAGACCACCAGGGAATATTTATCAGGCCAGACATCGGCCATCTGGGGTTGGGGTTACTACTAGCACCAGGGACATATATGTATTGTTTGGATCAGAACAGTGATCAGCAGGAAGGAGGGATCATTAGCCACCAGGGGAAATTATTTTCATTACTAGGGACAGTGATAGGCAGAGGTAGGGACCACTAGCCACCAGGGAAATTGATTTACAATACTTGGGACAGCAATCAGCGGGGGGGGCTTCAATACCTCTGCTAACCACTAGGGTTGTGGGGGATTAAAGCAAGGCCTTGGTCAGCAGTGTTTGCTCCAGATAAGGGGTTCTGCAAAAGGCCCTTGCATGGAGCAAATACTTTGTTACTTGGACAGTGCTGTTATTTCGTCCCTCCCTTATTTGCATTACAGCCCCCTCCGGACTTTGTCACAGCACAAACCCAGTTTCAGGGTGAAAACCATGCTTTTGTGTATGCTGCCTAGGCGCAAAACCGTTTGCACCACAAACACTGGATTTGCTTGGGGGCAAAGTTTTGTAAATCTGGTCCCAGATGTCTTGTAAGCAAAGTGATATTCCAATGAATAACATTTCATAGAACTGTACAATTCACAATGATGAATCAAATGTGGTAAACCTGTTGCAAAGCTAATGATACTGTGACATGCAACCTTAATTTTAACAAATCTCTACCAGAGATCATGGGGTAAATCAGAGAGGCATACTCTAACAATGATAACATGAAACTAATGGCTAGAAAAAATCTTGACACTGGTACCACAAAATGTTTGGCCCTCGCTTGGCCTTAAAGTATGTCAAGCCTGATGAAGCTTGCTGATAAAGCTAGATACATGGGCTTCAAATGAAAGGCACTGATCCCAAAGGACACCAAGATATTTAGTTCATTCACCCTTTCAATGACTTCACCTTGAAAAGCAACTAAATAAAACAAGCATTTGTCAATGCCGAATGTTTGCTTGCTGGCATTGGCAGTGGTAGTGTAAGTTACAGAGCTGCGTAATAGGAATGGCAGTGAAGTATTGAACTGAAGCCAACCCCACCACCACCCTGCAGAGAGTGACAGGCATTGGGGTGTGCGTTTGGAGTCGTCGAGCATAATGGCCACGCCATTTCACCACACCCACCAAGACACTGACAAATGTGTCACGGTGTTCCTTAGGGTCTTTGGCCTTATCGCACCCATTTCATTAGGAAATATGGTGAGATGGGTGCGATATAGAGAATGGGGTGAAGTTTGGGGCAGAAGAGTCCAAGGCATACCTCGATGCCTCTCACTGACTGCAGGGTGTGGAATGGTATGAGCATCACAGGCAAGAATCCCAAGTCACACCCCTGATGCCTGTCATTCTCTACAGGGGTTGGGCGTTATGGTTGGAAACCCTAATACCTCAGAGCATTTATTGATATTTTCACTCCAAATTTTCAACATGTTTTTGTGACCCCACCCATGAACAGGGGAATATCAGTTTGTTAGCGAAAGCTGCTTATGCACAGTGACTACGGCATTCAGCACCACAGGTGCAAAACATTCGAACAGGATGTAAAAATGACAGCTGTACTGTTCATGGGGAGGTGTAAAATAGGCAATGTTGCAAATCTGTAGTAAAAATATTAAAAAAATGGTGAAGTCACGAGCGTACATAGAAACTGTGCAATGCACACCCGTAATATAATTAGGTTGGGGATTTTTTACAGCAGATTGTCAACTCAGGCATTTTGGTGCCTCCGATCATGAACAGTGTCACTGTGATTTTCTTTATCTGTGCCGAAGAATGATTTCCCACAGTGACCACGCATCTCTGCACTGAAAGTGTGAAAACAGACTTCAGCCATGTTATGAAAAATGACAGCTGTACTGTTCATAAGGAAGTGTGGAAAAATGCCACTGGTGAAAATCTGGACTGAAAATATTACAAAGTCATGAACTAATGAGGGTGCGTGGAAACTGCACTATGCTCACTCGTAACACAGTCATTTTATGGACTTTTGTCACCAAATTTCAACATAGCCATTTTAAGACCTCTGCTCATGAACAAGTGTAAATGTGATTTTCTTAATCTGTCCTAAACATTGCTTTACGCACATAACAACTGTTATGCGCTACGTATGCCAACACATTTAGGCGACATATGAAAAATTGCAGCTGTACTGTTCATAAAGAAGTGTAATAAAATGGCAATGTTGGAAATCTGGAGTGAAAATATTGAAAATTTGCGAACTTACGAGCGTGCATAGGAACAGTACAATGCACGCTCGTAAAACAGTCATTTTTTGGAATTTTTTCACCAAATAATCAACATAGCCATTTTAACACCTCACCTCATGAACAGTGTCACTATGATTTTCTTAATTTGTCCTGTACATTGATCTCGCATACCGACTGCGCCATTGTGCGCTACATGGGCGGAAACACGTTTTGGGTGGATGTGAAAAATGGCAGCTATACTACTCATAAGAAGGTGTGGTAAAATGGCAATGTTGAAAATCTGGAGTGAAAATATTGAAAATTTACGACTCACGAGCGCATGAACTGCGCACGCGACGCCGTAATACAGTCATTTTCAGGAATTTTTTCACCAACTTTTCAACATAGCCATTTTAAGACCTCTGCTCATGAACAGTGTCACTGTGATTTTCTTAATTTGTCCCATACATTGATTTCGCACACCGACTGTGCCATTGTGTGCTACATGGGCAGAAACACATTTTGGGTGTGAAGGTAAGCATGACAGCTGTACTACTCATAAGAAGGTGTGGTAAAATGGCAATGTTGAAAATCTGGAGTGAAAATATTGAAAATTAAGCTAACTTACTAGCCTGCGTAGGAACTGCATAGCATGCCTTCATTAACAGTTATTTTTTGGAACTTTAACAAATTTTCAACATGGGGTTTTGAACCCTTCTCATGAATGATGTCACTGTCATGGTGTTATTCAGGCGCGAAGGGTGATTTCGCGCAGTGACCGCGCAGTGACTGCCTTGCAGCATGCAAACCTGATTTGTTTTTAGACCTGGTTTGCTTAGGATCACTTTGTGTATGCAAACTGCACGCAAACATTGCACTATTAAGCATGTGCATGCATTCTGCATGTACACAGCACACCTATATTTCTGTAAGGGTTGCCATACCCTATTTTTCAAGGTAATTGGTGTTCTTATGTGTCCATTTATTAAAGGTGTTACTTGAACATTATTATAAATAATCTTAGTTAAGTCGATAAATTGTGTTGGAATACCAGAGTGCTTTAACACTGTCCAGAGGTACTCATGTTTAACTGCATCAGATATGTTTTTTTGATCCAGTGTTAATAGATTCCCTTCCAATTCCATATCCAACAACTGCTTAACTAATTCCCTTATGAATATTACATTTTGTTGTACAGTTCTATCTGGTACAGCACATTTGTTCTACCGTAATTAATTTCTTCACTATCTTTACCAGCCTTGCTGTCAAAATTGAGTCAGAATTTTATAGTCTGTTGTCTCCAGTTCTTTATATCTTCTTGATCACCTTTTTAAAAATAAGAATCATAATACCTTCACACACATACTAGGTATCAGCTTTTTGTCTTTGTACCTCTTGATATACTTCCTGCAGCCAGGGGTCAATTCCTCATAAAATTCTTTATAAATTTATTGGAATTCCATCTTTTCCTGGTGTCTTGCTTCTAATAATTTTCTAATAACTAACTTAATTTCCTCTGCCCTTATAGGTGCTACTAATTCTTGCTTTTCCAGTGTTGATATTTCTGGTATTGCTATATTTTCCGAAAGGAAGGTTGCTGATATGAATTTCCTTTCTGAAAAGTGTTACAAATATGTTGTTGAACTACTCTCTGTATATTAATCTGGTCATCCAATATTTTACCATCCAGTTGCTGTAAAGACGTATTTTTTTTGCACCTTGTACTGCCACTCCACATGGATTGACTATCTTCTTTTTCCCATGTGTTGTAAACTGTTGATGTTTTGTCGTCTCCTTTTCTCTTATTTTGTGATAGTTATATATTTTGTCTTTTATTATGTTGTTTGTCCATCATATTTCCTCCTGTCATCCTCATCTGAGTTAATATTTTCAAATAGTCTGCCCTATATCCAAGTTATGTGTATATTTATTATTAGCTGCTGTCTTAGTAATGTGTATTAAGAGATCCTTCAGATTTCTTTTGGTGTCTTCCCACCAAACTAATGAACTGTCATAAAGAAAGATAATAGCCTGCTTTACTTTTAATACTTCTTTTATCTCCAGTATATATCTTTCTTCCTGTAAAACTGTTGTGTTCATTTTCAATAATGTCTCCTATTGGTGATTTTATGGTGGGTGCCTATTTGAGCCTGTAGTGCCATATGATCTGATGTTTCTATTGGCATAATTTGTACTTTTATCCCCTTTGTTCTATCTGAAACAAACCAAAATTCTATCCTTGTAGAAAGCCTCCCTTTATAAAAAGTATGTTCTGGAAGGACATTTATGATGTCATGTATATTTTTTTAAAAGTTAATATCCAAAATACTCTGTAATGTAATTGTATTACTATGAATGTTTTCTGTTTTCCTGCCCCAATCTCTATGGGTCAGTCCACAAATAAAATCCCTCCTAAAAGTAATTTAAATGTATTCAATATGAGTTCTATTGTTTTAAACAGGGAAGATCTTTCAGCGTTCATCTGTGGAGCATAGATGTTAATTAATCTATATGCTGTATTATATCTTATTACATCCAGCATTAAGGCCCTGCCTGGGCAAATGTCTAGCACTTTCAAAATCTTTATCTTTAGTCCTTTAAACAGGATACCTACTCCTGAACATCACTCTTCCCCTATAGACCATAAGGATGGTCCCCACATCCAATCTTTCTGAGCAGTTGAAACCTCCTTTACAATGTTCAATCTGATGTCTTAGACAAATATTAGTTGCCATTTCCCAGAATTTAAGCTAGCAAATGCCACTTTCTTTCTTTCCACATATTGTATGTTATTAACATTTGCAATTGTTAATTGTAAAAGTTAACAAGTTTTAATCATTTCCTTTTCTTCCCTTTCTTTGGCTTAGGTTTTTCCCCTAATCCAGCCACTGTGTTAGTCTCAGGGTGCGATGATGTGATTGATGACACATGTGATTCACCCCCCCCGTCCTCCTCCTCTTCTAAGTCTATTAATACCTCATAGGTATTCTGGATCGATGTTTCCTCCAGTTCTTTTGACTGAACTTGTGGAAGTAGTACTTTATGTGTCATTTTAAACCTCATGCCTCTCTGAAAGGGAAGGTCTGCAACTGCTTTCAGTGGTGGCATACTGTACTTATTTCTGCCTGCCCTTCCTCTCTGGGTTCATTTTCCTGAAATAACCTCATTCAAAGGTCTGCTGTCTAGTTCTGTATTTGCAGGTCTTGAGTTTGTTGTGTTGTACTTAGTACTTTCTTTGTATTTCTGCACTTCCATGTGCTGCAGATGGGGGCATCTAATATTTCTTGCCCATCTACCCCAACTTTTCAGGTACAGCTTCCTAGGGCACACTTCTTTCTGGGGTTTTGGGTCTGATGAATTGATCTGTGACATTAATTCATGTGCCCTTAATTTTTCTGTTTGTGCAGTGGCTACATGCACGTCCTGCTCTCCTCTCAGTGCCTGGTCCAAACTATTATGTGAGGCACAGACACAGTTTTGAAAAGTGTGCCCATGCTCCTCACAAAGATTACATTTGAGTGGCTGCATACATTGTGCACCAATATGTCCCACTACTCCGCAAAGACCACATTTGTGTTTTTCGCAGATATTATTTAAATGACCAAGTTCCCCACATTTAAAATTATAACAGGTTTGTGGCTGCCCTGCATAGAATATATCCCCTCTGTCTCTCACCGAAAAGAAACAATTAGGAGATGCTGTGTCCTCCATTCTCTTAATTTAGGTGACTTTATAGTTCCACTCCCCAATCCATAGCGCTCTTTATCTAAAATGGGTTCTGGTACCCATTTATCCACGATGTTGTTTAAGCCAGTACATAATGTCTGTCACATTCACTCCTTCATTTTGAAAGAGCACTGTTATTCTTTTGAACATAGGTTTAGTAATTGGAATGGCTAAAAAAGGTTTCCAGATAGGTGTATTCTTGAGCAACTGGTATTGTTTCCAGAAGTGCTCTAGTCCAACTGGGTGTTTGAAGCTGATGTCATATATCGTGTCTCCAGGCATGTGTACGAGATCATGTATTTCATACACATAATACTTCATACTGTTCTTCAGTAATGCTCTTCCTACAAATAGTCTGTCTGGATTATCATTCATATCTCCTCTGTATTTGAGCCTTACTGCATTATGTCTTGTAGCAGGCTCAGAGGTGTTTCTTGTGTTATCTGAAAATAGCCTTTCTCTAGTATTTGCACTCCATGCAATATTAACCATAGGTCTAGCCCCTGCTGACTCTACTGAAGGGCCTTTTCCTGCTAAAATATGGGTGGCAGAGTCCCCTGCAACACTTGGGGTCTCCAAGCCTTCATTTCCTTCAAAAGAGGATGATAGGGGATGTACAGTCAGAGTCTGAGACTGTTTTTCCCCTTCCAGGTTTCTTATAACATTTATCATGTTTGTTTGACAATCCTCTGCTTGTTGTTCCCTGCAACAGTCTGCAGTTTTCTGGCCAGGAGTTATTTGTGAGGATGGTAAATTATTTCTCTGCCTAGTTTGCTCTGCTTGGTTTATAGGCCTAGTGTTCATTTGCATCAACAAAGGGATGTTTGCATCCCAACCAGAATCATCCGGCTTTTGACCCACCCAGCTGCCTCCAGGGACTTAGACATCCATTCTGTAGGCTGTACTGAAGGACCTGCCATTTGTTCAGATAACTCACAGTTTGTTTGTGGTACTGTTTGTATTACATCTTCTCTACTGAGCCTCTTGCCCTTTTTATCTTCAGTCTGTGACTCTAGCAGTTAACTTTTCCCATTGATTCCAGTTACAACCCCAATCATAAAATGTGTTTTCCTGAAGAATCGTAGTTTCTTCAGGCATACTTCTACATTTTCTTTGCCTACAACAGTCTGTTCCTTTAGCCATGTTGAAAATTTTTCCTGGGTTGACTTGTTCCCCAACAGAATTTTCTTCCTGCTCCCTGCTCCCATCTGAGTTCTCTACCATAGAATCTACTGGTACCTGAGTTCTTGGAGATTTGGTTTGCCATACCAACTCAATTCCTCCATCTTGTACCTTCATATCGACGCCATCTACTCTACAATCAGTTCCTACTGCTCCGGTCATAATTTTCTTCCATTATGTTTTGTCCATCCTGATTCCCTTCCCTCTCTAATGCAGCGCTTTCTCCAGTTCCGTCTGCCAAAGCAAATACCTTCTCTCCTCCTTGGCCATTAGATCATGGATTTCACCCGGCTGACTGGTTACTCACTGCATCCATCAAGTCTTCTCCATCATTTTCCAGGTTAGAAACTTCTTCTGCTGCCAAAATGTGTGTTTCTTCTTCATGATAATCCTCAGCCATCGTGGTCTCTTGGAATACAGAGACCGGGGAGGAGACATACTCCTCAGTCTCAATAACAACCTTCCTCTGCTGCACTCTGAGAGGACTGGCCACCACAGCACCAGTTTCAGCTCCCCCTACCGACAAGTAGGGGAATTTTTTATTAATAAAGAATATCAAAATGTTGAACATACATACAGGTATACAAAATGAAACATCCAAAAACAAGACCATGTGAAAACCTCTCACCCAACTAATTAGAGACCCCTCTTCTCTCCCTAAGTGTAAACAGAAAAGGAACAATAAAGGTAAAATATGCATCGGTTCTGCCCCAGAGATTTTCTGTCTGAGCACAAGTGTTATACCAATCTTCATCCCTTGCCACAGGAGGTAAAATTGTAAGTTAATCTATCCAGGATCCACTGCACTCTAGGCAGAATATGTCTCCACCAAGTAGCCAGGACTGGAGCAGGCAGTGTTAACCGTTTACTGTTATATACATATTTTATTTCTTTAGAAACTTTTACTATCAGACCTTCTATAGGAATGACACTATGCTGTAATGCATATTGACACCAGACCTGCCATATAGACCATTTAATAAGTGCTGTCAAAACTCGCAACATATTTCTGTTAAAACTCTGCTAAGCTACATTAAACTGACCATAAACTAACACAATATAGTTCATATCAACGAACTGTGGAATATCCCAGTTATTTGCTAGTTTCACCCAAAATTCCTCTATGTATGTACACTCAAAAAAGAAGTGTGACATAGTTTCAACCACATTATCATAGTCTGGTCTCAAACAGTATTTGTCTGGTAACATCTTATGATAGTGAATGCCTCTAACATTTAATTTGTTGTGGCAACACAACCACAGGGTATCCACACTTTTGTGGTACCATTGTATCCATGAGTTGCCTCAGCAAGTCCACGCCCTACCTCAGCTGGGCAAGAAAATGGGGATGCTAAAAAATGCTTATGGAGAACTTGTTGAGCCATCCCTTTTCGGTCTGGGAAAGAACCTCAGGTTTGGATATTTGCCACTGTTTCACTTTAAAAAAACATCTATTAAATAAAGAGCCGTCTTAGGTGGTATTGCAAAACACCCCAACAAGGCTTCCCATTTTTGAAAAAACTATACACTTCTGTGTTGTAACAAGGAGACCCATAGCTTCTGTTTACCTTGCAATACAGGGGCAATGCTGGTATACAAAAGCATAAAGAATAGCAAAACTACCAGGTTGAGCATATTAAGGCCTCAATTGTATTTGGGCCAATATGTCACAGATTATTTAACCAGATTTAGTCTACTGCCTCAAAGGAGCTGAAAGCAGACATTCAGCATCCTAACCTCCAATCTTTGGGGGCAACAAGAAAATCATACTAACAGTCAAAAATAGTGGGAGTGAGTGTAAAGGTCTTTAACATGTAAATTCTTTTTGTCCTGGTCATTGGATATCCTTTCCATTTGTTTACTTTCAGTTCTGCTTGCTCCAAACAGGGCTCTCTGTTGTCCCCTGCCAGATCCAGGCAGCCAAACTGTATGCCCAACAATTTCAAGGGCAAGTGCTGGATTTTAATACCTACTAATTCTGTGTTGTGTAATGCTGGGCTGCTATTTAGCACCATGCCTCTGCTTTTTGTTTTATTTAATTGTGCCCTGCACAAGCGAATATTCTTGTATCAAGTCCAAGGCTCATGTGCTGGAGGCTGATCTGCCACTAATACATGAACATTGTCTGCATAAGCTAAAACTATTGGAATGTGGTGCCTAACGAGTTCTCATATGATGGAGATTGTGAGCTGTCTCCAATTTCCATAATAAAGGATCAATAGCAAAAATGTACAGAAGGGGGCTCGGGGACAACCCTGATATACACCCTCCTAATGGCCATGTGGCTGCCACGAAAGCCATTGATCATCAGGCAGGTGGACGCCTTACTGTACAATTGCTGGATCCATCCTATAAATATATGTGGTATACCATAAGGGGGTTAAAACATTGAAGAGATAGTCATGGGATACTAAATCAAAAGTCTTTTTCTGATCCAGACTCAGGACATAGCCTTCTGCCGTGGAGTTTGAAAAACTTCTTTCAGGATTAGTAAATTTTCCATCATGTCATGATGTGGAATGGTGCAGTCTGTGTGAAGGAAATCACCACTTCTGCTGCCTGTGTGAGTTTGTTACTGAGAATTTTACTTAAGATTTTCCGATCACCATTTAATATGCTGACAGGTCTCCAATTGTGCAATTCCAATCTATCCCCAGTTTTAAATAAGTAAATTAACAAACTGTCAGCCAATACCAGTGGAATATCAAATTTCCTGGACAATATTGCATTGAACACTACCATCAATTGATTACTGAACAGGTTTAATTTTTTTTTTAATTCCCTGGTAACCCATCTGGCCCTGGGGCAGTGATTAGTTTCAAGGTATTAACCACCTGTATAATTTCCTCTTGGTGGATGGGTGCCACCAGCTGTTGCACAACCTCAGCCATTAGGGTTGGAACTGACAATCCTACCAAGAAGGGTAACAGTGCCTCAGAAACTGGAAAAGCATTACCAAACAGGGATGTAGTGTGCCGTACCTCCACTGCCATCAGTTCCTGGTTAGAGCACACCACCTCACCAGTGTCAGATTTCAGCTGAGCCATATATTTGGCCTCCACTCTATGTTTACAGTCGTCATATGGGTTAACAACATGTGCTGCACCCTGTATTCCAAATTTTTATTCCATAAATAAGGTTTTACCACAATCATACTGAAACTCATATTGTGTTTAAGGACAGCAATTTGTGAAGTGTAATCTAAACCAGTTTCTGTGTCCAGGGAGAACAATTTCTGTAACTGCCTCCAAATTTCTCGATATTTAAAATACTTGGTTCTAGTTCCATTTTTTGCTATCTGCCGAAAGAGAATTTGGGCATCAATTTTAGTGTCCTGCCACCATAATAGCGGATTAGAATAAAGGTCACATAGGGAGAGTCTGGATTCTAAGAAATATTGTAAGTCCAAATCAGACAAAGAGTCTTCCACCAAAAGTATTACATCTCCACCAATTTTGAGATGAGGGCTTATTAATAGCTCTCCTCACCTGGACCAACATACCATGGTCAGAGGTCTCCACAGGAGTACCTCATACCTTTGACAAGGTAGCCACTCAGATGGAAAAAAAAAGTCTATCCTTGTTGGAAGCCATCCTTTGTAAATGGTATGCTTAGGAGTCTGTGACCCCTATATAGCACTATCTCTTAGTTTTGCAGTCTGGTACATTTCACTTAAATAACTGGAATTGCTATAAATCTTTGTAGTTCCCCCAGTCTTATCTGTCAATGAAAGGATACAATTAAAATCCCTGCTCAGAACCACTAATCTAGTGGTATGTAAGTAGGGACGGATCACTTTCATAAGACCCACATGCAGGAATTTAGTCTGGGGATTATATATATTAATCAAACTATATTCCTGACCTTTGAGAGTTACTTCTAACAGTAAAACCTGCCCTGGTACTAGGTCTAGTAATTTAGTCACAAAAATGTGTTGTGTATTAAATAAGATTCCCAGCCAGGAGCAAGGCTCCTCCCCATGGACCAAAATTAAGGTCCTCTATGCCACTCTTTACTTGCCACGTTGATTTCGTGGAGGGTATGTAACCTAGTGTCCTGTATAAAACAAATGGATTTATTTAAAGTACGAAGGACTGAGAAAGTGGCTATTCTTTCCTAGAGGATTTAATACTATTAGTATTTAAGGAGCCACAGCTAAGGACTGGATTGACATATGTTCTTAATTTATGACCAAGGATTCATGTCTGTGGGAGTTTCATTTTCGACCGTGTCTGACTAGAGGATCTAGAGTCACTAGACATGCCCTCTGTGTTGGTCATTGCTTTAGGCTGGGAAGACCCAACTGAAGAGGCATCTGAATCATCCTCTGATTCTGGCCTCTGCTTTTGTTTTGTCAGAGGTGCATATCTGTTTCTAGTACTGACTCTGGTAGGAACCAACTTGTGGCCCCCCAGAGACCCCCCCGGCACCTTTCAACCTCTGAAAGCATCTACCACATGCTGGTTCCCACGCTACTTCCATGGGGGAGGGGCATTCCTCCACCTGGGTCTGTTCCTTGATCTATTATGTCTCCTTCAATTGATCGTACTTGGTCCCAGCTAGGAGGGTTCTCCCCACATGAGTCAACTGTCATAAAGTCAATTGTCAGAAGTGTTGCCAGTGTATCTGCTACTGGGGGTTCCGAAAAGATCAATGTGGAGGAGGGTTCCTGGACCACTGGGATAAGAACCTCCTGCCCTCCCGCTGCCAGATCCAATGGAGGGATAGTAAGTCTCTCAGGGGAAAGTGGTTGTGGGATCCGATTGTTCTGCTGGGCTCAAGATACCACTTCATCTTGTTTTTCTGGAGAAGCAGAGGGGTTATTATGCTGTGCCATGGGGCAGGTCTTGTAAGTGTCATGAGTGTCTTCACATAAATTACAGAACTGTGGATTAGGATGACTAGTTCCCATATGATCAATGGTACTACAGTAAAACACTTAACTTTGTCACATGCACTGTTCATGTAAGAAGGCTCCACATCTGAAGCATGACTGGTTGTCCAGCATTAAATATGAACCCCATCCCCAAGAAAAAACAACCAGGAAAATGCTGTAAACTGCTGTTTACTTGAGGCAGACTTACCTTAATACACTATCCCCAGTCCAAAACTTTAAGGAATCCAGAATAGGGTTTGGAAGACCCAGAACTGTGCATATCATATTTAGCCAATAAACTATATCAGCTAAAGACACTCCTCTGTTTTAAAAAGCACAGTAATGGCACAAAATGCTGGTCTAGTGATTGGTATAGCTGCAAAGGTGCCAAAGTGAGGTATGTCTGACTTAGGGTATCTCTTGCAAAAGTTTTCAGGCCCTGGGAGGTCTTAAAACTGAGGTCAAACATCGGGTCCCCAGAGGCATTGATGAGTACATAAAGTTCTGAGGCTGTAAACCCCATGTTTTCCAGAATAAGTTTACTGCCCACATATAGTCTGTCAGGATACACCTCTAAACCCCGTTATACTTGAGATGGACAGCATTTTGCCTCTTAGCAAATTCAGGGGGAGTATGAAATAGGCCAGCATAAGATCTGGATCATGGGCCAGCTCGGGGAGGTGCTAGGAGTACTCCACTCTCAGCTTGGCCCCAGTTACACCTGTAGACTCTGGTGCCCCATCAGTTAGCATCTCAGCTTGGGGTCCAGAGGTGCACTAGTATTCCATGCTCAGCTGGGGCACCTGTGTTCATTATTCTAGGTAAATGCCCTAGAACTTGGTGCTGAGTCAATTCCAGCATTGATGGTAAAGCCAGTGGATCACCTGAAGAAGCATCAGCCACTGTATGAGTTGTTTGTGCCCTTGCAGGGGAGATCCAAGGGCCTGTACCCTCGGGCCTCATCCACCCTGCATTTCTTAAAGCCTCTACAATGGTAACCCTGGTACTTGATGTCAACTCATCATAATTGGGAGGGGGGAGGATATGCCATTCCCTGCCCTATTATCCTGTGACCCAGAGGCCGCCAAGAGCCCCATGTTGTTATCCTTTAAGCCATTTTGCAGCTCTGCAGTCTGGGGAGGTCCAGAATGAATGACCCTCTCCCTTACCACACCTTCCATGTCATTGCTGCCTGCAGCTGTATTCAGGGACAGTATTGTATTTATTAAATTACATTTCTGATTCATTATTTGAGTGGACCTAAATTATTTGTAAGAGGAAGAGAGTGCTGGCGTATACTTCGTTGTACTGTTCTTGTGTGGGCTTGCTGCATTTTCACCAGCACCCCCAGGTAACTGCTGATTGCAGCACTCCATTGTTTACTTTGCTGTATTCAGGGGTCTATGACTCTCAGAAGATTTAATAAGGTAGACAGATGCCTCATACTGTCCTCTAAGTCTGCTGTAACCGACCTCCACAGGGGATGTTTTCAGTATTGCCTCCTGGGTCTGTTGTCCAGGTAGAAGCCTGGAGCTGCAGATTTCATTCCTCCTGCTCACCCATCTCCTCTGTCATCACTCCGTCACCCCAATCAACATGTTCCATTGAAGAGCTGAGCTGTAGGTTTAAAACTGCTTCTTGTAAAGCTATAATCATGAGCAACTGCCGTTTTCGTCCCTCTAGTTCAAGGAACTTGTCATCTGGCTCATCTTGCGGCATCTTTTCTTCATGTGGTGAGTACCTCTGAGATGAATCTACCGGCATCACCGTAGTTGCTCCTGGCAGTACAGAAGCAGGAGGGGTAGTGAGCCCTCCTGCCTCCTCCATGTCCAACAACAAACTACTGACCTCATCCACCATTCCCTCGGACTGCAGTGTCCCATACCAGAGAGTAGGGGAATTTTCCCAGTATCCTGGCCAAATTTCCCCCATTCACTAAAAATACCACTAACAGCTTAATCTTCTTCAGTGTCAGTTGGCATCCATCTGTATCCCCCTCTCCCAGGACAAGGCTTAAAATAGACAGAATTGTCTAGTCCTCCTTTCCCAGTTAACAAAAACTAAATAAATAAATAAAATAAACCCAGTCTGCCAAGATTGTCCCTGCCTAGTCTGTCTCCATAGACACTAGCTGATCTCCAGTGACCCACCCTCCTCCCAACCCATTTCATAATATTCCCATATCCATCCATGCATTCTTGAAGCCCCATACTGATTTCACCTCACCACTTCCACTGGCATTCTATTCCAGGCATCCACTACTCTTTCAGTGAAGTAGTGCTTCCTTACATCCCCTAAACTCCCTCTGGCTTCATCACATGCCCTTTGGTTCTGGTACTCTTCTTCATTTGAAAGAAACTCCCATCCTGCACCCTGTTCACCCTCATGAGATACTGTTAGGTCTCTATCATGTCCCCTCTCACTCTTCTGTCTTCTAGGGTGTACATGTTGAGATCCCTCAGTCTCTCTTCATAGGACATTTTGTGCAACCCGTGCACCATTTTAGTTCTACTCCTCTGGCTGTGCGTCTACCCTGTCTATGTCCTTTTTGAGGTGTGGCCTCCAGAACTGGGTACAATATTCCAGTGTGGGTCTCACCAGCTATCAATATAGTGGCAACAACACCTCCCTCCTCCTGCTGGAGATACCTCTCCCTATGCATCACAGCATCCCTCTGACTGGCCCTACCCACTGCTTTGTCACACTGCCCTACCACTTTGAGGTCATCAGATATCCCCAAAGTTCTTTTTCTGTTTAGTGACTGACAGTACCTCCCACCCCATCATATTCTCAGTTCTTGGGATCCTATGCCATTAGTACATTATTTTGCAGTTTTTTGGTATTGAACACCAACTGCCATGTGCTGGACCACTTTTTGAGTTTCATAAGATTCCTATGCATTCTGTCCACCCATTCATTATTTTCCACCGTCTTACAGATTTTTGTAAAATCTGCAAAAAGGAATGCCTTCTCTTTCAGTTCATCTGCAATGTCACTTATGAAGACATTGAAGAGGACCAGTCCCAGGACTGAGTCCAATGGCAGTCCACTGGTCACTCTCCCGTCATTAAAGTGAGTACCATTAACCACCACCATCTGATGCCTATCCATTAACCAGTTTGTAACCCAGTTCATAACTTTGGATCCCACCCCCAGGCTGCTCAAAATCTTGATCAGCCACCTGTGTGGCACAGTGTTGAAGACTTTGCTAAAATCCAGAGAGGTCATGCCCACTGCCTTCCCCTGATCTTTTTATGTAGTCACCCGTCAAAGAACTCAATCAGATTCATCTGGCATGTCCTCCATTTTCCCCTCCAACCCTTGTAAATCCATAATTCTTTTGGTCTTGTAGTCTACTGGATTCAAGATAATCTATCAACCTTTCCTTCAACAGTGTTCCATTAATTTCCCCACCACTGAGGCGATGCTCACTAGCCTATAGTTCAATGTTTGGGTGACTAGAGTATGGGGTTATTAGTGCTATGTAACTGTAGTTTACTTTTGGCTTTTCTCTATTCCTGCCCTTGGTAGGCAAGCTGGGTGGTGAGTAAGGAATAGAGAGCCCCGCACCAAGGGTGAGTAGAGTGCTGGAGAAGGCGGAGGCAGGGGTGGATGGTGGGTGTTTCACAATGCGCTAAGTGGAGAACTGCCAAGGTAGTCTGACCTTTGTAGGAGATGTGGGAGGAGCTATTCCCCCACATTGAACCTTGGGGTATAGCCCTCCCAGTCAATGTTTGGGTGAATAGAGTATGGGTTAGTAGTGATTATGTAACTGTAGTTTACTTTTGGCTTTTCTCTATTCCCACCCTTGGTAGACAAGCTGAGTGGTGATTAGGGAATAGAAAGCACAAAAGAATTACCAATGAATGTTCAAAAGATTATGATTACCTCCTCCAACTTACAGAGAGTATGACCAGAAGCACAGGAAAAAAAAATCAGGTGGAGGAAACCTTTGAGGACCCCTGGCTACTGACCCACTTATCCTCAGTGCAAACTATGAGGAGATGAACCTAGGTTCTAGCAAACATAAACTAATTTTCAGAGGAAGGCAAACTACATGGAGAGATGACAGTCCATCTTCAAATCTATGGATGATGCATTCTGGAAGGATGATTCTGAGGTTGAAGAGGTAGGTCTATTCTGAAGGACCATCCAAATCCTGAGAGTGGAGTGGGTCCAATCAAAAAAGGGTGAATGTAGTCCAGGTTTGTAAGGTGATGATGGATGATGTCCAAAAGGATTACAGAGACTAATGAGCAGGAAGAACATGGTTTGATAAATACACTACCAGACTTTGCATGGTGGGAAATATGATGGTTATGAAGTCATAAGTAAACAATCTAACTTTATAATAGGGTCAGACTGGGAAGCAAAGGCCCACCTGGAAATGGGTCCAGAGGGGCCTCGGTACTGTCAGGGGCCCTGTTAGGGTCATGGAGGGCCTTGGTACCAGTCACAGGTGGGGCCTTTGTAACAACCATGGCATGCCCTAGTGTACAAACTGTAGCCCAATATTTACAGCCTGGTACACCCTGGCATGCTGTAGCCAAGTACAAGATACCAGCATGTATTCCATTTGGAAGAAAGCTATTACATTACTGGTAAAGTTATATTAACTATTTCGGATGCTTCAGTCCCATTGATTTAAAAGTGAACTCTCTACTACCTTGCAAAATGCTGCTAGCCATTAACTGCTAGCCCCACCCTGCAGCAATACTGCAGAAAAGCAGTTACCAGTTTAGCAATACTGGTTTCATTAAGTGATCCGGCAACATTACATTTATCCAGCTACATGGCTGCAGGTGAGCAGAGAGTTCCCTTTCAAAATAAATCAATGGTTAAGCTCAATGCCCCAGCAAGCACCTCCGGAGGTTGAGGCACTACCTTTCCCTACACTTTCCTGTCTGAGCAATTTGTGAGGCAACATGATGTAAACAGGAGAAAAGAGTGCAGTGCAATGTGTGCTATGCTAGATTCTGCCAAAAGCAGCCTATGTGCCCCAACATGGTTGTTACAGTACTATTGTTAGCCTCAATTAAGGAAAATGAGGATGTAACTCAATGCTCTGCTTTAAGACAGAAATGAGGTTGCGCTCATCTAAAGTGATTGGTGTGTTGGCTTATTGTATACACAGTGAAAAAAGTTTCCACCAAGGCATTTTCACAAAGTTTTGAAAAATGTGTAATTTTGCTTTGGGTTGCCCTCAGATCTACATACATACAGTTCCACTCAGCTACTGCTTTCTGTTCATATGTCTAAGTGTTCTATGACCTTAACAACACCACTCCATGCTATGCATCTGAATGGTCTGGAATGGTGTTATTGATATCATAGAATGTTCAGGCAGTGTGAAAAGAGCAGCAGGGGGATTCAGGGTAGTTACAAAGGTAATGGGATTCAGGATAGTTACAAAGGTAATGAGATTCAGGGTAGTTACAAAGGTAATGGGATTCAGGGTAGTTACAAAGGTAATGGGATTCAGGGTAGTTACAAAGGTAATGGGATTCAGGGTAGTTACAAAGGCAATAAAATTAGATTCCACCAAAAAATGTCAGACTCAAAAGGACAATTGAATGCCATCTAGAGGTGTAAACAGTGCTCTACTGTATATTGATGTTAGTGCTGCAAGTGTAGCATTTCATAATGTATTAAACTGCAATGTAATGTATTGTGGGATGTGAATTTAGTCAAATTGGTAAGATGCACACTGAGTTATGGCACATTTCCAGCCAGGTGCAACCAGAGTAAAAGGGGAAGAGGAAAAGCACAGGTAATGGTGTTAGTGAGGGTGACAATACATATGTTTAAGTCCAGCACAAATAAAATGGTTGGTGATAGTTCTTATGAACTTGCTTAGAAATTGATGAATTGGGCAAACTCAAAATGCATAGTGCCAGAGCGAAGGGAGGCCAAGCTGGTGCTCAAGTTAGCCAAAACAGGGAAATAGCTGCGAGATTGTTGCATCTGAGGTGGGAAGAGGGGAGGAGAGATAAGAGGTGGTCAAAGGCCCAGCCATGGTAAGAAAAGGTTCAGAAAAAGGGTTTGCATGGAAACACTTGAAAATGGGCCTTTGACTCAACAGCCTGTTACACAAAGAAGGTCTATCCTAATCTTTCCCTACACTTCCCTAATTCTAAACATTAGCTGCACTGTAAAATCTATTGTATGTTTCCCATTGTCATTTGATCAGTTATACATCAGTCTGCCAACAGTGTCTTGTGTAATTTTTATTTTAATAAAACTGAACTGTGCATCTGTTTTACCACATACAAGGTATAAAAATGCAAATGCAATGATATGGTCTCCATACAAACAAACCAATGACCAGAACAGTGCATACAAGGTTTATAGTCAGAAGAAATTAAAAATGTAAACTTCCACTCAAATAAGTTTCGGGATCTCTTCTGCATGCACTCAGCTCACATTACAGTGAAGACCAACATGGTAAATATCCCTTTCTTCAGTTCAGACAAGATCACTACTCCAGGTAGCAAATCGACATTAGCCAGTCTAATCCATTGAATCCTTCTGGACCTGGGTACCTGAACCCATCATCCAGCTTCGGCCCTCTAATGACAGTAGCAGTAGCCTTTCAGTGTCAAACTGACAGTACTCACTTGTATGCTTCAGACCATTGAATTAGTTTCTGGATGACATCTTCTAAACGCACTCCATCAAGAAGGTCTCTCTGAATTGCCATAATCATGAAAGCCTCTAGTTTCACTTGTCCCAACAATGAGCACAGTCCAGTCTTTATTATCTTTAGCTTGCTGAAAGCTCTCTCACAGGACACCTGGGTAAACGATAAAGTCAACAGGTACTGTAGACAATGAACAAGGTTGAAAGCATGAGACTGCGTGCATGTTGTATTGTGCCAAAATTTTATAGCAGCACATTAGGCATTCTTTGCAGGACTTGCATTTGTCTGGCAAATCTCCTCTCTCTCTTGCTACGCATTCTGGTCACTTGTTTTACCTTCACGAGTATTGGAGTCTTCAGAGTCATGAAAGTCAACATCCTCCATTAACATGTTGTCAGTGTCAGTGGCTCAGCAGGTAGCACTCGCCTCTGAGGCTGGGAGATCAGAGGGCTGTGGGTTCAGTTCCCACATTTGGCACTTAGGTTAATATCCCAGTACTGACACTATAGTGCAGCATGAGAGGGTGCTGCACTTCTGAGGTGCCATCTTCGGATGAGACGTTAAACTGAGGTCCCATCTGCCTGGATTGGTGGTAGTTCAGGTGGATGTTAAAGGTCCCATGGCACTTATCGAAAGAGTAGGGAACTTCCCGGTGTCCTGGACAAATTTCCCTCATTCACTAAAAATACCACCAACAGCTTAATCTGGTTCAAGGTCAGTTGGCATTCATCTGTATCCCCTCCAGGGTCGTGACTGAAAATAGGCAGGATTTGCCTAGTGCACTTACCGTCAACAAAACTAATTAAATAAATTAAATAAAAACACATCTGCACTGTATTCTTCAGGCAGTGATCTTTGCAGTTATCTGAATATTTTAGAAAATGTTAACAACTCCAGTTTAAGTCTGCAACGGTCTACTTCTGCCAACAATGCCTCCTTCTGCAGACTTTCATCTGGTGTGCCATCTTTAATTATACTTTCGAAGTGACGTGGGTTCATGCAGCTGGTATCCAGAATCAGTTGCTTGTTGTTATCAAATCAATCACTTAAGCTCATCCAAACTTGATCCATAATGCGAGTGTACACTTCCCATTCAAATTGCTTCACGTGATCCGTCTCCCGTTCATCACTGACATTTTCCCCTGGCATTTTCTTCTTCCTGGCTACCCTTTTATTTGGCAGATGATCCTCAAGGTCAATATCAAGAGCTAAATCGTCAATTTCTTCTTGTATTCTAGGAACAAAGTTAGAAGCTTTTTCCTGGATGTTCGTGAATTCAGACTGTTGCAACTCCATCTTAGCATGATCCACCATGCGCCATGCTGAAAGATAGTCTGATACTGGCCCAATTACTGTAAAGATCTTCATAAACACAAAGGCTATCAAAATGACATCAAACATTTTCCATTTGTTAAGCAGTGAATCTGCCTCACTGGCAAATTTAGCATCAAACTTTCCAGAGGTACTAATAAAAAGCAAAGTCTGGAGAAGTGACACATACAGATTCTTCTCTTGGTTTTCATATGCTCCAAAGATGCGTGCCAGTGCTCTTAGTTTTGCCCACCATCTAGTTTCACCAATCTTTTGAAGCCATCAAAGTTTGTCTTGTCCAGTCCCATCAATACTTGATTTCCATATAGTCATCCTTTTGTGAGATTCACTAATGAAGATTGATGTCCTTTGTAGCAAACTAAATAGTGTATTTACTTCCACAACTGCTTACTACAATCTGAGATGCCTAAATTGAGAAATATGTGCATAACACCAGGTATAGACACTGTTTGGCAATCCTTTTTATTAAAGCTTCTACCCCTACAAACTCGCTCTCTCAAGTTGGCTAATACCATCAAATGACTCTCCAACAATGTTCTTCATGTTGAGTCCATACATTTCAAAGTTCTCCTTTAAAACCTTGTGCATTCCTTATCCAGAAGTGTCCTGCACCTCAACCACAGCAAAGAGACACTCATGAACTTTAAGGTCCTTCACACACCGTAGAATGATAGCTGCTTGGTCAGTCACACCAGTGTCGAGTGTGATAACCATCTGAATGCTGATCTTCTGGTCTGTAGCATCTCTTACAATGCTGTCTCTGATTAACTGCAGAATGATCTCAATAATTTGATTTATGGTAGTCTTTGACAGCAAGGTAATCAGCCCTCCACGGCCACGAACTTCTGAAGTGGCATTTTCTTTCTCCATTCTCTGCTTCCTTCTCTTGCTCTGCTCTACTGCTTTTTGGATGTGTGTATTCAGAGGAACATCAAATTGGGACAACAAAAGAATTAACTCCAAGAAATTTCCATGGTTAAGTGCTGGCTCCTGCAAGCTATATAAAGCTTCATCTTTTTCACGATATGTCAGGCACTGGCGTCCAGTAAACTTGACAACTTCAATAATCTGCCAAATGACATCTATGCTCTGCTGGACTTGCTTCCTCCGACTCACAACCATATCTTTGTTCACCAGCATTTAAACATCAGCAACTACTAAGCATTCAAGATACACATGCACAGCTGCATTGTGAGCTCTGGAATCCTCATGTTCTATCATGCCTTGGTAGTCTTGGTACCCTGTAACAAACCTAGTTTCCAAACCTGAAAATGCCATGCAGATACTGCAGTGGCGAGAATGCACCAAACAGTCAACCACCTGTACCATGACCCAGTTCCTTGGTATAAATTTGTTGCTCCCAGGAAGAATCTGTGTGTAGATTTTTGATGGTTTGTATGGTAGGACTTTAACACCTGTGAATCCGGGCTGAATTGGATGCCTTTGTACAAAGTCAACCTTTTCATGTTGCGAGACAGTCCTTTTGGGGCACTGAAAATTGGGATTTGTAATCTTCACAACATCAAGTTGCACAACTGTTCCCCTTGAAGAGTCAACTGGCTGTACAGTATTTGTTGAATATCTAGATTCTGACTTGCAGTGCAGCTGGTCACACACTGAGCCACAGTTTGTTTGCCTTGTATTTCAGCTACATCATCAAGAGTAGTTTTGTTCTGTGGGGGTAGTCACTTTGTTTTGTATGCCTGTAAACAGTGATAGCTTCCTTTGTTTTGGATCATTTGATACTGCCAACAGTGCAGACAAGTTAACCAGTTTCCTTTTCTGTGCACCAGATTTGACTTTGCTCAGCTCAGACATAGTTAAGACTTTGATTTCTACCTCACAATAAGGTGATCCTCCAGACACACTATTGTTCTATCTTAAAACAATAACTGTACCAAAAAACACGACAAACACACAACAGACAGACAACAGAACCAGAAAGGACAAACAACTGAACCCACAATTCAACCAGTTACCTTTGTTAGTCTGCTCCTCTGGTCAAGCCACACTGCCAGTGACTTTGTGCTGTGCCAAGCTCAGTCTATCAGTCACCACACACTGTCCACTCTGCTCCTGCTCCTTTTACCTACCCATTACAGTAATCTGAGTTCAATTATAGCAGACAATTATGCAACAAAATGAGTGACTGACCAGTACCACAAAACAGATTTCCTTTCTCCATATATAAGAAAACCCTGCCAGATAACCGAAGACTTGCAGATACCAACATGGGTCCATGATAGGAGCAGCATTTCCCATGAAAAATGAAGACGAGTTTGAAACTGGGTTTTAGATGCTGGTATAGCATAGCAAAAGCACTATGCAAAACAGGAGAAAATGCTAACCATTTCCAAAACTGCATAGCAGTAGACCACCAACCACTTTCTCCAGTGGATTTATGGCAAATCTATGACACAGTGGACAAAGATGGTACAGAACTTACACTGAAATCATATATGAGTAGAGCACAAGACCTCATACAGAAAGAGAGAGAGAGAGAGAGAGAGAGACATGATATGATAAAGCCTTCAAATATCTCAACAGAATAAATAACGTACTGGAGGTAACATCTTTCAGAAAAGGAGATGCTGAGGAACGAGAGGGCATGACATGAGGTTGGAATGGGTAGACTAAGTGGTAGCATGGCCGCAGCATTACTTCACTGAAAGGGTGGTGGATGCATAGAATAGACTTCCCAATGGAGGTGATGTGGTCAAACAGTGGAGAAGTTAAAAGATGCATAGGACAGGCACAGAGGAACCCTAGAGATAGGAATGAGAAGGTGAAACCACAGACAGAAGTAGGAACTCTTTGCATGTACTATGCCACAACAAAGTCAAACCACATGACCTTCCAAAGGCAGCCCCATATGACCAGCCTCAAGGTGAAAACAGTTTCCATGACATTCCACCTGGCCCTATGTTTTAAGCATGAAAAGTTTCAGACTTACAGAACTTTGAGAAGTGAAGCAAAGCACAACCTCTCAGCTGAACTGTTAACAAACACTACAGGCATAGAAACATGAAACATAGAAGTTATTGATAGATAAGGACCACAAGGCCCATCAGTCTGCCCATTTCTTTTCTACCATATAAATGTGCCATCGCCTTTTGCTCTGTCAGTGGCCTATCTATTCATACTCATCTGTATTGCTCCCTATGCCTATCCATGCCTGTTTGAAGCCCTCCACTGCATTCATTGCCACCACTTCCTGAGGTTGGTTGTTCCATGCATCCACCACTCTTTCTGTGAAAAAATTTCCTCACATTCCCCTTAATCGGCCTCCTCTAATCTCATGCTGTGCCCTCTTGTCCTGCTATTTTTCTTATATTTAAACATGTTAGACTCTTTTACCATGTTAATGCCCTTAAGGTGTTTGAATGTCTCGATCATATCACCTCTCTCCCTCCTTTGCTCAAGGGTATACATATTGAGCTCCATTAATCTGTTCTCATATGTTTTCTGATGCAGTCCCTGCACCATTTTGGTTACCCTTCTCTGGACAGTCTCAATTTGGTTAATGTCCTTGTGAAGGTGTGGCCTCCAGTACTGCATGCAGTACTCCAGATGGGGCCTAACCAGTGTCTTGTAAAGAGGGATTATTACCTCCCTCTTATGACTTGTGATACCCCTACTAATACACCCTAACATCCCCCTAGCCTTACCTACTGCTTTAGAGGTCTGCTTGGATGATTTCAGGTCATCGGTGATGAGGATGCCAAAGTCTCTTTCTTCCTTTGTGACTGCCAGCAACTCCCCTCCCAGCCTATAGGTGACTTCAGGGTTTCTCTTCCCTATGTGCATGATCTTGCACTTCTTTGTATTAAATCCCAGTTGCCACTCTTCTGACCATTTTGCTAGGTTATCCAGATCTTTTCTCATTCTGCCCACCCCATCTGGATCAACTACTCTGTTGCAGATCTTGGTGTCATCTGCAAACAGACAAACCTTACTCTCTAGTCCATCTGCAGGTCACTAATGAAGATATTGAAGGACTGTTCAGAATGATCCTAGAGGTACCCACTTGTGACTTGCATCTCTTCTGACTGTATACCATTTACCACCACTCTCTGTTTTCTGCCCGTCAACCAGTTTACCACCCAGTTGACCAACTTCGGACCCACCCCGAGCCTACCCAGCTTATTTATCAATCTTCTATGTGGAACAGTGTCAAAAGCTGTGCTGAAGTCAAGGTAGGCGACATCAACTGCTCCCCCTTGATCCACCACTCTGGTTACTCAGTCAAAGAAATCTATGAGATTAGTTTGACAGGGCCTTCCTTTTGTAAACCCATGCTGTCTTGGAACCTGTGCCCCTATGGATTCCAGGTGTTGCACTATCCTTTCCTTAAAGAGTGCCTCCATAATCTTGCCCACTACTGAGGTAAGACTGACTGGTCTGTAGTTCCTGCCTCCTCCCTGCTACCACTCTTGTGGGCGGGATCACATGAGCCCTTCTCCAGTCTTCTGGGACCTCTCCTATGCTCAGAGACTCACTAAACAGTTCTGCTAATGGCTCTGCTAGTTCCACCTTTAGCTCCTTAAGTACCCTGGGATGTATGCCATCAGGTCCCATTGCTTTATCCACCCTGAGCTTACAAGCTCTTGTAGGACCCTTTCTTTGTGAAGGGAATAGTGCTCACCTTCCTCCCCCTGTCCATGGTGCTGAGGCTGTGGGCCCTGCCCTACCTTCTCTTCAGTAAATACTGAGCAAAGTATCTATTTAGGATACATGCTTTTACAAGGTCCTCCTCCTCACATGCCCCTTTTCCATTGAGCTTAGCAATACCCCTCTGGATTTTCTCCTTTCACTAATGTATCTATAGAAAGTCTTGTCACCTTCTTTTACTGTTTGTGCTATGTTTCCTCAGTTTGGGACTTGCCTGCCTTACTGCCTTCCCTGCTTCCCTTAGGGGCAGTTTGGTATGCCTCCCTATCTTCATCCTGCTGTGTTCCCTTATATTTCCTGAAGACCAGCCTTTTAGTTCTGACCTTTTCTGCTACTGTATTTGAGAACCAAAGTGGTTTCCTTCTTCTTTTGCACTTCCTTTTCTGTCTAACACAATGGGATGTTGCTTCAAGTATTGCATCTTTAATGCTTGCCCACTTTGCCTGTACCCCCTCACCTGTGTATCTTTTTGCCAGGGCTAGCTTAACTCTGTTGGCCATCTTATCAAAATCAGCTCCTCTGAAGTCCCATATTTTTGCCTTGGAATGGGATGATTTAGATGTAGTGGACAAATTGAACCATACCATACGATAGTCACTGGCCCCCAGGTGACCTTCTACCTGGAGATCTGTGATCCCTCCCTGTTAGTCAGTATTAGATCTAGGATAGTCCTGTCTCTTGTGGGTTGTTGTACCAGTTGTTTGAGGCCCTCCCCTGCAGGGAATCCACCATGTGTCTAGTTCTGGCAGATGTTCCTGCTGGTATTGACCAATCTGTATCCAGCATGTTGAAGTCTCCATTATCAGAACCTCCCTTTAGCTGTGTCATGTTTTGTATATCTTCTAACAGTAATGTGTCTATGTCCTCCACCTGTTCTGGGGGCCTGTAGACAACCCCGGTTCTTATGGCTGTCCCATTTTCTGTTTCCAGGGTGACCCACAGTTCTTCTGGCTCCTTATGTGTATTCTGAATTTCTGTAGCTTTGATATTTTCATTGACATACAGGACCAGTCCACCCCCCCTTTTTGCACATAGGTCTCTTCTGAACAGTACATAGCCAGGTACTGAAGTCTCCCAAGTGTGGTTACTGGTAAACCACATCTCATTAATGCTACTATGTCCAGTTTAGCCTCTGACATTATTGCCTGAAGGTCTGGGATCTTATTTCCCAGGCTGTGAGCATCTGTGTACATGATTTTCCATTGGCCAGATTTGGCGTGTTAGTTGCTGGGTGAGGTTTGGCATTTCCTCTGTGTGTCGTATGGGGAGACAGACCTTTTTCTTATCTGATGATGCAAATGAACTGCAAACATGCTGAATCCCTGTTTGACCATTAGCTGAGGGGGGAGGGATGTTCTTCCCATTCAACATATGGGGTGCTGCACCCCTTTCCCCATTTGCTAGTTTAAATATTCTGAAAAGATATCAAACTTCTGCCCCAATGCACTGACTCCCTCCTTAGTCAGATGCAGTCCATCAAATTTTAAAAACTTTCACTCCCAGAACTGTTGCCAGTTCCTACAAATCTGTGTTCTTTTTCCTGGCACCAGCCCTTAAGCCACATGTTTAGCTCCCCTATCTCCCCTTCTCTGACCTTCCGTCCATCTGCTCCCCTCTCCCAGACTGGCAGGATCTCAGAGAAGGAGATGCCTGATGAAATGGATGATAGTTTGTCACCCAGCCTGGTCAGGTGTTCCTTGGTCTCCACAACACATGGCTAAAGAGCAAGAGCTGGGGTTCATTAAACTCTCTCTCCAACCCCATGCATACATACATACAGCTTGACCAGCTTTACTATATTAACTCACTGAGGCCTCAGGTACTCTTGAGAATTCCACCACATGTGGTCTGTATACCTTTACCAGTGTAACCTGGAGCTTTTGTAGCAAAATCAAAGCATAATCAGCATGCCACAAATGTGAATGCCTCCTCAAACTGAACCGCAAGTGCTACATACGAAAGTATGAGTGGCAAAGCTGTTCAGCATAAAATTACCTTTCCAATGGTGCTATCCAGTCAATTGTACCCACTCCCGTTTTTTAATATTTAAGTTTTAAGCAGCGATGTCCTCAGTGGGACAAGACCTCAGAAACATCTTTTGGCCTGCCACCTACAGGGATCTTGGGGCCTCAATGAGTTAAGCCCACTAGTAAAAGCTCCAAATTCCTTAGGAAACAAACATGACTCCATACAGGCACTTTTTTGACTACAATGTAAGATGAGTGTAGGGGTGTGCACCACTGACTAAGGGAGCAATTTTTTTATCCAGCCACTACAAGTCAGAACAGAGGCTTGGGGTTATAATATCTGTTGACCTGAAGTCAGCCAAATATGCAAAAAAGCAGTGGGGAAGGTAAACAGAATGCTGGGGTGCATAAGAAGGGGTATAACCAGTGGGAGGAGTGAAGTGGTGATGCCACTATTAATCACTGGTGAGGCCTCATCTGGAATACTGTGTCCAGTTCTGGAGACTGCATCTTAGGAAGGCCAGAGACAGAATGGAAGCAGTCCAGAGAAGAGCAACAAAAATGATATGTGGACAGCACCCACAAGCCTTATGAGGAAAGACTCAAGGAACTAAACATCTAGTCACTAGAAGAAGGATGAACTTTCAAATACCTTAGAGGAATAAACAGGGTACAGGAAGCATATTTTAAATAAAAATGGGCACAAGGACAAGGGGCATAACATGAGGCTGAATGGAGGCTTGGGGAAACCTAGAAGTATTTTTTCACAGAGCGGGTGGTGGATCCATGGAACAGCCTACCAGAGGAGGTAGTGGAAGTGAATAGTACAGGGATTTAAAAGTGCATGGGATGAGCATAAAGTCACCCTGCTATACAGCAGAGTGGGGGAGGGCAGTCTAGATAATAGTAGGGATTGCCAAACCAGGGAATGAAAAATCCAAGTCAGAGGTCCGGGACACATCTACAGAAGCAGGACTTGAACTGCACAGCCCTGTAAAGTCCTACAGACTTGCTGTGCAGTTCCTGCTGCTGCTGTACATGTGCAGCTGTCTTCTGTGGTGCACTCCCCCCCTTTGGAGCACACTTACCTCTTGTCAGTCCAAAATCCTCAGCACCAGAGGTGGGGAACGCTCATTGGGAAGCTCAGTTCTCAAGGGAACATGGGGCAGGGTTCAGAGCATGCAGACAGGGTCCAGAGAATGTGGGGCAGGGCTGCCATACCTTGGGCTGGGGAAGGGGGGATTTAGGCTTCCTGCCCAGCCAGTGACAGTCACAACATATTTTATTAGTCCATTTGTAGTTACTCACTAATCCTCTTTTGCAGGCTTACTCCAGGTTAAGGCAAATATATATTGTCAGTGCACTGGGATTCTGTCTCCCATAAACTGCTGTACAGAATGAAAAATAAAATTATATGATGTATTGACAGGCTTGCTTACAGACAGAAAATCTTAGTGCAGTACTTCAAGTACTGCACTGAATTTGTGAGCTGGAAACAAGCCTGTGAGATACTCCATATAATTTTTAGTTTTCATTCTCTGCAGCCATCACATTCTGACACTGGGCATCCTACTGGGGGCACTTGGGGCACATTGTTCTCAGCATCTATAATTTACTCAAAAAGTTGCAACTTACACAGTCCCTGCAGGGACATATCCTAAAAATATGCAAACAGTCCTCGACTTACACATCCACAAAAAATGTTCAACCACTGCAAACCAAGTAGGAAATGCCTGGACAGTCTGCATGGGCCACATGGTCCTTATCTGCCAACCAGATTCTATGTTTCTATGACAAGACAAACAGTTCAAAGAAGGCAGCAAAGAATTGTACAGAAACTACAAAGAGAGACTGGAGGAACCTCATGTATAAAATGGAGACACGGGAAAGGAATGACACGCGACATTCCATACCTAAAGGGAATAAATAAGGTATGGGAGAGCAGCATTTCTCAGAGGAAGAAATTCTGTAGAACAAGGGGGCATGACTGAAGACTGGAAGGGGGTAGACAAATGGCAGGCAACAGTGAGAAAGTACTTTGGTTCAAAGGAGAGAATAAGCTGCAGATAGTTGGATCTGCAGCTCCTCGAAACATGAAGGTAAACTGCAAAAAAAAAAAAAAAAGACTTCATGGGGCTCCATCTACTGCCAGCTCCTATGTGGCACCCTACATTTCTCATTTCACATAAAAATAGGTAGGGTAAAATAAATGGCATATGATACATACCATACAAGTATATCCTTCTCTATAGAAAGCTGCTGCCATTATACTGTTATTTCTCCTCCTGGTCCCCTTCCACTACTGAGCACTCTGGTAATTATTTGTTAAAATAAACAGCCAAGTTTGTTTTCCTACCAGCATGATCTCTCAGGTGCTCAGATAAAGTGAGAACATACTTCTGTTCCACTTGTACCTGAGCACTGATGGAGGACCATGCCTGTAGGAAAGCTTGGCAAATCTCCCAAACTATCAGATTTTAAACAAATAAACCAGAGTGCTCAGCAGGCAAAGAACAAGGAGGATAAATACAATGGATGGCAGCATGTCTACTTTCACTTGGAGCATCTAGAACGTACCTCTACTCCTGCTTCATTAAAGACCAGAGACAACAAAGCTCAAAATCAGGGACATACACTTTCAAGATTGAAATTGGTGACAGACACTCAGGGAGCTGGTAGAAGGGATTAGTGTAAATGTATTTTCTAGGATAAAATGTCTAACATTAATGTCTAACATTTTGCCCTTACAACTCCCAATGTTTACAGAAACAAATTTTAGGGGGCAGTAACATTGAGGATAATCAGGGACAGTGAGGATTTATGCTATGCCCTAGTCAGTCTAGGTGCTCAGCAGCTCAGGTGACCATAAAAATAGTCCAATACCTTATAGCATCTGGAGTTTACTGGTACAAATATCTTAATGTAAAAGACAGTGCTGTTACCAGGAGAAGGGATGGTCACTGTACCCGAACTCTCTGCCAGCCGATCCCTTTCAACTTTCTAGTGCCCCCACTCTGCCCCAACTCCACCTCCCCACTGTCTGAATTGTGACATGTGGCCAGGAAGAGAGCAGGGTAGAGTCCCATACAAGAGTATGGGGGCTGTTTTTAAAGGGAAACGTCCACGTCCCATTGGGCCCCACCGCCATATGAAGTGGGACCTGATTAGCAGTTTCATAAATGCACACATTTTTTGTACTTACTGCTCATGATTTAATTTAAAATTCTATTTGGTTGATCTTGCACCCTCCCCACTGGCATTTTAAGTTTTCAAATCCCTCCCAGCACCCCCACAAGCACCCGCAACTGTCCCCAGTATGCCGTGTCTTGCGGGGATCAGCCAAGGCGCTTCCATAGTATTACTGTAATGGCATCACTTTCAGGCAGCTCCAGTTTGGAGCCATGTCTCCATGATAAATGGAGACCAGGTGCAGACTGACAGGCACCCTAGCAGTCTGTATCTGGTCTCAGTATAACAAGGACACATGCAGGATCCAAACTGGAGCTATTCGAAGAAAAGGGTATCTGCACATCATACTGGGGACCAGGGGCATCATGCAACCTGGAATTTTGGAGAGGCACAAAATTAAAACCTTTCGGGGGGTCTCTGCATGCCACCAGGAAAATTTCGAAAATTGAAATCAAATGGTGCATTTTGGTGATTTTTTGCAGACCAGGAAGCTGTTCTACAACATGCTAAATGCCATCATAATGATAGAGCAATGATACATTTTTTCTGTCTTTGTTCAGTCTGTGGACAGTGGCCTTTGTATTTTTCCTCAGCAGTGCCGCTCACTTGGTGACAGAGCATGGTACCATACACAATAAAGCAAAGAAGGACATTGAATGATGAAATATACCAGTTCCACAGCTGCCTGACCCACTCAGAGACCACAGACAGCACACTGGGGCTGTGGCAGCCATCCATCCCTACCTTGCCCTGCCACAGACAATGTTTTGGATCAAGAGGCCTCAGCAATAGATCAACAACATGCACAACATTCAAAAATGACTATGGCTATTACCAAGGACCTATTAAAGCACTCTGATCATAGAGCAAGATGACTCAGTCAGTCTGAAGTTGTGGATGAGTATTAACTGGTGAATTTTGCATACATTCGATTTCCTAGACTGCACCTATACAGCCAGTACCCACCACCCCACCAACACAGTCAGTCCCTTGCACTCATCGGGCCAGTGAGTTCTACCATTTCAAGCATTCAGCTCTCAAGGAAAACACCACCAGCTCCTCACCCCTGCAGCAACACAAGCAGCCCTTGTACCAGTACAGCCAGTATCGACCACCACACAGACACAGCCATTCCACTGCATTAAGAGCCAGTGAGCCTCTTCCCATCCAAGTGACCAGCTCCCACTTCACATGGCCAGCTTCAAAAATGAACACAGCCAGCCCCCATAAATGACACCTGCACCAATGTGGCAACACCCTCCACCACAACACAGCCAGTCTCCTGCACCAACAGAGTTAGTCCTCCCCATCCAAGGATTCACCTCCTGCCATACCTGGGAAGAACCCTCAAAACAAACACAGACAGCTTTAGTTCCCACCCTGCAGCAGCATAAACATACCCTGTACCAACACAGCCGACACTGTCATTCCACCAGCATGAATGGCCAGTCCCTCCAACTCTCTTAAGTGAACCTGGCCAGCATCTGCACCCCACCAAGTGAACCTGACCTGCATCTTCACCCCACCTAAATGAATCTGACCAGCAACCCACCACACCAACATGGCCAGTTGGCTCCACCAACTTACCATGCAGTCAGTCTCCTCACCTCAACTGTGAAGCCAAACCCACATCATCTTGGCCCAACAAACAGCTCCTCAGCTGCATCACACCAACATGGCAGCCCCCAACCCACAAAAAATACAATAAAATAAGTCAGAGAAAATGTAAATATATGTATACAATCAAAGTACTGTACATACATTATGCATTCTTAATATTTAGGCCATTTTCTTCATAAGCACCATCCATATATGTAGGCTTTTTTTTTTTTTTGAGGTGCAGTTTAAGTGACATCGCTGATGCCACCCTATCTCTATTTCTGTATATAGATCTATAGGGACTGTCAACAAATTTTTTCATAAAGAACATAAAATACTGTACATAATTCCAGCAGCAACCAGACCCCCAAATCCCCGACTGCATAGAGAAGGTGATACTCTGAGTGCATTTTGCTCATTTTATTGTTTTAGTTTACTAAAATTATTATTGAGCACACATACTGGTGTTCTTACAACCTAACCTCTACCCCACATCTGAGTGGATCAAAAAGGTGGTTTGATTTCTTCTTAATAAAAAAATTGGGCTCACAATATCACAATATTCTTTCTTGTTTTCTTTACACAGCTTAAATCATTTGCATTCAGCACTAACATATACATTGATGGTCACAAACAGCAGCATTTAGAGTATTAGGCTGATTAAAAATAAATTATAGGGCATAGATACTGGTTTCTACACCCAACCCCACCCCCATCCTCCAAGTAGACACTTCCGCTTCTTGTACAAACACTTGGAGCTGACCACCACTTGACTCACAGCCCTGGTCACATGGGCCACCCACCATTCATTGATTTAAATCTTTCTACCCCACCCAGGCCCACCCCAGAATTAACACCAGCAATGTCCAGAACAAAAACAAACACAGTCAGAACTACTCACCAGCAGGTCAAAGGATGGGATGCCAAATGCAAAGTTAACTCAGTGTACCCAATAGCTCCATATGAAAGCCAAACCAACCATTGATTCTCCGATACAAAATGGCCTCCGAGCCCAACAAAAGTCATCCTTCGACTGCAGTCCATCTCAATGCCACTCCTGGCCAACCCCCCAACGCCCCACAGTGACCCTTCTGAACAATGTTTAATTAACGTCATAACCACCCCATCTTGGGACTCGGTCAGAACAAAATTTGAGACCCAGCTGGTACTGGTGATTGGCATAAAGCTATTAGCCTATTTTTTTTTTTTTTTACATGCAAGGGAGGAAAGCAAACCATTGGGGACCACTGGCTAATGCCGAAAGGAAGAGTCTCAGAGTAGTCTGGTAAGCAAAGTTAATCAAGATAGATACTGGCTGCTATAAAGTATATACTATCTTGATTAGCTTTGCTTACCAGACTACTCTGAGACCCTCCCCTCTTGGCATTATCCAGTCAGTGGTCACCGATGGTTTGCTTTCCTCCCTTGTGTATAAAAAGAAAAATCCAAAAATAGGCTAATAGCTTTATGCCAATCACCAGTACCAGTTGGGTCCTAAGACCAACAGTCTTAGGAGCAGACCACCACTTGACTCGAAGCCCTGACCACATGGTCCACCCCCCCATTCATTGATTTAAATTCTTTTTACCCTGCCTAGGCCCACCCCCAGAATTAACACCAGCAGTGTGCAGAACAAAAAACAAACAGTCAGGACTACTCACCAGCAGGTCGAAGGATGTGATGCTGAATGAAAATTAAACTGCCCAAAGTGAAGCACTACAGGTACAGGCCTTCCACCATGGCTGCTCGTGCTCTGCCGACCTGGCCCCCCCAGTCCTTCCACCTTGCTCTGCCCCCCCGCCCAACAGTCATGGCCTGGTCTCCCCCCAATTCATTGACTCAAATCCTTTCTACCCCACCTGGGCCCGGAATTAACACCAGCAGTGTTCAGAACTACTCCCCCAACAGTCCTTTTCACCATGTTCTGCCCCCACCCGACAGTCATGGCCACCAGGCCACACAGTCCACACCCCCCACACACACACACACACTCATTCATTCATTGACCTACTATGCCGCCTGGCCAAGCCCCCCAAAACAACAGTAAACACCCCAGCAGTGTCCAGATCATGAGATTGTCATACCAAACAAGGACAAAACTACTCACCTGCCAACACTAGCAGGTCGAAGGATGAGGAATCATGAACCACCACAGTTGCCAGTCCCAGAGACTGTCCAAATGCCATGCCTGACCAAACGCTGCCTCCCCACACTACCGCCGCCACCCGCAACCCTTCTTTAATTCTTCCCATCCTCATAGCAAACATATTCCCACCCTGGACCCCGCCTACCTGCTACTACACACACTCTGGTATTGCCTTTTGGTTAAGAGTATACATACTAGCTATTATAGTAGTAGCTAAACGTTTGGTAAGGTAATACTGCTCCAGATAAAAAAAAAGGAAACATTTTAAATCACAGTGAGTCACACAGCTTTCAGCTTACCCCAGCTCCAAGCAGATTGTGGAAGCACTGGAAGGAGGATTTTCTCTTCAGTCACATTTTGATGACTCAGACTCTCTGGAACTCCACGGCATGCACAGAAATTCTAATTAGTGATAGCAGCAACCTGACTGACACCTAAAACAAGCAAGGAGGGTTGGTTCCTGCCGTCTAACTGAAGTGACAACAATCGTAATCGTTGCCACCCAGCAAGACTAGAGAGACCGACTTGCACACTGAAATGGCCTTTTGAGGTGCGTACGCTGGTGCGCAGAGTGACGTATGTGAGTCGGTGACTCCGATTCAGCGACCCTACCAATCCGTGCCCTGAAGCCCAAGCGAGCAATGCTTACATCATTACATCCTGATCTCCAGACCACCAGTAACTTGGTGTGCCCAGCCCCCCCCTTGTGAGTAGCAACTGCTGCACTGCACTGCACAACCTGCCTAACTGGTTCCTCTCCTCCAGCCATCCGACTTCCAGACCAGTACTGTTACATGAATACCCGGCCCCTGCCCAGCCCTTCCCAATTGGCAGCAGTACACATTACAAAGGGGCCCAACCTCCCAGAGCACACACACTGCCTGCCCTGCAGCTGTAAATTTAGCAGCCAATGAATGAATAGCGACACACTGAGATCTCTTGCTTGCCCCCATACCCAGCAACAGTACGCATGTGTACAGCTAGACGGAGGCCCAGCTGGAAATTTCGAATCTCGGGCAGGCCAGTCCAACCCTGCTTTGTAGAAGGTTTGACATTCAAGTTTAGAGTCTGGAGGTGAGGAGTTAAGCAATGAGCGATAAGTTGCAATGTAAGCATCCAGGAAGCAGATGAAGGAGTTGGACAGAGTCTTTATTTGCCAGGTAGCAGCAGTGACATGAATGGTTTTAGACCAATGAAGGAAGATTGGTACATGCAGTAGAGATGGTAATTGAATGCATAAGGAATAATTGAAAGTTCAGTACGAGGAATTCAAGAGTTGATTTGGGTATCGATGTCATAATGATACTTATGTAGGCTCTTGCTGGTCCACTGGTAAAAAAGTAGATATGGGTATTTTTGTGGTGTATTTGCCAGTGACATGCATTGAGGTGGCCATGACTGGTTTGCCTTATAGGTAATCCAATGTCTAAATACTGTGGGAAGCCAGGAAATGGGTATATGAAACAGTCTATAGACCAATGTGGCAATGGGAAGTCAACAGCAGTGTAGCATGCCAAAGATGCCCTGCACTGTAGTTGAATATCGATCTGTTGAGAGGCAAGACTGGGATAGTAAGACAGCCAGATCGGCTGCAGATTTCAATTTGAGAATCTATGGGAGCCTGCTCTCATTGAAAGTCTTCACTGGAGGGAGTATGGGAGGTGAATCATGAGGGATGAGCTAGAAGGATCACTGGATGGGCAGCTGACCTGATTGATGGTAATATGATGAAGGAATGAACATGATTGTATGAAGTATGGTGTCATCCAGGAGCTGAAAACAGTGGTTTGGTAGAATACTTTTAATAAGGCAGCTAGGCACCCGAGATCCAACGATGGGAGTTCTGGGAGGGTACTGTAGCTGTGAAGGTCTTAGGACATCCAAAGGCTACTGAAGGAGTAGGAGTCGAGTAATCTGATCAAGAGAGTCAGTGCTCACAGGAGAAGTTATGGAAAGGTAAAATAGATAATGTCAGAAGTGCTATGAGGTGTCTTTTGGTTCCCATGATCCATAACTGTGATGGTGATTACAGAGTCATTGCATGACGGAAGGAATTAGGTTACTTTTCATTGTAAAAAGATATCCTATGAGACATGGTAGATAAGGAAGCAACAGAGCTTGAATTGATGGGATGCATAGGGAGTATCCAGTGGAGTAGGATGAGGGATGAAATCTTTCTATAATCCAGTCAAATGGGATTCTAGAACTGATCCTGGAGAGATGATTGGGAAGTAAAGATAACTCGGTGGTGACGTAAGAGTCTATGAGGCATGTTGTTCAAGGGAAGTTTGTTAGAAGTAGTTTTCTTCAGGTGAAATGAAGAAGAGCTCGGTCAAGTAATGGATGGGAGCTTCTAGAATGTCCAGGATAGGAGTCTGAGATAAACAGGAAGAGTAGTTGACTGGGTAGGAATACTGGCTGGAGATAGGAGAAAATGCCCCAAAAGAGCCACAGCAAACAGGATGAAGCCCTGAGCAGGTAGGGCTGCAAGGAGAAGGCAGCTGGCCAAGGATGGAGGGGAAAGTCTGGAGGGGATGTCAGTGGACTGGAGGAAGAAGCCCCAGAAGAAAACAGCAGAGGCCAAGCCGTACTGACATCACAGATGCAGAAAGGAACAAGACTTGGGTCAGCACCACAGCAAACCAAAGTAGGGCATAGCAAAGCTATTGCAGGCCACGAGTGGCAGATCCAAGGAAGACCAGAAGAGAATCCAGGTACCAAGTGCCGGTTGACGATGAAGGTCCCATGTTCACAGAAGCTGGTGAACATCAAGAGCAGAGAACAGAAGGTGCTGCAGAATGAGGCATGAGGTTTCCACCTCTGAAGGAGAAGGTGAACTTGCATGGTAGACAGGAAGGAGACCAGCAATATGGAAGTCCAGGAAGCAGTTGAACTGAAAGGAGTTAGAGACTGACTGCTGGCAGGGTCCAAGTCCAAAGTGCAAGGAGGCCAAGGCAGGGACGAGTATGATGAATCCATGGAAGTGCAGGATTTAGACTGGTGAAGTAGAATGAGGAAGGCAAATGAGGTAGAGCAGTTCCGGTCCTGAAGAGGGCAGCAACTGGTTATCAGGTAGAGAATGCAGAAGGGTGAAACAGTTGAAGGTAGACATAAGTTCCCAACATAGGTAGTCGAGGCACGATAACCAGCACTCAGTGCCAGGTAGTGGTAGGATGGTGTTGCAAATGAGGTAAAGTAGTCCTGTCCCAAAGGGAAGGGCAACTGGGTAAACTGGTAGAGAATGCAGAAGGCTGAAACAGTCTATTGCAGACACAGGCTTCTATCCCAGGTAGATGGTGTGACACAACCTTCATTTGATGCCACCAGACAGAGGTAGGATGTTGAAGGCATATGGGGTATAGTGGTCCCATTCCTGAAGGGAAGCAGTGACCAGGTATCAGATGGAGAATGCATAAGGATGAAACAATTGTTGAAGACACAGGCTCCCGTCCCAGGTATTTGAGGTGAGATGACATTTACCTGATGCCACCAGGCATGTAGGATGGTGAAAATAAATGGGAAAAGTGATCCCGTTCCCGAAGGGAAGTAGCAACTGGATACTCTGGTAGAGCATGCATAAGGTTGAAACAGTAGAATGCAGATACAGGTTTCCATCCCTGGTAGTTGATGCGAGATGACCTTGGTCAATGCAGCAAGCGGAGGTAGGATGTGGAATGCAAATGGGGTGGAGTGGTCCCATTACCAAAGGGAAGTAGCAACCAGGTATCAGGTAGAGAATGCAAAAGGCTGAAACATTTGAAGGTGGGCTCAGGTTCCCATTCCTGGTAGCTGAGAAGAAATGATCTTGACTTGAGGCCACTAGGCATAGGCAGTATGTTGAAGGCACATGGGAAAGAGGTCCTGTTCCCAAAGGGAAGTGGCAACCGGTAGCAGGTAGAAAATGCATAAGTATGACACAGTAAATTGCAGACTTGGCTCCCATCCCTGGTAGTTGGGGCGAGCTAACCTTCACTTGATGCCTCCAGACAGTTAGGGATGGAGGATGTCAGGTTTGTAAGAAGTAGGTAGAAGTGAGTGTAATGGAATCCCATCCCCAGTAGACAGGGCAAGCTTACCTTAGCTCAGTACCTGAGAAGGTACAAGTTATTGAAAGAGTCAGGAAAAACTGCTGGTATGGACAGAGCAAGGGAAAGGCAGCTGGCTGCGTAATCATAGGTAGTTAAACTGTGAGGCAGTATAAATGGGTAAGAAGCAAGTTAGAATAGGAGAATGTGAGCAGCAGTCATCAGAAATTCTAGTAAGGGGGAGGTTAGAGTAATTCAGGAAGGAGAATACAGTATGGATGGAATGCAATGAATAATGGAAAGCAGTGAGGAGAGCCAATGATGCAGGCTTAGGGGGTACTGCAAGGGGTGTGGAATAGGAGCAAGTGTGAACATTGCAGGTAACTGGCATGAGAAGCACCAGGGGTAAAATGAGGAAACAAGTCTTGAAACAAGCAGGAATATGTCTGGAAGCAATATGGTAGCAAGTACAATTGCCAGACTAAGGGAGAAGTATCACGGGTCTGGATGGTAGAAGGGTGGAATTGGAGACAGAATGTCGGTGTGAGTGGGGAAAGGCCCAAAAGGAAAACCAGGAATGCACGGAACAAGGGCAGGAACAGGGGCTGGGGGTGGAGCCACAGGGAACAGGGGGGTGGGGACAGAATACCAAGGCAGCAACCAGAAAGGTAACATCAGGATGTGGGCACAGGCCCGACAGCAAAGGCACAGAAGCAAACATGGAGGGAAGAGGAAAATTCAAGGCAAAATCTGGAACAGCTGACTGGATTGCACACAGAGGTCAATGGAACATGATACGGGAATCAGGAGATAAGGAACGAAAGGCTACAGGTGATCAAATGAAAAGCAAGATGCAGTAGCTGAGTGAATCTGAAGCAGTAGATGACAGCAAGCCATGGAAAAGAAAAGGCAGCCCAGCACAAGGAATGGCGACTATAGCCCGCTCACAGGGGAGGGACCACCTATGAGACAGAAAAACACTGGTTGTTTACTCGCAGCATGGAGAGGGACCAGATCTCAGCGAGAGCCAGATAATGCAGTTGTTGGAAACGGTAATGGTAGGGTAGGCAGGCAGCCATGGAGACAGTCAGCAAGCCAGTTAGCAATAGCAGGTGGAATGGAAGCATATAAAACAGTGATAGAGCAGGCAATGGTAAGGAAGCAGGGACAGCAGTGGGGAGAGTAAAGCGGGTTGTGAGACAGAGGGTAATGGTTAGGATCAGGACTCCCGCAGAGAATAGGGGGTCAGTACACAGAACAATGGCACCAAGGGTGCCGCTGTCCCACAAAGCAAAGTTGGGTACTCATCAAGGAGTCAACGTCCAGAGAGAAGGCAGACGGAACAGTGCAGTGCAAAATTCGATGCAGTGAACCCAGATGGTCCCAGATACTGTTGCTGGAAGGGACAGCAGAACATGCAAAAGCTAAAGGAAAGAGAGCCAGGCAACAACCAGCCCTGAAGGAATACACAGACAGGAAAACTGTGACAGAGTTGGGTTGGGAAGCAGGGGAGTGGATGGAGTCCAGAACGAGAGAGAAGGAGAAGGAGAGGTCAAGAAGCCGGAAGCGGCAAATGGCAGGGCAATGGTGGGCATGTCGGGGAGAACGGCACACCCTGGAGAGAAGGAAAGGATGGAGCGGTGGCCCCGAGTGGCAAAAGGGCCCAGAACGGAGGAAAACCCACAACCCAGGAGGAAGACACAAGAGAGTGGAGTGGCAAACAAGGTAGGGGCAGGAAGACCAAAGGAAAAAAGTGGAAGAAACAAACTCCAGACAAAGGCAAAAAGGGGAATAAATGGTGGAATGAGAGAACAGAGGAAGCAGGCCAGAGAAGGGCAAAGAAAGGATAGGAGCAGGAGGAAGCACAAGAAAATGACAAAGGAGCAGGCAGGAAAGGAGGCTTGGCCCACGAGCCACACAGGAGCCCAAAGCACTGTTTCACAATGCACTAAGCAGAGAACTGCCAAGGGAAACTGGCCTTTGTAGGAGATGTGGGAGGAGCTATTCCCCCACATTGAACCTTGGGCTATAGCCCTCCCATTACTAGCCTCTTCCCTGCTGTTACTGCCTTTTGCAGAGGGGCCACATTTGCTTTTCTCCAGTCATTTGGAACCATGTCTGATTCAAGTGAGATGTTGAATAAGGTCATCAGCAAGGCAGTCAGCATATCCCTGAGTTATTTTCATACCCTTGTGTGCATCCTGTCCGATGCCATAGTCTTGTCCACTTTCAGAGCTGCAAATCCCTTTAGGAGTCTTTCCTCTGAAAATAGACGAGCCCAACTCTCTTTGCCCTTTGTTCCTACTGTTCATTGGTGGTTCTCCTCCCATCTGTGAATACTGAGCAGAAGTACCTGTTCAAGATGCCTGATTTTTCTTGTTCCTCTTCTGTGCAGCCTCCCTCTGCCACCTGTATTCTCATTATCCTTCCTCTTGTTTTCCTAGTCTCAGGTATGTTCCTGAAGAAAGTGGTACCCCATTTGCTACCTTTGGCTATCCTTTCCTCTGTCTATACCTTTGCTCCCTCACTGCCTTATCTGCTTCCCTCTGTTTTACCTGGTACACCTCCCTGTCTTTCTCCCTCTACATTTCCTTATACCTACTTAATGCCACCCTTTTTTCCTTCACCACCGTGGCCACTTCTCTACAGTACCAGAATGGTCTCTTTTCTCTTTTGCTTTTACTCACTTCCTTCACAAGAAGACTGGTTGCCTTAATTATGCCCTCCCTTATTTTTCTCCACTGTTCCTCTACCCCACTGTGGCATTCCCCTTTATTAAGCAGTTTCTTACGCAGTCTCCCATTTCCTTAACATCTGCCCTCCTAAAGTCCAGGACCTTTTTTCTCATGTGTTTTGCCTCTGCTCCCATCTTAATGTTAAACCACACTGTACAATGATCAATGGTTCCTAGGAGACTGCCCACTGTGATGTCTACAGTGCTGTCCTTGTTTGTAAGCACCAGGTCCAGCACTGTCTATCCTTAGTGGGTTTGTTAACTAGATGCCTGAGAAAGGCCCCTTGTAGGAGTCAAGGATGGCCCTGCGACTTGCCTAAGCTGCAGCTGTAAGTCTCCATTCTGGCAGATTGAAGTCGCCAACAAGCAGTATCACCTACTTATTTGACATCCCAGTGATGTCCTCCCCAAGTGCCTTATACAACTCCTTTCCCTCTGCTGGACACCTGTATACAACCCATGCACATATAGTAGCTCCAGTGCCTGTCTCCAGGATGACCCACAGCACCTCCAGTCCTTCCTTGTCCTACAGGTGGCCCTGTACTTCTTTAGCCTTGATTCCCTCCTTCACATATATAAAACCCCTCCTACCTTCCCTGTTTCTCCTGAACAGAGAGTAGCCTGGTGTGGCCACATCCCAGTCATGGTTGCCAGTGTACCATGACTCAGCTATATCAACCAAATCCAGGCTAGCCTCCTCCATGATGGTCTCCAGGTCTGGGCGTTTTTTCCCAGACCCCTTGCACTGGGGCACATAACTCTCCATACCTTACTCCCTCTACTTGCCTTCCTGCTTCCCCCATCCTGCCTGTGTTTACTTCTTGAAACTCCCCCTGTTCCCTTTTCCCCTTGTTACCCTGTCACCTGTCTCCTTAACTCTTTTTGATTTGCTTTCTGATTTATACCCCTGTTGTCTTCAGCTTTGTTCCCACCACTGTTTTCCTGCACCTCTGCCCTGAGGGAGCTTCCTCCTCTCAGGCCCTCCTCCTTGTTGCTTCATTATTTGGTGGAGGCAATCCTTGCCTCTTTGATATTACAGCCTTCCTCCTGACTAGTTTCAATGCTTATCCAAGTAACATTTAAATCTGCCACTAAGGACTTTAGTCCCCTAACTGGAAGGATACATTTATTCTCTCCTATAGAGGACCATATCCTCCCAGGCTGGTCCTCAATCCCCAATGTAGCCAAAGTCCTCCTTCATGTACCATGTCTTCAACCAACTGTTAAAAGGCATGGTGAGGAATGTTCTTTCCTATCCTTGGCCATACACAGGTAACACCTCAGCAAATGCTAATGTGTGTGCTACCTGCTTCAGACCCCTTCCCATCTCCCTGACATTACCCTGCACTACCTCTTCCCTGTCACTCGCTAGGTCATGTGTCCTTAGATGGACAGTGACATCTAGGTCCCTTCCATTTCCTGACAACCTAGCAGTCCTGTGAATCCACTCTCCATCCCTCTAAGCCAAAGCACCATGACAGGAACTTCACCTCTCTCCTTTCCTCCCCCCCACTCCCAAGTCTATCCTCCTAACGATATAATCCCCCACCAGCAGTTACTTCCTCCTCAGCTGGGGTTCCTCTTTCTCCCTTATTGGGGTCTGTCCTTCTGAGGTTCCTCACTTCTCCCCTCCCACTGCTGTAGGTGCCTCCTCCTCCTCCTCCTGGCTGTCCCACCCTGCCAGTATGGTGAAGGAATTGTGCAGTCTGCCATCCTATATTTTCTGTGGAAGATAGTTTGTAAATATTGATTCACTTCTTGTTATTGTTCAACTGTTGTTGCTTTTCAAGTCAATAAACAATTACAATGACTCATTAGTTGATCACTGGAGAGGCATTTAAGGAAACTGCCCCCCAATGCCCTGTGTCTGCTCCCTCCGTGGGCCCCTAGTCTGTTGTCGATACTTGCAGCTGTCAAATTGCTTGGCTTCTTCATCTAATATTTGCTGCATCTGTCCCATTTACAGTGTTTGTTTCTTTGGCAGAAATTGTCCCCTTTATGGGATTTGTTTGATTCATGGATGTTACATTCTTTTTGTTCTGTACCAAATGTTTGACTTGCTATGGTTTACACACCTTATGGCTTTATTTTCATTGTTATATTTGCTATATTATCTTGTGTATTTGTATACCGACACTGTCTATGTATCTATAAGATGTTCCAGGACTAGAGGGCATGGGATGAAGTTGGAGGAAGGATGATTCAGAGGAAATGTGAGGAAGAATTTCTTCACAGAATGGGTGGTGGACAAGTGGACACCCTGCCTGAGGAAGTGGTGGGGGCTGAAACAATCACGGGATTTAAGAATGCATGGGATAGACATAAAGGAATTCTGGAGGTCAGAGGTAAGGAAACAGAGTTCTAGGAAAACATAAACTGAAGTTACAAACTCAAATGGGCAGACTAAGTGGGCCATAGGCCCTTATCTGCCGACACTGTCTATGTATCTATGTATCTATTATTCACCTTTGCCCAGGATATACCAGAAATTAATCATATGGTATCACATCGCAACAGTGATGGGAATAGCGAAGACCATCACAGCTACATTTTCAGCAGTTTGCTGTGATGGTCTGCTGGGATCTTGACACTGGTGCCCCCAAGGAGTTTACCCCCTCCCTGAACCAACTCCTACTCGGAGTTGCGGGGGTGTGGGGGGAAGCTCCCCACTGAAAACACAAGTTCCCCCAGCGATGGCACAACAACAGTTGACAGTGTTGTGCCATCACTGTGCTGATGGTTGACAAATCCTGTGTCACCGCTGCATGATGGAACTGAATAGTATAACTCATGGTGCCTTTCTAATCAGCTACTTTAAATGAATATAAATAAATCCATTTTTATTTTATGAAGCACATTTTCAAATAGTTCATAGTGCTGTGCCATTCAATAAAAACACCCTTCAAATATACAAAGGGCACACACAAATACAATATCATGCTGACATGTTATTCTAAAAATAAGTAACTTCAAATAATTTCCCAAAACATTGCCAATAAATAAAACATACTACAGAATTTAATATGGATTACAGCATTCATTATCCAGTCACATATTCAGGTTGAAAGAAATGGAGTATTTGACCAGAGATTAAATTAAAATGTTTAATTCAGATGGGAGGTTTAATCCCTTGCATTCAGAAAATCCAATCCAAAAATTAGATAGCCATACTTACTCTACTGGAGGGAATGTTCTTCCTCTTTAAATTAAAATGTGTAATTCAGTTGGGAAGTTTAAAGAAGTAGAACACTCTACCTGGTTGCATAAGTATGGCCACCTAATGTTTCTGGTCTAATTTTTGGAATAGATTTGCTGAATGCAAGATAAGAGTGGGAACATACAGTCCTACAAATCTTTCAAGTAAGTCAGTATTAACATTTATGGGTCAAAGATGTTTTATATTATGGGTGTTGCAAAGGATTTCTTCACTGGAAAAGGTATGGGAAAGTCACAAACTTCATCCCTCGCGATGTCCCAGTTTCACCGAATCTGGGGAGTAATGTACTTTGTGAAACTACACAAGGTGCATTGCTGATGAAGTCAGGGCTGCTTCACAAAGGGTGAATAGCTAGACAGGTGCTAAAGGCTGATCACATTGTGTAGGGAGTGTAAGGACTCCAGCATCAGATTCTTGGTAGAGATAAACGAGTGGAATGAATGACAGACAGTTTCAAATCATGTAATAAACGAGTTTATTACAAAAACACAGACTTACAACCTGCAGTAAAACAAATATTGGGAGAAACAAGTTCCCCTACATCTAGACACAACAATTCTCAGCAAACCTTTCTAGAACCATGCTTCTTATAGGGAGATAAGGAAAAAGGTGTGACAGTTCTCTTTGGCTGAAACAAGTGGTATCACTACATTGCTGGATAGAAAATGTAGAGTCTGCAGGAAGAAAAGCATTACATTAAACAGAAGACCTAACATTAGTTAGAACAAAGATGGCACAGAAGTTGTAGCAGGTGCAAGGTCATTATGGTGCAAAGCAGTGTCAGCAGAAATACATGTGTACAAGAATACTTTGGTAAAAAGACATGGTTAGGCCCAAAGCATGTATGCCTCATATAAGCAAATGAGCATTACATATAACAGAAAACTAAGAAATAATGCTGTAAAATGAATGTATACTGTACAGTGTATACACTTAGCAAGCATGATCCCTAGTACCCATGCTTGTACAGTGGATACCCATTACTACATATTAGTGCAATACAACAATATCACAGTAATAATAAAACATCTGTCATTGGCGTGTGCATGAGGGTGCAAGGGGTGTGGGACCCAGGGGCAACATTCCTTCCTTGTTGCTTCAAAAGGGGCAACACAACCATAAAGAAGTGGTTGGAATAGTTTACAAGCCTGAAGCATGAGCCTTGTAAAGGAATGTTAATCATAATATTGCATGCTACTATGCCACAGACAGTAAAGCATTAGTATTAATAATATATGATAAAAATAAAATAGGATTACGTGTGATACGATAATCACAGATTGAAACCTAAATGGAGATAAAGATTTATGTAGTTTGTAAAAAGCATACAGATAATCAGGGTTACTGTCAAAAATGGGCCTGTTCAGGAGTTGGTACAGGGGTGGTCACAGATGGAGCACAAATGGTGTGTTTGTAAAACATAGTGCAGAACTCAGGGATGTCAACACCACAATTGAAATATGTGAAACGATGTTAACATGTGATACCACATAGAAACATAGAATTTGACGGCAGATAAGGACCACTTGGCCCACCCAGTCTGCCCATTTCCCTACCTAATGGATAAGCTGCAGATTCTAGTTAACCGGCAGCCTACTTCTTCCTGCCCCAACCCCCTAGAATTGCCTTATGACTGTCCCATGCATGCTTGAATTCCACCACTGTTTTTGACTCCACAACCTCCTCCGGAAGGCCGTTCCATGCATCCACAACCCTCTCTGTGAAAAAGACTTCCTTAAATTACCTCTGAGCCGCCCCCCCCATCTTCAAATTATGCCCCTTGTTCTTGCACACCTCTTTTTGAAAGATGCTAGCTCTTGACTTTGTTGATTCCCTGAGGTACTTGAAAGTTTCTTACTATGTCCCTCTCCTCCTTTCCTCGAGGCTATTACATATTAAGCTCCTAAGTCTCTCCTCATATGTCTTCCGGTGCAGACCCTGCACCATTTTAGTTGCCCTCCTCTGGACAGCTTCCATCCTGTCTATGTCTTTGTGGAGATTGGGTCTCCAGAACTGCACACAGTACTCCTGATGGGGTCTGACCAGCTGTCTGTACAGAGGGATAATAACTTCCTGTTTTCTACTGGTGATGCCTCTCCCTATGCATCCCAGTATCCCCCCAGCCCTCCTTGCTGCCCTCTCACATTGCTTGCCAACCTTTAGGTCATCTGATATGACTACCCCTAGGTCCCTTTCCATTTTTGTTGTTGTTAGTATCTCACCCCCCATTGTGTACTCTTCCCCTGGGTTTTTGTTTCCCAGGTGCATTACCTTGCACTTCTTAGCATTGAATCTAAGCTGCCATACATTTGACCATTCCTCTAACCTTGCCAAGTCCCTTCTCATCCTTTCCACCCCACCTTGTGCATCAATCTCATCCTTTCCACCCCACCTTGTGCACCCCCTGTGAATTCTAGCTGCAGTCACAGTAATGAACTGGAAGTTGGTGGTGGGGGGGTAGGTGTGTTTAGTAATGCTCACTGAGTTAGCTGTAGGTAGCAGTGAGACCTCTGAAGTAGTTTTGCATTTGTGTCTATGGTAACAGCACAGGTGTTTCTTGCATGCTGAGGAAAGCTGCCTAAAGTGATGACCTTTGTGACCTGTGTGTAAAATTGCTGATATCATCACAGTAGAGCAGAGGATAACAATATCACACTGCAGTGGATGATACACTGTTTTATCTCACTCATTTACCACTCACCCCTATGTGTGTGTGTATATATATATATATATATATATATATATATATATATATATATATATATTTATACAACATGTGTTTTGGCATAAATGTGGAGATAAAAAGTGATATCTCAGCTAGGCAGTGAAGATATCATTGATATCTTCATGTTCCTATACGTCATTTGTTATCTCCACGTTCCCATACGTAATTTCAAAACTAATCTGGTTGATCCTGCCATCTGTGCCATCTTTTCAGTATCACTTTCACTTTAGACCCTGTTCCTGCTACTATGTAGCGTGACCGAGCGGTCTGAAAATTGCACTATTATGCACCGTTATGCCCTTCCACAATGGCATTGTGTGTCACAAGTGCTGAAAACTGTGTACATTTGTACACTTTCACTCGTTTTTGTCAAAATAAGCTCCCGATTCTACAGAGAGAACAGCGAGTGACCCTGCAGCTTCAGAACAGAAGTAGCGTTAGTGAGTGTTGCTATGGCTGAGTAATCGAGACAAACTGCAGAGTACAATCCCCTTGGTTGCTGCCCCCTTCCTCGACCACCCATACGTCATCCCCCAACCACCCGTACATTATCGGTGAGAGAGAGAGGGAGAGAGAGAGAGTGAGAGTGCTAATCCCACCTGTTAGTACTGTAGTGCCACACATCACTGTCCCGTTGAAGTCTCTGTGTGTCTCCACAGTCCTATGCAAGATGCTGCCTGAATGCAGATGCTGTCAACTCTGCTCCGCTGTACACTGTCCTGTGAATGCATCTTTCCATCTCTGTCCTGGTACCGTGCAAGATGCTAAGTGAAGACTGATGCCAGGGCTAATTTCTGTAACTGTGGTGAGCACTGTAGCTGAGTTAATCCACACCACAATCTTACAAGGAGGGAAGTGTAGCGCAGCGTTCCGCAGGAATGGTGATCATGGTCGCAAGTTTACAGGTGGTAGCCAGATCCCACCCGCTGTTAGCCAGTGCACCATCCTGTGTCTATCCCTCTCAATGTCGCCTGTCTGTGGGGGAGAACCATCATCAGGACCTGACTGGTGAGGACCGAAAGTGTCACACTTTAACAGTGCAGATTCATGTAACACATGATGCTGAGTCTCTGAGACACTCGCTTTTGTCAAAATAAACTCCGATTCTATGGAGAACGAGCGGCGACCCTGCAGCTTCAGAACAGAAGTAGCGTTAGGAGTGTTGCCATAGCAACACCGCTACTTCTGTTCTGCTACTGAAGTCACTGCATTCTCTCTGTAAAATCGAGGCTATTTTGACAAAAGCGAGGATGTACAAATGTACACCGTTTTCAGGACTTGTGACACACAATGCCATTGTGAAAGACTAAAATGGCACATAATAGTGCCGTTTTCAGACCTCTCGGCCACGCTACAGGTTGGCACAGAAAATGAAAGTACCCTACAGTTAATAAACATCACAGTGGAGGAATTAACCAAACACTATTTTAAATTATTGCTTATTCTGAAATAATGGCAGGATCAACCACATAATCTCCTTTAAATGCATTTTAAATAGCAGGATGAACCACAAAATGTATTTAACATGTGGCATCCCTTATGTTTGTGAGCAATATATGGGGTTATTTCTGTGTGTGGGGAAGGGGGGTGGTTGTGTTTCAATGGCCCAAAACATGTTGTATAAACAGAACATGACATGGCCTGAGTGAAGATATTATATTTATCTTCACTCGAGGCCAATGACATCAAGATATCTCACTCGTGGCTTTGCCACGAGTGAGATATCATGATTCATTGGCCTCTCGTGAAGATAAATATGATATCTTCACTCAGGCCATGTCATATCCCCTATACATATATATATATATATATATATATTATAGTGGCACGGTTGTGCCACTATAGTTAGGGTTGATCGGCCAGTTACATACTAAGTTTGGATGTTAATAACTTTGGATCCCTTCAATGGATTTGCCTAAAATTAGGTACACACATTGGGGCACTCTAGATCTCTTGATTTACCAAATTGCGTTTCTGTCAGAGTGCTGGTCTTTGTGTACAAAAGCACTGAAAAATGCAAAATTATCCATTTTTGGAGGCAACTTTTGGCATTCTTAATGTGGTCCTGCACGGCCATTATGTGGCATGCCACTCTGCAAGATGGCTCATTTGAAAGAGCTTTAGTGGCCGAACAAGCCTCTTTTCTTTGATGAAAAAATATTAAGGTATTCAAAAGTTATGGCACTTTTAATTTCCCATTAAAAGTCCATGGGAAAATTTCTATGTACAGTATAGCTTGCGATCAAAGAATGGGGGTTCTGGCCATCTCATCCCGCCTGGCGATCAAAGAATTTGCAGCCTCATGGTTCAAGAATCTCTGTACCTGAGGATTTTCAAAATTCTTTGATCGCGAGGTCCGCCATTTTGTTTTTTGTTTTCCGATTGAAAAAACACAAATATCTTGGCTCAGGGGTCACTTCTGAAGTAAAACTTTGATGGATTTTACTCAGGGGGCTCTGATCGATTGAGCCATGCCTTTGGTTTCTTCCAAATCGGTCAAAAAATAGAGTTATAAGCTTTTAAAATCTTAATTTGTGGCTCGCTAATGATCTTTGATTGTGATTCTGCAAATTCTTTGATCGTGAGATTCTTTGATTGCGATCTTGCATTGTGACCTAAAAACATTAATATCTTGGCTCAGTGGTGGGCTAGGAACACAAATCAGGGTGGGTTTTGTTCAGAAGGGTACGTTCTATTGAGGCATGCTGTTAGTTCAGGTCAAATCGGTGAAAAATTCACGTTTCACCATTTTTAATTCTTTGTTCATGAGCCTGCAAATTCTTTGATAGTGAGATTCTTTGATTGCAATTGTGCATCGTGAGCGACGGACGAGATGGCCCAATTTAAAAATCAATTTTCTCAGCCCAGGGGTGTCCTAGGAAGTCAAATGTGGGTGGGTTTTACTCATGGGGCTTTGTTCTGTTGAACCACGATGGTGGTATACATAATTTCTTTAATTTTTGATTTATAATGTTTTTAATTCTTTGTTCATGAACCTGAAAATTCTTTGATCATGAGCCTGCAAATTCTTTTATCGTGAGATTCTTTATCATGAGGACAAGATTTTTTAATGGAATAGATAGTGGAATTCTAGTAATTTTTCATATTGAATACCTCGGGAACGGTTTGTTCTTTTTACTTGAAATTTGGAGGGTATTTACGACATGTCCTGTAGATGTGGATTATGGTATTTATGTGTCAGAGAAAATTTCTTTTGTGGAGATATTGTGTGACGCACTTTACGTATTGCAGACAGTGTATTGTTTGTGGTGGTGGCTTGAAATTGATAGGGTACCTAGCCTTAGTGTCATGGATGTAGTTTTCAGTTGTGTGTGTTAAATGTCAACAGGTGTGGAACTGTGCCAGTCTGATGAATGAAAATCTCATACTGAGTTATATCTCGGACACGCTTTTGTCTTTTCACTTGAAATTTGGAGGGTGTTGACAGCATGTCATGTGGATGAAAATTACAGTGTTTCCATGTCAGAAAATATTTTTTTGGTGCAGATATGGTGTGGTGCAGTTTACATTCTGCGGACAGCGTTTTGCTTGTGGTGGTGGCTTGAAATTGATAGGATACCTCGCCTTAGTGTCATGGATGTAGTTTTCAGTCATTGTGTGTGTTAAATGTCAACAGGTGCAGAACTGTGCCACTCTGACTAATGAAAATTTCAAATTTTGATATGTCATTTTTTGGACACAGTTTGGTGTTTTTACTTGAAATTTGGAGAGTGTTGACGGCATGTCCTGTAGATGTTAATAGAGGTGTTTACGTGTCGGACAATATATTTGTTACAGACATATTGTGTGGCACAGTTTATATTTTTGTGGACAGTGTTTTCTACTGTTCTACTAGATTAACATTTGTTTGGTGGCTGGCCTTGCTGTTGTGAATGTACTTGTTAGTCATTGGGTGTGTCCCACCAACTTATGCAACTTTCTGCTTTTCTATTCTTTCTTAAAAAGTAAGGAAATTCTATGCAAAAAACTTCATTAATGCATCAGTTAGGGTTCTTCTACAGTGAAAAAAGTGAGGGAAATTCGGGATTAGGGTTGAAGCCCATGGACCCCAACCCACCCCCAACTGGCATTAGAGTGCGCATAGATTCGTCGGTCTAACTCTCACCCCATTCTCCTGTACCTCTGCTTCTTTACACATGTGATGGGGTGAGAGTTAGGGCTGATGACCCCTATGCACACCCCGATGCCGGCTGGGGGGTGGACTGGAGGGTCCAAGGGGGGGCTTTCAACCCTAACCCCAAATTTCCTCACTTTCTTCACTGTAGGAGAACTCTAACCAATGCATTAATGAAGTTTTTCACATAGAATATATATATAAACATTTCCCTGTAGGTCTAGTGGACTTGCCTCTCTTCTAGTTTCTGTAAGATTAACAAACCTTACCCTGGTGTCTAGTTCTCATGCCCCCACCCTGTCAGGTAGTTCCTCCACCTTCATCCTGACCTGACAGGGACCAGCACAGCCCTACTTTCTCCACCATGTTTGGCTGCTGACTGAGATGTCACTGAGCACATATTGTATACAGTATGCTCTCAATGAATGACAGATCACTCTGAGCTGTAAATCAATGTCACTGGGTGGGTGCTGTATACAGTATGCACTCAGTGACGGCTCAGTCAGTGGTCAGCTATGGAGGAGAGTGGAGGGCTGTGCTGGTTGCCTCTCAGGTCAGGAGGATGGGGAGCAGGGTGGTGGGACACTACTTGCTGGAGTGGGAGGTAGGGGACCACTAGTTACAGGGCATGGTTTTATTTAATCTTACAGGGTTCGAAGAGAGGGAGAGGGTCTGCTAGACCACCTTGGAAATGTCTACATGTACTATTCAGGGATCAGGATTGAGGTTGTTACGCTGGATGCCAGGGATACTCATTATGAGATCAGGCATGGTGTTGGGGGACCACTGGATGCCGGAAATCTTATAGATTTATTATTTGGCAGTGATCAGCGGGAGCCACTGACACCAGAGAATAAACTTATTTTCCTAACTATTGGGCTGGCATTTGATGAGGGGGGACCACTAGACCACCAGGGAATATTTATCAGGCCAGACATCGGCCATCTGGGGTTGGGGGTTACTACTAGCACCAGGGACATATATGTATTGTTTGGATCAGAACAGTGATCAGCAGGAAGGAGGGATCATTAGCCACCAGGGGAAATTATTTTCATTACTAGGGACAGTGATAGGCAGAGGTAGGGACCACTAGCCACCAGGGAAATTGATTTACAATACTTGGGACAGCAATCAGCGGGGGGGGCTTCAATACCTCTGCTAACCACTAGGGTTGTGGGGGATTAAAGCAAGGCCTTGGTCAGCAGTGTTTGCTCCAGATAAGGGGTTCTGCAAAAGGCCCTTGCATGGAGCAAATACTTTGTTACTTGGACAGTGCTGTTATTCTCGTCCCCTCCCCCTTATTTGCATTACAGCCCCCTCCGCACTTTGTCACAGCACAAACCCAGTTTCAGGGTGAAAACCATGCTTTTGTGTATGCTGCCTAGGCGCAAAACCGTTTGCACCACAAACACTGGATTTGCTTGGGGGCAAAGTTTTGTAAATCTGGTCCCAGATGTCTTGTAAGCAAAGTGATATTCCAATGAATAACATTTCATAGAACTGTACAATTCACAATGATGAATCAAATGTGGTAAACCTGTTGCAAAGCTAATGATACTGTGACATGCAACCTTTAATTTTAACAAATCTCTACCAGAGATCATGGGGTAAATCAGAGAGGCATACTCTAACAATGATAACATGAAACTAATGGCTAGAAAAAATCTTGACACTGGTACCACAAAATGTTTGGCCCTCGTTTGGCCCCTATAAAGTATGTCAAGCCTCTGATGAAGCTTGCTGATAAAGCTAGATACATGGGCTTCAAATGAAAGGCACTGATCCCAAAGGACACCAAGATATTTAAGTTCATTCACCCTTTCAATGACTTCACCTTGAAAAGCAACTAAATAAAAACAAGCATTTGTCAATGCCGAATGTTTGCTTGCTGGCATTGGCAGTGGTAGTGTAGAAGTTACAGAGCTGCGTAATAGGAATGGCAGTGAAGTATTGAACTGAAGCCAACCCCACCACCACCCTGCAGAGAGTGACAGGCATTGGGGTGTGCGTTTGGGTCGTCAGGCATAATGGCCACGCCATTTCACCACACCCCACCCTGCAGACACTGACAAGTGTCACGGTGTTCCTTGGGGTCTTTGGCCCTTATGCGCACCCCCATTTCATTAGGAAATATGGTGAGATGGGTGCGATATAGGAGAATGGGGTGAAGTTTGGGGCAGAAGAGTCCAAGGCATACCTCGATGCCTCTCACTGACTGCAGGGTGTGGAATGGTATGAGCATCACAGGCAAGAATCCCAAGTCACACCCCTGATGCCTGTCATTCTCTACAGGGTTGGGCGTTATGGTTGGAAACCCTAATACCTCAGGCATTTATTGATATTTTCACTCCAAATTTTCAACATGTTTTTTTGTGACCCCACCTCATGAACAGGGGGAATATCAGTTTGTTAGCCGAAAGCTGCTTATGCACAGTGACTACGGCATTCAGCACCACAGGTGCAAAACATTCGAACAGGATGTAAAAATGACAGCTGTACTGTTCATGGGGAGGTAAAAATGGCAATGTTGCAAATCTGTAGTAAAAATATTAAAAAAATGGTGAAGTCACGAGCGTACATAGAAACTGTGCAATGCACACCCGTAATATAATTAGGTTGGGGATTTTTTACAGCAGATTGTCAACTCAGGCATTTTGGTGCCTCCGATCATGAACAGTGTCACTGTGATTTTCTTTATCTGTGCCAAGAATGATTTCCCACAGTGACCACGCATCTCTGCACTGAAAGTGTGAAAACAGACTTCAGCCATGTTATGAAAATGACAGCTGTACTGTTCATAAGGAAGTGTGGAAAATGCCACTGGTGAAAATCTGACTGAAAATATTACAAAGTCATGAACTAATGAGGGTGCGTGGAAACTGCACTATGCTCACTCGTAACACAGTCATTTTATGGACTTTTGTCACCAAATTTCAACATAGCCATTTTAAGACCTCTGCTCATGAACAAGTGTAAATGTGATTTTCTTAATCTGTCCTAAACATTGCTTTCGCACACCAACAGCACCATTGTGCGCTACATGTGCGAAAACACATTTTGGGCGACATATGAAAAATTGCAGCTGTACTGTTCATAAAGAAGTGTAATAAAATGGCAATGTTGGAAATCTGGAGTGAAAATATTGAAAATTTGCGAACTTACGAGCGTGCATAGGAACAGTACAATGCACGCTCGTAAAACAGTCATTTTTTGGAATTTTTTCACCAAATAATCAACATAGCCATTTTAACACCTCACCTCATGAACAGTGTCACTATGATTTTCTTAATTTGTCCTGTACATTGATCTCAAGATACCGACTCGGCGCCATTGTGCGCATCATGGGCGAAACACGCTTTGGGTGAGATGTGAAAAATGGCAGCTAGTACTACTCATAAGAAGGTGTGGTAAAATGGCAATGTTGAAAATCTGGAGTGAAAATATTGAAAATTTGCGACCTTACGAGCGCGCGTAGGAACTGCGCAACGCACGCTCGTAACACAGTCATTTTCAGGAATTTTTTCACCAACTTTTCAACATAGCCATTTTAAGACCTCTGCTCATGAACAGTGTCACTGTGATTTTCTTAATTTGTCCCATACATTGATTTCGCACACCGACTGTGCCATTGTGTGCTACATGGGCAGAAACACATTTTGGGTGTGAAGGTAAGCATGACAGCTGTACTACTCATAAGAAGGTGTGGTAAAATGGCAATGTTGAAAATCTGGAGTGAAAATATTGAAAATTCGCTAACTTACTAGCCTGCGTAGGAACTGCGCAACGACGCCAGAATACAGTTATTTTTGTATCTTTACATGCAATTAATTGCTTGATGTCGATAACACGTCATGGTAGCGTCTCAGGCCCGGCGGTGATTTCGCGCAGTGACCGCGCAGTGACTGCAAATCACCCCTCGGGCCCGGCAATAACCGCCATGACAGTGACATCATTCATGAGAAGGGCTCCAAAACCCCATGTTGAAAATTAGGTAAAATTCCAAAATGCCTGAGATATGCAGCAAGTTGAAAACCCCTATCTAGCCCATTATACAGCTTACCGGCATTTCCTCAGTTCGCGGTCGGCTTTGAAGAGTGCAGACGTGTTCCTGGTCCACCGAAGATCATGGCGCTGAGGTCCGGTGAAAGTATGGGGTGAGGGGTGTGTGTGGGGAGGTAGGGTCGCCCAGTGGGTGGGTGCGGGTTGTGGGAGGGGGCCAGCGAGACTACGTGGGACTGTTTTTCTTTACAGGTTAAAAAAAAGAAAGAGGCGATGTGGGACATTTGCCACACTGGGGTGGGCTCTCAGCTGGCACACAAGGATGGTTGGGGGGGCGTTCAGCCAATGGGGATTGGGCACTCATCAAGCCTAAGATCGATTGCCACACTGGGTGGGCTCCCAGCGTGGCACTTACTACTCAGGGGTGAGGACCGTGGAGCCAATGGGGATTGGGCACCCCGTCGGCTATATCATTAGTTTCCACACTGGGGGCACCCAGCGGCATATTGGAAGGCTTTGGGGGCGGGGAACACAGCACAGCCGATGGGGATTGGGCACCCTGCTGGCTATACAGTGTGTGCAGGTGGGGCATGCACGCCTGCATGGGCGTCTGTGCATGTGTGTGGTAGGGCGGAGCTGCACATAAGCAGGCGATATCTTATCGCTGCTCACTCAAGCATAGCTCCCCCTTTCAACTGTATGCCACTGCATTTTGGAGCTTGTCATAGACAGCTCCAGCATGCATTGGCTTACAGTGGCCGCGCCTGCCAACACACTGACTGAATTGGAGGAGGAGGAGGTGACACACCTCCGAAATCTCCGATGATGGCACTATGTTTCTTGCACATGCGTGCAAACAAACATAATCAATATTATTAGCCCTACAAGGTCCTGTAAAGATCATGGACTTTGTTTATTTATTTAATTTTTTAACTAAAAAATCAGTCTATTGAGTGAAAACCAGAACTGAGTATCACTGAAGTCCTCCTGCAGTTTACAATTGTTGACAGAAATTCTCACCTTTACAAACTAACACAGCATCATCTGCACAGAATATGATTTTGGTCAGTGTGCAAGCTTTGGAAAGAAAATTAATAAACAAAGTAAACAATAAAGGGCCAAGGATGGATCCCCAGGGTACTCCACAAATGATTTTATAATTACCAGAGTAAGAACCATCAATTATAGTTTTGTGAGATCAACCTTTAAGGTAATCCAAAAACCAAAGAACATCTGCTGAAAAATTCTGGCTCTGTAATGTATTGATCAAAATTTGATGGCCAACAAGATCAAATGCTTTAGTGAGGTCCTCGAATACAGTGGCCATGAAGCTCCCCTCATCAAGGGCTCCATGAATCTGGTTAATAAACCTTACCAAGTCAGTCTCTGTATTATGCTTGGCACAGAAACAATGCTGTTCTTTTACCCAAATTTTACTTTCATTCAAAAAATCAACTGTCTGATTAAATACTATTTTTTTCCAAAACTTTGGAAAGAGAGGCTAGAAGTGAGATTGGATGATAATTCAACACGGTATTTTTTCAGCCTGACATATGAACTGGTCTAATGACTGCTTCTTTCCAGAGTAAGGGAAACACTGTATTACAGAGTGAGTAGTTAAACATTTTCATAAGGGAAAGAGCCTTGGAAACCACCACCAGTTTTAAAAACCTGTGGTCACTTCCATCTACCCCAATTGACAGCCTGGGATTCATGGTCCTCAAATACCCAGCAACTTCCAACAATAAGAGAATGCAAAAGGAAAGTCTTTTAGGTTTAGGAGCAGAATGCCCAAACATAGAATAAGCCAAATTGGTTATCAATGATCTAACATTTAACCCATTACATTCTAAGTTTCAAAAAAATAATTACAACACTGTACAACTTCTTGTGGTTCACAAAACATTTTCCCTTGATTCTCCAACACTATCAATTCGGATTTCTGTGATTTACCAAATATGTCATTAAGGGTGATCCAATTTATTTTTCAGAATTTCCAAAATTCTGCTGTTGCCTGGACTGAAAATAATTAATTTGGGCTTTTCTTACTAGGGACTTGGATACATTTCTTAGAAATTTATATTACTGTAAAATTAAGGGGTCTTTTTTTATACTTGTCCCACTTCTTATCCCTGTTCCTAAGTTGTTTTAGAAGCTCATGGATTAACAAATCACTTCTAATACCCTTTACTCTGATCCTTTTTGGTGGCAGAAACCTATTACAAATACAGTACTTGAAAATAAGATCAAAATTGTTCAGAAGCTAAATCCAGATTAGTGATGTTATCAGGAAAAGTCCAGTCAACAGAGTGTTTGGAATTATTAAATGTCTTTATGTTACGATTTCATATTTGTGAGTAAACAAATAAACAGGAGGTTTCTTATTCCACTTTGCTGAGCAGTTGCAACACACAGCACAGGACCAAACCAGAAGGAATCCAGCCTATAGAGGTCTACTAACGATAGCGCCTGGAGGACTAAGTCTCAACCAGTTTATTACTATATAGTTGAGTGCCTGTTTTCCAGTGCAAGGGTCAGTAGGGCAGTAGGTGAGCACAGGGAAAGCAGACCTTGGGCTTGATTCTCAAAGGGCCCTAAGATTGATGCAAGCTGTGGCAATAGGCAACTTGCATTAAAGCCTGGTGTACCAGGGACCCTGCACCTGATTCTTTAAAAGGCAGGGTCCCAGGGGCAAAGTCCCTTGGCTTGCAGCAACCCTGGTTATGTGCCAGACAGGCGGTGCATCTGGAGGGTTTGCCACAAGCTGTGGGGTAGTTGTGTGCCACTCTAGCATGTCACTGGTGGCTAGCAGCACCTCTCCTCCGAAGCACCAATCCCCCCTTAATGAAACATTAAATCATCCCTGGAGATCTAGCAGACCACTCTAAGCCCCAGTCCCTGTTATGAAACATTACATCTTCCCTGGTGGTCTAGCAGACCTTCCCCAAAGCCCCAAGCCCCCATTATAAAACAGAAATAATTCCTGGTGATCTAGCTGACCTCACCAAGCCCTGATCCCCCATTATGACAAATGAACACATCCTTGGTGGTCAAGTGTACCCCCACCCTGGCAGACAGTGTCCCACCACCCTGCACTGTACACAGTATGTACTCAATGATTGACAGCCCACTGAGATGTCAAATCAATGAGCTCATACTTTAACACAGTATGTGCTCATTGAGGGCTCAGCCGGTGGCTGGCTGTGGTGGTGAGCAGTGGCTGTGCCAGTCATCAGCTCTGTTTCAGGATGGGAGGCGGTGGTGGGACACTGCCTTCCAGGGTGGGGTTGGGGCTCACTAGACCACAAGGGATATGTTCATTTGTCATAATGGGGGATTGGGGCTGGGGAGGTCCACTAGATCACCAGGGATGATTTATGTGTCATAATGGGGATTAGAGCTTGGTGGGTCCCTAGACCACCAGGGACATCTTTTAATAACATGAGGATCAGGGTTGAAGAAGAGAGACCATGGCATATTGCTGCACATTGCTCAACTGTCCCAGAAGGCACATTTGTAAGTACCCTTAGATTAACCCTGGCTGATCTAATGGTACTTAGAAATTTGCCCTCTGGAAGAGTTTTGAGAATCCTGATTTAGGGGGATTTGGCAGCCTGCATCTGCTGTAAGCCCCTAACACCATGCCACAGCCCATTTTGTGTTGCGCAGATGGTCCAAACCCCCTTTGCTGCACGTAGCCTGTGATTGTTGTAGGCTATATTAAAGAATTGCTTCCAGTGCACCTTTTGGTGAAAGGGGCAATTTGTATTATTCCCTGTGGTACAAGCCTTATGCCCATGCCAAGGACTTTAAGAATTGAGCCCCTTATGTCTGCTGCATTGTTGTACCTTTATCAAGCCAAGTTGTTTTCAGCCTGCCTCCAGCAAGTTTAGCAACTGTTTTTCAGCAACCAGAGATCATCTACAGGGGACCATTACCATCCAGAATCCACTGCCTTTCTTCAGGAGGTTTGTTTTTCCAGTGATTTCCACAGAACTCATTGAAGGAATGTTGTACAGCAATTTACTATTCAGAACTAGTTCAAGATGGGAACTCATCTTTTATAAAGGGATTTGTGTTCCAGTTTACTGCAATTGACCATCGTTCAGCATTTAAAAGAGAATTCTTGCCCGAAGACTAAAGGGAGGGGTTGCCTTTGTGAATGTTTAGAAATAATTGTTAACTAGTGTGACTTGATACAGTGATTTAAAGTCAATGCACGTATAGAGTATAAGAGTGCTACAGTGTTTAAGTGATTTGCATAAGGTATAAGTAACTACCTACAGTAGAGTTGCCAGAGAAGATTATCGGTGTAAAAGGGGTAAGTGGGCTGACTGAGGTGGGGAATAGGACTGGTAGCCACTGCACAGCATTATGGCAATTTAAAAGAATGTGAAGTGTCTGAAGTGCAAGTGGTGGCCTAGTGCTAATGTTAATTGGAGGGCTAATGGGTAGAGGTATAACCTAGTCTCCAGGGTTAGCAGGTTCAGTCCTGTGGTTAAAGAAAGTGTATACAGTATAATTGCTGACTGCATAGAGTCCAAGTTAAGAAAATAGTATTGAGGTTATTGTAGAAGTTACTGCTATTTTTATTTAATACTGCTGTATTTGTCAAGCTGGTAGAACAGTGTAGTAAAGTTTTAACTTGTATTTCACTTGAAAATTGTGTTTGAGACTTACATCAAGGTTGTCTGAGTCTCACAATTCCTGTAGTCTCAAGTGTCAGTCCAGTCCAGTGCCTTCTCTCCTACGTAGGTTTCCACAACTGTCTGATTGGAGAGCTAGCCAAGCATACCATGAAACTGTACCCAATTCAGTAACTGTGGGTGGAAAGGAAAGTTAAAGAACCTAAAATAACTAGAGGCTGTTGTGGGGCTGTCTTGGTCACCCTGCTCTCTCTGTTGTAAAATAGCATGACTGCTGAAACCTTTAATGTGGTTTGGAGATCTCAGGACCAGTGAACAACATAGTAAAATGGCACTGTTCTGCTTTCCTGTCAGTACAGCAGTAGTGATACCATTGAACTAGGATTGGGAGTGATCTTGGATCATCAGGGGCCAGCCTGGGCAGGAGGATTGAGCATCCCAGAGGATGCTCTCTCTTGGGCAGGGTGGGTTGTCTTTCTACCACACCACTGCCACCTGTATGACCACAAGGGTAGTGTGGCTGGTGGAACATGTAGGTGAGAAGGCAGCCACAGGCATCAATGTGCAGGTACACTCATGTGTGCCTATTATGATACTGCCTATCACATGGCATTGGGTCACTAGGAATAATGACCCTTGTATCTGGGGCTAGCAGCCCCAGTATATCTGACCCCTGTCCTCAGCTGAGATGTCCCACAAGAAAGACCATAATAAGCAAATTGTTTCACAGGAGATACGTCCACCCCAATCCCACCTGGGGGATTTCATGGCTACTTGGTGAAATGGGAAGCTCTGATAAGTGGCAGTGGGATCCATGTGCCAGAGATTTAAGGTGGTATAATCTAAATGATAAAAAAAATTACACTCTCCCAAAAAGACTTTTAACCCTTGAAACAACATCATTTAGATAATACTGGAATCAAAACCTATAATGGTTGGCATACTGGGTCAAACAGCAGTTTAAGTTTCTTGGAAGTTTCAGTAGTACACCTTTGTAAACAAGGAAAAAACAATGTTTCTTTTGATCTCTGAGTCAGGCAAAAAATGTTGTATAAGCCACAAATTTGAAGAGGTTTTTGGCAAAGAGAAATCTTTAAGCTATATAGAAGTATAGCTGATGTCCAACAGTTGGGTAATGTGGGGCCTCTGCCATGGGAGTGGTCCATTCTGGGTTCTAACCAAGTCTATGGATGAGACCATGGGGCACTGAGGCAGATGGAGCAACTTAAACACTTCAAACAGTATTTCAAAAAATCTATTGCTCACACAGATATTACCAGTCAAGCAGTACAGGTTTATTTAAGTACAGGCTGAATGCCTTGGTTGCTCCCAGTCATCAGATTTTCAAATTTTGCAGGACCCTGGAGGGGGGACCTCAGATAATTCACACACAGTTTCATTTGCTGTACACCCCATCAGTAGCTCTCTTGTGGAGTGATGCTTAATATATCTCATTAGCTGCACCTACAGGAGTTTCATAAATAGCATGTTGTTGGACTGTTGTGGCACAAATCTGACTGACGTTTACTTGAGAAGGATCCAGTTTCTCAGACCAACCTTCTGTTAAGGTGCTCTCTGGGGTGCCGATAGCTTCTATCATTGCTTGCTGCCTACAAGGTTACATTAAGCCCATACCCTTCTCTGTGACTCTGAAAGGGGCAGGGACCCACAAAACAACAGAAATTTCATTTGAGTGTCCAAAATCCCACTGGGAGACTATGGCTGAACTGGAACCTGGGCAGCCAACACCCTACCATAGGAAATCCCTTATTTTCCTGCTAGTCTCCCCGTTTATCTGTTAACAGCACTGGGTGCTGGTCTACAGTTTCTGACATTTCATCCTAGAGTGATATAGCTCAGCTTCTGACTCAAGAAAAGAATAGGTATTGTCTCAACAGTGACCTACAGTACAGACTCAAAGGCCTACACTCTTAACTTCTCCTTCTGCACTATCAACTTCTCCTTCTGGAGCTGTAGGACTAAACTGAACTGTTGAGAAAATGTTTTTTCACTCTTCAGCCATCTGGAATCCAGCCAAGAGGGTGGGGTGAGTGCCATACCATTAACCCATAAATGCATGTGGAAGTTATATGGGTAGTTAGCTTTTTTAATGTAGTGCTAAAGGCAGCTCCATTTTAGCTTGAATTAAAAGTAAAACTTATCAATAAGTAATTAAATAAGCAGATAAATATATAAAGAATAGACTGAGGTGTCAGGATGGAACAGGAAATTAATCCCCAAAAGCTTGCATAAAGGTACATCTTTAAGCCCCATTTAAAGACCGCCACTGAGATGCCTCCTTTAGGCTCTTGGGAGCAATTCACAAGACTGGCTAGATACTTCAAAAGTCGCAACCAGAGTTTTGTAGCCTTGCTCTGGGTATTACAAGTAGGCCCTCCTCAGTGGAGCAGAGAGGGAGTGAAGACACATAAGGATGCAGGAGGTCTGCCAAATAGCTTGAACCCAACCCATGTAGGACCTTGTAAGTGAGCAAGCACACTTTAATGGAGATAATCTACTTAACTGCCAGCCAGTGCAGATCACACAGCACAAAGGAGACATGAGATGACCACAAAAGGCTAGTCAGCAACCTCTCAGCTGTGTTCTGAACCAGTTGCAGGCACCACAGTGTACCTTCACTGATCCCAAGGTATAGAGCACTGCAGTAGTCAAGACTTGCAGTAATAAACATGTATATCACAGTCGCCAAGTCTCTGGGAGGTAAGGGATTTAATCCGGCTGATGCTCATTAGATGGTAAAAGCCTACTACTACTATTACTACTACTACTACTGCTGACACTTGAGCCTCAAATGTCAGCCCCTCATCCAGAATGGCCCAAAGCTTTTTCACCTTCATGGTAGCCAAAACTCCAATGGAGTTGAGCTGAAGCCCAGTCTCCTTCTCGGTAGCTGCTACCATGCTTTGACCCAGCACAGTCACCATCCCTTAAGTCATACCCAGACTGAGTCTTAACCAGCTCAATGATAATCAGTCTTAGATCTTGGCCAGGCACCTATTAAGCACATCAACTGCACCTGACATTTCAGATGTGCAGGACAGATAGAGTTGTGCACCATCTGCATAACAGTGAAACCCAGCTCCATACTGTCTAATGATCCTCCCCAGGGACATCATGTACACCATGAACAACATGAGCTAAAGGACCAAGCCTGGGGTTCATCACAGGACAGAACCATCAGGGATGAATAAAACCTTCCCAACATCACCCTCTGAGGACTGACACTGAGACAGGACTCAAACCAGCAGATGAGTCTGCTGGTGAGCCCTACATACCTACTAAGCCCGTCCAATAACAGCTCATGGTCCTCAGTGTCTAAGGCTGAAGAGAGATTTAGGAGAACATGAAATGACCACTCCACTGTATCTCTCACCCTGAGCAGGTCATTGTGCACCTGATCAGTGCATTTTCTATACTATGTCTAGACCTCAAACCAGACTGCAGAGGCTCATAAATGTCAAAGCCAGTGAGGTGTGCCTTGAGCTGCTGTGTAACCACCTTCTCAATAATCTTGCCCAAAAAGGGCAGGTTACAAATTGTTTGGTAGTTTGCCAAGACATCTGGAACCAAAAATGGCTTTTTCAGAGGGGGCTTTATCGTGCTTCTTTCAATGCTGTTGGGAAGACCCTCTCTGATAGGGAACACAGGGCAATCTCCATGAACATTGGGTGCGGCTGCCTAACATAACTTACTAGTAATTGCATCAGACCTGGAACCATTTCACAGAAAGTTGGCCTCAACTTCAAGATGATCTCACTAACCTCTTCCATCTTCATCAGTCCAAACTCTCCCAATGACCACTGAATGCATCTGACTCCCAAAGTTTCAACCCTGCTGAGCTATGATGGTTCACTTGGCGAGATCCCAGCCCTGAGGAGGACACCCTGTCCAAGAAAAATTGAACAAACTCTTCACATTTGGAAAGTGAAAAGGCCTTCAGACAATCCAGATGCAGAAGCCTGTCAATAGTCCAGAAAAGCTAGTTGGTCAATTCCTCCCAGGAACAATCTCCCTAAGACAGAAACTCTGCCTTTTCCCAGGTGATGGCCTTTGGTACTCATCACAGTGAATATCCCAGGCCAGTTTGTCCTCAATGGCCCAGGATCTCCTCAGCATGCTCCAACTTCCACCTCATTGCCTTCATCTCCCTTAGCTAACCCTCATGCCATGGTGAGCCAAGGTGCAAAACCAGCAGGCATAGATAAGTAGGCACCATGAGATCAAATTCCACCCAGATGGCCCTATTATAGGTTACCACAGCTTCCTCCAGTCCTGTGGCACATACCACCATGATACTCAGTGTCTCCAGTACTGCCAAGACTCCCTCTGGCCATAGCCCATGTGAAGGACAGTAAGGGACCATCTATCTCCACAGGGAGTAGACAACAAAGCATGCCCTAAAAGAGAACTTAAGAGCATAGTGATCCAAAGCACTGACAGAATCAATCTCAAGATCAGTGTCCTCAAGTCCCAGAGAAAATACCAAGTCCAAGGTATGGCCATGTTGTTGGGTCACAGAGCAACACCTTGTGCAAGGCCCAAGGATTTCATACTCTGTAGAAATGTTTTACCAAAATGCAAGAGTTTGTCATTGATCCAAGCATTAAAATCACCCAGAATAAAACATCTAAACACTTCCAACACTCTAATGATGACAAAGTCCATGATTTCCTGCAGAAAATTCCCCTTGTGCCCCAGTGGCAAGTACATGTGTAGGATTCTGCAACCTGCATCTGTACTCCCACATACAGCTACATATTCAAAACAATGAGGTATCCCCAACTGGGTGCACCACCATGTTCAATTCAGATTTAAAACAGATGGTCACCCCCCCCCCACATTGCAGTCCTTCCTCAGGCAGTGCACTGGGGAGAATTGATCTGGGATGGTTGACTCCAGAACCAGGCCATCATCATTACCAAGCCAGTTCTTTGTGATGAACGCCAGCTCGACCGAAGAATCAGAAGTAAAATCCACTATAATAGTGGTCTTATTCCTCATTGATCTGGCATTGCACAGCACCACCTGAAGAGGAAGAGTAGAAGCAGCAAGCCTCTCAGCTATTTGCCGACTCAGGCTTATGGGATCTCTGGGTATGGGAATTAAACATATCTGGCACCTCCCAAGTTCCCATTTCACCCTAGGGCACCTCCTAGTCCTCACAGTCCTAATGGCTCCCTCCCCATCAGTTGTCCCCATGTCTTCTACTCCACCCCTGTGTCTCCTCCTGATCCCCACATCCCTGCACTGCTGATATGCTACACTCAGCAGGAGAGGGTCACAGAAGGGGTGTATGTCATGGTGAAGGGTCAGGGAGAAGCTGAGTCTATGGGTCTGCTATTTCTGAACATCCCAGCCACTACTTTGAAAACAGCTAGCAAGTTTAACATGGAATTCCCCTATACCACCCCTTCACTCATACACCCCTCAACCTTAAAGCACGCCATCAGTTTACACAACCATACAAACTGCTGCAAGCAGTTAGCCTAACCTTCACTCATCACAACTATCCAGGCACTGTGCACGCTCAATTTTCACTAATATACACACTCACTCACACTCCAACGGAATAAGCAATAAATGACAAACGTAACACAAACATGGTGTTAGATAGACCCTTCAAAGATTTCACAGTCCAGATGTTTCTGGTACTGTCCCAGTGCCCTTTGTCTGATTCTTGGGTGACGTATTTGATTTTAACAGTGGATGATCAACTGTTTTAAAATCATCTGTCTGAAAAATAAGGGTCATAAATATGTTCGTAATATATAGAGGGTCACTTTTTCCCACAGGGAAACAATGACTTCCAAACCTCGTAATACCATTGGTTTGACATCATCAACTGATAATACTACTGTTGTGATGTCACACTGATAGTATTATGAGACTGAACTTTCAGAAAAACCTTGTATTTAGCCCAAGTTGGCTTTTACTACAACAGACATACACGGTAAAAGTCGACAACTTACCTCACTTCAGAAATCAAAAAATCTCAGCCCAATATATTACAAAAGAAAAGAATCAAACAAGGGCTATGTATTACTCAGCTAAGTACAGTCTTGAAGTTCTGGTGACATGTTGGAACCTCTCATATTTTGCTCTCAAGGTTTTCATATCACTACAACCTCTCAATGATATTATAGCCTCATAATACATAGTTCTCTATTGTTCTATTTGGGATCCATGGCTAACAGAATGTCATTTGCAAGTTTAGTTGTTGCTGTCATAATACTATTATAAGGAAAAAAGGGAAGCTACAGTAAGTACAGAAAATTAGAAAATGGGTAGGGAGAAATCTTCATACTGGCTGGCTAGAACCACCAACCAGCCAGTCCAGTACAAGGCAACAGAGACCAGAAAACAATGAGTTCCAGTATCTGGCACCTCATTTAAGATTAATTAATTGTTATTTTGATACCCTGCATGTTATCCTCCCCTTGTAACCCTTCACCCCAGATCACACCAGGAGATGATAATCTTTTTGCTCAGTGTGCCTTTCTCGGTGAATCAATTCAATAAATAAATAAATAAATTTTGTTCTAATATTATTGTGCCCATGGACATTTTGAAAAAATAACTCTGGCCATGTTTTTCTTGCTTAGCGAGCAACAGCTACCTCCCCCATCTCACATCAATAAACTATCCACCATCCCACAGAGAAAGCTATTTATTATTGTAGACCATATCCACACCCCTATAACAACTGATTTCCAGATGGCTGTGGATTGAGAGGATTGGAATTCTGGGAGAAGGTTTGTCATGCACACTGCAGAGTTGTGAAGTGAGCTCCGAGAGCAGGAGTGTGAGCAAGGCATATTTTTAACCTTGAAAAGGTATGCTACCATTGTCTCATCCTTAGCGTGGGTCGAATAAGACAACTTATTGCCTGTTTCATTCATTCATTGCTAAGTTGGTTCTGGTATTTGCACACAGACTTTCCAGACCATCCTATGGCACCAGTTTGTGTTTCTTTCCCCTTAGTGTGCTATGCTACCTCCCTATACGAGAAGGGGGAGTTTGAGGTGGCAGAAGCCCCCCTGATGGGTAGTGGCAGTAAGCCCTGCAGAGGGTGATTTGCACTAAGGAAAAGAAAGGACTCTGCAAGTTGTATTTTGCTCCCAAGAGAATTCCTGCTTGACTTTTATCAGCTCATTTTTTTTAAATGTGCTTATTATTTAAATTTGTCAGTGCAAGGCTTATTCTTCTTGTGGTTTTATTGATTTTAGATTATAACTTCAAAGGCTTAATGGCTTAGGAGCACCAGGAATACCGAAATTGAAAGGGTGACCCACCAGGCATTTATTGACTGATTTACTGACTTATTTGCCGATACATTGGGTGTTTGGGTAAATAACCTAGGAAGGTTTTCTTTTTATAAACCAGTGGGTAGAGTACTCAAAACTTGGTTCTGTTCATGCACCTTTAGGTAGCACAAACTTAAGCAACTCTACCAATTTGAGTATTTTTATTTACAAAAGGTTAAGTGTATTCCCAAGTGCTATTTGTTGCTTTTATGTACTAAAACACTCAGACTGAGAGCAAACTTTTGGAATTACTTTCTGCTTCACTACTTAGATAGGCAGAATAATATTGTATTTAGGGCAAATCTGGAAATAATTTGGAAACATCTAGCTGATCAAGTAAGTGAGCACATTAGTAGTACAAGCAGATGAATGTCTAATTGAACCATGTTAAAATCATTCTGTTAGAATGCCAGTTCATTACCACCTGCTGTGATTAATTTGGCAAGCTATGAGTAGGAGGAATTAAAATACTAATAATTCAGGCATAGGCATGTGGAGTGCATGTGATATAATCCACTTTAAAATCTTGTTGGTGTTTGGGCTCTCAGTAGCATCATCCACTATCGCTGGGTGAGTTGATTCAGTGCCTGAGATGGAATTGTCAGGATAACAAGTCCTGCACTGCTCTAAGAACTTACATTTAGTTTCTACTGTGTCCAAATGTTAACATTTCTAAACTTGGTGAGCATGTAGTTATTTTAAAGATTTTTTAGTTGAAATAATTTTAATTTATATTTTGAATCTAATTACAAAGACTATAAATATTTAGACACAGTTCATTTTATTTTATTTTCAGATTAAGCACGATGGTGATTGCTGAGGACTCAGCTAAAACACTTTTCAGTTAATTCTCTCATAAATTTATACAGGTCCATCACCAAGTATCAATGTTCAACTAATTTTTAACAACAGAAACTGGCATGGAAAGTTGGACCCCTGACCCTCGTCTGCTTCTGAGTATTGCTCATTTAGCTTCCATTGGCTTTATTAAACAGAGGTAGTACTATTTAAAGAATACTTTTAGCATATATGTATATTAGTTTATTTGGATCATACTTGAGACCCCAGAGACCCCTGCTGATACTCTGATAAAAAGCAGACAAGAGGTTTTTAATGCTAAGGTCCAGGAGGGGCGAATAACGTTTTAGTTTCCTAATACATTTAATTTCTGCTGTTTACCACTAGCTCTAGTGCAGCTGGTTTTCCCTGAGATACATATATATATATAGACATATATATATATATATATATATATACACATATATACATATATATATTACAGTAGCATATATCACAGTAATTTAAATTGACTAACAAGACTCTTTATAGTTGGGTATATTCTAAAGCAACTGGACATTTGGGAAAGCTAGTTGGAAAAATCTTTTCTTTCTTTTTTTCTATATATTATTTTTTTTTTCTCTTTTTAAATCCCACTGTTTCTAGCGCATGTAACCAAGAGTTCAACAGGACAGCAAGCATCATTGCTTAGAAGTTTACTAAGTCCTAGGAACTTATGGGAACTTTTCACTGTAAAACATGTTGAAGACAGCTTAACACTCAGAACACTTTGTATCCAGCTACTCAGACATTTAAAATGAGAACTTTTTCTGGAGCCATTAATGAATTTTTTTGAGATCTTAAGGACGATTACTAGAGCTTGGGAAACTGAAGGCAGCTGAAGGAAGTTGAAACTGAAGGAAGACACTTTTAACTGGGTGAGTGGGTAATATTATTTGTCTGAAAGCCTTATAGATTAATCTCAGGACATTACAAGGAACTTTCCTGTTGTGTGTCACTGCATATTATTGTTCTGGGAAGCTTCTGTTCAGAATTAGCTAGAATCTCTGTTAATTTGGTAGTGTTGGGCCATCTTATTCTAATATATTATGGTTTATACCAGGAGTGGGAAAAGTGTCACACTGTGTAGGACGAGAAGTGTTGAACAAAGACACAACCTCTTAGATGACATGTATCCTTTAGCCCCTTTGAAAAAACTGCACAATATAAGGATAAATAGAAATGAAATAAGGAGAAACAACTCAAAATCACTGAATTTTGGAAGCCACATTCAAATTCACCACAATACCTTTCCACCCTTCTTTTAGTAAAGGATACCCAAGAGGAAACAACATTAGTTGATAAAAAAGTTGATACTACTCCAATACCAAATAAAACTCTATCTTCTGAGGAGGGCATATCTATTTGGGCAAATGAATGGGACTCCATAGAGATAAATAAATATAATGAAACAACTAATGTAACTAACTTACCATCAGTTTTTTCTCCTTACTCTATATCAGGACACGGGAGAGCTCCCAGATAGAATTCATGCCTTCCTATTATAGCTCAGACTTTGATACCCCAATTTTACCAGAAAGAGCTACTACAGGAAAACCCTTAAAGAGTATTCTGGACACTCAAACTAAACTGGATACTATAATAAAGGACTTAGACTCCACTATAGAGGCTTAAAAGACTAGATGTACTTCAAGTAAAAGAATCATCAGATGAAGAAGAGAGCTGCAGAGGCCTATGAAGGCAGTAGATATGAGACAGGAGAAAGATCAGAATGCAGAGTGGGAGGGAACTAGAATAGATTATAATAAGAAATATTTTAGCAATACTGGGGATTTTACAGTCAGCTCTTCAATATCTAAACAAATGCTAGAAATAAAAAAAAACAGGTACTATGCTGACATTGTTATTCTGGAACATTTGGCAGCAATCAAAGATGAGATTTGTAGTTTACAGACAGATTTTTTTTATAGTAAAATTTTATTAGATGGCATAACAAAAACCCACTTAGTAAAGAAAAAGAATAACATAACGACTCAGGATAAATCTGCTTTGACTATAGATCAGGAAAAGATTACTAAAGCGACACAAGTAAATTTGCCAGCCCCATTTAACAAAGACACATTATATGAATGTTATATGGGGACGTCTGTAAAAGTGAAAATAAAAAACAAAATAAAAAGGGAAGGGAAAGAGAGGAAATCCCAAGAAAAAATCCCAAAGCCAGAGCACATGTGAAAGGGCAAAGGAAAAGAAAAATCAACAGGAAACAGGCATCAATAAACAAGCAGAGTTAAGGCTAGAAGAAATAGTGGATAGAACCACTCTAGTGGATGAAACTTAAATGAATTTAATGGATAGTTTGGAGGCCATAGAAGCTTTCCCCCAGATAAGGGCTACTGATAACCTGCCGATAAAGGAAAATAAAGAGAATATTGGTAAAAAATGAGAGGAAAGGTTGTCTCAAGAATTGTCCAAGGATTAGGCAGTATAGTGCAGTGGTTTAAGGCTCTGAGCTACAAATCTGGTGATATCCAGCAGACCAGACCTGGGTTTGAATCCCACAGCTTCCACTTGCATACTGTGTGACCCTGAGCAAGTCACTTAACCTCCCTGTGCTCCCAGGTCGCTCCTGTAAAAAAAGCTTTCAGCTTAATGTGCTACTCCTGGTTAAACAACTAAAAAAAAAAATAGTAAGCCCATGAAACATAGGGATACCAATCTATTAAGTGAAACATATTTAAAAGATGCTTCACAATCCCACCCAGACTTGGTAGACCTTGGCAAGGGCAACAAGGGAGGATACAAATACCTGATAGAAAGTCATGGGATTTTCAAACTCCCAGATGAGACTCAAGATCTTTTGTTGGCCTGGATGTCTCAATTATTGGGTATCCTGGAAAACCCCATGAAAATTTTTATGTTATGAGACCACCCAGTCAATGATTTCAGGACTGTGTCCTGATACATGCCACACAGAGGAGTTGGTAAATAACATTTGGCAAAAGAATGCCATGTTAAGCCTAGGGGGCATTCTTCTTCTCCCTCCACAGAAGGTACCAGTACTTAAGGAACCAGCAACTCCTAACAACAGCACGCTGGCTAGGATAGAAGAGCAGTCAAGGCAAGAGTAGAAATACTCTCAGAAATCATTAGACAAAAAGAGTTAAAAAAACAAGCAAGAATGGAAATGTAGAACAATCAAAATCTTTGGATGGGAGACTGCTAAAAAGGAAACAGTCAAGAAGATCAAAAAGGATCTAATTACATTCTGGGATAGAACTCTACATATAAATATATCCAGTAACTCAATAGAATGGTTAAAGATATATGGACAATATAGCAACACATTACAAATTGATGTTACACTTGAAAGTCCTCACACAGCAAAGGCTCTCCTTTCGGTAGCAGGTAAATTGGACCCATTGGGCATTTACATGCTAGCTCCTCAGCGCCTGGAAACTTTATTATATAAAGGAAAATTGGACGAGCAATTTGATAATAAAAAAATATTTCATGAAGTAATTGATTCTTATCCCTGAAGCTTCTAGAGAATGATTGACAACCACTACAGAGAACTATGCAACCAATAATAGCTATACCTATAAGGAAAACAGATCTGAAGGAAATTAAAATACTGGCATGGAACATAGAGGGTTTACACATAAAACTTGCAGATCCAGAGGTAAAGGAGTTTTTAATGGGAAATGAGATCATCTGCCTTCAAGAGACATGGTGTGCTGATAATCTTTACCCTTTGTTACCTGGATACTCTAGTCATGTAATAGCTGCTGTTAGGGAAAGGAAGTATGGCAGATATAAAGCTGGGCTTATGACTTTGTAAAGACCTGTCTTAACTGTAAGATAAGGAAACTTGAGATCCACACAAATGAATTTCTGGCATTAAAATTGGAAGGTAATAAAGAAATCTATTTGTTATTAATGCATATTTTCCCCTAGTAAGGCTAAAGCAACAGAAGTTTTTTTTATTTTATTTTAAAAGAGTTTTAGAAGAAATTACAAACAAATACCCCTCACCTTCCTATTATAATAATCCAAGAACTTCAATACAAAACACCACAAAAAAAACTAAAGAAATCTGCATGAAATTTTCTATCATTCAGTGAGTGGGGAAAGGCCCAAAAAGAAACCAGGAATGACGGAACAAGGGCAGGAACAGGGGCTGGGGGTGGAGCCACAGGGAACAGGGGGGTGGGGACAGAATACCAAGGCAGCAACCAGAAAGGTAACATCAGGATGTGGGCACAGGCCCGACAGCAAAGGCACAGAAGCAAACATGGAGGGAAGAGGAAAATTCAAGGCAAAATCTGGAACAGCTGACTGGATTGCACACAGAGAGGTCAATGGAACATGATACGGGAATCAGGAGATAAGGAACGAAAGGCACAGGTGATCAAATGAAAAGCAAGATGCAGTAGCTGAGTGAATCTGAAGCAGTAGATGACAGCAAGCCATGGAAAAGAAAAGGCAGCCCAGCACAAGGAATGGCGACTATAGCCCGCTCACAGGGGAGGGACCACCTATGAGACAGAAAAACACTGGTTGTTTACTCGCAGCATGGAGAGGGACCAGATCTCAGCGAGAGCCAGATAATGCAGTTGTTGGAAACGGTAATGGTAGGGTAGGCAGGCAGCCATGGAGACAGTCAGCAAGCCAGTTAGCAATAGCAGGTGGAATGGAAGCATATAAAACAGTGATAGAGCAGGCAATGGTAAGGGAAGCAGGGACAGCAGTGTGGGGAGAGTAAGCGGGTTGTGAGACAGAGGAGTAATGGTTAGGATCAGGACTCCCGCAGAGAATAGGGGGTCAGTACACAGAACAATGGCACCAAGGGTGCCGCTGTCCCACAAAGCAAAGTTGGGTACTCATCAAGGAGTCAACGTCCAGAGAGAAGGCAGACTGAACAGTGCAGTGCAAAATTCGATGCAGTGAACCCAGATGGTCCCAGATACTGTTGCTGGAAGGGACAGCAGAACATGCAAAAGCTAAAGGAAAGAGAGCCAGGCAACAACCAGCCCTGAAGGAATACACAGACAGGAAAACTGTGACAGAGTTGGGTGGGAAGCAGGGAGTGATGGAGTCCAGAACGAGAGAAGGAGAAGGAAGAGGTCAAGAAGCCGAAGCGGCAAATGGCAGGGCAATGGTGGGCATGTCGGGAGAACGCACACCCTGGAGAGAAGGAAAGGATGGAGCGGTGGCCCCGAGTGGCAAAAGGGCCCAGAACGGAGGGAAAACCCACACCCAAGGAGGAAGACACAAGAGAGTGGAGTGGCAAACAAGGTAGGGGCAGGAAGACCAAAGGAAAAAGTGGAAGAAACAAACTCAGACAAAGGCAAAAGGGAATAAATGGTGGAATAGAGAACAGAGGGAAGCAGGCCAGAGAAGGGAGCAAAGAAAGGATAGGAGCAGGAGGAAGCACAAGAAAATGACAAAGGAGCAGGCAGGAAAGGAGGCTTAGCCCACGAGCCACACAGGAGCCCAAAGCACTGTTTCACAATGCACTAAGCAGAGAACTGCCAAGGGAAACTGGCCTTTGTAGGAGATGTGGGAGGAGCTATTCCCCCACATTGAACTGCAATAGCCCTCCCATTACTAGCCTCTTCCCTGCTGTTACTGCCTTTTGCAGAGGGGCCACATTTGCTTTCTCAGTCATTTGGAACCATGTCTGATTCAAGTGAGATGTTGAATAAGGTCATCAGCAAGGCAGTCAGCATATCCTGAGTTATTTTCATACCCTTGTGTGCATCCTGTCCGATGCCATAGTCTTGTCCACTTTCAGAGCTGCAAATCCCTTTAGGAGTCTTTCCTCTGAAAATAGACGAGCCCAACTCTCTTTGCCCTTTGTTCCTACTGTTCATTGGTGGTTCTCCTCCCATCTGTGAATACTGAGCAGAAGTACCTGTTCAAGATGCCTGATTTTTCTTGTTCCTCTTCTGTGCAGCCTCCCTCTGCCACCCTCTGTATTCTCATTATCCTTCCTCTTGTTTTCCTAGTCTCAGGTATGTTCCTGAAGAAAGTGGTACCCCATTTGCTACCCTTTGGTATCCTTTCCTCTGTCTATACCTTTGCTCCCTCACTGCCTTATCTGCTTCCCTCTGTTTTACCTGGTACACCTCCCCTGTCTTTCCTCTACATTCTTTATACCTACTTAATGCCACCCTTTTTCCTTCACCACCGTGGCCACTTCTCTACAGTACCAGAATGGTCTCTTTTCTCTTTGCTTTTACTCACTTCCTTCACAAGAAGACTGGTTGCCTTAATTATGCCCTCCTTATTTTTTCTCCACTGTTCCTCTACCCCACTGTGGCATTCCCTTTATTAAGCAGTTTCTTACGCAGTCTCCCATTTCTTAACATCTGCCCTCCTAAAGTCCAGGACCTTTTTCTCATGTGTTTTGCCTCTGCTCCCATCTTAATGTTAAACCACACTGTACAATGATCAATGGTTCCTAGGAGACTGCCCACTGTGATGTCTACAGTGCTGTCCTTGTTTGTAAGCACCAGGTCCAGCACTGTCTATCCTTAGTGGGTTTGTTAACTAGATGCCTGAGAAAGGCCCCTCTGTAGGGAGTCAAGGATGGCCCTGCGACTTGCCTAAGCTGCAGCTGTAAGTCTCCCATTCTGGCAGATTGAAGTCGCCAACAAGCAGTATCACCTACTTATTTGACATCCCAGTGATGTCCTCCCCAAGTGCCTTATACAACTCCTTTCCTCTGCTGGACACCTGTATACAACCCATGCACATAGTAGCTCCAGTGCCTGTCTCCAGGATGACCCACAGCACCTCCAGTCCTTCCTTGTCCTACAGGTGGCCCTGTACTTCTTTAGCCTTGATTCCTCCTTCACATATATAAAACCCTCCTACCTCCCTGTTTCTCCTGAACAGAGAGTAGCCTGGTGTGGCTACATCCCAGTCATGGTTGCCAGTGTACCATGACTCAGCTATAACAACCAAATCCAGGCTAGCCTCCTCCATGATGGTCTCCAGGTCGTGTTTTTTCCCAGACCCCTTGCACTGGGGCACATAACTCTCCATACCTTACTCCCTCTACTTGCCTTCCGCTTCCCCATCCTGCCTGTGTTTACTTCTTGAAACTCCCTGTTCCTTTTCCCTTGTTACCCTGTCACCTGTCTCCTTAACTCTTTTGATTTGCTTTCTGATTTATACCCTTGTTGTCTTCAGCTTTGTTCCCACCACTGTTTTCCTGCACCTCTGCCCTAGGGAGCTCTCCTCTCAGGCCCTCCTCCTTGTTGCTTCATTATTTGGTGGAGGCAATCCTTGCCTTCTTTGATATTACAGCCTTCCTCCTGACTAGTTTCAATGCTTATCCAAGTAACATTTAAATCTGCCACTAAGGACTTTAGTCCCCTAACTGGAAGGATACATTTATTCTCTCCTATAGAGGACCATATCCTCCCAGGCTGGTCCTCAATCCCAATGTAGCCAAAGTCCTCCTTCATGTACCATGTCTTCAACCAACTGTTAAAAAGGCATGGTGAGGAATGTACTTTCCTATCCTTGGCCATACACAGGTAACACCTCAGCAAATGCTAATGTGTGTGCTACCTGCTTCAGACCCCTTCCCATCTCCCTGACATTACCCTGCACTACCTCTTCCCTGTCACTCGCTAGGTCATGTGTCCTTAGATGGACAGTGACATCTAGGTCCCTTCCATTTCCTGACAACCTAGCAGTCCTGTGAATCCACTCTCCATCCCTCTAAGCCAAAGCACCATGACAGGAACTTCACCTCTCCTTTCCTCCCCACTCCCAAGTCTATCCTCCTAACGATATAATCCCCACCAGCAGTTACTTCCTCCTCAGCTGGGGTTCCTCTTTCTCCTTATTGGGGTCTGTCCTTCTGAGGTTCCTCACTTCTCCTCCCACTGCTGTAGGTGCTCCTCCTCCTCCTCCTGGCTGTCCCACCCTGCCAGTATGGTGAAGGAATTGTGCAGTCTGCCATCCTATATTTTCTGTGGAAGATAGTTTGTAAATATTGATTCACTTCTTGTTATTGTTCAACTGTTGTTGCTTTTCAAGTCAATAAACAATTACAATGACTCATTAGTTGATCACTGAGAGGCATTTAAGAAACTGCCCCCAATGCCCTGTGTCTGCTCCTCCGTGGGCCCCTAGTCTGTTGTCGATACTTGCAGCTGTCAAATTGCTTGGCTTCTTCATCTAATATTTGCTGCATCTGTCCCATTTACAGTGTTTGTTTCTTTGGCAGAAATTGTCCCCTTTATGGGATTTGTTTGATTCATGGATGTTACATTCTTTTGTTCTGTACCAAATGTTTGACTTGCTATGGTTTACACACCTTATGGCTTTATTTTCATTGTTATATTTGCTATATTATCTTGTGTATTTGTATACCGACACTGTCTATGTATCTATAAGATGTTCCAGGACTAGAGGGCATGGGATGAAGTTGGAGGAAGGATGATTCAGAGGAAATGTGAGGAAGAATTTCTTCACAGAATGGGTGGTGGACAAGTGGAACACCCTGCCTGAGGAAGTGGTGGGGGCTGAAACAATCACGGGATTTAAGAATGCATGGGATAGACATAAAGGAATTCTGGAGGTCAGAGGTAAGGGGAAACAGAGTTCTAGGAAAACATAAACTGAAGTTACAAACTCAAATGGGCAGACTAAGTGGGCCATAGGCCCTTATCTGCCGACACTGTCTATGTATCTATGTATCTATTATTCACCTTTGCCCAGGATATACCAGGAAATTAATCATATGGTATCACATCGCAACAGTGATGGGAATACAGCGAAGACCATCACAGCTACATTTTCAGCAGTTTGCTGTGATGGTCTGCTGGGATCTTGACACTGGTGCCCCAGGTTAGCCCCTCCTGAACCAACTCCTACTCTGAGTTGCGGGGTGTGGGGAAGCTCCCCACTGAAAACATAGTTTTCAGCGATGGCACAACAACAGTTGACAGTGTTGTGCCATCACTGTGCTGATGGTTGACAAATCCTGTGTCACCGCTGCATGATGGAACTGAATAGTATAACTCATGGTGCCTTTCTAATCAGCTACTTTAAATGAATATAAATAAATCCATTTTTATTTTATGAAGCACATTTTCAAATAGTTCATAGTGCTGTGCCATTCAATAAAAACACCCTTCAAATATACAAAGGGCACACACAAATACAATATCATGCTGACATGTTATTCTAAAAATAAGTAACTTCAAATAATTTCCCAAAACATTGCCAATAAATAAAACATACTACAGAATTTAATATGGATTACAGCATTCATTATCCAGTCACATATTCAGGTTGAAAGAAATGGAGTATTTGACCAGAGATTAAATTAAAATGTTTAATTCAGATGGGAGGTTTAATCCCTTGCATTCAGAAAATCCAATCCAAAAATTAGATAGCCATACTTACTCTACTGGAGAATGTTCTTCCTCTTTAAATTAAAATGTGTAATTCAGTTGGGAAGTTTAAAGAAGTAGAACACTCTACCTGGTTGCATAAGTATGGCCACCTAATGTTTCTGGTCTAATTTTTGAATAGATTTGTTGAATGCAAGATAAGAGTGGACATACAGTCCTACAAATCTTTCAAGTAAGTCAGTATTAACATTTATGGGTCAAAGATGTTTTATATTATGGGTGTTGCAAAGGATTTCTTCACTGAAAAGGTATGGAAAGTCACAAACTTCATCCTCCGATGTCCCAGTTTCACCGAATCTGGGAGTAATGTACTTTGTGAAACTACACAAGGTGCATTGCTGATGAAGTCAGGGCTGCTTCACAAAGGGTGAATAGCTAGACAGGTGCTAAAGGCTGATCACATTGTGTAGGGAGTGTAAGGACTCCAGCATCAGATTCTTGGTAGAGATAAACGAGTGGAATGAATGACAGATAGTTTAAATCATGTAATAACGAGTTTATTACAAAACACAGACTTACAACCTGCAGTAAAACAAATATTGGGAGAAACAAGTTCCCTACATCTAGACACAACAATTCTCAGCAAACCTTTCTAGAACCATGCTTCTTATAGGAGATAAGGAAAAAGGTGTGACAGTTCTCTTTGGCTGAAACAAGTGGTAATACCACATTGCTGGATAGAAAATGTAGAGTCTGCAGGAAGAAAAGCATTACATTAAACAGAAGACCTAACATTAGTTAGAACAAAGATGGCACAGAAGTTGTAGCAGGTGCAAGGTCATTATGGTGCAAAGCAGTGTCAGCAGAAATACATGTGTACAAGAATACTTTGGTAAAAAGACATGGTTAGGCCCAAAGCATGTATGCCTCATATAAGCAAATGAGCATTACATATAACAGAAAACTAAGAAATAATGCTGTAAAATGAATGTATACTGTACAGTGTATACACTTAGCAAGCATGATCCCTAGTACCCATGCTTGTACAGTGGATACCCATTACTACATATTAGTGCAATACAACAATATCACAGTAATAATAAACATCTGTCATTGGCGTGCATGAGAGGTGCAAGGGGTGGGACCTAGGGCAACATTCCTTCCTTGTTGCTTCAAAGGCAACACAACCATAAAGAAGTGGTTGGAATAGTTTACAAGCCTGAAGCATGAGCCTTGTAAAGGAATGTTAATCATAATATTGCATGCTACTATGCCACAGACAGTAAAGCATTAGTATTAATAATATATGATAAAATAAATAGGATTACGTGTGATACGATAATCACAGATTGAAACCTAAATGGAGATAAAGATTTATGTAGTTTGTAAAAGCATACAGATAATCAGGTTACTGTCAAAATGGGCCTGTTCAGGAGTTGGTACAGGGTGGTCACAGATGGAGCACAAATGGTGTGTTTGTAAAACATAGTGCAGAACTCAGGGATGTCAACACCACAATTGAAATATGTGAAACGATGTTAACATGTGATACCACATAGAAACATAGAATTTGACGGCAGATAAGGACCACTTGGCCCACCCAGTCTGCCCATTTCCTACCTAATGGATAAGCTGCAGATTCTAGTTAACCGGCAGCCTACTTCTTCCTGCCCCACCCCTAGAATTGCCTTATGACTGTCCCATGCATGCTTGAATTCCACCACTGTTTTTGACTCACAACCTCCTCCAGGCGTTCCATGCATCCACAACCCTCTCTGTGAAAAAGACTTCCTTAAATTACCTCTGAGCCGCCCCCATCTTCAAATTATGCCCCTTGTTCTTGCACACCTCTTTTTTGAAAGATGCTAGCCTCTTGACTTTGTTGATTCCCTGAGGTACTTGAAAGTTTCTTACTATGTCCCTCTCCTCCTTTCCTCGAGGCTATTACATATTAAGCTCCTAAGTCTCTCCTCATATGTCTTCCGGTGCAGACCCTGCACCATTTTAGTTGCCCTCCTCTGGACAGCTTCCATCCTGTCTATGTCTTTGTGGAGATTGGGTCTCCAGAACTGCACACAGTACTCTGATGGGGTCTGACCGCTGTCTGTACAGAGGGATAATAACTTCCTGTTTTCTACTGGTGATGCCTCTCCCTATGCATCCCAGTATCCCCCCAGCCCTCCTTGCTGCCCTCTCACATTGCTTGCCCACCTTTAGGTCATCTGATATGACTACCCCTAGGTCCCTTTCCATTTTTGTTGTTGTTAGTATCTCACCCCCCATTGTGTACTCTTCCCCTGGGTTTTTGTTTCCCAGGTGCATTACCTTGCACTTCTTAGCATTGAATCTAAGCTGCCATACATTTGACCATTCCTCTAACCTTGCCAAGTCCCTTCTCATCCTTTCCACCCCACCTTGTGCATCAATCTCATCCTTTCCACCCCACCTTGTGCAACCCCTGTGAATTCTAGCTGCAGTCACAGTAATGAACTGGAAGTTGGTGGTGGGGGGGTAGGTGTGTTTTGTAATGCTCACTGAGTTAGCTGTAGGTAGCAGTGAGACCTCTGAAGTAGTTTTGCATTTGTGTCTATGGTAACAGCACAGGTGTTTCTTGCATGCTGAGGGAAAGCTGCCTAAAGTGATGACCTTTGTGACCTGTGTGTAAATTGCTGATATCATCACAGTAGAGCAGAGGATAACAATATCACACTGCAGTGGATGATACACTGTTTTATCTCACTCATTTACCACTCACCCCTATTGTGTGTGTTTATATATATATATATATATATATATATATATATATATATATATATATATATTTATACAACATGTGTTTTGGCATAAATGTGAGATAAAAGTGATATCTCAGTTAGGCAGTGAAGATATCATTGATATCTTCATGTTCCTATACGCCATTTGTTATCTCCACGCTCCCATACGTAATTTCAAAACTAATCTGGTTGATCCTGCCATCTGTGCCATCTTTCAGTACCACTTTCACTTTAGGCCCTGTTCCTGCTATTGTGTAGCATGACCGAGCGGTCTGAAAATTGCACTATTATGCACTGCTATGGCCTTCCACAATGGCATTGTGTGTCACAAGTCCTGAAAACTGTGTACATTTGTACACTTTCATTCGCTTTTGTCAAAATAAGCTCCCGATTCTACGGAGAGAACAGTGAGCGACCCTGCAGCTTCAGAACGGAAGTAGCGTTAGTGAGTGTTGCTATGGCTGATGTCGAGACAAACTGCAGAGTACAATCCCTTGGTTGCTGCCCCTTCCTCGACCACCCATACGCCATCCCCCAACCACCCGCATATTATCGGTGAGAGAGAGAGGAGAGAGAGTGAGTGCTAATCCCACCTGTTAGTACTGTAGTGCCACACATCACTGTCCGCTGAAGTCTCTGTGTGTCTCCACAGTCCTATGCAAGATGCTGCCTGAATGCAGATGCTGTCAACTCTGCTCCGCTGTACACTGTCCTGTGAATGCATCTTTCCATCTCTGTCCTGGTACCCTGCAAGATGCTAAGTGAAGACTGATGCCAGGGTGATTTCTGTAACTGTGGTGAGCACTGTAGCTGAGTTAATCCACACCACAATCTTACAAGGAGGGAAGTGTAGCGGCAGCGAGTTCCGTAGGAATGGTGATCATGGTCGCAAGTTTACAGGTGGTAGCCAGATCCCACCCGCTGTTAGCCAGTGCACCATCCTGTGTCTATCCCTCTCAATGTCGCCTGTCTGTGGGGAGAACCATCATCAGGACCTGACTGGTGGAGGACCGAAGGTCACACTTAACAGTGCAGATTCATGTAACACATGATGCTGAGTCTTGATTGCTTGTTAACAGTTCGATGGAGAACATGAAGAGCCTGAGTTTCAGAAGTACAAGCATGGTAGTGCTGCCATGGCAACACTCGCCAACGCTACCTCTGTTCTGAAGCTGCAGGGTCACTTGCTGTTCTTCTGTAGAATCGAGCTTATTTTGACAAAAGCGAGTGAAAGTGTACAAATGTACACCGTTTTCAGGACTTGTGACACACAATGCCATTGTGAAAGACTAAAATGGCACATAATAGTGCCGTTTTCAGACCTCTCGGCCACGCTACAGGTTGGCACAGAAAATGAAAGTACCCTACAGTTAATAAACATCACAGTGGAGGAATTAACCAAACACTATTTTAAATTATTGCTTATTCTGAAATAATGGCAGGATCAACCACATAATCTCCTTTAAATGCATTTTAAATAGCAGGATGAACCACAAAATGTATTTAACATGTGGCATCCCTTATGTTTGTGAGCAATATATGGGGTTATTTCTGTGTGTGGGGAGGGGGTGGTTGTGTTTCAATGGCCCAAAACATGTTGTATAAATATGACATGGCCTGAGAGATATTTTCACTGAGGCTAATGACATATATTCACCGGCTTTGCCATCGAGATATCATGATGACATCTCGTGAAGACAATATGATATCTTCACTCAGGCCATGTCATCATCTCCTATATATATATATATATATATATATATATATAGCAGTAAGGTTGTAGTTATTAGGGTTGATGCCAGTTACATACTAAGTTTGATGTTAATAACTTTGGATCCCTTTAATGGATTTGTCTAAATTAGGTACATACATTGTAGCACTTAGATCTCTTTCTTTACTAAATTATGCTTTCTGTCAGAGTGTTGGTCTTTGTGTTCAACAGCACTGAAAAATGCAAAATTATCCATTTTTGGAGGCAACTTTTGGCATTCTAATGTGGTCCTGTGACGGCCATTATGTGGCATGCCACTCTGCAAGATGGCTCTATTTGAAAGAGCTTTAGTGGCCTCACAATGTCTCTTTTCTTTTGATGAAAATATTAAGGTATTCAAAAGTTATATATCTTTAATTTCCCATTAAAAGTCCATGGGAAAATTTCTATGTACAGTATAGCTTACGATCAAAGAATGGGGGTTCTGGCCATCTCATCCGCTTCTGGCGATCAAAGAATTTGCAGCCTCATGGTTCAAGAATCTCTGTACCTGAGGATTTTCAAAATTTTGATCGCAGGTCGCTTTTTTTTGTTCTTGTTTTCCGATTGAAAACACAAATATCTTGGCTCAGGGGTCACTTAAGTAAACTTTGATGGATTTTACTCAGGGGGTTTTGATCGATTGAGCCATGCCTTGGTTTCTTCCAAATCGTCAAAAATAGAGTTATAAGCTTTTAAAATCTTAATTTGTGTTCGCTAATGATCTTTTGATTGTGATTCTGCAAATCTTTTGATCGTGAGATTCTTTGATTGCGATCTTGTATTGTGGACCTCAAAAATTAATATCTTGGCTCAGTGGTGGCTAGGAACACAAATCAGGGTGGGTTTTGTCTAGAAGGGTAATGCTCTATTGAGGTATGCTGTTAGTTCTAGTCAAATCGGTGAAAAATTCACGGTTTCACCATTTTTAATTCTTTTGTTCATGAGCCTGTAAATTTTGATAGTGAGATTCTTTGATTGCAATTGTGCATCGTGGAGCGACGGACCAGATGGCCCAATTTAAAAACTGATTTTCTCAGCCCAGGGTGTCCTAGGAAGTCAAATGGGTGGGTTTTACCATGGGGTTTTGTTCTGTTGAACTCACGTATGGTGGTATAATGTATTCTTTAATTTTTGATTTATAATGTTTTTAATTTTTTGTTCATGAACCTGAAAATTCTTTGATCATGAGCCTGCAAATCTTTTTATCGTGGAGATTCTTTGATCGCGAGGGACAAGATTTTTTAATGGAATAGATAGTGGAATTCTAGTAATTTTTCATATTGAATATCCTGGAACGGTTTTGTTCTTTTTACTTGAAATTTGAGGGTATTTACTTATATGTCCTGTAGATGTGGATTATGGTATTTATGTGTGTCAGAGAAAATTTCTTTGTGGAGATATTGTGTGACGACTTTATTTATTGCAGACAGTGTATTGTTTGTGGTGGTGGTTTGAAATTGATAGGGTACCTAGCCTTAGTGTCATGGATGTAGTTTCAGTTGTGTGTGTTAAATGTCAACAGGTGTGGAACTGTGCCAGTCTGATGAATGAAAATCTCATACTGAGTTATATCTCGACACGCTTTGTCCTTTCACTTGAAATTTGAGGGTGTTGACAGCATGTCATGTGGATGAAAATTACAGTGTTTCCATGTCAGAAAAAATATTTTTGGTGCAGATATGGTGTGGTGCAGTTTACATTCTGCGGACAGCGCTTGTTTGTGGTGGTGTTTGAAATTGATAGGATTTACCTCTCTTAGTGTCATGGATGTAGTTTTCAGTCATTGTGTGTGTTAAATGTCAATAGGTGCAGAACTGTGCCAACTTTTGACAATGAAAATTTCAAATTTGATATGTCATTTTTTGGACACAGTTTGGTGTTTTTACTTGAAATTTTGAGTGTTGACGGCATGTCCTGTAGATGTTAATAGAGGTGTTTACGTGTTGGACAATATATTTGTTACAGACATATTGTGGCAGGTTTATATTTTTGTGACAGTGTTTTCACTGTTCTACTAGATTAACATTTGTTTGGTGGCTGGCCTTGTTGTGAATGTATCTGTTAGTCATTGGGTGTGTCCCACCAACTTATGCAACTCTTTCTGCTTTTCTATTCTTCTTAAAGTGAGTGAGGGCTCTATATAAAATCTTCATTAATTTCAGTGGGTTTTTCTAGTGAAAGTGAGGAAATTGGGATTAGGTTGAAAGTCTCTGACCTCAGCCCACCCTCATCTGTCATTGATGCGCATAGGGTCGGGTCCCAACTCACCCCATTCCTCCTGTACCTCTGCTTTTGTCTACGTGTGATGGGTGAGAGTTAGGGCTGATGACCCGTGTGCACACCCCCGATGCCGGCTGGGGGTGGACTGGAGGGTCCAAGGGGGGCTTTCAACCCTAACCCCAAATTTCCTCACTTTCTTCACTGTAGGAGAACTCTAACCAATGCATTAATGAAGTTTTCACATAGAATATATATATAAACATTTCCTGTAGGTCTAGTGGACTTGCCCCCTCTTCCAGTTCTCTTAAGATTAAATAAACCTTACCCTGGTGTCTGTTTCCCATGCCCCCACCCCGTCAGGTAGTTCCCCCACCTTCATCCTGACCCGAAGTGGACCAGCACAGCCCTACTTTCTCCACCATGTTTGGCTGCTGACTGAGATGTCACTGAGCACATATTGTATACAGTATGCTCTCAATGAATGACAGATCACTCTGAGCTGTAAATCAATGTCACTGGGTGGGTGCTGTATACAGTATGCACTCAGTGACGGCTCAGTCAGTGGTCAGCTATGGAGGAGAGTGGAGGGCTGTGCTGGTTGCTCGCTCAGGTCAGGAGGATGGGGAGCAGGGTGGTGGGACACTACTTGCTGGAGTGGAGTAGGGGACCACTAGTTACAGGGTATGGTTTTATTTAATCTTACAGGGGTTCAAGAGAGGGAGAGGGTCTGCTAGACCACCTTGGAAATGTCATATGTACTATTCAGGGATCAGGATTGAGGTTGTTACGCTGGATGCCAGGGATACTCATTATGAGATCAGGCATGGTGTTGGGGGGACCACTGGATGCCGGGGAAATCTTATAGATTTATTATTTGGCAGTGATCAGCGGGGGGGGGGAGCCACTGACACCAGAGAATAAACTTATTTTCCTAACTATTGGGCTGGCATTTGATGAGGGGGGACCACTAGACCACCAGGGAATATTTATCAGGCCAGACATCGGCCATCTGGGGTTGGGGGTTACTACTAGCACCAGGGACATATATGTATTGTTTGGATCAGAACAGTGATCAGCAGGAAGGAGGGATCATTAGCCACCAGGGAAATTATTTTCATTACTAGGGACAGTGATAGGCAGAGGTAGGGACCACTAGCCACCAGGAAATTGATTTACAATACTTGGGACAGCAATCAGCGGGGCTTCAATACCTCTGCTAACCACTAGGGTTGTGGGGGATTAAAGCAAGGCCTTGGTCAGCAGTGTTTGCTCCAGATAAGGGTTCTGCAAAAGGCCCTTGCATGGAGCAAATACTTTGTTACTTGGACAGTGCTGTTATTCTCGTCCCTCCCCTTATTTGCATTACAGCCCTCCGCATTTTGTCACAGCACAAACCCAGTTTCAGGTGAAACCATGCTTTTGTGTATGTTGCCTAGGCGCAAAACCGTTTGCACCACAAACACTGGATTTGCTTGGGGGCAAAGTTTTGTAAATCTGGTCCCAGATGTCTTGTAAGCAAAGTGATATTCCAATGAATAACATTTCATAGAACTGTACAATTCACAATGATGAATCAAATGTGGTAAACCTGTTGCAAAGCTAATGATACTGTGACATGCAACCTTTAATTTTAACAAATCTCTACCAGAGATCATGGGGTAAATCAGAGAGGCATACTCTAACAATGATAACATGAAACTAATGGCTAGAAAAATCTTGACACTGGTACCACAAAATGTTTGGCCCTCGTTTGGCCCTATAAAGTATGTCAAGCCTCTGATGAAGCTTGCTGATAAAGCTAGATACATGGGCTTCAAATGAAAGGCACTGATCCCAAAGGACACCAAGATATTTAAGTTCATTCACCCTTTCAATGACTTCACCTTGAAAAGCAACTAAATAAAAACAAGCATTTGTCAATGCCGAATGTTTGCTTGCTGGCATTGGCAGTGGTAGTGTAGTTACAGAGCTGCGTAATAGGAATGGCAGTGAAGTATTGAACTGAAGCCAACCCCACCACCACCCTGCAGAGAGTGACAGGCATTGGGGTGTGCGTTTGGAGTCGCCAGGCATAATGGCCACGCCATTTCACCACACCCACCCTGCAGACACTGACAAGTGTCACGGTGTTCCTTGGGGTCTTTGGCCTTATGCACCCATTTCATTAGGAAATATGGTGAGATGGGTGCGATATAGAGAATGGGTGAAGTTTGGGGCAGAAGAGTCCAAGGCATACCTCGATGCCTCTCACTGACTGCAGGGTGTGGAATGGTATGAGCATCACAGGCAAGAATCCCAAGTCACACCCCTGATGCCTGTCATTCTCTACAGGGTTGGGCGTTATGGTTGGAAACCCTAATACCTCAGGCATTTATTGATATTTTCACTCCAAATTTTCAACATGTTTTTTTGTGACCCCACCTCATGAACAGGGGGAATATCAGTTTGTTAGCCGAAAGCTGCTTATGCACAGTGACTACGGCATTCAGCACCACAGGTGCAAAAACATTCCGAACAGGATGTAAAAAATGACAGCTGTACTGTTCATGGGGAGGTGTAAAAAATGGCAATGTTGCAAATCTGTAGTAAAAATATTTAAAAAAATGGTGAAGTCACGAGCGTACATAGAAACTGTGCAATGCACACCCGTAATATAATTAGGTTGGGGATTTTTTACAGCAGATTGTCAACTCAGGCATTTTGGTGCCTCCGATCATGAACAGTGTCACTGTGATTTTCTTTATCTGTGCCGAAGAATGATTTCCCACAGTGACCACGCATCTCTGCACTGAAAGTGTGAAACAGACTTCAGCCATGTTATGAAAATGACAGCTGTACTGTTCATAAGGAAGTGTGGAAAATGCCACTGGTGAAAATCTGGACTGAAAATATTACAAAGTCATGAACTAATGAGGGTGCGTGGAAACTGCACTATGCTCACTGTAACACAGTCATTTTATGGACTTTGTCACCAAATTTCAACATAGCCATTTTAAGACCTCTGCTCATGAACAAGTGTAAATGTGATTTTCTTAATCTGTCCTAAACATTGCTTTCGACACCAACAGCACCATTGTGCGCCATATGTATGAAAACACATTTTGGGCGTATATATGAAAATTGTAGCTGTACTTGTTCATAGAAGTGTAATAAAATGGCAATGTTGAAATCTGGAGTGAAAATATTGAAAATTTGCGAATCCACGAGCAGTATAGGAACAGTACAATGCACGCCAGAAACAGTCATTTTTGGGAATTTTTCACCAAATAATCAACATAGCCATTTTAACACCTCACCTCATGAACAGTGTCACTATGATTTTCTTAATTTGTCCTGTACATTGATCTAGCATACCGACTGCGCCATTATAGCTACATATTATTATTGAAAGTGACACGTTTTGGGTGGATGTGAAAAATGGCAGCTATACTACTCATAAGAAGGTGTGGTAAAATGGCAATGTTGAAAATCTGGAGTGAAAATATTGAAAATTTGCACCTTACGAGCGCGAGAACTGCGCACACGACGCCGTAATACAGTCATTTTCAGGAATTTTTTCACCAACTTTTCAACATAGCCATTTTAGACCTCTGCTCATGAACAGTGTCACTGTGATTTTCTTAATTTGTCCCATACATTGATTTAGACACCGACTGTGCCATTGTGCTACATGGGCAGAAACACATTTTGGGTGTGAAGGTAAGCATGACAGCTGTACTACTCATAAGAAGGTGTGGTAAAATGGCAATGTTGAAAATCTGGAGTGAAAATATTGAAAATTGCAACTTACTAGCTCGCGAGGAACCGCGCAACGACGCCAGAACATAGTTATTTTTTATCTTTACATCAATTAATTGCTTGATGTCGATAAACACGTCATGGTAGCGTCTCAGGCCCGGCGGTGATTTCGCGCAGTGACCGCGCAGTGACTGCAAAATCACCCTTCGGGCCCGAATAACGCCATGACAGTGACATCATTCATGAGAAGGGTTCCAAAACCCCATGTTGAAAATTAGTGCAAAAATCCAAAAATGCCTGAGATATGCAGCAAGTTGAAAACCCCTATCTAGCCCATTATACAGCTTACCGGCATTTCCTCAGTTCGCGGGTCGGCTTTGAAGAGTGCAGATTGTTCCTGGTCCACTCAAGATCATCGCTGAGGTCCGGAGGTAGTATGGGGTGAGGGGTGTGTGGGGAGGTAGGGTGTGCGCAGGTGGGTGGGTGCGGGGTTGTGGGAGGGGGCCAGCGAGACTACGTGGGACGTTTTTTTCTTTACAGGTTAAAAAAGAAAAGAGGCGATGTGGGACATTGCCACACTGGGGTGGCTCCCAGCGTGGCACAAACAAGGATGGTTGGGGGGGCGTTCAGCCAATGGGGATTGGGCACTCATCAAGCCTAAGACGATGCTACACTGGGTGGGCTCCCAGCGTGGCACTTACTACTCAGGGGTGAGGACCGTGGAGCCAATGGGGGATTGGGCACCCCGTCGGCTATATCATTAGTTTCCACACTGGGGGCACCCAGCGTGGCATATTGGAAGGCTTTGGGGGGGCGGGGGGAACACAGCACAGCCGATGGGGATTGGGCACCCCCGTTGGCTATACAGTGTGTGCAGGTGGGGGGCATGCACGCCTGCATGGGCGTCTGTGCATGTGTGTGGTAGGGCGGAGCTGCACATAAGCAGGCGATATCTTATCGCTGCTCACTCAAGCATAGCTCCCCCTTTAAACTGTATGCCACTGCATTTTGGAGCTTGTCATAGACAGCTCCAGCATGCATTATTTGCTAGTGGCCTCGGCTGCCAACACACTGACTGAATTGGAGGAGGAGGAGGTGACACACCTCCGAAATCTCCGATGATGGCACTATGTTTCTTGCACATGCGTGCAAACAAACATAATCAATATTATTAGCCCTACAAGGTCCTGTAAAGATCATGGACTTTGTTTATTTATTTAATTTTTTAACTAAAAAATCAGTCTATTGAGTGAAAACCAGAACTGAGTATCACTGAAGTCCTCCTGCAGTTTACAATTAAGTTGACAGAAATTCTCACCTTTACAAACTAACACAGCATCATCTGCACAGAATATGATTTTGGTCAGTGTGCAAGCTTTGGAAAGAAAATTAATAAACAAAGTAAACAATAAAGGGCCAAGGATGGATCCCCAGGGTACTCCACAAATGATTTTATAATTACCAGAGTAAGAACCATCAATTATAGTTTTGTGAGATCAACCTTTAAGGTAATCCAAAAACCAAAGAACATCTGCTGAAAAATTCTGGCTCTGTAATGTATTGATCAAAATTTGATGGCCAACAAGATCAAATGCTTTAGTGAGGTCCTCGAATACAGTGGCCATGAAGCTCCCCTCATCAAGGGCTCCATGAATCTGGTTAATAAACCTTACCAAGTCAGTCTCTGTATTATGCTTGGCACAGAAACAATGCTGTTCTTTTACCCAAATTTTACTTTCATTCAAAAAATCAACTGTCTGATTAAATACTATTTTTTTCCAAAACTTTGGAAAGAGAGGCTAGAAGTGAGATTGGATGATAATTCAACACGGTATTTTTTCAGCCTGACATATGAACTGGTCTAATGACTGCTTCTTTCCAGAGTAAGGGAAACACTGTATTACAGAGTGAGTAGTTAAACATTTTCATAAGGGAAAGAGCCTTGGAAACCACCACCAGTTTTAAAAACCTGTGGTCACTTCCATCTACCCCAATTGACAGCCTGGGATTCATGGTCCTCAAATACCCAGCAACTTCCAACAATAAGAGAATGCAAAAGGAAAGTCTTTTAGGTTTAGGAGCAGAATGCCCAAACATAGAATAAGCCAAATTGGTTATCAATGATCTAACATTTAACCCATTACATTCTAAGTTTCAAAAATAATTACAACACTGTACAACTTCTTGTGGTTCACAAAACATTTTCCTTGATTCTCCAACACTATCAATTCGATTTCTGTGATTTACCAAATATGTCATTAAGGGTGATCCAATTTATTTTTCAGAATTTCCAAAATTCTGCTGTTGCCTGGACTGAAAATAATTAATTTGGGCTTTTCTTACTAGGACTTGGATACATTTCTTAGAAATTTATATTACTGTAAAATTAAGGGGTCTTTTTATACTTGTCCCACTTCTTATCCCTGTTCCTAAGTTGTTTTAGAAGCTCATGGATTAACAAATCACTTCTAATACCCTTTACTCTGATCCTTTTTGGTGGCAGAAACCTATTACAAATACAGTACTTGAAAATAAGATCAAAATTGTTCAGAAGCTAAATCCAGATTAGTGATGTTATCAGGAAAAGTCCAGTCAACAGAGTGTTTGGAATTATTAAATGTCTTTATGTTACGATTTCATATTTGTGAGTAAACAAATAAACAGGAGGTTTCTTATTCCACTTTGCTGAGCAGTTGCAACACACAGCACAGGACCAAACCAGAAGGAATCCAGCCTATAGAGGTCTACTAACGATAGCGCCTGGAGGACTAAGTCTCAACCAGTTTATTACTATATAGTTGAGTGCCTGTTTTCCAGTGCAAGGGTCAGTAGGGCAGTAGGTGAGCACAGGAAAGCAGACCTTGGGCTTGATTCTCAAAGGGCCTAAGATTGATGCAAGCTGTGGCAATAGGCAACTTGCATTAAAGCCTGATGTACCAGGGACCCTGCACCTGATTCTTTAAAAGGCAGGGTCCCAGGGGAAGTCCCTTGACTTGCAGCAACCCTGGTTATGTGCCAGACAGGCGGTGCATCTGGAGGGTTTGCCACAAGCTGTGGGGTAGTTGTGTGCCACTCTAGCATGTCACTGGTGGCTAGCAGCACCTCTCTCCAAGCACCAATCCCCTTAATGAAACATTAAATCATCCCTGGAGATCTAGCAGACCACTCTAAGCCCCAGTCCCTGTTATGAAACATTACATCTTCCCTGGTGGTCTAGCAGACCTTCCCCAAACCCAAGCCCCATTATAAAACAGAAATAATTCCTGGTGATCTAGCTGACCTCACCAAGCCTGATCTCTCATGACAATGAACACATCCTTGTGGTCAGGCCTCACTCCTGGCAGACAGTGTCCCACCACCCTGCACTGTACACAGTATGTACTCAATGATTGACAGCCCACTGAGATGTCAAATCAATGAGCTCATACTTAACACAGTATGTGCTCATTGAGGGCTCAGCCGGTGGCTGGCTGTGGTGGTGAGCAGTGGGCTGTGCCAGTCATCAGCTCTGTTTCAGGATGGGGAGTGCGGGGTGGTGGGACACTGCCTTCCAGGGTGGGGGTTGGGGCTTCACTAGACCACAAGGGATATGTTCATTTGTCATAATGGGGGATTGGGGCTGGGGGGAGGTCCACTAGATCACCAGGGATGATTTATGTGTCATAATGGGGATTAGAGCTTGGTGGGTCCCTAGACCACCAGGGACATCTTTTAATAACATGAGGATCAGGGTTGAAGAAGAGAGACCATGGCATATTGCTGCACATTGCTCAACTGTCCCAGAAGGACATTTGTAAGTACCCTTAGATTAACCCTGGCTGATCTAATGGTACTTAGAAATTTGCCCTCTGGAAGAGTTTTGAGAACTCTGATTTAGGGATTTGGCAGCCTGCATCTGCTGTAAGCCCCTAACACCATGCCACAGCCCATTTTGTGTTGCGAGATGGTCCAAACCCCTTTGCTGCACGTAGCCTGTGATTGTTGTAGGCTATATTAAAGAATTGCTTCCAGTGCACCTTTTGGTGAAAGGGGCAATTTGTATTATTCTTGTGGTACAAGCCTTGCGCTCATGCCAAGGACTTTAAGAATTGAGCCCTTATGTCTGCTGCATTGTTGTACCTTATACGCTGTTGTTTTCAGCCTGCCCCAGCAAGTTTAGCAACTGTTTTCAGCAACCAGAGATCATCTATAGGACCATTACCATCCAGAATCCACTGCCTTTCTTCAGGAGGTTTGTTTTTCCAGTGATTTCCACAGAACTCATTGAAGGAATGTTGTACAGCAATTTACTATTCAGAACTAGTTCAAGATGGGAACTCATCTTTTATAAAGGGATTTGTGTTCCAGTTTACTGCAATTGACCATCGTTCAGCATTTAAAGAGAATTTGCCCGAAGACTAAAGGGAGGGTTGCCTTTGTGAATGTTTAGAAATAATTGTTAACTAGTGTGACTTGATACAGTGATTTAAAGTCAATGCGTATAGAGTATAAGAGTGCTACAGTGTTTAAGTGATTTGCATAAGGTATAAGTAAACCACCAGTAGAGTTGCCAGAGAAGATTATCGGTGTAAAAGGGGTAAGTGGGCTGACTGAGGTGGGAATAGGACTGGTAGCCACTGCACAGCATTATGGCAATTTAAAAGAATGTGAAGTGTCTGAAGTGCAAGTGGTGGCCTAGTGCTAATGTTAATTGGAGGGCTAATGGGTAGAGGTATAACCTAGTCTCAGGGTTAGCAGGTTCAGTCCTGTGGTTAAAGAAAGTGTATACAGTATAATTGCTGACTGCATAGAGTCCAAGTTAAGAAAATAGTATTGAGGTTATTGTAGAAGTTACTGCTATTTTTATTTAATACTGCTGTATTTGCTGGTTGAAGAACAGTGTAGTAAAGTTTTAACTTGTATTTCACTTGAAAATTGTGTTTGAGACTTACATCAAGGTTGTCTGAGTCTCACAATTCCTGTAGTCTCAAGTGTCAGTCCAGTCCAGTGCCTTCTCTCCTACGTAGGTTTCCACAACTGTCTGATTGGAGAGCTAGCCAACATACCATGAAACTGTACCCAATTCAGTAACTGTGGGTGGAAAGGAAAGTTAAAGAACCTAAAATAACTAGAGGCTGTTGTGGGCTGTCTTGGTCACCCTGCTCTCTGTTGTAAAATAGCATGACTGCTGAAACCTTTAATGTGGTTTGGAGATCTCAGGACCAGTGAACAACATAGTAAAATGGCACTGTTCTGCTTTCCTGTCAGTACAGCAGTAGTGATACCATTGAACTAGGATTGGGAGTGATCTTGGATCATCAGGGGGCCAGCCTGGGGCAGGAGGATTGAGCATCCTAGAGGATGCTCTCTTCCTTTGGGCAGGGTGGGTTGTCTTCTCTACCACACCACTGCCACCTGTATGACCACAAGGGGTAGTGTGGCTGGTGGAACATGTAGGTGAGAAGGCAGCCACAGGCATCAATGTGCAGGTACACTCTGCGTGTGCCTATTATGATACTGCCTATCACATGGCATTGGGTCACTAGGAATAATGACCCTTGTATCTGGGGCTAGCAGCCCCAGTATATCTGACCCCTGTCCTCAGCTGAGATGTCCCACAAGAAAGACCATAATAAGCAAAATTGTTCTAGGAGATACGTCCACCCCAATCCCACCTGGGGATTTCATGGCTACTTGGTGAAATGGGAAGCTCTGATAAGTGGCAGTGGGATCCATGTGCCAGAGATTTAAGGTGGTATAATCTAAATGATAAAAAAATTACACTCTCCCAAAAAGACTTTTAACCCTTGAAACAACATCATTTAGATAATACTGGAATCAAAACCTATAATGGTTGGTATACTGGGTCAAACAGCAGTTTAAGTTTCTTGGAAGTTTCAGTAGTACACCTTGTAAACAAGGAAAAACAATGTTTCTTTTGATCTCTGAGTCAGGCAAAATGTTGTATAAGCCACAAATTTGAAGAGGTTTTTGCAAAGAGAAATCTTTAAGCTATATAGAAGTATAGCTGATGTCCAACAGTTGGGTAATGGGGCCTCTGCCATGGGAGTGGTCCATTCTGGGTTCTAACCAAGTCTATGGATGAGACCATGGGGCACTGAGGCAGATGGAGCAACTTAAACACTTCAAACAGTATTTCAAAAAATCTATTGCTCACACAGATATTACCAGTCAAGCAGTACAGGTTTATTTAAGTACAGGCTGAATGCCTTGGTTGCTCCCAGTCATCAGATTTTCAAATTTTGCAGGACCCTGGAGGGGGGACCTCAGATAATTCACACACAGTTTCATTTGCTGTACACCCCATCAGTAGCTCTCTTGTGGAGTGATGCTTAATATATCTCATTAGCTGCACCTACAGGAGTTTCATAAATAGCATGTTGTTGGACTGTTGTGGCACAAATCTGACTGACGCTTACTTGAGAAGGATCCAGTTTCTCAGACCAACCTTCTGTTAAGGTGCTCTCTGGGGTGCCGAGGCTTCTATCATTGCTTGCTGCCTACAAGGTTACATTAAGCCCATACCTTCCTTCTGTGACTCTGAAAGGGGCAGGGACCCACAAAACAACAGAAATTTCATTTGAGTGTCCAAAATCCACTGGGAGACTATGGCTGAACTGGAACCTGGGCAGCCAACACCCTACCATAGGAAATCCCTTATTTTCCTGCTAGTCTCCCCGTTTATCTGTTAACAGCACTGGGTGCTGGTCTACAGTTTCTGACATTTCATCCTAGAGTGATATAGCTCAGCTTCTGACTCAAGAAAAGAATAGGTATTGTCTCAACAGTGACCTACAGTACAGACTCAAAGGCCTACACTCTTAACTTCTCCTTCTGCACTATCAACTTCTCCTTCTGGAGCTGTAGGACTAAACTGAACTGTTGAGAAAATGTTTTTTCACTCTTCAGCCATCTGGAATCCAGCCAAGAGGGTGGGGTGAGTGCCATACCATTAACCCATAAATGCATGTGGAAGTTATAGTTGGGTGTAGTTAGCTTTTTTAATGTAGTGCTAAAGGCAGCTCCATTTTAGCTTGAATTAAAAGTAAAAACTTATCAATAAGTAATTAAATAAGCAGATAAATATATAAAGAATAGACTGAGGTGTCAGGATGGAACAGGGAAATTAATCCCCAAAAGCTTGCATAAAAAGGTACATCTTTAAGCCCCATTTAAAGACCGCCACTGAGATGCCTCCCTTAGGGCTCTTGGGAGCAAATTCCACAAGACTGGCTAGATACTTCAAAAGTCGCTAACCAGAGTTTTGTAGCCTTGCTCTGGGTATTACAAGTAGGCCCTCCTCAGTGGAGCAGAGAGGGAGTGAAGACACATAAGGATGCAGGAGGTCTGCCAAATAGCTTGAACCCAACCCATGTAGGACCTTGTAAGTGAGCAAGCACACTTTAATGGAGATAATCTACTTAACTGCCAGCCAGTGCAGATCACACAGCACAAAGGAGACATGAGATGACCACAAAAAGCTAGTCAGCAACCTCTCAGCTGTGTTCTGAACCAGTTGCAGGCACCACAGTGTACCTTCACTGATCCCAAGGTATAGAGCACTGCAGTAGTCAAGACTTGCAGTAATAAACATGTATATCACAGTCGCCAAGTCTCTGGGAGGTAAGGGATTTAATCCGCTGATGCTCATTAGATGGTAAAAGCCTACTACTACTATTACTACTACTACTACTGCTGACACTTGAGCCTCAAATGTCAGCCCTCATCCAGAATGGCCCAAAGCTTTTTCACCTTCATGGTAGCCAAAACTCCAATGGAGTTGAGCTGAAGCCCAGTCTCCTCTCGGTAGCTGCTACCATGCTTTGACCCAGCACAGTCACCATCCCTTAAGTCATACCCAGACTGAGTCTTAACCAGCTCAATGATAATCAGTCTTAGATCTTGGCCAGGCACCTATTAAGCACATCAACTGCACCTGACATTTCAGATGTGCAGGACAGATAGAGTTGTGCACCATCTGCATAACAGTGAAACCCAGCTCCATACTGTCTAATGATCCTCCCCAGGGACATCATGTACACCATGAACAACATGAGCTAAAGGACCAAGCCCTGGGGTTCATCACAGGACAGAACCATCAGGGATGAATAAAACCTTCCCAACATCACCCTCTGAGGACTGACACTGAGACAGGACTCAAACCAGCAGATGAGTCTGCTGGTGAGCCCTACATACCTACTAAGCCCGTCCAATAACAGCTCATGGTCCTCAGTGTCTAAGGCTGAAGAGAGATTTAGGAGAACATGAAATGACCACTCCACTGTATCTCCCACCCTGAGTAGGTCATGTGTGCACCTGATCAGTGCATTTCTATACACTATGTCTAGACCTCAAACCAGACTGCAGAGGCTCATAAATGTCAAAGCCAGTGAGGTGTGCCTTGAGCTGCTGTGTAACCACCTTCTCAATAATCTTGCCCAAAAGGGCAGGTTACAAATTGTTTGGTAGTTTGCCAAGACATCTGGAACCAAAATGGCTTTTTCAGAGGGGCTTTATCGTGCTTCTTTCAATGCTGTTGGGAAGACCCTCTCTGATAGGGAACACAGGGCAATCTCCATGAACATTGGGTGCGGCTGCCTAACATAACTTACTAGTAATTGCATCAGACCTGGAACCATTTCACAGAAAGTTGGCCTCAACTTCAAGATGATCTCACTAACCTCTTCCATCTTCATCAGTCCAAACTCTCCCAATGACCACTGAATGCATCTGACTCCCAAAGTTTCAACCCTGCTGAGCTATGATGGTTCACTTGGCGAGATCCCAGCCCTGAGGAGGACACCCTGTCCAAGAAAAATTGAACAAACTCTTCACATTTGGAAAGTGAAAAGGCCTTCAGACAATCCAGATGCAGAAGCCTGTCAATAGTCCAGAAAAGCTAAGTTGGTCAATTCCTCCCAGGAACAATCTCCCTAAGACAGAAACTCTGCCTTTTCCCAGGTGATGGCCCTTTGGTACTCATCACAGTGAATATCCCAGGCCAGTTTGTCCTCAATGGCCCAGGATCTCCTCCAGCATGCTCCAACTTCCACCTCATTGCCTTCATCTCCCTTAGCTAACCCTCATACCATGGTGAGCCAAGGTGCAAAACCAGCAGGCATAGATAAGTAGGCACCATGAGATCAAATTCCACCCAGATGGCCCTATTATAGGTTACCACAGCTTCTCTCCAGTCCTGTGGCACATACCACCATGATACTCAGTGTCTCCAGTACTGCCAAGACTCCTCTGGCCATAGCCCATGTGAAGGACAGTAAGGGACCATCTATCTCCACAGGAGTAGACAACAAAGCATGCCCTAAAAGAGAACTTAAGAGCATAGTGATCCAAAGCACTGACAGAATCAATCTCAAGATCAGTGTCCTCAAGTCCCAGAGAAAATACCAAGTCCAAGGTATGGCCATGTTGTTGGGTCACAGAGCAACACCTTGTGCAAGGCCCAGAGATTTCATACTCTGTAGAAATAGTTTTACCAAAATGCAAGAGTTTGTCATTGATCCAAGCATTAAAATCACCCAGAATAAAACATCTAAACACTTCCAACACTCTAATGATGACAAAGTCCATGATTTCCTGCAGAAAATTCCCCTTGTGCCCCAGTGGCAAGTACATGTGTAGGATTCTGCAACCTGCATCTGTACTCCCACATACAGCTACATATTCAAAACAATGAGGTATCCCCAACTGGGTGCACCACCATGTTCAATTCAGATTTAAAACAGATGGTCACCCCCCCCCCACATTGCAGTCCTTCCTCAGGCAGTGCACTGGGGAGAATTGATCTGGGATGGTTGACTCCAGAACCAGGCCATCATCATTACCAAGCCAGTTCTTTGTGATGAACGCCAGCTCGACGAAGAATCAGAAGTAAAATCCACTATAATAGTGGTCTTATTCCTCATTGATCTGGCATTGCACAGCACCACCTGAAGAGGAGAGTAGAAGCAGCAAGCCTCTCAGCTATTTGCCGACTCAGGCTTATGGGATCTCTGGGTATGGGAATTAAACATATCTGGCACCTCCCAAGTTCCCATTTCACCCTAGGGCACCTCCTAGTCCTCACAGTCCTAATGGCTCCTCCCATCAGTTGTCCCCATGTCTTCTACTCCACCCTGTGTCTCCTCCTGATCCCCATATCCTGCACTGCTGATATGCTACACTCAGCAGGAGAGGGTCACAGAAGGGGTGTATGTCATGGTGAAGGGTCAGGGAGAAGCTGAGTCTATGGGTCTGCTATTTCTGAACATCCCAGCCACTACTTTGAAAACAGCTAGCAAGTTTAACATGGAATTCCCCTATACCACCCCTTCACTCATACACCCCTCAACCTTAAAGCACGCCATCAGTTTACACAACCATACAAACTGCTGCAAGCAGTTAGCCTAACCTTCACTCATCACAACTATCCAGGCACTGCACGCCAATTTTCACTAATATACACACTCACCACACTCCAACGGAATAAGCAATAAATGACAAACGTAACACAAACATGGTGTTAGATAGACCCTTCAAAGATTTCACAGTCCAGATGTTTCTGGTACTGTCCCAGTGCCCTTTGTCTGATTCTTGGGTGACGATTTGATTTTAACAGTGGATGATCAACTGTTTTAAAATCATCTGTCTGAAAAATAAGGGTCATAAATATGTTCAGAATATAGAGGGTCACTTTTTCCACAGGAAACAATGACTTCAAACCTCGTAATACCATTGGTTTGACATCATCAACTGATAATACTACTGTTGTGATGTCACACTGATAGTATTATGAGACTGAACTTTCAGAAAAACCTTGTATTTAGCCCAAGTTGGCTTTTACTACAACAGACATACACGGTAAAAGTCGACAACTTACCTCACTTCAGAAATCAAAAAAAATCTCAGCCCAATATATTACAAAAAGAAAGAATCAAACAAGGGGCTATGTATTACTCAGCTAAGTACAGTCTTGAAGTTCTGGTGACATGTTGGAACCTCTCATATTTTGCTCTCAAGGTTTTCATATCACTACAACCTCTCAATGATATTATAGCCTCATAATACATAGTTCTCTATTGTTCTATTTGGGATCCATGGCTAACAGAATGTCATTTGCAAGTTTAGTTGTTGCTGTCATAATACTATTATAAGGAAAAAAGGGAAGCTACAGTAAGTACAGAAAATTAGAAAATGGGTAGGGAGAAATCTTCATACTGGCTGGCTAGAACCACCAACCAGCCAGTCCAGTACAAGGCAACAGAGACCAGAAAACAATGAGTTCCAGTATCTGGCACCTCATTTAAGATTAATTAATTGTTATTTTGATACCCTGCATGTTATCCTCCCCTTGTAACCCTTCACCCCAGATCACACCAGGAGATGATAATCTTTTTGCTCAGTGTGCCTTTCTCGGTGAATCAATTCAATAAATAAATAAATAAATTTTGTTCTAATATTATTGTGCCCATGGACATTTTGAAAAAATAACTCTGGCCATGTTTTTCTTGCTTAGCGAGCAACAGCTACCTCCCCCATCTCACATCAATAAACTATCCACCATCCCACAGAGAAAGCTATTTATTATTGTAGACCATATCCACACCCCTATAACAACTGATTTCCAGATGGCTGTGGATTGAGAGGATTGGAATTCTGGGAGAAGGTTTGTCATGCACACTGCAGAGTTGTGAAGTGAGCTCCGAGAGCAGGAGTGTGAGCAAGGCATATTTTTAACCTTGAAAAGGTATGCTACCATTGTCTCATCCTTAGCGTGGGTCGAATAAGACAACTTATTGCCTGTTTCATTCATTCATTGCTAAGTTGGTTCTGGTATTTGCACACAGACTTTCCAGACCATCCTATGGCACCAGTTTGTGTTTCTTTCCCCCTTAGTGTGCTATGCTACCTCCCTATACGAGAAGGGGGAGTTTGAGGTGGCAGAAGCCCCCCTGATGGGTAGTGGCAGTAAGCCCTGCAGAGGGTGATTTGCACTAAGGAAAAGAAAGGACTCTGCAAGTTGTATTTTGCTCCCAAGAGAATTCCTGCTTGACTTTTATCAGCTCATTTTTTTTAAATGTGCTTATTATTTAAATTTGTCAGTGCAAGGCTTATTCTTCTTGTGGTTTTATTGATTTTAGATTATAACTTCAAAGGCTTAATGGCTTAGGAGCACCAGGAATACCGAAATTGAAAGGGTGACCCACCAGGCATTTATTGACTGATTTACTGACTTATTTGCCGATACATTGGGTGTTTGGGTAAATAACCTAGGAAGGTTTTTCTTTTATAAACCAGTGGGTAGAGTACTCAAAACTTGGTTCTGTTCATGCACCTTTAGGTAGCACAAACTTAGGCAACTCTACCAATTTGAGTATTTTTTATTTCACAAAAAGGTTAAGTGTGTATTCCCCAAGTGCTATTTGTTGCTTTTATGTACTAAACACTCAGACTGAGAGCAAACTTTTGGAATTACTTTCTGCTTCACTACTTAGATAGGCAGAATAATATTGTATTTAGGGCAAATCTGGAAATAATTTGGAAACATCTCGCTGATCAAGTAAGTGAGCACATTAGTAGTACAAGCAGATGAATGTCTAATTGAACCATGTTAAAATCATTCTGTTAGAATGCCAGTTCATTACCACCTGCTGTGATTAATTTGGCAAGCTATGAGTAGGAGGAATTAAAATACTAATAATTCAGGCATAGGCATGTGGAGTGCATGTGATATAATCCCACTTTAAAATCTTGTTGGTGTTTGGGCTCTCAGTAGCATCATCCACTATCGCTGGGTGAGTTGATTCAGTGCCTGAGATGGAATTGTCAGGATAACAAGTCCTGCACTGCTCTAAGAACTTACATTTAGTTTCTACTGTGTCCAAATGTTAACATTTCTAAACTTGGTGAGCATGTAGTTATTTTAAAGATTTTTTAGTTGAAATAATTTTTAATTTATATTTTGAATCTAATTACAAAGACTATAAATATTTAGACACAGTTCATTTTATTTTATTTTCAGATTCGGCACGATGGTGATTGCTGAGGACTCAGCTAAAACACTTTTCAGTTAATTCCTCTCATAAATTTATACAGGTCCATCACCAAGTATCAATGTTCAACTAATTTTTTAACAACAGAAACTGGCATCGGAAAGTTGGACCCCTGACCCTGCGTCTGCTTCTGAGTATTGCTCATTTAGCTTCCATTGGCTTTATTAAACAGAGGTAGTACTATTTAAAGAATACTTTTAGCATATATGTATATTAGTTTATTTGGATCATACTTGAGACCCCAGAGACCCCTGCTGATACTCTGATAAAAAGCAGACAAGAGGTTTTAATGCTAAGGTCCAGGAGGGCTAATAACGTTTAGTTTCCTAATACATTTAATTTCTGCTGTTTACCACTAGCTCTAGTGCAGCTGGTTTTCCTGAGATACATATATATATATAGATATATATATATATATATATATATACATATATACATATATATATTACAGTAGCATATATCACAGTAATTTAAATTGACTAACAAGACTCTTTATAGTTGGGTATATTCTAAAGCAACTGGACATTTGGGAAAGCTAGTTGGAAAAATCTTTTCTTTCTTTTTTTCTATATATTATTTTTTTTTTCTCTTTTTAAATCCCACTGTTTCTAGCGCATGTAACCAAGAGTTCAACAGGACAGCAAGCATCATTGCTTAGAAGTTTACTAAGTCCTAGGAACTTATGGGAACTTTTCACTGTAAAACATGTTGAAGACAGCTTAACACTCAGAACACTTTGTATCCAGCTACTCAGACATTTAAAATGAGAACTTTTCTGGAGCCATTAATGAATTTTTTGAGATCTTAAGGACGATTACTAGAGCTTGGAAACTGAAGGCAGCTGAAGGAAGTTGAAACTGAAGGAAGACACTTTTAACTGGGTGAGTGGGTAATATTATTTGTCTGAAAGCCTTATAGATTAATCTCAGGCATTAAAAGAACTTTCCTGTTGTGTGTCACTGCATATTATTGTTCTGGGAAGCTTCTGTTCAGAATTAGCTAGAATCTGTGTTAATTTGGTAGTGTTGGCATCTTATTCTAATATATTATGGTTTATACCAGGAGTGGGAAAAGTGTCACACTGTGTAGGACGAGAAGTGTTGAACAAAGACACAACCTCTTAGATGACATGTATCCTTTAGCCCTTTGAAAAACTGCACAATATAAGGATAAATAGAAATGAAATAAGGAGAAACAACTCAAAATCACTGAATTTGGAAGCCACATTCAAATTCACCACAATACCTTTCCACCCTTCTTTTAGTAAAGGATACCCAAGAGGAAACAACATTAGTTGATAAAAAAGTTGATACTACTCCAATACCAAATAAAACTCTATCTTCTGAGGAGGGCATATCTATTTGGGCAAATGAATGGGACTCCATAGAGATAAATAAATATAATGAAACAACTAATGTAACTAACTTACCATCAGTTTTTTCTCCTTACTCTATATCAGGACACGGGGAGAGCTCCCAGATAGAATTCATGCCTTCCTATTATAGCTCAGACTTTGATACCCCAATTTTACCAGAAAGAGCTACTACAGGAAAACCCTTAAAGAGTATTCTGGACACTCAAACTAAACTGGATACTATAATAAAGGACTTAGACTCCACTATAGAGGGCTTAAAAAGACTAGATGTACTTCAAGTAAAAGAATCATCAGATGAAGAAAGAGAGCTGCAGAGGCCTATGAAGGCAGTAGATATGAGACAGGAGAAAGATCAGAATGCAGAGTGGGAGGGAACTAGAATAGATTATAATAAGAAATATTTTAGCAATACTGGGGATTTTACAGTCAGCTCTTCAATATCTAAACAAATGCTAGAAATAAAAAAAAACAGGTACTATGCTGACATTGTTATTCTGGAACATTTGGCAGCAATCAAAGATGAGATTTGTAGTTTACAGACAGATTTTTTATAGTAAAATTTTATTAGATGGCATAACAAAACCCACTTAGTAAAGGAAGAAATAACATAATGACTCAGGATAAATCTGCTTTGACTATAGATCAGGAAAAAGATTACATAAGCGACAGAAGTAAATTTTCAGCCCATTTAACAAAGACACATTATATGAATGTTATATGGGGACGTCTGTAAAAGTGAAAATAAAAACAAAATAAAAAGGAAGGGAAAGAGGAAATCCCAAGAAAATCCCAAGCCAGAGCATGTATGAAAGGGCAAAGGAAAAGGAAAATCAACAGAAAACAGATGTATAATAAACAAGTAGAGTTAAGGCTAGAAGAAATAATGATAGAACCACTCTAGTGGATGAAACTTAAATGAATTTAATGGATAGTTTGGAGGCCATAGAAGCTTTCCCCAGATAAGGGCTACTGATAACCTGCCGATAAAGAAGAAAATAAAGAGAATATTGGTAAAAATGAGAGGAAAGGTTGTCTCAGAATTGTCCAAGTATTAGGCAGTATAGTGCAGTGGTTTAAGGCTCTGAGCTACAAATCTGGTGATATCCAGCAGACCAGACCTGGGTTTGAATCCCACAGCTTCCACTTGCATACTGTGTGACCCTGAGCAAGTCACTTAACCTCCCTGTGCTCCCAGGTCGCTCCTGTAAAAAAAGCTTTCAGCTTAATGTGCTACTCCTGGTTAAACAACTAAAAAAAAAAAAAGAAAATAGTAAGCCCATGAAACATAGGGATACCAATCTATTAAGTGAAACATATTTAAAAGATGCTTCACAATCCCACCCAGACTTGGTAGACCTTGGCAAGGGCAACAAGGGAGGATACAAATACCTGATAGAAAGTCATGGAATTTTCAAACTTCCAGATGAGATATAAGATCTTTTGTTGACCTGGCTGTCTCAATTATTGGGTATCTATTAACCCCATGAAGGTTTCTATGTTATGAGACCACCCAGTCAATGATTTCAGGACTGTGTCCTGATACATGCCACACAGAGGAGTTGGTAAATAACATTTGGCAAAAGAATGCCATGTTAAGCATAGGTGGTATTCTCCTTCTCCCTCCACAGAAGGTGCCAATATGTAGGAACCAGCAACTCCTAATAATAGCACTCTGGCTGGGGCTGAAGAACTGGACAAGGCAAGAGTAGAAATACTCTCAGAAATCATTAGACAAAAGAGTTAAAAACAAGCAAGAATGGAAATGTAGAACAATCAAAATCTTTGGATGGGAGACTGCTAAAAAGGAAACAGTCAAGAAGATCAAAAAGGATCTAATTACATTCTGGGATAGAACTCTACATATAAATATATCCAGTAACTCAATAGAATGGTTAAAGATATATGGACAATATAGCAACACATTACAAATTGATGTTACATTTGAAAATCCTCACACAAGAAAGGCTCTCCTTTCGGTAGCAGGTAAATTGGACCCATTAGGCATTTACATGCTAGCTCCTCAGCGCCTGGAAACTTTATTATATAAAGGAAAATTGGACGAGCAATTTGATAATAAAAATATTTCATGAAGTAATTGATTCTTATCCCTGAAGCTTCTAGAGAATGATTGACAACCACTACAGAGAACTATGCAACCAATAATAGCTATACCTATAAGGAAAACAGATCTGAAGGAAATTAAAATACTGGCATGGAACATAGAGGGTTTACACATAAAACTTGCAGATCCAGAGGTAAAGGAGTTTTTAATGGGAAATGAGATCATCTGCCTTCAAGAGACATGGTGTGCTGATAATCTTTACCCTTTGTTACCTGGATACTCTAGTCATGTAATAGCTGCTGTTAGGGAAAGGAAGTATGGCAGATATAAAGCTGGGCTTATGACTTTTGTAAAGACCTGTCTTAACTGTAAGATAAGGAAACTTGAGATCCACACAAATGAATTTCTGGCATTAAAATTGGAAGGTAATAAGGGAAATCTATTTGTTATTAATGCATATTTTCCCCCTAGTAAGGCTAAAGCAACAGAAGTTTTTTTTTTATTTTATTTTAAAAGAGTTTTAGAAGAAATTACAAACAAATGGCCTCACCTTCCTATTGTAATAGTCAGGGACTTCAATGCAAGACACCCTGCAAATAAACCTAATGAGAATCTGCATGGAGATTTTCTATCATTCTTACAAATAATAAACTGTAAAATTATAGGCCAAAGGTTAACTGAAGACTCCATAGCCAAGGACAGATGGAGAACCCCGCCTAAATGAATGCTGGACTTGAATATATGCCTAATAAATGGATGCTCACCCAGCAATAATAAGGGGAGACTGACACTTTGTGACTCTCGGGGCTCTTCTACAATCGATTTGGCATGGGTGAATGTAGAAACCCTTAAATTTATAAAGGATGTTAAGGTTTTAGACTGTATTGAATCAGTTCATTTTCCGACTGTAGTTCTTGTGAACTCAAATATTACGGGCTGTCCCACAAACTCTGATAGTAACCCAGGAAACCTGGAAATAATAAATCAGCGAAGAATCAGAAGGGGTAAACATGCAGCTAACAACTTTAAAGAAATACTTTAAAGTGGGAAATTATTAGAAATAAGAGAATTGTTTTTTACTGAAATAGAACATGATGAAATCTCAGACAAATGGAATAAGATTAACAACTTATTAAGACCTCACTGTACTGAATGCAAAGTCCTGAACCAAAATGTCAAAGCGTCTAGTAAATCATGGTTCAATAAAACTTGCAAGCTGGCCAAAAGCAATCTAAATCATAAGATAAGACAGCTGAAAAGAGAGGTCACAGACCAAAGGTTTGGACCTCTACTTTAAACAAATATAGGAAAGATTACAAAGAAGTCTTAGAGAAAGAGATATAAACATAATACAGAAATGTGGGAAAAACTAAGGAAAGCGTTATTACAAAAGGATACCAAGGCATTTTGGAAACAAGTAGCTATGAGCTACAATACCTTCTCTATGAAGGTGGAAGCCTATGTAACACCTAGCACATGGTCACTATATTTTGAAAAATTATATTTCTCCACTGAGGAACATAATTTATTTACTCAATATAATGCTAAAAAAGTAAACAGATATTACCCTGTTCCACTTTGTATTGATGAGGAGGAAATACATGCAGCAATTCTGTCACTCATCTCTAATAAAGCTCCAGGGCCAGACTCCATAATAGGTGATATATATAAAGTCTTTCCATTCTGGTGGCTCCCTATATATAAAGTTTTATTTAATGCTATAATACAAGGCTTTGGGATACCTGAAAGTTGGCTGGGTAGCATTATTTACTCAATCTTTAAGAAAGGGGATAGTAATGACCCCAAAATGTATCACCCCATTAGCTTAATTGATATCTCCCAGAAATTATTCACCAAAATATTATTGGAGTGCCTGTCCATGTGGATAGAGAAAATTTCTATTTTAAGTGAATTCCAAAATGGATTCAGATCGGTGAGGTCTACAACTCAACACTGTTACATTTTGAACTTCCTTATTTGGAAATATGTTAAGTCCCATAAACTTTTCTGCTGCTTTGTCGATTTCTCCTCTGCATTTGACAGTATAAGTAGGAGTATTCTATGGAGGAAACTAGATGACTATAGACTGGATCCAGAATTGGCTAGTATTATTATGAGACTATATTCTAAGACCTGGGCTATGATTCAATATAATCAGCATGGCCAAATGACCTTTACAATCTGAACAAATCTGGGAGTTTAGGCAGGGTTGTTTACTGGCATCCTCACTCTTTAATATATATATATATGTATATATATATATATATATATATATATATATATATATATATATATATATTAACTCACTACTGGAAAACATGCATAGCTCAGACTTTCACTCCCTCAAGATAGGTAAAAGACCAGTACCGCTTTTAGCATATGTGGATGACATTGTTCTGATCTCTATGTCATGGCCAGGACTCCAGAGAAAACTGAACCTTTTTTCAAGCCTATGCAGGGATCTGAAACTAAAGATAAATAAAGAAAAAACTAAAATGATTATATTCAAAAATAAGGTTAAGAATCCTCCTTCAATTCAGGTTGATACAGATAAACTGGAAACAGTTACATTTTATGATTATCTGGGGGTAAGATTTACACAGGATGCTACCTGGAGAATACATAAAATTTTAGTAAAAAAAAAATGAAAACCGCATCAGGTGCCTTTCAGTCCTTTAATGCAATGTTAGGGAAGACCTTGATACCAGGCATTCTTAAAGTATTGAATGCTAAAACTAAAACATGTGCCGTTTATGCCACTGAGGTCTGAAACTTTTGGTGGCTGGTTGATAGCCAGGAAGATTGGGGTTGAATCATAGTTACATTTAGGTGATTTTTTTCACTATAAAATATGTCATTTGCAACTGGACATTTTTTTCCTATTGCCAATTACATACACCCTAGGTTTCAAGATCCAGATGTTTTTAGGGTCACTTCCTCTTCTGGTTTTTGTTCACTGTTCATGACAGAATTCAATGTATTTATTGTCTTTTTCATCAGAACAGAGTCTAATGTCACCCCATCTCAGATTTCTACATTCAGTATTGCCGCGAATATCAAAAACCATTTTAGCATTCAGCCTCATTGTATTTATAAGGGAGTGTGCTGTTCGAGGGCCCAGAATGTCTTTTTCATACAGTTCATGAATTGTGTCAGTTAACTTGTCAGCAGCAAAAGGTTTATTGCCTTTTCCTTGCTCTTTTGATTTTTTCTGTTTTGAGAGCAGTAGGGTCTGTCCACATGAAATGGGTACATTTATACCATACCCTCTTTACATGCCATTAATTCACATAATATAGCAATTCCAGTCTAAAAAACAACTGCACTGCACTGTGCTATATAACAAGCTTAGTCAGGATTTATAACCTTGGAGTGGCAACACTAGCCAATCTGTTTTATTTAAAAGAATTGCATAAATGTCCCCTCCTTTCTTCATGCTTCGAGTGGGACATTTAAATGCAGCGTGTCTTGTGCACACTATTTCTGTCATTCGGCCTGCTCTGCCAAACACTAAAGACTGTGTGTAGACTGGCAAGACACACACTTCCAAACGTAGTGTGTGTTTGTAAGTTTTCTGCCTTTAATTTTTAATTTAAATGCCACCAGAAATGGCAATCACGTATGTAACTTACTCCATCCCCCTTGGTTACATACGTGATTACAATGCAAATTCCTCCTAGTCAGTGATATTTTGGTGTTCTGATGCCTTTTCACAAAAACCCAAGGGCTTACCGGAAGATTGCTGCTCTTTGTTTCCCCCAGAGCTCCAAGCTTCCCGAGCAGTCCCATTTTCAAATTGGGCATCTCCGATTCCATCCCTCCCCCATTCCTGTATGGAAGGGTCCCCTTTCATGCCCTGGGAGCATGATCAATGCAGTAGAAAGGATTGGATTATATGTAGCCAATCATCCATGGACCCTGAAGCTTTTCAAGTGTTTGCCCACAAGCCCGGGCCATTTTGTCCTAGGTAGCAACAGTAAAAGGTTTTCCATCTCCTGCACTCCAGAGTTGCTATGTACAGGATCATTTACATTGAGATACTCTTTTTATTTAAATTGCAGCACATTCTTGGGCAGTACAGTTATTTTTACAGAGTGAGGTTGTTTAGAGCTTTTTTCTTGAACTAGGGATGTTCATGTTTGGCCCATTCAGCTGATTCAGCCGATGCTAGCAAGCTTGAATGCAAGGATCTGAATTTAAATGTCAATCCTGTTTGTAACAGGGACAGCAGTGGTAGTATTTGTCCCTGTTACAACAGGATATAAACATTGGGCAATGTTCTTTTGTAGCACAACTCAGCATTATATTATTTCTTTCAATGTAATTAATAACTGCTATTGAAATAAATAATATAAAGTCAGAAAATTGCATCTTATGATAAAAATGGCAAAAATGGCAATGATTGTCCTGGGCAAAGTATGGAAAACTAATGTTTAGTGGTGTAAGCACTGTAAAAATGTGGTGCTGCTATGATCTGGCAGTGAGTTTAAAGTCAGTTCATCTTTTAAACCCTGATTTAATGTCCAAAAGTTGTTTTAAAAGCTCCCTTCCCAGTGCAATCCTGTTTGTAACAGGAACTGATTTTTCTTATTAAGGTTTGTAACTGGGGACATGTTATCAATATCCGTCCCTGTTGCAAACAATACTTTTAGTGCTTCCCCTTTTTTTGTCCAATTTATTATAGTATTTGGGGCTCATTTTAGGAGCATTTTTTCAGTGATTGTAACAAAGTACTCTTGGTTTCAAAATGTCCACTGGCTTGCTGTGGGGGGTTGGGGGTGGAGTTGGCTGGTGCTGTAAAAAAATATAAAACATTATGTGTACTGAAAAAATGTTATTAAACTCAAGAAACATACACTGCTACAACAATTTCCTAACATGTTTAAGCTGCAGAAAGCTATTTATGTCTTGCTTACATTTGAAAAGTTAGCTTAAAAGCCCCCTTCCCAGTTCAATCCTGTTTGTAACAGGGACAGAGTTTTCTTATTAAGGTTTGTAACTAGAGACAAGCTGTGAATCTCAATCCCTGTTACAAACCAGATTTTTAGCACATCCCTTTTTCATGTGTGATTATTACAGTATTCGATGTTCATCTTAGTATGAATTTATTTCAGTGGTATAACAAACTGCCTTTGGTTTTAAAATGGTCACTTGCTTACTCCAGGGGAGAGAGACTGGCTGGTGCTGCAAAGAAAAATATAAAATGTACTTTTGACTCCAAAAATGTTATTAAACTCAAGAAATACACACTGCTACAACAATTTCCTAACATATTTATGCTGCATAGAGCTATTTATGTCTTTTTTGCTTTTAAAAATTTACTTAAAAGGCCCCTCCACAGTTCAATCCTGTTTGTAACAAGGACAGAACTGTAAACATCCATCCGTGTTATAAGCAAGATTTTTTTTTACCTGTCTATTTATTCACTGCCACTCTGGAACCTCTCTCAGGCAGCCACCTACCCCCAACTCTACCTCCTTACCTGAAACTCCTCCTTGTCCTGGCACCAGTCTGGCTATTTCCTTGGCTCTGAGCCCCCCCGAGGAAGGGCCACCCTATCCGCCCAAGGCACTCAATCTACAATTTCAGCAGGACTGGGCTCAGCCCAGGATGGGAGGAAGTCTGGCTGGTGGACGGTGGTGCCATCGCCTATCCCTGATGGCAGGGTTTTTCCCTTTTTCTCCCTGAAGCTTGGACATGCAATGATGTCCAGCTCAGCAGGCGCATGCTCTCATGTGCCCCAGAAAGACGTCCACTGAGCTTCAATCCCTGCATTCTGCAGCCATGCACTGTGAACCTCCAGTCTCCACTAGAGGTCAGCTGTGCAGCAGCAGGTGGATTCCTCCCTTCCTGGTGTAGGAGAGCAGTCCATAGGATGCTTAATACTTCCCCATCCCTGCTGACTCTCAACAGCCTGGTCTTGTTCCTGAAGCCAGGTCACTGGTGTAGCACGAGGTGTGGCATCCAGTGCCTCAACCATCAGCACTACTGGCCTGGCTTCAACCAAGATATTTATAAAAATTAAAATTAAAATGACATTGGGGTGGTTTGTGAGTTAAAGGCGGGTGCCACATGGGCACATAAAAGGCTGACTGTTTTGGGGAGAGGGAGAACGTCTGCCACCAGGCCTCAGGAAAGGCTGTCTGGATAGGAAGAGGTAAGAAAGTGCCATCAGGTTCCCATGGACAGCTGGAAGGGTGTGGGGTGGGAGATGGGAGGTACCAGACCCTGGAAAAGGCTGAAAGGATTAAGAATAGGGAAGCTGTTGCCAACAGGTCCCCAGGGACAGCCAGCAGGGTGTCAGGTGGGAGACGGAGACACCAGACTAAAAGGGTTTGGGAGAGGAAAGACAGTGCCAATAGGTCACCAGGGATAGCTTTGCAGGGTGTGGGGTGGGAGACAGGCACCATCATGCCCTGGGAAAGGTTGGTATGGTTAAGGAGAGGGAGGCAGGTACCACCAGGTCCCCAGGGATAGCTTGCAGGGTATGGGGATGGGAGACGGGTGACACCAGGCTCTGGGAAAGGCTGTCAGGGTTAGGGAGAAGGAAACAGGTGCCACCTGGTCCTCAGAGACAGCTGGCAGGGTGTGGGGTGAGAAATGGGAGCCTCAAAGTGGACTGGGTTGGGGAGAGGGAAGCCATTGCCAACAGGTCACCAGGGACAGCTTGGCATGGTGTGGGATGGGAGATGGGTGACACCAGGATTCAGGCTCCAGAAAAGACTGCCAGGGTTAGGGAGAGGGAAGCAGGTGCCACCAGGTCCCCAGGAACAGCTGGCAAGGTGTGGGGTGGGAGCCTCAAGAATGACAGGGTTGAAGTGAGGAAGCCAGTATTAACAGGTCACCAGGAACAGCTTGGCAGGGTGTGGGGTGGGGGACAGGAGATGCCAGGCCCTGGGAAAGGCAGAAAGGGTTAAGAAGAGGGATGCAGGTGCCACCAGATCCCCTGGGAGAGCAGGCAGGGTGTGGAGGGGGAGATGGGTGCCACCAGGCCTCAGAAAAGGCAGACAGGGTTGGGGAGAGGGAAACAGGTGCCAGCAAGTCCCCTTGGATAGCAAGCAGGGTGTGGAGGGTCAGACAGATGCCACCAGGCCTCAGGAAAGGCTGACACAATTGGGGAGAGAGAAGCAGGTGTGTCAATCTTCCCTAGGATGCCAGGCAGGGTGTGGGGTGGGAGACAGAAGCCTCCAGGCCCCAGAAAAGGCTAAAAGGGTTAAGGAGAGGGAAGCCAGTGCCAAAAGGTCACCAGGGACAGCTTGGCAAGGTGTGGGGTGGGAGAAGGGAGATGGGAGGCACCAGGCCCCAGGAAAGGCAGAAAGGGTTAGGGAGGTGGAAGTAGGTGTCACCAGGTCTCCTGGGACAGCAGGCAGGGTGTGGAGGCTAGACAGGTGCCACCAGTTCTCAGGAAAGGCTGACAGGGCTGAAGAGAGGGAAGTAGGCACCACTAGGTCCCCTGGGACAGCAGGCAGGGTTTGGAGGGGGAGACAGGTGCCACCAGGCCTCAGAAAAGGCTGACAGGGTTTAGAAGAGGGAAGCATGCACCACCAGGTCCCCTCGGAGGGGCAGACGGGTGCCACCACACCTCAGGAAAGGCTGACAGGGTTGGGGAGAGGGAAGCAGGTGCTATCAGGTCCCCAGGGATAGCTGGCAGGGTATTGGGTGAGAGATGGGAGATGGCAGACACCAGGCCCTGGGAAAGGCTGGAAGGGTTAAGGAGAGATAAACAGGTACCACCAGATCCACAGGGTTAGCTGGCAGGGTATGGGGTGGTAGATGGGAGACACCAGACCCTGGGAAAAGCTGGAAGGGTTAAGGAGAGGGAAGCAGATGCCACCAGGTCCCCATGGGTTGCTGGCAGGGCATGGGGTGGGAGACAGGAGACACCAGGCCCTGGGAAAGGCTGTCAGAGTTAGGGAGAGGAAAGCAGGTGCCAACTGGTCACCAGGGACAGCTTGGCAGGGTGTGGGGTGTGAGATGGGAGACACCATGACCCAGGAAAGGCAGAAAGGGTTAGGAAGAGGGCAGCAGGCACCACTAGGTCCTCTAGGACAGCAAGCAGGGTGTGGAGGGGCAGACAAGTGCCACCAGGCCTCAGGAAAAGCTGACATGCTTGGCGAGAGGGAAGCAGGTGCCACTAGGTCCCCTGGTATAGCAGGCAAGGTACAGAGGGGGACATGGGTGCCACCAGGCCTCAGGAAAGGCTGGAAGGGTTAAGGAGAGGGAAGCAGGTGCCACCAGGTCCCCAGGGGTAGCTGGCAGGGTATGGGATGGGAGACTGGAGATGGGAGACACGAGGCCCTGGGAAAGGCTGGAAGGTTTAAGGAGAGGGAATCAGGTGCCATGAGGTCCCCAATGATAGCTGACAGGGTATGGGGTGGGAGATGAGAGACACCAGGCCCCAGCAAAGGCTGTCAGGGTTAGGGAGAGGGAAGCAGGTGCCACTAGGTCCCCAGGAATAGCTGGAATGGTGTGGGGTAGGAGACAGGAGCCTCCAGGCCCTGGGAAAGGCTGTCAGGGTTAGGGAGAGGGAAGCCAGTGCTGACAGGTTACCAGAGACATCTTGGCTGAGTGTGGGGTGGGAGACATGAGACACCAGGACCAAGGAAAGGCAGAAAGAGTTAGGGAAAGAGAAGTAGACACCACCAGGTCCCCTGGGACAGCAAACTGGTGTGGAGGGGCAGACAGGTGCCACCAGGCCTCAGGAATGGCTGACAGGTTTGGGAGTGGGACGCAGGCATCACCAGGTCCCCTTGGAGTGAAGAAAGGGTGTGAGGTGTGAGACGGGACCCTCCAGGCCCTGGGAAATGCTGGAAGGGTTAAGGAGAGGTAAGCAGGTGCCAACTGGTCACCAGGAACAGCTTGGCAGGGTGTGGGGTGCGAGATGAGAGACACCATGCCCCAGGAAAGGCAGAAAGGGTTAGGAAGAAGGTAACAGGCACCACCAGGTCCCATAGGACAGCAAACAGGGTGTGGAGGGGCAGACAGGTGCCACCAGGCCTCAGGAAAGGCTGACAGGGTTGGGGAGAGTGAAGCAGGCACCATCAGATTGCCTGGGACAGCAGGTAGGGTGTGGAGGGGTAGACGGGTGCCACTAGACCTCAGGAAAGCTGACTGGGTTGGGCAGAGGGAAGCAGGTGCCAGAAGGTCCCCTGGGACACAAGCATGGTGTGGAGGGCTGTGCATGCTGTCACCTGTGGTCTTCCAGGTCCCTGGTCCATTTTCTTCAGGGTCCTGGTGGTTCCGCATGAGGAGTACTGCACACACCTGCCTGAGTATGTCACTGGTGGCCAGCACCCATGTTCTCATCTGGTGGATTCAGCTCTGCTGTAACCTGTGGTCTTCCAGGTCCCTGTTCTGTTTTCTTCAGGGCCCTGTTAGGTCTTCATGAGGAGTACTGTACGCACCTGCCCGAGTATGTCACTGTTGGCCAGTGCCCAATTTCTCATCTGGTTTATTTAGCTATGCCATCACCTGTGGTCTTCCAGGTCCCTGGTCAATTTTCTTTAGGGCCCTGGTGGGTCTGCATGAGGGGTACTGCACACACCTGCCTGATTATGTCACTATTGGCCACCAGCCGTGTTCTTGTCTAGTGGATTTATCTACGCCATCACCTGTGGTCTTCCAGGTCCCTGGTCTGTTTTCTTTATGGCCCTGGTAGGTCTGCATGAGGATTGCTGCAGAATATTGACAAAGTAGATGTAAACTATATAATATGTGGACCACTGGTCAGTGTGGGAGATGGGTCTTATGTGGTATAAGGCACAGAAACTGTCAACAAAGCCTTCAAAATAATGAAGCTGTAAAGCAATTGGGCAGTATTAACATTTACTGATGTGACTGAGGTTGTAGTAATCAATGTATATAGTGTGTTTAGTGTTGTTTGTGTATAGTGTAGAGTTTTGGTTAAGGTTTTAGTAGAAACTTATTGTGTGTATCTATTATTTTATTTAGTAATGATGTTGATCTGTTGTATAATGAACTTCCTTTGTGGTGGTGGTATGCAATATTATAACTTTTCCTCTGATTAATTCATTAATAATATGACCTTAAACAGTAAAAATATTAATTGGAAAAAAATAAAGGATTTCAGTAGCCTAATTTTATGTTTTCCACAATGTTTTCAGTGACAATTTGCACTTTCTGGATTTTTCTCCGTCCTGTTACATACGTTAATATACTGCTCTTTCACTGGTTTTGGGGGGTTAATTTGTAAAATAATCAAAAAAAGTTTTAAATGTTATCTTTTCTTATTCCCATTTACACACAAATGCATTTTAGTCTATGAATACCCAGGAATTCCGGGTAAGGAAAAACTTTGAAATTACTTCACCCCATAGAATTGCCCCTGCATTAGATTGGTGGTCATCACACACAGCTGCATGCAAATATTTTGGTGTTGCTTAGTGAATTAACTAAATGAAGTGAAGTACTGCAAGTTCATGTGTAGACCAAAAAATATTTACACATAATTTCTTTTTCATTTTGCATATACTCTGTCCCTGTTACATACGTTACATGGTTACTGTTTCCAAACATTGGGGACTGTACTGGGAAAACCACAACTGATATTCAAACAACATGAAGTCTTCCTGTATTCTGACTATTGCAGTCAGCCCCAGCACTCAAACTGCCCCGGAGAGTAGAGGGTTAATTTTCTATGCAGAGCATAGAACATTGAGCTCGGGCTCGGTTCAAACCTCTGTCTGCTGCACTTTGAAGCGTAACTGTCAAATTCTTTACTCCGCCTAACTGAACGGCCAATCCGGAGATTTCTTCTTTGCTCACGGTTCGTAAGTCGGTTAAAGTCCTCGGTTTTACAGGTTATTTTTCGCAAGTTTCGGTTCAGATCTCTGTCTGTGGTACAGTAGGTACTAGGTAGTGAACTAGACATAGTATACTTGTGGAAATTGTAAAAATAGATTTTTCGACCGTTCAGCTGAACCGGCCGTTTAATGATTTATATATTCTGTCTTTGTTTTTAAACTTAGAGTGTGGTTACTGGTCCTTATCGGTTTTAAAAAAACTGCATTTTCTTGTGGTTTTTTTCAATACCCGTGACATGGTTAGAAACCGATAAGGGTGCTTGCCTGGTTGTTTGCCATAAAAAGGATAAGTCTGTGGTTAGGATGGCTATGTCTGAGAAACCCTAAAGAAAAAATGGGCCCACTGGGTTTCGACACTGCAGTGTGTGTGGGGAGGTCTTTGCTAAGGCTGATCCCCACACCACCTGTGTTTATTGTCTGGGGTTTGACCACCTCGATTCAGACTGCCAAATCTGTAAACATTTCCCTAAGTCTACCCTGGAAAAAAGACTAGGTAGGCTCAGGGATAAGGAGGCTGTGAAGTCCGCTGACCCGGATGGCCAGCCCGGTTTAGTTCTGACCGAACCTGAGGGAGTGCCCTCTGACCAGGGCAATACTTCTTCAGGCAAGAGGAGAGCCAATCCTGAGGGATCAGTTCCTACAAAAAGAATCGGCTGGTTCAGTTCCAGAGACCCATTTTCCGACTGCCGAAGAGATTGCCAGTGCGATAAGGATTGTAGAATTGCTTTGTCCAGTTCCGTCTGATCCGACGCCTTCTGGCAGGTGCTCGGTTCGGTCGGTTCCTCCGGTTCAAGATTATGCCCCTGAAGATTTCTATGAACTGGATTTGGAAGGGGATGAAGATGATGATGATGATCGTGTGGGAGGTCTGGTTGAGCCCATTGAATTGGACATCTCCCCAGGCAGGTCTTCTGATGTTTCCCCTCCTAGGTTTTCTGAGTCCCCTTCCCACTACATGTTTTATAGGAAAGTGGCAGAAACCCTCCAGCTCCCTGTGAAGAAACTGTAGAGGAACAAGAGGAACCTGTTTATGTGGAGATGATGGACATCCCAGAGTCCACGAGACTGTCTATTCCCCTTCATAAGTCTTTTGGGAAACAGACACAAAGGATTTTAAAAACTCCAAATTCTGTACCTCCTGTCAACAAAAGGGTGGACAAAAGGTACACCTTATCAGATTCTGGTACAGAGTGCTTGTTTCAACAATGCAGCCATGTTGGAGTTGTGCAGGCTGCAGCCTGTGATAAGGCTAATATACCCTTGGCTTCACACCCCCAGATAAAGATTCTAGGAAGCTGGATACCATGGCAAAGAAACAATACATGGTATCCACCTTGGCACTCAGGCAGGCTACTTATATGACCTATGCAGCCAGGTACCAGAAGTCCAGGTGGGACACTGTACTGGCACTGGCTAAGCAGGCCTCCCCCAGCTAGCCTCAGAGCTGGAGGGGGTGGCTGCTGATGGGATTGAGCCATCTAAGGTACAGTTCCATGCTGCTGTGGACTCCAATGATGTGTTCTCTAGAGTCATGGCTACATCTGTGGCTCTTCAGAGAATGGCTTGGCTCAGATATACTAGTCTCTCACAGGACACCCAGGCTAGGGCCATGGATTTCCCTGTGGTGGGTAATTCTCTGTTTGGGGAGCAGACAGAAAATTACATGAAAAAGCTGGATGAGTATAGGACCACCCATAGGAGTGCACACGCCAAGGAAATGCAGGCAACTCCTGAAAGGCAACAGGCTAGGGGCAGGGGCAGGCCTTTTCATAGGCCTTTCTACCAAGCACAGGCCTCTTCTCCTTTTCCTCAGATGGGGTTCTTCAGAGGGAGAGGCAGAAGAGGGATGAGCAGGGCTGAATCCATCCCTCAACATAAGTCTCCTGCAAAGCAGACACCCTGATGTGTCAGCCTGGGTCGACTCCCCTATTCCTGTAGGAGGCAGGCTGGCTTACTTTGTCCAGGACTGGATGTCTGTTACCTCAGACAAGTGGGTCCTGGAGGTGGTAAGCCAGGGGCTGGTTCTCAGCTTCAAGAAATTTCCAAAGCTGAGGGCCAGATCTTTTCCACCTGCAAGCATCTCCGAAACCATTGCCCTAGAGGCAGAGGGTTCATCTCTATTGGCTCTAAAGGCTATAGAGAGAGTTCCTACATTGTACAGGGGCAAAGATCTGTACTCCAGGTACTTCCTTACCCCAAAAAAGACAGGGGAGTGGTGACCCATCCTAGACTTAAGATACCTGAACAAACATCTTTTAAAACCAAAATTCAAAATGGTGACTCTGGGAATAATCCTTCCATCTCTAAGGACAGGGGACTGGCTAGCCTCCCTGGACTTAAAAGATGCCTACTTTCACATTCCCATCAAGTGCTCCCACAGAAAGTCCCTCAGGTTCGAATTGCCTTCAGGCCATTATCAGTTCAAAGCTATGCCCTTCGGCCTGACATCAGCTCCTATGGTATTCACAAAATGCCTAGCAGTAATAGTGGCCTTTTTAAGAAAGAAAAATATTTCCATATTTCCATACCTGGATGACTGACTCATTGTGGGTCAGTCCCCAGACCAAGTCAAGTCAGACCTTCAAGTGACTCAGCAAGTGCTCACATCCCTAGAATTCCTTCTCAGTCTTCCCAAGTCAGTTCGAGAGCCTGTACAGCTCCTCATCTTCATAGGGGCAGAGTTGGATACAGTCCAAGCAAGAGCTTTTCTTCCCCTGGAAAGGGCAAGGGTTATTGTAGAGCTGGCTTCTTCATTCCACCTTCTGGTCTCTCGGCCAGCAAGGTACTTCCTTCAACTTCTGAGCCACATGGCAGCTTCTACAGCAGTGGTCCAAGGGGCCAGATTTCAGATGAGGGACATTCAGTTTCACCTGAGGGCCTTTTGGTCTCAGAAGAAAGATTCTCTAACTAAACTAGTTCCAGTGACCCAGACTCTGTTCCAGGCTCTCCAATGGTGGCTGGATCAGGGCAACCTCAGGCAAGGAGTCTCATTCATCACTCAGTCTCACTCTGTCATCCTAACCACAGATGCTTCTCTATTGGGGTGGGGAGCCCATCTGGGGGCTCTCACAGCCCAGGGACTGTGGTCCCCTCAGGAATCCCTTCTTCATATCAATCTCTTAGAACTCAGGGCAGTCTTTCTGGCCCTGCAAGCTTTCTCTTAGTCAGTGCAGAACAAGGTGGTTCAGGTCAGGACAGACAACACCACCACCATGTTGTACATTAATAAGCAGGGAGGCACTCTGTCCATGGCCTTGTGCATGGAAGCCATGAAATTGTGGTCCTTAGCTTATTCTCTGCAGACTTCTCTGATAGTAGTCCACCTTACAGGGAAGGACAATGTGCTAGCAGATGCATGGAGCAGGATCTCCCAGGGCCATCACGAATGGTCCCGGGACCCTCCGGGTGTTGAAAGTGACTTTTTCAAGGTGGGGCACTCCAGAGATAGATGTCTTTGCAGTCCTAGACAATCACCAACTTCCTTTGTTTTGTTGCAGACCCCCAGTATTGGGCTCAGTCCCTCTGGATGCTCTGATTTTGAACTGGGAAGGTAAATTTCTATATGCCTTCCCTCCCTTTCCCTCTACTGTTCAAGGTTCTGGTCAAGGTAAGGTCACAACCTTGCAAAGTGATTCTGATTGCTCCAGGCTGGGCCAGGCAGCCTTGGTAACCCCTGTTGCTGTCCCTAGCAGTTCATCTTCCCCTGTCTTTTCCCAGGAATTACAAACCTGTTAACCTTCGCTCAGGGGAGGATTTGGCACCCCAATCTTCAGTCTCTCAATCTCAAGGCATGGCTCTTGAAGAGTTAGAGTATGCAGATTTGCATCTGTCCCAAGGGGTTCTGGATATTCTCAAAGCCTTTCAAAAGCCTGCCACCAGAAAAACTTACAACTCCAAATGGAAAAGATTCAGCATTTGATGTTCCAAGAAGCATATATCCCCAGACACTGCTGAATTGTCTATAATTCTGGATTATATGGTTCATCTTAATGGCCTAGGCCTCAGACCAGCTACTCTCAAAGTACACTTGTCAGCTGTTTCTGCTTTTCTGTCAGGGGGAAAGCCTTCCTCACTGTCATCTCACCCTGTATTCTGTAAATTTTTCAAGGGATTGCTTCATACCAATCCTCCCTTTAGGGATCCTACCCCTGCTTGGGATCTTAATGTTTGCATTGCTCAGCTTATGCAACCCCCTTTTGAGCCTTTGTCTTCAGCAGAGCTTAAGTACTTGACTTGGAAAACTGTGTTCCTGGTAGCTATTACCTCTGCCAGGCGTATCAGTGAATTGCAAGCTCTGTCAGTGGAGCCTAATTTTATCTCATTCCATAGAGATAAGGTGGTCTTTAGAACTAATAGGAGATTTTTACCTAAAGCGATTTCAGATTTTCATCTGAACCAATCTATGTCTCTCTCTATGTTCTTCACTGATCATTCTTCTTCAGGAGAAAGAAGTTTACACAGTTTGAATGTTAAAAGAGCCCTTAGTTACTACATTGAGTGTACTAAGGTTCACAGGTTTGACTCCCTTCAGTTGTTTCTCACTTATGGGGAAGTGGGTAAGGGCAAACCTGCCACTAAGAGAACTATTGCCAGGTGGATTGTCTCTTGTATTCAATTCTGCTATGAGAAGCTAGGCAAAATACCTCCCTCAAGCCTGAGGGCTCATTTGACTAGCGGTACAGCTGCTTCCCTGGCTGCGGCCAGGGATATTCCTTTGCTAGAGATATGTAAAGCAGCCACCTGGAAAACAGTCCATACATTTACCAAGCATTACTCCCTGGACATCAAGGCTGAGAGTGATGCTCGGTTTGGTACAGCAGTACTGCAGAGCCTATTCCCAAGGTAGGTTTGATTCCCTCCTCCATGGAGGTACTGCTTGGTAGTCTGCAATAGTCAGAATACAGCAAGACTTCATGTTGTTCAAAGAAAAAATTACTCACCTTAGTAATTATGTTTCTTCTAATGGAGTCTTGCTGTATTCTGACCTCCCTCCCTACCTCCCCTCTCAGAACCTGTTTTTGGGAAGTGGGCTGGCAGGTGCAGTGTTGCACCCCAGGGATGCATTTGGGTACTCCCTCCTTTTAGAGAGGGGGAGTGGGTTATATTATTAATTTAACAGTCTTAAGTTGTTCACTACCTGGTTTTTGATTTTGGATTTCTTGACTTGAGTCTTTTGGGGATCCAAAATATTTGGTTGCCATTTGACTAGTAAAAATGTTACAATTTCCACATAGTAGTTAGTTAGTATTAGCTCGTAAGAATCTGATAGTTGTGTTTCAAAGTGCAGCAGACAGAGGTTTGAACTGAGCTCGAGCTCAACGTTCTATGCTCTGCATAGAAAATTAACCCTCTACTCTTCGGGGCAGTTTGAGTGCTGGGGCTAACTGCAATAGTCAGAATACAGCAAGACTCCATTAGAAGAAACATAATTACTAAGGTGAGTAATTTTTTCTTATCTTCCAGTTTACAGTTTAAGTAAAGGCCCTTAAGGGTAATATTAATGGTGAAAGAAGAAAGAAATTATAACATATTTTTTTCCACAGTCATGTCCCACATATGTCCCCTATTACTGTGGACTGGCCCAGTACTTCTCTGAATTTTAGAAATTTGCTTGAGGTGGAAAGAGATTCAAAAAACTTTAGAATTTTGCCTTCAGGCTTATTGGCTCATACTCACAGCCGTCTTTTCGGTGGCAATGTATGAACTAGTGACTAAGAATGGTGTTCAGTTCTTCTGGAGGCAGAATTTCAATGGTTTGTTTTACTCCCATATTTCCCTGCAGAAACTAGTTTAGATTATTTATATCACAGTCTGTTTTTCTGAGGGTGTTGTCATTTCTGCTTAAATTGATGAATTGGTCTATGTTGTCAGTGTTTATATTATACTTTTTTCCAGTGAAGTTCTCCATGTTTTGCTATTTAGATGTTGATGCAGGGTAATCCGTTACCGTTGGATCTAAAAACGGCTCTTCATCTAGTTCAAACTGAGATCAGCTAAGGTACACCTCTTCTTGTACATTCATGGGTTTGGGATTTTTCTGTAGTTTTAATTTGTTTATTCTTTCTGTGTTAGGTTTCTGTGTAGACAGTGAAATTTTTAGATATTTTTCCATCATGGTGATTTACCAATGTAATGCTGTTTTATTTTTTACTTTTAGGTATGTCAAGAAGACGAGTGTTGCTAATGTTGCCTACCACATCTGTGTTCAAGCTTGAAATCTCAGGATGCTCAAAATGGGGATCAGCTGCTTTAACAGGTGTGTGTCATATATTGCTGTTGCTAGAGAAAACTAGTCCCAGCAGAGTAGGAAGTGATAGTGTTGTCACCACTGTGGAAATATCGGGTGCTGACATACAGACTTTGTATGTAAATGGTGATATCTTCCACAGTGTCTACATCAGCAGGCTTTATCTCACTCCAGTGAGAATACATGGTTTTTATTCTAAACAGTTACAACTCACCCACATTATATAAATAAATATATACACAGTGGCTTCCCCCAGGATGAAACTCACTTTTAAAGTACTCTGCAGTATGATGCAGCAGACCTACTGAATAAAGCAATGCAATTTCAAAGGCAATTAGTCCCTTTTGTCATGCGGGAAACTGTGACATTCACGTGATCCTGGCAGGGTCTAATTGCCATTGAAATTACATTGATTTATTCAGTAGTTCTGCAGCATTCTGCAAAGTGCTGCCAAATGCTGCAGGATGCCACTATACATATATATATATATATATATATATATGTGTGTATATATATCAATCAATCAATCAAAATTTATTTATAGTGCGCTTTTCAACATATCAAAGTGCAAGTACAAAACAACATCTTATATAATAAATAATAACATAAAAACAATAAAAAGCAGCTATAAACCTATTCAAATGCTAATTCAAATAGATAACTCTTCAGGGACACCTTAAATGATTCCATGGACAGGCACTCTCTAATCTGACGCAGTAGAGAATTCCACAGGGTTGGGGCCATAAAAGAAAAGGCTGTGGCCCCAGATGACTGAAGACGAACTCTGAGAATCTCTAGCAATCCCTCGTCAGCAGAGCGGAGTGGGTGGAGATGGCAGTAGGGTCGAAGGAGATCTTCCAAGTAGCCCGGTCCCTGACTGTGTAGGGTCTTATAGGTCAACAACGCGACCCCGAAGGTGATTCTCCACCGCACCGGCAGCCAGTGCAGTTCGCGCAGCACAGGAGTGATATGGCAAGTTCTTGGTAGCCCAGTCAACAACCTGGCTGCAGCATTCTGCACCAGCTGCAGGTGATGGAGATCCACTCCCGGCAACCCTAGATATAGAGCTATATAAACATATATACATCACATATCCACTGTGTCTCCTAATTTGCCTTTGCAGTGCATGTGAGCAGAACCAGTCTAAATTCTTTCATTGTGATTTGTATGTACATCCCATAATGCTTGGCATTATTGGGGGATGTGTTACTTTTCATTTCTTTGAAACCTGGACTTGTTGCCAATGCCCTTTCTAGGTAACCCTTGCCTCAGTGCATTTGTGTTGAGCATTTGTGTTGAGGTTCTATCTATCTGTCTGTCTGTCTGATCGATCGATCGATCGATCGATCAGTCTATCTATCTATCTATCTATCTATCTATCTATCTATCTATCTATCTATCTATCTATCTATCTAAGTTATCTATCTAATGTGCCATTCATCATTGCTTTGTTGGGTGGCCACACTTCTCCATTGTACTACGCATAGTCCTGTTGGATCAGGTTTTGTGTCAAGCGCACGTACATGTGGCAGGTGCAGTTATTGTTAATACAGCTGTACATGTCTCTTCTGTGGAAAGGGCCTGCATGGGTTTGGGCACTGCTGCTGGTTGTTACTGTGCTCCAGCAGTTCCACCAGCTGAGCAAGGCCCTGGCTAATGGATACAAGTGCCTGGGTCTGCTTCCATGTGGCTGTAAGGATGTCACTGTTGTGCATTTTCTGGACCATGCATATGGTAGTCAGTAGCCTGCTATGTCTCTGTGCTTCCAAAAATCACCTCACAGTGCTATTTATGGAACTGTATGTCCTAGCTACTGCCCATTCCAACAGGTCAGCAATAGTGCTTTAGAGGTCATCCAGTAGCTCCACATTATTGACTTCCACATCAATTATTTGCTCTATGTGTGGCATTATTTAAGCAATAATGTATGACAGGGTGTAATATATCATGGGATATCATCATGCCTCAGGTGGTTGGGTATGAGGCTGCAAGCCGGGTGCATCCAACACCCAAGAAGTGGCAATATCCTATGATATACCACACCCTGGAGTGCATTATTGCTATTATGAACTGGATGAAAAGTCTTATTAGTGAAAAATAAAAAAATAATTTAAAACCTTCTGAAAGTGCCTTTTGTGGGGGTTGGAGGAATATCTTTTGACAAAACAGTTCCTGAAGGCTCTGGGCAGCAAGTGGCACTATTATTAGTGGAGTTTGTTGGGGGGGGGGTGTAGCTGTGAAGTCTTTCTCATTCCCACAGCACTACTCCAGAATGTGAACTATGTTCTGTCCAAATTTGACCCGGTTCCCCTGTATGCTCTGGGACTGGATGAAGATGTATGTATTTATTTATTTTTTTTCTGCACAACCCGATCAGTGAGAAACGCATTGTCAAAGTAGACAGTTTCACTTTTAAGCTGCCAATTCATAAGTGATTGGAGTGGTTGTTGCTAGGTGAAGCCTTCGGCAGGCCTGTAGAACTGGTTTTTAAAAGAAAGATCTGCATAGTGTATTCTGATTTGCAGTCTTTTCATTTTCTTTTTTGTTTTGAGGAGTGATTGGAGCGGCGACTTATTCCATCCCACCCAATATCATGAGCAGTTATTGCTGGCTTGTTCAGAAAGCAGGTGTTTCATTCCTGTAAGCACATGCAGCATACTTTTGAGGATTTAGTGTCTTTTTTTCTGGCTTTGTACAATGACCGTCTCGCGGTCTTACTTGCTGCAGACTGTGACAACCATTTGTGGTGGCCTTGTGTGTGTAGCAGACTAAGGGAAGTAGTTAACAGTGCAATTGGATGGATCTGGTTTGGGTGAGAAGGCTGGTGGCCAGAAGCTTTTTGAAGCCATGAGTATGTAGTGGGATATCATCATGGCTTCAAAAACCTCTTGGCCAGTCAGCTTCCTCTGTATTTTGATCCAGTTCATAATGGGCTTTAATGTATGTGTTGCATGGCAGACACAGGTTGCCCTTTCCTGGTTGTTCTGGTATGGGAACAACCTCCTCTGTTCCCTTTGCACTTTGTTGAGTCTCAGGACCACATTTCTTATCATCATCAGTCTCACTGCTCTTGCGCCCTCTTCATCCACTTTCATGTTCTTCATTCTCCTTACTCCTGTCACTTCCCACCACACAATTTGTCACATCCAAGCACTCAGCAAGCAGAACTACAGCATCCAGCAGTTGTTTCAGCTTTTTTGCTGTTATGGTTATGTGTGCCATCTGTTCAGAGCTCTGCATGCATACTAGGCCTTGTATGTGCTCTCCATGTCCCATCTGTCCTAAAATGTCAGTTTGCACTGCATGCTGTGCACTAGGTGGTCTTGTACATGGCTTGCCATGCCTGTGTTATGTGGCATGTCATTGGTTCTGGGCAGCCTCAGACTTTACTGGTGCTGTGGGCATCCAGTGGTCCTCTTGTAGGGAATACTCATTTTTAGGAAAGGTAGCCACCTCATCTTCATCCAGGTCTTCATACAAGACAACCCAGTTGGCATGGAGCATCAATGCCGTGGTAGTGTTATGGATACCGTTGTGATACAGAACACCTCCCTCCCTGGCATGCCATCTTGTTCCTTCATTGCCTGACCCAAAGCTATTCTCCAGATCCTCCTCCTCAACATCATCATCATCCATTGGCCCATCATCGTCATCATCCATGTCCCCTCAGTTCTGGGCACTGGTTGTTGGCAGCACAGTTTTGCCTATAAGTCATGAAGTAGAAGGGAAAAGGTAATGTGTGCTTTCATAGTCAGCAGACAGATGATACAGCAGTATCATGTACATGGTCTTGCTCATGCAACAAACACTCAGATGTGTTCCCATGCACACACAGTTGTTTGCATGTCGCTAACCTTTCCTCCTTTGGAACTTCAGCAGTGTATCCAGGCCATCATCACCCTCCACAGCAACTTAGGAGATGTTCCTTGTGACGAGTTGCTCATGCAGTGTCAGTGGGCTTACCAGGTTCTGCTTCCACCATTTCCCAGGGAGGCATGCTTTCTCATGCCAGCTTGTCCTTCACACACCACTTGATGTCACTGTAGCATTTCTGCTGGGATTGTTTAGTATGGTTGGCCATAGCAAGTGCATTCCCCTGCCTCTGGACCACCAGCCATGCTGCCTGTCTGGCTAATTTTATACCACATCCACCTCCAGTGCTGAACAGTAGATTAGCCTGTGCTTCTGCAAGTGTCAAGAGCAGCTCCATCTCTTCCTCTGGTTAGTTCTTCTTTCTGGAGAGCTTTTGATTCTGTGCGATCATGCGGTTATTCTCTCTGCATCTGTGTAGTGTATGAGAAGAAAAATCCTCAGCTCCACACACGCGTGCCAAGTAGTAGTCTAAATCCAAAAAAATACAGAAACAACGGCACCTTAGGTCTACGTGAAAAGTTTATTGAGCAAACAATCGCAAGGCCACCCATGCAGTACAGGCTCCAAACCTCAACTAGTTTCGTACTACATGTGCATCATCACATAACAGATACCCTGAGGCAGATGGGGATCTAGGGATTGCAGTTCCTTGTAGACCTTGGATACCGAATGTAGCTGATCAGCTATCCGTAGGAGGGAGGATAGTTTCACTTTAGGAGGGACAGGTCCAGGTGGCTTTTTCGTACAGGAAGCCACTGCTTGTTAAACATGCCAGTATTTAAAGGGGTTTCCAATTGAACAATGGGTGTCATGCTGAAATTGGGGATAAGGAAGAATTCTCCCATTGGGAGCAATATCTCCAAGCAGAGTTCCAATTAGAGGAGCCCAATATGTAGAAGAAATGGGCCGATTTTGAATTTGAAAGTGGGGGTTACCAAGCAGTGGCTGTTCCAGGGAACTATGCCAATCAAGACTCCAGTGTCGCTGCGTCTGATGTAAGGCTTTTAGGGACCATCCCATTGGATTTTTCCATAATTCATGGGGGATTAGCTTTGGGGAAGAGTAGATTAAAGCTGGTAGGGTGCAGGAGACTTTGAGGGCCAAAGACTTTTCGATATCCAACCAAAGGGTACTATATGACCCCAAGTCTCCTGAGCCCGGTGTACGAACCCAATGTACCAGTTTGCTAATATGAATTGCTCCATAGTATGTGAAGAAACACGGGAGGGAGAGACCACCATATAATTTTGGTGCGTGAGCTTGAAGTAAGATCTTCTGACTCCCTTCCCTTTCCAAAGATATTGAGTTAACAGTTTTTGAAGGTTAAAAAAACAGGATTTAGGGAAGAATAAACCCAACATACTTAAGGGATAAATAATCTGGGGTAACAGGTTCATTTTAATAGTTCTGATCCTACTCCGCAAAGAAATTGGTAATGCACCCCATCTTTCCAGGTCTGTTTTTATTATGGTTAGCAGTTGTAAAAATGATGTTTAACTGTTGTAGAAATCTCCATAGAGACTTTAATGCCCAGGTAAGTCAAGGGCTTCGATTCCCAAGTTAGGCCATATTCTTCTATGTCCAATGGTAATAGTCTCCCATTTAGAGGAAAAATGTTAGTTTTGGAAAGGTTAAGCTTATAATAGGAGACCTTTGAAAACTAGCTAATTTCTTATAGTAAAATCGGTATACCAGCCACGGGGTGTTCCATGTACAGCAACAGATCATCAGCATAGGCTGATAAAAGATGCTGCTTCTTCCCCACAGTTATTCCATGAAGATTTTAGGAAGAGAGTAGTATCTGAATCAAAGGCTCTAGGTAAAGGTTAAAAAGGAGAGGGGAAAGGGGACATCCCTGTCTGGTGCCACGATACAATGGGAATGAATAAGAAAGGAAACCATTGCACCAGACACGGGCTGTTGGGGAAACATATAATAACCTAATCCATTTTCATAGGTTCACATAGGTTCATAGGTCAGTACAAGCTTGGGGAACTAGCCCATAATGAACTCGCCATCCTTAGCCTGGATGGAAATCATATTTACTATCACCCATATGAAGATCAAGCTTTTTTTTGAATAACTGAAAAGTACTACTATATACCACTTCAAATGGTAGTGAATTCCAGATCGGCACTATGAACCTATGAACCTATAACCCATTTTGTAAACTCTGGTGGGAGACCAAAGCTTGATAGGGTGGCAAAGAGAAAATCCCAAGAAACTCAGTCAAAGGCTTTTTCCATGTCTAATGCTACAAGAGCCACAGGGACATCTGAGTTCTTGGTTAAGGTTAGGAGGTGAAATAATCGGCGCATATGGTCACTAGAGGATCTACCTGACATAAAACCAACCTGCTCAACACTAATGAGCTTACCCATCAGGGGTCCCAATTGGTTGGCGAGTATCTTGGCCAGTATTTTTATATCAACATTAAGTAATGATATAGGATGGTAATTTTCTGGATAGTGGGAGTCTCAGCCTGGTTTTGGGATAAGGGTAATTGGAGTTTCTAGGAAACTATGGTCAGAAAATCCATTTTCATACCATGAGTTAAAAACAGCTGTCAGGAGCGAAGAGAGCTCTGAGAGATAGGATTCATATAACTTGGTCAAGAGACCATCAGGCCCTGGAGATTTATCTGGAGGAAGTTGTTTAATTGCTTGTTCGATTTCCCATTCCTTAATGTGAAGCCCCAGTGAAGATGTTTCATTTGGGGATAGGGTAGGGAGGTCTACCAGGTCTAGATATTTCCCAATATCCCCTTCTGTTGCGATTTCTTCTCCAGGAACAGTATAAAGGGTCTGAAAGTATTGTCTAAAGCCGGAGCTTATTTCCCTTGGGTCTGTGATAATAGGACCATCACATGTTAGGTGTAGGCCAGGTATAAGCTGTGCAGCTTCAGCCTGTTTGATCCGAATGGCAAGCAATTTACCCGCCCTTTCACCAGATTCCAAGTATTTAATCTTGGTTCTTTTAAGAAAGAGTTCGGCTTTTTGAGACATGAGGTCCGAAAATTGGGCATGCAAAGTATGCAATTTAATCCAGTCGGCCTCCGACAAGCATCGACTGATATCATGTTCAAGGGACTTAACAGAGTCAAGTAGGCCTTTAATTTGGGACTTGAATTGTTTGGTTCTCGTAGGTGCTAGGCGGATGCATTCACCTCATAATCTACATTTCAAAGTTACCCAAACCATATCAATTCTACTAACTGACCCCAGGTTGGTATCCAGAAATTGGGAAACAAAGTCCTTGATATGATCCCTATAACTAGGGATTTGTAGTAGTTGATTATTTAAACATCAAAGGGAGTCCTGCCTGATTCCTGGACCTAGTAAATAGGTAAGGGAAACAGGGGAGTGATCCGATATAACCCAAGCATGAATATTTACATCTAGTATACCTGGCAGGATATGAGAACTAATCAACGAGTAATCTATTCTGGAGCAAGTACGATGAGAGGAAGAGAAAAAGGTACACTGCTTTTCACCTGGGTTTAAAATTGTCCATATGTCTATTAAATCTGCCCCATGCATAAGATCCTTTAAGGCTCTTTGCGCCGGAGAGGGACCAGACTTTTTAGTATCTGACCTATCCAATTGTAATTGGGGTGTAATGTTCCAATCCCCTTCCCAGAAATGTTGTTTTAGGTGGATTAGAAACCACTAAATCTAAAAGATGTGAAAAGAATTGAGGGGAGTCCAAATTTGGACCATAAATGGAGCCAATCAGAATCTGTTGGGAGTCTAATAGTCCCTTAAGTAGCAAGTAATGCCCATTGGTATCCCATGTTTCATTTTCCAATTTAAAGGGAACAGACTTGTTAATTAAGATAGCAACTCCCCCCGATTAGTGGATACACCCACTCCGTAAGCCTGTCCAACCCAGTTTTTACACAATAATTGGGTGTCTTCTCTCCTAAGATGGGTTTCTTGCAGACACACAACTCCAGCTTTGAGATGCAGTAAATGTTTTAAAATTATTTGTCTTTTACATCGATCTCGAGCACCCTTGATGTTCTAGCTCAAGATAGTGTAAATACCACACATTTGTTATTTAAGAGGTAGTAATCTAGTAGTCAAGAGAGGACCAACAATACCAAAATACAAGACACCTTAGTGCTTGGTAACCCCCTCGATCTAAGCATAAGATATATCAGTCTTCTCTTCCCACCCCAATCTTCCCCCCAAAACCCCCAAATTAACAGAACAGTATAATAATCTAATACTTTAATATCTATTCCCAGTTCTTTTAACTGCACTGGCATATTCATCCTGCCAGGTGATGTTATAATGCAGACTCACGAGCAGCTCCCCCCTCCCCCCACTCCCCGCTACACGTTAAACGAGTGATTTAATCAATATTTAGTACAAGCCTATAGAAATTGCACGCAAAACCAGAACATGTAATCAATTGTTAGTTGCATACCTCTATTCCCTGTGAGGCATGAAAACATTTGTTATGACTTATGGCTTCTGCTTACTAAAGAAAATAAGATATTTAGTCAAGATTAACCAGGGTTCTTTATAAGCACTAGAAAAAAAGGAAGAACAATTGTGTCCTATAAACCTGTGGAACAAACCGTCCTGTTTAAGTCACAGAAGCAAAATTAAAGGAAGATGTAAAGCAATATTAGATAAAGTTGTAACCCAGAGTCACCCAGATCGAGACAGAAAGTAAGTGGTCATTGTTCCTGGCATGGGTGATTTTTCAGTTGGAAACAGGGTTACCCATAGAGTTTCAATTGTAGGATTCTTGTTTCCAGGTGATGCGCAAGAGAGGCTAATTTCAAAATAAACCTCAAGGATCCAATTGATTTGCATCCGTTTTCGGGACCCAGGCATGGCGGTCCCAGTCAGACTAATCAAAGCATGTCCCAGTAAAACTGTTAACTCTGAAAGCTTCAGATATTATGCATTGCACTTTAAACCGACAATCAGCCTTTGTGCAGTAATTTAAAAAGGTCTGGTAGAACCTTCCTTAGTTTGAGTAAGGCTTGCTCCTGATTTTCATAGGTTAGCCATTGGTCATTAATTTTGACTTCCAGTATCGCAGGGTATTTCACCCTAAAAGGCTTCCAGCGGCTACCAATTTGGAAACAAGTGTTGTGTAGTTCTTGTCATTTTACTCGGACAGATTGTGGTAAGTTCTGAGGGATTCTGACTCTTTTGCCTTCCCTTTGTACCTCCTGAGGGGTCTTCACCTGAGCCATAATGTGTTGCTTATCTAAAAAGTTATGCAATTTGAAAATGAGAGGCCTGGGTGGTGAGCCGGGTGGTGATAATGTGCGAAGCCCCCCCAGTGAGCTCTCTCTCTATGACGTACATGGTGCCATTTAGGGAAGGACCTGCTACCTTTTCACAAAATTTTGGGACAAACTGTATTGGGGAGCTGCCTTCCTCTTTTTCAGGAATCCCAATAATGAGCAAGTTATTTCGTCAACTTCTCCCCTCCAGGTCTTCCAGCTTCTCCTCTAATTTTTCAAACCTCCGGGTGATAATGGCATGATTGAGCTCAGCCTTGTCTGACTTTTTCTCCAGGGATACGATTCTGGCTTTGGTGTCCCCAACTCTCATGGTAAGAGAGTCGATGGAGGTTTTGATGTGATGCAGCTCGTCCAATATGCCAGCAATTGATTCCTGCATTGGCCTCATAATTTCTAGGAATCTTTCCTCCGTTAATGCTGTAGGCCCCATTGTAGCTTTGCTAGATTGCTGTTTAGGCCGCTAAGAGGCTTTGTCTTTTTCAGGTGTTGGAGGAGGAGAGCGCCGCAGTGGCGCTTCACGCAAAAAAAGTCCATATTTTGGAGTCTGCAGATGCCAGATTTATATCAGACACAATTTCAGTAGATTAAAAAGTAAATCTTTGCTTGATTGTAGTGTTTAGTAGCGGGTATTAGTGAGGGAGGGATGGAGCAATGGGAGCTTGCTGCTTCTCGCTAGGCTGCCATCACGTGACGCGACAAGTGGTTTTTTAAAGTGTTGCAGAGTAACAAAGCACTGAAGAGGGATGCAGATGTGGAATCAGATTTGGAGTCTGCATTTAATGAGTATTCAGAATTCAGATTTTTGGCCATCAATACTGAAATATTAAGAACACAAATTCAGGAAAAAGCCCGGAATCCAACATATCTGATTCCAATGGACAGATTGCAAGCAACCCTAGTTGTGTCCATTTCACGCTTATCCAACAAGTCACAGCTATTTGTGAATGATGTTCACATGAATATTCTGGACATGGGATCAATTGTGTGCCCTGTTCCTTATCCTGGCAACTGTTTTGACTAGCATCTTTGGACACTGCAAGCTTCAGATGTAGAACTCTATCATATTTTACATGGATCCTCTTGTAAATACTGTCTACTATTGATTTAGACACAGTTCCAATTATTGTGGATGCATGTGGGTTCATTTTGGACACAGGCTGAGCAAATGTTCATTTCGGAGCTTTGTGAATCATGCCCATGGAGTCCATCTGACAGGCAGTTTTTTAAAGTATTTTTCCAATACCAGGAGACCATCCTGGTGTCAGTGGTGTTCATTTTATTTATTACCAGCATTCTCCGGTGGCTCAGTAGTGCCATGTTAAAGGTTAAACAAGCTCAATCCTGGCTAATACACAGAGATTTTATTACTGTAGCCCAGGCACCATGTTCCTCTGGGCTACTACAGCTGCCTGTTGACTACCACATAGGTGAAGGGGCCTGGGTTCTGTTGAGATGGTGATTGAGGGTTCTATCCCAGAATAGAAGTAGAATAGCATGGTGCCTCCACCAAGAGTAAGATAACAGTGGGCCAGGTGTTTGTTCAGTACAACCCCCTGGAATGCTGTACCTACCCACCTCCCCTTCCAGTCACCCTACACACTGAATACCACATTGTTTATCAATACTGTAAAACACACATACTTAGAGGCTATGGCTAATAATATGCTCACAACACAGTAATTTGACCAGAGGCAGCGAGGTGACTCTGACCTGGACTGTGGTGGACTAATACCAGACTGGTTTTGACCTGTGGAGTGAGGGAGGTTCTCCTGAACAGCCCATTCCCCCTGCAGGAGCACCGGAGCCCTCCTGCCCCAGACAGAGCAGTCAGAAGCAGGTAGCAGGCTCTCCTGAACAGCCCATTCCCCCTGCAGAAGCACCAGAACCCTCCTGCCCCAGATAGAGCAGCCAGAAGCACATAGGTAGTTACTGTGTTACAAGGAGACTTCGCTGATTTTACCTAGTAGCCTGCTGCCTCAGCTATTTGTACCTAAAGGGTTTTCCATCAGCTAAAGCACACTGATAGGCTTTGGGCACAGGACTGAGGTCTACACAGACCATCTCTGGGTGCTTATCCACAGTTTTACTTTAACTAGAGTCTGCCATATTTGCAAGCTTGTGGTGTTTACGTGTAGTAACTAGCTAGCGTTTGGGGGTCTGCTTTTGTTATTAATTGTTACTGGCTAGCGTTTTGGGGCTTAATCATTTATAACCATACATTTTCTTTAACTTCTTGCCTGTTGGTGGAAACTGCATTTCATTTTACTGTGCCCTGTACTGCTTGATGTTTTATGGGACTCTCTTCTTTCCCTTTGGACCCTGTCCGAGTGTCCTCAGGCACCATTCTATCTGTCCATTTTAGCCGTACATGCACAGTCACTAGCACCCCTCCCACTATGTGTCTCGTCTCCTTTGTCTGCCTACAATCTAACTCTAGTATCTTATATCTAGCAGGCTCTCCTGAATGGCCCATTCCCCCTGCAGGAGCACTGAAGCCCTCCGGCACAAGACGGAGCAGCCAGAAGCACAAAGATAGTTACTGTGTTAGCCCGTTGGTGCTGTGTGCCAACTCCCCTCCTTTCCCACACCACCACTACACCCAGCCTTGGTTGTCATTTCCTTTATGTGCTTTTCCTGTCACGTGACCAATCACGTGACACTGGGTTCTTTGTCTAACAGCTCTTTTTCCCATCTGCTCCCTATACTATCTGACCACTAGGAATCACTGTCTGCACCTACATTTCCTGCTCCCACCCAACCTTTTCTTCCCCACTACCTTGAATCGTCAGACCTGAAACTCACCCCAGCCCCCCCTGTTCACCTCCAGTACTCCACACCTCTAAGGTTTCTTTGAGTTGGACCATCCAGGATTTGGACTCTGCACCAGAGGCTGTGACACTAACCTCTACTCTATCTGGCAGCCTCAAGCATGTAACACCTTAATAAAACTTTTAACCTCTCAATTCAATTTCTCTATTCTCTGTCCACTCTCCCCCTGTAGTTATTAACACACTCTCTCCCTGTCCTTCCCATCTGCACTCTGCACCCACCATGTTAATCTTTCTCCTATTCCTGTTACATCTGGGCCCCCACCACATTTATCTCCCAGCCACCTCCCAACCATGATCCCCCCATCCACTTTACCCACACTCCATACATCAAATCTTTCAACCACCTTTGGCCCCATGACCAGTTTCATCCTAATGACCCTTATTCCCATTGCTCTTTTCCCCTGTCCCTCCAATGCCCCTGGTTTCACTCCTTTCGGTCACCTGCCATTACAACTAAATACTGCAGTTCAAAAAAACACAAGTCACTAACCCTTGTCTCAGTTTTCTCCAGGATCCTCCTCCTCCTCCTACTCCTCTCCAGTACCATCCATCCTAACCCCAGTCCAGTAAACCTCAGCACCCAAACCCCACAGCCCCTCCCCAATATGGAAAGAAACATTAGTATAGTTCACCTTAACATTCACAGTCTACCAGCTAAATTCAACACTTTTGAAGCCTGGGTGGCCTTGCATAACTTTGATGTTATCACCCTATCCGAAACCTGGCTTTCCCACAAAATCTTTGATGGGGAGATCAAGCTCAGTGACTACACCTATGTCAGAAAGTACAGACAGAATAAAAAAGGGGATGGTTGCATATTCTTCATCTCCAACAAATTCTCTTTCACTGAATACAATCCCAGCTCTGAGTTTGCCCTGCTGGAAACCCTCCTAATATACCTTTTCCTTGGCCCCAATAAAACCATCACCCTCACCACCACCTACCTCCCCCCAGGAACACGACAGTCTGACCTTGAGTCACTGCTGACCCTTAGGCACTCCCTCCCACTGAAAAGAGAGTGAAGCCTCCTTGGGGACTTTAACATAAACTGGGACTCCTCCCATGCCAATAATGCCAAATCCTGTATCGCAAATCTTGGTCCCCACCAGCTCATCTCCTTGCCCACTAGATCCAGTTACAAAACTGGCACTCAGACACTTATTGACCGGATCATCGCCTCTCACCCCTCACTGACTCAGGTGTCTTGTTGGACTGTATCAGTGATCACTGTGTCATATTTTGTTTATGGTCGGCCCGGCTACAACCCCGCTACCCCCAAAATTCATTTTCACCAGGAAAATAATCAACCAGAAAATTTAGCTGATAACCCACGATCTCAGCCTGGTTGACTGATCGTTCACTGAGGGGCCTGAAGACTGCGACGCAATCCTAGACAAATTCTCCAGGATCCTAGCCAGCATCTGTGACCGGCATGCTCCCCTTAAAAGAATCAGGGTCAGGGGTCATATTAATGAATGGGTCTCTCCCAATATCATCAAACTCATGAGAACCAGAACAAAGCATGGGCCCACTACCATGAGCACAGAGGCCCTGTCCAGCTATCCCTCTACAGGTCTCAGCGCAACAAGTACAAAACTGCTGTAAGAAAAGCAAAAGTCAACTTTTTGCATGAAAAACAACTCTGTGGTTCCTCAAACCCCCATCAGCTCTGGGGAACCCTTAACTTGCTACTTGGCAAGTCCACAATTCAGATCCCATCACATTGCACCATGGTGACATTCAGAGGAATGACCCCACTGAAGTAGCAAACATTTTCAACACCTTTTTCGGCAACCTCAATAAATACAAACCTTTCACCTCCTGTCCCATGCCCGCCTCTCCCCTCCACCACCCTCCAGCCTAAACCCTTAAGGCAGGCTTTTCTCTGATTTCTACCTTAAGGATCTAAGACCTGCCGACACCAAAAAGCTCATCCTTAGGAACAACCCCAAATCCAGTAAAGGTCGTGACGGCATTGACTACAAAATTCTTAAACTCTCCATCAATGCCTTGGCTGTCCCCATCACCAACCTTCTAAACCACTCCCTCTGCACTGGCTATTTCCATAACACTTGGAAAACCACCATCATCAGACCCTTATTCAAGTCCGGTTCTAGAAATGAAGTTGGTAAGTACCGTCCTATTTCCTACCTTGCCTCCCCCTTTCAAAAATCATCGAGAAGGTCATACTCACTACTTACCTTGAATCCAACAACTTTCTCTCTAGTGCCCAACATGGTTTCAGATTCAGGCACAGCACTGAAACAGCCCTAGTTAGGTTCACCAGCGATATCATTAATGCCAATGAAAAAGGCCAGTACACCGGTTCCATATTTGTTGACCTTATCAAGATGTTCAACCTTGTGGACCACACCCTCTCCTAAACACCCTTAAAGGGCTACATCTTTCAGAAAATGCCATAAAATGGTTCAGTAGCTACATCTCCGAGAGATCCCACAAGACCCAAATTGAAAGCCATTTCTCCTCAGAATGTACAGTTAAATACGGGGTCCCCCAGGGATCGATTCTCGGCCCTCTTCTTTTCTCACTCTTTATAAACAACCTCCCCTCCATATGCCACTCCTCCCAACTTATCCTCTATGCCGATGACACAGGTCTTTTCTGCAGCTACAAAATCCCTGCCAAGATGTTCCAGAATTTGCAGTCCGATTTCTCGAAGTTGCACTCCTGGTTCTCTGGAAATGGCTTGGTCCTCAATTCCAAGAAGACCAAGCTCACGATCTTCTAGAGGCCCAGGAAAGCCCCAGCCCCTGGTTTTAAACTACTCAACAATTTGGGCAACCTCATCGAACAAGTGACATAATTCAAATACCTAGGTCTCCACCTTGACCCCTGCCTCTCCTTCAATCTCCACGTTAGTAACCTCATAAAGAAGGTCCATGTCAGGCTTGGTCTTCTCTACAGGATCAGAAAGTTCCTCATCCCTGCTTCCAGACTTCACCTTTCTAGCTCTCTACTCCTGCCTCTTATTGACTATGGATCCATTGTTTTCTCTCCTCCCTCCACATCCACTCTCTTCTCCAAACTCAGAACCACATACAACAGCATAGCTCGTTTCGTCACTGGTCTCGCCTGGAAAACACACTACTGCTCACTCTAGTCCTCCCTCAGCTGGCCCACTCTTGAAGGGAGGTTCCATCTAAAGTTGCTGTCCTTCCTCCACAAGATACACCTCAATATTCTTCCCCCTAGTGTTAACTCCTTATTCACATTTGCAGCCCCAGGACAACTGACCAGAGGTGCCTCCAGTCTGGTTTTTGACACTCCTTTCTGCAGGACCAATCAGGCCCAGAACTCTATCACCTTCTGGGGAATAAAGCTCTACAACAAACTACCCCCTGAAATTCGGGCCTGTGGGTCTGTGTACTACTTCATCTCAGCCATCAAGGATTACCTGCTCTTATTGTCCAACTACTACTGCCCTGATAGGCCTCCCCGGCCCACCCACTAAAATCCCAACGGCATGCGGTCCTCCACATGACCTGCACTTCTCTCCCCACCTTGTGCACTAAAATCTTTTCTGGACCTGTTACAACAGCCAGCCCCCCCATTACCCCTGAAATGGACCCCTTCACCCCAGCTGCGCATCACTAACCCACTATTCTACCCTCTGCTTTCCATGGGTCTGCTCAGTTAATCTCTTTCAGCAATTTATGTCATGTAAAAATTATTGTACTCTGTTTGACATCTGTTTGACCCTTGTACATTGCCCACTCCTTTAAATATGATATTTATAATTTGTACTTGCTAGCTCATTGTACCTTTAACTCTGTAAATATATTGTATTTATCATGTCTGTCTGCTCTAAGTATTCAAATTGTCTCTGAAACTGTTTATCTGTTGTATTCCAACACTGGACGTTTGTGAAAATGGGCATTTTTGCTCACATACTTTCCAGTGTACAAATAAAAATTGATTGATTGATTGATTGAAAAGTGCCAAAAACAAAACACAGTTTTATTTTCAGGGGTTGGGCTTGGGAAGGGGTACCTGGACAAAGGATTGCTGTTAGGGAGAGAGAGAGAAAAAAAAAGGTTAATGGGGTTAACAGGGCCCATAGGCCAGAACATCCACAATGCCCACCCCAATGGTACCAGTGCAAACCCCCTATGTCCTGGCTGTCCTGACTGGATACTCGGATTTAACACAGGCCTGCTAGATGTGATGGGTTGGATGGCATTGGGGCCCTTGGAGTAGTCCTTTCTAAAATGCTAGCAGCTTTAAATTTACTCCCTTTTGGCAGGGCAAGCCCTGGGTTACTCACGGAATTCGGCTCCTGGCACAGAAGGTTTGGGAAATCCATGAACAATCGCTACAAGGAGCAACAAGCAAATGGGCAGTGAATACTGGGCTGGACGATGAAGCAATAGCTATCAGCTGGTCAACCTGGGACTTGCTGGAAGAGTCTTGCAGTTTGTCACCTTCTGGCTTGCTTGAAGAGTCTTGCAGCATGTCACCTTCAGCCCACTAAGCAGGCCAGATTACAGATCCCAAACGCAAGGCCTTCCAGGCCTCAAGGAACCCAGACCCAGGAGTGACCCCATGGTTCGGCTCCCCTAATGGGTCCAGAATGCCCTAGCACTCAGGCATGCACCAGTGGCCCCCTGCAGTGCAGTCTGCCTCACTCAATAGGAAGCTGCAGTTTCCCTACCTGGCTCCAAGTTACAGCTATGAAGATTTGTAGTTTTTGCATTTCTCCTGAGTGAGAACAAATAGCTCCAATGTGCAGCAACAAGTTCTCCAACTTCCACCTTGCCAGTAGCTTTTGGCTAGTGGCTTGCAGTCTCTGGATTTGAACTCCACCTTTCCATAGCTGGTTTTCAGCAAAACAACAGGCTCCCAAACTCTGGATACCAGCAAACCTTTGTCCCTTCAGTGTCCTCAGATCCAGGCTGAGTGCCAACTTTAGATCGGGCACACACAGTTCCAAACCACCCTTTTCACTGGCTCAGGGATGTTTCCAAACTGATGCAGGCTCACTGCAAAACACTGAATCTCCAAACTACCAGGAGCTTTCACCAAATGCCTTGAACATTTAGCTGCAACACCACAATTCTTTCAGCCAGAGAAACTTTCTTTTTCCGATTCTCAGACAACCGACCAATTAAGTCCTGCAAAAGGCCTCCTGTCTTTCCAACACACAGCCTGAGCCTTTCTTGACTCGATCAGAGCCCAGACCAGACTGCCCAAACTGCCCAAAGTTCCTGGGGTTTCACATGAAAATCCCCGGCTTCTGATTGGTTAGATCCTGCTGACAATCACAAATAGTAATAGTCATTAATCCATTTCGATTATTGATTGGTAAATGGGTTTTGGCACCTGGAATAAGGTTCACACCTCTCCCATCAAGCAGTTCACCAGTCTTTGGGTGCCCAAGAGGCTGATTGGCTGTTTTCAGTGATCATAGTGTCATAGATGGCTGCCTTTGTACACAGTACCATTCAGTCTACACACAGCCCCCACTTTAGAGTGTCTTTGCAGCCAAATAAAGCAGTCTGAACATATATTTTCCCCATGGTCCTATGACTGCCTTTACTGTCTGACATCTGACTGCTGAACTAGGCTTAAGAACAGTTCAGATCACCTGTAGCTAGCTCCGTTATCACAATCTCCCAGGAGCAGCCAGGAAGGTCCCCAGTCTGAGGAGCTTGACAGGGAGCTAGCGGGACAAATCAAAAAGGTATGTAGAAAAGGAAAGGTGGTCATCGTGGGGGATTTCAACTTGCCGGGGGTTGACTGGAGCATTTCGGTCACTTCCAGTGCTAGGGAACAAGTGCTCCTGGATGTGATCCAGGAGGGTCTCCTGACATAGCTGGTTACTGTACCCACTAGGCTAAAGAACACCTTAGATCTAGTATTGTCGAATGGGGAGGCAGTGGGGGGAAATAAAGGTAGAAGACCCACTATCTGACAGCGATCACCAAACAATGTGGTTTAATATCACGATGTGTGGGGAGCCAGAGAAATCAATTACCCGGGTGGTAAACTTCAGGGGGGGTGGACTTTGGGAGGATGTAGGAAGTACTGAAAGGGAAACTGGAGGGCACAAGGCATGAGATGGACGTGGAGCTGAAATGGGATATTATTAAATGGGGTTTAAAGAGGCAACAGAAGCCAGCATCAAGGCACAGAGTAAGAGAAGCAGAGCAAGAAAACCATGCTGGTTGAACAGCGAAGTTGTGGAAGTGGTGAGGGCAAAACGAGTGGCTCACCAGAGGTTTAGGAGGACAGGGAAGGAAGTGGACAGGGAGGAATATGCAAGATGGTCCAGGGAGGTGACCAGAAAAGTGAGAGAAACCAAGGCCCAGAGGGAGCTGAGATTAGCACAGGGAATTAATGGGGGAGAAAGACTTCTTCAGATACGTCAGGGAGAAAAGAAAGTGCAAGGAAACAATAGTGAGGATAAAAAGGGGTGGAGAGAGGACGGAAAAGGGGGAGGAGCAGGCAGAAGCACTGAATGAATATTTTTGTTCCTTGTTCACAGAAGAAAAGGGGGGACTGCTACCAGCATGGGCGGGGAAGGTGGAGACAGGAGGAGAGGAGGCAACAGATGGAAGAGTTGAGGCAAGTAGAGTCCTAGAGGGACTGAGGGCTCTGAAGGTAGACAAGGCACCAGGGCAGGATGGTATCCACCCCAGGGTGCTGAGGGAGATGGCGGAGGTGTTCGCTGAGCCGCTGGCAGATCTGTACAGCACCTCCCTGGAGTCATGATGTGTGCCACTGGACTGGAAGATGGCACATGTAGCGCCATTACACAAGAGTGGGCCAAGGGATAAATCGGGTAATTATCGTCCGGTAAGTCTCACCTCCATAGTGTGCAAACTCATGGAAACGATACTAAAGGAAAGACTGGTGTCGTATCTGGAGGACAATGGCCTCCAGGATATGAGGCAGCATGGGTTTGTTTCAGGGAAGTCTTGTCAAACCAACTTGATACAATATTATGACTGGGTGACAGGTGAACTGGATATGGGTCATGCGGTGGATGTTCTTTGCTTGGACTTCAGCAAGGCCTTCGATTCGGTGCCTCATGGGCGGCTAGGGGAGAAACTAACTGGTGTAGGAGTAGGGGCAAAAATGATAAACTGGATTACAAGCTGGCTGAGTGGGAGGCTGCAACAGGTAGTAGTGAGAGGGGAGCTCTCAACTCCAAGGCCTGTGATGAGTGGGGTGCTACAGGGCTCTGTGTTGGGGCCAGTATTGTTTGGCCTCTTCATATCACACATTGGACATGGGGTGGTGAACAAGGTAAGTCTGTTTGCTGACGACACCAAAATCGGAGCAGTGGTGGATGGAGAGGAGGGGTGGAAGCAGCTGCAGGGGGACCTAAGAAAGCTAGAGGAGTGGTCAGAGAGGTGGCAGCTAGGGTTCAATGCAAAGAAGTGTAAGGTTATGCACTTTGGCAGGAAGAACCCAAGGAGAGAATACTGGCTGGGGGGGTTAAGCTGGGGATCACAGAGGAGGAGAAGGACCTTGGGGTAATGATAACAGGGACCATGAACAACACTGCCCAGTGCAGGAGAGCGGCTGCAAAAGCAAACAAAATGCTGGGGTGCATAACGAGGGAGTTTTCATCCAGGCGAAGTGAAGTGATCTTGCCCAGCTACAGATCACTGGTAAGGCCGCACTTGGAGTATTGTGTGCAGTTTTGGAGGCCATACCTAAAGCGTGATATCAGGCTGCTGGAGCGGGTGCAGAGGAGGGCAACAAAGATTATATGTGGAATGGAGGGAAGAGACTATGACAGCGGGCTGGGAGACCTCAATATGTACACCCTGGAGGATAGAAGGGATGGGGGGACATGGTAGAGACATTCAAGTATCTGAGGGGAATCAATAAGGATGGGGCAGATGGGGTCTTTAAGTTAAGGAGGGGGAGGGTCACCGGGGGCATGGACTAAGAATCGAGGGGGGAAGATTTAGGAGGGAGATAAGGAGAAGCTATTTCACAGAGAGGGTGGTAGCAAAATGGAATACCCTACCAGAATGGGTGGTATCATGTAAATCTGTGAACAGCTTCAAAAGGGCATGGGACAGGGAACAGGGGAGAATGAAGGTGGGGGGTGGCAGTGGGATGACAAAGGGGGGTTGGGGCAGCTGCAAACTACAGGTGTTGGCTGCACACTCGAGCAGGCTTAGATAGACCGGGTGGTCTGTTTCTGCTGGCACATTCTTATGTTCGTATTCATAGCCTTCTCAGTTTTATTCATACATGCCCCCGATTCTATGCGCTCATTGGTGCTCTTTATTAAAATATCGAAATCACCTCTGATGTGCCTCCCACAGGTGTTGGACCCCCAATTAACTTAATATCAGGGTCTGGACCACCAGGAAGGCCCTTACCAAACTGCCATAGTGGTAAGAAAACAGACAGGTGCCAGTGTGCAAGCGCACAGTCTGTTCTTGCTCTGGCCCTACATGGCTAAGAAAACACTAACAAGGCCATACTGAGACCTTGTGAGACAAACCAGGACTTGTACCAGCAACAGGAGGCAGTGGGAGAGACGGGAGCAGGAATGGGCCCCAGGGCAGCAAGGTAAGCCCCCACCCATGGGGGGGAGGGGTTACATTACATTTCTTACACATCTTTTTTTTTATTTTTTTCCTTAAATGTTTACAGGGTTGCACCTGGTGTGTGGCCAAAATCAAAATCAAATAGTTATAGTAGCAGTGCCCCCCCCCCCCAAGCTGCTTAAAAGCCTGCAATTCATACAAGTCAATTCAATTTTCTTACATGGTTTTCATTCTATCATTTTAACATTCACAGGGGTTCTTGGTCTCATTCAGCTGAATTACAATCAGCTTGAACACTGACAGCAAGGTGACCCACTCATCGGTCAAGAAACTACACTTTAAATTTTAACATGCCAAAATGAGCTGAGGACCCACCGCTTGTTCTCTTTCTTGTGTGGAAACCACTCTCTGGTTTCATCTTTTACATTTTGTGCTGTGGCCCATAAGAGGTTCACAGGTGACCACTGGGGGAGCTCACCAATAAGAGAAGGCCACACCTCTCCTGTTTGCAATGCAATGTTAAAGGTTTGGTAAGTTCAGCCCTGGCTAATAGACTGAGATTTCATCAAATTTCTTATATATCTTTCTTAAAATGTTTTAAATACTTACACAGGTGCACCTGGTGTGTGGCCAAAATCACAATCAAATGGTTATAGTACCAGTGCCCCACCCCAAAGCTGCTTGAAAGCCTGTAATTCATTCAAGTCCATTCAGTTTTCTTACATGCTTACTTAGTTTTCATTCCATAATTTTAATATTTGAATAGAAGGCTTTTAAGCAGTTTGGGGGGGAGGGCACTGGTACAATAGTATTGATATTGATTTTGCCACACCATGTGCGCCCCTGTAAACATAAAAAAAAAATGGTGAAAGATAATGTATAAGAGATGTGATAAAATATCAATGTATTTGCCAGCACTGAGCTTGTTAAGCCTTTAACACTGAATTGCAAACACGAGAGGTGTGGCATTCTCCTAACTAGTGAGCTTCTCAGTGGCCACCTCTGACCTCTTGTGGCCCACAGCACACTATACAAATATGAAGTCAGAGAGTGGTTTCTTTTCCACACAAGAAAGGCAGTGGTACTACAACTATTTGATTTTTGATGCTGAGCACACACCAAGTGCACCCCTGTAAGCATTTAAAACAAAATTTAAGAAAGAGGATTAACCCTTAGGCTGCCGACAGAACGTATAGGAATTCTGGACTGATATATCAGTCCATGGCCATGCAAAGGTTAAGAAATGTGATAAAATCTCTATTAGCTAGGGTTGAGCTTGCTAAACCTTTAACACTGCATTGCAAACAGGAGCACTCCCCAATGGTCACCTGTAAGCCTCTTATGTGCCGGCACACACTATATAAAAGCAGAAGCCATAGGGTTGCCACCTACTCATTTTTGATCCGGTTTTCTGGTGTGCTCTGTGGTTGTCCAGTTTTCCTTCCTCTTGCTCCAGTTTTTTTTCCTGTGGTGGCAGTGCCGGTGTGTGAGCAAGTCCTCCTCTATAGTACAACTGCGGCATCTCCTCAAATGAAACCTGCATGGTGGTGGTCCCAGTTCCTGAATTGATCATGCAGGCAGCTGCAGACTACAGGGACCATGCAGTAATGTCCACAACAAAAAGTTTCAAATCAAACCATGATACTACACTAAGTCAACTAACACACCTCCCTGCCCCAGTCCCACACTGCCTGCTGGATCATCATAAGTGCACTGCAGCAGCAGCCAGCACAGCACACAGCTCAAGCTCAGCTCACATGACCGGAGGAGGTAATGGCAAGTGGCGGGGTTAAGCATGGGGCTGTGTCTCAGCCACCAGCAGAATCAGGTCTGTGTCTCCTCTACTCATCCCTGCTGTATTCCACCAGAATAGACTGTCACAAGGCAAAATGAGTGGCAGCAGCCAGGCAGGCTATGAACTTTAAAACTCCCTCCTTCCTGGTTCCCAAGCAAACTTGCTTATGAGCTGGGTCTTCCGGCTACAAGCTGCATGACTGCATTTTAGAGTCAGATGCTGGCTTGTACAGCCAGCCAATAAGGAATAAAGAATTTCACAGTGGCAGAATGGGTGGCTGTGGTCTAGGCTTGGTAATGATTGGTCCTGTAGATAAGGACCAATCATATCACCTAGTTCACCCAACAATGCAGTGGGAAAAGCACAACAATTGAAGGCATCTCAGCTGCTTCCCTATAAAAACAGGGGATACAGCAAAAGCTCTCTACTGTTCAGAAGACTCAGTTCCCACATCCACACATCCAGGCATCAGAGACCCAGCCAGACTTCCACTGACTTGGAGGAGATTTCACTGGAGGAACCACTGCCAGCACTATTGCACAGAATATAGGGTAGACTCAGTCAGCACAGAGGAATAGCCAGCTACTGTAGAAAGCCTATAAGACAACTAAGCTGAAACTGCACAGCCTTACTACAGCAGCACCAGGAAACTTTTAAGGTAAGCTTACTGAATTCTGGCATAATAGTAAGGAGAATTTTTAAAATTATTTTATTATACTGATTTTTAGTTCAGGAATCTGTAGTAAGTCCAGAAAAGTTAGTGCAATGCTAAGTTTATTTAAAATAAGGAATTTTCTGTTTCTTTGTGGATAGTAGTTTTGCGATATTATAGACTAGACTTTAACTTAGGAAGGATATTTTCTTTTTAGTTTACTTGATTTTTCTATTTATTTTGAAGACTGAGATAAGAAGTGGAAGATTCTGAGTTTGAAAATAGTGCAATAAGAGTAAATGACATTTTATGTTTCTAGTTTGGTCTTATCAAGTCACTGGATGAGGTCATTTTTCTGGCTACTGTAGGGTGCACTGAGATGGTAAGGGTGCTTCTGCAGCAGCCCTCATGACACTTCATAGCTGGCTCTAAATACATCCATGTGGCATTGGGATCGGAGGCAATCATTGTGGAGGGGGTGATATTAGGGATGGGCTACCCATCAAGCAGATGGAGTGGGTAGGTCGGGTATCTGCATTTTTTTTTGCTGGGTACAGTAGTTTGGGTAATTTAGTATCCTAGCCGACATATCAGTGTGCTTCATGGGTCGGGTACTGTTGACATGGGTAACGGATTGGGTAATGGGTAATTGTTTTAAAAACAGGCATTACAGGCAGCCTGTGGGGTCCTGAGACTCTGAGATTGGAAATGGGCATGAAATGGTAGCCTGTGGGGTCCTGAAAGCAGAAGGGAGCACATGACACCAGCCTGACAATCCAATTGGTCAGTGTTGGTGTCTGTGTGCTCTGTCTGCTGTGTGAGATGCAGATAGAAGCAGACTTTCTCAGGAAAGGGAGGAATTGGCATCTGCTCTGCAGCCGCGGCAAAAGAAAAAAGTTTAAACCTAAAAAACCCAAATAAAGCAGTGAAAGCACAAAGTTTAGTCCAAAGGAGCAAGGTTGGGGACTAAAGGGGGAATAATTAGGGATCCAGTGCAGTGCTTGCAAGAAAAGGAGAAGGGAGTGGGGAGGCACTCGTTGCTGGCAGCAGCTGTTTAGGCAACATTTTACACACTGTCTGTTAGGTGCCCTGTCTGTGACATAGCTACTTTGTGCAGTATAGTGAAAGCCATTTAGTTTGTATTGAACACCGTCAGTTAGGTGCCCCACTCTCTGTCTGTGACATAGCTACTCAGTGTATCTCTGCAGCATTGTGAAAGTCATTTAGGCTGTACTAAACACTGTTTGTTAGGTGCCATGAGCCCTGTCTGTGACATAGCTACTCTGTGTGTCTCTGCAGTATAGTGAAAACCATTTAGGCTGTATATAGAATATTTACAAACTGTCTGTTAGGTGTACTGTGCCCTGTCTGTGACATATAGTTACTCTGTGTGTCTTGGCAGTATAGTGAAAGTCATTTAGGCTGAGTGTATACACACTGTCTGTTGTCAGGTGCCATGAGCCTTGTCTGCGACATATACTCTGTGTCTCTCTGCAGTATAGTAAAATCCATTTAGGCTGTATTACACACTGTCTATTAGGTGCCCTGAGCCCTGTCTGGGACATAGCTACTCTTGAGTGTCTTTGCAGTATAGCAAAAGCCATTTAGGCTGCATTATACAGTGTCTTTTAGGTGCCCCAAGCCCTGTCTGGGACGTACAGTAGCTAATCTGAGTGTCTCTGCAGTATAGCAAAAGCCATTTAGGCTGTATTACACAGTGTCTGTTATGTGCCCCGAGCCCTGTCTTTGACATAGCTAGTCTGTGTCTCTGTGCAGTATAGTGATAGCCATTTAGGCTGTAGTGTACACTGTTAGGTGCCCTGAGCCCTATCTGTGACATAGCTACTCTGTATGTCTTTACAGTTTATTGAAAGCCTTTTTGGCTGTATTACACACTGTCTGAATGCTAGGTGCCCTGAGCCCTGTCTGTGACATAGATACTCTGTGTGTCTCTGCAGTATAGTGAAAGCCATTTGGGCTGTATTACACTCTGTCTGTTGATGCCCCAAGCCCTGTCTGTGACATAACTACTCGGTGTCTCTGCAGTGTAGCAAAAGCCATTTAGGCTGTATTACACTGTCTGTTTGCCTGTTAGGTGCCCTGAGTCCTGTCATAGCTACACTATGTGTGATGTCTCTCTCTGGCATAGTGACAGACATGGATGCATCTACTATGTCTCGTATTTCCCAGACTAGATCTGCTAAAAGAAAGCAAAGTGCTGGTGAACGTGAAACTGAAAATTATGTGGACAATATGAATCCTAGCACTAATGAAGAACATAAAGAAAATAATAACAATAACATCACCAGGACTGGCACTAAATCTTCTCCTGAACCCAAAAGGCATGTTACCAATGAAATGATAGTAGAGTTTCAGAAAGAACTGACAGGAGTTACTCTTAGAGGTACTGAATGCTATATGTCACAGGAGACTTCCAGGTGCTGAAGCAGCATTCAAGGAGGGGGAGGCATCCTCCTCAAATAGAACCTCAGATGCTGAGGCAGCGAATGCTGGTAAAAATGGTGGTGGTAGTGGGGACTGGGAATGGGATAGCCCAGGCTATGTCCCACTTGATGATGTCATGTCAAGTTCTTCTGAATCTTGTGGCAATGAGGTGGTACCAGCTTCAATAAGGAGGTTGGAGAGGATGCCACTGTGAGGCATGAGAGGTAAGTGCAGAAACAAAACTTGTATGCTAATCGTAAGAATAAAAAGATGACAATGAATGAGAAAAATTCATGTGAACAAGGAAACGGCAGTATATGGAGTCATGTGATGACAGCCTTGGGGAAAGAGTGAGTCAGTTGTGCTCTGTCCTGATCTGGCATGAACTGTTGTTTTTTTCTTACATCCTTCTCTATATTTTTGCATCAGACATACAATTATAGCTTCCTTACCTCAGCGGTGCAATGTCGAGTGGAGACATGGACCAGAGTGCTCTAATTTATAGTCAAAACCCTCTCTCAAGCCAGAAGATTCATTCTGCACCATGGCTCTAGACCTGAAAAGGTCACGCTGCAGTAACTCGCTGGCCGCACCACCTCCTGCTGTTCCAAATACCCTCTCTCCAGAACAAGTATTTGGGGAACTTACCGAGATTAAAGCAGCAGTTTACATGATCCTTGAAGATCTAAAAATTATGAAGCCGGAACTCCAGGGTCTCATGCAAAGGATCTCCAATGCCGAAGAACACATCTCGTCTGTAGAGGATCACCAAGCACGCACTGAGCCAGACATTGTCTTCCTAAAGTGGTCTCTTTCTCAAATTGAAGATAAAGTGAAAGATTCAGAGGGGAGGAACTGCAAGAATAATCTGGTCCTGATCGGTCTCCAGGAAGGTGAGGAGGGGAGAAGCCAATTGATTTTTTACAGTGATTCCTTGTGAAAATTGTAGGCCCCTCTCCTAATGGCCCATTATGTTATTGAGCGAGCCCACCCATCATTGAGAGCTAAACCTGCACTGGAAGAGCCTCCAAGGCCCTTGATATTCAGACTGTTAAATTACCTTGATTTGGACCATATTTTCAAAACTACCCGCAATCTAACAGCAATTCAATGAGAAGGTACTAAACTCCATCTGGTTCAGGGCCTCACATTTAAGGTCGGGCAAGCTAGATCTGCTTATTGCCCCATTTTAGCAAAGTTATGAGCAGCGCAGATACGTCATCGTTCATTATACCCCACAAACCTTGAGGTGCATTTTAAAAGGGGCATCAGGAGATTTGATAGAGCCGAGCATGCTCTTCAGGAATTACCAGCCCTTTTCCCGGAACTGTTTTTCCAAAAAAATGGTGAACCGGTGAGCCCCTTTTAATTCTTCTCCTCAGCTGTGATGTGAGCCTTTAGTCGTATTCATTTAGTGTATCTGCACTTGTTTCCCAACGGAATGACATATGAGCTCAACCTGACAGCTTCCTGGCTTATTCTGTCAGGATGTACTATTCCATCTGAATGTGCGTGGATGAGGATCCATCTCATTGGGAATCTCCTTTGGACCTACACAAGATTTTGCTACTTGCATCTGGGGCCTGCTTTCTTACCCCTTGCTTTAGCCTCCAGACGTTGGTCAGATTGTGCCCAGTTTGTTCTGCAACTCAGTGATTTGTTTGCAGGTTATAACAGCTTGATCCCTCGGCTGTCTGACTAGATGCAAGTTCAGACTGTTGGACATTGCATTATAGCTTTGAAATGTACTTAGTGTTTTCATCTCACCATATTAGGGGCTACGGGAGCATTCTGTTTATTTGACTGGGACAGTGTCATTACCAGTCTCCCAGTTTTATAGCCCCTCCAAGTATTGCTTTTGTACATTCTACGTTTGTGCCCAGAGTAGTGACAGTGAAGTTTGCAATGACTTTTTTTAAAGTTGGAAGCTGCTTTTAAGTTTAATAATTTTGGCTCTGTGTTTTTTTTTTCAAGATTCCAGCAATTTTCTTTAGTTGTAATAATTTTATTCAGACTGCAGTATGTGTAGTATCAACCTTATTAGTTATAACATTAGAGATGCGTCATGATTTCAGAGCCAGTCTCATCTCGTTTTTGGTTGGGAATCAGATTGCATGCAGTTTAACCCTTTTTTTTGTTTGTTTAACAAATGTATCTTTTAGTTTCCATTGCACTTGGAGGGCACTTCTAATACTGTGAAACAGAGTCTTATTTGCATTTCATGATTGAAAATTTTGAGCTTGGGAGGCTGGGGGTTACCCCCTGTTCATGTTATTAGCTACATTGAGTAGGTAGTTTCTGATAATTCTGTGGTTGTCACAATACTATTTTTGAATTTATTAGGAGTTATTGTTCCATTCATAGATTAGTTTATTTTGCAGTTAGGCAGGAGATGTCTCCAAATATTGCAAGTGTTAAGCATATATTCTTTAATGCTACTACTAACCATTGCTAGACCCTTAAGGTCATCTTAGAATATGTTCGGTTCTATATGTTAGTTTTTTTTTTTCCTTGCTTACTCTGTATTAGCTGAAACACCTCAATAGGTCCCACATTTGATGGTTATGGCCTTAACTATATATTAATGTCCTTGCACTTTGTTTTCTATTTAGTGATTATCAATTAGCGGATATAGCTTGCTGGATTTCCTTCTTTTTATTTATGTTAATGCTAGGTAGGGGAGGGATTAATAAAGTTTAATCCTTTTGTGATTATAGTGCTGGATTACAATGGTAAACCCTGGGCTACCAGTGGGCCAGTTAGATAGGAGCAGGGGTTGGCCTGGGTTGGACCCCTTATTGAGTTATTGGGTTTATTATTTATTTATTTATTCTGGATTGTATTAGATTTTGCAGAGGATTTGTTTTTTTCCTTTTTGGGATAAGGGACTGGGGGAGGGTGTATCCATGTGTACCTAGCTCCCCAGCGAGACAGTGAGCCTGTCTGTCTTCTCACCAGTGTGTTACTTTTTGTTCATGTCAGGCTTCCTTAATATTATTTCTTGAAATATTAAGAGAGGGAGGGACAATAGGAAAAACTATGCTGTTCTCAAACATTAGTAGAATAATAGCCCTCACATAGTATTTCTCTAAGAGACTCACCTCCTGGAAAATCAGACCTCCAACTTAAGCAAACTTTGGGTGGCACAGGCGTATGGCTCTGGCAACAGCCCTCAGAAAAGAGGGATTGCCATTCTCTTAGAAAAATCCTTGCCATTTACCACCTTTAATACAGTGAGGGATTTGGAAGGTAAATACATTTTTTTACATGGAACCTTTGAGCATTTTGAACTGGTTCTTGGGGTGATTTATGGGCCCAACATAGACTCACCCTTGTTTTTCACCACCCTATTAACAGCGTTGGCACCATTTTCTCAGCTCCCCCTAATTTTGGGTGGTGATTGGAACTTGGTATTTGCCAATGATTTAGATAGGATCTATAAGAGAAGGGCAGGTCTTTTGCCTGCCCAGTGTGTGCTAAGGGAACTTATAGACTACCTGGGTCTCATCAACCCCTGGAGATTCTTGCATCCTCAAGATCAGGATTATTCTTTTTATTCGATTCAACACAAAGTATATTGCAGACTTGACTACTTTTTGTTTAGCCAATCTCTACTCCCCCTTTGGCTTAATTGCCAAACACTGCCCTGTGTCCTTTCTGACCATTCCCCAATTTTACTCATTCTAGATCCTCCCCATATGCAAACTTGAACATGATCCTGGTCATTAAACAATCTTCTTTTGAAGGATGCAGACATTGTCAGCAAATTTCATTCTTTCCTAGCTCAATCTATTCGAGAGAAACTCAACCAGCCTTTGCAGCCTGATGTGGTCTGGGGTCACTCAAAGCAGTTTGGCAAGGGGAATTGTTAAGAATAGCCTTGGTCCATAAACAGAAGATGAAGGCCCAAGCCGATGCTTGGTAGTCCAAAATTCACCACCTGGAAAAGGACCTCTCGTTGCAATCCCCTGATAACATCTATGTTGAATTGGCCCAACTTAGGGCAGAGTACTCATCTTATTTGTTAGATAAGGTTGATAAAGCTTCAGCAGATATGAAGGCTATGTACTGTACATAGGTCAAAGGAATAAGGCGGGGAGACTGCTGGCTCTTAGGTTACAGCAATGGGCAGCCTCCCACTGAGTGTCCTTTTTATCTAACCCCGCAACTGGTAAATGAACTAGTGACCCAAAGTAAATGACTAATCTATTTCAGGAATACTATCTAAACTTATATTCCACCCCTCCTTCTAATGCCTCTCTTAACATCATTCAGTGAGGATTCCTGGGCCTGGAAAATCTTTCACTACTGTCTGAAGACCAGTGCAACTCCTTGTTAGGCCCTATCACTGAACATGAGGTTAGAGAAGCCATTTCATCCCTTCCCCCTGACAAAGCTCTTGGCCTTGATGGTTCTCTCCCCTCTATTTTATAAAACCTTTTCCGAGGAACTCATTCCAGTCTTAACTCAGATCTTTTTAACTTCCTGGGTGAGTCCCCCCCCAAATGACTTAACCCTGTTAGAAGCTAAAATTACTCTCTTGCCTAAATCGGGGAGGGACCCTACAAAGGTTGAAAACTATCCGCCAATATAATTAATAAATGTTGATATGAAAATATATGCAAACATATCACCCAAACATCTGGCATGTGTGTGGACTTCTGTTTTGGGGAAGGCAGACTTTGTGGTAGGGCACATGTCTAGTGACCACTTTTGGAAGTTATTCCATACTATCTCTGCATCTGTGGAATCCAGTACTGATTCACTGCTGGTTTCCTGGATGCAGAGGAAGCTTCTGACCATGTCAACTGATCGGATCTATTTACTTTACTGAGGCAATATGGGCTCCCTGGAGAATTTATACGCAGAATGCAGGTCTTGTATACTATGCCAACAGAGCACATTCTGTGTAATAATGAGCTATCAGAGGCTTTTCCTTTAACAAGGGGAACTCATCAGGGCTGCCCCTATCTCCATATTTATTTAATCTTTATATTGAACCCTTTGCTCACAGAATTAATCTTTCCCAGGAAATAAGGGGGATTACAATTGGCGGTCACGAGTTAAAATTATCATCTTTTGAGGATGACATACTTCACATTTCCAATTGGCTGACTTCTCTACCTGCTGCCTTGTAACTTCTTTCACAATTCAGTATGTTCACTGGTTACAAGCTAAATTTGAGCAAAACAGTTGTCCACCTGTTGTTGTGCCACTCATTTGAGTAGGAAATTGAGGAATTAGGGCTAAAGTGGGAACCCAAGCTCTACCTTACTTAGGAATTCAGGTATCTAGAAACCTGTACCAGTTAAAGGCTTTAAATCTAGATCCCCTATTACAAACAATTGAACTGGACCTTAAACACTGGGAGCAGCTGCCACTATCACTGTGGGGTAGAACATCTATATTAAAAATGAACGTAATGCCCCATCTAATGTACCCCTTGAATGCTCTCAATGTTTTCTTTCCCAATGGCTGGTTTAAAAGGTTGCATTCTATCTGTTCCTCATTTTTTATGGCTTCATGGACTGCCCAGGAGAGCATATTTTAAATTTTGCAGACTCCGACAGATGGGCGGCCTTCAGATCCCTGACTTCTTTCTTTACTGTCTTTCCATGCATGGAGCCAAATATCTTTGGTGGTATGTTCCAACTGCTGACTGCTCCTTTTACCCAATATGGTTGCAAATTGAGAATAAGGTAGCTGACAGGTTTTGTGTTGCTCTTCCATCTCTGCTATTTGTCCCCTTTTCAAGTATCTCAATGGAACTAAAGAATTCACTTATAGGGTGGTCTATTAAAGCCCATGACAAATTGTGTAGACTACTAAATATTTCTTGTTTTAAAGATTTAGATCAACCTCTATATGGCAATCCTAACTTTTCCATTTCAGGTTCCCCGGTAACATGATCTCAGTGGAAAAACATGCCAGTTAATGTCACAGGAGATTTTGTTCGTAACTATAAATTTATTATCTTCTCTGAATTTCAGGCTAGTATATCATGTCCATCAGTGCTTTATTTTAGATTTTTGTAACTAAGTCACTGTGTTAAGGCCTTTTTAGGGTCAACGTGCCTGGTCAGATAAGGCGAGCAAACAATTTAAACTCTGGGCCACCTTATCAGCCAAGGACAAAGCCATTTCTTGGCTGTCTAGAGAGTTTGGAACACAGGTCTGGAACTTGGTCACTCCTGAGGCTTTCTATTGGAAGCAGATACTACAACTTAACTATACTGCTTCCTAATGGAAACAAATCTGGAGTGAAACATACCACTTAGTGAAACAAGATAGACTCAGATTGGTTCAGTTTTTTTTTTATTTAATATGCTTTATTGGTTTTTCTAAATACAATGCACACAACTAAAAACCACATACAAATACCACAACAGTTACATAACATAATACAATAATGAGAGAGAGATCACATACATACAGTACATAAACCCTCCCTCCCAAATCCAGTCCACCCCCCACCTTCCATTCCCTTGGCATCACCACTGAAATAAGCATCTAGAACAGAGGCCTTTCAACCATGCCCTCAGCATTATTAAAGGGTATATAAAGTATGTAACCTTTCCTATCTATCCTTTTACTGTGCCATATGGTTTTGGAGGCTTGCCATCAGCTTTTTCATCCTTAGATTGGACAATAGCTCTTGTAACCACTGTGCAGAAGTTATAATGTTGGAGTCTTTCCAGTGATGAAGCACAAGAGCTTTAAGGGAGAGGGCAATCAGGGACATGTTGTATCCCCGGTGGGTCACACCCACTCCTGCAAAGTCCCCAATTAAACATATCTCAGGAGTGAACAAGTCATTAATGCCCAGTAGGGGGTTCACCTTTTGCCTAATGGTCTCCCATAATGAAGCAATGGCAGGGCATTAACAGAAGATATGCAGCAAGGTACCCTCAGCCTGGTGACACCGCACACAGGATGGGGAGAGAAGTCTGCCCATTTTGTGTAACTTAACCTGGGTCAGGTACATGTCTTGAAGAATTGAGAACTGCATGATTTGAAGCCTATCTTGTGTAATATATGTATGACAAGACCTCCAAACCATCTCCCAATTGAAATTTCGGTTGGAAGATTTATCAGCTCAGTAAGCTGGTATCCCCTCTTTTAAGGGATATGCCGAGGAGTACAGTTCACAATATGTGTGAGAAACCAGGTGAGCTTGTTAAGCTAGCTTGGTTAGAGGGTAAAATATCTTATCAAACCTCCAGTCTTTTGTTAACAATAGTTTTTTGGCTATCTCCAGATGACAGACTTGAAATAGCTTAAAAACCCCACCAGAACAGATTGGTTCAGTTTAACATCATGCATACTTTGTACTGTTCTCCCACCAGACTCTACCAGATTGGCAAGTTAGCCTCCCCTTCTTGTGAATTTTGTGATGCCCAAGAGAGTACTCTTTTATATAAAATTTGTGACTGTCCACGGGCAAGTGCTCTCTAGACTATTGTAAGGAGGGTCTTCTGTCCCATTTTTTGGGGCACCTTTCTTATTTTTCTGAAGTGATTTGTCTTGTTGAAGATTATTTGGTTATTTCTAGTGTCCGAGACAAGACCTATTTAGCTCTAATCACTCTTGCCACTAAATTAGTATTACTAAGACATTGGAGAGAGGATTGGACTCCTACCTATTCAGAATGGCTTCAGGAATTTCTGTGTGTGTGTATAATGCAGAATGGGAAGTCTCCTTATCCAATTACAGGTGGCACAAGTTCCAGGCCTGTTGGACAACTTTATATGATTCTTAAAGGCTTTTGCTCCAACACAAATGTTCCTTCCTTCTTATGTGATTGAGTTAAGTTACATTTGGACATTGCAATTTTGACAGATATTACTACAATGATGGCCCTACTGGCCACATGGACAACATGGGTGGCTGGGGGGGGGTAGGGTTGTAGTTATTGGGTTTTGTTATATATGATTATACTGGTATATATGTAGGTATTTAACAAAGAATTCTTTCTGTTATGTTTCTTGACCAAATTGTTGGGGGTTTTTTGTGTGTTTTTCTTCCCTACTACTCTTTGTTATTTTCCTTGTTTGTTATGTATTGTCAATATGGTAATAAAATAAAGTTAATTGCAAAAAAAAGGAAGTGGCAGTATAGGGTTTTCTCCAGAACCCTTGACTGTACAAAAATTAGTGCCAGGCACCATAGTACAAAGCACAACAGATAAATTATTAGTGTGGAGTTTATTTTATTTTGACCTTGCAGACAACTCTTCAGCTATATTCAGCCTGTCAAAAAAGAGTGTCAGTTGTGGCGGCAAAGCAAGACATTTTGGAACATCAGTAATGATATGACATGCAAAGGTAAAACACCCAATTGAGTAGGGCAGGGCAAGGGACAGTGTAATTGGTATGGGAAGTAGTGGAGATGGTGGTGATGGTGTCCATAGTGACAAGGAACTTGAAGCAGGAACTGATACTGAATCATTTGGTGTGTCCTTGCAGTCTTCCCAGAGAAACATATACTGTTTTCTTCTGACACTACCAAGTACTGCAAAATACCATAAAAATACTCCACCTGAAAAAGGTGTGAAAAGTACAATCCCCCCAAAATTAAAAATATCTTATCACTCTTGTCACTTAACATTAAAAGAAAGTGTTGTGAGGACATCAACATTTACCTGCAAGCCTCCAACATGCCAGCAGTTAGAGCCACTGCAGAGCTGTTTGCCGATTGTCAGTTCCCTTTTGCTTTTGTTGTCCAGGAAGGTTTCCTCAAGTTCATGAAGCAGATTGAACCATGGTACACCATTCCCTATCAAACATATTTCTCACAGTTGTATGACTTGGCATGTAGTATGGTCACTAAACAGTTGAAACTCTCTGCAGTGAAGCAGGTTCACATAACCATGGATATATGGAACAGCAACCAAACAATTGACTACTTGACTATTATAGCTCATTGGGCAAGTTTACAGTCAGAAAGTAATAATTCCTGCTCTACCATAAGTAGTAGAAAGCAGGCTATATTATGTGTCACCACTTTTGAAGAAAACCACACTGCTGTGAATATTTTGAAGGAGCTGCAAAATCAATTCCAGAAATAGCTTACTCTGTACTCCTTATCTCCAGGGTTCATAATAGTATCAGATAATGGTGCCAGCATAGTCAAGGCTGTTATAGATGGCAGCTACCACCACATACCTTGTTTTGCACATTGTTTAAATCTTCTCATCCATAGTTTCTTCAAAGAAAACAGAAATGTTGAAAACCTGTTAAGTCATAGTAGGAAAATATGTGGACATTTCAGCAAATCTGTGAAAGCTCAAAAGATCCTGAAAGGGCTGCAGAGGTCAAACAACTTACCCTTGCTTACAAGGAAGCAGGAAGTTCCAACTTACCTGAATTCAACATTTTACATGTTGGAAAGGCTTCTTGAACAGAAAAAAACTGTACATGACTACATCATGCAGAATCAAATAGATAAAGTAGACATCATGTTCAGGTCCAGCAGCTGGACTCTGCTGGAATCTTTGACCACCTTATTGGAGCCATTTGAGGCTGCCACATGTGATGTCAGTGCAGACAGTACAACTCTGAGTCAAATTCTTCCTTGAATCAGATTTCTTCACATTTTCCTTGATGACATAAAGACTTTCAGTCAAAAGATGACACTACTGCTGTTATGCTGACAGACAAATTGAGTCAAATATTGTTGACTGATCAGAGAATAAATGTCATGTTTTAGAATGACACCTATGTGTTGGCTACATTGCTAGATCCCCTCTTTAAGTGGAATAATGAAGCTATCCTTCCTGCAGAGGGATACATTGAGTATTGGAGAGATCTCCTGCTAAACAAATGTGACATCACCCTACAAACACCATTATCTGATGTACAGCAGTCAAACTGCTGTACCATCAGAGAGCGCCTCTGGCACAGACAATAGCACATCTATCAGTTCTTCATAGTCTGTAGTCAGTGTCATCAGTGAGGGAAAGGACATATGCAGCTACTTGTTGGGCATCCTATGTACAAGTTGAGCCACAGCGTGGACGTGCATATGTGAGGTCCAGAAAGAGTTTTTTAAAGAGGGCTATCTACCTGTTTTCTAAAACTGTGATGTGCAGAACACACAAAAGGCTGAATAAGAAACAACATTGGCCACAATATGTCTAAGTGAACAAAATTGGCCTGTATATAGGAATAGAAGAATGTTTAAGAGGCACCTCCTGAGGAAGCCAATGACATATCGGTGAAACGTAGAGGATATGTGCCTATATTCATAATAAAGGAAATATACATAAATGTTCAAGAGGATCTGTCTACATGTGAATTCTTCTAATTTGCGCCCTTCATCTTTCCTTTCCCCTGAAGCTGTGGGGGAACCACTGATAGTTCATCCTATGTTCAGGATCAGAAAGGCAAATCACTTCTGAATCACCTGCAATAACATGGACTGGTATCCTGTAAAGAAAGTGCAGCAGGTTCATCTGCCAGACTGATAACTGTCTCATGCAGCAAAATGATTCTGGAGTACTTTACGGACCATACTGTGACTGGTATCGAGGAAGATTGATTACTCTATTGGAAACAAAAGAGAACAATATGGCCAGAGCTAACAAATCTTGCAATAATGTACTTCAGTTGTCCGTCTTCAAATGTATATTCAGAATACATCTTAAGTGCAGCTGGAGGAATAGTCAATGACCACAGAACACTGCTAAGTCCTGCAAATGTGGAATGGCTTACATTTCTCAAAGTGAATGCTGATAATTTCCCAATTGTCACAAACACTGATTTATGTGAGTCTGACCCTGAAAATGAACAGCAGCCTGCAAACAGTGATACTGAATTTAATGTCTAGGTTGTGTACAAAACAAATGGAACTATTATCACTGCCACAATAGCTGCATGTGCCACACTAGTACTACTCTTAGTTTTCTTTTGTCAGTCATCAGTTTATATTATGTAAGTTTGATTGATGCACACCATGGGTATATTTTTTTAAAAAACAGCAGCAAGTTCACTTAAAGCAGCTACACCTCTCGTACCTACCTCAGCAATGCCAGCCATGGATATCATTTTTGGTAACAGCAGCAGGCTCGTGAAGAGTAGCTGTGCCTCTTGTACCTACCTCAGCAATGCACATAATGGGTATTTTTTTTGAAACAGCATCAGGCTCACTAAAAGCAGCTGTGCCTCTCATACCTGCATCAGCAGTACCCACCATGGGTATAATGTTTGGAAACAGCAGCAGGCTCACTCAGAGCAGTTGCCCCTCTCATACCTACCTCAGCAATGCCTGCTATGGGTATAATTTTTGGAAATGGCAGCAGGTTCACTAAGAGCAGCTGCACCACTCATACCTGCCTTAGTAATGCCCACCGTGGGTATAATTTTTAAAAACAGCAGCAGGCTTGCAAAGAGAGCTGCACCTCTCATACCTGCCTCTGCAATTCCCACCATGGGTATACTTTTTGGAAACAGCAGCAGACTCACTCACAGCAGCTGGACCTCTTGTACCCACCTCAGAAATGCCCCCATGGTATAATGAATTGGGGCACCTAACAGACAGTGTAATTTCCCCCCCAAAACAGTTTTTACGTGATTTTTGTTATAGTCAGGGTCAGATAACTGAGTTGTAGAACAGATCAGGTAATGACTACCCAACCGTACCCAACTACTCAGTTTTCAACTGGGTTTTATCCTGGATACTTTTGGGGTACATACAGGTTGTCTTGGTGGTCTGGTATTTTAGTGTCCACCCATCCCTAGTCAAAATTGTATGTAATTGCATGCAGAGATACAACTTAATTTGTGGTTATGGTGCTATGTATAATGGTGGTGCAGCTGCTCTCCTCTCTAAGTGCCAGTTTTAAAGTGTTAGTGCTTACTCATGGACCACTATCAACAATACACACAAGTATTTGGAGCATACTAGTCACTAGATGAAGGAACTTGTGTGGCTGCCCAGATTCTTGTGTTTTATTCATTGCTGTACTGGGACTTGCTATATTAATAAAATGGAGTGACCTTAGTGACAGGGCACCAATTGAGAGTCAGAGAGAAGGTGTTACCAGTACAGACAATTTGCAAAAATTTCAAATGCATACCTAGAGTCTGAACTGACCGTCATTATGAGGAGGCATCCTTCATTTTCTCCCTCAAAACTGCTCTGTTCCTCATTTATCTCATGTCTAATGAGTTTATTTCCTGCAGAAAAGAGTTGTCCACATGGAGCTAGTGATGCAGACTTTTACCTTAGTTTGTACCACTGTTTCTCCAGATGGATGGTGTCCAGTTCAACAGTATCCTATAAGCACTCTGCCTATATGAACCAATGGCATAGTAACATGGTGGAGTGGTACCTGGGCATGGCATGTCATTTGCTGCAAATTGATTAATAATTGTAGTCTGACAGTGAACTGGCTGTAGTGGTATTTTACTGCAAATAATTACTATCATACTTAGAGATGGAATCAGATAGCATTTGGCTTTTTTTGTGGTCTAGCCACCTCCAGTAATCTGTATCCATGACTGTGTGAGATGGGTGGCACATTTCCCTTCTGCATGTGTGAGACATAGAGGCTCTGTCACAGCCTGCCACATTATGAAGTCAGTACTATCTAGGGGAGCATTAGTGGAAAGTGGTGACACCATGAAAAGATCCTCTTCAGTCTGCACTGGTCTAACAGAAAATAATAAATGTAAATTTATCATACCTACAGTTAGTAGTCGTGTGCACATCATCATCTTTTATAAGGTTGTTTCTAGGGAGTGCTTCTTAGAAACCATGAAACTTTTATTTTTGTTGTGTACATCATGGGCATTTGATTTATAGTGTTTTGAATTTTTGCCTTTGGCTTTTAGTTAACTGTTCAGTTCTGGTCATGTAGTTTGGGGAGTGGAAACAGCATGTTTTGCAGTCAGAATGAATGCTTATGACAAGAAAAGAGTACTGACTTCAGAGACAGAAAATGATGCCACCACCAGCAGTCCAGTGCCAGCAAAGAAGGCAAGGGGTTCTGCAACTACACTAAAGAGCTAGTGCATAAATATCCTTGGGTGCGGTCAGTGCTAGGCATGGACAGTTATGCCAAATACATTTCCTGTGGCACTACTTTTACAACTAAGTGGGATGGAGAAAATGCATTGAAAAATCACCAGAAAGCTGAGAAACACCAGCAAAGTGTGCAGGTGCAAAAAATGAACATGTTTATGACCAAATTCATCCTGCCACGGATTCAGGCAGCAGTGACCATGAAAGTTACAACTGCTGAGGTTGCATCAGTTTACCATGGAGTGCAGCACCACCATTCATACCTGTCAATGGATTGTGGAAGTAAACTGATAAAGAACATTTATTCTGACTCAGCAATTGTTTCAAAACCAAGCTGTTGGAAGATGAAGTCAGACTGCATTGTCAGAAATGTTTTGGCACCATATTCAGAGGAGCTATTTTTGAATGAATTGGGAACATTCATATTTTTCAGTGGCCTCCAATGCATCCAACAAAGGAAACAAAAGGAACAGAAGGATGTTCCATGTGGCAATTCAGTTCTTCCATGCAAAAAGTTGCATTCACACAAACATCTGGATTTATGTGAGGACCATGAAGAAATATGCAAAGCCATCTTCAAAAAAAAAATAACTTAGTGTTTCTTCAGAAAGGATTCCAGTTGCAACATCTCTCCAGCTATGCTGCAGACAACAATTCTGTGAATTACAGAAAACACCACTCCATCTTAAAAAACTTGAAAACAGAGATACCCCACATAATATCTACAAATTCTTTATGCCACATTATCCACAACTAAGTAAGGAATGCAAGCAAGGCTCTGTCACAGTTTAATATGGAGACTCTTGTTTTAAAAATGTACAGCAAGTTTCATGGATTTGCAATGTAGGCTCCAGCTCAGATAAATGTTTGCTTTTGTGGATCAAGATTGGAAGAAGATCCTGCAGCATGTAGTAACCAGGTGACTGTCATTTCTTCCTGCTGTCGCCAGGCTCATACAGGGTTGGCCAGCCATCAAAGGCTACTTCATAATGCAAGGGCCAGATGAATGTCATCATTTAATCTGGAAAGTTGTGAAGACCAATGAAGATGGATACATGACCCCAGTGATGTGTCAGAGCCAGAGTGCTACTTGCATTTCATGCACTATAAACTTCAAGTTTTCCACAAGTGTACTGCCCAGCTCGAAAGCAATTCATTAACAGCTCAAGCGGACTACTGCAAGATGCATCATCTGCATGTTAAATTGGAGAAGACACTCGAAGACAAGTGCTTTGGGTTCAAAGTAATTTCAATTGTAAAAAAAAGTATACATCAAATGTCAGAGAGTTTGCAAAGACTTGACTTGTTTTTATGTTTGGGCCCTGGCTTACCTCAACAAATGGTTCAGTTTTGATAATAGCCCCCTCAAGGTGATGCAGATATTCTCCCTACAACAGGAAATACCATGGGATGAACTACCTAATGGAGTGGAGGTGCAGAAACTACAGAATGGATGTGGACTTAATATAGATTTGATGTATTCAGACTTCACAACATTATGAACAACACTACCATTCTTACTTGAAATGAAGGACAAATCTGTTGCTAATAGATGGGTGGCATTTTTCAACAAAGCACTTGAGTGCAGGGTGTTGTGCAATATTGTGCTGTTTCTGTTGTCCATCTCTGCTAGCAACAGTTTCATGGAGCCTGTCTTTTCATTAATGGGAAATTTATGAATTGACAAGAGCAACAGAATGCTGGTATCCTTAATAAAAGCTGAACTTCAAGTCAAATTAAATTACAGCTTTACATGTGCAGAGTTCCACTCTTTTATTAAATCAAATTCTAAGCTTCATGAAGCAGCAAAGTCCAAGGCAAAATACAGTTTCAAACATAAATAATGTATAACTTCAATATTACTACAGCTGATGATTACCAGTTGTAGATATATACTTGTTCAGTTTTGACTGAGTATTTTCAGATATAGTACTGTATAGATGATTTGTGAATGATCTTCTAATAAAATTTTTTAATGATTTTCTACTTCCAAAGATTTCAAATGATTATGTTTAATTTCCAAAGATTTCTAATTTGTATTATATTTCCAGTGATTTGGTTCATGCCAGGAACATCATGGCTGAGACAGTACAAGACAAACATCATGGACAAATCCTCACGGTCCACAGTATCATGAGGCAGACAACAACACCAGGCCACTATGCCACTGGGGAAGCACACTGGAGACAAAGGAGCTGCACACAGCAACAGTGCAGAGGAACAGCACCAAGGCAACTCCGATGGGGGGATGATGTGCAGCATGGCCCCTGAGTGTTGGCATGAGGGCAGGCAACTGAGAGGAGCAAAGACGGACCACCACTTTGCTGCAACTGGACACCAAATGGAGGAGTGCACAAGATGGGATGCCACGGAGGTACCAGGTACAACAGTCACCTAAGGGCCAAAGGAACACAAGGCACACAGGAAGGTCCATAAGGTATGGGGGGAAGCAATGTGGGGGGGGCAAGATGCAAGAGGCCACACCAGCAGCTGTATAGGGGTATGCAGAGGTGGCACCACTGAGGCATACTGATGTAGGCAGGGGGGATAACATGCAACTGCAATGGGACATGCAGAGGGTGTACCACAGAGCTGGGCATACATGGCCATGTAGTGTGGCTGCGCCCCAGGGAACAGACACAATGCAGGACACACCGCAGGTGTCACACAACTGGCAAACCATCAGCAGTTCCCTGCTGCACCTGGTGGCCCCCCAGGGTGCAATACAGGGGAAGGGGGCATGCAACAATGCTGTGAAATCCTGCAAACAGGAGACGGAGACACCTGTGGCAGGGAGGGGCCTGACTGGCCAGGTGCTGTGCATTCCATGCACAGGGGTGGGCCTACAAAACACAGCCATGCACAGGCAAGAGTGGTCGTGTTTGTTCCTCTAGCTGTACCTGAGTGTGTAGTGTGTGAGTATGGACTGGACCCGCAGCAATGCCGCTCACATATGTGATGAGCCAGAAGGGCAAGACACTATTGCAGCATGATGGTTATGTGTACTACAAGGAGTGCACAACAGATGAGAGAACATATTGGAAGTACTGCGAGTACTACAGGGGTAAATGCTCCAGCAAAGTGCACACCACAGGGGAGCAGGTTGCCAAGGCTGTGAATACACACAACCATGTCTCAGATTGTGGTGCCATGTGTGTATGTGAGGCCATCAATGATATAAAGTAGCGGGCAATGCAATCACATGAAACACCGCACCAGGTAGTGGCAACCTGCAACACTGCCATACCAACAGCTTAGGGGGACAGAATGCCCAGTGTACACCTGCTGAAATGAAGTATCCACCGTGTCAGGAATGCTGCAAGCCAGCCATCAGCCCTGCCATCATTCCCTGTGTACATCATCGTCATGGAGGGGTACAGGCAGACACACAATAGTGCCCACTTCCTGCTGCATGACAGTGGAGGAGCTGCATGGACACTCACTACACTACAGACAGAAACCTGCAATGCCTGGCACAGTGCACCACCTGGTATGCTGATGGCACATTTAAGACTGCTCCACCTTACTTCTGCCAGCTGTACACCATTCATGGTGTACAGTACTGCACAGTGGTCCCATATGCATACCTCCTGCTGCTCAACAAGACCAGGGCCACATACATACAGGCATTCAATGCACTGAATGGACTGCAGGCAGGCCTGAAGCCAGCCACCATTGTGACATACTTTGAGCAGGCTGCCATCAAGGCATTCTCTGCAGTGTTCCCTGGTGCAACACAGCATGGCTGCTTCTTTCATCTGTGCCAAGCCCTATGGTGGAAGATCCAGGAGGTGCCAGAGGTGATGCAGTGTTACACGGTGGAGGAGGACTTCGCACTGCATGTCCATCTGCTGCCTATCCTGGCATTTGTGATCCCAGGGGAGGTTGCTACTGTGTTTGAGGTGCTGCACTCCTATGAGTTCTACAGCCAGCATGATGAGCTGCTAGCACCCATTTTGGACTACTTCAAGGACACATGGGTCAGTCACCCAATCCATGGTGGTGTCCGCAGGTGGCCCCTGTTTCCAGTAGAGCTCTGGAGCTGTTATGAGGCCAGCGGGTCCGGCACTACATGCACCAAAAATTCCATGGAGGGGTGGCACTATGCCTTCAGCACCCTAATAGGCACATGCCATCCATGTTTGTGGAAGTTTATCGATGCCCTGAAGACGGAGCAGTGGCTGAATGAGCTCAAGATTGAGCAGTGTGTTGCAGGCCAGTATGCGCCACAGGCACAGAAGAGGTACCATGATGCCACAGCATACATACAGCAGATAGTGGAAGATCATGGTATATGATGCACGTATGACTATTTATGCAGCATCACCCAAAATTTCCAGCTGCAGGTGTGACCGTGCAGGCACCTGTCCACCTGCCATTGTGCATTGACATTCACACCACAGTGCTGTACTTGTATGTGGATGGAATGTACCCATGGTACTGTGCTTGTGTGTGCTCCTGTGCTGTGATGTGACAGTTGTGCACTGTTGCCTGGAGCACCACAGTGTCAGTGTGCATGGGGCTGTTCAGCTGCTGTAGGGTGGCTGCCCAGATTCTTGTGTTTTATTCATTGCTGTACTTGGACTTGTATATAAACTATCCCAAGCCTGGAGGGAAGGTGACCTAGGCCTTGGATCCCCAGAGATGTCCTCCTCATAGGGTTTTTTTTCTCTCCTCCATTGCCTCAGGTCATACAGTAAAACAGTGAACTGTTGTTGGGGTGCCCTGTGACAGTGCTGTTGTTGTCTTGGGGTAACTATGCATCAGCTGTGTGTGGCACTGTTGTTGTCACCAAGGTGCTGGGGGCTGAGGATACTGTGCAGCTGCTGCAGGGGTGAGCCATGACTTCCAGGTTGTGGGAGGGTGTGGGTACCATACCACAGCTGGGGGGTGTCCCAGCTGTGGGGGATGTTGTGTTGCTGCTGCTGTGATGGGGGGTGCAGTATCCAATCTGAGAAGCTGTGGCCACTGTGACTGGGCTGTGAGAGGCTGGGGGGATGCCTGTGTGGGTCTGTCACCCATGCATTGCGGACTGTGCCCTATCCATGCCTGAGGATGTGTATGCTCCTCGGGGGTGGGTCCCTGTGTTATGGGTTGGGGGGGCTCTGCATGGGTACTGTGGCCAGGAAGATGCTATAGCTGTGCCTGTGTGTGTGGCTGTGCACCATCGCTGGGGTGGGGGCTGTGCACCACCTATATGTGTGTGTGCCCTGCTGTGTGTGTAGGCATCACCAGCCATGTACCCATGGTTGGTCTGGGGTGGGCCACATTGGTATCGTGGTGGTGGGGTGCACAGAGGGGTGGTACTGATGTCATGTCACTGGTATTGGAGGGCTGGTTATGGTTGGCACTGTGTGCTGTACTGTTTAGTGCACATTGTAATAAACTGTGTTGCATATATGCTTACCTGGCCTGCTGTCTCATTCCACTGTGGATATGCATGTGACCTTGGCACCTGCCTGTTGGCCCAGTCCACCATATCACATTTTGCTGTGTCCCACTGGTCCTTCCCTGCACATCCCCATGGCTGACCTCACCCCCATCCTGTGTGTTGTGTGTGTGTTGCTGGGGACTTGCTGGCTTGTGCTCCCAACCCCTTGCAATATGCTCCACCATCCACATGGTGTCCATGGTCTACCTGTTCTCCAGCAATTGCTCTGATGCACTGTCTCCATCTCTCGGCATTCTGTGTAGGGGTATCTCCCTGTGTGGGTGCCTGTGCCACTGGACTACCATGGTGGATGTCCGGTGGCCTACTTCCCCAGTGGTGGTTGCTCCCTGCCCTGTTCCATCTCATTGCACCCCTGTTCATGATCCTTTGCACTGGTGCCTGCTGCTGTGTGTTCCAGCGCAGTGTCTCCTTGTGGTGGGCATTTTGTGATACCTGTGTGTCATGTGGCCTGCATTGTTCTGGCATGCTACATTTTGTGCTGCCGATACTGTGGGTGCCACTGTTTCTGCCGCTTAATTTTTGTTCACTTTATTTTGTTCCGCAATGTTACTGACCAGAACCAGTGATTTTAACCTCTCCTATATCTACCTAATACAATGCACATTCTATGAGTGTTTCTGTATTCTATGATACCATGTACTGTATATTACAGTGACTGCTAAATAAATTTTGCACATATTTACTGAGATCGTTACTGGCTTTTTATTATAATATTATTTCACTGTCCTATGTAGTCAGTATAGTGTTATGCTTGTACAACTGTGTTAGTTTGGTTTGGGCCATTTGCACTCTCTGTTCCAGAGGAATTACCACTCTGTAGGGGTACAAAGGCAAGGAACCCTCTGAAAGGGTTCCACCCCTAGAGGTACCACGGGATGATTCCCATGGCTAAAGGAACCTTAGGAATTCCCCTAAGGAGAGAAGTGCTGCCACTGGAGGAGGAGGAGGGGAGGATGTGGGGCAAAGAAAAAATGATTCACAATGAGGCTGAGAGGAACTGTTTGTGTAGCTCAGGAAATGGGAGTGGCTGGCTGCATGGCCACTGAACTCCAGGCAAAAGCCTTTCCAATTCACTGTCCTATGCAGCCAGCATAGTGTTATGCTTGTGCAACTGTGTTAATTTGGTTTTGGCTGTTCGCACTCTCTATTCCAGAGGAATTACCACCCTGTAGGGGTACTAAAGGCAAGGAACCCTTAGAGATGGTTCCATCCCTAGAGGTACCATGGGACGATTCCTGTGGCTAAAGGTACCTTAGGAATCCCCAAAAGAAATGTAGTACAATCATATCCCAAAGAAGGAGGCAACACAAAGCATATGAGTAAGCAGTAACTGACATGTAATAGCAGTAACTGTGATGTAGTAGTAGAGAAGCATAGACAAGTTTGATAACGTAATGAGATGCTCAGTTTGATAACATAATGAAATGCACAGGTTTATGTAGCATGATACTAATGGTTTGTATTGTGATTAGGGGATCCTCTAAGAAGGGAGGGAATGGCAGGACATCCTCCACCTCCAGCCAACAGCGGAACCTACCTAAAGAAACTAGGAGACATTACCATGCTAACTAAGTGTTACTGCATAACCTGAGGCAATGGTGGAGAGGGAAAAAAACCCTATGAGGAGGACATCTCTGGGGATCCAAGGCCTAGATCGCCTTCTCTCCAAGCTTGGGATAGTTTATATTAGTGACGGCTCTGTAGCTGCAATTTGGAAAACCCAATTAAAGGGAGGTGGAAAATATTCCAGTTTGGAGGAAGGCTCTCACTCAAACCCTCTAGCGGGAACGTCGTGGAAGGTTGCAAAAAAACTCTGCAACAATACATGCAACCAAGGTGCAGGAGAAGAACAACAACTGCTGAGGCACTCACCTGGCCTATCCACCCTAAAATCAAACCAGGTGAACCAAAGGCAGTTCTAGAGGGACTGCGGTGAAGGTGCCTTGCTAGGGAAGCCACTAAAGTCAATGGCAAACCGTTATAGTGGAACACTACAGCCAAAGGAGGTAACTTTTTCCACCCTTCACTGCTAGTCTTAAATTCTACACCACCAGCATCTGCTGTCATGTAGCAGGCAGCTAAAGCCAAGCCCAGGGCAAGGACATTCCCAGCTATGGGCCAGGAGAGAAGGATCCCACCCCAAGCTGGACACACTTGAGATGTGGACTAAATGCAGAGTGAGACTGTCAGCTGCAGGAACCCTGCACCAGAATAGAATGGCTGGCATGCCCCAGAAACTGATTGAGCTGAAAAGCTGGTGAGCTGAATGAGCAAGGTGTGCTGAGATTGTAATGAGCATTGAGTGCTGAGACCTTGCAAGGTCGAATGCAGAATTGAGTGCAGCAGAATCCCAGAGGCTGAAGCCGAGGGGATGGCAGTAGGCATGAAGCAATGATTGTGTTAGCAAGTGTGGACCTGTATGTAGGTCAGTAAACAGTAGTAGTGATAGGTGGACCTGCACAAAGGTCTGCATAACATATAGCAATGAAACAGCCCTGAACTGTGGGCATGCCAGCCAAACATGAATAGCCAAATCAAGGTGACAAATACTTTGAGGATTTTCGGCTGCGAGGCAGGATTTAATAAATAAAGCTATATTAACAGCCTCAGCAGGAGCTTAGTTGGCTGACCTCAGAGTTGTAACTGCAATAAAACAAGGAGACAATGCTCTGAAGCAGGTGTAGGCAGGCAGTACAGTGAAGCTGCAATTAGAATGAAAGCAGGAAAGAACAGCATAGCTAGGGTGAGAGTAAACCTGTGTCAGGTGAAAACAATTGAGTATGCAACATGGAGCAGCTATGGTTGAGCTGAAACACACAGATAATGATTGCAGTAGCATTGCAGTAGTTTGAGAGTGGTGAGCAACAGTGTACAAACACAACCACTGGGTACAATAGTACAGTAACTGGAGTAAATGGTAGCAGTAGCTGCAGTTGCAAGTAACTGAAAGCAGTAGTATAAACTTTGAGTAGCAGTATGCTAGGAGCTGAGAAACAAAGCCCCAAACAACAAAACCAAAACACAGCAACACAGAAAACAGGGAACAAGTCCCAAAAACAAAAACAAGACACACAAAACACAAGGAAGCACACAGCCGGAGGAAAGATACAAACAAGAAGCAGGAAAACAAACCCTGAAATCCAGCAGAGACACACATAAACAGCAGGCGGGGTAGGCCTCAGTCAGCTTGGAGGACAAAGCAACAGAGCCTCTGGCTGCTAAGAAAAAATGCTCCACAATGAGGGTGAGAGGAACTGCTTATATAGCTCAGGAAATGGGAGTGGCTGGCTGCTTGGCCACTGAACTCCAGGCAAAAGCCTTTCCAAATCTGTAGTACTGCACACCAAAACAGTTAGGCACTTTTATACGAGTAAGTAATAAACAATCTATTAAAGAGCTGGGAGAACCAGATCAGACAGATTGGAAAATCATACAAATTTTAAGATGTACTCAGTTGTAACTTTTTATTTCTGAAATATTTCTCTTTTTACTTTTGCTCGTTAAAAAGTTTTGTATGTGATAAGTTTGTGCTGGAGGTGTGGAACAGCTCTTTGCCTGGCAGCTGACATATCTATCTCTAATCCACCACTATATCATCAGCATTATGATCTTACTAACAGTGACATCACAGGCAGCTGACCTAGTATCTACTGAGCAGCTGTTCCTAAGCAGCAGATGTGTCACAGTCAGAGAGGTCACAATATTGACTATGTAATGGGGAGAACAAAGCTACCAGGCAGAGTGCTGTTCCACACATCACACCTACTAACATCAGGTAAACAAACATAATTAATCAAAGGGAAAATAAAAGAACCTCACATATAATAGGTAATGGCTGACTGCTTTTAAAAACTACTATTAGTTTTAGGCAGTACATTAGCTCTTTAAGTTTCTTCAGGTAAAATGTTGACAGGTTATGTGATGTGGAGAGGGTGCCAGGGGTGTGGCTACGGAGAAAAGGGTGGGACTAGGGGTGGGGCTATCTAGGTAAGGTTTTAGCCCAGTCCAAAAGCGGCAAGCCTAGAAGCCAGAATGTGTTTTTTCACACAAGAAAGAGATAACACAGTGGAACCTCAGTTCATATTGGCATGGTAAAAGTTAAAGCTAAAACATGAAGCGAGACAGTGACTTCCATACAAAAAACAGAGAGGGCAGTTATTGGTATGTTAACATTTAAAGTGTAGTTTCCTGACTGATGCGTGGATCACTTTGCTATCAGTGGTCAGGCTGATCATGATTCAGCTGGATGATGAGACCAAGAAGCCCTTTAAATGTTCAAATGATAGAATAAAAACCAAATAACAAACTTGATTTGAATTGAATGAATTGCAGGGTTTCAAGCAGCAGTGGTAGTGGGGGTGGGCACTGGTACTATAAATATAAGATTTTGATTTTAGTCACACACCACTTGCACCCCTCCAGTTACAAAAAATGAAGATGTATAAGAAATGTCATAAAATATCAATGTATTAGCCAGAGTTAGGCTTGCTATACTGTTAACATTGCATTGCAAACAGGAGGGTGTGGCCGTCTCCTAATTGGTGAGCTTCCCAGTGGTCACCTGTGAGCCTCTTAAGGGCCAGAACACACAATATAAGAGGCAAAGCCAGAGAGTGGTTTCCACACAAGAAAAAGAAAAGCAGTAGAACCTCAGCTCATACTGGCACGTTAAAATTTAATGTGTAGATTCCTGAACAATGAGTGGGTCACCTTGCAGTCAGTGGTCAGGATGACCATCATTTGGCAGAATGATGAGCCTAAGAACCCCTCCAAATGTTAAAATGATGGAATGAAAACCAAGTGAAAAATTAAATTGACTTGAGTTATCTGCAGGCTTTCAAGCAGCTGGGGGGGTAGCACTGAAAGTATAACTATTTGATTTTGATTCTGGCCATACACCAGGTGCATCAGTGAAAACGTTAAAAAAATTAAGAAAGATGTGTAAGAAATGTGATAAAATCTCTGTCTATAAGCCAGGATTCAGCTTGCTAAATCTTTAACATTGCAGTGCAAACAGGAAAGGCTTGACCTTCTCCTAACTGTCGAGATCCCGAATGGTCACCCGTGAGCCTCTTATGGGCCAAAGCAAACTATATGAATGGTGAAGTCAGAGAGTGGTTTCCACACAAGAAAGAGAGAAAGCAGTAGAACCTGTTTAAAGTTAAAAGAGGAAGCTAGATAGTGGTATTCACGCAAGAAACAAAGAGCGCAGTGGGACCTCAGTTCATATTGTTATGTTAAAATTTAAAGTGTAGTTTCCTGACTGATGAGTGGATCATCTTGCTGTCAGTGGTCTACTGATCGGGATTTGGCTAAATTATGAGACAGAGAAGCCCTCTGAATGTTAAAATGGGGGAATAAAAACCAAGTAAGAAAACAGATATGATTTGGATGAACTGTAGGCTTTCAAGTAGCTTAAGACGGAGCACTGGCACCATAACTATAATATTTTGATTTGGGCCACACTCCAGGTAGACCCCGTAAACATTCTAAAAAATTTTTTTAAGAAGGCTATATAATAAGTGTGATAAAGTCTGCGTCACTTGTGAGCCTTTCGAGGGCCAGAAAGTGATTTCCATACAAGAAACAGAGAAGGCAGTGGGACCTTATCTTGTATTGGCATGTTAAAATTTAAAGTGCAGTTTTCTGTCCGAAGAGTACATCACCTTGCAGTCAGTAGTCAGGCTGATGTGATTCAGTCAACTGATGAGATGAAGAACCCCTCAGTTCGTATTGGCATGGCAACATTTAAAGTTAAAACATGAAGCCAGAGAGTGGTTTCCATTCAAGAAACAGAGATGGTAGTGGGACCACAGCTCATGTTGGAATGTTAAAAATGAAAATGTAGTTTCCTGACTGATGAGTGGGTTGCTTTGTAGTCGGTGATCCGGCTGATCGGGATTCAGCCTAATGATGAGACCGAGAACCCTACTTGATGTTAAAATTATGGCATGAAAACCAATTAATAACATTGAATTGATTTGAATGAATTGCACGCTTTCAAGCAGCTTTGGCGGAGCATTAGAAACATAGAAACATAGAATTTGATGGCAGATAAGGACCGCTTGGCCCACCTAGTCTGTCCATTTTCCTACTTAACAGATAAGCTGCAGATCTGAGTTAACTAACAGCTTACTTCCTCCTACCCCCCCACTAGGACTGTCTTATGTCTGTCCCATGTATTCTTGAATTCCCCCACTCTTCTTGACTCCATGACCTCCTCAAGGAGGCTGTTACATGCATCCACAACACTCTCTCTGAAAAAATACTTCCTCACATTACCTCTGAGCCATCCCCCCTCTATCTTCAAATTGTGCCCCCTTGTTCTTGCACATCTCTTTTTCTGAAAGATGCTACCCTCTTGGACTTTGCTGATTCCCTTGAGGTACTTGAAAGTTTCTACCCTGTTCCCTCTCTCCTTTCTTTCTTCAGGGGTATACATATTAAGCTCCTTTAGTCTTTCTTTGTATGTCTTCTGGTGCAGACCCTGCACCATTTTGGTTGCCCTCCTCTGGACAGCCTCCACTCTGTCTATGTCTTTGCGGAGATGGGGTCTCCAGAACTGTACACAGTACTCCAGATGGGGTCTCACCAGCTGTCTGTACAGAGGGATAACAACTTCCTGTTTTCTACCATTGATGCTTCTCCCTATGCATCCCAGTATCCCCCCCAGCCTTCCTTACTGCCTTCTCACATTGCTTGCCCTACTTAAGGTCATCTGATATAATTACCCCCAGGTCCCTTTCCAATTTTACTGTTGTCAGTATCTCACCCCCCACTGTGTACTCTTCCCCTGGGTTTTTGTTTCCCAGAAGCATTACTTTGCACTTCTTTGCAATGAATCTGAGCTGCCATACATTTGACCATTCCGCCAACCTTGCCAAGTCCCTTCTCGTCCATTCCACTCTATCTTGTGTATCAACCTTGTCGCAGATCTTTGTGTCGTCTGCAAAGAGACATACTTTTCCTTCCAGTTTGTCTTCAACGTCACTTATAAAGACATTAAAAAGGACTGGTCCCAGTACTGAACCCTGAGGTACTCCACTATTAACCCTCCTTTCTTCACCGTGGACTTAGTTTACTGCTACCCTTTGCATCCTGTTGTCTAGCCAATTATTTATCCAGGCTACCACCTTGGGACCCACTCCAAGGCTGGCTAATTTGTGTATTAATCTTTTGTGTGGGACTGTATCAAATGCCTTGCTAAAATCTAGGTAGGCCATGTCCACAGCCCCTTCCTGGTCTACTACTTTGGTCACCCAGTCAAAGAAATCTATTAGATTCGTCTGACATGACCTTCCCATCGTGAATCCATGCTGCCTTGGGTCCTGTGCCCCACTGACCTCTAGGTATTCAACAATTCTTTCCTTCAGCTGTGATTCCATCATTTTCCCTACCACTGAGGTCAAACTAACTGGTCTGTAGTTTCCTGCCTCTGTCCTGCTCCCACTTTTGTGAAGAGGAATGACATCTGCCATCCTCCAGTCCTCAGGTTCCACCCCATCCTCCCATGATTTGTTAAAGAAAGTAGTCAGCTGTGTCACTAGTTCTACCCTTAGTTCTTTTAGAATCTTGGATGAATCCCATCGGGCCCCATTGCTTTGTCCACCTTCAATTTCATTAGTTCTTTCAGAATCCTTTCTTCTGTAAATGGACTGATATCGAGTTTTTCTCTTGTTTAGTTTGGGTACCTCCCCCTCCTCTTCCTTTGTGAATACTGAGCAGAAATATTTGTTCTGCATTCCTGCTTTTTCACTGTCACCCTCTGCCCACATTCCCTCCCCTTTATTAAGCCTTAGTATCCCTCCTTTGTCTTTCTTTGCTCCCTAATGTACCTATAAAAGGTTTTATCCCCCTTCTTAACAGAGTTGGCTATCCTTTCTTCGGTTTGGGCCTTTGCTATTCTGACTGCCTTCCCTGCCTCTTTCTGCTTTAAATAATAAAGCTCTCTTTCCTGCTCCTTCTGTGTTTCCTTATATTTCCTGAATGCTGTCCTTTTCTCCTTAACCTTCTCTGCCACCTCTTTTAAGAACCATAGTGTTTTTTTTCCTTCACTGTGTTTTGTTGATTTGCTTTACACGAAGGCTTGTTGCCTCTGTGATGGCTGTTTTGATTACTCCCCATTGTTCCTCCACCCCCCCTTCTTGCCTGTTTGCTAGTGCTTTTGTGAGACACTCTCTCATTTTCCCAAAGTCAGCCATCCTAAAGTCCAATACTCTTGCTTTTGTATGGAGTGATTGTATGGCTGCATTTATATTGAACCACACTGTCCCCAGATGGCTACCCACTTCCAAATCTGAGATTCTTTCTCCATCCCCATTTGAGAGTACCAGGTCTAAGATTGCTCCCTCCCGAGTGGGTTCAAATACTAGCTGTCTGAGGCATGCCTCTTGTAGGGCATCAAGAATGACCCTGCTCTTGGATGTGCCTGCAGAAAAGGTGCTTCAGTTAACATCTGGCATATGCACGTCCCCCATCAACAATATCTCCCCTTTTTCTGCCATTCTAAGGATGCCTTCTATCATTTCCTTGTCCATTCCCTCGCCCTGAGATGGAGGTCTGTATACAACCCCCATGTGAATTGTGGTGCCGTTTCCTGTCTCCAGGGTGATCCAGAATGCCTCATCTGCTCCCTGTTTACTCTTTAGTTCTGTTGCTTTGATCCCTTCCTTTACATAGAGAGCTACTCCTCCTCCTTCTCCTCTTTTACCCTCCCTGTCCCTCCTGTAGATTGTGTATCCTGGCATGTTGACATCCCAGTCATGGTTCTCTGTGTACCATGTTTCTGTGACTGCCACAATATCCAGGCAACCCTCTTCCATCAAGGCCACTAGTTCAGGGAGCTTGTTACACAGACTACGGGCATTGGTACTCATCACCCTCCACTTTTGATGGTCTTACCCCTTTCAGCCCCATCCCTGTCCTTACCGCCTTTGCCTTTTTTTACATTTACCTCTGTCCTGCTCCCTAATGACTTCTCTACCTCGGTGTTTACCTCACTAATTACCGTGTTTTGTGGGGGGAGGCTGGGATTTCCCTTCTCCTTTTCAGTGCCTCCCCCATGGCTAGTTAAAATGCTTGCCAGTGAAGCATTTAAACCTCTCACCCAGGATCCTGGATCCCCCCCTGGACAGATGCAGACCATCACACCAGTATAGGTCAGCATCCCTCCAGGTGGCTCCCCAATCCCCAATAAAGCCAAAACCCTGAGCTCTACACCAGTTTTTCAACCATTCTTTGAATTCCCTGGTGAGGAGCACCCTAGCATCACCCTTGCCATAGACAGGCAGCACCTCTGAGAAGGTTACTATATATGCTACTTGTCTAAGGTCACTCCCCAACTCTACAAATTCCTCTTGCACTGCTCTGATCCCATTCCTAGCCAGGTCATTTGTCCCTAGGTGGACAATGATATCCTGCTCCCTCCCTTGTGCAGCTGCTCCCACGATCCTGAGGATTCGCTTCCTGTCCCTCCAAGCCATGGTGCCAGGCAGGCACCTTACCTCCCTCTCCCCTTCCTCTCCCACCTCTGCCCACCCTAATGATTGAGTCCCCAACCAGAAGTTGCTTCCTTCCCCTGTGGGGTACCATGCTACCCTCCTGTGGGTCTCCTTTATGAAGGTTCCCAGCATCCTTCTTGGTCTCCATTGCATGTGCCTCCATATAGGAACCACTATCCACCAGAAGAGTGTATGAATTGTGGAGAGGTACAGCTGGAGAGATGCAACTCTGTTCCACCTCCCTCTCCCTCCCTCCCTGAGCCCACCCTGGTCCAGCCTCTCCTCTTTCTTGTCAACCTCTGAGGTAGTGGCATTGGCCCTGGTGGCCCCTGGTTGGGGGAGGAGGTTTCACAAATCCTAGCCAGGTCAGCCTGGAGACAGGAAACCTCCTCCCTCAGACCACAGAGGTGCCTGCAAATAGAGCAGCATCGCAGCCTCCAGAATGTCTCCCAGAACACTGCCGCCCCATAGCCATTGCACTGCACCATTCCTATTATGTCTTATTTTGTGTCCCCTCTCCTGTTTCTCTGTATGCTTACTCTCTCCTCTCCTTACAACACTCACCCTTCCTGTTCTGGGACAGCAACTTCCTATGTTCTTCAGTAGCCTCCTTCTTCCTTGCTCAGTGTCAGACCACCAGCAGTTAGGGGGAAAGAGCAAGCTACTTTTTTCCTTTAGAGTTGACAAAACTAATGTTTCTCTATGCTCCTTCCCTTCCTACTGCCAAACAGGAAGTTCCTGCTGTCAGTCAAATCCAATGGCTATAAAAGTAGAACTGCCTTAGGGTGGGATGGAGGGAAATTAGTAAGAAAAAAGGTTAGCAACAGGAAGTTGTAATTGGAGTCACCTGCTCTTATATTGTCTAAGCCACACCCCCAATTAAGCTTTTTCTCCTTCTACTGATTTAGCAAAGTAAGTGGATACAGTACCCTTCCCAGTACAGAATACACACTGACTTTCTTTCTTTTCTTTTTTTAACCCTAAATAAGACCCCTTCTACTTCTAATAAAGTATTTGTCTGCGTAATCTCAACAGACACTGATTTCTGCTGAGATAGAAGTGTTAAATTAATAAGAAAATGGTAGCTTCTTTTAGTTAGCTGCTTTCAGCTCTATAGAATAGTAACAGGAAGTTGTAATTGGAGTCACCTGCTTTTATATTATCTAAGCTACACCCCCAATTAAGCTCTCTCCCCTCGTACTGATTTAGCAAAGTAAGTTGATACAGTACCCTTTCCAGCACAGAACACACACTGACTTTCTTTCTTTTCTTTTTAACCCTAAATAAGACCCCTTCTACTTCTAATAAAGTATCTGTCTGCTTAATCTCAACAGACACTGATTCCTGCTGAGATAGAAGTGTTAAATTAGTAAGAAAATTGTAGCTTGTTTTAGTTAGCTGCTTTCTGCTCTACAGGCTAGCAACAGGTACTATAACTATTTGATTTTGACCACACACCAGGGGCACCCCATAAACATGTAAGAAATGAAAACCACATAAGAAAGAGAGATGTTAGGAACTCGCAAAAAGTGTAAAGCACCTGGATTGTGGTGAATGAGGTGTACTTTTTCACTTTAAGTCTGTTCTCACCAGTATCAATAAATTTGCTAGTTCACATCTCTGTGCTTTGTGTGAGTTCCTGACATTTTAGTGAGTCCTATAAAGAGTGCACCTAAATACTGGTGGGCCTGTTCCTGACTGAGGGTTGCTAACTTTGTAGCTGGTCCAGGATCCAGCATCGATAAGCGGGAACATGATTGAGACTTCCAACTGTATCTAATGCCTGCTACTGATCATCTGAGCACCTGTAGTGCAAATATAGAGCTGTGTTATTAATATAAGATTTAGCTTTATTGTTACTTTTTTTGTGGTACATTTTGCAGCCACATTATGAAATAACTTTTATCTAACAAGGGCATTTACAGCTATAAAATGGGTAGAAAAGATCCTCAGATCAGATTGGCTTATTTTTGTGCATTAATTTTCTATGACTGCCCAATAGGGACAAGTGCTGGCATCACAAATCTCACAGAATTTATATTCCCATACCACTAAAAAATCTAAATCAGCTACCATCTTGTAATACTACCCAGCACATCACAGTATACAACTACAGTAATATATTAATTGGGTATCTCTTATGAAAATATTACCATACCTCCAACCCAAACACCCAGCTGGTAACCCCCACAATTGTTTTCTTTAACATTTGAAAAAGAAAAGTGTGGCTGTCTACTCAGCCCCTCAATAATTTTTTGTGGTTGATTTTTACAAAAAATTGCAACCAACAAATATGTGATTCTAAAAATAGAAGGTTACAATTAAAGTTTTATTTACTGTACCTCCCTTACAACTCAGGTCCCAAATACTCTCCCTGTTCCCCCTGTAGCAGATGGTTTGATTGAAAATCGAAGGTGCTGACTATGTCACACTGTTCTTAGAGTTGGCAGCTTTGCAAGCTGAGCTCAAGATACTCTTGCAAACAATGCTGGGTGCCACAATGGGCTGTATTCAGGAATGAATGCCACTGGTATTTTTAGTGGTTTTCAGCATCACTGGTGCTTAACCCCATCCAATGCATTATGCAGGCACCCGGTATCAATCCTGGGCTGAGCACTGTCTATTGCAATGACAAATGCAATAGCAGCAAGGGTAGAGTCCGAGACCTCTGAGCTCATTTGCATGTGCTCAAGACAGGAGTGCAGGGTGCAGGATAGGTCCAGCTGGTGGACTGTGCCATGGTACATAAGGAGAATATTTCCATGACTTAGCTGTCCACCACCATCCATGTACCCTGCTAACATCCTCCAACCCTCTTAAACCACTGGATGCTGTAGTTGGTAACAGCGATACCTGTAAAATGGTTCATACCACCACAGGCATTGGGTGCTCCATATCTGTGTCCTACCTGCCATACTGTTTGGTTCAGCCCACCTTTGTCCTCCCAGGCCTATGCACAGTGGCTCCCTACCTCAACCCCTGATCTACACAGCACCAGCATGTCATCAATAGTAGCCATGAAAAGCAAAGGATAGGCTTATGGATATCCATGAGTTGGTCCACAACCCTATTCAAAGCCACCCTACTGCATCTTCCTACTATCAGGGTATTACTGCAGGCAGCACTAGATTCAGCAGTACCATCATTGCTAATGCAACCAATTCTACATCCCTCTCAATGTCTTTTATGAATGTTGGGCAGGGGGCAGAGACTGTCAAAGAAAGAAGTTGGGCACCTGGACCTGAGGAAATCCCCGGAACCAAAGTGCCTAGTTTCCATCTAAACGAAATCAAACTTTAGATGTCACCTGCAATATGGCTAAAAACATATCACTCAACCATTTGGTACATCCTCAAAATGTGGGGAAAAAAACAAACAAAAGGCGGATCACCTCGTCAGACTGTGGACACACAAGCTCATGTCCTTATGGAAATTACTATTTTTTTGTGTTTACAAGGTTTGTTGTCCTTTAGCTTGAGAGTCATAGATTAACATTAAATTTCCGCCTTCAAATCTCAGTGCACAGTAATTATGGCTACTTCATGTAAACAATAAGACACAACAGGGTATTGGTTATCAGGAGTTATAAAATGGGTAGAAAATTTCCTGTGTTTCTATTGGCTGAGAGGTACTATTTGATGTGTCCTATCAGGATGTATACTGGCAACTGGCACTACTTATGCCAACCAAAACACAGCACGTGCTGAAATCAATACATCCAACAGCTGTCCTGCTAAAGCTCCACACCTAGCATGTCAAGGAACCACAAGAGCTACAATGGGAAAGCAGTGCTGCCAACAGACATCACTGTTTCTGTCCAAGCTCCCTCCCACCCCGGAACAACAGCTAAAGCTTACATCTTCAGTACCTATTATTTTATTTTCAGCACTGCCCATTTCTCCACTCTGTTCCACAGCTGTTGCACACAATAGTGGAATGGTCCATGGCTCCTCATTAGCTGCAGTTCCCTTATGCTATGCACAGCAGGTAGCTGAGCTCCATCAGTTCCTGTCTCTCTAATCTCCAATCGTGAGCCTCCAGCAGCATCACCCCTTTACATTAAACTACATACTAAAATGGCTTATCTTCTTAATGATACCCAGCATAGCAGCTACCTGACCACATTAGAAGAAGCTGACTGCAAAACTGGAAGTGTCTCACTCAAAGGGCAGCTCAGTGAGCGGCTGGTGCTGCTGTAATTGCATCGTTCTCCCCAGAATATACAACTACAAACAGTAGCATGAACAGGCACAGAAGCAAACATAAAAATAAATGACACAAATATGAAAAAAATTAAATACAAGCCAATGCAAAACCTGAAGTGGCTCAACCACGTACAGCACCTACCAACAGACTTGCTCGCGTCCCACCTGCTCCCACTGAAATCTAGCCATGTCATGCTGCAGACAAAACACAACCTGACAATTAATTGAAACAAAACAAAAAAAGAAAAAAGAAAAATAAATAAATAAGATATGTACATGTTGGGGGGAATACATAGACACTAACACCTTCTAGTGGCCTCTTAAACATATCCTCTCACTAACATACTGTACAAAGACAGGGACTATTTTTCTATTGTTTTTTTATTTATATTAGAATAATTTTTAAAAATATATCTGATTTTTTTTTAAGTAACATTTTTTACAGGAGTACCCATTTTATAAGTGGAATAAGACACAAATAGGTGTAGTTTATGGCCTAATAAGAGCAATTCCCAGGTGCTAAAGGCACTTGGCACAAGCCCCTCATACCTGTTTATGCACCTGAGGCATGCTCTTATCAGGCCATAAACCACACTTCATTGTATCTTGTTCCTTATTTAGTGCACACTGGGGTACACTGAGGTAAGAGGTGACTGTGCTGAGTGCCTATAGCATGTGGAAGTACATGAACATCAGACAATCTACAACCTGATGTGTCTTATTGCACATAAAATGAGTAAACTGAGAAATTATTTAAATCCTGCAAAATGTGCAAACCGAAGCAGGTTAGTAAGTAAACACAATACCAAAGCAGAACATGGCTTAGTAACACTCTTTCAGAATAGTTTAGTCTCTGTACCACATCAAGGTGGACAGCTCCACAGAGGACCACACATACAATGTACCCAGATGATCCACCCCACCTTTTAAAATCTATCCTAATATCATTCATTTACAGTTCATAGCCTACTTTCAGCCATTTTGAAAACATTATCTTTTCTTCCATTCATATGCTCACTCAGTCTGTCGTACTGCACACTGCAAGCCATTCACTCACAATGCAATGAATTTTAAGAATTTGTCGGTGGAATCAGCCTCACATAACCATATCATTTAAATGGAATGCACATCTATTTGATATATCACAGTTGTACATACAAAGTGAATTAGGGTGGGAGGTCGATTTGAAAGAATGCCAACATTCTTTATTAAAAACAGGCATTTTCTTTTGTTAAAAGTAACTAGTAACAAGTGGTCCATTCCCACCTGTCAATCATCTGTCTTCCACACTTTCAATAGATGGAATGTGTGTTTATTATAAAATACATGTATACAAAATGTGCAGAATTCCTCTGGTAGAATGTCCCTCTCCCCCCCCCATACACACACACACACACACACATATGCAAGAGGATGCCAATTATGGAGCCATGGCCTTAGTTTTATGTTTGGCAGGGTAAGCAGCAAAGATTGTCCTGGCAACTTGTAAGGATAGAAGGGTGATTTTCATTGTCACCAAAGAAACACTAAGGGAACCAGTCATCCTGGAAAACCATGACCATCAGTGCCAGAAGCCTTGGCAACAAAGTGGCGATCTACAGGCACTGTTTGCAGAAGCACAACTTGGACCTCACTGCTCCAGGTATTCAATCCTCAGAAAGGATAGGCAATGAGCAAGGGAGAAGGGGTGGCCCTATACATGAGAGAAGGCATCAAGGCCACAAGGGAAATAATAGCTAGAAAGTTAGTAGCAGGTAGGAGCAGGAAAATAAGACTGAAGCCCCTAATGAAAAAGAAGGGGTTGTTAAGGAACTAACAGAGGAGATTGGAAGGGCAGCAGCACTTGGGGATATGGTTGTCAAAAGTGAGTTCATTCTACTTGACACAGACTTGAGCATCCTGAGCACTAGAAGCCAGGCACTCGTGGGGGCATTCCAGGATGGTTTCCTGATATAGGGAGTTGGGAACCAGTGAAGGAAACAGCAATCCTGTACCTAGTGTTAATCTGACAAATAATTAATGACCATATCTGGCATGTCAGATTAGGGGAGACACTAGGTACTAATACCCACCTATTAGTGTGGTTTGCTATAAAGTTTGAACCCCCCCCCCCCCCACACACACACACACAAATCCCAAACTAGGGTCCTTGATTTAAGACCAGCTAATTTCAAGGAAATGAAATATAAACTCAGAGGTAGACTGGAGGGAATAGAAAGAAGTTGAAGGGAATGGACCATCATGGAAGATGGCCTATAAGAGGTCAGCAGTACCTGCTTGAAACAGGTGGGAAAAGGTAGAAGGTACAGAAAGCCAATCTAGTTCACAAGAGAAGTAGAGGGTTTTGTGAAATAATTTTACCAGTGTAGGAGTATCAGCACAGGTCTGCAATACTGCAGAGATCAAGTGGAAACACAACATTAAAAAAAAAATATACCTCTAGTGTGGTTTCAGTTAGCAGAAACTATTATAAGGAGCAGGATAACACTGATTTGAATGCAAATTTTAGATTGTATCACTGCTTTTATGTGTTAATATACTTTTATGGAGTCTGCTGATGAAGTGAAAAATAAATACAGAACATGCAATTAAAGATGTTACATAACATTTAGGTTTTCTATCTCAATATCACATCCATAAATTCAGGAGCGTAACATACAGTAATCTCAGCAAACAGAAATATCATTTAGTTAAGAAACAATAGAGTTAAGTGTCATTAATACTTATAATGTCGGTTATTCAGTAACCTATTTAAGATGCAGTGCCAAGCCTCTTCTTGAAATGAATGTTAACACTATAATAAAATAAACAACTGGGAGGAAATGAGATGCTGTTATTCTGAAAGTAAGCAAAATAAAAAGGAGTTTCTACATGGATAACTTTCCACTTCAGTATTGAAAAGTAGACATTTTAATAATGCAAGAATAGTTACATAGACAACAAATAACGTTGTATTTCAGTCTTACTTTTTAGAGCCTTAAAGAAGGTTTCCAGTGATTAAAAGTGGCAGTCATGTTTATGAAGACACTCAGAGATAAGTGAAGAGGGTCATGAATTTTGTATGTGATTTGCCAAAAAAAAAAAACCAAATCCCACTGCCTGAACTTGTTCCAACCTGTGCATGCCTGGAATATTAATACATAAAGCATGGATCATATTTAACCAATCAGTCAGGAAACAAGAAATGCTGGGTTGGAAATGTAATAATAATTTAGCGCATAAAGCGAGAAACAGTCGAAGGCAGTGTTTAAAAAAAGGGTAAAGTGAAAAAGCTACAATAAGGAGATCATGGGGTCTGCACTTTTACAACATGTGTTGTAAGTTCATATTGTGAACAAGAATACAGAATATATAATTTATTGTGTTACTCACTGAAACTCAATACATTTACAGCCACTAAAATGATTTTGTAAGCAAAGTCCATTGTTTGCATTCCAGTTTCATTCTGTAGTGTTTTGATTCAGTGTTCTAGACCACCATTGTTTGGAAGCCCTAAATGTTTTGGTAATATGACAGAGAAATAAATATAGTATTAGAAACTCATGTTTTCTGCCGACTGAATTGAGGAAATTGAGTTAGAAAGGAATCCACAACTTGTAGGTAAAGCATTCGTTTACAGTAGATCTGATCTTTATATTGTAGGGTGAATGTGGAGGGGGTGAAATGCATCTACATTCTAGACACCTTCCATTTGAGATTTATGACATGGAGAAAGACATTTTAATATTCAATATGGCAGAAAGTGATGATACCCTCTTTTCTCTACTCATTATGGGCAGCAATTGGTATATGTGAAATGTAAATGGAAGACTATCTCCAAAAGGATGATTTGTTAAGAGAATACAATGATAGGAACAAAAAATTTGGTTGGTTCAGCTTTCTGCCCAGCATATCAATTGACTTAACCACGTATTCAGTTTCCCGCTGGGTAGCTACACTAAAAAACATGGACAGTTTCAGTTTTCACTGTACTATCTTAGCAGGCAGTCACGAGTACAAATCCACAACTCTTTTTGTGAAAAAAAATATTTTTGTAAAGTCTGTTTCGATCTTCCTCATGGAGAGCCCCCCCCTTCCCAGTTGTTTTCTTACAAGCTAGCAATCTTTACATTACATACTTTCTCTTATCACCTGTAAGTCACTCGCCATCTCTGCCATGTCTCCTTCTCGGTGAGTCTTCTGTAAAAATCAGGCACAGTACTTATTTAGTGTCTTTGCTGCAGTATTTCCCCTGTTAGGTTAGAACAGCCCAATCAGTACCTTAGTTGAATGGTCCTACCACCTTCATACATCTTTTTCCTCTAATGTATTGATCAACTCTTTTCTGTAACTATGTCTGTGATCCACTTATCATAGCATTCGTCAGTCTTCCTGACTCCATTTTACATTCCCTCTGTTCCACCTGTTACAGCACTATTGCACCTGTTGTTTTTACCTAGAATAACTTTAACACTCCTAAAGCAGCAGTGCAATGAGAAAAGTTATTCCAAAAAAACCCCAATCTTCTGCTGTGGTTATGAAAAATATTGGCAGAACTGTTGATTTGGGCTTTCTAGATGCTTCTTATGCTGTGTACTGTACATTTGCATTTTTGTCTGGATTCTTACCCTCCTCGGGTCCTCAATATTGTTTCTATGCAAACATGAGGTGACCATCTTTTTTTCTTGAGAAATAATTACTTTAAATTTACTTTTGTAAAATTCTTAAATTATAATGAAAACTGAAAATGTTACCATCACAATAAATCAGAAGACATCTTTCATCAATTCTCAAGAAAAACAGTGGGGTCAAATGTTAACCCATTTTCGTTGCACTGCTGCTTTAATTGATTTGTATTTATTTTTTTAACTTTTTTAACTCTTTTTGTTTGTTTGTTTTGTTTCCTTTGCATGGCAAGCACTCCATACTAAAAGAAGGATCTCTATTCTGGCAAGTGACAATGACTCAGATTATTAAGTATAATCTCACCATTTTATCCCAACCAAAGACATACAATCAGTTCAGGATGGAAAAGTTACAAAATGTGATGCATATGAGAAAAAACAACTGTACTGTACATCTATGTTTTTGTATTGCTTATTGTCATACAGGCATCAGTCAGGAAGCATAGGCAAACCAGGAGAAATTTTAAAATTTGCAAGTAGCATTATATTATTATCAATAACAATAAAATAAAAAAACTAAAGATGTACAGGATAGTTCTTCACAAAGGCAGAGCAAACAAAAATCCTTCCTCTGAGAGTCTCTCTCTAAAATCTCAATCTTATTATACTCCCCATGAACAAAACATTGCTTTCTTTATATAAGATGGCTTTTCCTGGCAATTAAAATCTTTATTCTATTCTTGTAAATTACATCTCCTGTTTTCCACAAACTGTATCAAAACGTTGCCAATTTCTCTCCTGTGGCCAGCCTGAAGAGTACATTTGCTTTCTTAAGAGGTGCAACCAATTAAGAATCCTGTCTCAGAGCTAGTTTCCTGTTAATGATTCTGTAAACAAGCAAGTGGAGGTCAAAATACAACTCAAGGTTAACCCCCTGTGTTCCAGATAAACCCAAATGACTTTCTGCATTCATTTCAATAATAACATTATATACTCTACATTTGCAAACTAGGTGATCTCAGTGTCATATACAGATTCACGTAGATTTATTTTTATTCACAGAGAACCAAGGGGAGAAATAAAGAATAGAAACAGCAAGTTAAGGAAGGGAGAAAATGAGGGAAATTATGGTACTGTCACAGTGTCCAATTCCTAGGTGCCATAAGGAAAATTTGATCATGCAGACATGCAAGAGATAGGCAAGTGGCAGAGTAGGATAGAAGAAAAATAGATCCTTGCTATTAACACTCTCTGCATAATGCATAGGACAAGGTCTTAACCACACTTACTTTAGAAACTGTGGCAACACAGGAGAGTAGTGTCTATTCAATCTGCATATTTTTAAGGGGATGGTACTGTAACTGAGCTGTGTCCCTCAAATTCTACCGGTCCATGAAGCAATCTTTCAAATAGAACACAGGGCTTACCAATATTTGTTAGCAGTCCTGACATACACATTTCTAAACCATCTGTAAATTATATTAAGGGATCAGCAATTTGATGGAATCTGTTTTTCAATTATAGCTTTATCTTCTTTTTTGCCCAGCCTACGCCATCTGGACCAGTCCGCCATCCCCATCACCTGACTTCTCTGGGCCACACCTTCATGCTCCCATCTATCTTCTGCCATGGATCATTCAAAGATGCCCAGTCATCAGTGTGGGCCCTGCAGGGCACTGGGCTGTCATCCAGGTGTGGTAGTTTTTTTTTTCTTCCCTAGGGCCCACAGCACATGCAATTATGCATTGATCATGCCCACCTCCATGGAGACCCCCCCAAGTCCTGCAGGTGGGATTCTTTTTCCTTATATCCTGCTACTCTGCTACTGAGATTCCCCTTAGGTCACAGCTTTCAAGCAGGACATATGTTCCCCTGTCCCTTAGGGAGGAGAGCTGTCCTTGGAGTGCTCTACCCTTCCCCAGCCAGCTCCTGAGTGACCCATGTCCATTCCTGAACTCAGGTTGCTGGTATGGTAGGTAGTGTAGCACTCAATGTCTCTGCCCACAGTGCTACTGGGCTAGCTATTTCATGTAATCTTCAGACAGAAAGTTATAACAGTGAGAGGGAAACTGTATTGTAAACATAATTTGCCCCTCAGTGACATCACAATCTGTATGATATTGTATATATAGATTTTAGGAAGACATTCAACTATGTCTCTCATAGAAGTCTGCTTAACATACTGGACCACACAGGTGTAGGGCCTAAAATCATCAGCTGGATACAAAATTGGCTATAGGACTGGACACAGAGGGTTCTGGTCAATGGGATGATGTCTAGAGAAGGCAATATGATCAGTTGAGTGCAACAAGGATCAGTCTTGGGGCCAGTCCTCTTCAATATATTTATAAGTGGAATTGCTGAAGGGCTGGAGGGGAAGGTATGCCTATTTGCAGATGACACAAAGATCTGCAACAGGGTGGACACACAGGAAGGCATCATGAAAATGGTGTCTGATGGCAAAAAACTGAAAGAATAATCTAGAAACTAGCAGTTGATATTCAGCACCAAAAAATGTAAAGTAATGCACCTCGGAAAGCAAAACCCAAAGGTAACATACACCTTTGGGGGGAAACAGATTACAGAGATCAAAATGGAACAAGATCTTGGGGTTATGATTTCAGATGACTTAAGAGTAGGAAGACATTGTGAAGAAACAGCTTATAAAGTCAGCAGCATCCTTGGCTATATAGACAGGGGCAATACAAGTAGAAAACATGTAGTAAAAATCCCACTATACAGGTCCCTGGTGAGGCCACATCTGGAGTACTGTGTTCAGTTTTGGAGATCTCACTAAAAAAGACAAAAACTGCCTAGAAACAGTACAAAGGAGGGCTACAAAGATGGTACAGGATTTGCAACATGAGTAGAGATGATGTGAAATAAAATTTCACTGGCAAAATTGCTGTGAAATCAGCAATTTCGCCATGCAAAATGTTTTGCTAAATTACGGTGAAATGGCAAAATTTTGCCTGCAATTTCACCTGCAAATGAGCATCTCCTCTTGGGAGCCCACACTCCCTGGTGTCTACTAATCCCTCTCCCAAGGCTCATTGGCCACAATTTTGGGTTTCTCTGGTGCCTAGTGGGTGTCTCCCCTGCACCTGGCCAATCACCGACCGAAATTAAATAAATCCCCCCTCCCCCAGAGTTATCCTCATGTCCCTCCCAAGTCTTCCCGACTCTCCTTTAGTTAAAAAAAATAAATAAATAACATGTCCAACTCCCTGGTGTCTAGTGGCCCCCCTACCCTGTCAGCAGATAGCACCCACCCTGTCCCCCCCAGTACCATGATTGGGCCACTGGCACAGATCTTCACTCACATCCACAGCTATCAGCCCGACTGAGTGCTTCAATGAATGAGTATGTGCTTGTACAAGCATGCGCTCATTCATTGAAGTGCTCAATCGGGCAGCCAGCCAATGAGGTGAGTGGAGGGCTGTGCAGGTGGCCTGATCGGGGTACTGGGGGAGCAGTGTGGGTGCTATCTGCTGACAGGGTGGGGGTCAACTGGATACCAGGAAGTTGGACATTTTATTTATTTATTTTTTTAACTAAAGGAGAGACAGGAGAACTCGGGAAGGACATGAGGGTAACTCAGGGAAGGGAATTTATTTAATTTTGGCTGGAGATTAGCCAGAGGTGGGGGGGCAACAACTAGACACCAGGGAGAACCTCGGTTTTGGCCAGTGAGCCTTAGGGGGGACCACTAGACACCAGGGAACTGGACATTTTATTTATTTATTTTGTAACTAAACGAGAATCAGGAGGACTCAGGAGGGATATATAAATATTTTTTTAAATGTTAGCCATGCATGGTGGGGGGACCACACTACACGGCAGGGGCTCAGGAAATATTGGCAAAATTGAAGAATTTCACCCTTGGGTGGTGAAATTTCACCCACGAACTGTGAATTTTGCTGGTTTGAGGGCAAAATCATGCCCATTCTGTGGGTGAAATTTTGTATTTTGCCTCACAAAAAATTTCGTGAAATGCGCACATTCCATGAAATATTTCACGGAGTGAAATCTGTCAGTTTCACACAACACTAATCATGAGCCATATGAAAACAGACTAAAGCAACCACAGTTATACTCACTGGAACAAAGGAGGGACAGAGTAGATATGATAGAAACCTTCAAATACATTAATGGAATAAACGCAGTGCACAAGGAAGACCTCTTTCACTCATATGAGACTGCTTGCACCAGAGGGCATTGCATGCGGCTAAAGGGAGATAGGTTCAAAAGCAAAACTAGGAAGTTCTTCTTCACAGAATGGGTTGTGGACTCCTGGAATAGTCTGCCACAAGAAGTGGTGGAGTCTAAGACAGTCAGGGACTTCAAGTCAGCATAGGATAGGTGCTATGGAAACCTGACAAGAAAGAATTAGCTGGGTGCTTGGTAGCAAGAAAAAAAGCAGACTAGATGGACCAAAAGTTCCCATTCTGCCATCATAATATACAGATGGTTTAGATATTTATATATATGGACTACTGACACCTACAGATAAATCTAGTACCTCAAATGAAAAAATATTTTCATTGGCATTTAGAATTTGAAGGACTCAACACACTTACAGTACCATTCCCTATAATAGAGATAGAAAATGAGAATACGTTCATGTATGATTAACTATGATTTTTCCTTTACTTCATTCCTCTGATCAAGATACAGTAGATCATATATTTCTAATAATGATTTCAACATTTTCATTTTCTATTTTCTTCACAAAGTTATCCCTGATAGAACTGTATTTCATCAGTCATGATGATTTTCTCCCATTTGGTCATGTGTAGAGATGTGCAATGTTGCAATGTTGTTGAAATTTGCTTTGCAAAACAAACAAAAAAAGTATGAATTTTAGCAAATTTACTTTGCCAACGATTGTAGTTTGAGTATTTATTCACCAGTGAATCACCCAAATTCGCATGATAAAACTAAGAAAATTGCCAAGTAAGCTAGTTTGTGTTGTTTTGCACACAAATTTTTGCAATCCACCAGTGGAATATTTGTGAATTGTGGTCTTTATTTTACATAAAATCCCTCCCCCCACCCACTGTGGTGTAATTCTACCCTTCTCCCACCTCCAAATCAATTGTAAAATGCATAACTTCCTCTCATACTCCCTACTAGCACCCCCAGCCTGGCGAATTATTGTAAAAAGTCAGCAAGTCCAGAAGAGATACAATTATTTATATATACCCTTCCCTCTACCTGTGCAACAAACACACACACACACCCCACCCAGCCAGATACAGTTTTACAACATGATCCCTAGACAACCCCTCTTCTGACTCCCGACATCCTCCTACCTCCACCAGCACCCAGAAAAAAATATTTACAGTGAACCTGTAATAAAGAAAACAGTTTCAGAGTGCAGAGAGTCTCCTCTGTTCAGTGCCTCTCAGTAACTAATGATCCTGATGCATAAATACATTTTGAATGTCGATGTCTTTGCTCCTAGTAAATCCTGATGGTCTATAATTATCAATCAGATGTTACTAGGAGCAACGATGTCATTATTCATTCATGTGCCAATGCCATTACTGAGAGGCACACAGAGCAAAGCAGATGCTCTGCACTGAGGAACAGTTTTCTTTATTACAGGGCCACAGTAAATGTTTGTTTTTTTCTGGGTGCTAGTGAGAGGAGGAAGGGGTGAGGGCCAGAGGGGGGTTGAATGGGGATCATTTTGAAAAAACTGGGTCTGGTTGGGTGGGGGGAGGCAGGGGAGTGTGTTTTGTGCTTGGGTGGGAGAAGGGTATATGAAAGAAACTATATCTCTTCTGGACATTTTACATTAATTCACCAGGGTGGGGGGTTGAGAAAAAAGGAGGGTGCAAGTGGGAAGGATGGAAGAAGTTTATGCAATTTAAAAGTGTTTGGGAGGTGGAAGGAGAGACATTATGCCACAGTGGGTGGGCAGAAGATTTTATGCAATTTTGCAGATTTTGTTTAAAAAAAAATTGACTTACAAAGTTGGCATACCCACCAGGAAATTTGCAAAACATTGTGAATTGCAAATTTCCCAAGTCTGCGCCAACTTCACTGCTGAATTAAAACTTTACATCTCTAGTCATGAGTTACCAACTGCATGCACTGTCTGTTATGCACATACACTGAGTTCATTAAAGTCTGTCTCAATGACTTTTACATTGAATCTCAAATACTTTTTATCTTAATTAAAATACTTGGGCCCCTATATTCAAACAGTTAGCATGCACTAAAAGGGTTAGCGTTGTACTAACCATGAATACTGTTGATAGTCAAGGTAGGGGCCATATTCAGAAGCTCCTTGTGCACTACACTAACCCAACAGAGTGACCATGCAGAATATACCTCTGTGGCTACTGCTGTCAAAACACTGCCCTTAATTTGGCACACTGACTGTGCCCCAAATGTCCATGCTGGGCTTTCAGAACAGTTACTCCTTGGTGTCTAGTAATCCCCTTCAATTACCCATACTTGGCTTTTAGAACAGTCACTGCCTGATGCCCAGTGGCCCCACTTATTGCTCATGCTTGGTTTTCAAACATTTATTCCCTGGTGCCTAGTGGTCCCCCCAATCACCCATTCTTGCTTGAAAGTACAACCCCTTGCCGGTCACATTTGCCATATGTGGAGGTCTATGGGTAAATCCTTCATTTTTGCTGAGTTAGGGAATCATCAGGTTTGGTGCATCTAAACTAATGGAAAACACCCTCCTGGTAGTCTAGTAGCCCCCCCCCCCAGCACCCTGAGTGGTTGCCAAACGCCATGTAACCCATCCACTCAAGGCACACCACCCTGTACCCCCCCCCACACCCAGAACACTGGTTGGTAGTTATGGACTGTGGTGGTGACAAGCACAGCCCTCCACTCATCTCCTTGGCTGGTTGAAATGTGACTGTCATTGAGTGACTGTGAGACTTTATCTGTGAAATCATGAAACTTTTAGGTTTTGTAGGAATCATAGGAGACTGGATCCTTATGGTGTTTCTGTAAAAAAAATTAATCAGGTTTTAAGTTAATTGCAATTAATTGGTTGCACATGTGCATTAACAAAAATCACAGAACAGAGACTTTTCTCATGTTAAAATTTGGCATGAACAAAATCTTTATGGAAAGATAACTTATTCATTTGGTTAAAGATAATGGTAACAGCTTAGTGTGTGTGTGTGAAGGAGGGATAGTACACAAGGTATTGTTTTTTAATTAGGAGCAATTACTTATCTTTGATTAAAAATGAAAATCTTCTGAGATGAATCCTTCATGAACTTTATTATAATGTATGGGTAGCCCTTATTACCCACTTAAAGTAAGCTGTTTACAACCTTGTATTCCCACTGTGGTGATGTCAGAACCTTATAAACCTCTCTCATCTATGTCGTAGCAATAGGTTTACAAAATTGAATGCTTGTGTTATTCAGTGTTTTACACACACAGAGCACAATTCAGTCTCAGTACAGTATTCAAAATGACATTCCAGTTATCATAGTTTACTGTTACTGAGTCTAGTGCTTATAATATGTAATACAGATTTTAACTTTGGTTCTATTTTGGCCCACTGTTGTTCAGTCTGTGTGTTCTAATAAATTTTTTTCACACACAATCATGTGACCATAAAGAAGATTCATTAATAAGGCTAAATTACTTATGTTTGGGGGGGGGGGTCTCATGTCAAGTCCCATTCACTATAAATGACAATGCCTGATGTACAGGGATAACCACAGTGTAATCACCTCTTGTGGCTGCTAGGGCAGCAGGAGCCTCTCAAGCTGCGCTCTCAAGGTTTACTGATGCCCTAGCAACCACTACAGGTGCTTACACCATAGTTATCACCTGTACATCTGGCATTGTCCTGGATCCCCCCCCACACACAATAATGACAAACAACTTCATGTATGGTGGTGCTCAGACTGGCAATCAATTTATTTTCATTTTACACAAAGGGCTGGATATTCAGACTGTGCCGGGCAGTGGTGCAAGCCCGGGTGCAGCACAACTGGTCTGCGCCAGGGCCAGGACCAGGCAATATTCAACGGTGATGCGCCATGGCTCAGCACCATTGAATATGGCAAAGTTGATGCACAAACTGCCCATGGCACAGTGGCATTGTGCCAGCACAAGACAGAGAGAGGGAGCATGGGGATTCACCAGCGCAAGTGCCATTGCACTAGGTGCATCACCCGTGATATTCAGCCAGGGGCATGCAAATGAGGCCATAAGTTATGCAATGCATAAGTGGGCCATTTGCATGTCATCATGGTCCCATTTGCATGTGTGCACCGGGCACTCTGGCAAAATGCGCCTGGTGCCCTACCATGCTGCTGATGTTGGGGTTGGCTCCCTGATGGGCTAGTGTAGCTCCCCTGTTGCATTCATTCACAGATCTGGACCTATGTAGTACAGTGTGGTCTGCACGCTCATTGGTTCACACTGTGGCCCAGTGGGCATACAGGTCATACTGTATGTTGTCATTTGACAGGCAGCCGGGTGGTATGTGGTCGGGGCGTTGCTTCCCACCAATGATGGTGGGGTGTCAGGTGGCTGGGGGCCTCTGTGGGTGGGAAGGGGGTACCACTGGACCACCAGGTAGTCATCGGTTTGTACTACGGCCTGTGATTGGGCATTTGGGGTGGTTCCACTAGACCACCAGGGATCTAATTCATTACACTGCAGCCCACGATCAGGCATAGGGGACATGGGCAGCTGACGACTGCCCACAATCGGACATATGGGGAGGGGGTCCACTAGACTACCAGGATACTGTTCTTCATTATGGGTGCCCGCGATCGGGCAGCTGGGACCGCTAGTCCACCAGGCATGGTGGTATGTTGGATGCCTGTGATCGGGCATACAGGATGGGAGGGGGGTACCACTTGACTACCAGAGGGCTGTGAGTTCTTCTGCATGGTGTGCTGGGTGGACAAGTGGCCACCCACAGCTGGTGGCTGGTGTGTTGCACTTTGTAATACAGCAGCCCACCTGTGGGTTGCCAGGACTTACTGCTGCTCTTCTGGGGCTCAAGTTTAAGCCCCGCTGTGCTGCACAATGCAGGCTGGCACTGGCATATGCACTGCACATCCAGGGCTGAATATTGGGATGTGCCACATATGCATGGGCATGCCCTCTACAGCTGCACCACATAGGATTACATTGCGCCCCAGTATATCGGGAATTGCGCTGCACCAGGTAGGCTTTTGAATATCCACTGGGGTCAATGTGGGGTTGAGCCAAGTGCAACCCCTTTGAATAACCTAGCCACAGTGTCAATCACCTTAATTTCATCACCATTTCTTGTTCCCATATTATTCATAATACCAAACGTCATAAGTTCCTTTTTATTTACTTTGGTTACTGTCTTTTTCTTTTCCTTCTTCTCACTCCTCATGTGAATAACTGGGTGCCTTTTTGTCTGCCATCTTCTAGGTAATTTCTTTTCTCTAGGTAACGGTAAAAACCAAGACCACTTTTCCTCTCCATTTGTTTCTCCATATATTCTTTTCTTTCTTTATTTTGTTCCAATATTGTTTTACTGATTATTTCATTCTCCCTCCCCCCCCCAACCTGGTCCCCTTCCTCCCCCGTTTCTTTATCCCTCTTGCATCAAATCTTTCCCTTCCCATCTTTTTTTCCTTCTCTCCTCCTGCTGTCCACCTTCAGCAGCCTCTGTACGACCGTACAAATCCTTTTGTTGCTTCCATTGAAGGGTGGTTGAGCAGAACAAAATTTAACAGCACAAAGAGGCCGTTTCCCTCCTTGCAGCTTCTTTTAAATCACCCTAGCCCTCCCTTTCCTGTTTCCTTTATCCAAACCCTTGTCTTCCCTAACTCTTTAGCCTTACCCCCTCCCCTCTGACTCCACCCTCCCCGTGATGTCATTCCCCCTGCTTACCTCCCCCCTTCCCCCACCTTCCCTCTATATGCCATTGAGCTCAGCCATCTTGAGGGAGTTTACCAGGACAACTTGGTCTGCCCTTTCAATGGGAAAACTCTATTGTCCTGGATCCCCCCCCCCAATAATGACAAACGACTTTGTGTACCATGGTGCTCAGACTGGCAATCAAATGGAGTCACGTGATGTGGTGCACTGGGTAAGAGGCCTCTCTGCCCGCTCTGACGTACTGCCCATTATTTACCCTTCAAAACCCTGTTTTTTGGTGCCTTTTACAGAAGACTGCCTGCCTGTCTCCTTTCTGAACACTCCCGCTCTCTCTCTACAGGGCATAGATGGATGAGGAGATGCCGAAAACCGCTCCAAAACACACGCCTCCTGCAACACCCGAGAAGGCCTCTAAGAAAGCCAGGGCCTCCCCCTCGCAATCCTCTCTGCCTGTTACCACTGAGTGTCCTGATACACAGCTTCTCACCCTCTCAAGGTTCTTAGAGGAGTTTCAGCCTTTTAAGGCTGAAATGCAGAATATGGCAGGGGAAATCAAAAGCATCTCTAATACCCTGGAGGAGCTCTCTAAGAAGACTGCTGACAATGAAGTATGTATACGATCTGTTGAAAAGAAGCAGGATAAAGCTGATCTGGAGTTGGTGGCCCTGAGGCAAAGGCTAGTGAAAATGGAGAATAAGGTGGAAGACCTGGAGGAGCTTAGTCGCCGTAATAATGCGGTAATAATTAGCTTGCCTGAGGGTGAAGAGGGCTAGACCCTATCAAGTTTATTAAAAAGTTTGTGGAAAAGGTGGCTGGCCTTTCCCCCTTCAGTGCTTGCTACCTCATAGAAAGGGCTCATCGTGCACTACACCCCCCTCCCCTGGCCTGAGCCCCCCCCCAGGTCATTCATATTTCATTTTCTGAACTTCCAGGAGTGACAACATTTCTTATACAAGGTTAAGGAGGTGCAAGACTTGCAATGGGAAGGTAAAAAGCTGATGGTGGCACAAGATCTGCCCTTATCTGTGCGCCAGAAAAGAGCTACGTTTCACAAAGTGGTTTTCAAGCTGATTGTTGCGGGAATTAAGTTCCGCGTGGGTTTTCCTGCAAGGCTACAAGTTTGCCTGAATGGCTCTTGGGTGACCTATGCGGAGGCGGAGATGGCATCTGTTGGGCTTAAAGAAGCGCTTCCTCATCTATTCAAGTCTACATGAGAACTGATCTGGTGTAGAGTGTCATGCCGAGTTTCCACTTGATGGTGTTGTCTAGCTGCAGTAAATCATATCTTACTACAATACTTTTGAGGCCATGCTGCCGACAAAATGTGCAACTGGTTACTTATCCTTACATTACAGCTCTCAAATGGGGTCCTCTTTCTGATATAAAACAGACATTTTGTTCCCTATCTGGTTTTCATCTTCAAGACTTTCTAATATTTTGTGGACTCTCATTTTTCAGTCTGGCTTAACCCATTTTCAATTTTGGTTCACAAGTCAGGTGTTAGCTGGCTCATATGTGTTTTTCTTGGTTTCAATTAATGAGCACCTGAGCGGGGTCATTGATCTCACGTTAAATCCCAATTTGTTAGTTCTGGTAACCCAGTTTTTCAGGAGTGTTGTCCCGATCTCATGACAATGGGGGGGGGGGCAATGCTTCCCTCTCTCAGATCTTAATATGAGACTCTTTTGGTGATTGCGGTCTCTCCCTGGCCCTGTTAGCATGGCCTGTTTCTTTTCAGATTTCACTCCTCTTCTCAGTCCCTGCTATTACTGGGCAATAAACATGGTTAGTTCATATATCAAGGGATATCCCGCACTTAAGGATAGATGAGAATGCCAGGGTTTTGCACGCCCTTACTGGGCTCTGGTTTGCCCCTTCTCTATAACCCTGCTTAAGTGCTGTCTCTGGAGGATTCCAGTTTTCCTTTTTCCTTTTTCAAATCTCCCTTCTAAACTGTGATGGCCACTGTTTTTGATTTAAAAATGTGGTCTGGACAGCGACTCTGGGCCTTTCAGGTTTCCCCCATATCACAGTGGGTAGCTATGGACTGCCTGCTCTTGGTCATCAATCATTGATGTTGACTGGTTGTGCCACAAGACAGTGTCTGAGATTAATCTTTACACATGACACTATTGTGTTATATCCCTCATGCTCTGTGGGCCACATTATTTTATGGCTCGTGGGATTACTGCAGGGAGGATCGCTTTCTCTAAAAAGCAGTATAGCCAACTCCCCAGTATTATTTAGGGATGTTGCCAAGCTATTAATGCTGAGAACAAGCTATTTCATTGGAGTGTTCTGATTGCTGAGGGGTAATTCTGTTCCTGATTTCTGCTTTACGAGGGCGGGGTGGCTGGGGGGGAGGAACTTTTCAGTTTGCTGGCCATCATGTACCATGTAGGATATGGGAGGGTGTGGGAGGAGGGAGGTTAGGGTTTATGGGGTGTTTCAGGTGGGAGGTTTTGAGGGGTGGCTGGGGGAATGGATTTAGTGGAGGTAGAATTGGGGGGATGATAGAACAACCCAGCGCATACTATGTTTGGAGCACTATAGATGGAATATACATGTATATGTGTGCTTCGGAGGATTCCGAACTGGCAACATGAGTGATGGCTAGAAACATTCAATTTATCAGTTGGAACGTTAAAGGGGTGAGGCATAAGACCAAGCAATATGAAATACTGAAACATATAAACCATTTGAAGGCAGAAATTGTGTTTTTGCAGGAGACGCACTTGCTCAAGGGGGAGGCTGACAAGATAAGACGGCAACAAATTGGGCAGATGTTTGCAGCGGAAGGTGTGACCTACAGTAGAGGGGTCATGATCCTTCTGCCAGGTCAGTTCTGTTCAAACCTCTTCAAGTTATATCTGACCCTTTGGACAGATTCTTGTTTGTAAAAGGCAGATTGCATACCCTGGACATTGTTCTGGGTGCTATCTGTGGCCCAAATGTAGATTCCCCTAGTTTTTTTGTTCAGATAATTAAAGCCCTAACCCCATTTTTGGATACCCCCATGCTCACAGGGGATGATTTCAATCTCGTTTTTGATCAGGCTCTCGATAGGTCGGGTCAATCCCATCAAGGTCTCTCTCTGGCACAAAGAGCCTTTGGGGGCCTGATGGATTCCATTGGTCTTTGTGATATATGGTGCGTATTACATCCCAATGTAAGGGAGTACACTTTTGTTTCTCCAGTGCATGCAACCTCCTCTAGGATTGATTATATCCTCATTTCTCAAACCCTGTTACCAGGGGTTATATCTTCTAGCATTGTTTCAGGGCCCCCGTTGGATCACTCTGTGGTCGCCTGCCTAATAGCCCTAGCCTTGTTGCCAAATAAATAAGGCAGGTGGAAGTTGAATAACCAAATTCTGAAGGAGCCAAAGACGGTTCAATATATAGCATCCCAAACAGAGCAGTTTATTGCTTCTAATTCTAACTCCACAGGGAAGCTGGATATGATATGGGGTGCTTGTAAAGTGTATCTAAGGGGGATTATAATTGGTCTAACATCGAAAAGGAAAAGGGAGAGGGAATCTCAGATTTCTGACCTTCTCTCTCAGATTAGGAGTATGGAGACTGCTCTTTCTCCATCTTCTTCCGAGGCATTCAAACAAGACTTAACAAAATTTAGAGAAGCCTACCTAGCAATGTTAACGGAACAAGCCGGATTCGCAATTTTGAAAACAAATGTGGTATATACCGATCAGAGCTAGAAGGCAGACAAAATGCTAGCACTGCGTGTTAAGCAACAGGAATCCACCAGACTCATTCCTGCTATCCATTCTCCTAGTGATAATTCTCTTAAGGTCTTGCCCTCAGAGATAGCGGAGGAATTTACAAAGTATTTTCAGGATTTATATGGCCCTATGGTCAACTCCCCATCTAGGGAAAGACTTTATGAATATCTGAGTGATTTACAGTTGCCAACTCTTACACAATCCCAGCAAATAATTCTGGAGTCTCCCATCTCTGAGGGTGAGATTGGAAGAGTAATCAAATCTCTCCCATCCGATAAATCTCCGGGCCCTGATGGGTTTACTTCCAGTTTTTATAAGGCTTTCTCTAAACAATTGATTCCCATTTTGCTGCCACTTTTCCAGGCTATTCTCTCTGGTCAAGTGTCTGATCCCTCTCTTTTTGAGGCGTTAATAGTCTTGTTGCCCAAATCAGATAGACCGTTGGATCAGGTTGCAAGCTATAGGCCGATCTCCCTACTTAACCATGATTTTAAAATCCTAGCAAAATTACTAGCTGACCATGTGGAGGCAGTACTTCATTTTCTAATTGGGGTAGATCAGGTTGGTTTTATGAAAGGGAGATCATCGGTTGACCATCTGAGGATCCTGTCTCACGTCTTCTTGGCATCCAAAGATGCTCCTCATTAAATGGTCTTGATCTCGCTAGATGCTGAGAAGGCGTTTGACAGAGTCCACTGGGACTACCTATTCATCACGATGCAAGCTTTCGGTTTTCCCTAAGAATTCTGGAATTGGGTGAGTTCTTTACATAAGTTTCCTTCTGCTAGAATTTCATTTAATGGGGTTAATTGTAGCCCCTTTAAATTGTATGTAGGGACCAGACAGGGGTGTCCCTTATCTCCTCTTCTCTTTAACATCTATTTATAGCCGCTTATCAGAAGGTTATCAAGAGCCCAGGGCATATTGGGTATCTCTCTTGGGGAGCAGATGGTTAAAGTGGCGGCTTATGCAGATGACCTTCTTTTGCAGGTAACACATCCACTCACATCTATTCCTGCTATCCTAAAGCTAATAGAGGATTTTAGTAAGGTCTCAAACTATAAACTTAACGTAGGAAAGACGGTAGTTTTTCCTCTTAATCATAGGGTTTGTAAACAGGATATTATTGTGTTCGGACTCATCTGGAAGTCCGACTATATTAAATACCTGCGGCTTCTTTTAACAAGGAATACAATGTGGCTCAGACAGCTAAATATTGATGGACTGGTACACAAAGTAGATCTTGACTTTCGTAGGTGGACCCTACTTCCCCTCTGGGGCAGAATAAATTTAATCAAAATGAAGGTTTTCCCCTGTCTCTTCTACCCTCTTAACATGTTGAATATAATAATAATAATAATAATAATAATAATAATAAAAAAATTTATTTGATTAAGCGCCTTTCAAATATTTCAAGGTGCTGTACAAACTTCATACATTTATCATAACCAAACAAGCAATCACAATACAACAGATAAGATAAATAAAAAACGATTTAAAATACAACAGGGAAAGCCTGAATCTATAAGAATGTCTTTAAGGCCTTCTTAAACCTATCCACAACTGTACTTCCTCGGAGCTGATGGGCAGAGAATTCCAATGGGTGGAGGCAGCAAAGCCGAAAGCACGGGCCCAGAGGACTTCAAATTCACCTCGAATCTCCAGCAACCCCTCACAGCCGAGCTGGTATATCTCAGGGTGTAAGGCACCGGCTCTTCAGGTAGTCAGGACCCAGCCTGTGTAGGACTTTGTAGGTCAAAAGACCCACTTTAAAGGTGATCCACCACTGTATAGGCAGCCAGTGCAGAGTGCGCAGCACAGGGGTGATATGAGATCTTCTAGACACCCCAGTCAACAAACGTGCTGCAGCATTCTGCACTAGCTGCTAGCGGTGGATTTCAACCCCAGCAAGCCCTAGGTATAAGGAGTTGCAATAATCAAGACGTGATGTCACAAAGGCGTGGACCAAAACCGGCAAATCGCCTGGTGGAACCAGGTGCCTAATCCTGGAGATGTTTCTGAGATGGAAAAATGAAGTCTTGACTACTGCAGACACCTGATAACCAGGCTTCCCCTGTCCTGGGTTAAAAAAGTGCACGGTATGATCTCCACCTTTATATGGGGTGATAAGAAGGCCAGGATGGCATTCCATAAGTTAGCGGCCCCGAAGGCCAAAGGAGGTTTAAGACTTCCCCATATCGGGCTATATTATTGGGCCAGTCAGGCCAATAAATATCTCAGATGGCTGACCGCAGACCAACTGTCCGCAGCTGCTACATACATTCTGACTTGGTTAGCTGTCGAATCTGCCTCCATTAAAAAACACGGTCTTTCCCCCGCTGTGCTGTTATATACCAAGATTAGTTCCCTACCAGAGTCTCTACGTAGTTCCCATGTAGCTGTCTCTATCAGAGTTCATACTCAGCTGTGTGTATTTCTGAGATATAAGAATCTCAAGGAGTTATCTCAACCTGTAATAGGCAGTCCCAATTTTTTATTAGAAGGTAAGCCTCTCCCAGCCACGTGGCTTCCTCAGATAGGGAATTGCCATTTAGAGGAGTTTGTGTCACCCAATAGTCAATGGTATTCTTCAGCTGCTATTATGTGTAGGTTTTCGATACCTCGTACAAATATTTTCAAGATTTTCCAGTTTCGTCACTTCCTGGTTAAGGTAATGGGCTCCCCCCCCCAGACCCTAATATCAGTTTTCAGGTTACCTTAACTGAGCTGGTGGGTCTGCCTCATGCCGTATCCAAAATATGCAGTGCCCTCTTCACTTGGGCCTACCCTGATAATTATGCTTTCATCTCTTTTTGGGCCTCTCTCTTTCAGGGTAGAGCTCTGGATTGGTCTCTCCTGTGGCAGAGTTGCCATAAGTTTCTCAAGCAGGACAGACTCAGATTAATGCAATTTAAGATCTTGCACAATATTTATTATTCTCTGCAGAAACTTGCTAGGCTTGGTCTTGTGTCCTCTCCCCTTTGTACAAGATGTCAATCTCAGGAAGGAGATCTTCTCCATATTTTCTGGAGCTGTTCTAAAGCTGTCCCACTCTGGACTGCGATTAAACAGCATGTTGATCCTCTGTTGGGGCTCTCAGACTTGTTCAGCCCCAAAATTTGCCTTCTTGGGGATTTCTCCTCTATTTCGGTGGTGAACAGGAGGTATCACATAGCTTTGATGTCAATGTCTGTTAAAAAGTTGGTGTTAAGACACTGGAAGGATACGGAGGTACAAACATATGTTGAATGGCTTCAGAAGTTACTTGCAAACCTCAGAACTGAAAGAACTATTGCCAGTTTATTTAACAAACTTAAGAAGTTTGATAGGATTTGGGGACCACTGCAAACCCTCTATGCACTTCTAGTTTAAGCACTATCAGCCTACATTCACAGGTATAGTGCTAAATGTGTAAAAGGCGCTGGGTTGTTCGGGATGGGGGGGTAGGGTGGGTGGGGGATGGGAGAGCGAATCACTCTATATCTTGTATCTGATGTATATGGTCATACTATGCACTGTTATGATTTGTTCTCTGTATTGGAAGCTTTAATAAAATTTGAATTGAAAAAAAAGACTGGCAATCAATTTATTTTTGTTTTACACACAGTGTTCATCACCTTCATTTTATCATCATTTCTTGTTCCCATATTATTCATAATATCAAATGCCAATAATTTCATTTTTATTTACTTTGATTACTGTCTTTTTCTTTTCCTTCTTCTCACTCCCCCAGGTGAATACCTGGGTGCCTTTTTGTCTCCCCTCTTGTCAGTAATTTCTTTTCTCTAGGTAACAGTGAAAACCAAGACTGCTTTTCCTCTCCATTTGTTAATCCATGTATTCTTTTCCTTCTTTATTTTAATTCAGTATTGTTTTATTGATTATTTCATTCTCCCTCCACCCACAACCTGGTCCCCCTTCCCCCTTTCTTTATCCCATAGCCTGTCTCCAGCTTGCGTTGTATGACTGGCCTTCCCCTTGCTCACCTGTGCTCCCCTCCCACTCCTTTCTCCAATTTTCAGTAAAACTCATCATTTCTGTATTGAACATGTTAATGGCCAAATTGGATAAATGCACCCTGTCTGACCGATAAAATCCATGAGCCTATTCTTCGACCCCTCTGAAGGTGACCTACCCCCCATGCTCCGAAATAGTGTGCCTACTGTCCTGTTCATTTTTTGCCTCCCTCTCTCTACTGCCCTGTGACTATGTTCATACCTCCAGACTCTCCTCGGGATTATATTTAACCAAGCTAATTTAACTGTGGGCCACCATTGCTTTATTATTGTGATGTCATGTTTTATCTGTAGGTAAGTGTCCAAACAGGGCCGACTCCCAATGTTCATTACCCCCAAAATGTATGATAAGTAAATCTGGTTCTGGTCTCTTTTCCCTTAACTCTCAAAGAGTTGGGAGTAGTTGTGCCCCCTCATCCCTTGGATTCCTTTCCATACCAATCTACATTGCCTGATGTCTTGATACAACTGCTTCCCCCCCCCCCCAGCTTTTCACTCTGCTCTCCTTTCGCTCAATAAATGTACGAATGTCCACAGATCCATGCTTCTGTCCTCTCCCAATGACCTATGAAATTAAGGACTGGGTTTTATATATGTAGCTGTTGGTGGTCCTCCCTCCTTATCCTTAACCCCCTGCCCCCCACCCCCTCCCAATTGTCTTTGGATGCCTTCCCCTTCTTGTTGAATCTACAGGCAAGAAAAACAGTTAATTGATTCTGTCAGTGACCGTATATACCTTTTATAACTACTGGACTTCCATCATCCCCGTTCTTCTAGTTGAACTACAGACTCACCTTCGACTACCATTTTTGACGCTGCTCCTATTTTAAATGAATGCAAAGAGTATGTGGTTGGGTCCTCTCCTATAAACGCAATGCCTTTTTATGTTAGCGCGCTTGCACAGCCAACATCGTGGGACAATGCAGCTTTGGAGGCGGGGTCGCTGTTGGGCGAATGCAGGGCATGCACCAGTAGGTGCGTCCCACATACCCCAATCAGCCTGCATGCCGGCGCCACACCATGCAAACATAATGTGGCAAGCACATCTAAGAAAATGTCTGCTGCAATCCAAGCAAAGCTCGTCATACGCAATGGTCCTTTTCTTGCCATGCTCACCACTGTTATGTGCAAGGTAAGTGAGCGGGCGGCCTCCTAACTATAGCCAACTTCAGGGTGCCCAAACCCCTGTCTGTTAACCCCCACTTTCTTTGTGTGCCGGCCAGAGGCCCACTCCTGTTGGCATGAACCTCCCAATTGTTCAATACCGAGGGTACCCAATCCCCTCGGCTTGCATCCCACCCTTTCTTTGTATGCCGGCGGGGTGCCCAATCCCCATCGGCATTACTTCCCTCCTGACCCCGTGTTGTGTGCTGATGAGGGTGCCCAATCCCCCGTCAGCTACAGACTCTCCCCTAAACAGTTAAGTGGCACACTGGGAGCCCATCCCAGCGTGCCAAATCCTCTGCAAAAAAAAAAAATCTGTCCCCTAATGGGTTTTCATTTTTCCTATAAAATGGAAACGGTTCCTCATAGTCTTGATGCCCCTCCCCACCTGCACCCACCCACCACTGTACCTGCCTCCCTCACTCCCCCACCCCATGCCCTGAGGTCTGGTGCGACAGTCTTCTGTGGACTGGGAACACGTCTGCACTCTTCAAAGCTGACCGTGAACTGAAGAAATGCCGTAAGTTGTATAATGGAATGAATAGGGGTTTTCAACTTTAATGCATATCTCAGGCATTTTGCGAATTTGGCCCCACATTTTCAACATGGGGTTTTGGGACCTTGTCATGAATTCGAACACTGTCATGATGTTATTCAGTCCCAAAAGGTGATTTTGCAGTCACTACGTGGAATCACCTTTTGGACCGAGTAACAAAATGACAGTACCACTATTCATGACAGGGGCTCTCAAAAGCCTATGCTGCAAGTTTGGGGAAAAATTAAAAAATGACTGTTTTACGAGTGTGTGTAGCAACTGCTGCACGCATCACTATAAGTTAGCGCATTTGCACAATTTTCATGCCAGATTCTCAACATTGGCATTTTACCACACCTTCTTGTGAACTGTACAGCTGTCATTTTTCACATCCTTGCCGAAATGTGTTTTCGCACTTCCAGCGCAGAATAGCGCAGTCGCTGTGTGAAATCACTGTTTGGGACACATTATGAAAATGACAGTGACACTGTTCATGAGCAGAGGTCCTAAAATGCCTGTTTAGAAAACTTGGTGACAATACTCCATAAAATGACTGTGTTACAAGCATGCAAACTTATATTTTCACTCCACATTTTCAACAGTGCCATTGTTCTACACCTCCTAATGAACAGTGCAACTGTCATTTTTCACATCCTGACCAAAATCTGTTTTCACAGTTCCAGCGCACAATAGCACGGTAGCTGTGAAAAGCCCGTGTTCGAAACACATTATGAAAATGGCAGTGACACTGTTTATTAGCAGATGTCCTAAAATGCGTATGTTGACAATTTAGGGACAAAAAACAATAAAATGAGTGTTTTACAAGCGCACATTGAACAGTTTGCATGCACGCTCGTGACTTTGTGAATTTGTAATACTTTCACTTCAGCTGTTCATCATTGCCATTTTTCCATACCTCCTTATGAACAGTACAGCTGGCTGAAATGTGTTTTCGCACGTCCGGTGCAGAATTGCACGGCTGCTGTGCAAAATCGCTTTTCAGGACACATTCAGGAAATGACAGTGACACTATTTGTCATCAGAGGTCCTAAAATGCTTATGTTGAAAATTTGGTGGTGAAAGTCCAGACAATGACTGTGTTGCAAGCATGCAGTGCGCAGTTTCCACGCACCCTTGTAGCTTTGTCAATCTGCAATATTTTCATGCCACATTTTCACCACTGGCATTTGTGCACACCTCATTATCAACAGTCCAGCTGCCATTTTCCACAGCCTACCCAAAACGCGTTTCCGCAGCTCTGCCGCACAGTGGCGTACTTGCTGTGCAAAATCACCTTTTGGGACACATTAACAAACTCACAGCGCTATGCCTTTCCACCTCCGCCACTGCCAATGCCAGCGTGACAACATTCGGCACTGACAAATGCTTGGTTTAGAACTGCTGTCACCTGATAGCCTGAAACTTTCTTCCTGTCTCCATGTATAAAGAACTGACCTGCCCTGGTTCTTCTCACTGTGGCGTAAGCCCGTAGCACTCTTACTGGGCATGTCACCGGGTTGGTGTGCTCTCTCATCGTCACTCTGTACCCTTTCCTTTCCTGGTCTGTCTTGGATTTTCTGATCATTATGTCTATTTTGTCCCCTTCCTAGATGATGTCCCCCCATTCCAAGCCCCCCCGTTTGTGGCCCTCATGTCCTACTGCCTCGCTCAATCGAAAGGCTCCTGCCAGCAAGACTACATGTATGTATGGTGATGTGAATGATTGTTGTACTGAATGTATGAAATTAGTATTGTTATTGTAACTTGAATGTTTGTAATACACAGGACAATTTTGAAAATAGGTCCTATGACCTAAAGTTATATATCCTGTTTAAAAATAACATTTTAACAACTACATATATTGCCTGAAAAACGGTTCCCTCATCATAAGATTTACAAATATGTGGCAAAACACCCACAAGTCTGTCTAATAACTGATCTGCTATTTGTTTTCTCATGTCCTTCTCCCCTTGCTTCATTCTACCCCAACCTTGTAACATCCACTTGATTAACATAGATTTAGTGGGATCTCTCCACTCTTTTAACTTGCACACTATGCTAATGCCTGCTATATGCACGCCCATGGTAGCATGGGCCATCCTTTTCTCCCACTGCCAAACTATAAACATTCCTACTTGATCCTCCTTAACTAGCCCACTTACCTCCATGTGGTGTATTTCCCTGAAAGCCTAGAATGCCCTTTCATATACTCTCAGTGTCCTGGGCGCCCAAAAGTTGCAAAATAGCAGCTCAGTTCCTTCTCGCCGATGTCCCAGATGTCCATTGGAATAGGTGTTTGTGTTCTCTCTGCACTCGATGCCAGTGCCCGGAATCAGTCCAGCTGCAGACAGGAAAGGCTGTCAACCAGTATGTTCCATGCCTCATCTATGTGCCTGGCTCTAAATCACATGTTCAACTGTAAGCCTCTGAGCACTAGCTGCCTCAGTACTCTCATCTCTGCCTCTGTCCATGCCCCTCTGTTATTGAAGACCTCCACTACAGCCCTGTTATCACACCAAAATGTCACCTGTTGGTTCCTCAGGTCCTCCCCCCCATATTAATGTGGCCACCCAAACTGACATAATTTCCAGCAGCGTGATGTCTTGAGTCAGTCCTTGTCTCTTCCATTCATTGGGACATGGTTCTGAAAACCACTTTGCCCGGTAATAGTCTCCCATTCCTAACCATCCGGCTGCATCTGTGTACAGCTCCAAGACATTGTTGCCTACCCACTCTTCCTGCTAGATTGATTTTCCATTGTACAGTACGTCTGCAAAAACACTTCCCAAACATGCAAATCTTCACTCACCCCCTGGGATATGTGCAACCAGTGGTGGGGTCTGGTGACTTCCACAGCTGCCCTAGCTAACCTGCGGGTAAATGCCCTCCCTGGTCCTATTGCCCTGCATGCAAAATGTAGGTGTCCCAGTACCTTCTGTATTTGTTTTAACTGGACCCTCCTTCTGCTCATATGGATGTGTATGAGATCTTTCAGCCTTGCTACTTTTTTGTCTGGGAGTAGAAATATCTCCTTTGGTGCATCTATCTCAATGCCCAAGAACTCCAGTACTCTGCTGAGGCCATCTGTCTTGTCTGGTGCCAATGCCACCCCCAGCTCCTTGTATAAGCTCTGGAAGCTCTGCAGCACGCTGTCTGCTTCCTTTCTCCCATTTCCCATTAACAAAAAATCATCTAAGTAATGTATCACACCTGTATAACCTGTCCTTTGTTGGAATATCCATTGAAGGCTAGTGCTAAACATCTCAAAAATTGAACAGGCTAGGGAGCAACCCATCGGCATGGGTCTGTCAAAATAATATTGCCCTTCAATTCTGAGACCTAACAGGTCCCAGTCTTCCCTGTGGACTGGCAACAGGTGGAATGCTGCTTCTATGTCTGTTTTTGCCATCCATGTCTCTGGAGTGGCCCTGATAATCTGCACCACTTCTTCTAATGTGACATATGATACCCAGCTATGCTCCTCTCCTATGAAGTTGTTGACTGACTCCCTTTCTGGTAAGGATAGGTGGTGAATGACCCAAAACTCCCCCTCCTGTTTTTTCTGCACTAGACCTAATGGGGAAATCCTTAGATTATCTAGTGGTGGATTCTTGAAACGCCCTTCTATCCTCCCTTCTGCCTTTTCTTTTTGAATTTTCTTACTCAAAATCTCTTCTTTTCCCTGAATGTATCCTAAATTTTTCTCTTCCCTCCCAACCCTAGGGTCCGTAAACTATAGTGGAAAACCATTATCGAAACCTTCAATGATCCATGCTGCTGCCCTCTGGTCATTGTAATATTTTAATTCCCACCTAAACCTTTCTATTTTTATGGGGGTGCGAGCTTTGGTAAAATTTTTCTCTACATGCATCCCCCGCTCTCCCCCTTGGTTCCCTTACCCCTGTTCCCAGCTTCCTCAGTATCCTTGACCACCTCTCTCTGTGTACCCTCTTCCCCAAGGTCCTGTATTCCATGTTGTTCCCCTGTACTCCTGCTCCCCCAAAAGGGCTGTGTTGCTCCCTACTATGGACTTCCTTGTTGGGTCCCTTGCACCAATTGTGTCCTGCACCTCAAAGCTGGGTGCCACCCCCCCCCACATTTTGAACAGGCATGTTTAAATCTACACTGAGGCCATGAACAAAAAGGCCTATTGTATCCCCAGCAACATTTTTGAGGTGCTGTTCCTCTCCTACCTCCCTTTCAGGTAGGGACTGATTGGTCACATAATCTATCCACAAATCCAACTGTTTTATATCCCATCTTACATCCCCATATGTTGCCATCCTTTGCTGAAAGAATTCATCATAATATAGCCACCCATAACCCCGTATTGCCTTAGCACACCTTATAATTAATGAATACATGATTAATAGGATGCCTAACTCTGGATTGTTCTCCATGGCTATTGCTGAATACATGGCAAAGCCTACTGACCATTCATCCCATGTCTTCCCTTTTGTTAATTTGTCCTCTCCCTTTTTACCCAATAAGACTGCTGGTGCTGACATTTCACTCTTGCCTATACTCTCATTATCATCATATTTTGCTGCCGCTTCCCTACTTACCAATGCAAACACGTCTATGTACTCCACTTTCCAAATCTTCTCCTTTGTGCCAGCAGCACAAGTTCCCCTATTCTCATTCCAGGGGCACCTATGTCCCTTATCCCCTTTCCTCCTTGACTTATTTTGGCTGCCTTACCCCCCACACACACACACACCGGTGTTTGCGCTGGCTTTTATGTTTATCAATGCTTGTTCAAATTGACTTCCCCTCACTTCCCCCATCGATGATATCATTTGTTCTATATAATATTTAATGCTATCCCCTAGCATTCCTACTACTTTACCTGTTACTCCTGTCACTCCAATTGGTCCTGCTGGGCTGGGCTTCACCGGGCTTATCTCAATGTCTGGTATCAGTGTCAATGGCAGTAAGGGCAGTGGTTCTGGTGTGTTCCCTGGAATGGGCTTGGGTACTGGGGATGGGCCTGGTATGGGAAGATCAGGGTTAGGCTATGGCCCTTGTGGGCTGATTGGGGTCGGCAACTTCCCTGATGCCAGTTGCTGCCCATCTGGGGATCGTGGCTTGGACGGGGGATGCTTACCTGCTCCCCTTTTCCCTTCTCGGCCTTCCTTTTGTCCCCTGCTTTCCATGGTTCCATCCCCTCTACCAACTCCCACATCTTCGTAGCTTTCTCAGCTAGATCCAATATTGCTCTGTATGCTTCCTCCTTAGATGGTTTGTTCTTCCATGGCACCATCCTTCAGTTTGCTCTAAATATTTTGGACTGAAAGAAAGAAACACTTTTTATTCATCATATTCATAATTTTTGCAGGGCTGCCTCAAACCCCCCCCCCCACCTTCGTTGCCTCTGAAGGCCCCTTATGCCTGTTGGACTGTCCTTTGCTCTGCCCCCAGCCGTCCCCACGTAGGCATCACTTTTTATTGTTTGTGTCTCTATTTATGATATATATATATATATATATATATATTATAGTAGCACGGTAGTGCTACCATAGTTAGTTGAGGAGCCATTTCTATGTTAAACCCCAAACTTTTCACCTCAATAACTTTGCAACCGTTTGATGGATTTGCCTGAAATTTGGAATTTATGATCAAGAACCATAGGCCTTGGGATCTGCCAAGTTTTGTACTGGTCAGATATACAGCTGCGGAGTTATTAAGTGTGATCTGTGCGCGCGTTTACGCTTTTCTGGAATTCTGTGGTCGCGCCTACAGGTCGTACGGTTTGCGTGACCGGCCCGAAATCTTCAGGGAATGTGCAGCCAGGGTCCCCGATGTGCCTTTCAAAGATTTCGTGAAAAAATATTAAACGGTTCAAAAGTTATTCAAAAAACAGTTTCCCATTATAAGTCAAAGGGAAAAGTTAACAAAAAGTTCAACACTTTCGCAAATGCATTTTTACTTTCGCAAATGGGCCTGTTACTTTCGCAAATCGGCCATTTTGTTTTCAGTTGGTGATCAGAAAAATGGTTGACATTTAAATTTGGGACCCTTTAGCAACCTAATTTTTTTTGTATTCACCTAGTCGGGCCCTGAGGATGCTTGCCATGTCTTTATTTTGTGGTAAAACACTCCAGAAATATGTTTTTCAAATTTCTGGAAAAAGTACTTTCGCAAATTACTTTCGTGCTCACGAAAGTGTCGCAAATTTTTGCGAAAGCTTTCGCAAATTGCGACAGTAATTTTCTAGTCTGTGGGAAAATGACAGCAATTCTTTGGCACTGCACTGCAAAATAACCGTTTGGAGTTTTGGGCTGAAATTTGGAGGGAACGCAGCCGACATCTCACAGATGTGCCTTTCAGTGTTGTATTGAAAAAATATTACACGGCGGCAAAGTTATGGCACTCCAAAGTTGACAGTTTTTCCCATAGGATAACATTACGGCACCCGAAGCATTACAGGAATCCTTTGGCACCCTGCTGCAAAATAACGGTTTGGTCTTTTTTCCTGAAATTTGGAGGGAATACAGCCAACAGACCACAGAGGTGCCTTTCAGTAGCTTGGTGAAAAAATATCACATGGCGGCAAAGTTACGGCACTCCAAAATTGACATTTTTTCCCATAGGATAACATTACGGCGCCCGACACTTAACAGAAATCATTTGGAGCCCTGCTGCAAAATAACGGTTTGGTCTTTTTTCCTGAAATTTGGAGGAAATACAGCCAACAGACCACAGATGTGCCTTTCAGTAGTTTGGTGAAAAAACATTACAGGGAGGCAAAGTTATGGCGCTCCCAACTTTTCTTTTTTTCCCATAGGATAACATTACGGCATTCGCCGCGCTTTTTCAGGGCCCGATTCTGAAACGGTGCGAGATAATGGACTTTTGTCGAGGTACATCTTAGCCTCCAATGGGCTAAGATCCAAATTAGCCAGGACAGTTGTAAATAATATGACTTTTAAATTTTCTTTCTACGTCAGACGGTTCCAGAGATATAATGTATTTAGTATTCCAAGATCTCATTTTTCGCGATACTCATTATTTTGCATACATTATTTGTACTCACTGTCTTTCTCAATGCAGGTTTTGGAGAAAACCAGCCTGTCGCTTACATTACTGTTACTGTTGCCCTTTCGCTTGCGGATCCCTTACCGTTTCACTTACCATTGGCGTCTGCACCACCATATGCGTTATCCTTTCGTTTTCATTTAGCTTGCGTTTCTGTTATTTTTGCCATTTCTGTCTACAGTACTGTTTATCTTACTGTTTCACTTTACATCACCATGCCCATTGACATTTCTGTTTGCAGGCACCATGTTACTATGTGACAACACATCACGTGGCAGACCATTCCGTCACGCCACCATGTGTGTTACCCTTTCTGTTCTATTAGTGCTTGTGTTACCATGTGCGCCACTGTTAGCATTTCTTGGCCCCGCGCTCCCACTGCATTACATTCACCATTTCGTTATCATTCTCAAAAGAAGGAATTAGAATCAAAAACTCCGTTTAATGCATTAGTTAGGGTTGTTTCACAGCGACAAAGTGAGAAATCGCTGTTGGGGTTGAAAACCCCTTGGACCCCCCACCCCCCAACCGGCATTGGGGTGCGCATTGGGATCGTGGGTCCTAACTCTCACCCATTCTCCCTATACTTCTGCTGCTTTACACATGTCATGGGGTGAGAGTTGGGGCTGGCGATCTGTGACTCGGCAATTGAGGGTGGCGAAAATCAGGGGTTTCAACTACTGTGAGCTCGCTGTCAGCGAGCTCAGAGTTTCTACTCTATAATATATATATATATGTGTGTATATTATGGTAGCACGGTAGTGCTACCATAGTTAAGTTGAGGAGCCATTTACATGTTAAACCCAAAGTTTGCACCTTAATAATTTTGCGGGAATACACGATCAAGACCAATATACCTTGGGATCAGCCAAGATTTGTACTGGTCAGATACACGGCTGCGGAGTTATTAAGCGTGATCTGCACATGCGTTTACTCTTTTTATGAATTCTACGGTCGTGCCTACAGGTCGTACGGTTTGCGTGACTGGCCCCAAATCTTCAGGGAATGTGTGGCTGGGGTCCCCGATGTGTCTTTTGAAGATTTCATGAAAAAATATTAAACTGTTCAAAAGTTATGGCACTCCGGACTTCTGTTTTTCCCATAGGATAACATTACGTGTCGCCGTGCCTTTGAGGGCCCGTATCTCGAAAACGGTGTGAGATACGGAGTTTTTGTTGAAAAATTATATAAGGGGGGCTATGTATAAAACTAGCCAGGAAAGTGATAATACATATGACTTTTAATTTTTTTTTCTGTACGGTTACTGAGATATAAGCAATTTACTATTACAACTACTGATTTTTGAGTTCCGAGAGTCATTATTTTGCATACATTCTTTCTACTCACTGTCTTTCTCTGTACAGCTTTTGGGGAACACCAGCCTGTGCACTTACATTACTCTTACCATTACCGTTTCTGCTTGCGGTTCCATACCCGTTTCACTTACCATTCACGTTTATGCCACTATGTGCGTTACCCTTTGCGTTTTCATTTGCTTTTGCGTTTCCATTGTTTTTAACATTTCTGTCTACAGTACTGTTCCTCTTTCTGTTTTGCTTTGCATCACCATGCGCATTACGATTTGCATTTGCGGGTACAATGTTACAATGCGACAAGACATCATCCCCGCGCTCCCGCCGCTGCATTACATTCACTATTTCTCATTATCATTCTCGAAAAGAAGGGAAATTAGAGGCAAAAAACTCTGTTTAATGCATCAGTTAGGGTTGTTCCACAGTGACAAAAGTGAGGAAATTAGATGTTAGGGTTGAAACCCCCTTTGCACCCCTCCAGCCCACCCCCCAACTGGAATGGGGTGTGCATTGGGGTCATCGGTCCTAACTGTCACCCCATTCTCCTATTCCTCAGCTTCTTTCCACATGTGATGGGGTGACTCTTGGACCGATGACTAATCTTGCCCATTCAAGTGAAAATGAGCTGGAGAAATGAAAGGGTTTCAATCTAACATCAATTTCCTTGCTTTTGTCTCAATGAACAGCCTAATTGATACGTTAAACAGGATTTTACCTATATATATATATATATATATTAGAGGCAAAAAACTCTGTTTAATGCATCAGTTAGAGTTGTTCCACAGTGACAAAAGCAAGGAAATTCGATGTATATATATATATATATTAGAGGCAAAAAAAAACTCTGTTTAATGCATCAGTTAGAGTTGTTCCACACCGACAAAAGTGACGAAATTCAGTGTTAGGGTTGAAAAAAACCCTTTCACCCCTCAACCTGCCCCCCCCAACCGGCATTGGGGTGTGCATTGGGGTTGTCAGTCCTAACTTTCATCCCATCGCATGCGTGAGCAAGCTGAGGCATAGGAGAATGGGATGAGAGTTTTGACCAATGACCCCAACGCACACCCCGATGCCGGTTGGGGGGGCAGGCTGAGGAGGTGCAAGGGGTGTTTTCAACCCTAACACCGAATTTCCTCACTTTTGTCGGTGTGCAACAACACTAACTGATGCATTAAACTGAGTTTTTTGCCTCTAGTTTCCCTTCTTTTTGAGAATGAGGACTATAAATAGTGAATGGAATGCTCCCACCATGTGACTTTTTTTGTGACATAGTAACGGTAAGAGCAAGGCAAACACAAGCGGTAATGGTTGTGCACACGGTGACACAAACGTAAGTTGTAAAGCAAGTGTTAATAGAAATGCAGGCGCAAAGTGACGCCAAAGCAAACAGTGACACAAACGGAGACGGAAACGCAACTGGTAACACGTACGGTCACGGTACTGCTATCATAAATGCAAATGGTAACTGCAACAGCAACAAATAACATGAAAGGAAACAGAAATGGAAATGAAAATGGAAGCGCGTATGGAAACGCAAACCATAATGCACATGGTGACAGTACCACAATTGTAAATGCAAATTGTAATGGTAACAGCAACAATGACGTCAAAGAAAACACAAACACAAACACAAACGTAGGCATGTATGGAAACACAAACCATAATGCACACGGGCACGGGAACGCAACTGGAAAAGCAAATGGTAATGGTAAGAACAACTATGATGCAAAACAAAAGACAAATGCAAATGAAAACCGAAGGGTGGCTGCGAACAGAAATGGTAATGTGCACTGTGATGCTAAGAAAAAGACAAACACAAACAGTAGTGGAGAAACAAATGGTAACAGTAAAGCAAATGCAAATGGAAATGCAAAGGGTAACGCCCACGGTGGCGTACACGGGAACAGTAACGCAAACGGGCATGGAAACACAAGCGGAAAATCTACGTGTAACAGTAACTAGAACGCACATCGTATTTTTCCCCAAAAGCTCCACTGAGAAACACAGTGAAAACAAAGAATGTATGCATAATAATGAACCTCGGAGCAGAAAATGAGCAGTTGTGATGCTAAAATGGTAATAGCTCAGTAACCATATGAAGTAGAAAAAAAATTAAAATTTCACATGATTCATGAGTTTAGTGGCTAGGTTTTCACTAAGCATGTAGACCATAGGGCTACGCATTGTCATGACAAAAATTCTGTATCTCGCACCGTTTCCGAGATATGATCCCCAAAATGTGCGGCGGATGCCACTATGTTAATCTATGGAAAAAAACGTCAAATTTGGAGTACTGTAACTTTGCATCCATGCAATATTTGTCACCAAACCACCAAAAAGCATAGCTGTGAGAGGTTGGCTGTCTTCCCTTCAAATTTCAGCCCAAAAGACCAAACCTTTTTTTTTTGCAGCAGGGTGGCGAAGAATTCCTGTAATTTTGGCCATAGTCTAGAAAAGTAGTGTCGTGATTTGTGACACCTTTTGCAAAAACTTGCGAAAGTGTCACAAGTGAGACACTACTTTGAGACACTACTTTTCCCAGAAATTTGAAAAACATATTTCTGGGGTGTTTAACCCCAAAATAAAGACATGGCTAGCATCCTCAGGGCTTGAACAGGTAAACACAAACATAATTATGTCCTTAGATGGTCCCAATTTTAAATGCCAAGCATTTCTGTGATCAGTAACTGAAAACAAAATGGCACATTTGCAACACTACTAGGGCCATTTGCAACACTAAAAAGTGCATTTGCGAAAATGTTGAGCTTTTTTTTTACTTTTCCCATTGACTTATAATGGGAACTTGCTTTTTGAATATCTTTTGAACTGTTTAATATTGTTTCATGAAATCTTCAAAAGGCTCATTGGGGACCCTGGCTGCACATTCTGTTAAGTTTTTGGACCGGTTGCATAAACCGTGTGACCTGTAGGCGCGAGCAAAAAATGCGTAAAACAATCCATAATTGAACGCATGGATGCCACTTAATAACTCCGCAGCCATACACCTGACCAGTACGAAAGTTGGCAGATCCCAAGATCTATGTTTATGCCCCATGCCTACCAAGTTTCAGGCAAATTAATTGAATAGTCACAAAGTTATTAAGGTGCAAATTGTCACCATTTACCCTTAAAAGGGGTGCTCAACCCTAACTATGGCTATCACTATTATACCTATATAATATATATATATATATATATATATATATATATATATATATATATACACACACACACACACACACACATATATCTTTTTAATTGTTTTTTTTTTAATCTCCCAGCCGCCCCTTTGGCAATCATTCTGAGGATTTCCCCCTTTTGCTCGGTTTGGCGCCTATGCTTCTTGGGCCCCCATCCGCTGGCGGAGGCCTCGGGCCTTAACCCTTCCATGAATACCGTCCCACTGGTATCCTGCACCTCTTTTGCTCTCAGGGGCTCAGCCGCTCTGCTCAAATATTATTATTACTTTTTTTTATATTATTATTTTAAACATGCTGCGTGGTCCCCCCCCCCATGCTTCCTGTGGTCTTCTGCCCCTTCTCTCTGTTGCAACATCACCTTTACAACTTGATGCTGTTCTCTTTTGTATATATGTTGAAGTTCCAGGATGTGTCCTGCCACCCTGAGCCTCACCTTTGCCGGCTTCCAGATCCCTTCACACATGCATGCCTGCTATACTGCTATAATGCTTTTCTTCAGTAACAACCCTTCAATAAAAAAATCCCCTTTTCCCTTGAAACTGATTTACAGCCAGCACCAGTGATTCTTATGGGCCGCCCTTGTTCCTTCTTTGCTTGTGCAGTAGACTGTTTCAATGCCCAGCACTTCATCCCTTCACTTCAGACAGAGAGTGGAAAATGAATGAAATGCTGGGCCTTCCTGAACTCTACAAACTACTGTAGTCTGGAGAGTTAAATGGATATTATACAATGGCAAGAAAATTTCCTGGACTCTGATTGGTCAGCTGCCCGCCACAGCAGGGATGTTATCCTGGCATAACATCCCAGCTGTAGTGCCAGCCAGCTGTCAGCCGCATCACTACACATCAAAAGACAGATCACTACACAGCAGCTGTCAAAGACCACTCTGTCAGAAATACTAAACAAAATAAAGCAGACTCATGTCAGCATTTCCAAAGCTAAATTTCAATTTGTTCAAAATGGCAACAATAGATGAATGGTTTCAGAGGACAAAGAAAATACTGAGCCCAAAAAGGAAAAAGAAAAATGAAGTCATGTTGAAATCCACGACAACCATACTAACATACTAACGTACTAAAATGCCAGCAGAATAGGCCTAACGGTCTTTTGTGTCTGCTCGCTTAGTCAGCCCCCACCCTGGGTGCTGACCTTGCTGTCCCCCTCGCCTTCTCTGGCTTCTCCCTTCCCAGTTGCGGATATTCTTGCTGCATTGGATTTTGCTTCCTGAACCCTTCCCCTGTACCTGTCCCACCCCCTCTTGAACCCCTCCACTGTCTCTGCCTCCACCAGCCCCCTAGGTAGTGCATTCCATGGCTCCACCACCCTCTCAGTGAAGTAGCACCTCCTCCTTTCTCCCCTGAATCCTCCCCCCTCCAGCTTCCACCCATGCCCTCTAGTGGCCTATTCCTCCTTCCTTCAAAGCACCCTGACTGTTCCTCCCCTATTTACCCTCTTCATGTACCTGAAGACCCAGCTAGATCAAATTGAATGTGACAGGAATGAACCATCCACAAAGCGACAAACTGTGTGGGCCATTAACGTCTTAAATGACTGGATCAAAGAAACAGGTAGCGAAGTTAACTAGCAACAGTAACCGAAAAGTCTCTTAAATAAAATTTTACGGAAATCTATGTGCCTCATAGAAATCCAGTAACGGAGCCCAGTACGGCATAAGCAGTTTCATTGGGTTGAGATCGGGGATTAACCGTTACCTGAACGAGCCCCCGCTGTCAAGAAACATAAATATAATCATCCACACAGAGTTTCAGACTGCAAATAACATTTTCACAGCCCAAATAAAAAGCCTCAGATGGGACGGAAAAGACAAAGCCCAACACCACGCTCCCCTCACGGGGACCGAACTGTCATTCCTCAGATAATCCGAGGCACTCAACACAGAAACCCCCGAAGGACTTCTACGCCGAGTCTGGCTAGAAGTTCAGTTGCATTTCGCCAGGCGGCTAGTCGAGGGGCAAAGACAACTACAACCCTCCAGTTTTGACTTTAAAAAAACAGAAACCGGACTTGAATATGTCACGCTGAACTTCAATGAAAAAACGAAGAATCACTGCGACCCACTAGAAAAAGACCGGGATCACTACAGGGGCACAATGTTTGCTATACAAGGTCTTCCTCAATGCCCAGTTGCTCTCCTAAAAAAATACATTTCAAAACTCCCAAGCAATAGCCCATGCCTGTTTTTGCATCCTAGGAAAAAGCCTGCCAGTCCCTGGGTCACAGAAAAAGTCTGGTATACCTTGGAGCCGCTTGGCAAAAATGACCTCTCTTCCATGCTGCAAAAGTGCCATGCTGCAGGGCTCCACACACATACTCAAATCATTCCTTCTGACGGACGCCCATCCAATTGTTAAGTAATGCCGGACTAGAGGCCGTCAAATAATATCCGTAACTGGCCACAAACAGGAATCATCTCTTAAAAGCTACTGGGGCCCAACGCTGGAACAAAGATCCCAATGGAGTGCTATCATATCAGGTACAACACAGGAAGCACGGATCCATGCCTCGAACCTGCAACACAGCAAGCGTCCATGGTGCGGAACCACACCATCGACACTACCTCCGATCACACCATGGCAACAGTAAACATCCCACCACCAAGAAACACCTGACAAGACTGCATCGAGCAAGAAAACAGCAATACTGCCCTGCAAACTACGAGCAACAGCAACCAATTTTACATCCAAGGCAACAGCATGTGCGTATTTAATATTTACAAGCCGTAAATGAACTAGCACTTCGTCCTTCATGTTCCTTCTAATTCGTCCTTCATGTTGCTTCTAAATGAATTTAAAACTACTCACCTGTTAGCGTTCCTAAATTAAAGTTAAAGTACTAACCTCTAAACCACAATCAGTTTCTACAGCTGTTTCTAAATCGATCTTAAACTACCAAAATTTAAGTCTTCAGTGTTTCTCCACAATAATAAAGTATTAAAAAAGTTTATTAAGTTTGAGAAATGTTGTATACCTTTCACATGTTAAAAATACTTAATTTATTCACATATTTGTAACCAATTTACAACTTAAAGAACAGAACTATTTAATGCAGTGGAAGGATATTTCACATTTTAATCTATAAAAAAATAATTTAAAGTTACTTTTTCTTATCTTTCTCTTCATTTAACACATTCAAGCCATTGTATAATAGGAATAATGCCTCCAGGGTGGGTGTTATGCTGGGATAACATCCGCCTCAGGTGTTGGACGCCCGGCCATTGGCCTCGGGCCCAACCACCTGAGGTGGGATGTTATCCCAGCATAACATCCACCCTGTCGGGCATTATTCCTTTAATATCCCACTTCAACAGTGACCCCACTGATGCCAGGCCACCACGTACTGGGCACCCAGGCAAATGAGTCATGGTCACCCTCTGCCATCTTAGCCTCACTGCATGGCCGTGAGGTCAGACGCCAGACCCCACTCTGTCTTTGTGCTCTCTATTCCCCATAGCTCCTCCGCAATGCCTCACATCCCCTTCTTTCCTCAGTGCTATGCTTACCGCTGCTGCTCTCCTTAAATTAACATTACTTGTGGTGCTGTGCAGCTCTGACTATATTTCCCACCCCATGCTCCCGATCTTTCCACCTGTCCCATACCACTTCTGCCCTTCAGTACTCTTGCTGCACATTGGAGTCCCAATCCCCTGCTCATTATCACAGCTCACCAAAACAGGTACTGCAAACCTGTGCATTCTCTCTCTCCCTTCCTATCATTTTTTTTTGTTTGTTTTTTTGATCTGCATGCTTCCCCCCGACTGTATGGTCCCAGCTAGATTCCAGCAACTTCTTTCAAACTTCCAACACTACCAGCCATAAAAGCCCCACTTTTCGCACTGTAGCATGCACCTTGACCGGGCCTTGTCCTTAAAAAAAGTACAGCAATCTCTGTGGCGCCTAAGCCACTCACTCCATGGCAAACAAATGCATCCATGGGGGTATCCCCCTGTTGCGTTCTTCCCGGCATCAGGCCCACATTCTCTTACCAATTCTTGTTCTTTTGCACATTACTGCCGTCTGGAGATCGCTCCTATCTCTTGCCATATAACAACCCTTACCTCTCTAAGTTTTCTGTGATAGGTTCCTCCAAGGCTCTCCTGGTCTCCTTAGGCCTGATCATTGTAATTCCCCAGCCTGATGTGCTGTTAACAAAATTTAACATGGGAAAGAGGCCATTTCCCTCCTTGCAGCTTCTTTTAAATCACCCTAGCTCCTCCCTTTCCTGCTTCTTTTATCCAACCCCTTGTCTTCCCTAACTCCTTATACTTGCTCCCTCTCCCCTCTGACTCCCCCCTCCCCATGATATCATTCCCTCTGCTTCCCTCCTCACTCCCTCCCCCATCCTTCCCTCTATATGCCATTGAGCTCAGCCATCTGGAAGGGGTTTACCAGGACAACTTGGTCTGCCCTTTCAATGGGCAAACTCTATTATCGTCTATTTCTTCTGTCACATTTATGTGAAGCATGAATATTTTTTAAATATCTTTTTAAAATATTCTTGCTGCATGATGATTTTCATCTTCCACAGTATTTTCAAAATCTTCATGAGATATAAACTATTAAAATCTTCATGCTGCATGACACATTTTGTGCTTTTTGACAATTTTGAAAACCTTTGTGATGTTATAAAATATTTGTAAACACCTACGTGTGCTGCAAGACAGTTCTGAAAATCTTTGTGCTGTTCAGTGGTTTTCAAAATCTACTGTACATGCAGCATGATGGTTTTTAATATTCATATGCAAATCATTTTCAAAAGATTTGAAAATATAGTATACATATTGCACAAAGGTTTGAAAGTCTATAGTCAATTTAAATAATCTATGTGCTGCTTGATGGTTTTTAAAATCTACGTGATGCATAAAGATAATTATTTTGAAAATGAATGTGTTGTGCTAAGCTTTTTAATTGCTCAAATGTAATATAACTTTTTAAATACTTAAATGCTAAGGATGATATTTTACTATGTATTATGGACAGGTATACAGTAAGTAGAGAAACAATAGGTGCTACGCATCACTGGGCTCGGTATGCACTACAACGGGCAAGTTCCAAGATGCCAAACCATGGAATGTGTGCACCCAAACAAACAACCACCACAGCAGAAAAGGTCAGCACTCCACAAACTTGGCTAAGCACAGTTCAAATCTCGTTGTGATTATCTTTATTTACCACAAGCAGCAGCATCAATCCAGCATGGCAAGTTTAGGATGTCATACTGAATGATCCATTTGGTGTGTGACATCTGAGGAAGACATCAGTGTGACATTGAAACATCAGTGGTCATGTGGGCGTTGGTTTTCGGTTTGGGACTGTGACAGTCAGTGGGAAAAAGGTTTTTGAATTAAGTCTGTTACTCCGCATTGTGGACTTCAATAGCAAATGGATTTTACAGTACGATATCCTGAGCTTGACCTGCTGGACTGATGCTGCTGCCGCTTCTTGTGGTAAATAAAGGCATTTACAAAGTGATCTGAACTGTGCTTAGCCAAGTTTGTGGAGTGTTGACCTTTTCTGCTATGGCCGCAGTGTGTTTTATTTATTTATTTATTGGAATTAGAGTAACAACCTTTGAGTAAGAACTCTTTTACAAAAGGTCCACATCCATTAAACAGTACAAATACAGACATAATTGAATTTACAGTACAAATTCAGACATAGTTGAAATATCACTACAGTATTGAATTCTCAGTACAAATACAGGCATAGTTGAATTATCAGTACAGAAAATAGCAAAAACATAGAAAACAGCTAAGAGTTTCTTTTGCGTTTCATTAAGGGTTTAATACTAAGTGCTATGTGGCATAAGGAATTATATGAGTGAGAGGAAAATGTAGGATAGGGAGAGAGTTGTTAGTGAATGGAGTGTGGGGATACAGCAGCCCAGGAGGAGCATTGTCACATTGCATTACAACTCCGGAGCTGAGGAGCTGGGGATAGTGCATGTGAGAGTGTGTGGTAAGGTGGGAGAAGGTAGTTACAGAGAGAGAAAGTTGAGGGGAAACAAGAGGGAGGAGGGAAGGAGGAGAGACCAAGCAGGGGAAGGGAGGTATCATGAGTGTGGAGACTGATGGAGAAAAGGGGGATGAGAGGAGTGTGAGAAAGAGGGGCGATGAGGTGCGAAACAAATGATAGAGCACAGCCACTAGCAGAATAAGAGCTACGGAGCATGAGGTGCCAGAGTCTGGAGGGCAGGGGTAGGAAGTCAGGAGGGGTGGCCTGTGTGAGTGAGTCCATGAGTAGTTGCTGGTAGACAGGGTTGGTGCAGGCTCTGGAGACCCGCTCTGAGCAGTTTAGTATTCACAGACATTCTAGTGCAGTAGAAACTGCTTAAGTTTGGCTTTGAAGGTTCTAGGGCTAGCAGCATTTAGAGTGTTATCTGGGATGTCATTAAGCCACAGTGGGGCTGTGGATCTACATTTTTGGACATGTTTGGATATGTATTAACATTTACCCTGGTATGTGCACCCTCTTTAGCTTGTGCCTTTAATAGACGAAAAGAGCCACAGCTTTTGTGTTCTTTCTGTGTGCATTGTGCTCTTGCTACCTGGTAGACATGCAGGGCTGGTATTCACCATCCATAGATTGATTGATACATGGTTGTATTTTTTGGCACAACATCCAGTGCCTCCTCGGATGGCTGACCTTAGCAAGACTATTGGCTTTCAGTTTGATGGCCCAAATGGTCACATGGCCTGTGATTGCAGAGGATTATGGTAAGTAACAGTCCAATGAAGAACTGCTGTGCCTTCCTCAGCAGAAGTCCTTCCTGCTTTACAAAGATTAAAATGGGTGCTATGTAAAGTATGTTAGGAGTTACCTTCTGCTTTGTGTAGGGTTTGGAGGCCCACATGTAAATGAAGTTACTACACAAATTTTTAAAAAAGGGAGGAAGCCGGCCTGCCAGTGCAGTGGTTGGATTTCCATCTGCAATGCCAGTGACCCGGGTTCAGGAACAGACTCGGGTTGCAGGAGGGCTGGTCGGGGAGAAGGAAATGAGTATCTGATGAAGGCTAGCCTTGTCAGGGTGGAGGGCGGATTCGCAGCTCGGCGCCTGCTGGATCCTGGCGGAGGCTGGGAGCACAGCAGGATGTCGGCCCCAATAGACGAGGGAGTGATGGATGTCAGTATATGCCTAGACGTCAGTGGCACATTACTATCTGGGGAGTAAAGCAGAAAAAATGGCATAGGACAGATCAGGTGACGACTCTCCAGAACCCTTACCACCGGACTCCCGGACTTCGACATGCCGGCACAGCAGCACCCCAGGATCGTTGGTTGGCACCAGGCCGTTCTCCTACAGAGGTAAGAGACCCGCCCGGTGAAGGGATACACCGGGGTCACCTGGGGCTGGCTGCAATGTGGGTTGGTAGGGGTCAGGAGAAGCCGTGGTGGGGCAAGTTCATGAGGGGGATCCGAAAGAGTGACTGGCCAGGTGCAGGAGGAGTCAAAAAAAAAGGGAGGAGATTTGTAACAAAAATGATCTTCTTTTGCTCCAGGATGCTTTCTCTGCAAACTACTCAGGCCTATTTCCCCATCCTCCACATCTCTTTATTACATGGTGCTCACCTTACATGCTCACTTTGATCTACAGATACCACCTGCCTGGTTGTCCCTAAATGCTCAACCAGTATGGGTGATCAAGCCTTCTCATCTGCCCCAATGTTTTGGAACTCCCTTCCTATCAAGGTTCACAACTTCTCAGCTTCCCAACCCTGTTATCCTTCAGAACAGCTCAACCATCCATGGCCTGAATCTGCTTTTAACCCCAACCACTCCCCCTAGTTTTACCCGAAGTCTTCCTGCCTATCCAGGTTTGCTTTAATTTTATTGACTACACTACTTTTGTTGATCCCTTAGATTAAATTGTTTTACTGTTTGATATTTGCTCTCACACTGCACTTGTTCTTGTTACTTTGCCTCTGTTGATGTATTTATAGTTTGTATGTTCCTCGTGCTGAATTTCTAATGTGTATTTTGCTTCTGCCCAATATTTGGGTTATTCACGGCTTCTTATGTACCCTTTCGGATTGTACCTGGAAAAAGGCATTCAGTTTTCTAGTGCATTTCCCTGGTAACCAAAAAACAAACAAGCAAACACATAAATAAATAAATAAATAAATAAATAAATAAATAAATAAATAAATAAATAAATAATGTTCTATAGTGTTGCTACTGCACAAAAGTCAAACAGTACAAGAGTTGAAAAAAACTGTCATGGCTGTGTCAGCCCACTGGCACAATGGTAGAGCTACCACTCATGGCACCAATGGCCCAGGTTTGGAAGGGAGCCTGGGTTATTGGAGGGATGGTCAGGGGGAGGAGGATACAGTATCCCAAGGACTGCTCTCTACCACTGGGGGTGGGGTGGGACAGTGATCTGCATTTGACTAGCCCCTTGAAGAGGCAAGAGGTCAGTCAGCCAGAGCTTGGTAGTTCAGGGAGGTGAGGCAGATGTAGACATGCATGCCATTATATCATTGCACACTGCACCTCCCAGGGGAGAAAACCAGGAAAATACTATGACCACACAGGATGATGCCTGCTGCTGCATCACAGGTCCCACACTGCCACCTGGACTACCTCTCCCCTACCAAAACTCTAACTCTACTTGGAGGTTTATGTGAGCTGGCCTTCAGGCAACCCCTCCTATGGGAGGTCATCCATGGGGCAACACAGGAAAAGTTAAGTTCCAAGGGGCTGATGACAAGGCTGGGCTGTAGTGACAGGGCTGAAAGGGGTCAGTTGTTGGTGGAGCAAAATAAAAAACTATTAGGGTTGTAAACACAATGACCACAGAATTTGGAAATGTGCTACTAGGGTTGTTTGCCTAAGCCCACCCACCATACCATGTCCCCTATCCTCATGACCCATGGACAGTCTACAGTCAAAATGCCATGCATCAGCAATATGGTACATCATACAGTGTCAAAGTATTAGAAATTGGTATATAGCAACCCTAATCACCACCCCTCTCCCGACCCCTACCCTTGTGATTAATGGGCTAGGTAAGTGTCCGGAGTCATGCCACGCAGGTCTGGTGTTTCATATATATGGTATACATAGTGGGTCAGTAATTAGAATAGAGTGAGCTGTATACCAGTGGAGGTCTACATCCATTTCTAACCTATGCCTATTATGCACACAATATTGTAGAACCTCTACAAAAAAATGGAATTGTTGCAAATGTATAACTACTATACTCATTACATAGTTGTAAGTTGCTTTGTCATGCACTTTATGATGTTCTAACAAAAGGCTAAACCTAAATGTCAGCTGTGACATTTTCACATCTAGTAAGAGTTCTGCTGTCTGCTGGTCTGTTGCACCATCATAATGCACTAATTTAAGTGCTGCTATAAATTTCTTGTAGGTTTTGGTTCTAATCCTGAACTTTACATGTACCTGTACTACCATAAAGTGCATTTGTATGAATTTTTACCAGCCATAAAAGGTAAATGGACTCCTATCATTGTTGTGCTGTGATTTCTGCCATATACTGCATTGCTGCTATGGAGGCTGGTTTAATTTACTATTGACTCTCTGCTTCATGTGCACCAGGCTATCAACTTTATTTAAGAAGTGTGAGCATTCCACCCTTTTCCATTTATAACAACTCTAATGGCACATTTCCTAACTGTGTAGACATTATGTTTACAACCCTAATACCTTAATAGTTTATTTCCAATCTTTGTACAGTTTAAGTTTTGTGTGATATCAACTCAATGACCATTAACATAGTTATTTGCCATTTATATATACATAATATATTATATATATATATATATATATATATATATATATATATATATTCATTGCAAAAAAAGAACAACTTTGTTAAGGAATCAGTTAGGGTTAAAGTGACAAAAGTGGGGAAATGAGATGTTAGGGTTGAGCCCTATCCTCCCACACCGACAGGCGAGGGGTGTGCCATGGGGTCATGAGGCTCAACTCTCACCCCATTCCATGTATACAGGTTGACATGCTGCAGTTAAGGAGAATGGGGTGAGAGTTAGGCCTCATGACCCCATGGCACACCCCAGCATCTGTTGGTGTGTGGAGGACAAGGGGTGGGGTTGGGGGTTAGGGGCTCAACCCTAACATTTCATTTCCCAACTTTTGTCACGTTAACTCTAACTGATGCATTAATGATGATTTTTGCAATGAATTTCCTTACTTTTTGAGAAAGTGTAATGTAACTAGTAAATGGAATGTGTTGGTGGGAGCACAGACCCAGCCACCAAGCTGCCCATTTGTACATAAAAATATGCCTGTGTGGGAGTGTGGGCCCTCTGGGTCCTGCTGTCCCACTTACACATAACAGCGGAGCCATACAGTAGCTCTATAGGGCTGAAAAGGAACCCTTGTAACACTAATTTGCCAATATCTCAGTAACCATACAAGCTATGAAAAAAATTCAACTGCAGTTGCAATCATGACTTTGAAGCCTCCATGAATGCTTAGTCCATGCTGCAGGTAGTGAAAAAACCTGTATCTCACATCTCCATTGAGTGCATTGTTTTTGTGGGTGCAGGACTCAGGATCCTTCTCATTTACCGTCCACTCGGAGATGGGAGGGTTTTCCTGAAGGAGGTCACAGACTTCATCGCTGACATGGTATTGGAGTCCCCTAAGTGGTTAATCTTGGGGGAGTTCAATGCCTGGGTTGACGATGAACTCTCGTAATTTGGACAAGATCTCTTCCAATTGTTGGCTTCATTGGGCCTGACACGAGTGTTTACTGCTGCAGCACATGAGAAAGGGCATGCATTGGACTTGGTGTTCTACATGGGGATGGAGATCTCTGACATGGAAGTGGATCCAGTCAGATGGTCAGATCATCATGCCCTGAGGTTTAGTTTTGCAATCCCCCCAAAAAGGGCCTGCCCCTAAGGAAATGGTGCAGTACCCACCTTTAAGACAGGTAACACCTGAAGGCCTTATGTCAATGCTGGACTTTTCAGAGATTCTGTTAGATAGCAGTGACCCAGGAGCCCTGGTGCTGGCTTATAATGAGGCAGTGGCAGGGGCCCCTGGATGTTAATGCTCCAGTCCATGTTCGCCCATTGACCTCCCGCCTTGGTGTTCTATGGTATGATGGATCACTATGTGAGTTAAGGAGGCTGGGCCAAGGTTAGAGAGACACTGATAGAAACCTCACCTGGAGTCAGACAGGCTTATATTGATGGACCATTATGAGGTCTATCAGTCAGCAATTTCTCGTGAGAAGGCAGAATTCCTGTCTGAAGAAATTGCTGCAGCAAAGAACAGATCAGCTCAGCTCTTCCAGACCGTGGACAGACTGTGCAATCCAGTCTATGTGCGGACTGGAGGAGCATTGTCACAAGAAAAGTGTGAAGAGTTTGCTCGGTTCTTTGCTGAGAAGGTGTCCTCTATCAGGACAGAGATCAGCCAGTGCCTCCCCATAGGGCATGATCATGGCTCTCCAAGTGGTACTAACACCCAGTTTGTCTGGTCTACCTTCAGCCTGCCAGTAGTCATGGATATAGTGAGAATTGTCCAGACTCTCTGGCCAACCTGCTGTTATTTAGATCTGGGCACAACCCACCTTTTGGTGGGATGTGTTGAAATTATTGATCCAGTTCTAATTTGAATAGCCTGGGTTTCCTTGGAGAGAGGAATCTTTCCTGATCCCTTAAATGTAGCAGTGGTTAGACCACTGCTAAAAAAGCCCTCCTTGGTCCCAGATTGCCCTGCTAATTACAGACCAATCTCCAACCTACCTTTTGTGGGGAAGGTGATTGAGAAGGTGGTTACACTGAGCTGGATGAACATTTAACCAGCCATAATATCCATGACCCTCTCCAGTCTGGTTTCCAGAAAAGGCACAGCATGGAGACTGCCCTGGTGTGAGTAATTAATGACCTCCTGGTGGCAAGAGATTGGAGAGCCCATTCCATCTTGGTTCTCCTTGATCTCTCAGCAGCTTTCAACACTGTGGAAAATAGGGTATTGCCGGAATGCCTGCGGTTCTTTTGTGGACTGGAGGGGGCAGTCCTCAATTGGTTTCGAGCTTTCCTGGAGGGAAGGCCGCAGAGGGTGATATTGGTAATTTATTCCTCAACCCCTCGCAATCTTCCTTGTGGGGTACCACAGGGTTCTGTGCTCTCCCCATGTTGTTCGCAGTCTATATGCTGCCACTAGGGTACATTATTAGGTGGTACAAGCTGAGTTTTCACTGCTATGCAGATGATACTCAGCTGTACATGTCCTTTGTACCCTCCCAGGAGTATGATGCTGTCCCAGTGTTTAATAACTGCCTGCAGGAGATACAAAATTTGATGAGTGCTAGCTGGTTGAGGCTAAACCTGAAGAAAATTGAGGTGTTGGTAGTGGACCCAGATCTGAGGATAGCTGGATCATGGATGGGAAAACCTTCTAGTCTACAACTTGGTGGTGACCAGCTCAGAGCCTCAAACCAGGTGTGGAATTTAGGGGTGGTATTTGACAAAGGTTTGACTCTGAAAACTCAGGTGTTGACCGTAGTCAAATCCACCTCCTATCACCTAAGGAACATTGCTAGGGTGAAGCACCTGGTTCCGTCTGAAGATCTACAAACATTGGTTTATGCCTTTGTCACCACATGGTTGGACTACTGTAATGTCCTTTACCTGGGGCTACCGGGAGTGGATATTCACTGTTTGTAGCTGGTGCAGAATGTAGCAGCCATGTTGTTAACTGGAACCCCTAGATCCAGTCATATAACACCTGTGCCGCATGAACTGCACTGGCCACCCATACAATGGCGTATCCCTTTCAAGGTCACATGGCTGACATATAAAGCCCTACATGAACTGGGACCCCAGTACCTGAAAGCCCTCCTTTCTCCCTATTGGCCCCCTCCTCACTCCAATCCTCTGGTGAGGGATTGCTAGAGGTTCCCAGGGTGAATTTGAAGACTTTTTTTTGTTAATATTTTACCTCCTGTGGCCACCTTAACTGCTTCTCCATAGACTCGCTTCTGCTAATTGGGGATCCAGCCACTATCTGTTTCAACCAGGACTGCTGGCACCCAGTAACCCCTGTGGCTTACCCCCCTAACTTCCCGCCCCAATAGATCCAGTTCAGGTGCCAGCACCCGGCGAACACTCATGGATGGCCATCCAGCCGCAGTAGGTGCCAATTTTTCCTTGTTCTATTCCCCTGAGTCAGAGGGCATGCAATGATGCCAGCTGGCATGAGTGTGCACAAGTCTGCATGCGTCCCCATCCAGACATCTGACCCGGACTCTGTCCCAGTGTACAGCATGCGTCCCTGACCTCCAGTCTACGCCAGAGGGCAGTTGGATGCCGACTGTTATGGTCCCCCTCCCAGAGAGGAAGAGCCATCTATCAAACACTCAATCCCTCTCCTCCCCTGCCAGACCCCGGTGACCCGTGCTCGCTCCCGAACTCGGTCGCTGACGTGACGCTAGGTTTGGTGTCCAGTGCCCTAGCCCTAAGTGCCACCGGGCAGGCCGAATTTAAAGACCTTTGGTGGAAGATCTTTTGCCTTTATGGCACCAGCCCTGTGGAATTCTCTATCTCATCAGATACGTGAAAGCCTGACCATGGAGGGAGTTAAATCTGCATTAAAAATGCACTTGTTTGTGACCACTTTTATGGGGACATAAGCTATTTATATGTTTTTTATACTATTTATGAACTATTTTAAATATGTTAAAGTTTTATTGTACAGGCGCTTTGAATGCAGGAAAAGCACCTTCTTATAAATAAAATTTTATTTTATTTTATTTGATTTGATCTGATCATTTCCAAGATACGGGCACCGAAAGTCACTGTGGGTGCTGCAATGTTATCCTAAGGGAAAAATCTCAACTTCATGATGGCATATCTTTGTATTGGATTTACTTTTTTACACTTAAATTGCGTAATTCACATTTCTGGGACAGCCCCTTTATACCCTGCAAATTCCAATCCAAAAGACCAAACCTCTTATTTACAGTGCAGTGGCAAAGTTTTTAAAATTCTAGTTCACTAGGTGGCAAAACTCCTGTTCACAAGGTCAATCTGCATTCATGAGCTGTCAAAATCCCCATTTGCGAGGAATCCTTGATCGTCAGTTTGGCCATCTGATCTGGAAGTTGTGAAAGGGGATTTTGTCAGCTCACCAAAAGGTATTGGCTCGAGAACGGGGATTTAATAGGGTTATAAATCTGGGGATTTGACAGCTCGCAATGAGGAATTAAAAAAAGAATCCCCTTTCGTAAGCTGTCAAAATCCTTGTTCACCAGCCAATCTCCTTTCGTGAGCTGCCAAAATCCCTGTTCACAAGCCAATCCTCATTCACGAGAATGGCCATCTGCTCATGAAATGACGATCAAGGATTTTGTCAGCACATGAAAGGGAATCAGCTTGCAAATGGGGATTTTGACACCTCGCAAAAGGGAATTTTGTCAGCTTTTGAAAGAGATTCAAAAACCCAATCCCTTTTGCGAGGTTACAAAATTCCCATTCACGAGCCAATCCACTTACATGAGCTGTCAAAATCCCCTTGCACTAGCTGATCCATGTTCGCAAGATAGGCCATCTGATCCCTAAGCCACGATGAAGGATTTTTCTACCTCGTGAAAGGAGATCGGATCATGAATGGCAATTTTGTCACCTTGCAAACGAGGATTGGAAGCGAGTCACGCATGAAGAATTTTAAAGTCTAAAATGACAATTTTTAGGCCAAAACAATGAAAACCAAAGGCATGGGTTTGTAAAGGGTGTCACCCTGAACATAACCATGTCTTATTTGTGCAAGAAGTCACCCGTGGGGCAATCTTGATTGTGAGCACAATCCCCTTTTGTAAAACATATATATAAATCTTGGAATGAACTGAGCATGCTCAGAACCGACAATGTCAAAATTAAATAACTTTGGAACAGATTAATATTTTTTTCACCAAAACAGTGATGGATTATTCTTTAAACAAATTGCTTTCTAACCTGAACATTTCAGACCAAAATACCAAATGGTGTGGCTGCAGCACAATGGGCAAAAATCAGCAAAAAAGTGCCTATAAAAGTGAAAAATGTGTTTTTCAGCAAAAGTCCAACCAAGACACAACTTGGTAAATCCAGAGCTCTACCATAAGATACTATGCATTCCAACTTTCAAGCAAATCTGTTGAATGGTTACAAAGTTATTATGGTGCAAAATTTGGGGTTTAACATTAAACTGCTTACTCAACCCTAACTATACTGGCAACACAGACACACACATACATATATATATATATATATATATATATATATATATTATATAGTGGTGTGGCAGTGCCACTGTAGTTTGTCTGAGTAGGCTTAAACCCCTAACTTTATGCTTTAATAACCTTGTCTAATTCAACATATTTGCACAAAAGTTTGCATTCATGGTCTCAGGTGCAAGACCTCTTGATGTGCCAAGTTTCGTTCCAGTCAAATGTGCAGATTCCATGATCTGGAAAGTGAAAAAAGTGAAAAAAAATTAGTCTTTTTTTGCTGTTTCTTTGTTATCACCTAGCTCTTAAATGGTTTGTAATTTTGGTTTGAAATTTTCGGGGTAGAAAGGGTTTTCCCAGAATAATGCCTTTCATTGGTTTTGTGAAAAAAAAATATTAATCCATTCTAGAGTTATAAGGATTTGAAATTTCAGTTCTAAGCATGCTTAGTACTGTCTTTTGGATAGCTGTTTGATACAAAATAAGAATGTGGCCATACAAAACAGGATTCTGTTTTGTGAGGTGGGTAATCCTGTTTTGTGAGGGGAAAAAAATCTTCTTTTGCATGATGGTCATCCTCTTTCCATGCTTTTTCAAAAATAAGGTTCTGAATACTCAAAAATCATATCATGCAGAGACACTAGCACATCTGTCTTGCTGAATGGGACCCCTTTAGGTGTATTTTGCACTTAGTTTTTGGAAAAAGGACACAGAAATGTGTTTTTAAAACATTTCAAAAATCTTTTTTTATGAGACTATTTTCTTATTTAGTGTGGCCTCATGAAACAAGAATAGGACCATGCAAAACAAGATTAGGTTCATATGAAACAAGAATTTGGACTTAGTTTTTTTTTTCACATTCTTGTTTTATATGAACCTATCTTCTTTTGTGAAAATGACAATCTCACAAAACAGAATCAGTTCATATGAGCAAGAATTTGAACTTTTTCATGTTTTTATTTTCTATGAACCAATCCTTTTTCATGTGAGTGACACAATCTCATGAAACTGGATTAGTTCATATGAAACAAGAATTTGGACTTTTGTTTTTTTTGTGCACATTTGAACTTTAACAAGTCATAACTCAGCTGGCCTGCTGGCACAGTGGTGGTACTACCTCTTGTGGTGCCAGGAACCTGGGTTCGAGAACAAGCTTGAGTGGATGGAGGGTTGGCCAGGGGGAGAGGGGTCAAGTGGTGGCTGCGTGTTCTTCATCTTTGGGGGAAGGAGGTGGGGATGCACTTCCTGGTGTAGTACTCCTGGGTGACCATGGAAGCAGCTTACTGGGGGGGCCCAACAGTTGAGGCTGGGAGGCATGAGGGCATTGGTGTGGCTATGCCATTGCATCTGTGAACACAACACTTCCTGAACCAGAAATACAAGAAAACTTCTCGGCCCAGGCCAATCTCCAAGCCACTGCAGCAGACCCACCCAGTGACTGGATGGGTAGGAGGCATATCCGGACAGTAGAGTTACTGCAGTAATCAATGCAGTTTCAATGTAAGTCAGTCCCTTTTGTCATGCAGAGAACCTGTGACATTGCACTTAATTCTGGAAGGGCTTATCTGTATGTATTACTGTATGCAGGTATCACTTGGCAAAAGAAAGTAAGAAATAAAAATACTCTAAACAGGGGGATTACTATAAGATCGGATATGTGATATAATAATCTTGTCCCCACTTGCCAGTTCTTCAGTGTTTACTCCTATCTTTTCTATTTTACCAAACTGTGACTCTCACATTTCCAGTATAGCCATTTTTATACCCCGGGTGATTACCATGACATGTGCCATTTTTAAAATACTGCCCAAAATGTCTTTTCTCACTTGTGCTACAAAATTGCATTTTGGACAGGATTTCATAAATGAGACTTGTCATGTTCATAAGGTGGTGTAATAAATAGACTATGTTGAACATCTGGGGCCAGATATTCAAAGCTTTGCACCGGGCACAAGCACATTGCACCAGAATGGTGCTGGAATAGCACAGACATGCGATATTCAAAAGACCAAATAATGCCGGCGCAGCTCTTTTGTGCCAGCGCAGCGAGATACTGTATGCATGGGGCAAAGTGAAGGGTGGGACCATGCATACAAGTGCAGTGCTATATTCAAAGCTGCAGCATGGTGCAATGTGCAATTGCACAACACTTTGTGTGGCACTTGTTTCTGCCTAGAAAAAGGTGGTCTAAACACTGTACAAACCACAAAAGGAGGCGGTATAGCCTGGAGATACCAGAAACCAATATGGGGTCACATGTGATGCTGTGGTGGTATGCCTGATGGCAGTTGTAGTGGAGGAGAAAGAAAGGGACTAGGCTCACCCTGGGCCACACCGTAGGGTAAGGAGGAGATATGCTGCACACAGGAGGTACAGGCCCAGGGTATCATCCGAGACCCTACCGGATGACTATCTTGTGGGCTGGTATAGAGTGAACAGGGTCATGCTGAGGTAGCTGTGTGAGCTCCTGCATGAACAGCTGCAGCCTAACACCCAATGCAGCCATGCCATGTCAGTTGAGCAGAAGGTAACAGCTGTGATGTGCTTTTTTGCCACTGGGACAATCTGGACCCCAGTAGGTGATACCATCATTGTGTGGCAGTTGGCTACCTCACAGCTCTTAACCCAGTTCCTGGAAGCTTTTGTGCAAAATGCTTCTGAATTGATAGTATTCCCCAGCACGGCACAGGAGCTAGAGAGATGATGCAGCAGTTCAATTGGGTTGCTCGCCTACCAGCTGTACTCAATGCCATTGACTGCACCCACATTGCCATCCATGCACCACCTAGTGATGACAGAGACCTCCACATCAAAAGCAAGGGCTACCACTCCATCAATTGCCAGGTGGTGTGCAATGCATCGGGGCACATCATCAATGTCCTTGCCAAGTTTCCCCGCAATGCCCACAACACCTACATCTGGCACAGGTGAAGGCTGTGCCAAGCATTTCAGCAAGGTGTAATACCCAGTAGACACATTGTCAATGAATACCCACAGCAGGCACACAGGACAACAACCAGTGGCAGGATAGTGCCAAGTAACAGTAGATAGGGTGTGGAGTAAGAAGGGAGATGCAAGGAGGATGGGCCTGATAGAGGGATGTCCAACAAGCTGGGTCACTGTAACAGTGAACACATGCTGACATGTGGCTATTTATCCACAGGGGACAGTGACTATACCCTGAGATCATGGCTACTGACATCCATCCCCCATCCATCCATAGTGGCAGAGTAACATTACAATGAGGCACATGTTACAACACGGAACATCATTGAGCGTGTCTTTGGCATGCTCAAGATGAGGTTCTGCTGTCTGGACAGATCTGGCAGTGCCCTACATTATAGTCCTGAGAAGGTATGCTGTATATTTCTTGCTTGTTGCATGTTGCACAGCATGGTATTGAACTGTGGAGTAAGTGCACTGGAACCTGAGGAACAGTCAGCCAGTGACCCAGAGCCAGGGGACAGGGGGATAGTGGAGCAACTTGAACTGTGAGACCCCATGATGACCTGGAGGTCCCAGGAGCATAGGAATGCCATCATTGCAACATTCACCCAGATGATCAATTGAGTAAATATAACATGGATAACAAGCATGTGATGGAATATTTATTTACAGTACAATCAAACGTGACATGTGAAGCAATGTGGTACACTACGCACAAGGCACACATATGACCATGGGACTGAAGTGTAATGTGTGACTGGGCAGGGAAGTGCACGTGCATTTGTGGATGTGGGGTGGATGCAGGATGCAGTGGCATGCACATGCCATCAGTGCAATCTGCATGGCTTCCTTTCTGCTGTGGGCCTCTGTCCTGGTCACCTTCGTGGTGTTCCTGCATGGTCGAACTGTGTTGGTGTGTACTCCACTGGGCCGTGTACTTCCTCTGCTCTGTGGTGTTTGCCTTGGCATTCCCTGTTCACCTATGTACTTTGGTCGGGTGGGTGCTGCCTGTGGTTTCCTTCAGCGGCTTTCAGGTGCATGTCAGGTGGTGTGTGTGGTTCCCCATAGTGTGGCTACATGAGCATGGTTGTTGGGATATGCTGTACACCCTTGGGCCATCAGCCTGGGGTGTGCAATTCACCTTTCTCTCAGTGTACCATCCTGACATGGTCCTCTTTCATCCTGTAGGTCCACAGAGGCATTTGCTGTGGGCCACACGACCCGAGGAGTTGGAGGGTAGGGATAAGCTCCTACTCAGGATAGTACAGCAGCAGAGGACAGTCATTGACCAGCAGGCCATCATCATATCAGAAACCAGGAGGGTGGCAGCCATACTCGAGGTGAGATTGCCTGCTCCAACTGCACAGCAGCCTGCTGAACATTGAGGGCTCCGGCCCAATTTTCATTTTATAACTCCCCACACACATTACTGGGGTGCTGCTGTTGTGTTCTTTTTTTGCCACCCTGTCATCCTTCTTTAGTTTTTGTATTGTCGTTTCTGTTTTTGTTTTCTGTTTCATACTACTGGTTTGTTTTGCAATTGTTTTGCTTTTTCTCACTGATGTGTTGCATTTTGAAATACATATATATTGCTTCTTTACATTACTGTGTGTCATTATTGGGTGCATGAGGTATTTTCAGTGGTTTGTCATTTGCATGGGATTCCATTGTTGGGTAATGTGGTGTTACATGCTATTACCATGGCTGGGTGTGTGTGGAGTTCTTTGGGTCGTACACTGATGTCTGCTCTTTGGGTCACATTCAGGGCTGTGCTTCTTTGCCTGTGCTCCAGGGCACTGCCAGCTCCCCTCTGCATTGTGTTTCTGTGGGTGTTTGCACTGCCTGACTGTTTGCTATTTTCAGAGCTGTCTTATTTGCTATATTCAGTACTGTCTTACTTCCTGGGCTATTTTGCACTGCACCTCCAGCCCAGTTTGCCTGGCTTCATTAGCACGCCGTATTCAGCATGTTTAGCACCGAGGCTATCCTTTGAATGTAGCAGGCTATTGCTTCCAGTCTATTGTAGCATGCCAGGCAGTGCTAATTTTGCCCCAGGGCAAAGTTTTGAATATCTGGCCCCTGAGGTTGAAATTGAAACACTGTTATGAGCTAACATTGACATTTGTCAGTGGTAATCATGAAATCCCCTTCAATACCTGTTTTTACAGTTGTTCCACAAAATAATGTTTTAGTTGCATTTCATAAATGCCACCTGCCATGTTCATATGCTGGGGCAAAAAGAGTAGCATTTTAAAAATTCAGTGTCACAATCTAAGACAACCATTTGTCAATGCCAAATGTTTGCTTGCTGGCATTGGCATTGGTAGTGCAGGAGTTAGAGAGCTGCATAATAGGAATAGCAGTGAAGTATTGAACAGAAGTCAACCCCACCACCACCCTGCAGAGACTGACAGGCATTGGGGTGTGCCTTTGGGTCGCCAGGCATAACGGCCATGCCATTTCATCACACCCTACCCTGCAGACACTGAAAAGTGTCACAGTGAGCCTTGGGGTCTTTGGCCGTTATGCTCACCCCATTCCATCAGGAAATACAGTGATATGAGTCCTGTATAGGACAGTGGGGTGAACTTTGGGGCTGAAGAGTCCAAGGTACACCTTGATGCCTCTCACTGGCTGCAGGGTGTGGAATGGTATGGGCATTACAGGCGAGAATCCCAAGTCACACCCCTGATGCCTCTCAAACTCTAAAGGCTGGGGCGTTATAGTCGGAAGCCCTAATGCCTCAGGCGTTCATTGACATTTTCACTCCAAATTTTCAGCATAGTTTTTTTGTGACCCCCACCTTATGAACAGTGGCAACATCAATTTGTTAGCTGAAAGCTGATTTCACACAGTGACTACGCCATTTGGCACCACAGGTATGAAAACACATTTCGAACAGGATGTGAAAAATGACAGCTGTACTGTTCATGGGGAGGTGCAAAAAATGGCAATATTGAAATTCTGCAGTGAAAATATAAAAAAAACTGGTGAAGTCGCAAGTGTGCGTAGAAAATGCTCAACACTCACCCGTAATGCAATTAGTTTGGGGATTTTTTACAACACAGGGATTTTGTAACCTCCGCTCATGAACAATGTCACTGTGATTTTCTTAATCTGTCCTGAACAGTGATTTCCCACAGCTACCACGCATTTCTGCCCTGGAAGTGCGAAAACACATTTCAGCCATGGTGTGAAAAATGACAGCTGTACTGTTCATAAGGAAGTGTGGAAAAATGCCAGTGGTGAAAATCTGGACTGAAAATATTAGAAATCCATGAAGTTACGAGGGTGCATGGAAAGTCATTTTATAGATTTATTTCACCAGATTTTTATCATAGCCATTTTAACACCTCTGCTCATGAACAGTGTCACTGTGATTTTCTTAATCTGTCCCAAACATTGATTTTGCACACCGACTGCGCCATTGTACGCTACATGGATGGATATACGTTTTGGCCTAGATGTGAAAAATGACAGCTGTACTGCTCATAAGGAGGTGTGGTAAAATGTCAATGTTGAAAATCTGGAGTGAAAATATTGAAAATTCGCAAACTTATGAGCATGCATAGGAACAGCGCAACACATGCTTATAAAACAGTAATTTTGGGGAATTTTTTCACCAAATTTTTAACATAGCCATTTTAATACTTCTGCTCATGAACAGTGCTACTGTGAATTTCTTAATCTGTCCTGGACATTGATTTCACACACTGACTGAGCCATTGTGCGCTACATGCACAGAAACACATTTTGGGTCAGATGTGAGAAATGACAGCTATACTGCTCATAAGGACGTATGGTAAAATGGCAATGTTGAAAATCTGGAGTGAACAAATTGAAAATTTGCAAACTTACGAGTGTGCATAGGAACAGCACAATGCATGCTCTTAAAACAGTAATTTTGGGGAAATTTTTCCCCAAATTTTCAACATAGGGATTCTGGGAGTCTACCTCATGAACTGTGACATTGTCATTTCATAAATCAGTCCCAAAAGGTGGTTCCGAGCAGTGACCATGAAATCACCTTTCAGGGCCAATTAATGCCATGACAGTGACAGAATTCATGACGTGGGGTCCCAAAAGCCCCATGTTGAAAATTTGGTAAAAAAATTCTCCAAAATGCCTGAGATATGCACTAAAGTTGAATAAACTCTATTTATTAAATTATACAGCTTACTGGCATTTCTTCAGTTTGCAGTCAGCTTTGAAGAGTGTAGACGTGTTCCCAGTTAACCGAAGATCATTGCGCCGAACTCCAGAGGTAAGTATGGGGTGAAGAGGGTGTGTGGGGAGGCAGGGTGTGCAGAGGGTGGGTGTGTGGGGGGGAGATTGGGTCAGGACTGTCAGCGAGGGGAGTTTTTGTTTCTTTCAGGTTTCTTTTTTTTTTTTTAAGTTATACGACGCGGGACTTGTGCTAAGCTGGGGTGGGCTCCCAGCGTGGCAGCTGGAAGGCTGTTTAGGGGGGTATGGAGCCAATTGGGGACTGGGCACCCCTGTTAGCCATACAATCTGTTGCCACACTGGGGTGGGCTCCCAGCATGGCACCCTGTAGTCTCTTGGGGGGACAGTGGAGCTGACGGGGGATTGGGTACCCCCATCAGCCATACGATCTGTTGCCACACTGAGGTGGGCTCCTAGCATGGCATCTGGAACTCTGTCAGAGGGGAAGGGCAGCACAACCGATGGGGGATTGGGCACCCCCATCGGCTATACAGTGTGTGTGTGGGAGGGCACAAGCATGCAGTATGCGTGCGTGTGTGTGAGTGGGGGGAGCGCACATGAGCACGCGATATCTTATCACTGTGCACTGAAGTGTAGCTCTCCTTTTCAGCTGTATGGCACTGCATTTTCAACTGCTGTCATAGACAGCTGCAGCCTTCATTGGAGAACTGCGGCCGTGCCTGCAAACACACTGACTGAATTGGAAGAAGGGTGCCACACCTCCGAAAACCTGGATGCTGACACTATGTTTCTTGCACATGCGTGCAAGCAAACATAAAAATGACATTGTATGTGAACCTCTTCATTTCCCAAGCAGGGCAATTTTACTATTATAACTTGGATTATTAATTTGTTTATTATCATTTCTGCACTATCAATGCCAAGCATCTACTCAGCAAATACATGCAAGCATACATTCAGCATTGATAAATGCTTGATTATACAATGGCAAGACAAATTTCTATGTCCTGATTGTTTAGTGGCCACCTTCAACAGTGATGTTATCTCAACACAACATCACTGAATGAAGGTGAAACTCAATACTAATAGCACTTTGTACCTCTATAGCCACTATCGACCTAGACTGAGAATATTGAACCTAGATTGAGAATATCACTGACGTTTAGAGCTGGGAGAAAGTTGTAAATTCCACAAGAACTTTTGTGAAGTTTCATAAATTTCACAAAATTTTCCAAACGTATGCCATTGGCGAGATCAGAATCTTCTGAATGTGTTTGCCAGATATTCGCCCCATTCTGCTGAATTTTTTGCCTGAACTGCAGAATAATGCATATGCAGAATAACAGTTAATCCTCAATACATGTAATTATTTCACAGTTCAGTGATCAGTTCTGCAGAATTTTGTTCTGCAGTTTAAAATATTAATTTTCAATTCATGCATTCATTCTGCAATTCAGTGAGTGACTGAATTGCGGAATTAATGTGTGAATAATGTTTCCCTGTTGTGTAGTAGCATCCATTACACTCCAGTCGATGGTCCATATTTATTTAATGTTTCTCTGGTGTCTAGTGGCACCCCCCATCCTCCAATCACTGGCCCCTTATTTAAAGTTTCCCTGGTGTCTAGTGGCACCCCCACCCTCCAGTTGCTGGCCAGTATTTATTTAATGTTTCCCTGGTGTCTAGTGGCACCCTCCAGTCGCTAGCCCCATATTTATTTAATGTTTCCCTGTGTCTGGTGGCACCCACCCCCACCCTCCACTCACCAGTCTCAGACTAGTGTACAGAACCCCATCAGCCACCCTCTGCTGACTGGATGTCCAAAACAAGCTCTTTTCAAGTACTGCTGCAAATTCTGACTCAAACCCACAGCACCCCTCACTGAATGTATCACCTGCCCCACAGCAGCCCCAGCTGACCTCTACAAAGGTCTATGCACCGTGAGAAAAGGAGCGATGGAAAGAAGCCAATGCAACCAGGGGAACGCCATCAACTGCTGAATGAAGGCTGCACTGCACCTGACAGGAACCGTCAACACACAAACAACACAAAAGTTAAGTCCTGACTACAAGAATGTATGTTATGTTTGCTCACTAATAAAAGGCAGTTTCACTCCCTCATATGCTGCAGAATATTGAGTGTCCCATGACTGACACCTCCAACATTTATCTCTATTTTTTTCTCTTTGTTCTGCAAGCACAGCAAGAAAGGAACAGCATCACAATGACACTGTCCCTCGGTCTGCAGTGCTGGCAAAAAAAAAGATATAGAGACAAACATCAAAAACATCAATCATGAGACACTCAAATCTCTACAACATATTTTATTTTTTTTAAATTTGATAACCAGGAAAGGCACCATGAGCAGAAGCTCGTTTCCGGATGTGACCTGGGGGAAGGGGTATAAAGCAGAGGGTAACAAGCATCTGTTACATGGCAAATTACAGAGTAATTTTAGACAGCTTGAGAACAAATGACAGAATACATGTAAAACATGAAACATAGAGTATTTACAGTATAAACAGTATAATACAGAGTATATATATTCACATATGCAGTTTTTTTTGTTTGTTTGCTTTTTAGCAAGCACTTTACAGTAGGAGACCAGCTATAATGGGAACCAACTGATGAGAACCTAGGTAGAGTCAAGCCTGCTAATGCAGAAGAAGGTGCTAAAGAGAAAGGCAAGCAGGGGCAGAGGGAGGAGAAGCATTAGGAGGGGGGAGAACAGATGCAGGAAGAGGAAGGGGAGGGTCTGAGTAGGCACTTAAGGGCAAGAAAGGAGGGGGTGAGGTGGGTTTGGGGGGGAATGCAGTTCCAGAGGGAAGGAAACCTATAGGAGAAAGCCAATTTGGCAGCCTAGATGAGGACATGCAGGAGGGCAAAAGAACAGTCAATGCCTGAACATAATTTATATGGGGAGGGGGTGGCAGGTTTGAGGAGGGAGGCAAGTTATGTAGGGAAAGTCCCAAACTAGTATTTAGATAGAAGGTGGCACAGTGGGAAAAGGGTCTCTGGGAGAGGGATTGGAGGAATAGAGGAGTAGAGGTCATAGTGGTGGGTCAGATGGGGGGAGTTTGAGGCCAACCTGCAGAAGGCATGGTACAGCATGTCGAGATTGGAGAGGGCAGTTGCAGGGGCAGCGCTGAAGACAATGTCAGCAAAATCGAAGGTGGGGAGTATGCATTTAACCAGAAGGTCGCATCTGATGGAGAGGGGAAGGCTGGCCTTAATACGGTAGAGTAGTCATAGCTTAGGCTGCATCTTTGAGTGGAGACCACCTGAATTGGGAGGAGAAGTCAAGTGAGGGATTGAGCCAGACTTCTAGGTACTTATAAGAGGGGACATTTTCGAGGGGGAGTGGATGCGTCAGAAAAGAAGGAGGGTAGGGTGTGGAGCTTTGTCAGTTTTTGCTTTGTGCTGAAGGTCATTGCTACAGTTTTCTTTACATTTAATTTTAGGCAGTTTGCATTAAGCCAGAAGGTGACAGCTAAGAAGTCATTTTGCAGGGAAGTTTGGATGGATGAGACTGAAGGGCCAGAAAGGAAGAGGACAGTATTATCTGCATGCATGTGGATCTTGGCATGGGAGCATGCAGAGGGGAGGTCATTAATAAACAGAGAAAAGAGTATAGGCCCAAGAATCGAGCCTTGTGGTGCACTGGCCAGAATAAGGAGGGGGGAAGAGAGAGATCACTGCAGATTTTGACAGATTGTGAGTGGCCCATAGGTAGGACCTGAACCAGAACACAGATGATGGATAGAGACCCAGGGCACTAAGTTTCTTTAGGAGTAGGGGGTGGGACACAGAATCAAAGGCCTTAGCTAGGTCAATAAAAATTGTTGAGGTAATCTGGCCTTGATCCATGGCAGGGTGGATGGCATCTGTAAAGTGAAGAAGGGAGGGAGAGGTAGAGCGGTGCTTTCTAAAACCAGTTTGAACAGGGGATAGAGAGTTTGAGGCCAGGAGGAAATAATTTAACCTAGAGAGGACTAGGAACTCTTGTACTTTGGCAAGTGAGGGGAGAAGTGAAATAGGGTGGTAATTGCTAGGAACAGTGGCATCACCCCCTTTGAATAGGAGGAGAACCGCTGCAAACTTCCAGGCAGAGGGGATAGTAGAAGAGGAGCAGGATAGGTTAAGGATAAAAATGAGGGGTGCTACTATGGAGGGGACAGAAAGTGTAAGGAGCTTAGGGTGCAATCTGTCAGGGCTGGATTTGGCAGGATTGAGGGAGACAAGGGCTCTGAGGACTTCAGATGAGGATATTGGTGGTAATAGGAAGGTGGGGGAATGCAGGGGAGAGGTAGAGGCACAGGGTGTGGAAAAGGGGGATCTTGCAGAATGGCAGAGGTAGTGAAGAACTTGTTTAGAAGCTCTGCAATGAGAGTGGGGTCCAATATAAGAGAACCCACCTTGCTAAGGGTAGGAGGGGGAATGCATGGGGAAGGTGGAGAAGTGAACTGATATCATGCCAGTAGGAGGATGGGGTGTTGCTGGAGGCTTGCAGGCAACAGTTGAAAAATTCAGCCTTGGCCTGACTAATGTGCTTGGTGCAACTATTATGGAGGGTATGGTACGTCTGAAGGACTGCACAGTCATGTGAGGATTTAAAATGAGACCACGAGAGGTCACAGGATGTGCACAGTCAAGATTTCGGGGATGATCCAGGGGTGATGAGTCACATTACTCTGATGGTTTTTAGGAGGGCATGGATATTCCAAACATTTAGAAAAATGGATGTGAACTGTGTTAGTGCAGTGTCAACCAGCAGGGAGGAGAAAATGGGTGACCAGTCAGCTGTTGCCAGATCATGGAGTAGTTTGCTCAAGTCAAGGGATCTGAGAGGTTGGTGCTGGATATATTTTGGAGGGTTTGGTGGGGTATGGGTCTTCATGATGCAAAAGGTGGGGCAGTGGTCACTGAGAGCATCGGGTAGTATGCCAGTGGAGGATATGAGGTGGGGTGGGTCAAAAGCACACAGTCGAGCAGGGAATGGGACTGCGTGCAAGGGTTTGGATGTGTGGCTTCTTTGATAAGTTGGGACAAATTTAGGGCTTCTATCTGATGGCAGAAGTTGAATGAAGATGGTGAGAGCCAGTCTAAGTTAATGTCTCCAAGGAGGATGAGTCCACTTGAGGAAGCAAGTGAGGATATGATGATGACACTGGAGATGAAGGAGGATGGCAGAAGTTTCAGCAAGGCCTAGACAACACCCACAAAAATGGGCACAGTGGAAGGAAAAAGGAGAACGACTAATAGGATCTCATGTGAATGAGGGATCACTTCCAGAAGGGAAATAGTACAGAACAGGGAATCGCTGAAATAAATAGCTATACCACCACCTCTTTTACCACATTCTTGTCTGTGGAGGTAAAAGCCAGTAAGGGCTAGCTGAGTGTCAGGAATGCAGGAGGATAACCAAAGTTTCTGTGACACATAGTATGTCTAGGGAGAGTAGAATGACCCATACTTTTAAGTTGTCCAGCTTAGAGAGCAGATTGTAGATATTTATGTGGAATACAATAAACAGTCATGCTCCCTAGCACCATACGCCCCTCCATCCTTCCTGGTTAAAGGACCTACCTATCACACTGAACTGTTAAAGTGTACTGAAATTTTGATTTAGCCTGCTGTTAACTATTCACTGTTGTTTTCCCTGACTCATGATCCATTGCTTTATTTACTAGTTACTAGGCTTCTGTGTAACTGCTTGTTCATACTTGACTATTGTTATAATGTTATGGTCTCCAACACAATGTATTTGTAACCCCTAGGTGGTGCTATCCCAAAGGCTACTACCCCTGCCTGCTTGGATAGTAGCAGGTTAAGAGGCCTGAGTTCTGAAATGGGTGCCTCCACCCAGAGGTCAGGGAAGGTAGTGGTCAAACTAGCCTGGGCATAGCCCTCCGGGACACTGTAACCCTCCTCTCTCCCTGCTAGTGGCCGAAGCAGTACACAATAATTACTTTCACAATACCCCTGATATACCTTGCAAGTTCCCACACAGTTTGCACTTACCACCAGGGCTGGTTTCTCCGGTTCGACCCTGGGGACCTCCTATAAAACAAGGTTAGACAGAGCAAATGACAACAGTACAATACTTCGAGCACAAACTGAAACCACAGCCTGGTTGAATGCAGAAAAAAGGTAGATCTGATTTATTCAGGGGATCTGAACAAGGGAGGGGTGTAATCAGGTTAACTAGCTTAATTGCTCTATCAATCACACAGCTGTGCATGCATTTAGAGTCCCTAACACAGTCACACTCTCTGGGTACCCAGGAAGAGGAAAGGTGGGCTGGCCAGGACCGTTGCCCGGGGTAGGCCGGCTTTGCAGCTGGTCAGGGCCCTGCGATGGAAAAAACAACTTGCACAACACACTATTTGTAATCCGGGAGCCACATGGCTCAGTTCGTGAAAGAAAAGAAATAACAAAGCAATCAGATGACACACTTAGATTAAACTGTAATTGCAGGGAGCTACCCTGGTGGTTACTCATGATACTCCAGACTGGACACAGGATGGAAGAAAATCAAGACAGCAGGTGAATTCTCTGGAGTGCCAAGAGAAGCAGAGTCCACGTGAATTCGCAGAGGTGTCGTTCCTGTGCAAGCGTGGAGTAGTGGGGCTGATCTCCAAGCAGGTCTTTTGTTGATGGCTCTTCTCTGTGCAGTAGGGTAGTCTGGCAGGGCCCTTGTGGCAAGGCCAAAGCCACATGAAGTTAACTGTGGATTCAGTCCTTCTGGGCGGGCTACAGTTTTCAGCGAACAGAACACAGTTCACACAGTAGGGGAAACAGCATGACCCACTATCATCAAATAGCACATTTATATTCAAAGGGTTTTACAATACCAGGCAAACTGCTCCCCAGTCATGATCACAAAGTCTGTGCTCAGACCAGGAGCTCAGAAGTAGCTGGAGTTCCTGACAGGCCGATAGCACGCGGCAAAATCTTCAGTCTTCTACAGATTGAGTCTGGATACACTTCAGTGGCTTAATTCAGTCTCACCACCTCAGATTTAGTACAAAAGCAATTTTCTCTTCCTTCTCAGGGTAACGGGTAGACTTGCAGGCCTCAACTCAGGCCTTCCCACAGTTCTTCCGCTCGAAACTAAGCAGATGGCTGCTTGAACTATCACGAGCTGCTCCTCTCTCAGCTTCCAACTTAGATCTACCCTAAACTGCAGGCAGCTTGGGGATTTCCCTCAGATCCTAAGGTTCGATTGGCTGATTTGGTTGTCAGTCAAAGCAAGAGCTCCCCCTTCAGTTGCAAAAAGGTGCCAACAGTCCAAAACTACAATTCCCAAAGATTTTAATCCACACAGCCCCTGTAAGCAGGCTCCATTTTAGAGTCCCAAAGTACTGATTGGTCCAATTCGGCAGTTCGGGATCAAAATGGTGGAGATAATCAAGACAGTCCTCACTACAAAGGAAGCAGGTTAAAACAAACTCCAATATCATTATCACTCTAAATGATTTTCAGCAAATAGTTACATCTTTAAACAGGGCTTCCTCTGCACAATTAGCGACGGCAGAAACAGAGCGATTATCTGGCAGCTCAGGCGGGACTCGAGCATGACAACACTCAGCCCTCCTTCCAGATTAACTATTACTGCAAACTAGGCAGCTCTTAAAGTGACAGTACATAAAGGCTACACAGGCACTCTTTGGCAATACCATCTAACACTAGCACGCAGGACCCCAGCCTGGCAGTGAGCATTTATGCAAGCTCTAGGAAGAATTTTCGGGAACTCCCATTTGTAGGGGGTTACACTCTTCCCTGCCTGGAGAAAACTGGGTGTCCGTATCAAGTCTGTCCCATCACAATAATTGCAATTTCAAATTATACTATACATCTATACCATTAGCATATTAGGCAAGTAACTTCTGATGCATCAGTCAACATACTTAGCTTTTACTATGCATATTCTCTATATTTCACAATACTTTATCCATTTTGAATTACATCATTCATATTTCACACAGGTAACTTACACATTACTATATGGATTCAAATAATAACTTCCTGTACATTGAACAATGTAAGAGGGGGCCCTTCCCTATCGGCTACCCTGGGGCTAGATGCAGCAGGAGCACTATACCTAGAAGGCAGGCAATTAACCTGGAATTGTTATTAAAGCTCAGTTTGGGCAGTGAGCTATGAGAAATATAGACCCCCTTGTGGACCACATTGAGAGGCAAATCCACTGGCCTCCCAGGGGAATCATAACTAAAGCATACTACAGGCTTGACAGAATGGCCAGTCCTTCTGGGGGGAACAATTACAGTTTCTGTACTCTCAGCACTGGTCCTGGGATTTTCAACACTTGGAAGGGGTGCCTCTGCCTGAGCAAAAATGTCCAAACTTGGAGCGCTGTCAGCTCCTTGCTCTGTAGGCTCTGTTTCTATAACACTTTGCTCATGTTGAAGACACTTTGGCACTGAAGGGGAATTATCATCACTCTCGTAGCATTCTTCAAGCTCTGGCATGTCACCAGAATGACTCATATCATCAGCCCCCTCCTCAGGCATATCGTACAGTTCCACCATACACAGAGACTCAACATCTTCAGACGTGATACTTTGCACTTCACTTTCAGGGAGCATTGGCTCCAAGGATGAAGCTGGGGGGGTTAGGCAGTCTAGAAGGACCAGTTTCATCCCGACAATTTATCAGGGGGTTACCTCGAAACAGCTGGCTCAGTTCATAAGAGGGGTAATAGGCATGGTTGTATTCACTTTCGTCAGAAGTCAACTGACAGTCACTATCATTCGGGGCTTGCTGCGGAGAAAACTTTAAATCTGTGACCACTGGGGTAGGTTGACTCTGTCTCTTTCTTGCAGCAGCACGAGTCACCAGTCCAGAGGGAGCAATCTCTGAGAGTTCAACCTCAATCATGACTTGGCCAATAGATAACAAGTGGTTACAGTACATGATCTTGACAGCTTTGGAGTTGTTTTCAGGGTGCACTTTGTACACTGGTAAATCATCCAACTGGCCTACTACTACATGGGGAAGATGGTACCATCGGTCAGCAATATTATGTTTACCATGCAGTCCAAAATTTCACAACAACACATGGTCTCCAGGTCAAAGCTCTTGAGCCTTTACTCTTTTATCATGCCTCTCTTTGTTGGCTAAATTTCTCTTGGCGGCCATTGTCTGGGCCAGTTGGTGGGCATTATTCAATTGAGCTTTCAGTTTTTGTACATATTACAGATAATTTTCAGCTTGGACCCCATCTGGGGAGACCCCAAAACAGACAGCCACAAGAAATCGAGCCTCTTTCTCAAACAGGAGGTGGTAGGGAGAAAACCCTGTAGCATCATTTTTTGTGCACATGTAGGCGTGTACCAAGGTGCTAATCCGCTGGCTCCATTTATGCTTGTCTTTTGGGTGAAGGGTGCCTAGCATGTCTAGCAGGGTGCAGTTAAAGCGTTCTGGTTGTGGGTCCCCCTGTGGGTGATAAGGGTGGTTCTTGACTTTCTCACCTCCCATAGAGAGAGCATTTCTTTGATTAATCGACTCTTAAAGTCTCTACCTTAATCAGAATGAATTAGCTGGGGAGCTCTGTAGTGGACGAAGAAATTTCCCACTAGCACCTTGGCCACGGTGGATGCCTTTTGATCTTTGGTGGGGAAAGCTTGTGCATACCGTGTGAAATGATCTGTAACCACTAACACATTACCAATGTTTCGCTGGTCAGGTTCCAAACTCAAAAAGTCTGAGAAGACTAGTTCCATTGTGGTGCTGGTAGTAATGTTGACAAAGGGGGCAGCTCTCTGAAGTGGGGCTTTTCTATGCAGGCAGTGACTACGAGTCCTTACATGATGCTCAACATTGGCCCCCATCTTGGGCCAATAGAATAGAGATCGTACTAAAAGAAGGGTTCGGTCAATACCGAGGTGGCCCATATGATTGTGAAGGGACCTCAGCACCAAATCTTTGAAGGCTGTGGGCAGGACCAGTTGTTGCTTGTCTACTTGGCCACCCCGATCTACTGTCTCTCTATACAACAACTGATTAAGCAGCCTCAACCTGGGGCTTTCTTTAAACAACAAAGCAGTTCTCAAGTCAGAGGAACATAACTTGGACACATCTTTCCATGCACGGAGGGCATCAAGTGCTGGCTGAATCATAGGGTCTTGGGATTGAGCCCACTGAATGCTGTCATTGTCAAATTGAGGTAGTGCACTAATATCTAGGGCAGAGAAGTGACAGTATGCAGCTGGTATGCATGTATCTGAAGGGCCAAGCAATCTACTAAGCAGTCCACTGTGTCCGCAGACATCTGTTCATCTCTATCAAACTTTTGTCACAATGCTCGGATGTCAGGTTCAGACAGCCTGACCCAGTCACTCTTGCAAGTGGGCCTTCAGGATAGGACATCAGCATTGATGTGATTCAGAACTGACCTGCATTCAACAGCATAATCATAGGTAGACAATGCAGAAAGCCACCGATGCCCCGTGGTGTCTAACTTAGCGGAAGTCTGCACATAGGTCAATGGGTTGTCATTCTTTGCCAGTATCTTTGCCCCATAGAGATATTCATGGAACAGGTCAACAATGGCACACTTTAACACCAGGAATTCCAACTTATGCAGAGGGTAGTTTCGCTCTGATGGGGACAGACTCTTACTAGCGAAGGCCACTGGTCTCAAACCATCCTCATGGTCTTGGTACAGCATAGCTCCCAAACCTTGTAGACTAGCATCAGTATGCAGCACATAGGGTTTGGTAGGATCAGCATAGGCGAGGATGGGGGCATGGGTTAGCTGGTATATGATTTAGTGGAAAGCTGCTTCACAGTCAGGCATCCAGCAAGGCCCAAAAAGTTCACCTGGGTGGAAGTATACTCTTTCTGGTCCCGGGGTGGCCCCTTTCTTGTATCTACAATTCATGGGAGGGTAACCCTGGGTAAGATTCAAGACTGGGTGAATCACCTTGGAATAGTCCTTTATGAACCTGCAGTAGTAGCCACAGAACCCTAGGAAGCATTGAAATTCTTTCAGATTGTGGGGCTGAGGCCATGTGGTCAGACCCTCAACTTTACTGGGATCAGTCTCTATCCCCTAAACTCCACCCCCCTGTCTTGCTTCCCCCACCCTTCCTTAGCTCATTGGTTCTCCAGTCTCTGGTCCTTCTCACATCCCCGGCCTCCGTTAATCACCCCTTGCAGTGCCTGCCTGATTTCATCTCTCTCTCCTACTAGGCTCCAGATCTACTCACTCTCTGCGTTGGTCCCTTGCTACTCCCCATTCTCCTTTACAAGAATGCCTACCTCTCAGTCACTCCTCACCCTGTTCTTACCCCTCCTCCTCCTTGCTCTACCTCCCATCTTCTCCCTCCCCAGTCCTTGCCGTCCCTGCCCCCTCCCCCACCTCACTTACTTCAGCAACATCACCTACTTCTGCAAGGGTATCCTTCACTACTCACCCAGTCCTCCTTCTGGCCTACCTTTTGCCAATACTTGTGTAATCCCTAGGTGGCGCTATCCCAAGGGCTACTACCCCTGCCCGCTTGACTACTGACAGGTTGAGGGGCCTAGGTTCTATGGCGGGTGCCTCCAACCAGAGGTCAGTGTTTGTAGTGGTTAGACTAGCTTGATCACAGACCTCTGGGACACTGTGACTCCCTTTGGTTCCCTCTAGTGGCTCATATAGTACACAGGAGTTGCAGCCCCAATATCCCACATATACACACTGTTCACTCATAAAGTACCATTTACCCTCGAGACTGATTCTGCAGCTTGTCTCTGAGGACCCCCTGTAAAACAAGGTTAATCAACATATACAGCAAAAGGCAATACTGTTTCATAATTACCAACACCACAGACAGTATATAGTATAATAACAACAAATCTGATTTATTTAGGGAACAGTAACACGGGAGGGGCAATCAGGTTGATTAGTTTTGGCCAAGTTCAAATCACAGTACTGTGCACATGTATATAGGGTCCAAAATGTCACTATCTGGGTACCCAGGATGGGGGAGCTAGCCAGGTCCGTTTCCCAGGGTTGGCTGGCAGGTGCAGATGGATGGGGCCCTGTAGGAAGAAAATATATGCACAACACCCAATTGTAATCCGGAGCCAGATGGCTCAGTCCATGAAGAGGTGAAACAACAACAATTAGATGACACACTTGTAATTGATAGCAGGCTGCAGGGGAATACCCTGATTTGTACTCACAATACCCAAGCTGATAACCGGATGATGGATGTTCTTCTGGATTGCCAGAAACAACAGGGCATGGAGACAAGGTCCTTGCAACTGGACCACACTGCAGTTGATAGCAAATGGATTTAGTCCAAGACAAGCTGGGGTTTGCTTCCAGCTTCAACACACAGCACACAGTACAGGGGATTGGAAATAGTGATTCCCCACAAGCACTACAAACATTCATATGTAAAAGGAAAGTACTATACTAGGCAGGCTGCTCCTCGATCCCGATCACAATTACTGCAAAATACCCGGGAGCACACACAGCAGCTTCAGTTCCTGACAGACCAAGCGTGATTCAGCAATTTCTCCAGTCTTCTACAGGGTGAGCCTGGTTTCCACTCTTCAAACTTCCTTCTTTCTCATCACAAATCGGATTCAGTCCAAACTGGCACTTACAACGGCTGCAGGCCGAACCTCAGGGCCTCACACACGCTTCCCGTGCAAAACTATACACCGCAGAAGCACAGAGCTCCTTCTCTTTTCATTGCCACAACCGATCTGAGCTTTCCAGTAACAGAGCAGGGCATTTCCTTTAGCTCCACACCATTCTGTTAGCTGGTTCGGCTGTCACTCACAATAAGACTCCCTCTGTTGGTGAAAAAAGGCACCAAGGTCAAAACTACATTTCCCAGTCACTGCCCATACAATCCCCTTGTGGCTGGCTCAAAACTGAGAGTCCAAGTTCTGATTCGTCCACAGGCTCCATCTTAAGGTCTGCCTATCATCCTGATTGGTCCAAGTCAGCAATTCAGGACCAAAATGAAAGCGCTACACTAAAACAGCTCATGCTGAAATGAAGACAGGTTAGACAAACTACATTTTCTCAATCACTCTAAATGATTTCTGGCAAACAGTTATATCTTTCAACAAGGCTCCCTCTGCACACGTAGCAATGGCAGAGATGGAGCGAATTGACAGCAGCTTGGGTGGGAGTAGAGCATTAAATACACAGCACCCCCCATACAAACTAATTAAGCCTGCAAGCAGACAGCTCTTAAAGAGACAGTACGTGGAGGCTCAAATAGCACTCACTTGGAACCACATTTAAACAGCTCAGATGCCGAACACCGCCCAGACTTGGAGCATTCAGGCAAGCTCCTGGAAGACTTTTGGGAACCCCAGTTGCAGGGGGGTTACACCTGGCTACTGCTTAATTCCCCTACACCTGGTTTATGGGCTGGGTTAACCCTGCTGCAACTCTTTGTATCCCACTGGGACTGCCATCTGGTTCCTACCAACCTATCCCACTCTAAACAAAGCTGCAAATTATCCCTTAAGGAGCTACGTCTTGGTTGCAGCCTGCTATCCAAGTTTGATGCTCTTCAATCCTTCGTAAGGCAACACAACCCTGATGTCCTAGCAGTGGTTGAAACTTGGCTGATGCTGAAAGTCCCAGATCAGTCTATAACACTACTAGGCTACAACAGTTTTTGACTGGACCAGGTCAGTAAGAAAGGAGGAGGCTGTGCCATCTATGTTAAAGACTCCCTATTGGTGCTCCCCCTTGCAACCCCGATGCTTGACTCCTCAGCCGAGTTGCTACCCATAAGAATTCTCCTTGGCCCAAACCAAAAAGCCTTAACGATTGGATCCGTCTACATTCCACCCAGAGACCAGGTCAAAGGTCTCAATGATGTCCTCAGGTTTATCAACTCCCAAACTCCAGGCGCTGAACTTGTCCTGCTAGGTGACTTCAATATCAATTGGTTAGCCACGGATACAAGGGAGCTGAAAGATTATATTGCTTCTGCTAACCTCTCACAGATGGTGGTCTCACCAACTAGAACTAACTAAAAGACTGGTAATAGCACCCTCCTGGACTGGGTACTTACCAGCCACCCATCCAGTATCCTCAGCAGCACTGTACTGCCAGATTCCCTCAGTGACCACTCCCCTGTCATATGCGAATGGTCCAACAAATTTCTCAACCCCCCCCAAATTCATTTACAGTAGGGTCCTCCCACGTGGACAACTTGCTCATTTTAAACACTACCTGGATCTCATTGACTGGCAACCTATTTACAACACTTCAAATGTTAACTTGGCCCTAGACTTCTTCATTACCATTTTCAACAAGGCCTGTGACCTCTTTGCTCCGGTTAAAAAATGCAAAGCCAAGACACTCTGTAACCGCTGGATTAATGCCAAGCTCCTTTCACAGTTGAATCTAAGCCACTGGCACACTGCATGACATACTAAAATACAAACAGGCCCGTAATGCCTGTACCAAGGACATCCTACTTACGAAAAGTTTCTTCTACAAGGACGCACTTGCCAACTCCTGGGGAAACGGTCGTGCCTTTTGGAATAACATTAAAGAACTCACAGGGATACAACCAAAAAGCCCTTCTGCCGTGCTTATAGTTGATTGGATCACTACCCTGGACCCCCTGGACATAGCCAATACCTTTAACTCTGCTTTTACCAACCTTAGTGCTGTTCTCCCCCCTGATTTTTTCAATGAAGATGACAGCACCCCTAACATACATTCTGCTCAGGCCAATACCCCTCATTTCTACTTTTGGGAAGTCTCTTTGAATGCAGCGTGCCGCTACATCACTATTGCCATCTCCAAATCCAGATCCAGTGGGGACTCCCTTAACCTGAAGATACTGTCACTAACTCTAGAGAAAGTTCTTCATCCCTAAACCAGTATTCTGAATCTCTCTCTCTCTCCGTTCCAGTCAATTCCCAGACCTCTGGAAAACTGCCTCTGTCATTTCAGTCCACAAAAGCAGTGACAAGTCCAACCACTCTAACTACCACCCGAACTCAATACTACCTCCACTCTCCAAAGCACTTGAACGAATCGTAGCCGACCAACTAACCAACCATCTGGACAAATACAATTTGCTGAGCGCGCAACAGCATGGCTTCAGAAAGGGTCACAGCACCTCCTCCGTTCTGCTCAAATTCACCGGGACTGTACATAATTCACTCGATAAGGGCCTGCTTACCGGACCGGTTTTCATTGACCTCTCCAAGACTTTTGATACCGTCCACCAATGGCTGTTGGATGACCAACTTTGAAAAATTGGTCTCTCCCCTGGCTCTGCCTCCTGGTTCAAAAGCTACCTCAAAAATTGTTCACAAAAGGTGAAAATTGCCAGTTCCATCTCTGAAACCTTGCCAGTTCATTCAGGTGTCCCGCAAGGATCAATTCTGGGCCCGCTCCTCTTCAGTCTCTTTCTAAACTCTCTGCCACAATCCTGCTCTGAGAATATCATCCTCTACACTGATGACGCTGTCATATTCTCCTCTCACAAAGATCCCATGTCCTTGCAACAGAATCTCCAGCTTGTCTTCAGTACCATTGAGTCATGATTTTCTAAGCATAAACTTGTCCTTAACCACAAAAAGACTAAGTCCATGCTATTCTGCAGCTCCCACAATCAGCACAAGCTCCACCCCTTGGCTATCCTGACATCACATGGGAATAGCCTGGAACAGGTTCCAATCTTCAAATATCTTGGGATACTGTTAGACTCCAACCCCTCATACGGTGCTCATGTCGACTCTGTGGCAAAGGCAGTGAACACTAGAACTGGTCTCTACAGACACAGACAGCATCTCACCCCAAAAGCCTTGAAGATTGCCGTTCAGAGTCCCGTGGTTTCAATTATTGATTATGGTCTCATCATTATGGCTCTGCCACAGCGACTACCCTCAGACGTATCTCAACCGCCCTCAATAAGTCATGTCGGCTCATCTCAGGAGCTCACTGTCTTATCCACACCTGCGATATGTATTCTAAAACTGGCTGGCTCCAGCTCTCAAATTGCATCAAGTACCTAACCTACACAATGACCAAGAATATTAGCCTTGGCCTTGCACCTCCGGGGGTCACTGCCCTGCTGCACAACAATAGGAATAGCATGCAGGTCACCAGGGGTTCTAAATCTCAACTCCTGCAAGTTCCCCACTGTCGCACCACTCAGGGTCAACATTCATCCATGTACAAAGCTCCTCTATGACTGAACAGCCTCAACCCAGCCATCTCTACTGCTCCTACCCTGGGCATTTTTAAATCTAGACTACGGATGCACCTCACTGCCTCCAGCTCCTGTGACTGCCCCCCATAACTGATGCTGACGTGTCCCAGGAGTCACTTCTGCTTCTCTCCTCCTCCTCCCAGCCGGCTGCCCCTAACCTCTCTGATGCTCTTATTTCATTTTCTGCCCCACTTCCCACACCTTCCCCTTCCCCTCCCTCTATCCACCCTCCCCCACGTCACCAGCACTTATCCCTTGTTTCGTCTGACAACCACCTATGGCTGCACCTTAGTTGCCCCTTCCTTTCTTCTCCCTTTTTCTGTTTTCTATACCACTGTTTCCTTTCCTCAAGTCTCATCTTTGTTGCTGGTTTCCCGTCTTTCAGAACAACTACCTTGCCTTAAAATTATATTATGTCATATTCCATTACCTTAGTGCATTATTGTTGACTGTTGTTGTAACATTGCTATCCCTGTATGTCTTTGTCTCTGACATGGAACCTTTGTAAAAGAGCCATGGCTCAAAGGTATTGTAATCCTAGATCTGAATAAATAAATAAAAATAAATAAAATAAATAAATATTCTCCTTCTTTCAGTCCTTTCTCTCTCTCTCTCTCTCTCTCTCTCTCTCTCTCTCTCTCTCTCTCTCTCTCTCTCTCTCTCTAATCTACCCCTCATTTGCACTCTTCCCCTCCCTTTCATTTTCCTACCCTTTCCGATACTCTACCTGACAGGCTCCCCCGGGGCAGCTATGCCGCACTTTACTAATTGGGAAACCTCGTTCACATTCTCCCCCTTTCTTTCTCCTACCCTTTCAGATACTCTACCTTGACAGGCTCCCCTGGGGCAGCTATGCCATACTTTGCTAATTGGGAATCTCCTCCATCTGTTTAATTTCAGTTGTCTAGGTTACTCAAATGTATTATTTATCTACATTCTGCATTACATAGCAATCTTATGTTTTGTGTTAACTGTCAAGTTTTTGTTATGTCTCTGCTGTTTTACATCCTGATGTGGAACCTTTGTAAAAGAGTGTATACTCAAAGATCGTATCCGAATTAGCAAATAAATAAATAAATATTGGGGTAATTCCCTCCTTTGGCCACTAGAGGACGCTAATCCCAGTGGTGCCTCCAAGATGTAACTCCTAGGTGGCACTATCCCAAGGGCTACTACCCCTGTCTGCTTGGCTAGTAGCAGGTTAAGGGGCCTGAGTTCTGAAACGGGGGCCTCCACCCAGAGGTCAGGGAAGGTAGTGGTCAAACTAGCCTGGGCACAGCCCTCTGGGACACTGTAACCCCCCTCTTTCCCTGCTAGTGGCCAAAGCAGTACAGAATAATTACTGTCACAATACCCCTGATATACCTTGCAAGTTCCCACACAGTTTGCACTTACCTCCAGGGCTGGTTTCTCTGGTTCGACCCTGCAGACCCCCTATAAAACAAGGTTAGACAGAGCAAATGACAACAGTACAATACTTCAAGCACAAACTGGAACCACAGCCTGGTTGAATGCAGAAAAAGGGTAGATCTGATTTATTCAGGGGATTTGAACAAGGGAGGGGTGTAATCAGTTTAACTAACTTAATTGCTCTATCAATCACACAGCTGTGCATGCACTCAGAGTCCCTCACACAGTCACACTCTCTGGGTACCCAGGTGGAGGAAAGGTGGGCTAGCCAGGACCATTGCCCGGGGTAGGTCGGCGTTGCAGCTGGTCGGGGCTGTGTGATGGAAAAAACAACTCGCACAACACACTATTTGTAATCCGGAGCCAGATGGCTCAGTTCGTGAAGGAAAAGAAATAACAAAGCAATCAGATGACACACTTAAATTAAACTGTAGTTGCAGGAAGCTACCCTTGGGGTTACTCACGATACCCAAGACTGGACACAGGATGGATAAAAATTGAGACAACAGGTGAATTCCGTGGAGTGCCAGGAGAAGCAGGGCCCACACGATTCACCAAGGCATCGTTCTTGTTCAAGCGTGGAGCAGGGGGGCTGATCTCCGGGCAGGTCTTTTGTCGATGGCTCTTCTCTGTGCAGTAGGGTAGTCTGGCAGGGCCCTTGTGGCAAGGCCCAGCCGCATAAATTTAACTGTGGATTCAGTCCGTCTGGGAGGGCTACAGTTTTCAGCGAGCAGAACACAGTTCACACAGTGGAGAAATACAGCATGACCCACTATCATCAAACAGCACATTTATATTCAAAGGGTTCTACAATACCAGGCAAACTGCTTCCCAGTCATGATCACAAAGTCTCTGCTCAGACTGGGAGCTCAGAAGTAGCTGGAGTTCCTGACAGGCTGATCGCATGCGGCAAAATCTTCGGTCTTCTACAGGCTGAGCCTGGATACACTTCAGTGGCTTAATTCAGTCTCACCACCTCAGATTTAGTCTGAAAACAATTTTCTCTTCACTCTCAGGGTAAAGGACAGATTTGCAGGCCTCAACTTAGGCCTTGCCACAGTTCTCCCACTCAAAACTACGCAGACGGCTGCTTGAACTATCACGAGCTGCTCCTCTCTCAGATTCAAACTTAGATCTACGCTAAACTGCAGGTAGCTTGGGGATTTCCCTCAGATCCAAAGGTTCGATTGGCTGATTCGGTTGTCAGTCAAAGCAAGAGCTTTCCCTTCAGTTGCAAAAAGGCACCAACAGTCCAAAACTATAATTCCCAAAGATTTTAATCCACACAGCCCCTGTAAGCAGGCTCCATTTTAGAGTCCCAAAGTACTGATTGGTCCAATTCGGCAGTTCAGGACCAAAATGGTGGAGATAATCAAGACAGTCCTCGCTGAAAAGGAAGCAGGTTAGAACAAGCTCCAATATCACTGTCACTCTAAATGATTTTCAGCAAATAGTCACATCTTTAAATAGGGCTCCCTCTGTGCAATTAGCTACAGCAGAAATGGAGTGATTATCTGGCAGCCCGGGAGTGACTCGAGCATGACAACACTCAGCCCCCGTTCCAGATTAACTATTTCTGCAAACTAGGCAGCTCTTAAAGTGACAGTACATAGAGGCTACACAGGCACTCTTTGGCAATAACATCTAACGCTAGCACGCAGGACCCCCGCCTGGCAGTGAGCATTTATGCAAGCTCTAGGAAGACATTTTGGGAACCTCCATTTGTAGGGGAGTTACATATTGTATTGTTTTGTTTTCTTTGACATGCTATTGCTATATACTCAACCTTATACTGAAATTTGTCTCAGCAGCCTTGTTTTGTACAACTGTATTGTCTATTGTTATTGATCTACTGTATTTGTGTGCTATGGCTGCCACCCAGTGTGGCCCTGGTCATGACTGAAAACGGTCCTCTGGATCTACTTGCTTACCCGGTTAACAAACAAATAAATAAATAAATACATAACTAAATAAATAAAATGTGTTTAGACCTTTGGGGTATGCAGAGGGGAAGCGGGGGGTGGGATTGGGAGGGCCAGGATTAAGCTCATCATCACCAGCCAGAAGTAGGAGAAGCATGAGAAAGTGCAAGTGAGGGGCATGATGTTTATGCTTAGGTCAGAAACCTTTGAGGAGAGAGCGTGACACTGGTGAGGAGGTGCATAGGTGTTGAATGGCTTCAAAGTTTAGGAAGGAGCCTGTAAGAAGCCCAGGGCGAAATAGGAAGGTGCAATAGTAGGAGTTTGAGAGCTAGGGAGTAAGAGGAGAGACAGGGGAAGGGGTAGTAGTAATACGGGGAGTGCAGTAAACAGTAGGGGTATAAAGGAGAGAGTCTGGTAAGAGGCAGGAGGAGTAGTCAAAAGAATGAAAAGAAGGGTGAGGAAGGGAAACAGGAGGGTGCAGTTTGTGGCTATAGGCTATTTAGTGACAGATGCAGGACAGTGAGCACAGCTGTTTAGGAGCTGTACAAATATCTGATAAGAGCTGCAGATGAGAAGGGTAAAGGCTGCCACTAGGGGGCAGTAAACCTAGAGAAAGGAGGTCTGATAATATGCTGTAACTGAGTAAGTAGGAAGCAGTGTGTAGTGAAGTCCCTCTGGAGGCGCTAGTAATAAAGAAATTTTAGGCAAGCAAGTCAGTAAAGTTAAAGAACTTTAAAACAGAAGAAATAGGGAAAAAAAGAAAGAAGGAACTCAGTTCAACCTAGCAGCTACATCTGCAACAACAACCTGAGTAACAAATAGAACAGAATAACAGTCGGAAAGAAAAAAAAAGATAAATAGCCTGTGACTAACAGTAACAATAAAACAATGAAGATATCAGCACACGTTCAATTTCACCAGATTGCTGCTCATGAGCCCACAAGCCATGGAAGCCTTCTTACAATATAAAAGCCGTGTTTCAGCTTAAAGCAATTTCTGAAAGATTAATTGTAAATGTTGTAGCAGCCAGCAGCAAGGATTTAATCTGAAGCTAGCAGCTGGTGGCAAAAATTAATTTTGAAATAGAACTGGTGAGTGTAGTCAGTAGTACAAGCGTAGTTAGGTTAACTTATTTATTCAAAAATGTTTCCGTTGGAATTTAAAGTCCTTGGCACAGCTTAAACAGGCGTCAAAATCTGAACAGCGGAGAGGCAGGGTGCCTCCCGATGCAGGTCCGTACCTTGCTCTGTGACTGTTTGAAGTCCGAGTGAGGAGCAGTTCTGTTGGGGCAATTGGTCTGGAAGGAGGGAGAGCAACTTGCTTGGTGAGTGTTTATGGTCTGGGCGAGGAGCAGCTCCATTGGGGTGGTTGGCTGGGAGGAAGAGCAGGCAGCTAGGGAGACAGAAGAGGATGTTTAAGTAACAAAAATGTAGTTGGGGGAGGAGACTGAGAGAGGGAGGAAACAAAACTGCTTTTATCAATGAGCAAACATAGGGGTTGTATCCGCTGTGTACTAGCAATCCCTATCAGGCACAGCACAGCCCCCCATTCAGCAGCTTACAGCCTTTCCCCCATCACACAGGACAGTGCCAAACACTGCAAGAAGATTGGCCCACCCTCCCATTCCGACACAAATGGTGAGACAGAAAACAACCACAATTGCATGAACCAGCATAGTCCAGCCAACATCTCTCCAACTCTTCATCTGACAGGATGAGACGCTCTGAAAAACACAGCAGCCCCCCCCCCAACACAAACACACACCAGAGAATCACACAGACTATCTTTGCCTTGAAACCGCCATGTGGTATGCAGGTCCACACTGAAATCCGTTTCTCAATTGCAGTGCCCATTGAGATCCGCTTTATATTTACAATATTCTCATTGTGATTCATGAATGCAAAACAAAGAAAGCCACAGAACGAGACAACAATCTATCCACGCAGAGAGACCACCAAGCTGAAAGCATGCTGATGTGTGATAGAATACCTGGGGGAAGAGTTTTCCAAACTCCTAGATTGCTACAAGCCCCAGTGGGCTGACGATACAGCACACAGAGTTTGCAGCGATCTAACAGGATTTTCTATCCCATGTGGTAATTGGACTAACTTTTTCTGGTCTAACTTGTGGCAATCCAGGGGGCCATTATTACTGAACTTGCGCTAGACATTTGGTGCAAGCTGCCGTAGTCCATGGAAACTGTTGCAACTGCACTCGAGCCTGTAAAATTGGGTGCAGTTGTGGTGAAGGGTTCGCCGCACCACCAGAACTTAAATACCCTGGCACAGTGCAGGATGCAAGCCCTGTGCCAGGCTCTGAGAATCCAGCCCCTGGATTCTATCTAAAAAATACAATTTGGTAATTGTTGATTTCCATCTTTGCAACCAACTGTCCACCAGAGGAGCATACAGGTGTACAGCCAATACATGAAGTAACTGGTATACAAACAGTCGCACACACCTCAGCACTCCATCATCCAGCCGCATTTCCCTGCCACCATACTGAAGAAATGGCTATCCATATGGCTCACCAAGCACATCCATTCATGTTCCGAGTGTTACATCTGTGACTGTCACCTGCCATACCTGGCTACACCTAAGCACAACACACATCCTCAGCATGGCCATCCAACACAGATGAAATAGAGTAATTATAAAGTATAAGCAAATCTGACAGATCCTGTTTTTCAAACAACTAAAAACAGGATGTCTGATTTACTTTGTATTAGTTTTACTTGAAATTTGGTCTTTAATAGGATTTTGTTAGTATCATTTTCTCCCCTCAGTTACAATTGTGTTATTTTATCTGTGCCAAACAACCATGCAGAAAAGGTATGCCGTGTCTGGACAGAATCAGAAACAACAAACAGCAATTGCAAACATAACACTCAGAACACAAACAACTGTGCTCAACAAACACTGTAGGCAGCCATCTCCTCAATATAACAACAGGGAAACAGCAACCACAAGAAACACAACCAAATGATGGAGTGCCAAAACATGCAGAACCATTCATACACCAGCAACACCATACATTAACCATGCACCCACATGCTCCTCAAACAAACAGTCAACTGCAAAAACAGAAACCATCTGGCAGCCTGGCACCATTTTTTTAAGACAGAATCCAGGTCCCCTATCACATCAGCACACCTTCAGCTCAGCGATCTCTTCAAGTGGACAGACTGCCACATCAGTCCACAACCCCCTCCATTCTACATTCACAAATCAGAACAAAAACATTACAATCAAAACAAATCTGAACAAGCATTAAGAAACACACTCCAACAAAGAGCAGCATACCACATAACAACCTTAAAGTCAAGACTGTCTCCATATTATTTTACCCAATTCTCCAGTGTGTGTGTGTGTGTGCAAGGGGGGGCTGCAGTGCTTTCCAGAAGATCCTGTCCCACCTGATGAAAAATCAAAGAGATGTCATCTGAGCTACACTGACCCACATGACCACAGTTGTTGTCTATCTCACCAACATGCCAAAATGAGATGCCAAAGTAATCCCCCTGCAGCGCTTGACACCATCTTGAGAGATGGGGGAAGCCATCAGCTGCCGAATGAAGGCTGCACTGCACCTAACAGGAACTGCCGACACACAGCGAATACAACCCTATGTTTGTTCATTAATAGAAAGCAGCCTTACTCCCACATATGTTGCAGAGGCCTGAGTGTACCACAATTGACCCCACCAACATCCATCTCCATATCTTTTGTTTTGTTTAGTTTTTTTGTTTGTTTTGCCAGCATGGCAAGTGGAGGGACAGTGTTACTGTGATGCTGTCCCCTGGCCTGCTGCACTGGCAGAACAAAAATAAAAGGGATAAATGTTAAAAACGCAAACCATGAGACACCCAAATCTCCACAATGTACGGGGAACAAAACTGCCCTCTATTAATGAGCAAACATAACATACAATGTTGTAGTCAGGGGCTAATTGTTATATTAGCTGTGCACTGACAATTCCTGCTAGATACAACACAGCCCCCATCCAGCAGCTGATGACTCCCCCAACCACACCAACTCTACGCCTCCAGTCCTGCGCACACAACTTACAGTTCCCCCACAGAGGCCATCCAAAACTGCCACAAAACAGGTGACACACTCAACAAGAAACACTATAAGGTCAATTCAAACCCCACAACAGTACCTAAATAAGATTACCTGGACATTCAGTCAGCACAGCATGGCTAGTAAAGGTCTGTACACCAGCTCTTTAATGTATGAATTACAATTAATTAATATACCAAACTGCAGAAAAAATTTCACAGAACTGACCTTTTACAGTATTATTTGCTCTCACCACATCTCGCCGCCACATTAACACTGGCACTGCTGCCCTAGGCAGGAACCAGCTAAAACAACCCAACAAAGCCTTCCTGAGATTCCTGGTACGATTCCTCAGGAAACTATTAATACTGTTAGTACTTTGTGCAGGCAACATGCAATTAAACCCAGGCCCCCAGCTGCTAGCTGCTCCTGAGAGCTTCCACTGCTAAATGGTCTAAGATTTCTGCATAGTACATATGCAGCCTTGAAACAAATTTGACCAGGTACAAGCCTGGCTGCTGTATTCCACACCTGATGTTGCAATGCTCTCAGAAACCTGGCTGAAGAGTAACCTGACTGACAATATGGTTAACAACACTGGCTACAACCTGTTCAGATGTGACAGACTATCCAGGGGTGGCGGTGTCACCATATATATTAAAGATAAATTTCTAACCCCTGCTATTGTCCGGACATCGATGCCCAAAGAATTTGAGTGTCTTGCCTTAAAAATCACCATCTCACCTGGAGTAGTCCTACTGGTAGTTGCTTGTTATAGGTCGGCGGCAGCTAGCCTGTGCATAATGCTGCACTTTCATTCCCTCTTGGAAAAAGTGAACACAGAATGCATCATAATGCGGGATCTTAACCCTAGCTGGAATGATGCCTGTGCTAACAGGCTAAAGGACTTCTGCGATGAACACGGGCTAACGCAAATTACCCCCGAGGCTACCCAACCTAGCAAAAAGAGCCCAGACCGAAGTTCCCTATTGGATCTCATGCTGGTCAGCAAACCTCATAATATTTCCCATGCAGGGGTCTTCCACAATGATCTGAGTGACCACTGTGCAATCTTGTGTATTAGACACTCTCCACACCTTCTCTCCACTTCCTCCTTCAGGAGTAAATGCAGCCTGAAACAATTCTTGCTACCTGCCTTTCTGTCTGATCTTGGAAACATTAAGTGGCAGAACTTCTACCTTGCATCCTCTGTGTCTTAAGCATTCAGTATCTTCCAGGAGCTGTTAGCAAGGGTTATTACCCAGCATGCTCCTCTAAGAAAACTCAAATCTAGGAAACGTGTTCCTGAATGGTTCAGCCCAGCACTAAAGAGGGCCCTGTGGAACAGAGTCACTCTTTGGAAAAGGGGCAAGGAAATCACAATCTGATTCAGACTGGCTCTCCTTCAGGGTTGCCAGGAATGCCTGTACTAAACTGGTAAGGATGGAAAAATCATGGTTCTTCCAGTCTGCTCTTTAAGACAAACAAAAACTGCTCAGCTAAATTTTGGCAGATCTTGAGAGAGATCAAAGGACACTCTCCTGCCACCCCACTCCCGGCCAAAATAGTGGCAAACAACACCTCTTTTACAGACAGGTTTGAGATCCTTGATCAGCTTAATAACCACTTTGCGAAGGCAGGCCTCACCTTCGATGTTTCACCTATTAATAAACTGTGTATGACAGGTGCCACCACCATAATTTCAAGCCCAACTTCCGCCCACGGATCGGGCCGCCCCCTCTTTAAGTTTCAGCCGGTATCATACAAGCAGGTGGAGGATCTTCTCCTCTTGTTAGATACTAAAAAAAGTACTGGTGCTGATTCACTAGAACCCTTCTTCCTTAAAGCTGGTTATTACTACCTGACAGCACCAATCATCCACCTATTTAATAGCTCTCTAATCCAAGGGGATCTGCTGCCTAGTTGGAAAACCATGCACATCATCCCTTTATTCAAATCAGGTGACCCCATGGACTTGAATAATTATAGGCCAGTTTCGCTGCTTCCTGTTTTATCCAAGTTACTTGAAAAAGTTGTCAACCTGCAGCTAAGGGAGTACTTGGACCACGAAAATATCATTAACCCAATATAACTGGGTTTTAGACCCAAACATAGCACCATGTCTGCTCTAGCCAAAGTGTCGAATGACTGGCTAGAAGCCCTGGACAGTAAACATCATACTGTATCTATGATCTCTTCCTTGACCTCAGTAAAGCCTTTGACACGGTTGATCATTCCATACTACTAGATTCACTGGGTAGCTTTGGTCTAGACCCCGCTGCATCAAAGTGGTTCCACTGCTACCTTACAAACTGCAGTCAGCAAATAAAAGTCCAAGGCAAATTCTCCCCCCTTAAAATTCTGCCCAAAGGTATCCTGCAAGGCTTTTTCCTCTGGCCAATCCTCTTCGCACATTATATAAACAGCATCGACTTTGGCCTACAGGTGGAAAATGTCCATCTGTTTGTGGATAACACAGTCCTCTACAGAACCAACCCTTCCCTGGAACTTGCTCACAAGGAGCTACAGCAGGACTTTACCGTCCTCCAACATAACGTGCTGAATCTGAAGCTCTTACTAAATGCCAAAAAAAAAAAAAAAGTCATGATTATCTCCCCACCCTCCTCCCACAACATGGGGACACCAGGCTCTCTCCCAGATTATTACCTTCCTTTGTGAACCGTTAGAAATTGTGGACAAATTTAAATATCTGGGAGTCTGGATGGATAATAAACTCAATTTCAGCTCACATCTAAGTAAGCTTACAAAAAAGGTAAGTCAGTATCTCGGAGTATTCTACCACATAAGACACCTACTCACTCTGGATGCTAGAAAGAGGCTGGTTCAATAAACCTTTCTTCCCCTGATTGACTATGCAGACTTCCTATATAGTCACTCCCCTCAGCATGTGCTACATAAGTTAGATACACTCTATCACTGTGCCTTGAGATTTGTACTTGGCCTGCCTGTGCAGACTCACCACTGCTTGTTGTACCAAGCACTAGACTGGCCATCCCTCCCCTTACAGAGACAAAGAAATGCCCTCATGTGGCTCTTCCGAGCTATAACCAACAAACTACCACCCTATATCTGTGACTTGTTCGAGCATTCTAAATGTGTCTATGGCTTAAGGAACTCCTCCCTTGTTCTACTTAACACACCAAGGTCCAGGACACGTCTTGGCTCAATGGCCATTAGCTCCTATCTACCACTGCTCTGGAATAACATGCAAAAAGCCCTTAAACTCTCCCTGCAGCCTAGCCCCTACATATTGAGACAGCTGCTATATAGATGTCTGAAAACAGTGTGTGACTGCTTCAGGTAAGCTCTACTCTCCCAAAATGTTAAACCCCCAGTCCTCAGATATACCCTGGCCTTCTTATGCCTCCTGTTGGCTGGCCTCCTAACTACAGTAGCTACCCCCTTGCTGAGTTTCCTCCTTCCTTCCTCAAACTAATTTTTTATTGGGGAACCTCCCATTCAGTAGGCTGCTCTCTTCTCTCTCCCCTTGTGTATTGTCTTCCCAGTTCCCCTACCCTCAATTGAGTGCTCATCCTATCCTTCCTATGTGCTATACAGATCTTTACCAGTATACTCTGAAATGACTATGTATGTTTGTGTGTAGGTTTATAATTGACTTTGTAAGTTTGCTTCAGCTCCTACTAACAGTATACTTTCTACATACTGTAATATCACTGGTGTAGTATGTTATGTCGGAGCACTGAAATTGTTTTTGTCCTATGTGTCCAGGACCATCCTGAAAATGAGCTTGCTCAATGATGTAATTGCCTGGTTAAATAAAGTTTGATTGATCAGTTTTGTAGAATTTAGTTCAGCATCCCAGTACATTAATCTGCAGTTCATAACACTCATTCCACCGTTTTAAGTCAGAATTACTGCAAAAGTTGTCAAAATGATTTCTGAACTTCATGGAAGCGAAAATCCAACTTTTGTGGAAATTCCACCAGCAGAAGTCTTTTTTTGCACAGCTCTACTGCTATTCTCACTGGAGTTCCATAGCAGAAAAAATATCACTGATATTCAAGTCATTCAGTGCTCAACAGAACCAGCTAACAACTAGATGCCATTGATTATGAGAGTTTCTACATGGTCATGTCTTGGACATACTATTCTCACTGGGGCTTGACACTCTAGACTGATCCATTCAGCTGGTTGGATCACTGCACCATGAAGTTCTTGTTCAGGAGCCTCCCCTAGTTGTCCTCTCCCTGTGGAGATGATCCGCTGTTGCCCATTAAAGTGGTTGTCCTCAGCAGGACTTCAGGCAGCATTAGACCTCTTAGGTGTGATGGCTGCATGTGGGACAGGATCAAAGGAAGAGGTGGTAGGCTATAAGGCTGTTGCCTCAGCCTCCGATACTGTTACACCACTTCAGATATGGCCCATGTCTTCTCAGTTAAGATTCCAGAGGGGTTTTTTTTTGTAATTCGACTGGCTCCCACAGCTTTCAGAGAAGGCCTCGTACCTCCTGTGAGGGAATTTTTATATATCCTAAAGCTATATTTGCTATTATATGCCTTGAAGCTATGCTTGCTTTGAAAGTCATGCTGTAACAAAGTCATAATGAATGTAGTAGAAATTTCTGAGTTCATGTTTTCTTTTTTACAGGGTTACAGAATGATACTGAGGTTACTTGAGGTATATTTGTAAAAACAGAAAGCTAGATAAAACTGAGCAGAACTGGTTGTACCAGCCTGTATAACAGGCTCGGACAAAATATAAAGATAACAGCACGTAGAGACATTGCTATGGTGTGAGTGAAACTCATTGTCTCTCTCAGGTCAGCTTGACCCAGGCATATGTATCAAGCAGTATTGGGAAAGAAATGGAATAAGTAGTGGAAAGTACCTCATACATATCAACTTGTTTTTTTTCTGTCATTGCTGAAAACTTGTTATGCTGTCTTATGATTGGCTTATACTGAAATGTTGGTATTTTTCAAAATAAAGTGCAAAATTTAGCTTATAAAAGCTGCTGTAAATTGTAATCGGAGACCTTCTCCGTTGTAGAAGTCCCACATGCATGTGTAAGGTTTGATCAAATAAAGCGGCGTTAAGACAAAACCCAGTGGTGTGGTTTTGCCCGTGGCAGCGAGGGTGGTTGCTCAGGTAATACCCACAGTGAGGAATTTGCGATCACAGTTTTGGCGTATCCGGCAGGATGAGTTCTTTGGTCCGTGTCACCTCATGATGGGTTGTTTCCCTTGGACAAAAGAAGGACATTTTGTGGAACCCCATCAGGGACGTGGCCCTGAGGGCACGCGACACTCATCATCACTGTAAATACAAGAATACCTTGAAGCGAGTGTGCACTATAAAGGACAGGCCTAGATAATATGGGAAACAAGGGAAAAAAAAATAGCTGGGTCCAGAGTTAGTATTATCTGGACCGGCAAAATGTATGTTTGACAAGTTTGACCAAACAAATTACAAAGCAACTGCACTGCCCTTTGTACTTGTAATTTGTGCTTGCTGCAAGTATATACTGTTAGAGCCAATGATGGCTTTCACAGTTCAGGCTGCTTTTAGGAGAAAAGCAACAGCTGATTAAGTAAGGTTAGATAAGCAACATCTAGAGAAAGAAAAATAAACTACTGTGGATGTAAGCACTGTAGGTGACTACAAACGGGATGATTTGAAAATCCTCCCCCCCACATGTTGCCTATCTGTGTAGTTTCAAGTTTTTCTGTATCAATTTCAAGTTCCTTTGCCTCCTATAGAGGCTGAAACATTTGATCCCAAACCCAAGTACTGGGGACCTCTACCAGATGGATCTCAACCTAGTACTGTTAGAGATTTTTTTGTTTTGTTTTTAAACTGCAAACCAGAGCTCTGGAAAAGACTTGGTTTGGCAGGTTACTAAAATAGCCAAAAGAAACCTTTGAAAGGGTTAAAACCTTTGAAAGGGTTAATAGCTGCAGCATTTGGAAATTATCATGAAGGTCCTGCAGTCAGTTTTCTTACTCAGACTAGTGTATCGGAAAGAAGAAGAAAAATACCTTGGCACCGGGTAAGTCTGAATTTTTATTTAAAGTTGTTTTATGTCTGTCTGTTTTATTTCTGTAATACATATACTAAACAAGGTAATGCTCCGTCTTTCTCGTGCATATTTTCTAGCTTATATCTGTGTTCTGTAATTATGTTCTGTTGTCAAGGTTCGAGATAGGATTGACTGCCTTGATTGCACAACATGTTACAGTAAAAAAAGAAAGAAAGAAGCTTCTTTGCCTCATAGCTGACTGTTTTAATTGGTTTTATTTTAATGGAACATTTGTGCTGCCTAGATAGGGTCAGTGAAGAACTTTTGTTTGTAGTTGTTGGTTGGAGCAGGTAGTGTTGATGGTGAAGAGTTATGACGTCATATAGATTGCAATATGCAGAAAGATTTGTAGTTTGCAAGCAATGTTGCCAAGCCACTGCTAGGTGAAAATGTAATGTGTTAACAGCTATAAATGGCTTTATCATACTTCTAGTTATAACCAGAAACTTTTGCAAAATGGCAGGGTGCCATATTTTTGGCTATCACTAAAGGTGTAACCATGTTATACAAGATGTGTTCACTTACAGATGATATGTTGTGCTGCATTTTAATGGAGTTAAAATGTGTTTAAAAATGTTTTGTTCTGGAAAGATTTGGCATGGCGATATGTATAAATGTGTTGATTTAAAATTGTCAGTGTTACAAGACAGGGAGGCAGCACATATATCTAAAACACGTACAGTTTTCTAATGAAACTATGGGCATTACCTCAGCAAATTGGTGTGAAACAATGTCAGTCTTATTTTGTGTTAAGTATTTCTTTTGTGTATGTGTATGTGTGTGTACTGTCATGGCCAGCAGTTTTATTGTATGCTTTATTATTATTTAAAGATATTTAATATCAGTAGTGTTCAAGGACACTAAAAAAAAAAAAATAACTGGGTTTGAACGAGCCTTGCATGCACACTGTGACCCTTTGCATGTTATTTGACCTTCTTGTGTTTCAACATTTTATGTTACTACCAGTTCAAACTTGATGTGATTCCATACCTAAAGCACAACTTTTCACAAAAATGTATGTTTTCATGAAACACACCAAGAGTGAACCATGTAATTTGACTTTTTATTGCAAAACTAGTATTCTAAGTGAAGAGGAACAAACTTTTCTTCTCTTCTCGCTGCTTCTGACTTGCGCCAACACAGGCAATACTCCAGCTGGAGGGAGAATTATTAATCATCTCCCCATATTTTTTATATATATGCAGTACACTTTTGAAAAGGACTATTACAGCTGTTTTGAGAGTTTACCATCTCAGTTAAAACAATGGCTTTTGTTTTATGTGTGACCATAGTGTAATCATTTTTTGTCTTTTGAAATGCATTCTAAGAGATACGTCACGTCACGCTATTACCATCAATCTGGATTTTTATAAACTCAGCTGACATTTTGTCATGCTTAGGATAAGGGAACCCAGGGACGCTTGGCTTCTTTTATCCTATGGAAATAATCTTGTTTTAATTTTAAACTGGTGTGCGTTTGTTTTTGTTGTTTGTCTGTGTTTCTTCTCTTTCTTCTAGAGAAAAAGAAGTTCCCCATCTTTATAGTAAGGTATGGAACTTACTAAACTAATTGTAATATTATCTTGTTATAATTTAAAGTGTAGTAGGTGGGGATCATGTCACCATCCACAGCTAACCTTTTATTGCTACAGTATTCGAGCTGTCTCTTTCACTTGAGCTGTCTCTTCCACCAGTAGGAGCTTGGAGGAGGGGTAAGCTACCCTTCCTCCTTCAGTGTAGTACCCACAAAGGTTGCAAGGTACATCACTGTTCCCCAAAGGGTAAATAAAGAAAATGTGTATTTGCCAATAATTGTTTCTTATTTACAGGTTTTAAAAAAGACCCAAGGTATTTTAACAGCATATCCCAGCCCAAGCCCTTCTGCTTTTTTCTAGTGCAGTTAAATCTCACACCTATTATTGGTACAAGGGTTTCTGCCCTCAGCAAGTAATCAGTTACGCTGGAGGGTGAAGTTGTGTATGTATGTCCACACATATTCATTCTTTTGATTGTCTTTTCAGCTTTCTTATCCTGTTAAAACAAATGTAAAACAACTAATTGTAATATTATTATTATATTAACTTTTGTCATTGCCTTACAGCAATGAATGCATTTTCAACCAGTAAATTCACAGTACTCTAACATTTCTGGACTCTAAGCTACGTTTACAGTCTATATGTATTTGTTTAAAATGTATTTTATGCATTATGCTCAATACTGAAATTGTTCTATGCAAACATGCTTATGTTTCATGTTTATGTTATAATGTTTTTGATATACATCTTGCTACACTGTATCATGTGTGTATTCAGAAAAGTGCTCCACATGTATAACGTTTTTAATGCTCATAGCAAAACCTAAATACTGGGGCCAGCATTGCTGACCCACCCTACAATATGTTCCAAAGCAAAACCAAAAGTAAAATTAATGCTCAGTTTGTCTTATTACTCACAGGTACCCCTGAAGAATGAGTGTACTCTATGCAGTTTTGTCATTTTAAATTTTAACAATTATAATATACAAAATTTAGATTGTACTCCAAACCTATGCTTCAAGCCTTACCCCTCAGTACTTTGGAGTATTTCACTATACAGGGTAAAGAAGGTAGACCTTTTCACTTGTCACAGGTGCAATAGGCACTGTTATTAAATTGGCATAGGCCAACAACATATGTATTTGTCCACTAATTGCATTGTGTAACAGGCATATTGCTATGAACTATATGTTTGAGCGTGTTATTGTAACATTACAAGATTTTATAACTCAGGTCTCAGTCAGGCCTGCTTGCAACAGACAGGAAATAATGTTCATCACTGTCATAACTGCTTCTGTGATTTAAAAGCAGGAGGTAACCATAACATTGTCATGATTTACAGATGGTCAAATGGTATAATTGAACCTCGGCCTGCACCCCCAGGTGTGCGGTTAATGTCCCATTTTTATTTTTTCTCTTTCTAATTGCCAGAATTTAGGCTCTGTCACACCACTCTTTACAAAACAATAAGTAAATGGTTTAAAAGATTGTTATTTATGTGTTTTTAACTCAGTGTCTAACACACTTTGCAAGTTTGCAGGTTTCCACGGTGTAGCACACATAAGATCTCCACGTTCAACAGCAGTAATACTTTCATCTAAGTTGCCAAGACCTTCATCTTTTTCCTAAAAAGAAAACAACTGCCACAGCTTTGATGTCATCACTATCTTTGTGCCTGACTGGTTCCTTATAAGGACTATTGCATAAATCCAGTTATTATTACCTCTGCAAGTGTAATGTTTTCAGCAAAATTACATCTATTTGTAGAACTTTAAATCAGCTGAAGAAGGTCCAGTCAGTTCAGACTCTGCAATCAAGCTTATTGTTTCTGCTTACTATAAAGTTAAGTCTGGGTTAGGGGCAATCCCTAAATTCGACAGAAGATTCTTCTTCAATTGACCTTCAAACAATACATCCATTTTCTTCACTGCTGCTTGTTCCAAACATGGCTGGTACTTTCTACAACCCTATTGCTCTGTTATGGACTGTGTTCTTAATGGTTTATTGTCAATTGTTACCTTTTTATGGACTGTTAATCTTTATGCCGGGGTGTAATCAACTACCACAAAACAAATGCCATGCCAGTGTGTGTGTGTGGCTACTCCATTAAAAGGACTCAATGCACCCCTGGCCAGTGTGTCTGCCAATCAGCCATCCAGCAGCCAGCAATGTGAACACTGACTTTTCTACTATGCTGGTGTTTTGTTTTTAAATTACTGTCTGCATTGCCGCATATGCCTTGTGGGGTTACCACCATTCTGCAAATGGCATTTCACCTGTACTGTAACTACACCAACCTGTGGTTACTTATATAAACTTATGAACTGTTAATTTCATGGACTATTATGTTTTATAAGGACTTATCTGGCAAGAGACATTATCAACAGATTCTTCAATCAAGCTCCAAGGGTGTGCCACACCTCAACACAAGGTAGCATCTACCTTATTCACTCTCAAAGTGGATTCCATGAACTCTTTTTCATCAACAAAATTGTTATGTTATATTGTGTTATATGTGGTGTCACATGTTAGCATTTTTTCACATATTTCAATTGTGGTGTTGACATCCCTCAATTCTGTATTATGTTTTACAAACTCACGATTTGTGTTCCGTCTGTAACCACCCTGTACCAACTCCAGAACAGAATGCTTTTTATAAATGCCTTGACTATCTGTATGCTGGCAAACCAGTTTTAAATCATATACCTATTCACCTAGTCTAACAGTCTAAAAGTAGAAATGTTTAGTTTTTTAACCTTCAGTTATTAACTAATATCTTTACATTTATGTTCAATTTTGTGAATGTTCGAGTCCCTCAGGGCCTCCTATCTTCAGGGTGAAAATTATTAACAGTGGTCAGTGGCCAAGATTTTAGTAATCAGTGACCAAACTTTATCAACAATATGTAGTTGGCTAACCATAAAACTGAGGAAATAAAAGGTGTAAAATGGCTAGTGTAAATTGCTAAAGGGCTAGTAAAAAGGTAAAAATGGTTAGTAAATGACTAAATGATGCCAACATGTAAATTAGTATATCTAGTAGCAAAAGGCTGCAAGTGGCTAAATACCACCATGTCACTTAATATGTGTGCGTGTAAGACTTTAAAAGGTTAATTGTAAAATTCTGTACAATGAAAAAAAATAGCTGAAAGCATAAAGATGAGGCTGTGTGAGATATGCACACAGCTGTGTTTAGCCTTGACTGTTAAAAGTTTCTCATCATATAATTCTCTCATGTTAAAAAAATATGTTTAACAGAAAACTAATAAGAAATAATGAAATACCTCATTTAGTTGCTGGTACAAGGTTACTTTGACATTTGTAGCAAGCTAGTCACTTCTCTCATATGCTTTCTGGCTCCCAAAACAAAAATTATTTGAGATAAATATACTATTCTGTCACCATTTGTTTTCCCCTCCAAGGGTGAAAATAACTCCCCTGTCTTGGCAAAATGTCAGGTACATCTCGAACCAACCAATTTTATTAAGGATGTCTCAGAAATTGTAGCTACAAACATGTATAAAAAACTTTAATTATGAAAATATATTAATGTACAGGTGTCCAGGCTATGCTGTCATAATTTCTTAGGAAATTCCAGCCTTGCATTTTTTTTCTAAGCTTGCTACACATAAATATGGGACCCATGGTCATGGCTTACAAGCGTAGTTGGTAACTAGGGTGCTACTCTTCTCCATTGGGTGACAGTACTTGTAAGTGGTCATATTGGCACTCTGGCTACTGACTGTCCTAATCAAACTTCTCCTACAATGCCTGTGCAACACAATGGTGTCACGGGATGCCACCCACCTGCCCCCTTGCTACAACCTGAACAAAAGGACCCCATTAAACTGGAGGGGTGTTTCCATTACAAACGAGCCAGATTGTGACCAAAATATAAAGTGAAAAAAGGTAAAAAGGGATCGGTCAGTTGATACATAGTATCAAAAGGGGGGAGAGTGTGAGGGAATTTTTATATATCCTAAAGCTATATTTGCTATTATATGCCTTGAAGCTATGCTTGCTTTGAAAGTCATGCTGTAACAAAGTCATAATGAATGTAGTAGAAATTTCTGAGTTCATGTTTTCTTTTTTACAGGGCTACAGAATGATACTGAGGTTACTTGAGGTATATTTGTAAAAACAGAAAGCTAGATAAAACTCAGCAGAACTGGTTGTACCAGCCTGTATATAAGGCTCCAGACAAAATATAAAGATAACAGCACGTAGAGACATTGCTATGGTGTAGAGTGAAACTCATTGTCTCTCTCAGGTCAGCTTGACCCAGGCATATGTATCAAGCAGTATTGGGAAAGAAATGGAATAAGTAGTGGAAAAGTACCTCATACATATCAACTTGTTTTTTTTTTCTGTTACATTGCTGAAAACTTGTTATGCTGTCTTATGATTGGCTTATACTGAAATGTTGGTATTTTTCAAAATAAGAAGTGCAAAATCTAGCTTATAAAAAGCTGCTGTAAATTGTAATCGGAGACCTTCTCCGTTGTAGAAGTCCCACATGCATGTGTAAGGTTTGATCAAATAAAGCGACATTAAGACAAAACCCAGTGGTGTGGTTTTTGCCCCGTGACGACGGGAGTGGTTGCTCAGGTAATACTTACAGTGAGAGAATTTGCGATCACACTCCTCCTACTCCATCCACCAGGGCAATCCCCACGGCATCACATCCCCTAGTTTCATCTGTGAGTAGGGCCAGGGGTGTTTTAATTTTTCCCCTGTTTTTTTCCCAATCCCCCTGAGATGCCTGTGCTTAGGACTAACATCCAGGCTTACCGACATGCTGACGCACCACGACAGCTAAGTGCATAGCAGCGTCCCCCCTCGCCGACTCCAGTAGAGCCGCTTGTGCCCCAAAAGCCCATGCATCCACTGGTTTCAGGGGTGTCAGGTGCTAGAAGCACCCCTGGTATCCCACCCCAGAGGGAGGAGAGCATCTGTCAGGATGCTCAATCCGCTCTCCCCCCTCCGACCCCCAGCGACCCGAGTCTGTTCCAGAACCCAGGTCGCCAGCGTAGCATGAGGTGTGGCATCCAGCGCCGCAACCCTCAGCACCACCAGGCCGGACTAAGGTCCCAGGGGTTTGATGGGGAACTTAGGGAGATGAAGGCTTTGGGTTGCAGACTGGAATATTACTGGCAGAAAAACCCGGAGCAGTTGGTGACAGACTGGTTCTGAGAAATCGCTATGGTGAGTATCAGAGGGCAGTCACCTGCAAGAAGGCAGAATTTCTGTCCTCAGAGATTGTGGTAGAGGGAACAGACCAGCTCAGTTCTCCGGGACAGTGGACAGGTTGTTACATCCTGACTGCTAGAGGCATTTTTATCCACCCGGTAAAAAGACTTCACTCAGTTCTTCTCCAACAGGGTGTCTTTGATCAGGTCTGGGATAATCCCAACTGGGCTGCTGCGGCCCAGCAGTATGAAGCAGGTGTCTCAAGGAGCACGCCTCCTGTACGGTGTAAGTTTAGGCTGATTTCAGTACAGGAGGTGAGTGAGGGGATTTCTGAGCTGCGTAACACTTATTGTGAACTGGACCCAGTTCTGACATTCCTCCTAGAAACATAGAAACTGACAGCAGATAAGGATCACTAGGCCATATATTCTGCCCATTTTCCCTGCCTACTGTAAAAGCCGCAGACCCTACTTGATCTCTGGCTATACCGCTTCATTTTTATTGATAGGGTTCCCCTATGCCTGTCCCATGCATGCTTGAATCACCCCACTGTGTTTGCCCCCACCACCTTTACTGAGAGTCTATTCCATGCATCCACCACCCTTTCTGTGAAGAAATACTTCCTCACGCTACCCCTTAGTCTACCTTGTTCCAACCTCATGTGATGCTCTGTCATTTCTGGACATCTCCTTTTCTAAAGTTATACCTAATCTGTCATTGATAGTTTAACTGTCTGAGCCACATAATTTGTCTTGTCATTCTCCTTTGTACATTTCATTTTCAATATGCCTAATATCACTTTTTCTTAAAGGGGACCAAAACTGGGAGCAATAATCAAAACACTGACATGCAGTGGTAATCGTGCAGAAGGTGCATGGCAGCACGGCATACCAAGCATTGTATAAGTGTAGTACCCACTGAATAACATGCATACCACTGTCACAAACCCACTCCTGGGGTCAGGCCCTCTGCTACCGCAGTGCCTAACCTTTAAGTGTGATTCGTGAACAGGGGACAAACAGGGGCACCCCCCTGTTTGTTTTGGGTCTGAGCAAACTACCAGTCTTGAGTCCTGGGGTCAATTGGCAGTTAGGCTGGCTGGCAATATAGCCTAGAGATTAGAGGAACAAGGTGTAAGACCAAACCTGAGTTTGATTCTCACAACCTCCACTTGCATACTGTGTGACTCTAAGCAAGTCACTTAACCACCCAGTGCTCCCAGGTCACCCCTGATAACAGGCACTTGTCCCTTGTGGGCCTTACCCGGTTACCAAAGATGAAAAAAAAAATCGGAACCCATTTTAGCTAGCACACCAAGGCAACAGGGTCAAATATCATGCTCTATTCAGGGAAAGCAGTGCAATAATTGACCCAGAGGGCATACAACCAACCTGGTTCACAAATCCCCCCTTCTGACTCAATGAGACTTGGGTATTTTTCTTACCTTGCTGGATCTTTATACAGATCCTCCTTAGCATGGCTGCATAAGGTGACACATTTAAGCAATAAGGCATGACCAGGGGTTAGATTAACAGTCTGTTAATCATCCCTTAGTGGTGTAAGGTGGCACGAGACACAGCCGAGTGCAATATTGCCCCTTCGGGTGATTCTCTGACTGTTACTTTAACTCCTGGGAGTGCCTTATCGCTATTATAAAAAAATGTTCCAAATGGAGAGGGTTAAAAGAATACTTTTTAAACGTTTTCCTCATTTAGACGGATATTTTTAATAAAATAGTTCTTCCACCAACAGTTCAAGAATGTTGGTTTAAAATCAGAATGCACCATTCTAGTCATTCAGCAATGCTAGAGGATGGAATGCTGACAGGAAGACTCCATGTGCCATTGTGATCAGGCTGTACATGACAGTATAACATGGATTAATGTAAGGCTGTTGGAATCCTAACAGCCAATCAGATTGTAGCAATTCCAAGAACCTTTTTATAATAAGCATTTACCAGCTGTATTAGAAGATTAAGACTGTTCCACCATTCACACACAAATGAGTATGTCTCAGCCAGCATTTTACGGAAAAACTAAGTTTATTAAAATTAAAAATAGTAAACAAAATACAAAACACAGAACATATATACATTAAGAGTACAGTCAGAAAATAAATGGACTATTATAAACAAATCACCTTGTACTGAATGACTAATCCTACTCCAGTTTCAGATGGCAAATAGTGGTGCTGAAATTACCTATTTTGACAGAACTATCTCTCATTGACTCCAGGAACAAAAGTGTCCCTTCCAAGTTCAGAGCAAGAGTGTCAGTCCTTTCAGCAGGCTTCACCAGTATCAAAGAGTAAAAGTCATACTCCAGTATCAAAGAGTAAAAGTCATACCCTCCTTGTAATGTCATCACTCTGGTTGTTGGCATGAGGTCACTCTTAGTCCTGTAATTAATTGATCAATCACATGTTCCTGCACACTGCTAAGCATTCCAATTTAAATATATATATATATACATATATATATATATATATATATATAGAGAGAGAGAGAGAGAGAGAGGCAAAAAACTGTTTAATGCATCAGTTAGGGTTGTTCCACAGTGACAAAAGCGAGGAAATTCGATGTTAGGGTTGAACCCCCCTTTGCACCCCTCCAGCCCACCCCCAACTGGACTCGGGGAGTGCATTGAGGTCATCGGCCCTAAGTGTCACCCCATCACATGTGGAAAGAAGCTGAGGAATAAGAGAATGGGGAGACAGTTAGGGCTGACGACCCCAATGCGCACCCCGATTCTAGTTGGGGGTTGGGCTGGAGGGGTGCAAAGGGGGTTTCAACCTTAACATCGAATTTCCTCGCTTTTGTCACTGTGGAACAACCCTAACTGATGCATTAAACAGTTTTTTGTCTCTAATTTCCCTTCTTTTTGAGAATGATAATGAGAAATAGCGAATGTAATGCAGCGGCGGGAGAATGTCTTGTCGCATTGTAACATTGTGCCTGCAAATGCAAATCGTAATGCACATGGTGATGCAAAGTAAAACAGAAAGAGGAACAGTACTGTAGACAGAAATGTTAGAAACAACGGAAACGCAACCACAAATGAAAACGCAAAGGGTAACGCACATGGTGGCGTAAACATGAACGGTAAGTGAAACGGGTACGGAACCGCAAGCAGAAACAATAATGGTAAGAGTAATGTAAGCACACAGGCTGGTTTTCCCCAAAAGCTGTATAGAGAAAGACAGTGAGTAGAAAGAATGTATGCAAAATAATGACTCTCGGAAAACAAAAATCAGTAGTTGTAATAGTAAATTGCTTATATCTCAGTAACCGTAAGACATAGAAAAAAAAATTAAAAGTCATATGTATTATCACTTTCCTGGCTAGTTTTATATGTAGCCCTCTTATATAATTTTTTGACAAAAACTCCGTATCTCGCACCGTTTTCGAGATGCGGGCCCTCAAAGGCGTGGCGAATGCCGTAATGTTATCCTATGGGAAAAAAACAGAAGTTTGGACTGCCATAACTTTTGAACAGTTTAATATTTTTTCACGAAATCTTTGAAAGGCACATCAGGGACCCTGGCCGCATATTCCCTGAAGATTTCGGTCCGGTCGCGCAAACCATGCGACCTGTAGACACGACCATAGAATTCCAGAAAAAGTATAAACACACGCACAGATCATGCTTAATAACTCCACAGCCATGTAACCAACCAGTACAAAACTTGGCAGAACCCAAGGCACATGAGTATTGATCATGTATTCCAAATTTCAGGCAAATCCGTCAAACGGTTGCAAAGTTATTAAGGTGCAAAATTTTGGGTTTAACATGTAAATGGCTCCTCAACCCTAACTATGGTAGCACTACCGTGTTGTGCTACTATAATATATATATATATATATATACATACACATATACATATACACACTTTCTAGTTAGTGAGCCACAGTGCATGCTTTATGACAGGACATAATATCTCTTTGATCTTTAAGGAAAACAGTCTGAGAAGCACCTCTCAACATTGTGAGATTTTTGACATAGACTGAGTAGGAAGCACTCTCCCTCCTGTCACCTCTTTAAAATGGCAATACTTTCACTTCAAAGCACCAACTCTCTGAGAACATGACTTTTATGGTTTCCACACAGGTTTTGTTAGGCATGTGTCTGTTTCTTTTAAAGTTAGCTGTTTCCTTCCACTCAGAGACAGAACAGTATATTTTTGAAAATCCAGGGTTCCATGAAGCTTTGCTGTCTGCCATGTTTCACAAGCAGAAATTCAAAAACACATATTTATAACAAAATTATATACAAATAGTAACAGGTTAGACAGCTACTGCGACAACTGCTGTCACACAATGACATGCAGTGCACAGTACCACACAACTTTACTGTGACAACCACTGTACATAAGCTCTGTGTAAGGAAGCCAGAACCTTGAGATCTGTGGATCTAATGCTTCTGTGTATTGTTCATAAGATTTTATTGGCCTTGCTTATAACTTCATTTACCTGTTAATTGCTATATATGTCATTTGAAACAAGAACCCCCCACAGGGGCCAGATTTACAAAACTTTGGCTCGGCACAAACCCAGCTTGAGCTGTGCAAACTGGTTTTCACGCCATAGAGGTATTTACAAAGCCCAGTTTGCACCCACAAACTGGGTTTGCACTGGGGCAAAGTTGTGAGTGGGGGTCATAATGCAAATGAGGTGGAAGGGACCTACTGTACATACCCCTGCAATCCCATTCATAAAGATTTTTCCCCTTGCAAGGTCCTTTTGTGAAGGCTCTTGCATGGAGAAAATACTGCTGACAGAGACTTGGCATTATTCTGCATAACCCTAGAGGCTGGTGGAGGTACTGCACCCCCCTACCCCCTTCCCATACTCTGGTCATCCTCCCATAAAGAATAACCATGATTCCTGGCAGTCTAGTGGTGCCCTCCCCCCTCTCCATTCTTCAATCGCAGTCACATAGATAACAAAGTGCTCCCTGGGAGTGTAGTGGTGCTCAGTGTATCTTCACAATCTCAACGTTTTCTCAGCGAAGTCCACCACAGTGATGAAACTTGCCAGGTCGCCGTAGTGGCTCACTGAACTGTGCCATTCTCACTCCAGGTGTTCCTCCCCCATCCCCAATACAACTCCAATTCGGAGTTGTATATTTAGAGATAGGGGTTCAGGGGTCAAAGCCCCCCCCACAGAAAAAGACTGTTTCCTGATGGGAACAATGCCGACAGTCAGCATTGTTCCCATCACTGTCGGGGATGTCGAGGACATCCCAGATGATGTCAAGTTGTGGACCCATGGTGCTCACCCTCTCCCCGAGCTCCATTTACCATCCTGGAAAGAAATTAAATATTCCCTGGTAGTCTAGTGGTCCCTCCCCCTTCCACCAATGTTTTGATCACTGTCCCATTCATAAAAAACCTGTCCCTGGTAGCCTAGTGCCCTCCCCAGTGTTCTGATCGCTGCCCCCTCCTAGTGAGTTGTGTTGGATTCTTGAGTCCAGTGTTTTCCAAGATAGTCTGGTGTTCTCTTTCAGAGTTTTTTTCTGAGCATTTTGAAAGATGCGCTGGTGTAGGACAGCTCTTTGCTTTGTAGGCCAAGCCCAATTTACTATTAGTAGCCATACTCACATTTCTAATGTGCAGGGAGAAATCAAGGTGAGTATCAATGGTAACTCCCAGGTATTTTAGGGAGTCAACAACCTTCAAGGGGGACCCATTCTTGCTATCAACTTTCAGTGGCACAGGGCAAGCTTTGATTTTTGCCCAGAAGCCAAACAGCATAGCCTGAGGTTTTTTGAAGCTTAGGGCTAACTGGTTTGTTAGGAGCCAGTTTTGTATTCAGCCAAAGTCAGACTGAAGGTGAGAGTTTATGACACTAATCTCCTGTGAGTTAGTTAGGAGCACTTGGCCATCTGCATATAGAGTTGTTTTACCATGGGCCAGGACCAGAGGTAGATCATTAACAAACAGGGAGAAAAGGATAGATCCCAGAATGGATCCCTGAGGGACCCCAGTTTTGACAGCAGTAGACTTGGAGAAAATCTTATTGAATTTGATAAGTTGCTGCCTTTCTTTGAGGTAGTTTATATACCACGCTAGGGAAGGGCAGACAGGTCAAGGGTATGAAGTTAAGAACAGAGAAGAGTATGGTCAAACAGATTGAAGGCCTTTGAGAAGACAATGAAGATAGCTCCTGTAAGTTTATCCTAATCAACAGCAACCCTTATCTCTGATGTGACTTTGGCAAGGATGGAACAGGTACTATGACCCCTTCAAAATACATGTTGCTCCTTGGATAGGAGGTCATTTTTTCTGAATATAGTCAGAGAGTTGGGACACAGCCACCTTTTCTAATAACTTGCTGATAGCTGATAGAATGGCTATTTGCCTGTAATTTTCAAGGAGTTTTAGATTGCCTTGTTTAAATACTGACACAATCTGAGCAACCTTCCAGAGGTCAGGAATAGATCCAGTGGTAAAGGATGTATTGAAGATACATCCCTATTAAATGTAATTATGTCTGGTCAAGATCCAGTACTATATGTCCTCTAGCTGACTGTGGCTCAACTTGGACAAGACGAAGGTACTAGTGATTGAGCCTGGTTGATGGCAGGCTGTGGGGGCAACAGTGGAGAGGAACAGCTTGGTACTTAGTTTCTCTAGTCAGATAGCCTCTACCAAAGTAAAGAATCTGGGTGTCATTCTGAATGAAAGACTGACATTTGAGGCTCAGGTATCATCTGTAGGCCAGAATGGCTTTCACCATTTTTGTAATATCTCCCAGATTAAAGCTTGAACCTGTGGGAAAAACCTGCCCTCACTGGTACATGCCTTTGTGACTTCCGGGCTTGACTGCTATAATGCTCTGTATCTGGGGGCTAAGTGGAGTGCTCCCATGATGCATGAAGCTAGTGCAGAACACAGCAGCCAGGATACTGATAGGCCTTATAGATCATGTGTGTGACCCCAGTCCTGTGTGACCTGCACTGGTTCGTGATGAAGTGGCAAATCTCCTTCACGGTTGGCTTACTGACCTACAAAGCTCTACAAGGACTGAACCTGAGTTGTCTGAGTGACCTCCTCTCTCCTTACTGCCCAGGTCACCTTCTCCGCTCCTCTGAAGGGAGCCTCCTAGTGGTTCCCAGGGCCAGGTTCAAGACATCAGATGATTGAACTTTTGAGATAGCTGGTCCAGCCCTGTTGAACTCAATTCCTAGGTTTCTGGGGGAGGCTTCTTCTGTGGATGCCTTTAAAAGGGACCTACAGACCCACCTGTTCAGTCAAGCATTTCATTCGATTTAATCTCTACTGGTCTTAGTCTTACAGTTTATGCTGGCTGCTGAACTTACATTTTTATTTGTTTTTAAGTTGTCTGTATTTATGATTGTGTGTTGTTATGTGCTATGTTATTTTTGGTTATGTTTTATTTTATGATCTACAGTGCCCAAAACCTCTGGGATTGGGTGCTACATAAATAAAATTACTACTACTACTACCACCACTACTATGCAGAGTTTTGCCAACTAAAATGTTAGCAGGCTGTTAACTGCTTGCACAATAAGTTTAATGTGAACTGTACTCTGTGTGTGTGTATATATACAGTGTATATATATATATATATATATATATATATATATACAAGTAGACTTCACTTATATCGAACCTGCTTATCGCAGACAGTTGGGTATAGCAGGCAAATTTAGTTTTCCCAAGCCCTTTCCTATTTCCCACCATTATACATATGCATAATATAGCATACATTGCAGGTCATCTATAGCAGACAGCTAGCAGCAGTGTCTCAAATGTTTTAACATAGGAGCTGCACCACTTGCTAGTGCCCACTAGATGTTGCCATTGCTTACTGACAGTTTCTTCTGCATCACTGCTCAGTTCATCACGGTGCCATCTTTGTTATTTTTGTTTTCCATGATGCTGAAGCCTGAGAAAGACAAGGTGGAGGCAAAGTAATCTAAGAAAAAATGGCAGCCTCCCATCATGCATTGTTGCCTCTGTGGGAAACCCATCATTGCAATGAACTAACATGAGTGCTGCTGGACTGGGAGGTGGAGTTCTCCCCAGATCCATGTGCTAAGCCCACCACCAGTGAGGACAGGAGCTGCTTTGAGGCGATTGTATGGCTCCACTCTTCTCACTTAAGAGGATTCCCCATGGGCATCGACTGGGTTACTCCTCTTCTGTGGGTCGACCCTCAGGCAAGGTCTCTTGCACAACCCTGCAGTCCAGACATAAACCCTGGAGCCCTTGGGTCCTGTTTCCCTCTCTATGGCTATGCCATATTTGCCTGGGCTTCCAGAGATCATAGGCCCTCTGGGGACACTCACTTGGACTCAATACAGATGGGTAGCTGGTATCTTGCACCAGTACCATAGACAGGCTGACCAGGGTGTGTTTCAACTTGGCATCCAGCTATCACCCTCCTCTGTGGTAAACACCCCCTCTCATTCAACATCCTCCACTGATGACACAGAATGCTCTTGGTATGTGCCCTTTGTCTCTGAGTGCTCCCTGTACCAGAGATTGGCACTGGATGTGGGCTCCTTTGCCGATCACAGTAATGTGCCCTTGGAGCTGGAACTCCTAGGAGATTACAGTGATACTTCTACAGTGATCCCTCCCTGGCATAGAGCCTTCAAGGAGCCTTCAAGGTCAATCTGGAGATGTCCCTTCCCATGTTGTCCAGCCCTCAAGAGATGTCCAGCTATGATACTGCACACCCATGGGTTCTGTAGGGGCAGAATCTCACTACCTCTGGGACTGAGATCTTTCAGATCTGACAGGGCCTAAATGCCTGATGCATGGGGATCAAGGGAGGGGGCAGGGAACTACAGGCCCATCAGCCTGACATCGGTGGTGGGCAAGATGATGGAAGACATTGTCAAGGAGAGGCTGGGGGGGATCTGGAAATGTCAGGATGCCTGGACGATAGACAGCATGGATTCGTCCCGGGGAAATTGTGTCAGACAAACATTGTGGAGTTCTATGACTGGGTGACAAGTGCCTTGGACCTGGGTAGACTGGTGGACATCCTCTTTCATGACTTCAGCAAGGCGTCTGACTCTGTTCCTTATGGGGACCTGTTGGATAAGCTGGGAGAAATGGGGGTGGGGAACCAGATGATCAGATGGATAGGAAATTGGCTCCAGCACTGGACCCAAAGGGTTGTGGTTGGTGGGATAGTCTCATCCCCAAGGAGGGTCATTAGTGGGGTCCCTCAGGGATTGCTCCTTGGGTCCCTCCTGTTCAATGCCTATGTCTCTGAGATAAGGAAGGGTATCAGGAGTGAGATGAGTCTCTTTGCGGATGACTCAAAACTCGAGGCGGTGGTGGATGGGGAGGAGTGGAGGGTATCCCTACAAGGGGACCTGGAGGCTCTGGAAAGGTGGTCTAGAAAGTGGAAGCTGAGGTTCAATGCAGAGAAATGCAAGGTACTGCATCTGGGAGCCAGAAACCTGGGCCAAGTGTACACCTGGGGGGAATGCTGCAAGTCTCAATGGCTGAGAGGGACCTGGGGGTGGTGGTGGAGGATGTCAAGATGAACAACTCTGAGACTTGTAGGAGGACAGCGGCCAAGAACAACAGGATGCTGGGATGCATCGCTAGGAGGATCACCTTCAGAAGGAGGGAAGTGATACTCCATCTGTATAACTGCTTAGTGAGGCCGCACCTTGAGTACTGCATGCAATTTTGGAGGCCACACTTAAAGAGGGATATTGAACTCCTGGAGAGGGTCCAGAGGAGGGCAACCAAAATGATCTGGGGCTTGGGGAACAGGACCTATGGGGAGAGGCTCAAAGAGCTAAATATGTACACATTAGAAGACAGAAGGGACCGGGAGGACATGATAGAGGTTATCAGGTACATGAAGGGGGTAAATAGGGGAGGAGCAGTCAAGGTGCTTCAAAGGAAGGAGGGGCAACTAGAGGGCATGGGTGGAAGCTGGAGGGGGGAGATTCAGGGGAGAAAGGAGGAGGTGTTACTTCACTGAGAAGGTGGTGAAGCCATGGAATGCGCTGCCCAGGGGTCTGGTGGAGGCAGAGACAGTGGAGGGGTTCAAGAGAGGGTGGGACAGGTACAGGGGAAGGGTTCTGGAAGCAAAGTCCTGTGCAGCGAGAATACCTAAGACTGGGAAGGGAGAAGCCAGAGAGGGCGAGGGGGGCAGCAAGGTCAACTCCCAGGGTGGGGTCTGACCAAACGAGCAGACACGAAAGACCGTTAGGCCTATTCTGCTGGCATTTTAGTATGTTGGTATGACTGACCACCTGAGGCTGACACTGCTCAGGCAGATATCTTTGAAAGGAAGGGTTTCACCTCGGCTCACACCATAATGTGCATTGCAGCACATCAGGCATGCTACAACAGGCACCTGTGGGCTCAGTTAGGTCTGCTCTTAGCTGCCATGCCACATAGTGAGTTAATCAAGCAAATCATTTGCCTTTCTGCCAAGGGCCTGGAGTTGGAAAGGCATAGTCAAGGGCATTGTGCAATGCCAATGAGGTGTCCTTCAGGCTGCTTGGAACTGCAGTCTGCTATCAGTGTACAGGCTGGCTTTGCATTTCATGATTGGCACCTCTTCCAAACAAGAGGAGCTTAACTCACAGTTCCACAGGGCTCATTTTTTCTTCTTCCACAGGTTCAGGTGAGAGCTACTTGGGCACCTTCCTTCTCTTATGCCACAGGAGTCACCGACTGACCCTGACTGGTCTCAGTCTCACCAGACCCATGAGGGGTACCTACCCTCAGGTGTTCTCCTCCACAAAGAGGTGTGAGGGTACTTCTTACCTTCAGGGTGAGCCAGCTCTTCCTTAAATAGGAAGCTTGGTACTCAGACCCATCAGTGGGACAAAATGGTAAAGACTAATTCTTGGAAAATATGAAAATTACATACTTAACATAATTGTTGCTTTTCCAGACTATCTTCATCAATGAATCACACACCCACCCACCATTCCCCACTTAGGCAGAGCCAGAGTCTTTGGGCAGCTCACCCTGTAAGTGCTGGCAGCATCATTTTCTCTAGTGGTGAGACTTTTCCGCTGCCATGCCCTTTCCAAAGGTGGTTTTCTATTTTTGTTACGCTAAAAAAAAATACAAAAGAGAGTTGAGCACCCTGGTGCCTGCTGTCACTCGTGAAAAGGGAGTGGGGGTTCCCTATGGTCCTCCTGCCAACCAAGGTTTTTTTTTGTTGAGTAGATAGGTAGGCCCTTCCCTCCATTTTTATTTTAGTCCTCTTTTTCCCTCTCCAGGGTATATCCCCCAATGGTATATCCCTATTAGTTGGTAAATGCAATATATGCCCTGAGCACTGTCCAGTCTAACTCCACTGAGCAGCTGCTCTGTATGTAGTGGGGTGCAATGAACACTGTCTGGATCAGTAGATTAGCTTTCACACAGGGTACATTCCTGTGGTTGTAAAGAAGTAGCATGTCTATGTCTAATCCTTTTTCTACCATGTTTTGCAATTTTTGGTTGGTATACTCTTTGTTACTGCTCCCTCTGCTTTTAGGCTTTGGTCCACTACCCCTTGGGGATGCCAGAGGAGTTGACCATTTTTGACTCCCTAGGACTGCTAGTCCTGCACTTCTACATGCTCCTGTTCCCTACTTTCTCCTATTTGTCATAGAGATGACAGGGAGATGATGTTACCCTCAAGTTCACTCCGTTATCATCTAGGAGCATCAGATTATTCTTTTTGGGAGTCCATGTCTCATTTTTGTATTCTTTGGCATTCTTGCCATGTCATTTGCAAGGGGATTTCAATTCAGGGCTCCCCCTTTTTTGCACCTCCTAGAGACATCTGCTCAGGGATGCTGCCATAGCTTTTTTCCCTATCACTACCCACTTCCTGACTGGCTGGTGATATCAGGTTCTGACTCTTTTAAGCCCAACTACCCTTGTGCCACCTAGTAGTCCTAACCTTTAGGAACTATGGTGTTACTCAGGTTTTATTTTGTTGTTCATGTTTTGTTTTCCTATATCCTTTCCTTATCCCCTTGGGCTAGAAATTATCTAGTACTCTCTTTTGTTTTCTCTCCACTTTGTTTCTCTCCTGACAAACAGAAGTGAGCTGACATGGTTATTAGCTGGCACATGTGGCATGTGTAGTATTAACCACTGTTAAGCAATTTAGATCACAAATTGTAGTGAGCAAGAAATAATGTGACCTATTGGGAACTGAACCCAAGCCCCAGAATGTATTTTACAGATCAGGGGAAGTAAGCCCAGAAGATATCATACCCAGGCATCCTGCAATACTGTAAAGCCTTGCAATCTAACAAGAAACACAATCTGACAGTCATTCAAAAATTGTGATAAATGTGTTTTGAGATGAAAAATGGAATGACCTCTAGGCAAAAGCATAGCAACTGACTGACGGTGACAGAATAGCTCAGAAGAATTTATGCTATGTTAACAATAAACCAACTGTTTTAGACTATTGCACTACACTGCTTCGAGACCATAGAATTGTAATTCTTGAGATACTATGGAATGAGGGATACCAGGGTGTTGTAAAGGCAAGGAAGCTCCTTATGAAAATGTGTCATTTCCTACACTTTCTAGAAAGGTAGAAGAGCGAATCAAAAATGTTATACAATGCAACACTTCTATACCCAATAGCAACAAAGAACCACTTCACTTATCAAATGACCCAAGGTCTAAAGTCTGAATTGATGTTTATTAAAAAAAAAAAAATACCAGTAGCCTCCCCAGATGCTAATCAACAAGAGAAAAATATAAGGGGGAACCCATTTCAGAGGACCAAAATCATCAACATGAGCCTGAAGGCCAAGTGTCCTTAATGAGCTTGTTAGGCATTGAGATGGTAATATTTTACATGTATGTGGGACTTTCTTAGCAGATATTTGATATATTACTTGAGGCTGGACATTTGTTACGCATATTTGATGGTTTCTATGTTTTGCATTTTTGAGTAAATGGTTTTAGTGTTTTTCTGAAGTGTAGGGTTTTCCAAAGTGTAGTGGTATGCAGAGATCCTTTATTGAGTGATTCCTTATAGCGTAGTTTTTTTTTCTGATAGTGTAGGGAATGCACATGTACATTTTTCCATGCACATGTATGTCCTCTGTCTAACCCTAAAAGGGGCATGGTGGGGGTGGTCCTTCCTTTACAGTTTCAGGATGGTGCTGGGGAGTGGCATGGCATATGTGATCAGTTTCAGCAGTTTGGAGAGGCAAGGGTGTGTTGTCAGTTGCAATGTTCTGGAGTGGCATGCTGTGTGTGGTTGGAAGTGGTGGTCAAGGGCAGTGGTGAGGAGAGTCATGGTGTTTGTGGTCACAAGCAATCTGGGAGTCAGGGGCTACAGCATGGACAGATTGGCAGCAGCATGGGGGGACTGTTAAATACAAAGAGAGAGTGGACTACAGTATCAAAGTACATGTCTGTTTGATGGGTAAGGTTGTCAGGTGGGGGAACTAAATGAGTGATAGGAATTTAGGCCATGGCAGTGGTAGCTGGTATACAAAAATGAGCAATGCATCCCGGAACACAGGTGGTGCAGGTTTTAGAGCCTGATATGGGTGGGACTGAAGACAGGGAGACTCTGCTTAATTGTTTACCATCATGATTCAGAATGAGTCAACAGACCACAGCAAATATAGAAGGGGAGGACAGCACTAGTGAGAAGTTTGTTTTTGAGTACCTGGAGGATTAGGACTCCATTTCAGACTGGGGAGAGTGCTTCAGGAATTTGTTGCTCACAATAGAACAAGAATCTCAAACAAATGCGGATTCAGGTGACCTAAAAAACATATTATTCCAACTTGAGAAGTTACAGATTGCTGAACTCAATAAAGCCTACAGTAAAATGAGGCAGTACAGTGCAGTGGTTTAAGGCTTTGAGCTGCAAATCTGGAGACCTGGGTTTGAATCCCACAGCCCCCACTTACATATATTGTGTGATCCTGAGCAAGTCACTTAACTTCTCTGTGCTCCCAGGTCACACCTGTAAACAAGCTTTCAGCTTAGTGTGCTATTCCTGGTTAAACAATTGAAAAAAAAATAATGTTAGAAAACTACTTTCAAAGTGGCTGGTCACTTAAAGGCCTTAGAATAGATAAATCACCTGCTTTTTGTTTTGAGGATGAGTTGTTAAAGGGGCATTGTCAGCTTTTCCTCAACGTTTTCAAGCAGGTCTCATCAGTTTGCCTCTTGGCATACTCTTGTCCCACAATGAGTCTAGAGTATTACTGTGCATCTAAAAATGATATTTTTTACCTGGTTTTCCATTTTATAAAAAAGTAGTTGCCAGAGCGGTCAGTGTTTAAATCACCCGCCAACCGGAAGTAAAGTAATGCTGAGAACGTACATCTGCCCGAGAGTGCAGTCACGAAGTACCACTTTTACCATACACATTGTAAAAAAAGATTACTTTAGTAGATCCTCTTATTTGCAATCCTTATGGCTATCTTTCATGAAAAACTGCTTCATACATTTTAAAATTAACCCAAAATCCCGCACATGTGCATGATAGATGTTGGGCTAAGATCCCATGCATGTGCAAGAGTGGGGCTGGTCTTGAGCATGTGTGCAATGTGTATGGTAAATGTGGCACTTTGTGACTGTGCTCTCAGGCAGATGCGTGTTCTCAGCATTACTTTACGTCCGGTTGGTGGGTGATTTAAACACAGAGTGCTCTGGCAACTACTTTTTTATAAAATGGAAAACCAGGTAAAAAATACCATTTTTTAGATGCATAGTAATACTCTAGACTCACTGTGGGACAAGAGTGTGACAAGAGGCAAACTTCTGAGACCTGCTTGAAACGTTGAGGAAAAGCTGACAGTGTCCCTTTAAAGGCAGACTGGGAAAAAGCATGTACAAAATGTACTAATGATTTTATGAAGGCTTTGGTTAAAAAAGATGAGAGAGTTTTTAAAAATACAGGAGGAACTTAAAGCAGTACAAGAATAGTTAAAAAAATGACACCAGTAACAAATAATTCAATGAGTTAAGCAGTCAATATATCAAAAAAATTGGACAAGTTTGACACTGACTTATACAACTGGAAAATAAATAAATTACTAATGTATACAGACAATTATGAATACTATAAAGTGCTTAAATGGGAAAGAATAAATAAATCACCCAATAGAAGTTGTTCAAGCAGCAAGTCCAGAGCTTGCTGCAAAAGAAGAAATAGATCTAAATCAAAACAGCAGAGTACTAATTAACAACAGAAACAAAAAAGTACAGTAGCATTCCTAAAAAAAGTCACCACAAATTCAGGATCTGATTCTGAAGCTACAAGTAGCCCAGATATATCTATTCCAAAAATGTTTTTAGAAAAACCAGTGGAGAATGCCAAAGCAAACAGCTGGGGCAAAACAAAACAAAAAAAAAAAAACAACAAGCAGCAAAACATCAAAAAGAAAAAGGACAAGTAGAGACAGCAGAGGCAAATCAAAATCCACAAAGAACTCTGAGAAAAGCAACACACCAGTTATAAACCTCACAGAGGTAGAATTAACAGAGGCTCAGGAACAAGTATTATCATGTGAACTCTCTTTTATTCCAAACCTCTCAATTGACCTTTTCAATATAAATGCGAATGCACACAAATTTATGAGAACAATTATGATAAAGTGCTTTTTTGCAGCGAGAAAAATTGCAGCAGGTACAGGGTATGGGTTTCCAGACCATGGACATTGGACAATCCCTAAATGGAAATATCCTTCTGAATATTGAACTACTACAAATGTTTTCAGAGGCAGCTGCCAATGAAGAGGTTTAGGCAAGTGGAATGATACCTTGTCACTTACAAAAACACATTGCTATGGACCATAATATTGGTTTAATTGATAAAATCAACCTAGCTGAGTGCTTAGCAGAGAATAATTTGATTGATGACACATTGAGCATGGGATTTATATGCCTGACAGAAAAGGTAAATTTAAACCAAAATTTTTCTTTAATTCACAGATTACTAACTGTGCTATTGATGTTCATGAAATAAATGTTTACTTCACAGATAGATCAATCATATAACACTGTTCATGTTACCAAACATGGCAACCTCCCATTGTCAAAAAGGGAAGCATTTGAACAATTGCTCAGACTTCAAAATGTGGTAATTAAACCCTCTGACATGGGAGGTAACATTGTGTTAATGAGTGAAGACATGTATGTGGCAAAGGTAAATGAGCTACCACAGATGGAAAGCAGTTCTGAAAAGCTGCCAGGTGATTCCACTGCTGCATACCAAGCTGAATTGTGTGATTTGATTGAGAATGTTCTAAAAGAGAAATGGGGCTGGATTTTTAGCCCGTCAAAAGTTTTATTTGTTTTTAGAGCACTACCAGACTCCCTAATGCAGATGTATGTTCCTTGAAATGTAGAGATTTGGGAATTTTGTTGTCTGGGAGTGACTAGAAAATTAAAATATATATAAGAAAATTCTGTTTTGGTGAGCAGACCCATTATTCCAATCTGTTTGCAGCTTGCAGTAGCCTTGATTGGTTTTGGGCCTCTCCCACTTATACCTATCTATATTTTTTTGTTTTACTGAGACTGACTGTGCTGAATACTGTTCATGAATCCTAAATTCACACGTGAATTTAATTTTGAGAAAATCAGGTTCTTGGATGTTGTGCTCACTGCCTCCCAAGGCACCACAGTGGCATCATCAGGTTACAGGAAACCTCTTGCTGAGAATAAAGTTCTGCAAGTGCACAGTGACCACCCTACAAAATTAATAAATTCTATCCCATATACTCGGTACATTAGACTGAGAAGGAACTGCACACAGCAGATGATATTTGGTACATTTATGTAGCGCAAATACAGTTCTGATAAATAAGCAAAGGAAATGACACAAAGGTTTAGAGAAAAAGGATATGATACAGGACTTCTGGATGAATCAGTGTAGAAAACCAGATCACTGGATAGAAACAATTTATTGGTCCCCAAAAATAGGGGACAAGAAAAAATCCATCTGTTACCTTTTTAGCAACCTTCAACAACATGGCAGGGAGACTAGGTAGAGTGATCCATAAGTACTGTCCCATACTTCTGGGAGATATCCTGTTGAAAAATGAACTAGGAGCAAAATACAGAATTATATTTCAGGTCATACTTGACAGGCAGAGTGCAGAGGGTGGAGATGGGGTTAGCCTCATCTAACCCAAAGCCTCTGCTCTGTGGAGTTCTGCAGGAGTCGGTCTTGTCACCCTTGTTGTTCACTGTGTATATGCTACCGATGGGAGACATTATCAGGTGGTATGGGCTGGGTTTTCATTGCTATGCTGATGATATCCATCTATACCTGTTCTGTGCACCTGGTAACCAGATAGTCAATCAATCAATCAATCAATCAAATCTTTATTTATCCAGGCGATCACCGTTGAGCAAGCTCATTTACAAGGTGGACCTGCTGTTTGTCAAGGATAGATGTACGTACATAGAATACATACAAAATGTAGAAGTAAGAATACAGATCTACATTTGAAAGGTACAGTATATACAATCCATTGCATTTGTGGGAACAGGTAAACAACACAAGACATTAATGTGGCATGTACATTCTTTCTTATACATGTATGAAAGTGACACTTTATACTGGTCTCAGCCGAAGGATACAGATCATGACCATTTCATCCCTCAGTAACTAATTCTAGCTTGGACGGTGGTCACTAGCTTGGAAGGTGGCCATGGCTTAGAAAGGGCCCAAATTTCCAACTGAACAACTATTAAAGTGGCATGTAGGAGTAGGTAAAGAAGGGTGCCAAAGGTTCCGAGGGCCAACAAGGCAGCTGGCTACTTAACAGGTTAGGGAGGGATTAGAAGGGTTAGGTTCAAGGCTGTGAGAGGTAGATTTAGAGATGAGGCTACTAACAGAACCACTAGAAGCTATGGTAACATTTACAAATTTCGGTAAATGCTTTGTCGTAAAGATGCCTAAACATCGTAATACTGACAGGAGTGCTGAGTTTCAGTGAGCTTTGAATCCTTCTCCATAATGAGGGCAGAGCGTGACTTATGGCTGCCCTACCAAAGTGGTTACTAATCCTGGGAATTTTTAGGGAAATTAGTGAGTGGCTTCTTATGTCATAGCTACTAGGTGGACTTAGAGGGAGGCAGGCAGCAATGTAGTCCGGGAGTTTATTGGTGAGAGCTCGAAGTGTCCAAATGGCTGCATTTCTATGCCGTATGAATTGTAGAGAAGGCCACCCTACTGCAGTGTATAGCGAGCAGTGGTGCATGGAGGATGGAAGGCCAGTTATAAATCTTAAGGCTCTGTGGTACAGTACATCCAATTCAGCAAGTTGCGAGACAGGACATTGGCCATGTATAATGTCAGCATAATCAATTAATGATAGGAATGTAGAATGAACAAGCTGTCTTTTTGCAGTCTCAGTAAGAAGATGTTTAATTCTGTAAAAGAGGCCAAGCCTTTGCCTACGCTTTTTCAGTAATTCTTCAGTATGCTCTTTAAAAGAGAGTTTGTTATCCAGCCATATACCCAGGTATTTGAATTTTGGCATGAACTCAAGATTTTCACCAAGTAGAGTGGTTATAGGAGGAACAGTGTCAGTGGCTGCAGTGTTGGCCCCCAGTGCTAGATGGAGCAAACAGCATTGCCTTGGTTTTTTTTGCATTTAGCAAAAGCTTTTTGTCGATGAGCTGGTTTTGCAGCTTATTGAATTCATTTTGTAATGCAGCGCATGCGGCTCCAGAGGAGTCTCGACTTAGGTAAAGCACTGTATCATCGGCGAATAAATGGATACTGGCTTCTTTGATTCCTAAATTCAGGTTGTTAATATAGATGTTGAACAGTAGTGGACCCAGTATGGAACCCTGTGGGACTCCTCTCTTTATTGGTTTGAGTGGATAAAGCTCTCCTTCGGCCTTTATTTGTTGCTGCCTATCTGTGAGGTAGTTCTGGAACCAGTCCAGTGTGATTGAGTCCATGCCTAAATTATTTAACGTGGAGAGAAGTAGACAATGGTCAATGGTATCAAAAGCCTTGCTAAGATCTAAAAACACTGCACAAATGAATTTTTTCTTGTCCAGATCCCGTTGCCAGTCATCGGTGACTTTGGCCAGTGCCGTAATAGTGCTATGTTTGGTTCTAAATCCAGACTGCATGGGGTTAAGAAATTCAGAGTTGTCCAGGAAGGATCTCAACTGTGCATCCACGATTTTTTCCAACATTTTCGAAAGTATAGGTAGTAGGGAGATTGGCCTATAGTTGTTCAGGTCACTTGGGTCCCCTGCTTTGTATAGCGGAATAACATGAGCAGTTTTCCATTCTGCAGGGAGAGAGCCTTGGATTAGAGACAGGTTAAATAAGTGCATTATTGGTGCTGCTAGTATGTGATAAGCTATTTTCAGAAAGTATGGGTCAAGCGAGTCAGCTCCTGCACTCTTTCTAATGTCTAACTGTAGCAGAAGGTCTTCAACTTCTTTCAAGGTGATTAAAGAAAAGACGAAGGTCCTGCCTTTGTTGTTTATTTCTAGGGACTGTGCTTTGATCTTTGGCCAAAGACTACTTACTGGTGCTTTATCGAAAGCCAAGCCAGCGGTAGCAAAGTGATTATTGAAAGCTTGAAGAATCTCAGATTTATCAGTGACAGAGACATTGTCAATGGTAATTTTAGATGGGAGCACACTACCCGGTGAATGGCCTGACACTTCCTTAATAGTGGACCAGAACTTGGTAGGATTATTTGATGCAGAGAGCAATTCTGATTGATAAAAAGTAGCCTTTGCCTCCCTGGTCATTTTTGTGCAGGCATTTCTAGCTGATCTGAATAGACACCAGTCAGAGTCTGCATGTGACTTCCGGGCCTTTTCCCACAGCTGATCTCTTTTTAGTAAGGCTTTCTTCAAGTCTGGTGAAAACCAGCGGCAGGTCCTGGTTTTTATTCTAGCTTTAATTATAGGAGCATGGATATTTAGGGCACCAGTTATGATTTCGTACAGGACATCATAGACATCACTTACTGATTTAGCTAGGTAAAAACTCTGCCATTGCATAGAGTTTTTTAGGTCATTGAAATAGGCCAGAGGGTCAAAGTTACATCTGGATCTTTTGGTGGAGAACTTTGATGTAGATAGTGGATTTGGGATGGCTCTAATGCCAGCTATGAGGCAGTGGTCACTAACATCAGCTGGAAGGATACCGGCATGTGAGAAATGGTGAGGTTCATTGACAAGTAGCACATTCAGAAGGCTGCTTCTTGTTGGATTCTTGTTGTTGATGCGCGTAGGTTTAGATATTAGTTGAGTGAATCCATGTGAATCACAGAAATGTTTCAGGGGTAATGATCCGCTAGTTAACCAGTCATAGTTTAGATCACCTAGTAAAATTGTCTCCATAGAGGATGCGTCCATTTGTCCAGACAGGTGAGTCAGGAGCTGAGGTCCTGCTGCAGGTGGTCTATAGCAGCCTATCACACAAAAAGCCCCAGAGTGAGGTGGTTCAACTTTAGAGACAGGCATTGAAACCTCCCATAATGGAGGTAGCATCTAATACAGATACTGTGAATACGTTTTTAACATAAATGGCTATCCCCCCCCCCAGTCCTTCTATCTGCTCTGAAGAGAAGGTAATTGGGGATATTAACCTCACTGTCCGGTGTGGATGCTCGGACCCAAGATTCCAAAATCACAAGAATATCTGGTGCAGTATGGATAATCCAGGCCTGGACAGACTCCAGCTTTTTTAACAGGCTGCAGACATTGGCATGTAGGAAACTGAAACCTTTCAGATGATTAATTTCGGATGGTGATGAGACCAACCTTGGGGGACCAGGATTAAGTTCGATGTCTCCTGAGCACAGCAGCAGGAGGAGGAGAATTCTTCTCAGGTTGTGAAAGAAATTTTTAAAGGCACGAGGCTTTCTGCATTTGTTACAGACTAGGGCGCATGGGTCCATAGATCGGGTCATCCTCTTGTTTTGCCCTGTAGATACATAGCTTAAGAACCATGTAGGGTAGAAGCGGCCTGTGCAGTGTTTGATTTCCTGAGGTTTGAGGACGTACTCAGAAGAGCTGGTTACTGTGCCACTATCGGAGATTCAACAAGCTTCGGTTGAATTAGGGGCAGACAAGGGCAGTATAATAAATAGCTATTATTAATATATGGGTATACTGTCTGCTTGGGACATGTCTCTATAGGAACATCATAGCTGTCATGAGGGCCAGCCATACTACATAGCAGAAAGATGTTGGCTATTAGACAAAGCCACTTGAGGCCTCCCATGTTTGATTTTACACAAAGGCAGATGTTATATAGATGTTACCTCAGCAGGGTCTTGTTAGACAATACTCAGTGTAAACAGTAGATTGTAGTTTTAGTGGAGACACATCTTATGGCCTCGTTTGGTTAAATTTGGATCTAACTGAGAGGCAAGGAGTAATGCGAACGAAGGGAATGCCTCTAGTAAGCAGGAGAAATATTTTTTTACTAAGGTAGTGACTATGCCTAATTATAATGGGCCGGGCCAATGAAAGAGAGGGAAACTGTGGGCGGAGCAATTGGGCTATAAAATAACACTCGGGAAGGGGATGGGCGGGTGGGGAAAAATTGCGGCTTTGCCATACCTGACTAGCTGGAGGGATCCGGGGCAGTGGTCTCGAGCGGCGGCTACAGAGGCGCCGTCCGCCCGGTGGCCGCTCGTCCTGCGGCCAACGACTCCAAGAGTCCCTAAGGAGACAGAAGGAGGGACTATTAATAGCAGTCCCAGTTGGCTGAGGGTGGGAAGACCAGAGGTGTTGCAGAGCAAGAATTTACAGGACAAAGGAGGCGATTTCCTGGGCGCCCCTATGTCTCACTTGTCTGCTCAAGATCCAAGAAAGGGCTGTAATGGCTATGACCTGCTCCCTCCTCTAACACCTGCAGCAATAATATACAAACAGTCTAGGCTAGTACAGACAATCAGGCATTAAAACACATTAATAATTCCCCCATAAAAACAAGAATACAGCTCCTTTTTTGCAGAAATTGGTTTCCAAAAGCAGTTTTAGATGGTGAGCCAATCGGAAGCCACCAAAGAATGGCGCTCGCGCTCCGATAGGCTGCGGCTTTGCCGTACCTGACTAGCTGGAGGGATCCTGGGTGGTGGTCTCCAACGGTGGCTACAGACATGCCGTCCGCCTGGTGGCTGCTCGTCCTGCGGCCGACGAATCCAAGAGTCCCTAAGGAGACAGAAGGAGGGACTATTAATAGCAGTCCCAGTTGGCTGAGGGCGGGCAGACCAGAGGTGTTGCAGAGCCTCCATGTTTAACAACTACCTGGAGGAGATCCAAACTTGGATGATTGAGAACTGGCTATGACTCAACCCCAACAAGACTGAGATGCTAGTGGTGGATCTGGGTCATCAATGTGAGGGGGAGGTTGGGAGATCCCCCTGGTCTAGTACTGGGGGGTGGTCCCACTGACCCCATTCACATGGGTTAAGGATCTGAGGGTGATCCTCAACGAAGGTTTGGCACTTGATGCACAGGTGTCAGCCATCATCAAAAGTGGATTTTACCATATGAGGAATATTGCCTAGGCCCTTATACCAACTGAGGACTAATAATTTCCACTGGCAAAGTAGCGGCAAAGTGACTCGGTTTGCCACGCAGAGTAATTCATGAAATTTTATGCATTAGGCAGAATTTCGCATAGGTGAGTTTTCTCCTAATGTGGGTGAAATTCTGCCTACCATGGGTGAACATTAACCTCAGAAGGTGAAATTTCACCACACAAGGTGGAATTTTGCCTCAGAAGGTGAAATTGTGCCTTTCCATCAGTTAAAACTTTGCCATTCCACCAGGTAAAATTTTACATTTTGCTCCTCGAAACAAGTGGAATTAAATGGATAACTCCATGAAGAAAATTTTGCTCACTTCACCCATCACTGCTGAGGACCTCATCACACTGGTACATGCTTTCGTCACATCCAGGCTGTACTACTGCAATGTCCTGTACCTAGGGCTATAAGAAGGCAATCTCCACTGGCTGCAACTGGTGAAGAATGTGGCAACAAGTTTATTGACAGGTGCATGGAAGTTTGATCATATTATGCCTGTCCTCCGTGGACTGCACTGGCTGCCAGTTAGGTGGAGAATTGTTTTCAAGTTGGGGCTTCTGACCTATAAGGCCCTACATGAAGGGGGGCCAGTCTACCTGTAAGATCTCCTTGTGCCCCACTGTCAATCCCAGGCTCTTCATTCCTCCGAGGGATGTCTCCTTGAGGTTCCCAAGGTTGGGTGGTGGCATTCAGGTGATCGTTCATTTTCTGTTGCTGCACATACCCTGTGGAACTCACTAACTAACCATTTTCGGGAGGCACCCTAGGTGAAGACCTTTAAAAAGGGTTTAAAGACATTTCTGTTTAACCAGGCTTTTAATTTATAGATACTGAATTTCTGAATTGTTACTTATTTTATAATGCTAGATAGATTTTAAGCCTATTGTTCCCTGCTTCACCTGATTTTGAGTATTATATTGTGTGTGTGTTTTTATGTTGTTTTTAATTTGTTAATGTTAAGCGCTACAAGTCCCCTGAAAGGGGTGCTATATAAATAACGTTTCAACCTATATGGCTGTCTGTCTGTCTCTTTGTCTATCAATCTGTCTAGAAAAGCAAATAACCTTGGAGATTAACTACTGATAGCCATTTCCTCAGCTAGTAAACTGGATACACACCTGAACTGGTTACCTAGAAAACCATTAGGTTTCCATAAGTGTGGAAACTATGAAATCTTCAGATATGCTGCAGAGGGCCAAACATCTATATCTCATACCAACAGTAAGAAAATTACCATACATCATTTTATCTCTTGTGTTACCACCTTTGTAGTACACATTGCGTGGTGGAGTTGTTACAGACATTACACGGGATGCACAGTACACCCACTAAAAGTGAGAATCCAAGAACATATAAGGGCCATAATTAACGGTAATGAAAGAAATGCCCTGGGTGCCCACTTTTTGGCACACCACAACGCTAATTCAGAGGGACTTCACTTCCTGTAGTTGGAACATGTTCCACACAAATTTAGGGGAGGTGATAGACTCACACATTTGTTTCAAAAAGTGACAAGACGGACAGTGTCTCTGAATACAGTGGAGCCTAATGGCCTAAATAAGGAAGTGGACTACACCCTCTATCTAAAGGGATGAAGAAAGGTTTCAATAAAACCTGTTCAGTCAAAATTTGAGATGGATTCCTGGGTTCTTAAAACTATTCGTCTTTTTCTTTACAGATTTGTTCAGAACAGTTTCCAGGTTCACTTCGAGGAAAAGCCTTTGTTTATCCAGAGAGTGAGAAGATCCCTTATAGTACCTGATGTATACGAATTAGAAATGTTTACTGTTCTGTATTTATTTGTATATAGTTTGTTTTATTTTCAAAGTTACAATCACTGGGTATAAAACTCATTTAAAATGGTGACCTTCCATGTGTACAATACAGAGGCATACAATAAATATGAATTAGAACAACACAATATATGATTCTAAGAACAATATATGGTTCTGAGAACATAAAAAAGGACTTGTTTGAAATGGTGTCTTTTTCATCAGTTTTTAATCTTAACCCATAGTGTCTTATTTACTTTCCCCTGCCTTCCCCTTCCCACCCAGCTACCATTTGATATAGATTTTCTCAATGGGATTTATCTGTCTGACAAATGCATATTATGGGAAAATGACATTTCTGAGGCAATATATAAAAGTTTGAAACCCATAGGCAATTTAGTATTTTCTTGGAATTTACCTTTTGAACTCCCACCATCCCAGTTCCAATTCCTTTGTGCCATATTTTCAAAGTATTTTTGTATTAAATAGAAATGTATACGCATTATTATGAATTATCTGGTATCACTTAAGGTGCAAAGGATTTGGATTTATTTATTGTGATATGTAATTTATGTATATGGTACTGTCACTTTAAGACACACACACTGCAAAAGTATTATTAATGGCTCCAGCCCCTGCAATGACCAATTGGATATCAGGCTTCTTCACCAGGTACTGGATGCAGTACTTCACCCACTTACTGACTTAAACAATCGTTGTGACTGAGTCAGTTTCCCCTTGCCTGGAAAATTGCAGTCATCACACCAATACACAAAAGTGGTGACTGCACTTCCCCCATTAATTATAGACCAATCTCCATCCTCCTCCCACTCTCTAAAGCATTGGAAAAAATAGTGGCAGATGAGCTCACAGAATACCTGGCCAAACATGAAATTATGTGCAATGAGCAGCTTGGATTCCGCTCAGCACCACCACTGCCCTCCCAGAGTTCTCCAATTTCCTACACTCTGCCTTGGACTCTGGCAACCTTGCTGGAGCTGTTTTCATTGACCTCACCAAGGTCTTTGACACAGTCTGCCATCCCCTCTTGCTCAACTCCCTCCTCCAACTTGGTCTCTCCTCTGGGTCTCTCACCTGGTTTAATAGTTACCTGTCCTCCAGGTCCCAGTGCATACAAATCCACAGCACTGTGTCCAACACTCTGTCTGTATGTTCTGGGGTTTCACAGGGCTCCATACTGGGCCCTCTTATCTACAGTCTCTACCATAACGCACTATCCAGCTCCTGTGCTGGTAGGGTACTGGTATATGCTGATGATGCAGTCCTATTTGCCTCATACCCAAACCCTGCCTCCCTTCAGGTCTCTCTCCAGGTATCCTTCACCCAGACAGAGCAATGGTTTAGAGACCACAGGTTGGTCATTAATCTAAAAAAAAAACAAAAGCTATTCTATTCACTCATCACCAAAGCAAGGCCAGAAACACCCCCCTCCAGATACTTTCCAGCACCCTGTACCCCTGTGAACAAGTATTGTCTTATAAATGTCTGGACATTACCTTTGACCCATCCCTTACCTTCCATTCCCACATTAGCACCCTCTCATCCACCATGAACTCACGGATTGGCCTACTATACCACCACAGGGACTGCCTTCCCTCCGAGGCACTTTGGCTGGCTATCACCTCCTCTGTTCTGTCCCTTGTGGCCTATGGCCTCCTAATCTACACTGCAGCAGACAATACTGTGCTTAATAAAATCCAACTGTCCATCAACAAGGCCTGCAGGCTTCTGACCAGTGCTAGCAGATGCACACACACCTGCTCACTTTACTCCACTGTCAATGTGCTTAACTTTGAGGAAATGCTCCACCATCAGCCATGTCTGCTGACCAGAAAAATATTCCTTGATCTGTCCCATTCTGCGGTGACCTCCTCCCTCCACCATGCTACCCCCACCATCTCCACCTGCAGGGCTTGTATGGCCTTCCTCCTGGTGCCAAGAGTCAGGACCTCACTTGCACAGTGGTCCTTTCAGGGCCCCATCTTGGTTCAACTCACTCCCAGCCACCATCACCAACCTCTCCAGAATTGGCCCCCTCAAAATCGCTCTCAGGAATCACTTACTTGCCACGTGCTGCTGTAGGTGTGTATAACCATGCCAGCTTACCAACCCTCTTTAGCTCTCTTTCTTGTGGGCTAGGCACAACTGCTAGTTTGCAACTACTTGACAATGTCCCCGGGACTGCTAATTTCTACACCACTCCATTTTTTTTCTCACCAGTTGCATAGCTACCACCTTGTATAAGCCGTTGATATTGTCTCATGTCAAATACGTTGTCATTACAACCTGTCTATGTAAATCTGCTGCACTGTATAGGACAATGATATTTTCTCATCTATAATATACTGTCAATACAACTTGCTTTTGCAAGCTCCCTGGACTGTAACTATGTAACAATATATGCAATGAAACTATATAACTCTGTGTTTGTCCCTAGAACTATGCAGCCGTTGTCTCTGTACTTTTGACAAGGAGCCTTTGGAAATGAGTCTTTGACTCAAAGGATTATAATTCCGATACGTACAAATAAATAAATAAATAAAATGATGGGACTGGAGCTGAGGGCTGATCCCCTGAGGAAGCCCTAGCACAGGTCAAAGTGCAAGGGTAATAGTCCTCCAGCTACTCTTTGTTCAAAATAAAATTGCTGTGTTAACTTCAAACATTTTATCTGAGAGTTTTCATGGCTCCTGAGTAAAGTTTCTTGTTGGATGTCAGTAGTTTTAGGTAGTCATTTTGAAGTCTAGTAAGGCTGGAGGGGGTGCTGGGTGACTGACAAAACCTTAAGTTAGGACAGTTATTGTTGCTTTTCATGGGCTATATTTGTGAGAGAGTTGGAGGTTTTGAGTATGACTGTTACATGTTTTAGTAAAGTGGCTGTTACACGTGTTATTATGGTGACTGTTACATGTGGTAATAAGATTGCTGCACCAAGTGTTATTAAGGTGCTTGCTACAGTACTGTGCATATGTTATTAAGGTTGCTGTTAGATGTGTAAATAAAGCTGCAATAAGGGGATTAGTACTGTGTTCATTAGGTATTAATTAGGGCTGTTCAAACAAATATTATTAGGTGCAAAGACACATAACCACTGCACTTTTTACAAATACAAATATCACCTGTAAATATTAGTATTAGTATTAGGCAACATAAAGTAGCACTGGACTAGGGTTGAGTAGATTGAAAAGGTCCCCTGATCTATATTATCAGGATAAGGAACAGAATCCAGGCCAAAATCTTGATAAGTTTTAATTAGATCTGATTCTATTCAGAACCTTTGGTAGAATGTGGGACAAACTGAACATTTGCCATACAGCTGCATAAAATGCCACAAAGAGATCTATTACACACACAAGCAGGGTGTACACAAAAATAGTAGTTAAAAAGGAGACAAAAATGTGTTGTAATAACTGGGGAGTGTTTTCTCCCATTGAGAAACCAGGTTATAATTTGCCGTTATAACCCGCGAGTTATAACGGCGAACACGCACCCAGTTTCTCACATACTGCACATGCCTACGCTGTTTTTCCTTGCTCGCTAATCCCAGAAGTGCCGCTACAGGAACTACGACTGCGGCACACAACACAGCAAAATCTGCATGGATTGAACAGTTCAATTTGTAGCAAATTCCCAGTCATACACTAACATTTGCCATCAGGGGTGAATTTCAAAGATAGCTGCCTTCCCCAGTCATCTTCAAAAAATGAGTGATGATCATTGTGACAGCACAGACATGGCCCTCTTATTCCTGATCCCTCAGATCAGGTAGCAAACCCATGAAAGCTGTTTATTTTATTATTTGTTTGTATTGGTGAAAGTAAAAAAATAAATAAAATGCATCTAACCCCTGGAGCTCAAACAGCAAACTGATTTTTTTTTAAACAGCAGCTGCACACAAGTCACACTCCTACTGCTGTTAACAAAGTGATGCTGGGAAAACACTCTCCAGCAATTACATAAAACAATGCATGGGGGTGAGTGAATAAATGAGAAATTATGTGCATCCTCAGTGTGGGATGCTCATATAAACCCCTCGGGCTTCACCTCGGGGTTTATGCAGTATTCCACACCTCGGGTGCACATAATTTCTCATTATACACTCAACCACATACATTACTGTATATATAATTAATGTGCATTCCTTTTTACCATAGGGAAACTGTGGCATAATTTGCTGATATAAAGGAGTGTTTATAACAGCAAACATGCACCCGGTTTCCCTCTCTGCAAGCGTGCGCCTGCCACAGGTCTTCCTTTCTCACAAGTAGCTGCATTTTTTGGTTTCCCCAGAGATGAAACCACCACTTGGACTTGGCAGTAAATGACTGTCAAAACAAAATCAAGCACCATAAAATAAAAAAACAAAAATTTCAGCTGCCAATAAAAATAAATGATTAAAAAAAGTTAAAATAAAAAAATAAAAGCTACCACAGACTGCGTGCTCAAACCTAAGTGGACCGCGGCTGCAAAGGAATCTCTTTTTATGTTTGCTTGCACACATGTGCAAGAAACATAGTGCCATCATTTGAGTTTTCGGAGGTGTGGCATCCATCTTCCAATTCAGTCAGTGTGTTTGCAGGCACGGCCGCAGTTCTCCAATGAATGCTGCAGCTGTCTATGACAGCAGTTGAAAATGCAGTGCCGTACAGTTGAAAGGGAGAGCTCCGCTTTAGTGAGCAGTGCTCCCCTTCTCCACAAGCATGCACGTATGCATACTGCGTGCTCATGCGCCCCCCCATGCACATGCTGTATGGCCGACCGGGGTGCCCAATCCCCTGTCAGCTCCATGCCCCCCAAAAAGCTTTCCAGGTGCCACACTGGGAGCCCACCCCAGTGTGGCAAAAATTGTTATGGCCGATGGGAGTGCCCAATCCCCCGTCTGCTCTAGCCCCCCCAAACAGCCTTCCAGCCACCACGCTGGGAGCCCACCCCAGTGTGGCACAAGTCCGTATGGCTGATGGAAGTGCCCAATCCCCATCACCTCCAGGCCCCAAACAGCCTTCCAGCTGCCAGCCTGGGAGCCCACCCCAGTGTGGCACAAGTCCGTATGGCTGATGGAAGTGCCCAATCCCCATCACCTCAGGCCCCCAAAACAGCCTTCAGCTGCCCACGCTTAGGGGCCCACCCCAGCGTGGCAAACCTCCCTGTTGTCTTCCTAAAAAAACAAACCTGTAAACAAAAAGTTCCCCGGCAGTCTCCCTGCCCACCCTGCCCACCCACTGTGCACCCTGCCTCCCCACACCCCTCACCCCATACTTACCTTTGGAGCTTGGCACAATGATCTTGGTGGACTGGGAACACGTCTGCACTCTTCAAAGCTCGCGCAAACTGAGGAAATGCCGGTAAGCTGTATAATGCAATAAATAGGGGTTTTTCCAACTTTAATGCACATCTGAGGCCTTTTTTTGAATTTTGCCACCAAATTTTAAACATGGGTTTTTTGGACCCCTTCTCATGAATTATTGAACTGTCATGGCATTAATCGGGCCCGAAAGGTGATTTTTCAGTCACTGCGTGAAATCACCTTTCAGGACAGATTAATGAAATGACAGTGCCAGTGTTCATAAGGTGGTCTCTCAAAAAGCCTATGTTGCAAATGTGGTGAAAAAATTCCTAAAAATGACTGTTTTACGAGAGTGCGTTGCGCAGGTCCTATGCATGCTTGTAAGTTCACAAATTTTTAATATTTATACTCCAGATTTTCAACATTGCAATTTTACCACACCTCCCCATGAGCGGTACAGCTGTCATTTTTCACATCTCACCCAAAATGTGTTTCTGTGCATGTAATGCACAATGGCGCAGTCGGTGTGCGAAATCAATGTGTGGGACACATTAAGGAAATCACAGTGACACTGTTCATGAGCAGAGGTCTTAAAATGGCTATGTTGAAAATTTGGTGAAAAAATTCCTAAAAATGACTGTTTTATGAGTGTGCGTGCGAAGTTCCTATGCACGCTCGTAAAGTTCGTGAATTTTTAATATTTGCACTCCAGATTTTCAACATTGCCATTTTACCACACCTCCTTATGAGCAGTACAGTTGTCATTTTTCACGTCACCCAAAATGTGTTTCTGTGCATGTAACGCACAATAGCGCAGTCGATGTGCGACATCAATGTATGGGACACATTAAGAAAATCACAGTGACACTGTTCACGAGCAGAGGTCTTAAAATGGCTATGTTGAAAATTTGGTGAAAAAATTCCTTAAAATGACTGTTTTAGGAGTGCACGTTGAGCAGTTCCTACACATGCTGGCAAGTTTGTGAATTTTTAACATTTGCACACCAGATTTTCAACCTTGCCATTTTATTACACTTCCTTATGAGCAGTACAGCTGCCATTTTTCGCATCTTGCCCAAAATGTGTTTCACACATGTAGCGCACAATGGTGCAGTCGGTGTGCGAAAACAATGTTTGGGACAGATTAAGAAAATCACAATGACACTGTTCATAAGCAGAGGTCTTAAAATGGCTATGTTGAAAATTTGGTGACAAAAGTCCATAAAATGACTGTGTTATGAGAGAGCATTGCACAGTTTCCATGCACCCTCGTAAGTTCACGAATTTGTAATATTTTCAGTCTAGATTTTCACCAGTGGCATTTTTCCACACTTCCTTATGAACAGTACAGCTTTTCACAACATGGCCGAAATGTGTTTTCACACTTTCAGCACAGAAATGTGTGGTCGCTGTGAGAAATCATTGTTCAGGACTGATAAAGAAAAACACAGTGACACTGTTCATGATCAGAGGCCCCAAAATTCCTGTGCTGACAATCTCTTGTAAAAAATCACCTAACTAATTACATTACGGGTCTGCGTTGCACAGTTTTTATGCACGCTCGTGACTTCACCAGTTTTTTTAATATTTTTACTGCAGATTTTCAACATTGCCATTTTTTACACCTCCCCATGAACAGTACAGCTGTCATTTTTTACATCCTGTTCAGAATGTGTTTTTGCACTTGTAGTGATAAATGCCGTAGTCGCTGTGCAAAAGCAGCTTTGGGCTAACAAACTGATATTGCCACTGTTCATGAGATGGGGGTCACAGAAAAAACATGTTGAAAATTTGAGGTGAAAATACCAATGAATGCCTGAGGCATTAGGGTTTCTGACCATAACGCCCCACCCTGTAGAGAATGACAGGCATCAGGGGTGTGACTTGGGATTCTCGCCTATAATGCTTATACCATTCCACACCCTGCAGCCAATGAGAGGCATCGAGGTGTGCCTTGGACTCTTCAGCCCCAAAGTTCACCCCATTCTCCTATACTGCACCCATCTCACTGTATATCCTGATGGAATGGGGTGTGCATAAGGGCCAAATACCCCAAGGCACACCGTGACACTTGTCGGTGTCTGCATGGTAGGGTGTGGTGAAATGGCATGGCCGTTATGCCTGACGACCCAAAGGCACACCCCAGTGCCTGTCAGTCTCTGCAGGGTGGTGGTGGGGTTGGCTTCAGTTCAATACTTCACTGCCATTCCTAATATGCAGCTCTATAACTCCTACACTACCAATGCCAATGCCAGCAAGCAAACATTCGACATTAATAAATGCTTGTTTATTATATATAATTGCTGTGGTGAAAAATGAAAGCCCAGCAATTATATAAAATATGGGGTGTTTTTAACTCATTTACACCCTCAGTATTGGATGCTTTCATGACCCCTTGAGCTTGGCTCTTGGGTTTGTGAAAGCATCTAACACTGAAAGTGTGTGTAAACTTCTCTTTGCACACACCACCCCATACTTTATTCTATATATTATTCACAGCTCCACCAAAAGACTACTGAGAAGTGTCCAAGGCCTGCAGGACCTAACTATATGAAACTTATTTTTTATGTATTTCTCTTATTTAATTTACTAGCTGCAAGAAAGAAACTAAAACAGCACAGTAGTCACAGTACAGCAGAGATGCAACTAGTGCTACTCCTGCCACCCCTCTCTACAGACTGACTAAAATCTCTTCCCAGGACAGATAGTTACTATAGTTTTACTCGGATATAGTCAGGATGAGAAAGATCAGGTTAAGTGAGATTTTACTTAAGAGGCAGCATGCAATAATGGTAGGAATAATAGGCCCCCATATATATTTACAACAGTAAAGACAACTGAGCAGTGTACAAGGCTTGCATCACACAACCATATAAAAACAATTTGTTTTGATCTTCTGGCTATAATGTATCAGTCAACACAGATGTAACTAGTTCTACTACAACTATTGCCTCCCTTGTAGACTTCTGAGTAAGATCCCTAAGCCCTAAGCTCCTAGGACAAATGAGTACTACCTTTTAAAAAAATGTATTTATGTATATGGTAACCGGATGAGTACACTGGTCCCAGGGACCGTTTACAGGCATGGCCCAGGCCATATAGATGGCACATACAGACAGCTGCATCATAATACAGAGACAATTCATAAAATTGTAAAACAGAGGAAAATAAAACATTTACAGTAGTGTTGATGCTACTTGGTTACAATAGATTCGAACCTGGAGAAAGGGTCATACAGACAATACAGTAACAAATACTTCACAGATGCACAGAGTACATTCAATATTTGACACTCCAATAAGTACGTGGTTGAACAGTGAGATAATGCATCAGGAATACATCAGTTAACATCTAAGCTAACAGTTACAGGCCAATGTTGATATAAGTGTATTCCTTAAGTGCTTTTTAACCCTTGGGCTGCCAGCAGAATTAGAACGTATTGGCATTCTGGACTGATATATCAGTTCACCTTACAGCAAGGGTTAAAGGTGAAGGGGGATTCTAGATTTTGAAGTTCATCTGGAAGGATATTCCAAAATTTAGGTGATGCCCAAGAGAAGGCTATTTGTCCCATGTCAGTGGATGGGCTGACACATTCTAACTGCCTATTTTGAAAGGACCTCAAAGTTCAAGAGTGCTGTTTAAGGACTAACAAGCCCACCAGCGGAGACTTAGTGCCATCGTGGAGTGATTTGCAGATGAAGGACATTTTTGGATAAACCAAACAAGAGAAACACTCTGAAGATAGAGGTCGATACCAGTTCATTTACAGAAGAAAAGGTTCTGAAAGAACTAATAAAATTGAAAGTGGACAAAGCAATAGGGCCTCAAAGGATTCACCCAAGAATTCTAAAAGAACTGAGGGTAGAACTAGTGACACTGCTGACTACTCTCTTTAACAAATCATGGAAGGATGGGGTGGTACCTGAGGATGGGAGGAGGGTGGATGTGATTCCTCTTCACAAAAGTGGGAGCAGGACAGAGGCCAGAAACTATAGACCAGTTAGTTTGACCTCAGTGGTAGGGAAAATGATGGAATCACTTCTGAAGGAAAGAATTGTTGAGTACCTAGAGGCCAGTGGGGCACAGGACCCAAGGCAGCATGGATTCATGATGGGAAGGTCATGTCAGACTAATCTAATAGATTTCTTTGATTGGGTGACCAAAGTAGTAGACCAGAGAGGGGCTGTGGACATGGCCTACCTATTTTAGCAAGGCATTTGATACAGTCCCACACAAAAGATTAACACACAAGTTAGCCAGCCTTGGAGTGGGTCCTAAAGTGGTAGCTTGGGTAAAAAACTGGCTAGACAACAGGATACAAAGGGTAGTAGTAAACGGAGTCCACAGTGAAAAAGAAGGGTTACTAGTGGGGTACCGCAGGATTCAGTACTGGGACCGGTCCTTTTTAATGTCTTTATAAGTGACATTGCAGAGGAACTGGAAGGAAAAGTATGTCTCTTTGCAGATGACACTAAGATCTGCAACAGGGTTGATACACAAGGTGGAGTGGAAAGGATGAGAAGGGACTTGGCAAGGTTGGAGGAATGGTCAAACATATGGCAGCTCAGATTCAATGCAAAGAAGTACAAGGTAATGCACCTGGGAAACAAAAACCCAGGGGAAGAGTACACAATGGTGGGTGAGATACTGACAACAGTAAAATTGGAAAGGGACTTGGGGAAAATTATATCAGATGACCTAAAGGTGGGAAAGCAATGTGAGAAGGCAGTAAGGCAGGCTGGGGAGATATTGGGATGCATAGGGAGAGGGATCAATAGTAGAAAACAGGAAGTTGTTATCCCTCTGTACAGACAGTTGGTGAGATCCCATCTGGAGTACTGTGTGCAGTTCTGGAGACCCCATCTCCATGAACACATAGACAGAGTGGAGGCTGTCCAGAGGAGGGAAACCAAAATGGTGCAGGGTCTGCACCAGAAGACATATGAAGAAAGACTAACAGAGCTTAATATGTATACCCCTGAAGAAAGAAAGGAGAGAGGGAACAGGATAGAAACTTTCAAGTACCTCAAGGGAATCAGCAAAGTCCAAGAGGGTAGCATCTTTCAGAAAAAGAGATGAGCAAGAACAAGGGGACACAATTTGAAGATGGGGGGGGGGTGGCTTAGAGGTTATGTGAGGAGGTATTTTTTTCACGGACAGGGTTGTGGATGCATGGAACAGCCTCCCTGAGGAGGTCGTGGAGTCAAGCACAGTGGGGGAATCCAAGAATACATTGGACAGACATAAGGCAGTCCTACTGAGGGGTAGGAGGAAGTAAGCTGTTGGTTAACTAGGATCTACAGCTTATCTGTTAGATAGAAAAATGGGCAGACTAGGTGGGCCAAGCAGTCCTTATCTGTCATCAAATTCTATGTTTCTGTGTTTCTGTTTCTATGTTAAGGATCCCAGCATTAGGTTCCGACAAACCTGGGGAGGGAGCCATCCAAGTGTTTGGTATAGTGTACAGTGGGTGCTGAAAGGATCTTGTGTGATGGACCTGCAGATACTGTTAAATGCAGTGTTCAGATAATTAAGATGCTAGGGTGTGGGCAGGGAGATAATGGGGTGAGCAGTATTCAAGGATGGGTAGGAGGGTACCCTTCCCTATTGATAATTTCACCTCTGGAGTTAACAGGTGTTTAAGCCTGTAGCAGAGACCCTGTCGCTGGTTAATCTTCTTGATTACCTGACTAATGTGGGTAGAGAAGGTGAGAGAAGGATCAAGAGTCACCCCAAGGTATTTGTAGCTATCCATCTAGTCAAGGGAGGCACCATCAGGGGACCAAATGTTGAGGGCAGGTAAGTGATTGGACTTAGCCCTGGCGAGTCTATGCTTAGAGTTGAGCAGCATGGATTTGGTCTTTTTTGCATTTACAATCAGTCTGTGTTGCTTGAACCAGTGAGCAGTAGTGAAGAAATCTAAGTTAACTACTTGGGATAGATTTGAGAGGTTGTTGTCGCTATGGAAAAGGATACGATCATTCACATATGTGATCCTGTGACTTACTGCAGGTGTAAAAAGCAGAGGATTGATGAATAGTGAGTAGAGCAGAGGTCCCAGAATGGACTCCTGTGCATACTTGAAGGGGTTTGGATAAGGTTTCCCTGATCTGGACCATTTGTGTTCTGCCTGTAAGGTAATTCTGAAGCCAGTTTATAGAAACCGCATGTAGACAGCTCATTTGGGAGTATAGAATGATCCACCATGTCAAATGCCTTGGATAGATAAACAAATATGGCTCCTGTGAAGCAACCTAAGTCTACCTGTCTGAGTTACATGATCGGTGAAAAGGGCTAGTGCCGTGGTCATACTATACTCTTTTCTGAAGCCATGCTGATCCATTGATCGAAGATTATTCTTGTCGAGATGTTCTGATATTTGTTTAAATATGACCTTCTCCACGATCTTACTCATGTGAGATAGGATAGCTACTGGTCTGTAATTCCTAGGCAGGTAGGTGTCACCTGATTTAAATATAGGGACTGGACAAGCCTCTTTCCACAGAGATGGGACGGTGGCTGTGGAGAGAGACAGGTTAATGATCTATGAGAGTGGTTTGCTTTTCATCACTACATTGAAGGGGGGCAAGCTGAGTGAAATTTTACTTAAAAGCAGACAGCATGCGCAAATGCCAAACCTGATCCCAGAGCAGCTGTGTAATTGTAATAATAGTTCTTGCCTCTTAATATTGTTGGGATTGATGTGAAACTGTTGTCTACTGGTCTCCTAGTCCCACCACATAGACTGCCCACAACTGCAGTGCAAAGCTGAAAAATCCAGTAGTCTCCTCTCACACTCACAGCCACACCACATGGTGGCACTGTTAACTTGAAGGACTCTGTTCCATGTGATTCAATTTTTAATGAGTTTCCTAAATTTGCTGCCTGTAAATAAAATTATTTTTAATTTTTATTAAGTGTTTGCCTTATTTTGATTGTTTTTAGGTTGATGTTGCTGTGTTGATGATAACTTGGTTGAGATGCAGAGAGGGAGAGACAGGACAGACCACCTGCCATGCTGCTTAGTCTACTGCTGTGACACAGTGTATGACCATGATTGATCCACCACAAATGCATCAGCAAACACAAGCTGTCGGCCTAATTATTTAGCAATTACCCTCCCCTCACCCAAAACATGTTGTCTAGGTCCAGCCTCATGGTCGGTGTTTGAGTGCCTATGTTAGCAGTGCCATTCCCCCACAGCCCCACATGGAGTCTTGGTAAGAGTGAGTTTGCAGGCAGGGTGACTGAATAAAAGGAAAGAGAAGGGAACCACCACACTAGGGGTAGTCTGCGTGATGCTTTCCCCTTTAGTTTTTTTGGCCCTTAGATTTTCTTTTTAAAATATTTCCTGCCTGCACCAGCTTGGTGGCGCTGAGGGTTGAGGTGCTGGATGCCACACCTCATGCTGCACTGGTGACCCAAGTTTGGGAATGAGCCCAGGTTGTCGGCGGTCAGCCTGGGGGGTGTAGAGTGAGACTGAGCCCCCGCAAGTCAGCTGTCCCCTCCTGGGAGGGATTGGAGGCTCTCCAGTCACTGGCTGCCACCCAGTGGAGGACAGATGGCGTTGCCGACCTAGGGACCTCTGGCACTAGCCACAGGGAGGGACAGAAGGGGCTGAGCTGGTGTCACAGGGTGTGTATGCCCCTCTGTGCATGCATATCACCTGTGTGCCAGGGCCCTGGGACCAAGGAAGATAATGGGCAAAAAAATATATATATATATATATATATATAAACAAAAAATAAATAAATAAATAATAAATAAATTAAAAATATTTGCTACCCTCTGTGCTTGCTTCACAGTCACCATGTTGTTCTTCATCAATCGGTTGTAGCGAGATAGACTGTGTGCCTAAACCCTGCCCCTCCCCCCAAACACAGTCTGGTCAGAGAGGGAAAGTTCACTTCAAGGCAGGCTCTAAGGAGGAAGGATTGAGATTTTCTCTTGCCACAGCCTGCCTGCTGCTCTCTTTTTGTTTAACTGTCCCCCACAATGATTTTTCTTTAAAAAACATGTTTTCTGCTCTGCTGTCTCCTGCCACAGCTCAATCTAAACACTGCTCCCTTTGTCTGCAGTTGTCAGGTGATCTGCTTCTGGCTGCTTCTCCTCTAATCTCTCACCACCAGAGTTGGGTAAGTTACTTTTTCTATTACTATCTATTATGTTTGGAAACTTGTTCCAGCAAGCTATCTGCAGTCACTAGCAAGGATGGAGAAGTACTAGAGAAAGCAGTACACCTTACAATTATAGTTACTTATTTGTTTTTAGTCAAAAACAATACAAAATTAATAAATAACTATGACAAGATTACATTTTTTGAAAGTGATAGGTTAGTTACTAGTTACTGTGAAATAAATGCAATCAGTTACAGTTATTTATTTTGTATAAAAAGACATAAGTAATTGTAACTGTAAAGTGTATTACTTTTTCCTGTATTTCTCCATCCTTGCTAGTGACTGCACAGAGCTTTCTTGAACAAGTTTCCAAAAATAATAGAAATTAATAAAAAAAGTAAATTACCTAACACTGCTGCCCACCACCAATGCCAAAGCCAATCAAATCTGCCTACACTGCTCTCTTCTGGCCTAGTTTGCTGCTGTATAAGCATGCAGCAGGACTTGTCTGTCTTGCCCATCTTCTTATTGCAGATTGCAGAAATCTAGTTTCTATATCTAAAATTAATGTTTGGCACCCAGTGACCTGGACTCAGAATGTCCACAGTGATGACCCTTATTGATCCGGGTCCGCAAGAGCATATTGAATCCCCGGGGCAGACCTGAGCTGAGGATCAGTGATATGACTACTACTGATCATCATATAAATGTATTTTTTAGTCATAATAAATGTTAATGTTTTATTGTGCCACCATTAACAACAGAAACAAGTCTGAAATTTAAGAATACAATTTTGTTAAACACGAATGTGCAAACAGACGTAAATACCAGAGGTACAAATGCAAATACAAATAATCAGTTCTGTGCACAGCCCTAGTATTAATGTGTTATTAATGAGCAGCCAATGCAGTCCAGGCAGGCATCCCATACCAAAGAGTTGCCTGCCTGAGGAGCTAATTTAGTCAGGTTAGAACTTTTTTCTCATCGGAAAAAGTAGGCTGTATCTGGAGACACTGGTGCTTAAACAAAAAACACTCCACAACAGAAATAGATGATTATCACCCTAGCAATCCTGTATTCAATAGCACTATGATTATGGATGCTGCACACAAACTAAGGTGCACAATTCTTTTATTAAAGTCCCAAAAAAAGTCTCGGTACAATGTATGCCTGTAAGTGGAACCCTCTTATAATGGACACATTCGTGCACGCAGGTTTTGTCTGTTATAAACAGTGTCCTCTATATATCCTGGAATCTTAAAATATGAATCTCCTCTGACACAGCTCACTCACGAGTTAAAATCAGAACATGCCCTCTCCTTTGCCAACCAAGGGTATAGGGAAGTGCTATATGCAGCTGACTGGTAACCGCGCTGTAAACAAGACTGGAATGATTTTGTTGTTCAGTACTTGGTGCTCAATGGGGGATCCAGTGGTTGAGCAGTAAACGTGATTGGTAAGATTTTGATGTACAGAACTTCTGCTGATTGGGATAACAGGAGGGATCAGAAGTAATTACCTGGAGCAAGGTGTCAGGTATCAGACATCAGCAGCCAGATGTTCAAAATGTTGTGTGGGCATCAACAGATGTTTTCATGCACAAACCAGGGTTTGCACTGCACGGTGATATTCAAAAGGAATAGTTGCACAGGCAAACAGGGTTAGCGCCTGTGCAAAACATAATGTATATGGGTGGACAAACAGACAAAGGGAGGGATGGTTACAGGAATATCCATTCAACCCCATATTCAGTGCATTTGCACTGTGCAAAAGGGCTTAGTGTGGTCCATTTGCACAGCGCAATTACTGCCAAACAAAACGTCCTCAGGATTCCACTCTTGAGCCCTTGACCAGGTGCTTCTTGCCTGCGGTGCAGCTGAATTCTCCCGCCGTAACTTGCTGCCACCTCAGAACTCTCGCTATCCAGTTCTTGAGTCCTTGATTGGACGCGCCTTGCCTGCAGTGCAGCGGAATTCTCCTGCCACCCACTGCAACTTGCTGCTACCTCAGGACTTTCGCTATTCAGGTACAGACCCACTGTGGTGCCAGTATTTTTTTCATCTTCAGTGTCTTTCTCCAGCTGCTCCCTGATTAGTTGACTTCTCAGCTGGAGCCCACTGATTGGTGCACCTTCAAGCTCTGGACTCTGCTGCTCTGTAGGCTCCTTGCAATACTATTTTTTGCTAATTTAAACAGTTACTACTGCATATTTTTTAATGCTTCCTCATACTGCTGATTTATTTTGCTGATGTTTTACATAGTGTACTCTGCTAAGGCCCTTACTTTCAGTGTTCAAGTTCAAGTTCAAGTTTATTGCAGGAAAACTCCATTGAGCAAGCTCATTCACAAGGAGGTCCTGTGACATAAACACTTAAAGTACAAACACAAATAGGTAATAACAGTATATACATGAAATACACGTTACATGATACAGGCTGGATATACATACAAGGGTACCACATAGGGTGACCGCAGGTGGTAAACATTGATATGAGACAGGGAAGCGACTTATAGGTCGCATACTGATAAATGAAACATGATGACTGGTGTGATTTGATTTAATCAAATCAAATCAAATCAAATCAAATATACAGTATTTTGGCAGCTAGGTCAAACAACAGTCTACAACTGATATGGGAAGGAGGAGAGATTTGATAGAGTAGCAGTGGAGCGTAAGCAAAGATAAAGCCAGGAGTAGAAGGGGAAGGGAAAGCAGTTAATATGACAAATCAATTATACCTTACCAGTGGATAAATATGGCACATAGGGGAAGGAAGAGACTTAATGACAGTTACAGGTGTCTTTTATTTTGGCTGAACTTAGCGATTTGTAGAAGTTTATTGAAACTGTGCTAGTTAGTTTCAATCGGTTTGTAATTGGTTCCAAATGGAGGAAGGGCATATGCAATAACATCGTTTACCAAAGGAAGTCCGCGTCCTTGGTATGTCAAGCATAATAAAATCAGATTTTCTTAACGAGTATGCACTATGTGAGATACTAATAAGGGAAGAGAGATAGCTTGGCAATTTCTGCAGGAGCAGTTTAAGAGTCCATAGCCCAGCATGGAGCAGGCGTCTAGTAGAAAGGGATGTCCAACCAACAGCTGCATATAAGTCACAGTGGTGCGAACGGTAAGGGGAGTTGGTAATGAACTGTAACGCATGGTGATAAAGGACTAATATTTAACTTATTTTGTTCTTTTCTCTGCATAAGCTGCTCTTTCTTCTCCATCCCAGTCTATACCCCTTGTCCTCCTCATTCTACACCTCCCTATTAGGAGCTAGGCGCCAACCCGCCCTGACCTCTGCTTCTTTCCTTCTCACAGTTTCTGTGGCCCAGCCCCTGTAAAGCTCAGTCTTTTGTTCTTCTACATTATGCCCATTTCTTAGTGATCCCATGCTGTCTCTGGATCCCTGCTGCTTAGCTGTCTCCTGCTCTGCACTGCCCCCACTCCTCTCTATTCACATGGTCATCTTGGCTTCCCCCAGCCCCTGACCTGTTCAATTTTAAATTAATTCTTCTCTTATTTTTTTCCACAGCTCTTGAACCCTTGACTGGGTGCCCCTTGCCGGTGGTGTGGCTGAATTCTCCCGCCATCAGTCGCAACTTGCTGCCGCCTCAGGACTCTCGCTATCTAGGTATGGACTCGCTGTAGAACTGGTATTTTTTTCATCTTCTGTGCCTTTCTGCAGCTGCAGATTGGCCAACTCCTTGGCTGGAGCTCTCTGATTGGTGCACCTTCAAGCCCTGGACTCTACTGCTCTCTAGGCTCCTTGCTATACTATTTTTTGCTAATTTAAAGAGTTACTACTACATATTTTGTCCTGCCCACTCTCCCCACCCCAGCTCCTATTAAATACACCTAAGCCCCACCCTGTCTCACACACCTCTGCCCAATTGGACACCAACAAGTCCTGGCAATCTCTTAGCTACATTAACCCATTCTTGTTCATACTACAACCCTCTGCTCTACTCATAATAACTAGCGCTAAGACTCGCTCCTGTAAGGTCTCCCTCTCAGGCTAGTTACGTAACTCCTCTAACCTGGAATTATGATCTCCTTCTTTATCTGTTCCCTAACCCTCTTCCTCTTCTTTCTCTTCCTGCTCTCCCTGCCATTCCTGCAACTGCTCACTCACCACAACCCTCCCAATTCTTACCTTTCAAACCTGCTAACCACCTGCTACAACTAAGTGGCAGCTCCAACCCACTTTTTTCTTACCTGGACCCTCTGATCTATATGGCCTTCAGCCCCGCTCATGAATATAACACACTCCTATACCCTACTGTGACTCCTTAGAGTTCAACTTTCTACATTCATGCACCCACTTCAATCTCCTAAATCAGTCAACCCTGGTTCAAGAACACCAAGCTGCATTTCATCATTATCTATCTCTTACTCCACTCTGCAGGAGACATAAATTCCAACCCTGGTCACACATTCAGTAATGCCCCTGCTACAGTCACCCCTCCCTCCCTTCCCAGCCTCCACTACATCCTTATTTTCTTTACCCTGGGGTATAAAGATCCTCCACCTAAACATTCATAGTCTTCTCCGTAAACATGATCTACTGCTTCCAATTGTATGCTTCTTCAATCCTGACATCCTCATCATATCTGAGACTGGCTAATAAACAAAATCCCTGATGCTACCATTGTAATTCCTGGGTATGCCATTATGCGACAGGACCGTACTGGAAGGGGTGCGGGCATGGTCATCTACTCCTCTTCTTCTCTCCAAATTACTACTGTCCTATCAACCACAAACCCAGCTACCTATGAATCCCTTGTTGTTAGGCTATCTTTAACTTTCTCTGTCCCAATTTTTATCGTTGGAGCTTACTGTCATCCTGGCCTACACTGCTTTGTAGTGACAGATCTTATTTCCACTATTGGTCCCCTTTCCTCCTCTGGTGAGCTCTATCTGTTAGGTGACCTTAATCTTAACTGGCTGTCACCCACCCTAAGCAAAACCCATTCAGACATAGCTGCACTTAACCTGTCTCAACTTATCATCGAACCAACTATGTTAAACCTCAAATCCCAAAATCTCACTCTTCTAGACTGGGACCTTTCCTCCCACCCTCATAGGGTTGTCCAGTCTGGCCTATTACCAGATTCTCTTAGTGATCATCATATCATCTACCTGGTTAGGAAAGTTCACAGACCCAAGGTACCCCACAAACTACTTACGTTCTGCTCCTACAAAATGATAGATCTTGCCCCTCTTCATCATGACCTCACCTGCATCGACTGGACCCCTATAACCTCTGCCTAAAATATTGACCTTGCCTTTGAATACTTCAAAGTCAGTTTCCTCACCATCTGGAACAAACACGCCCCCCTGAAGAAAGTTAGAGTGCGAGGTAGTCATCTCCCTGGATTACCCCTGAACTCCTAGATTGTCAACAAGCACATGACACAGCATGCAAAATCCACAAATCCTCTAAACTCCCTTGTGACTACTCTACCTATTGTATACTTTGAAATGCCTGTACCAAAGTCATCCAGCTGGCTAAAGCTGAATACTTCTGGTCTACCTTTAACACTAACATAAAGAACCTGTCAAAGTTTTGGAAAGTAGTTCATTCTTTCTTCTCACTCCATACTAAACCCCCATTCCCGCTACTCAAAATAAATAACCAACTTATGGCCAACCATCCTACAGTTGCTGAGGAATTCAACTCTTATTTTACTTCCTGCATCTCCTCCCTGTTAGCCTCCTTCCCAACCTATCCCACTCCCATGCCCACTGCCTCCTCCCAACTACATCAATAAGAGAAAAGTTTTGTCTTTTCACCCATCTCTCCCACTGACACATTAAAGGCACTTCTCTCTGTTAACCCATCAAAAGGCAGCTCCTCAGATGACCTTGACCCTATGCTTCTTTTTCTATCTGCTTCTGTTATTTCCCTCCATCTGTCTGACTTCTTCAACCTGTCCTTCCATACTACAACTATCCCTAAAGCCTGGAAACATGCCACAGTTCTCCCCCTACCTAAGGGTGGGGCTCACTCATCTCCTGGTAATTACCACCCTATCCCGCTTCTTCCCACCCCAGCTAAACTACAGGAACACCTTGTCCTCTCTCAACTCTCCATCTTTCCTGATGACTCGTTCTTCTCTCCCTTCCAAACTAAGACACACTGACTCTATCCATTCATCCATGGATAAAGTTCATATCACTTCTGCCATCTTTGATGACCTTGCTAAGGCTTTCAACACTGTCTCCCATTCCCTCTTCCTCGAAACCCTCTCGTCAGCTGGCCTGTCTCCATCTGTTTGTCATTGGCTCCTAGCCTACCTGGTAGGCAGAACCCAATCTGCTAAAATAGCTGATTCTACATCCTCACCTTTACCAATCTTTACTGGGGTGCCTCAAGGCTCAGTACTTAGCCCACTCTTATTCTCAGTTTTCATCAGTGACCTACCATAAGCTTGCTCCTCATCTTTTATCCACATATATGCTGAAAATACGGTCTTGTTCATCTCTGACCATCTCCCCTCTCATGTGTCTACCAGACTACAGCTTGATTTCACTAATGTTCAACGCTGGCTAGGCTCACATCAACTCTTCCTCAATGCCAAGAAGACAGTCTCCATGACCTTTGGCATGAGGAACAGACTGTCTAGGCTATCCTCCTTGCACACCCTCGATGGGACAATACTTGAGGCCAACTCCTCATTCAAATACCTAGTTGTCTGGCTTCATCAACACCTTAACTTTTCTGAACACATTGATGCCATCCTGAATAAACTGTGCCCCAAGTTTGGTGCCCTTTACAAGAACTGCAGTGCCCTACCACTTCCAGTTAAGCGTTATCTTGTTCAGAAAATGATACTCCCTTCTTTTGACTCTTGTGACATAGTCTACAGTGCTGCTTCCAAGTCTTCCCTCACCAGGTTGGATACTCTTTTTAATGCTTTCTGTCACTTTGCTCTTGAATCCACCCCCCATGCACTCAGCACTGTTCCATGTATCACTGTCTAGCTTTCCCCTCCCTGTAGGGCAGGCATCTCTCTCTCTCTCTCTCATTGCACCACGGTCAGCTCATAATTCTGGCTTGGGACTCTCCCCCTTACCTCTCCTCCTCCTCATCCACTGCCCCTCCTCACTCCTCCCACCCTCTCCGATCCACCGATTCTCACACCCTATCTATCCCTTGTCACACTACATCAGTAGACAGGGCTGCTTCCTTCTACTGATTCCCAAAGATTTGGAACTTGCTTCCTCCTCCTATCAGACTCTCCTCACCCCCATCTTCTAGCTCCTTGACCTACACAACTACTATTACCCTAATTGCACTTCTTAACCCCCCTCCTTAACCCACCACCTTCCTTCCCTCTCAAATTCTACCCCATAAACCTCTCCTAGTCCCCTTCCTCCCTCCCCACCCTTGTGTAAACATACATTTCACCCTTATGCCATTATTCCCTGACTCACCTACCAATCTCACGTTCCAGTCTCCTTATCCCTCCCACTGACTACACCCACACAGGGTATTCTCCTTCATCTTCTATTTTTTCACCCCCCTACCTCTCCAACCAGTGCCACTGGCCACACTTCATGCTTCCTCACCCTCTTTCACCTATTCCCACTGACCCACTCTTTTCCATTTCCAGATACCCTATCCCTCCTGATCCAGTTTCCTATTTTCCTTTTCCCACTCACCAATACTGTCTCCCACCCCATCTAAGCCTCCCTCTCTCCCCATCTTTACTTTTCTGCCTGGTTCTATCCCCAGCAAGGCTTCAGCATCCTGGGGTGAACAGATCCTGTGTCCCCCTTCCCTGCCCCACCCCCTACTCCCCATCCCTATCTCCTTTTCTGCCTGTCTCTTGTCCCCTTGCAGGTTTCTCAACATCCTGAAGGGTTATAGATTCATGGGTGCTCTTTCCTCACTTTCCCCTTCCATTCCCCTACCCTCTATCCCTATATCCCTCACCCCCCTACATCCATTCTTGTCATGTTCTAGCCCCCCTTGGTCTTGCATTGGCACTTACCAGACTTGTGCTCAGCCTTCGACTTATTGCACTTCATTTGAGATATCTGCGTTAACCTTCCTAGTGTATTACAATGTCATGTAATAGTTCTGCAATGTTATGCAATTCTAGTGTACTTTTATTTCACCTTGTGTATGTGTTTGCTTGCTCTCCCAACTTTTGTAATCCCCCTCCCCCCGGGATGCTTCTGGAAATGAGCTGTTTACAGCTCATGTTGTCTTTCCTGGTGAAACATTTTGCAAATAAAATATAAACCCCTACTTACTCAGGGCAACCCTAATGGCTCCCAGAGGTACTGCAGCACAGTACCCAGTTTTTGGTAGGGGAGCGGTGGCCTCCCAAGCACCATCCCTGTGCACAAGGCAGGTAGCTCTGTTGCCTAGTGGAGCACCCCAACACAGTCCCAGTGCACAAGGCAGGTAACCCTGGTGCCTAGTAGACTGTCTCCCCCCAAACACCATCCCTGTGCACAAGGCAGTTGGCCCTGATGCCTAGTGGTCCCCCCCCCACCAACCCATCAATGATCCAAGACTTCCCTGGTGCTTAGTGTCCTCCCTGACTCTGGCCCGCCATCCTGTATCAATAGAAGTAAAGCTCCCCAGTGCCTAATGTTCCCCCCAATTGCTGGTCAGAAACAGAAATAGAGTCCTCCATGTGCTCATTGTCCCAACCTCCCCCTCCAGTCCTAGCCTGTTAAGGTTACTAGATGGCCCTGGCATTCAGTGGGGCTCCCCAGTCACCAATCCCTGGCACTGTACTAGACACACCATCCATCCATCCCTCTGTGGATGCCCCCAGTAAGCTGTACATCACAGAGAAATAATATATAGTAGTAGCCCCTGGTGCGTCCTTCCCCGCTGATCACTGGTACCACCCATGACCATGTAGTACTCCCTGGTGTCTAGTGGGACACCTCACCATGGCACCATACACCCCCACCCACTTATCAGACTTCCCAGTGCCTCAAACGTACATACAGTGACCAATGCAGCTCTCCTCACACTTTCTCAGCTGGCCTTCTATAATGGTGTCTATTATGAGAGGGCTCCACCATATATCCTTGTACTGAGGCACTTTTTTGCACTTTAATAAAAGCATTTTTCACCTTAATTTGTGTGCAGTGCAGTGCTATTAAACAGAGGATTGTTGGGTGCTAAACCTCTTTTTCTGTTGTAGAATTTCTTCCATCTGGTAGTAAAATAACTACTTAAATTATTATACTCAGCTTGCAGATTCTGTGTATGAGCCAAGCAGCCGCTAAGTGCTGCAGCCCCGCCCCTAAGGTAAGCTTTCTTATTATGTGAGGTAGGAAACAGGGCTGCAGGTACTGTATATACATAGTAATAGGATCGGGAAAGGGGCTGTCTAAATGTACATATTGGCCAAGATAGTCAAACTCAAATAGGAACCACAAAACAGGTTAATGCCATATGCACTCCTGTGGCACAGAGGACTCTGGTAAGGGGACAGGGAGGTGTACAGTGCTATGACGGGGGGCACTAGACACTGCTTTGTGCCCCCACTGCTGGGTAGGTGAGGAAGTGTTATACCGGATGGCATGGTAAGCAAGTCACTAACCCATCTGCAAGCAGGCATAAAACATGCCAGTGTGCCTATGCAAAGCAGCTGACAGTGTCTTTCATACAGGTGCAATGGCATATTAGTAGGCTTGGAAAGGTGTTAACTAGATGTTAGTGCCTCAAAAATTACCGCCTCCTCCAGTCTTATAGTGTGTGCCTCCTCAAACACTCTCCGATCACCTGCCAGTTCTAAAATATAGTTCCTTGGCAGTCCAGTAATCCCCCAGCTCCCCCAATCACCTGCCCGTGTTCTAATACATATGTCCCTGACTCCCTAGTTGATTGGCCCCATAGTCCCCCAACCCCCTCTGATCACCTGTTTGCATGGTATTATTTATTCCATGGTGCTGCAGTGGTCCCCCCCCCACCCCAGTTGTCAGCCAGTGTGATGATAGCTAATACTGTCCAGCACCCCCCGACAAAGACAAGTGAAGACAAATTTATTTGTTATGCACCTATCCAAGGCACTAAACACCATACAGACAGCAAGATAAAACAATTAAAAACAGCACATAAAAACATGTTGGGAAAAACATGTGGTTAAACATATACATGCAGCTACAAAAATACTGTCCTAGTCCATCATTAATTAAATTTTTTTTAAAATGAGGTTGTCCCAAAGGAAAGCAGATCCCCCCATCCTGCTAACTCAAGCCCTCCACCACCACCACCCTCTCAACCCCCCCACTCTCCATAATAGCCCCCTAAGTAGCCACCTTGGACAGCGACTGGCACAACCCTTCCAGTTATTACCTTGGTCAGCTGCCATCTGAAAGGCAGGGAGAAATTGTGTACCTACTGCTTAATCAGCTATTTTGTAAAATATTTGTAAGTTCACTTACAGTATAACAGGTACAGTATATGCACGTTTGCATTTATGTTACATCACAAAGAAGAGTTCAGTACTATTTTTAAAGAAGTTGGCAGTTCCTACCAAACATGTCTCTACAGTACTAATGCAGGGTCTTGAAATACCTGCCATTTTTTTGGGTGGTTGCTTAAATTGTCCTTAAAGGATAATCACTTTATTCTGCAAACATGTGTCTTGTGTAGAACATGTGGACTGGATTTGCAAAAAAATTGCAGCACAATTTTGCTGCTGTTGTGCTACTTGCACCATGAGCCTTACAACACATACTGTAAATCTTGGTTTAGCTTTTATGTTCCGAGTGCTACAGGTTGTGCATCAAAAATAATGCAGTCATCAAGAAACATTTTTTTTTGTCATAAAGTAAACTAAAGCTCTGTCCACACTGCGAATAAAAACTTGGTAACAGGTTTTAACTATTACCACTCTTACTATTTTATCATGTCCATACCTAGTCAGAACTGTGTTTTAGCATGGCTAGCATCCATTCACTTTCTCTATAAGGAAAGCGTGTTAAAACATACAACTTGGAATGGCTGATCAGTGTATTGTGGGTTTCAAGAAGAACAACAGTGGGAAACACGGATCGTACACCCGTACACACAGTTAATGTAAAATATTTTTCTCTTAAAACATTTTCAAAACTGTGCTTTAACCCTGATTGTATCAGGGTTTAAACACAGTTTTGAAATATGGTTCAGTATCGTTACTAGTGTGGACACAAACCGTGTTTCCCGATTTTAAAACATTACAGGTCGTCTGTAACATTTTAAAATCTCCAGTGTGGACGGAGCCAAAATGTCACAAATGTTTCAAAATATTTGAAAATCCATTTCCAGTGATGCAGCTGTGGCGCAGAAAACTGCTGCAAGTACTGTGTCCAAAGCTTTGAGAATACAAGCCTCTGTCTCCAGTGCTGATTCCCAATCTGTTATTGTTCCAACTTTGCTGACTTTGTAATGGATTCGGTGGGTGTTTCTGATTTGCACACTGGTGACAGAGTCATTTTGGAGCTACATGATGTAGCTTGGTACCAGGTCAATATTTCGAGGTAAAAAATTGTATGTGAAAAACCAGCATGGTCAAAATAGCTAAAAGCAAAATAGCTACAGGGACAGAATAGCGAAGGTAAGTTACCACTATCCCTGCAACTATGTTGCTTTTAGGGAAAGAGGTGAAAGCCTCTGGTTGGCGGTGTGCTGCCGAGCAACTGCCACGGCTCAGAGGCTAGAGCCACAGGCAGGGAGGTCAGTGAAGTGTCAGTGTTCTGGGATTCGATTCTCTATCCCGAGACATATGATTTTATTCTCTTGTGTCCCTTTCCTCTCCTCAAGAATCCACTCCCTTCAAGGTTTCTCCCAGTCCCTGAGTTTTATCCCCCCCCCCAGAGTTAGTTATTTTAATGGGGGGGGGGCGGTGTCTACATCCCCCCCTATAATGAGGGTTGCATGGGGCAGAGCTCTCCACAGATATAAAATGTTGTCTTATTTGTTGTGGTTTCAAAGGTGACACTATGTTTGTAGTGATCGATGTTTTGCTTAGCGCTACCTTTGATTGTGGCATTTTGGTTATGTGGTTTTCAACTGCATTGTGAAAATCAGCAACATGATGATCCCATGACATGTAGGTTGTGTCTTTGTAAAGCTCTTAGATTAATTTATTTAGATAGCCCTTGTTGACCAGAAATAGATGGCTAGACAAAACTGCTCTTTCTAAGTCCCATCTGGGAGAGGAGGAACAGAAACAGAATAAGTCAGCAGAAGAATGCAATGCCATCTATCGAATCTACTCATTGTGGGTGTGCTTGTCCTTTATAAATTAACATTTCCCCCCAAAGCTGCCCCACATTGTCATCCCCTTGTATCTGCAACCTCCTCTTGAAGCTCTCCATGGATTTTGCATTTAACACTTCCTCTGGCAGCTTGTTCCTTCCCTCCACTGCACTCTCCATGAAGTAATACTTCCTGGTGTCCCTCCTAAACTTACACCCTGCCAGCTTACTACAGCTTCCCTGAATGCATGTTATCTCACTAGGATTGAAAACTGACTGTGGTCTACCTTTTTGCTACCCTTCGTGTGTCTGAAAGTTTTTAATCATATCGCCTCTCACCCTCCTGGTCACAAGTGAGTACATGTTTGACTTTCCAGCCATTGCTCGCATGTGTGCCTTTTCTGGCACTGTATCACTGTCATGGCCTCCTTTGGAAAGCCTATAATCTATTTATGTCCTTCCTCAGAAGGGGATTCCAAAACTGGACACAATATTCCAGGTGTGAGCATAACGGGACCTATACATGGGTATGAGTTTGCTGCATCTGTTAATGATACCCCTGCTTATATATCTCGGCATTTTGTTTCCTTTCCCCACTGCTTAACTGCACTGTGTCACTGGCCCTAGAGAGCTCATGATTGCTATCCCTCAAGTTCATCTCCTACTGTAACGCTGTGATGGTAACCACTCCCCCTGTTGGTACTCAGCCCTGTAATTCTTTCTCTCAGCTTGCATAACTGCACTTCTTCACACTGAAGGCCAGCTACCAGATTCCAGACCACCTCTCCAGCTTTTCCAGGTCCTTCCCTTTCTTACTAGCCTGCTAACCACCTTATGCTTGTCAAGAAAGTTGGCCTTGCCCTCTTCTCTGCTACTCCCGTTAAAGTTCCTGAAGAATGATCTCTTCAGTCTCACTGAAGACTTAACCTTCTCAGAGAATCAGGGTCTTCAATGTATTTCTCTTGCCCACCTATCTCAGCCATGATCTGGTGATGTCCTAAAGGCTGTCCTTTATTATGCCCCACTTTTGTTCCACCTTTTTCACCCCTCCTAGTTGATGCAGGTGTGCCTGGATTTTTGTTTCCTCATAACATTGAAGTCTGACCTATGGAAGTCTATCACCCAGGTTTTTATACTCTGGTGCTAATTCCTAAGCTAAAGCCTGAGTTACAATATAAGGTGAATACTTCTACTCATAGGTTCAGCAATGCTAATGTCCCTGATATAATCAGTTTGACACCACTAGGCTAGGATAGCCCATCCCCTAGTTGATTTCCTGACCTCCTGCACCACAAAGCCATAATGGAATGCCTACATGATAAATTAGCTTCTTCCACTGCTGGCTAGTGACACTCCAGTCTATGTCTGGCAGACTGAACCTCCATGACTACCATTTTGCCCTGCTTGATATCTCCCATGAGGTCTTTATCCAGTTTTTTACTTTGATCCAGTGGTCTAAGGACCACCTCTTGTGTCACATTCTTGCCTGCTTCAGAATCATCTAGAACCCATAGTGTTCCGGTTCCAATGCTCCCTTCCTTTTCCCTCCTGGCTCTGATGCCCCCTGTCATATAGCACAACACACTCCTTTCTTCTTACTCTGTCTCTTCTGTAGATGGAGTAACCTGTGATGTTCAAGTCCCACTCATGGTATGGGGCTGTCTAAGTCTTTGTAACCACCACAATGTCCAACTGGCTGTCTGCCACAAGGGCTTACAAGTCCCCCTTTTGTTTTTGTTTTCCTAGACACCTGGCATCAATGTATATTCCAGGATTCCTACTATCTCTTTGACCCCCATTGACTCCCTGGACTTTTGGATCCCGCCTTGCTGTGTTCCATTTCTGGCACCCATCACCTTTTCCTCCTTGTGTGCTTTTCCAGTCTTCTCCCTATGGAGCCCCTACCCCCTTCCATATTACCCCTCACCTTTTTTGTTTTACTTTTCCTACACTGCTTTCTGCTTTTGCCAACTGCAATCCCTCCCATCTCACCCTTATGTCAGCTTCCTGGGAGGCCTGTTGGCCCCCTCCTTCAGAAGACTTTGCTCTGATGCTTTTTTGAAACCCCCACACTAGTTTTAATTTAGGTTTATGTACTCAGCTAGTATCATCTCCCGGGTCCTTGTTCCTGCACCACAGAGGTGCAGGCAATCCACAGAGTATAGGGCCTTGTTCCTCCATATTCTTCCCAAGTAACCAATGTAGCCATATCCCTGCTTCCTGCACCACCCCTTGAACCATATGTTGAAGTCTTTAATATTGTGCTTCCATGCCTGACTGGCTTTTGGAACTGGTAGCATTTCCAAGAAGGATAGTGTTGGACATTCCCTGATTTTCTTCCCCACCAATCTAAACCTCACCTATACCACCTTGGCCATACCCTGTTCCAGATCATTTGTAGCCAGATAAATCAGGACACATAACTTCCTTCTCCCGTCACCTGCCAGGAATTGGAGCCTGGGTATAATTCTCTCCCCATCATAACTTGCAGGCAAACATGTTCCTTCTCTGTGGCTCTCTTCTCTTTACTGAACTTCTTGTTCCCTGGGTAATGAAGTCTCTAATTACCCTGACTCTCCTGATCCCCTTAACCACCAGCCTTCTGTTCTGTTTCCTGTTGCATTCCCTCCCTCCCTGCCTCACTTTTCTTGTTGATTTACCAACTTATTCATACCCCACTGATATTATCCCAGTATGCTGTAGGTCCCCTTCAATCCTGTCACAGCAACTCTTTCTCTCTCTCTCTCTCTCTCTCTCTCCCTCTGTCCCTCTCTTGGTGCTCGGGTCCTCTTTTCTGTCCCCTCCTCCATTGGTCCATTTTGAATGTTTCTGCCTGCACCTTTGCTCATGTCTGCAGTGATCCCTCTATCCCTGTATGACATTTCCTGCCACTTGCACCCGCTGTTCTTACACCCTGGTCTGTCTGATTTCCCATCCCTCCAGAATTTTGTTGACAAGAATAGCAGCAGCCATTAGGAACCATTTAAATTAGAGGAGAAGGGGGCCCAGGTAAATGAGAGTAAAGTAAAAAATGGGATGAAGTGAGTGGACATGAGAGCAATGAGATCAAAAAGGGAAAACAAATCAAAATACAGATCCATACTTTTAGATGTATGCTGCTTAAATATGACAAGAAAAACAGAGTTGAAATACATCATCCATAGAGAAATAATAGATGCAGTTGGAGTTACTGAAACCTGGTGGGACGAGGGAAGTAAATAGAATAACAAAATAAGAGGTTATAACATATTTTATAGGGACAGAGAAAACCAAAAAAGGAAATGGGGTAACTTTATATATAAAAAAATGATAGAGGGCTACAAACTATTCAATATCACACAAAATAGTTCAGAAGGGGAAGATATATGCATACAAACTATAACTGGAAGGCGTAAAAAGTTATTGATTAGAGCCTGCTCTGGACCACCAAAGTGTGCATCGCAAACAAACAAAATGTTGCTTGAGGTAACAGAATAAGCATCAGAAACAGGAGATAATATTTTAAGGGGGATCTTGGCTTACTGGGTATAGACTGGAGCAAAAGCAACTCATCAAATAGTATTGAAAACAAATGTATTAAAAAGACAGAAAAATCTGGGCTCACTATGCCACACCACAAATGGTTACCACACTTCACTTCAAAGTGCATAAATTGGTTATTTTTGCTCGGGCATAACATAGGATGATACAGTCAGCAACAAACAGAATATAGCCAAAGTTGTGCATGTAAGTGCTTTCCCAAGGCATGCTAGGTACACTCTGATTACTTGCTGATATAATGCAAACCATCAGTTAAATTAATGACAACTGTGGTCTATCAATATTTAAAGTGACATCATACATTTGTGCAAAAACTCATATTCAAATTAGCCATCTATACAATACTTATTCTACATTATACAAACAGACACTAACACACAGAACACACAGACACTTAAAATCATTTAAAGTTGAATAAACATATGATCTAGTGCAATTTAAATATTTTAAGGTTGATATGCTTGCTAATTTTATCTTGAATTCATTTCTAATAAATAACACATGCCATACGTTTTTTTTATAATATACAGGAGATATATAAAGTCCATGTTTGTGAAAACTGCAGATTCTATCCAATGCTGTGGATGTCTGCAGGGATGCCTATAGGGAAATTCACTTCTATAGCAATATCACAAATTGTAGTGAGAAAGAAATAATGTGACCTACTGGGAATTGAACACAGACCTCTGGAATACCATCCCAGTGCTCTAACCACTGAGCAACAGGCTCACATGGTTGAACCTAAGATTCCCAACCATATTTCCTTTCTCTATGAACCTCAGATCCAACCATGTAAGCCTGTAGCTCAGTGGTTAGAGCACCTGGACGGTATTCTGGGGGCCTGGGTCCAATTCTTAGTCGGTCATATTATTTCCTTTGCACTACAATTTGTGATTTAAATTGTTTAGCAGTGGCTAATACTGAACCAAAAACATCTAATTGTCTTCTTTATAGGGGATACATCATCCTGTTTTATGCCTAAGCAAAAAGAAACTATTTATGCTCTTTGAAGTGTGCTAATCCTTTGTGGTGTGGCGTAGCGAGCTCAGACAGTTCTGGCTTTTTGATATTCTGTTCTCTGGAGCCTGACTATTCCCAAAGTTACTTGTTTTTGCTGTGTTAATATTTTAACTGACGTGAACTCAGGATCTTCCACATTAGGATATATCTGTTTTTTAATACTCTCTTCTGAACTGGTGGGTGCAGGCAGCAGCAACAAATGTGAAAATACATAAGTTAATTACTTGTTTTATCAGGAAAGGTATAGCAACCCCATACTGCATGACATACGTTTGAGCAATAAACATAGAAAGAACACAGAATTTAGAAATTGCCACTAATATTAGAGATGCTTTTGCTAACTTTGAAAGAGTACCCAAACTTCCAGCTTTTGGAATATACAGTCAACAATGTATTTATTGTTTTATTTATTTTTTTCAATTTAGTCTTTTTGTGCCCATAATCCACTTTTTACCAGGCCATCTGCCCAGTCACAGACCCCTTTGCTGTGGCATCTCCACATGAGCTACACTCCCAGGACACCCTGGATTGCCCCCCAGGGCAGAGACATGACACCCGGTCTCCAAAGGTGCCACGAACAATGGAATAGGGCTGGAGTTGGCCTGGGGAGCCTATGTGTGGCTGAGGGATGGACATCATCTAGACAGTGGAGACAGGCTGTTTTTTCCCCCTGTAGGGGGTGGGAATGTGCAATGATGTCTGCATCCATCCCACCCCCTTGAACCTTGCTGGTGCCACTAGCTGTGGGACTCCTGGTCTCCACCAGGGGTCCCCCAAGTTCTGGAGACATCCCGCACCCTCACCCCCAGAGAAGGAGAGCAGTCATGGGATGCGTAATCCTTCTCCTACCAGCCGGACCTCTGACGACCTGAGTCTGTTTCTGAACCCAGGTCGCTGGCACTGCAAGTGGAAATCCAACCGCTGTACCGGTGGGCTGGTTGACAGTCAACAATTTATAAGTAAATGGGAAACAGTGGCTTTAGAAATTTCAGCAGTGTTTATATGACTATTTTTTGAAAATGCGGTATGTGATGAACAAGAAATTAAACAGAAGATAATTAAAAGGAAAGTACAACAATTCTCTTCCTCGGCAGAATACCTGATCTTCCGTGCACATTTAAAAAAATGCTATAGCTAATTACAGTGACAAGGTAGCTGCTAAAAAAAAGTGTAATCCTGAGAGGGACAGAATAGACTTCAAAGACAGAAATGTTTTGGACTGGAATAAAAGTAAAACATACCCTAAAACAATCCTTAAAAAAGCTGCACATGCACTTTGATACTACAAGTGATTTTGAAACTGATACATGGTCAGCTAACTCAAGGGCCACTACTTCTGCTAACTCATCTTTTTTTAGAAGAATGTCAAACCCAACCAAGATGGTAATAGAGCAGATTCTACAAATACAGACAACATAGAAGGAGTCTGAGGTTAATCAGATTCAATCAAGACCAAAATGGACAAGACGAGGAGGGAAGACGTACAGGAAATGAAAGGAGAAATTATGGATACAGTGTGATCCAGTTACAATGCACACAGATACAGCAGACATCCACTTTTAGTGGAGAAGTCAGATTTGCCAAAAGCCAAATGATATACCGGTAATGTTAAAACATCTGGTAAGAGGAGTTAGGGAACCCGTGTATAGTGGACAAGCTCTCACCTCATTTTTCTCAATTCATACTGTCAGTGCATCTCTCACCTCGTTAGTTTCCTGTCAACATTCTGCCTGTGATTCTGAGGTGGAAGAACAGAGTTTGCTGAAAGAGTGGAGTGAAAGCTCCTAGCTTTACCTTAAAGGTACAGTATATTAATACTTACTGTATTTATACTCCTCTTCCTTTTGAAAATAGCAGGGTAAGTGGGGAGAAAAGATCTGTAAGCAGTGGTTGGGGCACTTTGAAACTTGGAAGGCAGTGACAGGGTTACCTTGAAACTTGAGTTTTAAATTGTAACAGGTGGTGTGGGGGGAAACTAGGTCAAGAACTTAGTCTTGGGGTGAGTAGATTCAAGAAGCCCTCTGAATCAAGTGTTTAATTTGGGAGTAGAGCTGAGACAGACTTAATGCCTTCTAACTAAAGGAAGATTTAAAAGGTCAAGTTTATTGGGGTTCTGAAGTGGAAGACCAGAGTTTGCTGAAAGAGTGGAGTAAAAACACTTAGCTTTACCTTAAAGGTATATTAATATTTATTTAAAGAACCACAAAACCACACTTACCCCCATAATGCAAAGCGTCATGGGATGTATAGGCAAATCACCATGACATTTTTGGCTGGTTCAGCTTTAAGCAGGAATGGATGGTGCCGAAGGGCCTTTCACAAAATCTGTAAAAGGTGCAAACAGAAAACACAGACATGTTTCGTCGTACCCAGGACTCATTAGTGTGCCTCATCTGTGTGACACCCCAGGGGAAATGAACCAGCCCCTAAGTTGGTCTTATGAGTTTGGGTCATGGTGAGCCCCCCAAAAAAATAAAAAAGCTAAAAGACAAAAAAATCTCAGTGCAAAAGCACTGAGGCAAGGTAACCCCAAAGGGTACTGCTCATAAAATAAAACCAGGGTCAAGTTAGTTGGGGTCCTGAAGTGGAAATCAAAGTTTGTTGCAAGAGTGGAGTGAAAGCACATATCTTTACCTGAAAGGTATATTAATATTTATACTGCTCTTCCTTTTGAAAGTAGCAGGATAAGTGGGGAGAAAAGATCTGTAAGCAGTGGTTGGGGCACTTTGAGACTTGTTAGTCAGTGACTGGGTTACATTGAAACTTGAGTTTAAAATTGTAACAGGTGGTGTTGTGGAAGCTACATCAGGAACTTAATCTTGGTGTAAGTAAATTCAGGAAGCCCTCTGAATCAGGTGTTTAATTGGGTAGTGGAGCTGAGAGAAGCTTAGTGCCTTCTAAAAATTAATTACTACAGGGTGTTTAGCTAGCAGCAGTAAGGGATGTAACAAAGACACACACACACACACACACACACCACACACACATACACATGATACTTCCCTTCCTCACAACCCTCCACCAACCTCCTACCAGGGGTTAGCTCCATTTTTATAGGCTCTAGGGGGCGATTGACAGCAGTTAGAAACTTTCTGTGGAGGCAGGATGGGAGGGTTCACCGAAACACAAAGAAACAGGCAAAAAGGCAACTAATCAAGTGTGTTTCTCTACTGAGGGAAAGTTGAGAAGGGATGAGAGAAACAGGAAGAGAGAGAGAGAGAGAGAGAGAGAGAGAGTGAGTGAGAAGAGAGAGAGAGAGAGAGAGAGACAGAGATTGAGAGAATAGAAAAATGCCCTAAAGCATGAAGAACACTTATAGACATGATGGGAGTGGTGCAGTGCAAAGGCTATTGGGTGGCAATTTTAAGGGTGATTTTCTGGAGGCTGCTGTGCTGTCCCATCTGCAGGCACCTCTCTGGGCTAAGGGTGGAAGTTGCTTGTCTCCAGGATGAGTTGTCCAGAATTCAGGGGATCTCTTCCCCTGCCCAGGGACCACCAAGTCTGCCCCAACTTCCTCAGCAGTTGCCAGAAGAGGAGTGGCTGGATGATGGTGGGCTTAAGAAAGGTGAGGTTGGTGGGGAAGAGATACATCCCTCCTATGTTTCCACTCCATTACTCCAGTGCTGCTCTGGCAGGGCAGAACTGTTCCACCGAAGCACCTACAGTGGTAACCATGGAGGATGTGGAGTCCTCCACAGCAGAGACCCCTGGGAAAAGGCAGAGGACCCTGGAGGAGGAGAAAGCAACTCTTGGTGGGGGATCCTATCATTAGAAGGGTAGAATTGAGGCCAGGAGGAGAGGGAGTGAGGGAGGTCAAGTGCCTACCCTGTGTCATGACTTGGCAGGATGAACACCACATCCTAAGGATCACTGGGGCAGCAGGAGGGGAGGGTGAGCTAGATATTATTGTCCACCTCAAGATGAATGACCTGGAAAGTGGTGAGGCTTGAATAGTGCAGCAGTAGTTTAGGGGATTGGGGAGGGGTCTTAGACAGGTGGTGCACTCTGTAACCTTTTAAGAGGTGTTACCCATAGAGAACAAGGGAGAGAACAGGGTACACCACATCAAGAGATTCAACACATGGCTGAAGGAATGGTGTGGAGCAGAGGGATTTGGCCTCATTGGGGACTGGGATTCCACCTGGAGAGATGCAGGCCTGTAAAGGGGCAGTGGCCTGGATCTATCCAGAGGGATAACCAGGATCCTCAGTGATAGTTCAAATGTTTCATCAGCAGGCATTTAAACTAGCCAAATGGGGTGGCAGTAATAAGCTGGGTGAAGCAAAAAAGCACCCCCCCAAAAAAAATGATACAGAAAGCAGAGAGGATCCTAAAGTTGAGAAATTTCCAAAGATTACTAAAACCAAAATAGGTAAAAATACAGAGAAAAAGCAGAATGGGAGTGGTTCTCTACATCAGGGAAGGAATTAAGGTAACTGAGGTACAGGGAATGCAGGGAGAGGTGGAGGCACTGTGGATCACCCTGGAGATGGGAAATGGTAGTGCCATTCACACTGGTGTGATCTCCAGACCTCTCACACAAGGGAAAGAGCTGGACAGTATACTTGTAGAAGCCATCCACAAAAATATCAGCTAAAGGGAAAGTGCTGCTGGTAGGAGACTTGAATCTGCAGAATATGGATTGGAGTGACCAGGCTGCAGCCTCAGCCAGGAACAGAGACATCCTGGAAGCCCTGCATGGTATGTGCAGGTGTGCCTAAGACAACTAGTGATGGAGCCCTCCCAAGAGTGAAGGACTTTGGACCTGGTACTCACCAATGGGGACAGAATTACAGACATAAAAGTGGGGAACCATCTAGGGTCAAATGATTACAGTACAGTGTGGTTCAATGTGAGAACAGCAGAACAGTCAAACCACATGAAAGCAAGGGTCCTGGATTTCAAGCATGCTGACTTTGTAAACATGGGGGAATGTTTTAGGAAATCACTGGCAGGGAAGAAGAAAAGAAGAGGGTGGAGAAATACTGGGAGAATCTTAAGGGAGCCATAGTGGAGACAACAAGCCTTTGCATTAGGCAAGTAAACAAAACAAAGAGAAAGAGACAAATACTATGGTCCTCAAAGGAAGTGACCAAGAAGGTAAAGGCAAAAAGGGTGGTATTCAGGAGGTACAAGGAAACACAGAAGGAAGAAGACAGGAAACTGTAACTGGAAAGCAGAGGGAGGTGGGGAAAGCCATCACAAGTGTAAAGGTGCCCTGCAAACAGAAGAAAACATAGCCTAGGCAATAACAAAAAAGGGACAAGAACTTTTTCAGGTACATTAATAAAAGAAAAAAGGCTAAGAATGGGATTGTGAGACTAACAAGGGAAGGAGGGAAGTGTGTAGAGAGGGACAAGAAATTGCAGAAATCCTGAACAAGTATTTTTGTTCAGTATTCACAGAAGAAGGGGAAGGGGAGAGACCAAAGTTAGGCCATGGAAGCACCACTTGGAGGGAGGTAGACACCAGTCCATTTAAGGAGAGAGCCTTCAAGGAACTCTGTATTCTGAAGGTGGACAAGGCAATGTGGCAGGATGGGTTACATCCCAGAGTATTAAGAGAACTCAGGGAGGTGCTGGCAGTACCACTGACAGCTCTGTTTAACAGTTCACTGGAAACAGGTGTGGCATCAAAGGACTGGAGGAAGGTGAATGTAGTCCCTTTCCACAAAAGTAGGAGTAGAGAGGCGGCTGACTATAACAGGCCAGTTAGCCTGAACTCGGTGGTGGGGAAACTAATGGAATCACAACTAAAAGAAAGGTGTGTGGTATATCTCAAATCCAGTAGAGCACATGATTTGAGGCAGCATGCATTCACAGTGGGAAGATCTTGTCAAACAAATCTAATAGATAAGGGTGTGACAGCTATGATTAAATGCAAAGAAGTGCAAGATCATGCACTTGGGGCACAGAAATGCAGGGGAGGAGTACATGATGGGGGAGAGGTACTGACAGCCATTAAACAGGAAAGGGACCTGGGAGTAATTATTTCTGATAATCTAAAGGTTACCAAACAATGTGAGAAGGTTGTGAGGAGAGTCAGTGGAATGCTGGGGTGCACAGGGAGAGACATCTCCAGCAGAAGAAAGGAGGTGGTGATGCCACTGTATAGAACATTGGTGAGACCTCATCTAGAATACTGTGTCCAGTTTTGGAGGCCACATCTCTGGAAGGACATAGGCAGAGTACAAGCAGTTAAGAGAAGGGTGAAAAAATGGTGCAGGGGCTGTACCAAAAGTCACATGAGCGGAGACTGGAGGATCTCAATATATATTCCCTGGAGGAGAGGAGAGAGAGAGGGGGAATATTATAGAGCCTTTAAATACTTCAAGGGTGTGAATAAGGTGTTAGAAGTGGGAGAAAGTAGGGGTAAGGGAGGGGTGTAGAGGGAGTTGGGAGAGGAGGATAGGGGGAGTTAGATAGGAAAGGATGAAGGGGGAACAGGTTAATCATGTTTCTTACCATGGGGTTCCTGACTGGGGCACAAACAAACAGAAGCATTGAGGAGGTGGATCTTGAGGAGGTGGTACAAGGTGCCATGATATGAAAATAGAGGGGGTAGACTTTGGGGTAATGTGAGAAAGTATTTTTTTATAGAACGGGTGGTGGATCCATGGAACAGCCTCCTGGCAGAGGTTGTTGGGGAAAAATGGTAGGGGAATTCAAAAATGCATAGGACAGGTATAAAGAAACTCTAGCAATAGGAAAGAGAGGGTAAGCGGCAGATCATTTAGGATCTGCAGTATATGAAACAGGTAGGGAAAATGGACAGACTAAGTGGGACAAGAGGTCCATATCTGCCATCAAATTCTATGTTTCTATGTAACCTGGAACAGTGTGTGTGTGTGTGTGATGAGACAAGTCTTTCTGACAGCTTAGCTGCTCTCAGCTCATTATTCTCCTGTCAATAAATAGACTTATACTACCACCTCCCCAGCTGTATTATTCTACCACCTCCCCCAGCTGTAATCTGAGCCTGCAGCTATACAAACAGAATGTCAGCTTCACCTACAACTTATGATTCAGCAAGCAAGCAGTCAGCTTTTATGCTGGCATGCAACTGGGTAGGGGTCTTAGGCAAATGGTACAATCTGTTATTTTCTCAGAGGTGCTACCTGTCCATGAAAAGGGGTACGATAGGAGGCTTCACACCAGGGACTTCAACACATGGTTGTGGAAATGGTGAATAGAAGAGGGATTTGGATTCACTGGGGACTGGGACTCTACTTGGAGGGATAGAGACTTGTACATGGGTGATGGCCTGCATCCCTCCAGGAGGGGAACTGAGATTCTTAGCAAACAGTTTAAATGCTACATTAGTAAGCATTTAAACTAGCCAAGGTGGGTTGTGGAATAAAGCAGAAAGACATAGCCTGTTCCCCAACATGCTTACAGGCTCAGCAGTGGGAATACCAAAGGTGAGGAGTCCTAAAAAGAACAAACAGAAATAGGTAACCAAGAGGAAGAAGGAGGGAGCATGAGGAAAGATAATAGTGTAGGAGACAGGAGAGCGCAAAAGAGTAAGATAAGGGAAGGAGGCTATACAAAATGGAGAACCTTGTGTGAACATGTTTGAAATCAGAGGAACAAGATGGCACATTTAGAGGCCACCATTGCAGCAGGAGACCTGGACATAGTATCAATTACAGAGGCCTAATGCAATAAAAAACAGGACTGGGATGTAGCCATACCAGGGTACAATCTATTCAGGAGGGACAGGGTAGGAAAAAAGGAGGAGGGGTGGCTCTTTATGTGAGGGAGGACATAAAGGCCAGAGAAATACAGGGGAAGGGGAGGGCCAGGAAAAGTGGAGGTACTGTGGGTCACTCCGAAGACAGGGACAGGGGACGCTATTCAAACAGGGGTGATCTACAGATCTCCAGCACAGGGGGAGGAGGGAGATAAGTGTAACCACCCAGTCCTCTAGGGTTACTAGAATCACATTAGTACTAGTATTAGGCAGGTAGGAAAAGGCAGCTGTTCGGGAGCCCATTAAGGGCTTCCTACATAATGACATCATTGTTTACTCAGTGGGCCTGAGAGAGGGATGATTATGTAATTTAGAACTCTCATAGCACCATAACCATTTTTGAGTCAGCTGCTCAGGGTAAGCTTAGAATCTTCAGCAGTTAATCTATGTTGGAGTGTCAAAGTGGCAGGAGATCTGCCAGTGGGGCTCTGAAAAGGGAGCCCCATTTATTTCTCACCCTAGTTTGATAAAATCCTCGGTTTGCCTTTGAAGTGGTGGAGACCGTTTGCATCAGGACTCTAAGTTTCACTCCAACAGGAGCAAGAGGGACTGAAATGTCTTGTGGATCCAAGGGATAACCCCCTGAAGGTTCTGAAATTTACAGCTGCCTTAAAGAAGGACAGTGAGTAGATTCTGACAAGCTACTAGAGAGGAGAAGGAACCCTTCTTTTGTTATTTCCATGACTGGGAGAAAGGAGCAACTAATCTGTGAGTACAGACTTTGTGACTGTTCTCCTAGGGAGTTGTCGGAGGTATGTGTGCACTTGATAAGGCTAGATCACACTGGTCAGGGCTCCTTTCACCACAAATATGCTGAATTTAAAGTTGAAGTTGGGAGTCTTTAGCAATTCAGTGGAGATTGAAGACTTTTTTGGTGTAACACTGAAGGAATGTCAGAGACTGTCTTGGGGCAAAGGGTGGGAGGAACACCATCTGGAGTTTCAAGCAGGGCTAACTGGTTTGTGGATGGGCACTAGGTTTCCCTGGGCAAAGATTAGCACCAGGGGGATTTTTAAGTGTGTGGAACATCCCACAGGTATACATTTTAGAAATGGAAATGTATTTTGGAAATGGTTAAAGTGTGTGGCACATCCCAAAAGAATACACTTAGAGGGAAAGGAGATGTTTCTTTGGAAAACAATACTGCCTAAAAAAGTGTTTCTCTAAAAGAGAGTGTACCTGTGTTGCAATTACAAACCATTAGGGGACCACCCTTGCTTTTAAGTAACATCTGTGAATAAAGCCATACTGCACAATCCAAGTTACTACTTTGGACATTCAGCGTATTTATTTTGTGTGAACGTTATTGGAGCCCCTCAGCAGTTAGATCTAGCAAAAGCCTATATTCCTGTACCCTGAAACTGGTGATAAATACAAAGGTTCATTTTTATTGTATACCCCCACCACCTGTCCTCTAGATAAAGTGCTTGGCATACACACCAAAGATAGAGGTGGTACCATTTGAGTAGTTTTGCCAAAAGTAAATGGTATGCCATATGTGAGGCACTAGTTCTAATGATGGGGGTGCCAGTTAGCCAAAGGTGGCATAGGGGTTACAACAATGTGGGGGCTCATCCAAGGGATATGTTTTGGGTGAGAGGAAAAATGCTGAGGGTATGTCTAGGATCTATCTGTCTGGTGGCAGTGCACCACAACAGAAGATCATTGCCAAGAAAAGCAAAGTCTATGCCAAGGAAAATGCCATTACAATGTTTTTGATGCTTGTGGTCCTGTGACAGAAAGTGGAAAATGTGCTGCTTGTGTGTTTCAACTGTGCTTCAAAAGAACTGTTGAGCTGAGCAATGTATGCCCTTACTGTGCCAATTAAAGCGCTTTAAGAACTGATTAAAAGTTACACATTTCAAGCTAAAAGTATTTGTGGACTTCAGAAACAGCAATGTCTAAGTGCCCAGAAAGTCTCAAGTATTTGCAGTGAAAATTGGGGAAGTCGCTAACAAAAATGTGCTGAAAACTGTACTGAAATGCCTCAAAGCGCTTTGCCCCACTGAAATTGCCAGCCTAGAAAAAGTGACAGTTTGCATTTTAAATTTGTCTTGCTCAATGTTCGTCATGAAGGAATGAATTTGAGAGTGAGAGAGAGAGACGGCGAGAGAGAGAGAGCTCATTTGCATGGCATCATGTGATTGATCCAGCAAAGCCAAGCCAAGCCCCTCCCTTTGCCTGAGGCTCTGTCTATGGAGTGTTTTCGAGGAGGACGGCAAGCAGTGTGCAAGCAGTGCAGCAGCTGGATAAATCATTGAGAGGGAAGAACTGTTCAAAAAACATCACTTTCTGGACTTTACAGTTTCAAACCGGGCTCAACCAGTTTTCCGACTGCCAGAGTAGCGATCACAGTGACTTTGCAACTGATCCAAGGGTCTGCCAGCCCAATCCATCACAAAGCCAATCCAAACCAACACCAGACTGCATACCATCCAAGGAGGGATACAGCTACTGCCTGAGTGAGTACAGTAAGCAAAGTAAAATGAACTGTGAGCAAATCAGAGAAATGTAAAGCAAATGCAGCAAAGTTTAAGCAGAGAGAAGCTGTGAGATTTAACAAATGGACTCTGTGCAGTGACTGTGTTCGATAGCAAAACCCAGGGTAGTACTGATCAACAAGTCCAAACAAGTGCAGCAAATGTATGAATGTGCTGAATTTGAACAAAATGTGAGACTGATATTATGCACAGTATAAAGAGTAAAATGCAAGATCAGAAAGCATTCCCAGCAAGTAAACTGTGTGTGTGAGATAAGTTGCAGCAGCCATTATGGGCATAGTCAGCAATGTAAACAAAGCAACAAGTGCCATGTTAGGCCAGTGTCTCAGAAGCAACAATGCTTCAAATAGTTGTGCAAAGGTTGAGAAACAGTGTGCAAGTCAGGCAGCCTGTTCAGCAACATAGCAAAAATAAACAAAATTGGAGCAGTGTCTTTTAAAGCCAAGTCAGCTCTAAGTGCAAAACAGTAATATGGGACTTGTGTGTTTGTCTGCAGAAAATGGAGTCTAATGCATCCCATTACCCGCTCCATGCCAGAGTGTGGATTTCACAGCAAGAGAAAGAACTAGCTCATTTTGAAAAACTCTATAACTATGAAGCAGCACCCACTGATGTGGCCCTGCCAAACTTCCCAGTAAATGTGTGCATCATCTGTTTAAAGCCAGAAAGGGATGTTCTGTTAATCCCATGTTGTAAAGACTGTTGAAAACAATATGGGGTGTGTGAAGCAGGTGGTATAGTAACTGCAAAAGCCAAAACCATGTGCTACATAGACACTGCCAAGGGACCCTGTTAGTTCAGAATAACAACAGGCTGGGTGAAACCAGAAGGATTCCATTGAGTTTGTCAGAGAATTCTTTGAGAAAGTCTGTGAAAATACCTTGCGAGGGCAGGAAGGAATGGAGTTTTCCATGTCAGAGAAGGTGGAAGTGGACACGGCAGAAGCAGAATCTGTTGATCCATGGGTAGAAGGCCCAAGCCAAGCTCATGGGAGAGGATGAGTTAGATGAAGCTTTGTACTGGCAGGCAACTACCTCTGTGTGTAGTGAAGGATGGACAATTTTGGGAGCTGAAGCCAATGTCAGCTTCTGGGCAGAGCTTATGAAACAGGAGGAAATGGAGGAAGTTGAAGCAGCAATTGTGGGCCACCAAGAGTCACCACTAGCCTTCACTTCTGTGGAGCCTTCCAAGAGAGAGGAAGCCTCTAGCAACATGCAACCAAGTGCAGCGGTGGACTGCTTTTACTCTGCACTAAGTTTTCAAAGCTGGCTTATCAGGACTGGTCACTCCCAAGCTATGCCTCTGGCTTGAACCAAGTAAAAAGCAGTAAAGAAGAATGTGTGATTAGACGTAGGGCTGAGGCCGAATATGGACAGACATATCCATTTTTTCCTAGATGAATTTGGGAAGAGATTGAGAGAAACAGGTATGCCTGGTTGTGGGAGGAAGATTATGTCAACCTTCATCCAAAAGTAAACAAGTTTGTGCGAAATAAAATATGTCATGAAAGATTACAGTTCTGGAAGCTTGGCAGGACTCTGCTGATAGACTCTGTACAAGTAGTGGACAAGGCTGGCCAAGAGGCAATTTACCATGTCAGAATGGTTCATATGGACAGAATAACAGTTCTTGCTCCACATTCTGAGCGGTACTATCCATAAAAGTGCCACTCACCAGTAACCAAGCCAGCATACCAGGTGAATACAGCAATGCCAGAACAGCAATCTGCCACCGAAGCAGCAGCAACCAAAAAGGAGGTGCATCTCTTCTAGTGATCTAGGTTAATCTCCAGCAGCCTCCAAGTTTATCTGCAGCAGCATCCAGGCTTGTCAGCACAGCAGAGGGAGAAGATTTCCCATCCTAGTCCAGCAGGAGGCATGGGAAAACCGAATCCAAAGATTTTGTCTATCCACCAGAACACTATCATCAGGCCGCATGTCCAGAGAGGTGATGCAGACATCCATCTTTTGCCCACAATGCAGTTTGGCATATTTTACTTCTTTACATTTTAACTTGACTGTTTTGTCTGCAAATGAGGATGTCCCAGGAACTTTGGTTCATTACTAGACACTCCTGAACTGGACTGCAGTGCTAGCAGGTCTCGTGCCTGTCCAAGAACTGTGTTTCAGCAGGTTTCGGCCTAGGATAGACTCTATGAATCATGCCGCAGGCACTGTGGACATCCTCTCTAGAACATAGAACTTTGTAGGGTTTCCTTCCCCCAAAATGTTTTTGCAAATGCTTTTATTTTTTTAATTTTTGTACTTTTATAAAAAAAAAAACTTTTGAAAAATAACTTTTGGGATTGTGTAGTATCTGCGGTGGGAGGTTTAGTCACTGTGCGGTTTACAGGTTGTGTTTTGTTTGCAGAATGTGTTTTGCAATGTTTTCTTTTGCACTTTTGCAGGTGTTACTGAAAGAAGAAAAGAAGACAAGAAGAGGATTCTTAGTGCTCCTTGGAGCTTTCCTTTTTCGGTGTAACTGTGTAGTACAATACTAACCATTTTTCTGCTTTGCAGGTGCAGAGTTTTGTAGTTATTAGATTCAGGAATGTAATGCCAAGTGCATGTTTCTAAAGTGGGCTGCATTTTTAAATGGTGTAAAATGTTTTTTAGGGATTGTGTCACCTGGTAGGTAGCATAGGCCAGATAACATTTCCCCAGGGGGTAGAGGGGTAGACAGGCTGGAGATCCTAACATGAGTACAGGCCTTCAGTTCTGATCTATTAGGACATGCTTCAGGCAAACTCTTGCAGCCACTGAAAACCCATGAATAGTCGTAGGGTAGGAGCTGAAGTTACTACAGCGGTCCTCTGTCATTTAGTGTTACCTGATTGTGCCTTGCACATGGTAGGGGAGGACCTAATCGAGCCTCTCCATAGGGAGCACAGAGGTAGGACAGCCTGGTACTGGACCTTACCCTGGCTGTGGACAGCCAGTGTGCCTGATTGTGGTGAATGTAACCACCCAGCCCCCTGAGGTTACTAGAATCCCATTAGTACTAGCATTAGGCCGGTAGGAAAAAGCAGCTGTTGAGGAGCTCATTAGGGGCTTCCTACATAATGACATCACTGTTTACTCAGCTAGCCTGAGAGAGGGATGGTTATATCATTTAGAACTCTTGCAGCAGCATAACCATTTTTGAGTCAGCTGCTCAGGGGAAGCTTAGAATGCTCAGCAGTTAGTCTAAGTTAGAGTGTCAGAGTAGCAGTAGGTCTGCCGGTGGGGCTCTGAAAAGGGAGCTCTGTTCATTTTTCACCCTAGTTTTGTAAAATCCTTGGTTTGTCTTTGAAGTGGTGGAAGCCAGTTACCGGCAGGACTCTTAGTTTCACTCCAGGGGGAATGAGAGGGACTGCAATGTCTTTGTAGCTCCAAGGGGTAACCCCCTGAAGGCTCTGAAGTTTACAGCTGCCTTAAAGAAGGAAAATGAGTAGAATCTGACAAGTTACCAGAAAGGAAAAGGTGCCTTTCTTTTGTTCTTTCTATGACTGGGAGGAAGGAGCAACTAATCTGCGAGTACAGACTTTGTGACTGTTCTCCTAGGTAGTTGTCTGAGGTGTGTGTGCCCTAGATAAGGCTAGATCACACTGGTCAGGACTCCTTTCACCACACATATGCTGAATTTAAAGTTGAAGTTGGGAGTCTTTAGCAATTCAGTGGAGATTGAAGACTTTTGTGGTGTATCACTGAGGGAATGTCAGAGACGGTCTTGGGGCAAAGGGGTGGGAGGAACACCATCTGGAGTTTCAAGCAGAGCTAACTGGTTTGTGGATGGCACCAGCTTTCCCTGGGCAAAGGATAGCACCAGGAGGATTTTTAAGTGTTTGGAATATCCCACAGGTATACACTTTGGAAACAGAAATGTGTTTTGGAAATGGCCAAAGTGTGTGGCACATCCCACAAGGATACACTTAGAGGGGAAGGAGATGTTTCTGTGAAAAATAATACTGCCTAGCACAGTGTTTCTGCAAAGGAGAGTGTACCTGTGTTGCAATGACAAACCGTTGGGGGGACCACCCTTGCTTTTAAGTAACATCTGTGAATAAAGCCATACTGCACAATCCCAGTTACTGCTTTGGACATTTAGCTTATTGCTTTTGTGTGAATATTACTGCGGCCCCTCAGCAGTTAGGTCTAGCATACACTTAGCATCCTCTCCCCTGGACCTGATGATAAATACAAATGTTCATTTGTAGTATGTACCCCCAACCCTCGTCTTCTAGATAATGACCCTGGTATACACTCCAAAGCTAGGGGTGGTACAATTTGAGTAGTTCTGCCAAATGTAAATGGTGTGCCATATATGGGGCACTAGTTCTTATGATGGGGAGGTGCTAGCTAGCCAAAGGTGAACAAGTCTTTTGAGCAATCGGTTTAAATGCTTCATTAGCAAGCTTTTAAACTAATCAAGGGGGAGGCACTGATAAGCAGCAGGAAAATCCCAGCCTCTCCCTACAAAACAGGGTACTAAATGAGAAAAAGACCGAGGTAGAAAGGTCAGTGGGGGATGCTGCAAAAGAAGGTAAAGCCATCAAAAAATGGAAAGCAATGAGTACCAATGCCCATAGTCTGAGTAACAAGCTTCCTGAATTAGTGGCCTTGATGGAGGAGGAACATCTGGATATCGTGGCAGTCACAGAAACATGGTACACACAAAACCATCACTGGGATGTAAACATACCAGGATACACTATCTACAGGAGGGACAGGAAGGGTAAAAGAGGAGGAGGAGTAGCACTTTACATAAGGGAAGGAATCAAAGCAACAGAACAAAAGGGAAAACAGCGAGGAGAAGAAGCACTGTGGGTAAATTTGGAGACTGGCAATGGCACCACAATCCACACAGGGGTTGTATACAGACCCCCTTCTGGGGGGGAGGAAATGGACAAGGAAATGATAGAAAGAATACTTAGAATGGCAGAAAAAGGGGAGCTATTGCTGATGGGTGATCTGAATATGCCAGATGTTACCTGGAGTGCAGTTGCAGCAGACACTTCAAAGAGTGGGGTTATTCTAGATGCCTACAGGGGGCATGCCTTAGACAACTAGTATTGGAGCCCACTCGAGAGGGAGCAATCTTAGACCTGGTTCTCTCAAATGGAGATGAAGAGAGGATCACAGATGTAGAAGTGGGCAGCCATCTGGGAACCAGCGACCATCGAACAGTATGGTTCATAAACACAGCAATAGAGTCAAGCCATACAAAGGCAAAAGTACTGGACTTTAGGAGGGCTGACTTTGCTAACATGGGTGAGTGCCTAAGGAATGCATTAGCAAATGGGCAGGAAGGAGGGGTGGAAGAACAATGGGGAAGAATAAAAACTGCCATCACAGAGGTAACAAACCTTTGTGTGAAGCAAATAAACAAAACGAAACGATGTAAGAAACCACTATGGTTCTCAAAGGAAGTGGCAGTGAAGATTCAAGAGAAAAAGAAAGCATTCAGGAAGTACAAGGAATCACAGAAGGAGCAGGACAGAGAACTGTATCAGTTAAAGCAAAAGGAATCTGGGAAGGCAGTCAGAACAGCAAAGGCCCAAACTGAGGAAAAGATAGCCAACTCAGTTAAGAAGGGGGATAAAACCTTTTATAGGTACATCAGGGAGTGAAGGAAGACCAAAGGAGGGTTAGTGAGGCTTAATAAAGAGGAGGGAGGGTGGGCAGAGGGTGACTGTGAAAAGGCAGAGATACTAAACAAATATTTTTGCTCAGTATTTACAAAGGAAGTGGGGGAGGTACCTAAAACAAACAGTAGAAACTTCCTGGATACAGAAGTTGATACCAGCCCATTTACAGAAGAAAGGGTTCTGAAAGAACTCTTAAAACTGAAGGTGGACAAAGCAATGGGGTCTGATAGGATTCATCCCAGAATTCTAAAAGAACTAAGGGTAGAACTAGTGACACCACTGACTACTCTTTTTAACAAATCATGGGAGGATGGGGAGGTACCCGAGGACTGGAGAAGGGCAGATGTGATTCCCCTTCACAAAAGTGGGGGAAGGGCAGAAGCAGAAAACTATAGACCTGTTAGTTTAACCTCAGTGGTAGGGAAAATGATGGAATCACTTCTGAAGAAAAGAATTGTTGAGTATCTAGAGGCCAGAGGGGCACAGGACCCAAGGCAGCATGGATTCACAGCGGGAAGGTCATGCCAGACAAATCTGATAGATTTCTTTGACTGGGTGACCAAAGTAGTAGATCAGGGAGGGGCTGTGGACATGGCCTACCTAGACTTTAGCAAGGCACTTGACACAGTCCCACACAAAAGATTAATATACAAGTTAGCCAGCCTGGGAGTGGGTCCCAAGATGACAGCCTGGGTAAAGAATTGGCTGGAGAATAGGACACAGAGAGTAATACTAAATGGAGACCACTCTGAAGAAAGGAAGGTTACTAGTGGTGTACCGCAGGGTTCAGTATTAGGACCGGTCCTCTTCAATGTCTTTATAAGCGACATTGCAGAAGGACTGGATGGAAAAGTATGTCTCTTTGCAGATGACACAAAGATCTGCAACAGAGTTGATCCACAAGGTGGGGTGGAAAGGCTGAGAAGGGACTTGGCAAGGTTAGAGGAATGGTCAAATGTATGGCAGCTTAGATTCAATGCTAAGAAGTGCAAGGTAATGCACTTGGTAAACAAATACACAGGGGAAGAGTACTCAATGTGGGGTGAGATACTAACAACAACAAAAATGGAAAGGGACCTGGGGGTAGTCATATCAGATGACCTAAAGGTGGGCAAGCAATGTGAGAGGGCAGCAAGGAGGGCTGGGGGATACTGGGATGCATAGGGAGAGACATCACCAGTAGAAAACAGGAAGTTATTATCCCTCTGTACAGACAGTTGGTGAGACCCCATCTGGAGTACAGCGTGCAGTTCTGGAGCCCAGTCTCCATAAAGACATAGACAGGATGGAAGCTGTCAGAGGAGGGCAACTAAAATGGTGCAGGGTCTGCAGGAAGACATATGAAGAGAGACTTAAGGAGCTAAATATGTATAGCCTCGAGGAAAGGAGGAGAAGGGGACATGATAGAAACTTTCAAGTACCTCAAAGGAATCAACAAAGTCCAAGAGGGTAGCATCTTTCAAAAAAAGAGGTGTGCAAGAACAAGGGGGCACAATTTGAAGATAGAAGGGGGACGGCTCAGAGGTAACTTAAGGAAGTATTTTTTCACAGAAAGAGTTGTGGATGCATGGAATGGCCTTCCGGAGGAGGTTGTGGAGTCAAAAACAGTGGTGGAATTCAAGCATGCATGGGACAGTCATAAGGCAATTCTAGGGGGTGGGGGTAGGAAGAAGTAGGCTGCTGGTTAACTAGGATCTGCAGCTTATCCATTAGGTAGGGAAATGGGCAGACTGGGTGGGCCAAGCGGTCCTTATCTGCCGTCAAAATCTATGTTTCTATGTTTCTATGAGAGTTACATAAGGATACGATAAAAAAAAATCCTGGGGATGGCTAACAAGGGCAAGGTATTGCTGGTGGAGTACTTCAATCTACCAGATGTGGATTGGAGCCTCCCTGCTGCAGCAACAGTTAGATGTATGGCAATCCTAGACTCCCTGCATGGGACACTCCTCAGGCAACTAGTTGAAGAACCCACTTGTAATGGGGCAGTACTGAGCCTGGTACTATCAAACAGGGACAGTGTTGCTGACATCACAGTGGGAAGCCATCTGGGGATCAGTGATCATCCTATGATGTGGTTCAACATAAGGACTGGGCCAGAATCTAACCACACTAAAATGAGGGTCCTGGACTTCAGGAGGGCCAATTTCAAGAAAATGGAGAGTGCCTCAAGGAAGTCCTAGCACAAATAGGGAAAATAGGTGCAATAGAGGAAAAATGGGCAAAAATAAGGAAGGCCACTATGAAGCCAACTAGCCTCTGTGTCAGACGGGTTAAAAAGAGCAAGAGAAAAAAGAGACTTCTAAGGTTCTCCAAGGAAATAGTAGAAATAGTAAAGGAAAAGAAGCAGGCATTCAAAGGGTACAAGCTGATACAGAAGTAAGATGATGTGGAGAGTTAGGAAAAACAAAGAGAGGCAGGGAAGGCAGTTAGGAGAGCAAAAGCACTAATGGAGGAAAACATTGCCAGATCAGTTAAAAAGGGGAACAAAACATTCTTTAGGTACATAAGTGAAAAGAAGGAAAGCAAGGCAGGGATAGTAAGTCTAAAAGGAGAAGGGGGAAGTGTGGAAGAGGACCAGAAGAAAGCAGTCATATTGAACAAATAATTTTGTTCAGTATTCACAAAGGAAGGGGTAGGTGATGGTCCATTGATGAGGAAAGGGCATTAGGGAAAGAGAGGTGGACACTAGCCTTTTTACAGAGGAGAGAGTCCTCAGGGAACTAGCTAAACTAAGAGTAGATGAGACAATGGGGCTGGACAGGGTTCACCCCAGGATACTGAAGGAACTAAAGGAGGAACTGTCTGCACCTCTGATAGCCCTATTCAATCTATCACCGAATACAGGGGGATGTTTAGAACGACTGGAGGAGGGCAGATGTGGTCCCACTACACAAAAGTGGGAATAGGAAGGAGGCAGGAAACTACAGACCTGTAAGCCTGACTTCAGTGGTGGGCAAGGTTATGGAAACATTACTTAAAGAAAGGATTGGGGAATATCTTAAAACCAGTGGATTGCAGGATCTGAGGCAATGTGGGTTCACAGGGGGAAGATCTTGAACAAACAAACCTAATAGAGTTCTTTGACTGGGTTACCTGAGAGGTGCATCAGGGAGGAGCAGTGGATGTTGCTTACCTGGATTTCAGTAAGGCCTTTGACACCATTCTACACAGTAGACTGGTAAACAAGCTGGGCAGCCTGGGAGTGTGTCCAAAGATAATACAATGGGTATGGAGTTGGCTAAGTAACAGAACTCAGAGGGTGGTGGTGAATGGAGGTCACTCGTAAGATGGTAAGGTAACCAGCAGGGTGCCTCAGAGGTCAGTACTGGGACCGGTCCTCTTTAATGTCTTTATTAGTGACATCACAGAGGGGTTGGAAGGAAAGGTATGCCTGTTCGTGGATCATACAAAAATCTGCAACAGAGTAGACACACCTGGGGGGGGTGGAAAAAATTAGGGAAGAACTGATAAAGTTGGAAGACTGGTCAAGGGTTTAGCAACTTAGTTTCAATGCCAAAAAGTGCAAAATGATGCACATGGGGCACAGAAACCCAAAGGAAATGTATCATTTTGGGGGGCTTAACAACTACATAACAAGAAAGGGATCTGGGGGTCATCATATCTAATGACCTGAAGGTAGCAAAGCAATGAGAAAAGGCAGTGGGAAAGGCTAGTGGAATGCTGGGGTGCATAGGAAGGAGTATCGCCAGTAGAAAGAGGGAGGTAGTGTTAGCCCTGTACAGATCAATGGTGAGGCCCCACCTGGAGTACTTTGTCCAGTTCTGGAGGCCCCATCTCAGGAAAGACACTTGACACTTACAATGGCAGTGTGCATTCGTTCCAATGCTGTGCATGTGGTTGTGACTCTCACTTGTTCGGGGGAAAGCAGGTAGTGCCAAATACTGGAATGATTATAGATTTATTAGACAAATGGAATTTTGCACTAATGAATCATGAACAGTTCAAAAACCTCTGACAAACTGCCCATGCCTCTGAAAGTGTGTCTCCGCACGATATAACGTAACAAACACTTAGGTGTGTGCATGGCACAGCATGCAAAAAGGCAGTAAAAAAATTTCCATTGGACACTCCGGCTGCAAGAATAATCCACAGTCAATTAGATACTTTTTTCCCCCATCTCCATATAAGAAATCCAATAGCAGTTGTCTGCCAGTTGTGCTCATAATAACAAGTATTACTGGTGCACGATGCAGACAAATGGAAAACAAAACAATTGAAAAAAATTGGTTACAACACAAAAATATGTGTTCTTATCTGTGATGGCTGGCTTTATGTGTGTTTGTTGGGGGCTTGGTGTGATGTGTGTGCATGTGTGTATGTGTGGAGGCTAGGTTTGTGTTGGTTGTGTGTGTGTGTTGGCTAGGTTTGTGTTGGCTGCTGTGTGTGTGGGGGCAAGTTTGGAGTCAGTGGCTGGCCCTGTGTTTATGTTTGTGTGTGTGTGTTGGCTGGTTGTGTGTGTATAAGTGTCGGGGAGGGGTGAGTGGCTGGCACTGCTTGCAGGTGTGAGTGTGTAGTTGTTTGTGTGTGGGCGGGTGGCTGGGTGTGTATGGGTGGGGTGGTTGGTGTGCTTCACAGGCAGTAGTGGCCCAATAAGACTGTATGCATGAATACTAGTGTGAGTGGACCTCTTTCAGGCTGGCAACCTTGATGTGTGTTTGGGTGCGGGAAGATGGCTCAGTGTGTATGGGTGGGGGTGGGTGCACTTCTCAGACCAAAGTGAGCCCATCAGACTGCATGCATGAGTTCTGGTGTCATCTCTGAACGGGGGGGGGGCACCATGCAAACATTCCCTTCTAACCCTTCTGCAATGTCACCACTGAAGACATTAAAAGGGACTGGCAACAGAATTGATCGGAGCTGTCATTGTCAGTATCTGAGTCAGAGGCAGCCTGAGGACCTTCACTAGAAATATCACTAGATACTGGAGGCTTAAATTGGTATGATCGGATACCAGTATCAAAGTTTAGATCAATGTCCTCCACATCTTCAAATTCTTCAACTTCGAACATTGTAGATATTGATCACAGGCACACTGAAAACTTTGTGAACAGAGCTTTTTTTTTAATACAGCCATGAACAGCATGAGCCAATGATTCTGCCTAGTGTGACATCAAAGGAGAACCCTGGGGGTAGGATTGAGCTTTTGTATTTTGGAAGCTGAATTCAAACATAAAAGTAAGTTTTTTGGTTACAAAAGTCTATAAACTATCAAAATCTATCCTCAATTCAGGCAAAATAGAACTTTTAAATGAGCTTAGGTCATTAAGTTGGAGAGCTGTAAATAGAGTGTGACTCAAAGTGAATGGAAGAGCCTGCAAGGTATTGCAGCAGGTGGGGCTTTGTCTGGGGACAGGGCCGGAGACACCTTAGTGACAACCAGGACCCAGGTAGGACTGCCCAGAAATGAACTGGGGGGGATAGGATTCCCAGGGGAGGAGCTGTGGCCAGGGACAAGGAGGAGCTAGGCCCCTTAATTCTCCCTCATTCCTCCTTGTCCCAGGTCTAGGTCACAAGCAGAAGATGCAGGTAGCCAGGATCAACACCAACAGCAAATCAGAGGTAAGGGCTTGGTTTGGGCCTGTAGGCCGTATGGCATGGCTTGTAGTTAGGTATGAGATACCTTGTAGGCTCCTTCCAACTGCTCTGCTGGGGGAAAAGGAAGGGAATTGTTTATGGGCAAGGCTTGGTTTCATTTAATCTAACAGTAGAGATATATAAAAAAAAAACTTTGCTTTGCTGGGAACTGTTGGCAGTGTAGCACAGGAGGTTGCGGTCATAGCTGCAGATTTGAGGATCTGGGTTTGAATCCTACAGCCACCTAGGGTATGCTGAGTGAGCAGGTTACTCCTGGTTAGACAACGTTTCTCTCCACAATCAAAAAAAATTAAAATAAAATGTAACTGATAAGACCCATGGTACTTACCTGAACATCAACAGCAGGTCTGGTCAGACAGGTTGGCATCCTGGTGGCTGGATGCTGAAAGGATGCCTCCACAGCAGAGGTGTGCCTGGTGGCCTGACCGCAATGTGGGGACATGCGACTTCAGGCAGCTGCCCTATGTCCCCCCATGATCGCAGGCCAAGCAGTTCTTTTCTTGCCCCAGTACCTCTCCAAGGCAGCCCCGGGTCATGACTTGAGTGTGCAGAACCAAGAGTCAGAAGGGCCCGGCAGGTGAGGGGGGTCACAAATAAGTGGTCCAAGGCCCTTCTGTGAGCCGACGGGGGAGCTCACCCTCAACAAATGTGGCCCGTGTTCAGGGTCAGAGAGGGCTTCTTGGGAGTGCATCAGCTGCTGGTGGCCCGGCATTTCTCTCCTCCCCCCCTTCCCAGGCCAGGGAATGGTCACTTCTGAGGTGGGTGAGTTCTTCTTTATTTTTATTTACTTGTACATCAGTTTACAACCTTTGAGCCAGAGGCTCATTTCCAAAAGTACCTCATCACAAAGAGGACAAATACATTATAACATTTTGTTACATCACTGCTGTTACAGCTTTGGCAGTCACATGCAGTTATTTCTTTCTTACATCATTTAGGTTACAGGTTTGGCATTCGCAAGCTTTTACAGTTATTTGGATACAGAGTAACAGATTAAACATACATTGGTATAAACATACACGCGATAGTGTGCAGAGACTGCAGAGGGTAAGAGTTCAGAGGGCTATGGGACGTGGTTGGTGATTGGTTTGGGTGAGGAGCCACTCAGTGAGCTTTGTCAGTGCATAGTGGATTAGATCACCTTAGAGACAAGCACAGCTATGCGCGTTAAATAGCTGACTCCGAAGTGAAGTTTTGAAGCAGGAGATCGTGAGGGTATCAGAGATGGAGGTAGGGAGTGTATTATACCAGGAGGGAGCTCTGTAACAGAAGGACCTTTGTCCATGTCTGGTCCTGGACCTAGGGACTAGTGCAGTGGCCTTGCAGGAGGTTCGAGTTTGAACTAAGGGTTGTGCTAGGTGGATGGAGGCTGTCAGCCCGGGTGGGGATAGTCCAAGGAGAGTTTTTTTGTTATGAGGCAGGTTTGGTATCTGAGTCGTTCGTCCAGGTTAAGCAGCATTGCCATGTTATATAGCTGGCAGGTATGTGTTAGCCTAGGGGCTCCCGTAATTAGCCTACAGGCCTTATTCATGGTGTGGTGGATTTTATTGAGGGCGGTCGAGTCCACAGCACCATAAACTGGCAGGCCATAGTCCACGAGGGACATTATTGAGGATGTGACCACTAGTCGGAGGGCATCGGGGGAGGCATTTTTTGTAGCAGAATAGGATACCTAGCCAAACATTGGTAGCTGAGGCAAGAACATCAGTGTGGTCGTGGTATGTGAGGGCTGAGTCAAAAGAGACCCCAAGGTACTTGTTCAAGCGGACTTGTTCAAGAGGATGCTTGGAACTAGGGAGGATGTGTAGTGGGAAGTTGCTGGCTTTGTTTTGGGGATGGGCAAAGAGCATAGTTTTTGTTTTTTTGAGATTGATTACAAGTCTATGCTCTTTAAACCAGGTTTTGGCATTATTAAAGGATAGTTGCAGGGTGTCCTGTAGGGAGATGGGGTTTCGGTGGGTGGCAAAAATGATGGCATTATCTGCATACAGCAGAATTTTCTTGCGGCTACTGCAGGAGGGCAGCCCAGGAGTCCAATAGCCGTGTCTTAATTTGCAGGTGGGTACAGCTGGTGATCCCAGTGCCTCCACACTGGTTGAGGCCTAGCTACCCAGAGTAGGGTTTATCTAGGAGGCACAGCAGAGTCCTTGATGGCCAGTCTGGGGGGTCCATCGGCGTGGAGCCTGCATGGGGACAGTTCTGGGGTTCCCTTTGCCCCTAGTGGGGCCTGTTGGTGTCAGTTTGGTAGTCCAGTTCTCTGGGCATCAGCCTGGGTGTAAAGGGGACATTGTGCAGAAGGGCACCTGGGTTCCACCACACATCACAGCTGCTATGCAGCATTTGGGTCCTGCAAGAAATGGAGCCTGAATTGATGGATCTTGTCGGCGTGGCTGCAGTATCATGAGGCCTAGCCACGAGAGGGCAGGTAGCGCGCATGCACAGGGGCAGTAGGGTCTTGCGCATGCGCAATAATGAGGATGCCGCCACATGATAGGGAGAGTGGTCAGCTCACAAGCTGGATGGCAAGCCGTTAAAGTGAAAGGGGCACTAGGTTCAATCCCATACAGTGGGGTGCCAAGGATTCACTGATGGATGGGAAAACATAAGTGCACAAAACAAAAAAATAGGGAAAGAGAAGGTGGGGGGGATTAGGGCAGAGCTAGTAAAATGAGTAAATGAGAGCAAATAGGAATAACAAGATATGATATAAGCATGTTTTAAGTAAGATATACAGCTTAAACTGTTATGATTAGATATGGTGGGTGTATCGAAAGGCAAGTAATGACATGGTGCCCCAGTAAAGGTATACAAGCTGGAAGAATGGCTTTTGGTGATATCTCAAGAAAGTTATGAACAGGTGGAATAGCTTTTTGGGTTGATAGGGGCACACTGACACAGGCTGGGTGTGAGGCATGACAGGAGTCAGAGGTTCATTTCCCCGCAGACCCAGGCCTTTCCGAGCAACTAACTTAAATTCATGGTGCATAGGTGGCCAGGGGTGTGTGTGTGTGTGTGTGTATATATATATATATATATATATATATATATATATATATTTATACAATGTATGTTTTGGGATAAATAGCAGGATAAAAAGTAATATCTCTGCCAGGTCATGGAGATATCAATGATATCTTCACATGTGAAGATATCACTGATATCTTCACACTCTATATGTCATCGTAATGAAAGTGAAAGTGTTTCCTTTCCATCATCCAACTATCTTTGCTGTGTCCCTTTATGAGCTTGCCCCACCCACAACACAAACATCTCTGTGATCCTGTTTGCATCTTCTAACAAATGAATTATTGAAAAACAAAGTTTATCTGGTTGATCCTGCAACTTTCTTTTATCCACCTGTAACTGTAATGTAGCGTGGCTGAGCGCTATGCCCTGAAATGTAGCGTGACCGAGCGCTAGGCAGATTCAAAAGTGAAGCACTGTAAGATATTTTCATTAGGGAGCCTGTGCTGTAAAACTTACAAAATGCTTCCTTTTCTGAATGCTGCCTGTATTTTCTTGAAAAGCTGCCGACAGTATTGAGGGAAGGCGAGTGAGGCGCCAGCTGCCACTAACACCAGACGGAAAGCGCGAGGCATGCGTTTGCTAAATAAACAGGCCACTTGCATTTCTGTCTGGTGATCTGTGAAGCTGCATCTCACGTCGTCATCTTCCTCAATACTGTCGGCAGACTTCAAAAAGACCAGGCAGCATTCAGAAAAGGAAGCATTTTGTAAGTTTTACAGCACAGGCTCCCTAATGAAAAATATCTTACAGTGCTTCACTTTTGAATCTGCCTAGCGCTCGGTCACCTACATTTCAGGGCATAGCGCTCAGCCACGCTACATTACAGTTACAGGTGGATAAAAGAAAGTTGCAGGATCAACCAGATAAACTTTGTTTTTCAATAATTAATTTGTTTAAAGATGCAGGCAGGATCAACCAGATATATATTATGAAAATAATTTTAAAGTGGCAACAGCAGATTTGTTTTCATAATATATGTAATCTGTTGTTTTGGAGCAGGGGGGTATGGAGGTTGTTGGGGGTGGCAGCGACTACATAAACTTAATACCAAACAATTTTTTAATAATAATTTTAAAGTAGCAGGATCAACCACATATATAGTTTTTCAACAACATATGGCATCTGTTGTGTTGGTAGAGATACTGCAGTTTTGTGTTGAAATAGCCATCACCTCTATGTAGGGGATTGTATTAAGTGGACATCTGGAGCTTTTGTTGAGTGCAGCTCAAAACATACATTATATAAACAGAACATGACATGGCCTGACTGAAGATATCATATTTATCTTCACTCGAGGCCAATGACATCATGATATCATTGGCCTCGTGAAGATAAATATGATATCTTCAGTCAGGCCATATATATATATATATATATATATATATATATAAAAAATATATATAAAAGCTAATGGTTGTGGTAATGGAAAGTGCAACCAAAGGGGTCCTGAATCAGCAGCCCACAGCCCCTTTATGCATGCTGTGAAGGGGGCCTGAGCAAGTAAGGTGGTGCTACTAGTCGGGCAGGTAATGTAAAAAAAAAAAATATAAAAATGTCCCACGGTCAATGACCCATGTTGGTTGTAGCAGCATCAGCTTAGGCACCAGCAAGGGAAGAGTGGCCATGATTTGTTTGATTGCAGGCATATTGTGAAGATGAATGGAGATCTCGAACAGCAGCTGGCTGCCCTCTTCCGAGGCAAGGGTAAGACATGGTGGGAGGCGCTGATCAGGGAGCAGGGTGAAGATGGGGGAGCAGAACCTTCGGGGCTGCTGTCCCCACCAGAAACCAATAACCCAGAGAAGGCCAATCTGGGGAAGCAGCTGGATAACCTGGTACCACTGACCCTGTTAGCTGAACCTGTGTCTCCGGTGGGGGTGCCGGGCATGCCCAAGCAAGAGCCAGAAAAGCTGAAGCCCAGTCCAGATGAGACACTGGTGCACCCTCTTCCTCCTCAGAAAAAAGCATGAAGGAAGAGGGCTATTGAAGGAGCAGTGGCAGCAGACCAAATAGTCAGTATGCCAGAGCTGAATCAGCTGTTAGCTGAGGAGCTGAGGGCTCTCCTTAGGAGCGAGGGTGCCCCCAACAGAAACAGGGGGCACCAGCCGAAATGGGGAAGAGAGAGGGAGGCCATGGAAAAGGTGCTGGTAGGGCACAGGAGGGAAACGGAGGCATCGGCACCCATAAGCCTGGGTCTGCTAGGGGGCCTTGCAGAGGGCCAGCCAGCACCACTGCAGGCAAGCTTGCGAACAGGTGAGCAATTGTGGCAGGGTCAACCTGTCCTGCCACAAGCAAACTCCACACCTGGGAGTAACAGGCCATGGGACCCACAGCAGACAGCCCTTAGGGGTTGGGTCAGCCAGCCAGCGGGAAGGCTTAGGGGCGTGGCCACAGTGATACCCCAAGGGTGGGGGGATCCTAGCATGTGGCCTCCAGCGGGAAACCCGGGTCAATCAGGTGTGGAGCAGAAGCTTGACCAGCTGCTGGAATTACAGGTGGACCAGAATAGGGCTCAGCTAGGAGTAGTCCAGGTGGCCTCCGCCGTAGTTGGGATCGGGGACACTGGAGCAGGAGTGGCATCGGCACCACCACCAATGCCAGAGCAGCAAGGGTCAATAAGCTTTCTATCCCTGGTGGAGCCCATTGGGTCGCACTTGCCAGACAAGGTGAGGCAGCAAATAATCAACAGATAACACGTTGATATCTTTGCTCTTCTGAACCAGCTTAAAGAGCTGCAAAAAGAGAAAAAAGACAAGGAGGGGGATGATGGGGTTGAACAGAAGTGAAAAGTAACTGTGCAGCGGACGTGGGAGAACTGGGCCGCAGGGTTCACAATTTATGCAGGGATCCTTACCCAGGGCAGCCTGGGGAAAGCTGATGGGTTGTGGGTCTACTTTAATAGAATAATGATCATGCATGCTAGTAAGCCAGGTGGGGGGTGGTTAGAATATGATGAGGAGTATCGGAGGAGAAAACAGACGGACATGGTATTATTGTGGGCAGTCTTGGACCTCCTGCTGTTGTGGATGATCAATTTGGGGGGAAGGGTTCAACACACAGACAGTGGTTTCCTGGTGAGGCGCCCCCCATCACCGAAGAAAGGTTATCAATGGGGTAATGGGGGAAAAGGGGGGTGAAAAAGGGCATTGTTTCAGCTACAACCAGGGGTCATGCAAGACCAAGCACTGTAGATACAAGCACGAGTGTACAGCATACGGAAAATCACTCTTGTTTCAACAGTGTGGGAAGGTGACAGAGGTAGGGACAGGGAAGGCAAACAATTTTTTGTCCCTTTCAGAAGGGAGGGACAAAAGCTGCCAACACTGTTCAAGGCTGAAAATATTGAAGGGTGGTTGGTCAACTACTCAGACAGAGTGGTTGCTCACTCTTTGGCAGAAGGGTTTCAGGGAGGGGTTCTGTATACCTTACCAAAGCCCAAGGAGGGCATACGAGGCTGACAACCTGCGTTCTGTCAAGGAGAGACCAGAGGTCATGTGGGGCAAGCTATGAAAGGAGCTGGCTGTGGGTCAGATCAGTGGCCCCTTCTCCTCTGCCCCTTGCCCATGGTTCAGGGTGTCACCCATTGGCCTAGTTCCCAAAAAGGTGGCAGGTGAGTTCCCGGATGATAAACCACCTGTCATACTCAGAAGGGAATTCAGTCAACACCTACATTGACCCAGTCAACACCGCAGTGTATTACACATCGTTCGATAGGGCAGAGGAGGTGGTGCATCAGGCAGGCCAGGGGGCATTGCTGGGGAAGGCTGATATAGAATCAACATTTCGTCTGTTGCCGGTGTTCCCGTCAGATAGGGAGCTACTGGGCATGAAATTTGATGGGTACTACAATATGGACAACTGCATGCCCATGGTGTGTGTGGTGGTATGTGCATTTTTTGAGCAGTTCAGCACATTTCTGCACTGGGCCATGGCACAGAAAGCCAAATCCAACCACATGGTTCATTATTTGGACAACTTTCTGTTTGTGGGGAGGGCAAGCTCGGGGCAATGCGCACATATCATGGTGGCATTCCATGAGGTGTGTGCTGAGCTGGGTGTACCACTGGCTCAGGACAAGACAGAGGGGCCATGCACAAGGCTTTCCTTCCTGGGGATCGAGATTGACATGAGGGAGTAAGTGTTCCGGCTTCCCCAAGACAAGCTGGTGGCCTTGTGCACCAGGCTGGACTCTGTGAAGAAGGCACAGAAAGTCACATTATGGGAGGTCCAGAAACTAGTGGGCCATCTCAATTTTGCCTGCCAGGTAATGCCCATTGGCAGGACATTCATGAGGTGCCTGGCAGGCGTTGGGGCAGGCTGTACAAAACCGTATAATAGAATCTGGGTCACAGCGGCAATGCAGGCAGACCTAGGCATTTGGCAGACATTTCTGCAGTGCTTCAATGGGGTGTCGATGTGGCCAGTTCCAGTGGCCAGTGAAGAACTGAAACTCTTCACAGATGCCTCGGGGGGCTTGGGCTTCGGGGCTTACTTGCAAGGGAAATGGTGTGCAGGGCAGTGGCCTTCAGAGTGGATCAGATCAGGCATTACGAGGCAGATAATAGTGATGGAATTTTTCCCCATTGTCGTGGCATTGGTGGTCTGGGGGGATGTGCTGTGGGAGAAGTGCATCACATTCAGGTTGAATAACACTGGAGTGGAGTATGCCATAAACAAACAGTTGGGGGGGCAAGGGCCCAATGGGCAACCTCATGCGGGTGTTTGTCCTTAAGTGTCTGATGTTGAATATTACCTTTAGGGCAGTGCATGTACCAGATATTGAAAATGGCATCGCTGATGCTCTTTCTCAATTACAGTGGCAGAGGTTCCAAGAATTGGCATCAGTGGCAGACCAACAGCCCAGGGAAGTCACACCATTCCTATGGGAGTTGATTGAGAAGGCCGTTGCACCTAGGATGCATATAGAGTACCAGAAGGGAGTCAACTGTTTTCTGGAAGTGCAATACTCATAAGGGTGGGCAATGACATGGCTGATCCCAGTTGCACAGCTGTGCGAATATGTACTGTTCAAAAAAGTGTGGGGGTCACCTGGGCAACAGTCAAATGGCACATTGCTGGCATTGCCTGGTTCCAGAGAGTCAGAGGCTTCTCTGACTCTACAAGGGCATTTGCCCTTCTGAAGATGCTGGGAGGTTGGGCATGGACAACCCTGAGGGCTACGGACAACAGATGCCCTATCAGCCCTTCCATATTCAAGCAGATCTGGGACGAGTTGCCTAAGGTATGCTCATTCCCTGATGAAACAAGACTGTTCCAGATAGTGTACTTGGTAGCATTTTGCAGGGCATTCCATGAGACGGAGCTCTTTCAGCCTTCATATGGGGGGAAATGATTTAGCGGTTATGTATGCAGGGGAGTTTAAGGAGACAGTCAGGCAGGACCTGGCAAGAGTGAAGCAATGGTGGCCCCAGGTGCATATAATTTGGTCCAATATGGTGCAGCGGCAGCAGTGGTGTCATGCCTGGAACATTAGAGCAATAGAGAAGGTGCGCCGGCTGCAGAACGCAGCCATGAGACCAATTATGGACTCCTTGGGGGGGTCCATAGTAGCGCACCTGGGACTGTCTGTGAAAAAGCCTGATCTGTATAGCAGAAATGGGGTACATCTATCAGAGAAAGGATTAGACTTGTTTTTAAATGACATATAATGGGCAGTGGTGAGAATATTGCCGTGAGGTGCTTGTGGGGGGGGGGTGAGTGGTGAAACTCATCTTGTGGTGGCTTGGTAGTCTTGGAACATGGTGGAGGGGGTAACAGGGGATCATGTGTCTTGACCAGCCAGATCTTCCTGAGGCTGACAGGAGGGCAGGCCTGACAGATGAGGTCTGGAGGGCACCCTCTTCAGGCAGTCTCCTGTGGCATGGCGGATCCTCTGACGGGGGAGGAGCTAGCTGCTGCCAGTCACAGAGCCATCCCTCATGACCTGGAGGCTGTTGTCCCTCACAGGATCTGGGTTGATAGTAAGGCAGCCCTCTCCTGGGAGGGAGGGTTGACCATCAATGATCTAGTGCTCCATGGGAAACTAGAGTCCTTCCAAGGCTACCTAGCTGCACATAGCACACTGAAGCAATTGTATATATGGATAATTGGTTTTATCAATAAACACATGGCTGTGACCATTTCTCCAAAGCCCGTTGTTGTGTCAGTTTGTTCAGGTGAAGAAGGCATATGCCCTCAAAAGACAATGGAGGAGACTGCAAGGTATTGCAGCAGGCAGGGCTTTGTCTGTGGGAAGGGCTGGAGACAACCTAAAGACAATAGGGACCCAGGTAGGACCACCCAGAAGGGTCTGGATGGGATAGTGTTCCCGGGGGGGAGGGATCTTGTGGTGAGGGACAGGGAGGAGCCAGGCCCCTTAAGAGGGGCTGCACAGGTGGAATTCTCCCTCATTCCTCCTTGTCCCAGGTCACATCCCACCCAAACCTCACCCTTGTAAAAGCAGGGAGGAACGTGGGGGGGGGGGTACAGGGAACTTGCTGTTCCACTAAGGGGGACTGCCTTAGGGGTCAAGAAGGAATTTCCCATTTTATTTCCACTGGGTTTTCCAGGTTTTTGCCTTCTCTAGAAAGGGGGGATTCATTCTAGTTAGAGTAGGCTAGGGAGCAGATAGGTAGGTATCACAGTCATAAACATTGTAAGTGGTGGCTTGGTAGTCTTGGAATGCTGTGGAGGGGGTAACAGGGGATCATGTGTCTTGACCAGCCAGATCTCCCTGAGGCTGACAGGAGGGTGGACCTGATGGATGGAGTCCAGAGGGCACCCTCTTCGGGCAGTGTCCTGCGGCATGGTGGATCCTCTGATGGGGGAGGAGCTAGCCGCAGCCAGTCACAGAGCCATCAGGCATGCCCCAGATGCTGTTGTCCCTCACAGGGTCTGGGTTGATGGTAAGGTGGCCCTCTCCTGGGAGGGTGGGTCGACCATCAATGATTTAATGCCCCATGGGGAGCTAGATTCCTTCCAAGACTACCTAGCTGTGTACAACACACTGAAGCAATTGTATATATGTATAATTGGTTTTATCAATCAACACATGACTGTGGTCATTTCTCCAAAGCCCATTGTTGTGTCAGTTTGTTCAGGTGAAGAAGGTATATGCCTTCAAAAGGCAATGGCATGTTATTGCAGATGGTGATAAACTTTTGAGCTGTGCTTGTTTGAAGGACCTGTTTGGGCTGCTGTTTAGACCCGGGACATATTTTTTTCTCCTGTCAACAGGAACATTTTTGTGAGACAGTAGAACTGCATTTACATATGAAAAAATCATTGCCAGAGCTCCTTGCTGTAAAAAGAAACACCATTCAGTTTTTATTTTTGCATTTTATGAATGTAGTATACTTGACGGCAGTGTAAAGAAGATGGTCAGCTCTAACACAGTTGGCAATCCTGGGGGTTGGGCTGAGCTCAGTTTTCATGATTAAAACCGGGAATATCAACAGACAAACAATCTCTTTTTTCATACTTTGGAAGCTGAATTCAAACATAAAAAAAGTTTTTGTGTTACAAAAAAGCCTATAAACTGTTAAAATCAACCTAAAATTCAGGCAAAATAGAACTTTTAAATGGGCTGTGTGTAAGTGTCCTTGGGTCATTAACTTGGAGAGCAGTAAACAGAATGTGAACCTAGAGATACAGAGTGGCATGTTCTTGGAGATGGTGATAAATATTTGAGCTGTGCTTGTCTGCAGGATCTATCTGGGCTGCCATTTAGGCCAGGGAGAGATTTTTTTTCTCCTGTCAACATTGTTGTGGGACAGTATAACTGCACTTACATATGAAATAAATCATTGCCAAACCTGCTTGTTGTAAAAAGAAACACTATTCACTTTTTTTTTTTTTTTTTGCATTTTATGAATGCGGTATACTTGACAGCACTGTAAAGGAGATGGTCAGCTCTAACACTGTTGGCAATGCAGGCTCCACTTTCTCCTTCCCCGTGGGAGGAACCCTACTTCCCATGCACAGAGTTACACCTCCCCTCCCACAACCCTTATGTTGTGGGTACTGCTCCCTCCCACATAAAATGTCCCAGCTCTCTTCCCTCCCAAGGACCTAACAAAATAAGCATGTGTCAACATTGAGATCCATGCTAAACATAGGCTGTCATTGATTTCAGAGCAGGATCACAATAATGGTGAACTCAACTATTGTATCCCATGGAAGGTAATTTATGTAGGGAGTCCGTTTCTCAGCAAAACGTTTGCAGGCTACACCTACTGCAGCTATAAAAAATAATGATAAATAGAAATTACATAATGGACTGTGCTGATTACAATAAAGTGGTAATGAGACAATTAATTGATCAGTCTTTTTATTAAAAAAAAAACATGGGATCACGTGACGCCTATGGAGGACTAGCAGCGTCTGTTGTGGGCTCCTGACCCCGATCGGTAATTTGGCAGCTCAAACGGGTCATTTCGCCTCGCTTACGAAATTCTCATACCTCAAAGAACCTAGCTGTGTTTTCAAGTTCGCCTTTGGTTGGACTGGAGCTCTGCAATGCAGTTAAACGAGAGGCAGGAATTGGGCGAGCAGCCGGCATGCTGCAGCTCTTCTCCGACAGACACCGGAGTGCGTTTCATCGGGCAAGATTCACAGTGACCTGGCTATAATTAAGGAAGCTTTGTTTAAGTTTGTGGACGACGTTGCAGAATTTAAGCCAGCTTTGACACAGTTGGCATGTCATGTCACTGATTCTGAGGCTCGGATCTCGTCTTTGGAAAGGGCGATGGAGAAATTGAGGCCTGCTGCTGTTGAATGTAAAAAATCTATTGCTAAATTGGAGGACAGAATGGACAATTTAGAAAATAGAAGCCGACAGAATAATTTAGTGCTGCTGGGTTTGCTGGAGGGCGAGAAAGGCTCTAATATGCTCCTATTTTTACAGAAGTTTCTCAAAAGACTGTTGGGCCCTGCCAAAGCGGGCGGAGTATGTGATAGAGAGGGGCATCGTGCCCTGAGAGCCAGGCCCTTGCCATCGGATCCTCCGAGGCCAATAATATTTAAACTCCTTAATTATTTGGACCGGGAGCACATCCTCCGTGAAACGAGGAAATTATCTTTGCTGCAATGGGAGGGCAAGAAGCTTCGGATGGCACCTGACTTAACTTGGAAAATGAGGCAAGCCAGGGCCTCCTTTCACCCCATAACATCAAAACTATGGGCTGCGAGTATTCGACACCGTATATTGTATCCAGCTAAATTGGAGGTTTCTACTAAAGATGGAGTGAAGCGATTTGAGAGCTCAGAAGAGGCCTTAACTTCGCTCCAAGGGTTGATGCCTGATTTGTTTCCAACAAGCTGAGCTCCTGCTAGAATAAGGATATCCTTTGGTGGCTATTTGTTAAATCGGGACGTTATGTCTGGACATGGTCCGGTTGCTATGGTTATATAGTTTGCAGTTTGAAAACTTGAGCTTTTTTACATGTTTCGAAATTAGTTTCAAGCATAGTAGCTTTAACTAAGGGATTTGTCTCATTTTCTCCATAACTATTGAATGAGACTGTGTATTGTTTTTACACAGCTGTGGGAATTTGTAGTTTTTCATTTCGTCTATCAGAGGAAGCTGAAAGACTAATTATTCTGGACTATCAGTTCTTATTTATCTGGGGTATATAATTTTGCAGCTGTGATCATAACTTTGTAGGGGGGAGAGGGGTTCTCAAGTACCTAAGTTTTTTTACTTAGATGGCAAATTGGCATGCCTTTAATTGTTATACTGCTACTTAATTTGGGGGAAGGGAGCCCTTCCTCTATGGCGTATCATGAACCAATCTGTATGGAGTTGGCTTTGGGCCAGGGGGGTAGTTGTTCAGTTGTTTGTGTTAAGAGGGTTAATCTGGGGTCGGGGGGTGAGGCGGTTGAGTGGAGAGTATGGGGGTTTTAAGGGTTTTTTTTGGAGTGGGGCAGCTATCCATATTATGTTTTTGATGACTATTAGGGAGGATGTTTTCTAGCTTAAAATTTCTTACATGGACTATTAAAGGGGGGAAAGATAATTGTAAAAAACATTTAATTTTGAACCACCTGGCTCGATATCACCGGCAGTTGTATTTTTACAGGAAACCCACGTGCTTTCGAGCCATCTTTCTCATTTTAGGAAAAAGTGGGTTGCCCAAGTATTTGGGGCTGGCTATTCTTCATCTAGCCGGGGAGTAGCAATTTTGATTGCTTGAGGAGTCCCTTTTGTACAATCAGATATAATTACTGACTCGAAGGGCAGATATATTATAGTCTCTGGCACTCTGGGTGGATTGGGTGTGGTACTGGGATCAATTTACGGCCCCAATACAGAGGCCCCCTCCTTTTTTGCTCATTTGGCTGAAATTTTATCCCCCTTCAAAGAGAGGGTGATTATATTGGGAGGCGATTGGAACTTGGTCCAGTCAAATAAGCTGGACAGATCTGCAAGTAAGAATTTGCAGGCTTCTACAGCCCAGCATGCTCTGGATGAATGTACTTCATTTTTAGGGCCGAGAGACCCATGGAGGCTGCTTAACCCTTAACCCGAGACTATACTTTTTCTCACGCACACAAAACCCTTCCAGGACTGATTACTTTCTGGTGAGTCAACAGTGTATCCCAGAGGTTACGGAGGCGTTGTTGCTTCCTAGAGTAATTTCTGACCACTCTCTAGTCCAGCTTGTATGGTCTCCCTCATATATCTCAAGGAGGTCCTATTCATGGTCCTTGAATGACAATATACTCAAGGATAGTTACGTGCTAGACAGATTTCGCTCTTACGTGCAAACATCGATCAGTTTCAAATGGGGTTCAGTGTTGAACACAGATCAATCATGGGCAGCCCTTAAAACGGTGTGGAGAGGGGAATTAATTAGGATTGCTTCGGTAAGGAAAGCGAAACATAACCAGAAACTATTTGATTGTTTAAATAGGATTAAACTACTGGAGAATATACATGAGGATGTAAGGTCAGTAGCTCAGGATCGGAACTATCCACGTTAAGAGCATGGTATGCGGGTGCTATGAAGGAGAAGTGGTGAGCTCTTTGGGTAGAATTAAAGCGGCTTATATTGGCCAAGGCAGTAAGGCTGGGAAATTGTTGGCCTGGCAATTAAAGCAAAGAGCTGAATCTAAATGGGTGCCGGCTCTGAAGCACCCTGTTTCAAATGATTTAGTTACCGACCCTAAGGATATCCTTCAGATTTTTGTGACTTATTACAAGGATCTATATAAGAGCCGGTTGTATACCCCCCAGGTCCTTTCCAATATGAGTACTTTTTTGTCAGATATACCACTCCCTTATTTGTCACAGGAGTCTAGGTCGTACTTAATTTCCCCTATCTCCAATGAGGAGGTTCTGCTTGCTATTGATTCGTTAAAGGTTGATAAGGCGCCGGGGCCAGATGGTTTTATGGCCTTTTTCTATAAATCATTTAAAATTGAAGTAGCCCCGCTATTAAATCAATTATTTACCTTTTGGTTCCTTCACGGAATTAAGGATAAATCTCTTTTTGAAGCAAGAATAATTTTATTACCTAAGCCGGGGAAACCGACAGATTTGGTGGGGAATTATAGACCTATCTCGTTGTTGAACCTGGACGTAAAAATATTTGCAAAATTTGGCTTCCAGACTTAGGAAGTTCAGGTGAACTGATGAGCCCGAGTAAGCCGGATTTGTTGAGGGTCAGACTGGCTGATCACTTCAGGAAATTATTTTATTTAATTTCTATGGCCAAAGACCCCAATCTAGAAGCTTCTTTGATTTCTGTAGATGCAGAAAAGTCTTTTGATCGGGTGGAGTGTTTTTTTATGTTTGAAGTCTTGGCCAAGTTTGGGTTCCCCCAGCAGTTTATCCAGCTAATCCAAATTCTTTACTCATGTCCATCAGCCAGAATTCAAAATAATAATTTAATTTCTGAGTCCTTTCTGCTTTCTAGAGGTACCAGGCAAGGATGCCCCCTGTCGCCCTACTTATTTAATCTTTATATAGAACCCCTGGTTAGGGCGATTAAGGCCTACCCTAAGATTCATGGTATTGGGGTAGGTCGTCAGGAACATAAATTGTCGGCCTTTGCAGACCGACCTTTGTTACATATTAGAAACACAACCATTTCTCTTACTAGAACTTTGGAGATTATTGAGATTTTGGCAGTTTTCAGGTTTTAAATTGAATTTAGCTAAATCTACATTGTATCCTGTCAACCTTTCTGGATAAGGAATGGTGTGTAAATTTAGGCCTTCAGTGGCAAACTAAGTCTTTAGTGTATCTCGGTATACAAATCTCTAAAAACTTAGAGGATTTGGCGCAGTTGAATCTGAAATCTACCATTAAAACCATCAAAGAGGATCTGGAAAGGTGGATGAAGCTTACCTTGTCTTTGTCTGCGAGGTTTAATACAATCAAAATGGTGGTACTGCCAAAAATTCTTTACCCCCTCCTCAACTTGAATATATACCTCCCTAAAACTTTTTTCAAAAACTTATGCAGACTTTGTACGAATTTTATATGGAAACAAACCTCCTCGGAGGGCTTATACCAAGCTTTGCAGACAACGTAAAATGAGGTCAACAACTTCCGATTTTTAGATATTATTTAGCAATTCATTCAGCAAGGGCTATGTTTTGGTCAGGTAAGTGCGCTAGTTCCTGTAGGTCTAGAGTTGGATAGGGCTTTGCTAGCGAAATGAAGATAGATTTGGAGTCCCTTTATATGTTCCGTGGGTAAAGTTTCAGGTAAAATTAAGATCGCCTCTTGGATGGGACGTGAGGGCTGTACACCAACTGTACACTGAGCTAAGTGTAACCCACGGTTTGATCTTTCCCAACCTCTACTGAAGAATCCAAATTTTGTTATTGGCAATCATCCAATAGTTAGTTTTTTCCCAACATCTTTCCCAAGGTCAGGGTTTCTGATTTCTATGGAGATAGTTCCATACTTTTGCTTCCTAGATTAGCGCAAAAATTTGGGGTCAGACCTCAATCTATGTTGAGATTGGCTCAAATTAGAAGTTGTATTCAATCTTTTTTCCGTAAAAGTACTTTCTCGGACCAGGTGGGGGACTTTTGGGATAATCTGTTAAGCTTTTGCTCTACCAGGTAAATTAATATCCAAAACTTATCAGTATATTACTATGAAGATGAGTGCTAACTTATCTCCAATTTCCTTTTATTGGAAGGTAAATATGTCCCTAGACTGGCCGGAGAAAGTATGGGAAAAAATATGGACTGACATTCATGTATTCATAAAACAGGATAGGTTAAGAGATATCCAATTTAAGCTGTTACATAATATCTATATCTCCCCGGCTAAATTACATCGGTGGAACCGTCAATTTTCTCCAGCATGTGCGAGTTGCAATGATTCCATTGCTACTACTTTTCACAAGTTATGGACATGTCCCACGAGTGCTATGTTCTGGGAAATGGTTAAGCAGGGGTTGAAACCCTTCTGTGACCTCTCACCCTTTTTTAAACCGGAGATTTGTATTCTGGGGAGGTATGACTCTATTCCATGAAATATCTTGAAGGCATGCATGGCGTTAATAGCTTCGGTTACTAAATTGGTGATGTTAAGACACTGGCGGGAGGTTTGGACACCATCCTTTAAGGAGTGGTGGGAGGAGTTCCTGAATGCATTATATGCTGAAAGGGTGGTATATTTATCTGTTCATTCCCTGCATAAATTCAACAAATATTGGAAAAATTTTGCTCACAGTCTGAAAAAAGATATGGATACTAATCCAACAAATAAATTAGTTGTTAATACTAATATTTCAGCACACAATCCCTCCCTCTGTTTTTTAATCTTCCTCCTGGCCTATACATTCGATCACCTTTTTTCTTTTTATGATTCGTGGGTTTATTAAAGATATTTTCTTCAACGTGACTTAAGTGCCTTCTAAGGTAGTAGTGGGATTCACACTCTTTCTCCCCCCTCTTAAAATTGGCTTTGCTAGGGCTAAGATTATAAAGCCTATATTATTTAATATTTTATTATTCTTAATTTTATGGATAGCTGCGGGTGAGTGGGGGGGTCGGAGGGTTTGATTTCGATTGGGAGGTTTGGTTTTTCTTTCTGTTTTTTTCCTGTATTATTAACTGTTAAGATATCTTTAGAATGGGTTTGGTGCACACTGTATACCCTAGAGTTTATAGTACTTATATTGTTCTTGTGCACATGTACGGTATGTAATATGTTTTTGGTTGAATAAAGTACATTTATTTGCAAAAAAAAACATTGCTGGCGATCCAACTGTGGATTTCTAAAAAATAAATTGACTCTTAACTCACTGAAGCGTTTAACAATTTTGTAATAACTAAAAATGAACGGGAATGTCTAAAGGTAGAACACCTTGTAAAAGCAACAGCTTATTTGTTCCCTAAAATTCATTAATGGTTAGTCCAGCCCCCGTAGATGCTGACAGTGCATAACTTGTGTTCCCTAACTGAACCAATGAGTAAATATGAAGATCTGTGTATTAAGCAGGGAGCAACAAGTTACCCATCATACACCATGGATAGCTATGTTATATTGCAAATGTTGAAGCCCTGTTAAATCTGATTGACAGGAGCTAAACACAGGGTATAGTAAGGGGTGTGGAATAGGAGGGGCATAAGGGGGAAGAAGCCCACCCTCAGCACGAGAAGTGCTTTGACTCATTTATTTATTTATTGGTTTCTTTTCTTTTTTTTTTTTTAAAAGAAAAGTACCTGAGGATCAGTGGCAGGATTTTTAGGACAGTAAAGTAATAAAAAGGGAACTAGGAGAGCTTCAGTAGCAGACAAGTAGTGCAATAGCAGTATAATTGAAGTATAATGTGGGGAGTGGTGCAATGCAGTGGCTGTGGGGCAGCCATATTCAGGCAGACCTTCTGGACACTGAGGTGCTGCCCTATCTGCATGCATCTCTCTGGACTGCAGGATGAGGTAGCCAGACTCAGAGCGGAAGTAAACTGGGTCAGGAGTACCATCACCCCTATCCAGAGACCACCCAGTCCAATGCAACTGCCTCAAAGGATGCCGAGAATGAGGAGCACTTGGATGACAGTGGTCTCAGGGTGGGTTAGAGCGGTCAGGCAGAGGCACTTCCCAGATCCTATTCCACTCAAGAACTCATATGCCACACTGGCAAACAGGGACAACCAAATAGAGGTACCCAGAGAAGTGGAAGGAAAGGATGTGGAGGTTAGCCAAGGAGGGGACCTCGGGGAAAGCAGTGGACCCCAGAGGAGGAGGTAGTGAATCCTGGTGGGGGACTCTATCATAAGAGGGATCAAGCTAGGAACACAGGAGGGGGAGGACAGGGAGGTGAGGTGCCTACCAGGTGCCACGGCATGGAGGGATGGAAGGAAGATCCTGGGTATCACTGGGAAGGCAAGACGGGAGGGTGAGCTGGATGTCATTATCCACCTGGGTACTAATGACCTGGCAAATGGGGAACCAAAGGAAGTTCATGAAGAGTTTAGGAAATTGGGGAAGGGTCTCAAGCAAGTAGCTACTTCTGTCACTTTCTCAGAAGTACTACCTACCAGAGGCAAAGGAGAGCATAGAGGTGCATGCACCAGGAACTTTAACTCATGGTTGAAGAACTGGTGCTGTGAGGAAGGGTTTGGATTCATTGGTGACTGGGGACCCACCTGGAGGGATGGAGGTTTGTTCAAGCCTGACGGCCCGCATCCATCCTGGAAGAGAATCCAAGCACTCAATGATAAGTTTAAATGCTACATTGACAAGCATTTAAACTAGCAAATGGGGGTGGCAGGCCAGCAAGGAGGGTACCTACTTGTTCAACCCCCACAGCTAGCAGTGGAACCAGTGAACCAGAGGAGTGGCTATCTCTACAAAGCAGTGTGCAAAAGATGGAGATTAGCGCCCAAGAGGTGGATAGGGAGAAAAGGGGCAAAATTCAGCAGAAGGGCAGACAGCAAGGAGAACCAGGGATAAAGGACAACCAAGGAAGGGTCTGAAGTAGAACAGCGAAACAGTCTAGGGAGGTCAAATCATGGAAAGCCATGTGTGCAAATGCCAGGAGCCTAAGCAACAAGATGGAAGATCTGGAGGCTGTCATGGTGCAGTCAGACCTGGACATTGTGGCCATCACTGAAACCTGGTGTAATGATAACCACGACTGGGAGATGGCCATACCTGGCTACAACATATTCAGAAGAGACAGGGCAGGCAGGAAGTGAGGAGGAGGAGTGGCATTGTATGTGAAAAATGACATAAGGGCCACAGAGATCCAGGAGGAAAAAATGGGGAGAATACAGTGGGTTAAGCTGGAAAGGAAAATAGGGCCAGCTATCCGAAGGTGTGGTCTATAGACCACCAGCCCAGGAGGAAGAAACAGATAGGAGCTGATGCTAGTCATCCAAAGGATGGCAGACAAGGTGAGGTAGTACTGGTTGGAGACTTCAATATTCCAGACGTGGACTGGAGCATCCCAGCAGCAGCATCAACTAGGAGCAGATTTATCCTGGACTCCTTCAGGGTGCCTTCCTCAAGCAACTGGTCAGGAACCAACTCAGCAGAAGGCAATACTGGACCTTGTGCTCACAAACAGGGACAGTGTGATGGGGGTAACAGTGGGGGAGCACCTGGGGAACAGTGACCACCAGTCATTGTGGTTTGAAATCACAGACAGAGCAGAACCAAACCACACAAAAACACGTATCCTGGATTTTAGGGGGTCAGACTTTGGGAAAATGGGGTGATACTTGAAAGAGGCATTAAGGGGAATGGGGCAGGAATCAGGGGTTGAGGAACAGTGGGCAGTATTTAAAATGGGGATTACAAGAACAACATAATTAAGCATTAAGCAGGTTAGCAAGAAGAAAAGGAAGATGAGACCATTATGGTTTTCCAAAGAGGTAGCAAAGAAAATGAAAGCCAAAAAGACTGCATTCAGGCAATACAAAAAGACACAGGCAGAGGAGGATAGGGAGAAGTACCAGGAGAAGCAAAGGGAGGCAGGGAGGTCAGTAAGGGAAGCCAAAGCTCAGACAGAAGAACACATTGCAAAATCAGTGGGTAGAGGGGACAAAACCTTTTACAGGTACATAAGTGAAAAAAGAAAGGCAAAGGGAGGGATAGTGAGACTGAAGGGAGAGGATGGGAGCCACGTGGAGGATGACAACAGTAAAGCTGACATATTGAACAGGTATTTCTGCTCAGTCTTTACTGAGGAAGAAGAGGGTAATGGGTCTGAAGGGAGTACAAGGGGTGAGAATGGTGCAGAAATGGACACAAGTCCCTTTACACAAGAAAGGGTCCTGAAGGAACTGGAAGTAATAAGATTTGATAAAGCAATGGGGCCATATGGGGTGCACCCCAGGGTCCTTAAAGAACTAAGAGAGGTGGTGGCTGAACCTCAGGCTATCCTGTTTAGCCAATCACTGGAAACAAGGGAGGTACCCAAAGACTGGAGGACAGATGATGTAGTCCCCTTATACAAAAGTGGGAACAAAGAAGAAGCGGGGAACTACAGACCAGTCAGCCTCACCTCAGTAGTGGGGAAGATCATGGAGGCACTACTGAAGGAGAGATTGGTGGAGCATCTGGTTGTCAATGGACTACAGGACCCAAGGCAGCATGGTTTCACCAGGGGAGGTCATGTCAGACCAACCTCATTGAATTTTTTGACTGGGTGACTAGGGAGGTGGATCAGGGGAGGGCAGTGGACATGGCCTATCTGGACTTCAGCAAGGCCTTTGACACTGTGCCACACTGAAGACTATTACACAAACTGGGGAATATGGGTATGAGCAGGACAGTAGTGTGGTGGGTAGGTAACTGGCTGGGTGGCAGGACACAGAGGCTGGTGGTAAATGGCTGTCACTCCACAGAGGGAAGAGTGACCTGTGGGGTACCACAGGGATGAGTGCTGGGACCGGTCCTATTCAACATCTTCATCAGCGACATTACGCAGGACCTAGAAGGCAGAATTTCACTGTTCACTGATGACACAAAGCTCTGTAACAGAGTAGACACACCAGAGGTGTAGACAGAATGAGAAGGGACCTGCAGAAACTTGAAGAATGGTCAGGGGTTTGGCAGTTGAAATTCAATTCAAAGAAGTGCAAGATAATGCATATGGGGCACAAAAACCTGGCACAATATATCAGCTGAGGGTGAGGATATAGCATGCACCAAGCAGGAAAGGGATCTTGGGGTTATCATCTCTGATGACCTCAAGGTAGGGAAACAGTGTGACAAGGCAGCAGGTAAAGCAAATAGGATGCTGGGATGCATAGGCAGGGGCATCACCACCGGAAAAGGGAGGTCATAATTCCACTATACAAGACACTAGTGAGGCCCCACCCGGAGTACAGTGTACAGTTCTGGAGACCATACCTACGTAAGGACATAGACAGGGTAGAGAAGGTTCAGAGGAGGGCAACAAAGATGGTGCATGGATTGCATCACATGTCCTATGAAGACAGGTTGAAGGAACTGAACACGTACTCCCTGGTGGAGAGGAGGGAGAGATGGAATATGATAGAGACATACAAGTATCTTACAGGGAGGAACAGGGTGCAGGTATACACTATTTTAAGCGAAAAAGATGCTCCTGGACTAGAGGGCATGGGATGAAGTTGGAGGGAGGACAATTCAGAAGAAACATGATGAAGAATTTCTTCACAGAACGGGTGGTGGACAAGTGGAACACCCTGCCAGAGGAAGTGGTGGGGGCTGAAACAATTACAGCATTTAAGAATGCATGGGATAGACATAAAGGAATTCTGGAGGTCAGGGGTAACGGGCAACAGACTTCTAGGAAAACATAAACTGAACTTACAAGCTCAAATGGGCAGACTGGGTGGGCCATAGGCCCTTATCTGCCGACACTGTCTGTATATCTACGTGTCTATGTATGGAACAACATTGGCTTCTTGTTATAATGCATATAGTGTTATTATACACTAATATACCACATGACAAAGAACCAACAGCATTGGAAAAGGGTTTGAGAAAATGAACAACACTGAATATATCCCAGATAGAATTTATAGTTAACCTTATTGAAAAGAACTTAAATATAACAGTTTTATGTACTTGGATGAATTCTATCTACACTTAACAGGGACTGCAATGGGTGCCACACTAGTAACCAGCTACGCCAATACTGTACATATCTTGGAGAATGGAAAAAAGTTTTGTGAGGTATCCTGGTGCCAATAAGTACCATTGCAAAATCGACCTATATAGGTGATATACTGTATCAATGATATTTTCCTTATATGGAAAGGAACATCAAAGGAATTGCAAGAATTTGTACAACTAGAGAGTGGTGATGAGAACTTACACTTACTAGTGAAATAAGATGCTAATGCCATCAGTTTTCTTGATACGCAGATTAGTGAGGATGGCAACAGTGGCCTAAATCTGATCTTTTTAAAAAGAAGACTGACAGAAATTTACTATTATACAATGGCAAGAAAATTCCCAGGCATCTGATTGGGTGTGCCAAGAACAGTGATGTTATCTGATCGTAACATCACTGTATCAAGTCCAGGCACATACACATACATGACCTTCTTAAGTTACTAAACGTACCACATATTCATACACACCCATGCTTTCAAAATGAACAGCTTCCTCCAAAAAAGTCAGTGCCCTCCCCCTAATAAAACTCTATTTTAATATTCTTTGTTTTCTTTCTCTGTAAGTACCACATAAAAAAAATTGTAGAAACGGCTGCAGTATGTGGCCCCGCTTCAGCGTGAGTGCAGCAATGAAGCACGTGCTCACTGCTCAGCCATTTCTTCAGCAGCTGATTGGCAAATTATTTTTTATCAAAAATTTAGAGTTTCAGTCCCTCTCCCCCACCCCAACAACCTATCAGAGTGACTTACCAATCGGCATTCAGTTTTGCCCACCTCAGAATCAACGTGCATCTTCCCATAGTCCCAGAGCAAGCAACAAATCCAGACCAATTAAATTCTGAGTGCAGGTGAGGTACCAGATAAAAGGAAGCAAACTCAGAAATAGAACTGTATGTTTGCGTGTGTGTGTGTGGGGGGGGGGGATGCAAGCCCACAGTACTGAAAAAGCAGCACCACTTACTGAAAAAATATACAGCAGCACTATGTTTTTAATGTAGCCCTACTCAGCAATATATTCATTAAAAAATACTTTTAAATATATTTCTTAATATATATTTTCTATTTTATCTTCATATGAACCATTGTATAGTAGCAATAGTGTACTCCAGGGTATGTGTTGTGTAAGATAACGTCACTTCTCGGGTGCTGGACCCACTCTGCCCTTGGCCTCATTCATCAACCACCATAGATATGGCATTATCCCAGCATAACACACACACACCCTGCCATGCATTATTGCTTAACTGCACTATAACAGTTGCATGCATATCATAATTCAGCGAACATTCCTGGTAGTCAATTCACAAATGTTACAAGAATTTGTACTTTGGCAGAAGATTATGAGAAATGCAGCAGTGAATGTATTGAATGGTTCCAAGAAAGGGGTTGCCTAAGGCGGTTATAAACAAATGGAAAGAGCTAGCAGAACAGAGATTTTGAAAGTCTATAAGTGAGACTGCGTTTGAAATTGCTAACAGAGGTGTACATAATACTAGCATAATACAAACTTGTGAAATTGTCCCTATGATGAACTCTATTTCCACTACGATGCAGTTAGGTGACTCTGTACCAGTGAACAGTACTGGTTTAATGCAAACTTGGGAAATTGTCCCTATTATGGACATTGGGCTGGATTCTTAAAACACTTTGAAGGTGAAAAAAATGAGCAAGTCCCCGAAATGTGCACAGTTGTGGAAAAAGGTTAATTGCGCTGCATTATATTCAAGAAGTGTCCACAGCGGCAGAAAAAAGACACCGCAGATTGCAGACAAAATACAGCTGCAGAAGTTCTTGTACAAAAAACCGCCATTGAAAGTATGGCATATCCCCTTTAAGGTGATTCTCAGCCACTGTTTTACCGCAGTTGCAGAAAAAATGTTGCACACACGCTGCACCATGAGGCATTACTCATCCTGACCTAAAGGCAGTGTACTATCAATTGAGAAATTATTGTAGTGGGGTTCTGGCACCACGCAGCAGGAAACCTACGGGCCTTGTAGTAGTATCAGATGTTAAATCACAAATAGCACACATTTCAATTGAAATGCAACAATTCACAACCACATGACCCAGTGCAGCCAATAAAGGAGTCCCAGTTGTGGGACTGGCTGCTGGCCTCACTGGGAGTGCGGGTTCTGCTGCATCTTTTGCAAGACTGCCAAATTCTCCTGCTCCAATTATTATGGATTATAACTTGTTCTGTCTGCTGGGTCTTTTATATTATTTCTGCAGATGCTGATCCTCACATGCACAAATTCTGCATCTGTGGAATTCTGTAGCTCACCTGTTTTTGCAATTTTCTGCACCTGCTGAACTTTTCACTGTGAATAGGGAAAAGGAAGCAGCTCCTGGTGGGGGACTCAATTATTAGGGGTATAGAACTGGGGGGAGCTGGGAAAACTGAAGTAAGGTGCCTGCCTGGTGCCATGGCTTGGAGGGACAGGAAGCGCATCCTCAGGATCACGAGAACGGCTGCAAGGGATTCTGAGCTGGACGAATTGTCCACCTAGGGCAAATGACTTGGCTCATCATGAGATTAGAGCAGTGCAGGAGGACATTGCAGAGTTGGGGAGGGACCTAAGACAAGTAGCACACACAGTATCCTTCTCAGAGGTGCTGCCTGTCAAAGGCATGGGGGAGGCGAGGGTAATTGGCACAATGCAGTTTAATGAATGGTTGAAAAAATGGTGCGGAGCACAGGGGTTTGGCTTCATTGGGGACTGGGTTCCACCTGGAGGGACACCAGCCTATACTGGCAGGATGGTCTGCATCTGTCCAGGAAGGGAACAAGTCTTTTGAGCAATCGGTTTAAATGCTTCATTTGCAAGCTTTAAACTACTCAAAGGGGAGGCACTGACAAGCAGCAGGAAAATCCCAGCCTCTCCCTACAAAACAGGGTACTAAATGAGAAAAGGACCGAGGTAGAACGGTCAGTGGGAGATGCTGCAACAGAAGGTAAAGCCATCAAAAAATGGAGAGCAATGAGTACCGATGCCCGTAGTCTGGGTAACAAGCTTCCTGAATTAGTGGCCTTGATGGAGGAGGAACATCTGGATATCGTGGCAGTCACAGAAACATGGTACACACAAAACCATGACTGGGACATAAACATACCAGGATACACTGTCTACAGGAGGGACAGGGAGGGTAAAGAGGGAGGAGTAGTTCTTTACATAAGGAAGGAATAAAAGCAACAGAACAAAAGGGTAAACAGGGAGGAGAAGAAGCACTGTGGGTAAATTTGGAGACAGGCAATGGCACCACAATACGATAGGGTTAGAGCACAGACCCCTTCTCAGGGGAGGAAATGGACGGAAATGATAGAAAGTATACTTAGAATGGCAGAAAAAGGGGAGATTTTGCTGATGGGTGATCTGAATATGCCAGATGTTAACTGGAGTGCAGTTGCAGCTGCCACTTTGAAGAGTGCAGTTATTCTAGATGCCCTACAGGGGGCATGCCTTAGACAACTAGTACTGGAGCCCACTCGAGAGGGAGCAATATTAGACTTGATTCTCTCAAATGGAGATGGAGAGAGGATCACAAATGTAGAAGTGGGTAGCCATCTGGGAACTAGCGACCATCGAACAGTATGGTTCACAATAAACACAGCAATAGAGTCAAGCCATACAAAGACAAAAGTACTGGACTTTAGGAGGGCTGACTTTGAAAAATGGGTGAGTGCCTAAGGAATGCACTAGCAAATGGGCAGGAAGGAGGGGTGGGAGAACAATGGGGAATAATAAAAACTGCCATCACAGAGGTAATGAGCCTTTGTGTGAAGCAAATAAACAAAACAAGACAATGTAAGAAACCACTATGGTTCTCAAAGGAAGTGGCAGTGAAGGTTCAAGAGAAAAAGAAAGCATTCAGGAAGTACAAGGAATTGCAGAAGGAGCAGGACAGAGAACTGTATCAGTTAAAGCAAAGGAGGCTGGGAAGGCAGTCAGAACAGCAAAGGCCCAAACCGAGGAAAAGATAGCCAACTCAGTTAAGAAGGGGATAAAACCTTTATAGGTACATCAGGGAGCAAAGGAAGACCAAGGGAGGGATAGTGAGGCTTAGTAAAGGGAGGGAGGGTGGGCAGAGGGAGACTGTGAAAAGGCAGAGATACTAAACAAATATTTTTGCTCAGTATTTACAAATGAAGAGGGGAGTACATAAAACAAACAGTAATAACACTCTGGATACAGAAGTTGATACCAGCCCATTTACAGAAGAAAGGGTTCTGAAAGAACTCTTAAAACTGAAGGTGGACAAAGCAATGGGGCCTGATGGGATTCATCCCAGAATTCTAAAAAGACCTAAGGGTAGAACTAGTGACACCACTGACTACCCTTTTAACAAATCATGGAGGATGGGGTGGTACCCGAGGACTGGAGGAGGGCAGATGTGATTCCCCTTCACAAAAGTGGGAGCAAGGCAGAAGCAGGAAACTACAGACCTGTTAGTTTAACCTCAGTGGTAGGGAAAATGATGGAATCACTTCTGAAGGAAAGAATTGTCGAGTATCTAGAGGCCAGAGGGGCACAGGACCCTAGGCAGCATGGATTCACAGCAGAAGGTCATGCCAGACAAATCTGATAGATTTCTTTGACTGGGTGACCAAAGTAGTAGATCAGGGAGGGGCTGTGGACATGGCCTACCTAGACTTTAGCAAGGCATTTGACACAGTCCCACACAAAAGATTAATATACAAGTTAGCCAGCCTGGGAGTGGGTCCCAAGATGACAGCCTGGGTAAAGAATTGGCTGGAGAATAGGACACAGAGAGTAATAGTAAATGGAGTCCACTCAGAAGAAAGGAGGTTACTAGTGGGGTACTGCAGGGTTCAGTATTAGGACCGGTCCTCTTCAATGTCTTTATAAGTGACATTGCGGAAGGACTGGAAGGAAAAGTATGTCTCTTTGCAGATGACACTAAGATCTGCAACAGAGTTGATGCACAGGGTGGGGTGGAAAGGATGAGAAGGGACTTGGCAAGGTTAGAGGAATGGTCAAATGTATGGCAGCTTAGATTCAATGCTAAGAAGTGCAAGGTAATGCACCTGGGAAACAAAAACCCAGGGGAAGAGTACACAATGGGGGTGAGATACTAACAACAACAAAAACTGAAAGGGACCTGGGGGTAGTCATATCAGATGACCTAAAGGTGGGCAAGCAATGTGAGAGGGCAGCAAGGAGGGCTTGGGGGATACTGGGATGCATAGGGAGAGGCATCACCAGTAGAAAACAGGAGTTATTATCCCTCTGTACAGACAGCTGGTGAGACCCCATCTGGAGTACTGTGTGCAGTTTGGAGACCCAATCTCCAGTAAAGACATAGACAGGATGGAAGCTGTCCAGAGGAGGGCAACTAAAATGGTGCAGGGTCTGCACCGGAAGACATATGAAGAGAGACTTAAGGAGCTTAATATGTATAGCCCGAGGAAAGGAGGGAGAGGGGGACATGATATAAACTTTCAAGTACCTCAAGGGAATCAACAAAGTCCAAGAGGGTAGCATCTTTCAAAAAAGAGTAAAAGAACAAGAGGCACAATTTGAAGATAGAGGGGGCAGCTCAGAGGTAATTTAAGGAAGTATTTTTTCACAGAGAGGGTTGTGGATGCATGGAACGGCCTTCCGGAGGAGGTTGTGGAGTCAAAATCAGTGGTGGAATTCAAGCATGCATGGGACAGTCATAAGGCAATTCTGGGGGGTGGGTGTAAGAAGAAGTAGGCTGCTGGTTAACTAGGATCTGTAGCTTATCCAGTAGGTAGGGAAATGGGCAGACTGGGTGGGCCAAGCGGTCCTTATCTGCCATCAAATTCTATGTTTCTATGTTTAATATGCTACACTTGTATTTCCACAGTTTTGCAAGCCTTTTTTCCACACATGCATGATTTTCTGCTCTCTTTGTGAATCTAGCCTAGGTTTTTTTTTAAATAAATGAAGGGGAGACTTTTAATAATGGTCTTCTGCAGAAATAATCAATCTGGATCTTTAAACCTGAAGCAAAAAAAGAACCAAGGGGGCTCACTGAGTGATTTAATCTCTTGTTTTTTTTAACAAAATGTTCTCACTATTATTCCTGTGAATTTTATGTGGATGACTCATTGCACAAACACCTTTTGTTTTACTCACACCATGCTCCAAGCCCATATTAAAGTGAATCTACCTGCAGATGTCCCCTGCATCGGATAGGATCTGCTGTTTTCACAAACACAGACTTTATGTATAGTATCTTCTGTTGAACAATGTATGAACATGCTATTTATCAAAAATGAATTCAAGATAAAATTAGCAAGCATATTGCACTTAAAAGATTTAAATTGCATTAGATCAGCATATGTTTATTCAAGCTTAAATGATTTTAAATGTCTAGTGTTCCCCAAGTCAGTGTTTGTATGTATAATGTTGAATAACTATTGCATAGATACAGTAGCTAATTTGAATATGAGGTTTTACACAAATGTATGATGTCACTTTATCTTTATTTATTTATATTTTTTTACAACTCTTTTTCTGGCTCCGCTTGGCCCAGGAGAACTCTCTTGGACATCTGCACTTTTCTCAACTCTACCTCTGAGCCTGAAACCCTCCAGTCTTCCTGGCACCAGCCCGGCTATCCCCTCAGCTCTGAGCCCTCCCAAGGTGGGGCTGCCCTATCCTCCCAGGGCACTCTACCTTGCAATTTAGGCTGGGCTGGGCTCAGCCCAGGAGCTGGATGGGTCCAGCTAGTGGAGTGTGGTCGAGGGTGCAGTGCCATCACCTATCTCCAGGAGCTGGGATTTTCTTTGGCTGCATTGCTTCCCTTCCCTCCCTTCCTCCTCTGGCAGAGTTCAGTCATGCAGTGGCACCAGGCATGCCCTCCGCAGCTCCACCTCCCCTCTAGCTAAGCCCTGCATATTGCAGTGCTTCTGGTCACCACTGGGGGCCACTGCAGTGTCAGGCAGGAGCCTGGATCCCCCCAAGAGAGGAAAGTAGTCCGCTGGGTGCTCAATCCTCTCTCTGTCCCCTGCCAACCCCTGCAGCCTGGGCTCATTCCCAAACCTAGATCACCGGCGTGGTGCGAGGTGTGGCGTCCAGTGCCTCAACCCTCAGCACCATTGGGCCAGCCAGATGATGTCACTTTAACTTTTGCTAGATCTCACTTGCCATTAATTAATTAAATAGATGGTTTGTACTATATAAGTTTCCTCCCCTAGTGCCCATTGGTTAGTCTAGTGATGCACCACTGTCAACTCCCTCCTCTTAAGTGGGCTACTTTCCTTTTTGCCATCTAATAAATCTTTCAATTATGCCTCTACTGTGTGCCCTGCTAGTGTGTGCTGCACTACTGTGTGCCCTAATTAACTTTACCAACCTGCCAAGTGCTAACCATTCTTTGCCAACTGTCTCTCTACTTCAAGTCACCTCCCTGAATGCATTCAGCACTGTAGTACTGACCTACAGAACAAAACATCATATACCTCCCGGGACTATGCCTGCAGTTTGGCACAAGGGGTAAGTGCTACATTTACTATGGTGGGAGCTCCTCCTGGCACGCCTTCCTGGAAGTCTCAACAATCGGGAAAAATACACCATAACTTATAAAAAGTGGAGGCAACTCAAAATTTGCAACACACTCCTAAAGGAGTACATCTGTTGAATAGCACTCCTTCTATTACTGATTTCAAGGAATAACTCCCCAATCCAGGTCCCCCTCAGTCATCAGCCATCCAACAGAGATATGTAGGACAGCTTACAATTGGCTCAATCAACATCTGCAGCCTCCTTCCTGAAATGGATAGCTTGAAACCTGGGTCCTGCAGCATAACCCTGACATATTATTAGTGGTTAAAACATGGCTCTCCCAAAAAGTAGATGATGCTTCAATCTCATTGCCTGGTTATACCACATACCAACTTGATTGACTATCCAAATGCAGGGGTAGTTTCATCATCTACCTCAGAGATAACCTACAGGCCCTTGCCCTGCCATTACCTGATACTGGGGTCAGCATGCAAGCTATAGCCTTAAAAGATATGCTTGGGAACTGTAACAAAACCCTCACTCTTCTGTCAGTGTATATTCCACCTGGACAGAAGACCCTGGGGCTAGACTCGCTTATGGAGTGCTTCAGTGCCCTAAATCTTTATGCAGAAACCGTACTGCTAGGGGATTTCAATGCCAACTGGCTATCACCTGCAGATAGCCCTTACAGGGATGCTGTCACATCAGTGCACCTATCCCAGCTTGTAAATTCACCTACTAGAATGAACTACAAAACTGGTACTTCAACGCTATTGGACTGGGTATTGTCTAATCGACCTGACCACCTCTCTCATACAGTAGTAGTCCCTGATGCTTATAGTGACCACTCTCCTGTCCTGTTCCACTGATCCAATACCTACTCCAAACCTCCAGTCAGAACAGTTACAAATAGGGTCCTTAAGCAGGGACATCTTGACTTACTGAAAGGTGACCTCCACCAGCAGGACTGGTCTTCTATCTATTCTGTCAGGACTGCTGACGCAGCCCTAGAAATGTTTATCCACACTTTTAGTGAATTGCGTGACCAGCACATCCTGTTGAAAAAGCATTAAATCAAAGGCCATAACAACCCATGGCTTATCCCTGATCTCTTTGAGCAGTTGAGGACATGGGACCACCTATGGCAGAGAGCATGGACCTCTAGTAAACAGGCTGACTACCAAAAGTACAAAAAAGCTAGTAATGAATGCACAAGGGCCATTCATGCAGCAAAAAATCAATATTATAAGGAAGCCCTTACTCACTCATGGAATGCCGGCAGGAAATTTTGGGCTAACCTCAAAGATATCACTTGGAAGGATCAAAAGCCAGCCCCCACTATGCTTAACATTAATGGTGTTCCCACTATTGAGCCCAGTATCATAGCAAACACATTTAATGTATCCTTCTCAGATCTTAGCAGAGTACTTCCACCAGATTTCTTCCACCATACTAACTCAACTTCTAATACCAGTTCGACAGACCTGACACCCTACCAACCTACGATACATTTTAGAACCATCTCCATTGGAGAAGCAAAGAAATACCTACTAAAGTTTATTGGGAAGTCTTGCTTTAATGGAGACTCTCTTGACCTTATATTTGAGGCTTTCAGCTTAGATTACATGACGGCATCACTTACGCACATTTTTAATGCCTTACTCAGATGTGCCCAAGTCCCACAAGCATGAAAATTGGCCTTAATGACACGTGTCTTCAAGAGTGGGGACTGCACAGTCCAGGGAAATTACAGACCCATCTTGAGTCTACCACTGCTATCAAAAGCTCTGGAAAGAATAGTTGCAGACTGGTGGAATTCTTAGAAAAATACAATATACTGTACAGTGCCTAGAGCAGCATGGGTTTCACAAAGGACACAGCACTAACACTGCTCTACTAGAGTTCACAGGGTTTATCCACAACTCTCTGGATCATAACACACTGGTTAGGGCTGCATATATTGACTTAACTGAAGCATTCAATACAGTTCATCATGATATACTGTTCAAAGAGCTTGCATCAAGTAGTCCATCTAAAGATACGGTTCCTTAGTTTAAAATCTGCCTCATAGACTGATCACAACAGGTCAAGATCAATAACATCCTGTCAGACAGTTGACCTGTCCAATCTGGTGTTCCCCAGGTGTCCATACTTTTTTTTTATGTTAGTCTTTGGTAACCAGGTAAGGCCCACTAGGCACAGGTGCCTATTTTCAGGGGTGACCTGGGAGCACTGGGTGGTTAAGTGACTTGCTCAGAGCCACACAGTATGCAAGTGGAGGTTGTGAGAATCAAACTCAGGTCTGGCCTGCTGGATGTATCAAGCTTGTTCACACCTCATTCCTCTAACCTCTAGGCTATACTGCCAGCCTGTACTTGATCCCGTACTGTTCAGCATTTTCATCAACCAGCTCCCACAAGCCTGTTACTGTCAAATTCTGTTATACATTGATATGCAGTCATATTCACAAGTGATCCAGACCCTATGGCACTTGAACGCAAGCTACAGGAAAGTTGTGCTACAGTTGAAAGATGGTATCAAGAACAAAAACTCATAATGAACTATAAGCAAACAAAGACAATGTTTTTTTCTTATCCACAAAATAGGCACCAAACATACACCCCTTACCATAATAAATGAGGCTGGTACCCCACTGGAGTTAGTCCAGCAGTTCACATGCCTGGGGATCACTTTAGACAGTACACTGCTGTATGCCTCCCATATCTACAATACTGATAAGGCAATCAATATCTGCATTGGTCTGCTATACAGGCATAAGCATAGCCTAACACCAGAGGCTCTGAATCTTGCAATATATAGTTCAGTCGTATCGCTAATCGACTATGGAATAGAAATCTAAGGTTCTGCAACAGACACAGCCCTCCGCCATATTATAGAAGCATTAAATAAAGCCTGTCATCTTTCAACTGGCTTTACAAGGCTAACTACACCTGTGACTTGTATACACAGGCAAGTTGGCTCCAATTCTCAGGCAGACTGAGGTACCATACCTGACTCCTTTCAAAAAAAGTGAGTCTGAGACTGCTTCCACCTGGGGTACAGAAGCTATTCACCCACTTTGGATGCAGCCACCCCACCAGAAGTTCTGATATTGTAATCTTTAAGACTCCAAGGTGTTGCACCTCTTTAGGTCAAAGGGCTTTTTTCCACTGTGCTCCTAAAAGGCTTAGCAGTTTATCCCTGACATCTCCTCTCTAACTATGTTAGGCCCCTTTAAATGTGACCTCAGTCAGCATCTGGTTGCAAATGTCAGCTGTGACTGTGTTTGCTAGCTCCATGCTGTTGCTTATGCCCTACAAACTACCCTCCTTACCTTTCAGCCACTGTTCAGTTAGTACTGGATTGAAATGCTGGCCCTCCATTCCATTTCCATTGAGGCCTCTTCTGTGCTGATATATTCTCTACCCCATCTGCCTACAAAACACTTACAAGAGGTCTACTTTGGATGTCATCTCCCTCCCTTCCACTTCGCCTCTATGCAGAATGAGCAATATCCACTCCCTCACTCTGTCTCTCTCACGCTCTTCTAAACTTCTCTGACATCTTTTAAAGCATGTTTGCGTAAATATTATCCTGTATATACAAGGTCCAATGCCTAAAGTTATTTTTGTGTAGAGTTTGTCCACATTATGTTTATTCCTTAAGTATATCACATTGTTGTTTTCCATTTGCACTGTTTCTAACCTCTGATGTGGAACCTATGTAATGACCTTGTTCTCAAAGGTATCAATCTGAGACTACAATAAATAAATAAATAAAATAAAAAAGTAATCAGAGAGTACCCAGCATGCCTTGAGAATGCACTTACGTATGAAATGTTGGCTAATTTTTGTTTGCTTCTGCCTGTGAGTATCATCCTATTTTATGCCTGAGCCAAAATAAACAATTTATGCACTTTGAAGTGAAGCATGGTAAGCTTTTGTGGTGTGGCATAATGAGCCCTGACTGCTCTGTCTTTTTGGTATTGTGTTGTCTAGAGCCTGGACATTCCCGGAGTTACTTGCTTTCTTGCTGTGCTAAAACAAATTTATTGACTTAACAATAAAGCATGGACTACACCATTTGGTTGAGGCACTGACCAGAGGGCCAGATACTGTACTTTGGAATAGCCATAGCAAATTCCAGATGAGATTAAAACACAATTGTCAAGAACAGTTGGACAATAGTGATCACCAAATTGGTTAAAATAATGATAACTAGGAATAGTAGAATGACAATAGGTGAAACAGTGACTCTAAAATATAACGAGACAAACTTTTTAACAGAATCATAGAGGCAATTAAAAAGATGAAACTACGAGAAAGACTTGGCTAGTAAAAATGTGTAGGAAATCTGGACTACATTAAAAGAAAAATTACTAGACCTTGAAAAACATAATTTCCCAAGCAGGAATCTGTATGATAAAAAGGGGAAAACACTTATGATTAAATAACAAGATAGGGAAATAGTAATACAAAGAAAAAAAATCATATTAAACATTAAAAAAACTGACACTATGAAACATAGAAATAAATATAAAGACTATTGAGGAAAACCCAAAAGTCATTAAATGGAAAAAAGTAAGCTTGAATTTAAATTGGCCCATACAAAGGACAACATGCAATTCTTTTTTTGCATTATTCAGAAATAATGGGGGAATAGACCTAATTATTGGACCAATAGTTGACCAGTGGAAACTATTAAATACTTCTCAGGAAATGACTAACAAACTTCATGGATTTTTCTGTTCAGTGTTTAACACCATGTGGTTTGAACTGATCCTGGGCACCAGTATACTCTTGTCAAAGGCTGTGGTTCTGATTTCAGATGAGCAAACTTTGATCAGATGGGGGATTTAGTCAAGGGTAAGTTGATTGGAGTGGATAAATCAGGGGTGGAGGAGGTGTGGGGAGAAATTAAGGGGCCATTCTTGAAATAACCAAACAATGCTTGAGAACAGTTATCAAGCCTGGTTATCTAATAAGGTTAGGGAGGCAGTGAGGGCCAAAAAAGGTCTTTCATTAGCTACAAGGAGAAACAGAGGGTAAGTACTGGAGCAAATACCAGGTAAAGATAAATGAGGCAAAGAAGGCAGTCACAGATGCAAAAGCAGACACAGAGCTACATATTGCAGAGGGAGTCAAGGGAAGAAAAAATCAGTTCTCAGGTACATCAAGGAAAAAAGATGGAAGGGGGAATCGTTAGGCTGATGGAGGGCCAGGGTAATAGCAGAGGATGAGCAGAAGGTGGTGTAGATTAGAGTAACTGAAATGATTCAGGCCCAGCAAGTTGGATCCTATGAGAAAAGGCTCAGGGCACCAAACATGTATTCTTTTCAGGCCAGAAAGGAGAGAGGTGACATGATAGAGAGTTTGTGAAAGGAATAAACAGTGCAAACTGTGAGGAACTATTTAGCGGGAATTGTAGGTTGAAAACAAGGGGACATGAATATAAGTTGGTTTGAGGTGGAGATTAAAGAGGCATGTGAGAAAGTTTTACTTTATAAAGAGAGTAGCTGAGCCATGGAATAACCTGCCAGCAGAGGTGGTGGATGCAAAAAAAAAATTAAAAACTCAAGAATGATTGGAACAGAGTAAAGGGCTTAATAATTACTTGGGGGTTGAAGTAAGGCAGGGAGTGATCGGGAGGTGAGAGAAGGACTAAAACCCTATCTAGATAATAGGTCATGGGGTAGAGTATACTAAAACTGGACAGAGAGAATAGCCCAATGGTCATTTTCTGCTGACATCATTTATGTTTCTATGCAAAAGCAGGCATTTACCATACACTGAAGACAATATTTCTGCAGTTGGGACTGAGACAAAATAAGTTTACAGAAAGAGAAGTAAACCAAATAGTAAATAAATTTAAATGTAAACAAATCTACCCGTCTGGACAACCTCCATCTACATCTCCTAAAGGAAATTAGGGAATATCTGGTGAGGCCTGTTACCAACTATTCAGTTAACTGTGTACATTGGGAACTGTTCAGCACAATAAGGAAAATGTGATAGTGGTACCAATATATAAACAAGCATTTGTCAATGCCGAATGTCGTCTCGCTGTCATTGGCATTGGTAGTGCCAGAGTTAGAGACACATAATAGGAATGGCAGTGAAGTATAAAAATGACGTCAACACCTCCCCCAACCTATAGAGACCAACAGGCATTGGGGTGTGCCTTTGGGTCATCAGCTATAATGCTCATGCTATTTCACCTCACCCTACCCTGTAGACACTGACAAGTGTCATGGTGTGCTTTGGGGTCTTTGGGCATTACACTTACCCCATTCCATAAGGAAATATGCTGAGGTGGTGCAGTATAGGAGAATGAGGTGAACTTTGTGGCCGAACAGTGCAAAGTAAACCATGGTGCCTGTCACTGGCTGCAGGGTGGGGGTGGGGTGGAATGGCATGAGCATTACAGCCAATGATCTCAAGTCACACCCCTGATGCCTGTTAGTCTCTACAGGGTGGGTTGCTACAGTTACAAACACTAACACAATAAGTGTGTTGATATTTTCACTCAAAATTTTCAACATGGGCTTTTTGTGAGGCCAACTCATGAAAAGCGGTACTATCAGTTTGTTAGCTAAAAGGTGGTTTTGCACAGCCGCTATGCCATTTGGCGACACAGGGATGAAAACACATTTTGGGAAGGATGTAGAAAAAGACAACTGTATTGTTCATGAGGAGATGTAAAAAAATGGCAACGTTGAAAATCCGGAGTGAAAATATGAAAAATTAGTGAAGGTATGAGCATGCATAGAAACTGTGCAACACACTTCAGTAACCCAATTATTTTTTGGATTTTTTTAACCACATCTTTAACATAGGCATTTTGGGACCTCTCTTCATGAACAGTGGCAGTATAATTCTGTTAATGTGTCCAAAACGTTGATTTCACACAGTGACCACGCCATTGTGCACCACAGGTGGGAAAACAAATTTAGGACAGGATGTGAAAAATGACAGCTGTACTGTTCATAAGGAGGTGTAAAAAATGGCAGTGTTGAAAATCTGGCATGGAAATAGTGCAAATTTGTGAAGTTATAAGGGTGCGTGGAAACTGCGCAATGCACGTTTGTAACACAGTCATTTTATGAAATTCTGTCACCAAATTTTCAACATAGGCATTTTAGGACTTCTGCTCATGAACAGTGTCACCGTCATTTCCTGAAACTGTCCTGAAAACTGATTTTGCACAGCGACCATGCTATTCTGTGCTGGACTTGCAAAAACACATTTCAGCCAGGATATGTAAAATGACAGCTGTACTGTTCATAAGGAGGTGTGAAAAAATGTAAATTTTGAAAATCTGGAGGGATAATATTACAAATTCATGAAGTTACAAGTGTGTGTGGAAACTGCGCAACACACGCTCGTAAAACAGTCATTTTTGGGATTGTTTCCACCAAATTTGCAACATAGGCTTTTTGAGAGCCCACCTCATGAACACTGGCACTGTCATTTTGTTAATCAGTCCTAAAAGGTGATTCCACCCAGTGACTGCAAAATCACCTTTCTGGGCCAATTAACACCATGACAGTGCCAGAATTCATGAGGAGGGGTCCCAAAAATTCCATGTTAAAAATCTGGTGCCAATATGCCAATAAATGCCTGAGATATGCATCAAAGTTGAAAAAACCCTATTTATTCCATTATACAGTTTACCAGCATTTCCTCAGTTCACAGACGGCTTTGAAGAGTGCAGTCGTGTTCCCGGTCCACCGAAGATCATCACGCCAGATTCCAGAGGTAAGTATGGGGTGAGGTGGGGTGTGGGAGGCAAGGTGCACAGTGGTGGCGTGGGTTGTGGGAGGGCAGGGAGACGCGGGATCGTTTTCTTTTTGACAGGGTAAAAAAAAAATAACATCGGCTGGGCCATTTGTCTTTAATAGGGCATGTGGCACACTGGGTGGTGCCCAGTGTGCCAACAGACTCTTTGGGGGCAGCTGTAACCGATGGGGATTGAGCACCTCCATCAGCACACAACAAAGGGGGGTTACATTATGCTGACAGGGATGGGGCACCCCGTTGGCACACAACAAAGCGGGGGTGACATTATGCTGATGGGGAGCGGCTCCCCATCAGCAACGTCATGGGAGACTAGAAGCCGACAGGATTGAGGCCCCGCCGCAAAGAAAAACTGTTGGGTGAGGAGCATAATGCCCAGGGGATTCGCACCCCTTGGCATACATTGTAAATGGGAAGGAGGTTATTATGCTGATGGGGAAAGGGATCCCCTGTCGGCATTCTGACAGGAGGCGGCGGCAGTGTTGCGTGCACATCGGGAGGCGTGTTGTGGTCACACTGCATGAGAGCTCCCCTCTCATTGCAGTGGACATTTTGTTAGATCTGGTGGCCACATTCCACATTGTTGATGTGGTGCCTGCATGCTGCCTGACTGGGGAATGAGGGACGCACCTACTGATGCATCCCCTGCATTCGCCCAACCGTGACCGTGCCTCCGAATCTGCTACTACCGAAATATGTTGGCTGCACATGCATGAGCCAACATAAAAAGGGCATAGAACAAAAGCCAAGAACTATAGACCTGCTGTATAAGCATAATATTGGTATTTGGTAAAATAATGGACATTTTAATTAAAGAAGACCTAAATAAGGAATTCAAGGAAAAAGGCATCAAGACCATACACAACATGGATTCAGTAAGAGAAGATCTTGTTTGGCAGATCTTCTGATCCTCTATGAACAGGTTATTTTGAACATCTGCAGTAATAAACCTACTGATATAATATAACTTAATTTCCAAAAGGACATTGATATGGTACCTCACACTCCACCCTTATCCAAAATGAGCGAGGATAGATTAGATTATTAATTAATACAATCATTTATAGAATGTTGGAAGATTTCAACCCCCTTCTGCTTTTAAATTTTCACAACTGAAACATTGTATTCTTCAATATATAGGGAGGCATAAATATATTTAGGGAGGCAGTATTGTGCAGTGGTTTAAGGCTCTTAGCTGCAAATCTGGTGACATCCAGCAGACCAGACCTGGGTTAGAACCCCACAGCTTCAACCTGCATACTGTGTGACCCTGAGCAAGTCACTTAACTTCCCTGTGCTCCCAGGTCACACCTGTAAAAAAGCTTTCAGCTTAGTGTGCTAGTCCTAGTTAAATAACTAACTAAAAAAATATATGGGCACTCCACCATGGCCGGATTCAGGGAGCTTGGCTCTCACTCACCTTATTTTGGTTTGTACTCAATCACACCTCATTTGTAGTCTGTACATTGACCTCCAGGATATGGATCTGTCTATGCTATCTCCTAAATGCCACTTATGGTCTAACACACTGGAAGTAGACATGAGTAAGGAACAATGACAAAGGATTGCTTCAGACTGCAGCAGTTTAAAATCTTACACAATCTTATTATACTCTGCAAAGACTTTTTCAAATGCATAGATTTGATTCTGATATTTGTATTAGATGCAGACAAGATGCTGGCACACTATACCATATTTTATGGAGATGTGAAAAGGCTAGGCCCCTGTGGTTTGAGATTCACAGTAGATTAAAACCTCTTCTGGGGCTCTAAGGTGCATTTAATGCTAGAGTTTGTTTGCTGGGCCTATATGATGATGCAGTGTTTGGACTCCAGAAAAGCTGCATCTCTTTGATAGCCTCAGTTGCCAAACTTATCATTCTTCAGCACTAGACAGATGAAGATGTTCCATCCTATGCTGAATGGCACTGAGAGATTCTGTTTGCTGTTAATGCTAAGTGCTCTACAGTGATTTTACACCATAGATATTCTTTTTCTCATAAAAAATGGGAATTGCTGCTAACCTTATTAACAATTTAGGGTCGTTATTTTTCTTTTCTTTTTTTTCTCTCTTAAAGTTAAAGTTGAAATATTTTATATTTTTGCATTTTTGGCAGCCCCCACATTATGGAGTGTTAGCACACTTACTTGGTTAACTTGTTTTCTGGGAGAAGAGTGTGTTTCTTATGTAGTTTAATTTACACTGGGTCCACCCATATTTGTTTTCTGTGTTCTATATAATCTGAAGGTGCAGGTCACGGCAGGAGGGAAGGGGGTGGGTTGGGATCTTTGTTTATACTTTATCATCTCTGTTTATGTTAAACCTTCATGGGACTGTTTCCTGAGTTTTGTTTGTATATCCTTTTTTGTGTTTCTCTACTGTTTTTGTTATTTATGACTATATTTGAAAAATGTTCAATAAAGTATGTTTAATTAAAACAATAATTAATAAAATTGGTTAATTTTTGGCTGATGGTCAGAACCCAGCAGGTGAGATTCAATGGAATCCTTTCTGATGTCAGTATGGTGAAGAATAGGGTCCCCCAGGTGTCGGTGTTTGTGCCATGACTATTCTACTATTATATTAATGATAAAAATGTGAATATCAAAGGTACATTCACAAATTCTCCAATGACATTAAATTAGGTGAGATGGTAGACACCATGGAAAATCAGCAAAGACTCAGTAAAGACCTGGAATAAATATAAATATTATCTAAACATAATGGCATGACTTTTAACGTAAATACCATAAGTGTGTCATTATGCATCTGGGATCCAGTGATATCAAACATAAAGGCAAACTGAATGGAATCGATGCAAAGGAGGTTGAGATAGAAATGGATTCAGGAATCACTACCAGCAAAGATTTCAAAAATTGCATATAATGTAAAAATATTGCTATCAAACAACAGAGAGTTTTTTTTTTTGTGGGGGCACTGACTTTGTTGGAGAGAGCTGTTAATTGGACATAGCATGTAATTTATTAGAGCTTGGTGAAATTTATGTTCTGCCAGCAGAATTCTGGTGAAATTACAATTTTGTGTGTCTACAAATTTTTGTGAAATGTCTTTAAAAATGTTGCAACATATTGACAGAATTGTAATTTCAGTTATTTCTGTCTAATATAAAAAGTATACATTCAAGTTAAAATTTAACTTGGGGAATCTACCAATATCAATGGCAAAATTTACCACATAATAGATCTTTAGCTTTAACAATGAGTCTGTTATAAGCTCCAAATATTCTGAATTTAAAAATATTTTGTATGTATAAACTGCAGAATTTTAAGCACCTATAACATTAAGAATTGAATATCACAAATTTTGTGAGGATCATTGGTCCTAAAAATGTGCCTGTATGCATGTCAGCTCTCTTATCTATTGCTCAAATAGATGGCCAAGTTATAAACAGCTAAAATTTGCAAAATAATATCAGTAATTAAAATTGAATTTCTTGACCTTGTATGAAAATTGTGAAATTTTGTGATACTTTGTCAAAGTCATATCCATATATTTTGCCAAGTAATACACCTGAGGGACATATTCAGAGCCATCCTGTTGTGCAAAAACAATGATGCACTGCACAGAATAGATGTTCCAGCCAGCTCTGAGGGGATATTCAAACAGTATGCATGACTGGGACTGATCACGCATTCTGTCTGAATATCTGACCCTGGATGTGCAGTCCATAGCATTCAGGAGCTGAGTCCCATGCAGCGCAGCCAGAGTCTGTGCTGGATACCACCAGTGGGCTATGCATGGTACATACCTGGATGCACTATGACCCCATGCGCAATATTCAGCCAGGAAATGCTAATGAGCTCATTGGGCATGCACGGCAGACACAGGTGCCATGCAGGCTCATTATGAGCCCATTAGCATAGCTGCACCATGCGTGGTACACCTGTCCATCTCCACCCATCCCCTGATCCCTGTATGGTACAGACAGCAGTGCAGATCCCCATCATAGGCCAGTGGTCACCCCCCCTCCCAACCACCAATCTCCTGTGTAGGGCAATGTGTGGAGCCTGGTAGATGCCTTGGCAGCCTAGAGGAACCCCCACTTCCTGATGCCAGACCACCACTGTCATCCCTGTTGTAGCCCCAGTGCTGACCTGAATGCCCTGTGGCCCCTTGCCCCAGCCCTGATCCCTCTCAGCAGCATGACTCTTACCCTAATCCCTGGTGGCCACGTGGCATTACAGTAGATCCCCCCATTACCATAGTGTAGGGTACCCCCACCCCAAGCCCTGATCCTTGGACCCCTATAGCAAATTCCAGATCCTGGTCCATAATCATAATGCAAAAAATAATTTGAAACAACAGTCCTGCTATGCACTGTTTCAAAAGTGTCAGGGCCCCCCACCCCAGTAGCAAGGAACCCCTTGCCACATCCCCCTACACCTCCCATGCTGTCAACTGGCACAACTCACCACTCACCACCATGGCCAGCCATTGACTGAACAGTCCAGGATCTGTTCTATTTAGAATATGAGCTTATTAGTTGAGCGTGTATTCAGAACAGTGCTGTTCTTGGACTATTCAGTCAGTGGCTGGCCATGGAAGGGAAAGGAGGGCTGTGCCAGTCACCAGCATATGTGGTGCGGGGGTGAGGGAAGGGAGCTCATTGGGTATTGGCTACCAGGGTGGGGGGCCCCTACACTATGGAAACAGTGCGTAGTGGGACTGTTGTTTGGAATTATTCTTCACACTGCCATTATGGACTTGGAGTCTGGGATTCACAATCAGGGTTCATGAATCAGGGCTTGAGGTGGGGGTACCCTACACTATGGAAACTGGTTTTCTCTAATGGAACCTGTGGATTGGGACACAGGGCATGGGGTGGGGAACCACTACATTATGGAGTATAGGACTCACAGTGCTCTCCATGGACATTGGGGGACAGGGCTGGGGGGTTGGCACTTGACTGCCAGGACCGGTGGGCAGAAGTGCGCCCATGTACATTACTGATGCCCACCTGTGGGTGACTGGCTAGATTAGGCCAGCTTTTCATGGCCTGTGGGCCACTTAGCTCAGGACTGTGTGGGATGCATTCCCAATGAATATGCCTCCATGCAGCATATGCATGGGAACTTCCCCTCCACTTCATCAGCATACATTACTATGTGCCCTGTCCCATTCTCTTGTGGCTGATGCATACTACATGTTTAAATATCACACTACGGTGCATTGTTGGAGTTGTGATGCCCATTTCTGTTTTCTGCAAGGATGTGCCGCACATCTGCTTTGAATATGAAGGCTTTGAGCTACTGTTATGGAGGAAGAAAAAGGCAGGGTAGCATTGCAACAAGATAGCATTCATAGAAGGCTCCATAGTAAAAGTGTAGTGGTGCCAAGTGTCTGGTCAATATCTTGAGTGAAGCACCATGAATAATAGTCACGGACATCACTGTGCACTAGTCTGTCTTCTTGCAATATGCCAGCTAATTAATAGAGATCATTGACTAAATAACTTGTGGAAGCATGTGCATACTCAGCATTGTTTCTGTATAGTGACACCTGCTGGCTGTTTAACAACCTTGTAAATAAGAATCTATATTTTTAGCATTTGAAAACAGTGGCACTGAGTTACATCAAGCATTACAATTAGTTGTAACTGAGGCCACTGTGACTGAAGTATGGTATCTGAATATCTTTATTCATGATGGAGCATGATGATGGGCATCGCTGACACAAGACTGTTGGAGGGGCAATGCAGGACCATGATACTAGTGTAGGTAAGGTGATTTTCCTGCCTGCGATACAAGTCAAATGATTGTGATCAATAGCCAAACCCAGATGGACTGATGTTCTAAAAAGAGGGAGGAGCTACTGTCATGTAAATGGAAAGAGAAGTCACTGAGATTTGAACTATAGGAGAGGGTAAGTAACTAGTGCTGTGCTCACTAGTGGCAGGAGCTAGATGAATTGGTTCACCAAAAAAATAGTTGCTAGACTAAGTAGCAAAAGAATAAGAGACCATCAGTTGAAGTAAGGAAGCATATGGTGACAATTCCCACTTGAAAGCAAGACATAGTAAAATCACACCATGCAAAACTACTGGTCTAAGCACAAAACATACTGAGAAGTCCAGAACTGAGAGCAACTCACATAGATCTGATGGGGGAAGAAAATTACTGGGAAACAAGAGAGTGACATTTTGGCCATTCCTGAAGAAAAAGGAATATGTAGTTCTCATTTGAAGTGATCTTGTCTATGAAAAACACGGAGGAAATCAATGTGACAAAAAGCTCCACAGAGTCCATCCATTCAGTGTCAAAGAAAAAAGCTGAGGGACAAAAGTGTCACCAAGAAAGAAACCACAGGACTGCAAACAGCTCAGCACAGTTAAATGGATTCAGTGATTACAAGTGCTTTGTGAAAGTTAAATTCCACAAGTGGAATTCTAGTAGCATTACCTATTAGGCATCTATGAATTTTTGGGAACATTTTGCCAATTAGTAATTTCTGAGATTTCCATTGTAAATTTGAACCTACTAAACCACATTTATTCAGCTTTATTAGATTCCAGGACCCTTTTATATTGAGTATGCAGGGGCTGTCCTATCGGCGCAATTGTTGGATTTCGACCTGCGGTGCCAGTGGCCTGGGTTCAGGAGCGGACTCGGGTCACTGGAGGGTTAGCCGGGGAGAAGGCTCAAGCGTCCTAGGGACTGCTTGCCTTCTCCAGGGAGGAGGGAGGGACAAGATCCATGGCTTGTCTGACCCCAGTTGGGGACCCAAGGTACAGCAAGCTGGTAGGACAGACCAATGGGGAGCTGTGTGGTGGATGTCAGCGTAATGCCTTGACATCAAGGCATGCACAACACAGAGAGGAAAAACAGGAAAAAGCACCACTGGAGCATGGGTAGACAGAGCTCCAGTGCCAGCCCTGATCATGACTGCCTGCCTGACCACTGGGGGACCTGATGAGACCAGAAGATATCAGGGTGTCTGGGCCTCATCCTGTCCCCACCTGGGGGGTATAATCACAGCTCCATGGGGGAACCCTCGGGGATTCAGGTAGGTCAGCTGTCATGGAGGGGCACTTAGAAGTCTCCCAAAGAAGCCTAGCTCCATGGCGGGGTTAAGGAGGAGAAATAGAAAGTTAAAAAAATAAAATAAATTGACTATGCAAGCCAAATGTGAGGTGAATAGCTGCAATAGCAGTGAAGCTAAACACATCCAAATATTTTGAACATTTTCACACAGTTAGCAAACAATTAAATTGTGGAACTATAAACTACTATAACTTACAATTTACTTAACCAACTACCTCCCTAATTAACAGTTTCTAAGACTCTTCCATGAAAGTATGCATGTAAATGTTCAAATATCTAGCTTCAAAGGTAGCTACGTTGAGCAGAGAAATATTTTCAGAAATTTTTACAAAAATAATAAATTGCCTGACTTTAAGTCCACATATATTCCATGCACCTCATCCAAATGTCATAAAATGTGGCATCACTTTAGCACTTCTTACATAAAGTCAGCATGCCATATTACATGTATATAGCTGTAAGAATGACTGAGCTATGACCAATTAAAGAATTTTGAGAAATTCCATGGGATGTCATGACATTTTGCAAAATTTGGGGGATTGTGTGGAAATACCACAAAATTGCAATTTGCTAATTCCACTCACTCTAATAATTATGCCACTGTATAGGGTCTATATCGGGATACGTATGGATTTCTACTCACTAATGTGGAATCCTTATCTCAAAAAATATATTGAGCTAGTGTAACAGATGCAACACAGAATAACAAAAGTAGTCCACAGGTTAAGAAATAGAACATATGAGGATAGATTAGAGGAATTTTAATTGTTTTCCTTTCAGAGGAGATGATTAAGAGGGTACTTACTACTACACTACTCATATAAGATAACTGGGAGAGAATATAGTAATGGAAGAACTGGGGCTGATATTTAAATTTAGAAACTCTAACTGTAGAGGGCATAACTGCAGTTTATTTAGCCATTTAACTGATTGTTTTTTGTCAACTAGGTAAGCACACCAGAGAAAGAAAATTACCTATTTTCAGGAATGATGGGGAGGTTTACAAAGAACTAACAAAAGTAACAGACATTCATAATACAAATATAGCAAGAATTTTAAAAAAAGGGCAATCAAGAAAAAAATGGATTACAGTCGAAATAGTCATAAACAATACAAATGTGTCAGAGCATCATTAGAAGCTAAACCACTCAGGACATACAATAGGAAATACTTTTTCACTCAGACTATTGTCAAGGTATGGAATGGACTCCCTGGGGCATTAGTAGAATTTGAGTCACTGGAAACTTTCAATGACTAAGTAGACAAGCACTTGTCCAATAGGCACCAAAAATGATATGCCCACTGAGAAGTGGATACCAGACATAATGAGCAATTTCCCCTTATGTCCTAATGTCAACTACAGTGTCAAGAATAGAATCCTAGACTACCTATCACTCCCTGCTCATCCCTTCCTCCCACTTCCCCTTTCTGCAAATCCCAGCATTTCAGTCCAAATGCAATATAGAGTAAATAGGAGTGATAAAGAGTGAAGCTGTTGCTTACTGGGACAGTATGGCAATTGTCTCTAGTACCACCCTCCAACCTTTGGAAGGAAGAAAATGCACTACAGGTATGCTCATTATGGCTTTTAATGGTCCTTGATTCGGCCCCCTTCCATTCACTTGTGTTGAGTCTACCAACTCCCAGTCCACCCCTCAACCCCAGTCATCCTTGCCTCTTGCTATCCCCAAATCACAATCCAAGCACTTTAATCCAAAATGTAATGCATATTAAATTGCAATGGTAAAGAGTGCACATGTACACCAATAAACTGCAACTTGCTCTTGAATGTAAAATAAAGCTGGTGCCTGACATTAAGCTCCAGAAAACTCTCAGGAAGTCAACAGTTTTTCCAATGAATAAACTTTATTCAAGTAGAAGAATAATAAAAGAAGCATCACACATGTACACCCACAAACTACAACATCTCAAGCCTCACTGGCTCTTTGTCAAGAAGTGAATACAGCACAGGTACTGTATGTCATGAATAAATACATACAAGTAGGGATCATTGAACAACAGGTGATCACCTGACCCATTAAAACATGTGTTGATGTTTGTGGGTGTACATAAGGCATGATGCTTTTATTATTTTTCTACTTGAATAAAGTTTAATCATAAGATGAACTGCCGACTTCCTGAGATTTTCTGAAGCTAAGTGTTTGAGACCAGCTTTATTTTACATTTGATTGTCTGTACATGCTGTGGATCCACTCAATCACCATAGAGTCATCTGTTTGTGCTGCTTTGAACTGATATCTAAGACCTACCCTGATGAACTCCTCTGCACTGTATCATGGTTACAGGCAACAGTAATTCAGAGCCCCTACATGCCCCACTGCCTTTGTCTCACCCAATGATCTGGCCACACTGGTATATGAGTTTGTGACCTCAAGATTCTATTACTGCAATGCCCTCTACTTTGGGGTCTGAGGGGGTGCACTGTAGTGCCTGCAGCTACTGCAGAATGCTACAGCCTGGCTATTGGTGGGTCTTCCTAGATCATGTCATATTATGCCAGTGCTGCCCAAACTGCATTTGCTACCAGTGCGCTGGCACATCTCCTTTAAAATAGGTTTATTAACCTATAAGGCCCCACATGGGCTGGGTCCTGGTTACCTGCAAGAGCTCCTGTATTTCTACGCCCTGAGATGCTCTCTCCATTTGATAGGGGAGGGTCATATAGAGGTTCCCAGATCTAGGCTTAAATCTTCGGAAAACTGATTTTTTGCAGTAGCAGGTCCAGTCCTTTGGAATTCTCTGCCTGGGCACCTGAGAGAGGCCCCCCTCATATACATAGTTAAATGGGAGCTAAACACATTTTTATTCCACCAAGCATTCAGGGATCGAGTTGTTTGGATCAGCTTGTTTATTGGTTTTAGGGATTCTATCAATTACTGTGAATGTTGTCTGCGATTGTGTTTGATATGTTATTATTAATGGTTTATTCCATATAATGGCACCCTGAGTTTCAGAGGAAGAGCACCACAAACAAATAAAATCTACTATTACTAATACATTGCCTGCATCAGTATTTGTTAATTCCCTTCTTTTAACAAGAAGGGGTTGAAAATCAACTTTTAATTGAACAGCCAACTACATATGCAGAGGCATTGAAGAGTACCAACAATATGGTTATTGAGACACAGCAGCATGCAAACATCAAAGAAGCCTTTATTGCCCTAGAAATGGTAGCTCTAAAAGTCAGAGGCCTTTACTGGCAACACGTGAGCTTGGAAGCATGCCTGTAAGTGTGGCCTGTACCAAGATGACTGCATATTATTAAATTTCCTACCTTTGGACATGACAGAACTACAGTATGTTTATCAACAGGTGGAAAGAACACCTCCTTGTTTGATGTACAGGACTGATAAAACTAATTTTGGCATATGCCAGTGAAGTGAAGCAACAAGTTAAACAGGAACTGGTAAGAAGAAAAACAGCTGCTAATCAATTCACTTCATCAGCAGAATAGTCAAATTATTTCATTCAATTAGCATAAACAATCAAATACCATGACATGAAAATTAAAAAGATCAAAGACAGAAAATGTGTTAGAGACCAGAGGGACTATGAGCAGGGTGGATTTTTGACTGAAGCTGAAAAAACAGGGAAGAACCGCACTCCATTTTAAGGAACCAAACCAATACAGAAAACAATTTTACTCCAGATACCAACACACATACCACTAATAATAGAGACACATATACATTGGGAAGTGACTCCAAAGATACTCATGCTGGGTCACCTTTTTACGGCTGCAGTGGGCAGAGCCTGCAGATGTTTTTCATGTACAAAAGGGTTGATGTCATGTTTTCTGTCTGTGGAACTGATTGAAGGTGTAAATAGTCCCTTCCACCTTACCCTCTACTAAGAAGTGTTTTCCGCCCTCAAATAAATGTGATTTCATGTTAGTCAATAGTTGCTGGGCACTATTTTCTTTCGTAAATGGGAGGTACAAGAACTGGAACCTGAGTAGTGGGAGGCAGCATTATTTTATTTTTTTGGGGAGTAAGAACCACCTCCACCTCCACCCAAGAAGCTCCTAAAGATCCACCTTCTCCTTTTACTCTTTTTTTGGTTCATGTGGGAGGGGCATGAGGTGTATCTATCATGTTGAAACAACTGACTATCAGAACTGCCTGGGGAAGTAATTAAGAAGTGCCTGAAACTGCATCTAGTCATAACCCCCCCCCCCCCATACACACACACACACATAGACAGGATTTTTTTTTAAACTCTAAGCATGTCAATATTTGGCTCTAACAATATGGGCAAGTTGGACATACAAAATAAAGTAGAAAAAAAATGATCAAGCAGGTGCCTTTTCCTTTGTCAGATACATGCAGACAGAAGTTCACAAATCCTGTATGACACGTTCATTATATGGATGTTTTCCATGTAAAACAGCAATGTTATTGTCATGTCTGTAGCATCATTTGTAGCCAGTAAACTATTATTTATGTAGGTACTGTAAATGACAGGTTTTAATTCAGAAATCCAGTCTTGATACATTTTTTTAGCAGTTCTGTAAGATGTATGTCTCTCTGATGTAAGAGTGCATAGCACAGAAATGAAGGGGCTTGCCTAATTGATTCTTGTTTGCATAAGAAGTGGGCATGACAGTGGCATGCAAGAGTGAAATCTAACAATTGTTTCTTGGCCATTCTGGGACCTTAAGTTTAACCATAATGTGTGAAGAGAATAAAATTGTTGTGTTTTGTGCATTTGAATAGGTTTAGTGCTTTGAAGTTAAAATATATAATATAATATATATATATATATATATATATATATATATATATATATATATATATATATATATACACACACACACACATAGTGTCATGAACACCTGGAAAGGAAGGCAATACTATTGCAATAAATGCTATTCTGATTATTTATTTATTTATTTATGTGTAAGATTTTAAGTGTAGTTCTGCCTAGGTCACAGTCACATAAGCTATAAAAAGTACATTTAAGGATGGATGTATTAGTCAAAGCTTGTAGTAGCAAAATAAAGCAAGAAAAATAATGTATTGTGTTTTTTTTTTCTTTCAGTTGTTTAACCAGGAGTGGCACATTAAGCTGAAAGCTTGTTTATAGGGGCAACCTGGGAGCACATGGAAGTTAAGTGACTTGCTCAGGGTCACCCAGTATGCAAGTGGGGGCTATGGGATTCAAACCCATATCTCCAGATTTGTAACTCAGAGCCTTAAACCACAGTGCTATACTGCCTCCCCAGTTATGGCAGTCATCTGTTTTATGGTTCATGATGTTGGTGTAGTAATCAGCAGTACATTGCATAGCAGGTGTAAAATATCAATAAGTAGATCATGCAATAGATGTGCTGAGCAGTTACTGAAGCAAGAAATGTATATAGGATAATAAAGTATTCCTGTTAGAAAACTGATAAATGCGTTACATTTGCATCTCAATTTCAAGGAGGTCCTTATGGGGTCTCAATGTACAATATAAAGTAGTTCTAATTTTCAAGTTTTCTGAGTAATTGCTTTGTACTACCACTGTTACTAAATTTAAATAATTCTGTGAAGGAAATAAAGTTTATGTAACTGCCTGTGAATGTATTAAAAACATTTACTTGTCCTTATAATGTAATGCATTAAATGCTGTTGCTAGGTTAAGAAGTCATATAACAGCAATAGAGATGAAAACAATGGGATGCATAGGAATTTGAAAAGAAGTATACATTAGCAGTAGCAATGTCGTGACTTCACCAATTTTTTTTTAGTTTCACTCCAGATTTTCAATATTATCATTTTTTTACACCTACTCATAAACAATACATCTGTCATTTTTTACATCCCGCTCAAAATGTTGTTTTGCACCAGTGGTGCTAAATGGCACAGTCGCTGTGCAAAATCACCATTCAGCTAATGAACGATAGTGTCACTGTTCATGCGGTGGGGTCACAAAAGGCCCATGGCAAAAACTTGGAGTTAAAATACCAAGAAATGCCCAGGGCATTAGGGTTTCTGACCATAACACCCTGCCCTGTAGGGACTGACAGGCATCAGAGGTGTGACTTGGGATTAACAGTAATACTCATTGCATTCCACCCCATCCCCACCTTGCAGCCAGTGACAGGTATTGAGGTGTGCCTTTGACTCTTCAACCTCAAGTTTCACTCCATTCTCTTATACTGTACCCATTTCAGCATATTTCCTTATGGAATGGGGTGAGTGTAAAGTTTAAACATCCCAATAGACACCTCAACACTTGTCTGTGTCTGCAGGGTAGGGTGAGGTAAAATGGTGTGAACTTTATGAGCAATGACCAAAAGGCACACCCCAATACCTGTCCATCTCTGTGGGGTGGGGGTGGGGTAGGCATCACTTCAGTACTTCACTGTCATTCCTATTCTGCCTGTATTCTCTCTCTCTCTCTCTCTCTCTCGTCCCTCCCTTCCTCTCTCTCTCTCTATATATATATATATGTTTATGTAATTATCTATCTTTTTATCAATTGCATGTATTGTTATTTTTACCTGTTTCTAAAACAAACCTGCATATCACATTTGCCTGCACTCTGAGCACATACTTATGAAACTGAGCATATTTGTACTCCACTGCTGCATAGACCACATTCTTTCCTAATATTCCCATTATCACAAGCATTACTACTATGACCTTATCAAAAGTGACCCCCTCTGAAAGTTACTATCACAATTTCTCTGTTAACAGTCCATCATTACACCTGACTTTCTGACAAGAACACATTGCTTAAATATAACTTACATCGCTTCATGGACAAAACCCCTATTTCTCTAAAAAACAAACAACAACAAAAAACTGTGTAAATAATCCCAAGGCTGAACATATGCCTGCCATTACTTTTTCATGTACTGCCACCTTCTGTACCATCACAGGAATTTGCATATGTTTCCCATGATGCATTGCAGTATTGGGGTATGTGCAATTGTGTTTTCTTTAAAATTTGGCTGTCCGGCCAATATCATCCAGGATAATGCATACCTCAGTGGCATTTGCTCTGGGGTTCTTTTGTAAACCTATACTGCTTCCTATTCCTTCCATTAAAATGTACACCTCCATATATTTTCCTAATAATGTGTATGCCTTCCTTAGAACAGAAACTAAAACAAATCTTACTACTTATAAATCATTGTGTTGTTTCTCCATACCTCCTTAACAATTCCACGTAACTTCACTAACTTCATTATGCAGCCATGGTGGATCTGACCAGATTTTGTTTATTCAAGCAGGGGGAGCAGCAGCCCTCACCACAACTTGCTGTAACATCACATGTTTTGCAGTCCTGGAGCAACAACAGAGAAATGACATGGAGGAGCCCCAGAATTATGCACTTTCAACAGCAGTAATGCAAATATGATGGACAGGATGGAGCAAAAGGAGAATGGGGTAGCTACAGAGGCAGACCTCAGAGACGACCCTATAGAGGCAGGAGGCAATACATTCACAGGTAATTGCAGCAACAACTGAGACTTCTGATAGTGATATTAATATGGTTAACATTATTTCTCATACCTTAATGGACAGTGAATTGAAAGTGTTGCAAAAAGGACTAACATTTGTACCAACAAATTCAATCAGCGAATTTGATACTGTGATTGATTTACATAAGAGTACAAGAGATTTGATGTTAAAAGCTAAGTTTATCATAGATAATGGTGTAATTACTCTGACACAGGAAGGTAGTGATGCAGTGGATATGGGGGAATCTAGGGCAGGTATTTTAAAGAAAAAGTCAACCTTTATGCAAGCTTATTACCCTGTAGTTACAGTATTTAAATGTTTATGTGAAGTAGACATACAGAAGTTGTATCAGAATAAACTGCAACTGTGGTTTTATAACTGTACCAGGGAGGCAAAATTGGCTATTGAGTCACTGCATAGCAACAAAAGCATATTTTTTTTCATTTATTTATTGAAATGTTTCACCAGAAAGGCATACTGAGCGATAAGTCATTTAATACCTGGTGCGACACATGTGAAAAGGGCACAACTTGGAGTGATACATTAAACACCTGCTGAAGATCAACATTAACATACAGTTATAGGGCAGGTGTTACAAGCAGTGTTACAACAGTGTTGCGCATAACAGGTAGAAAGAGTGGACAATAATAAGTGCCAGGTTAATAAGTAAACAAGTGCTTATGTGAAAGGAAAGGGGGAAACGAGAGGGAAGGGTGAGGTGGAGGGAGGAGGAACAGTCATGCTCATGTTACATTCAATTTACAAGATCAACATTAACATACAATTGTAAGGCAGGTGTGACAAACAGTGTTAAAACAGTATTGTGCATAATATGTAGAAAGAGTGGACACTAATAAGTGCCGCGTTAATAAGTAAACAAGTGCTTATGTAAAAGAAAAGGGGAAAAGGAGAAGAAATGTTGGGGTGGAGGGAGGGGGAAGAGTCATGTCCATGGGGACCCCTTCACAATGTGAGGAACTCTGCTAGGGGACTGGGGGAACCAGAGAGAAGAGGGATAGGCAGTGTCCCAGAGAGACCCCTTCAGGATGTGGGGAACCATGCAAGGGGGCTATGGGGATAGACAGAAAGGGGGGATAAGGCTGTAAGGATTTAAAGAGGGAGGAGAAAGAGAAGGAGGGGTCGTGACTTAAATGCTATGAGGGGGAGTAGGACCTAACCTAAGAGAGGACCCTTCAGGATGCAGAGCACCCTGTCACAGGGTTGGGGAAGGTCAGTAGATAGGGATTAAGAGAGTGATAGGAGAGTGAGAGAGTGAGAATTGAACCCTTGAGGGGGACAGCATTTTCACCTTTAGAGGGGATGGAGCCTAATCAATAGTCCATCGGATACATGGACCCATTGGGAGCATTCAGGGTCCCTTACATTCTGTGAGAGATCTAGGGAGGCCAGTAACGGGAACGATATGGGGAAGGGAAAGGGAGCTAAAAATTTGGGGGATGTGGGTGCACAGGGTAAGATGAAGGTGATGGTAGAGGAGTAAGGTTTATCCAGAGCTAGAGGAGGGAATTAGGGAGGTTACAGGGCAGGAGCAGCTTGGTGCAAGGTAATTATTGAGGGCAGAACTGATGGAGTAAGTGGAGGATGAGTGCCGGATTTGAGGGGGGGATTCCAAATTTTTGGGAGGTGGTGAGAGTAACTGGATTGGCCGATTAGGGTGGATCTGTGGGGGAAAACCAGGGTGCAGGAGTCAGTTGATATAAGAGAATGGGAGGATGGGGAGTTATTATAAAGGAAGAGGTGAGGTAGGAAGGGAGCTCACCTAACCAGTGCTTGGAGAGGAAGTTAGCAAAATGGCAGAGTCACCTATTTGTAAGAGATGGGAAAGACAGGACACAATAAAGATCACAGTGGTGGGTGCGAGAGGGGAATCCATGGCAAAGTGGCAGAAGGAATTGAAGAGGGTGTCCAGTCTGGCCAGGGAGGACTTAGGGGCAGCAGCATAGACTATGGCACAGCAGTAAAAAATGGGCAGTATCATCTTCTGAATAAGTTCACGCCTAGTCGTAGGAGGGATGCAACTACAGTTCCTGAATAGGGCACCAATCTTGGGGCAAAGTCTTTTCAGGATGGTGTCAATATGTCCTGAGAAATTTAGGTGTTGGTCCAACCAAACACCTAAGTACCTGAAGGAGGATCTGTCCTGAAGTAAAGTCCCATTAAGGGTGTGGAAAGTGGATAAGGAGGGAAGCCTAGATAGTCTCTGCCTAGTGCCAAAGGTCATAGGGACAGTCTTCTTGGCATTGAGGATAACTTGATGGTTAGTGAACCACTGCTGAGCCTTGTTGAAGTCTTGCTGTAGGTTGGTTGTAACCTCAGCAGGACAGGATCCAGATGCATGCAGGACTGTATCGTCAGCATACATATGAATAGCGGAGGAGGGATAGTAAACAGAGGGAAGGTCATTTAAGAAGATGGAGACTAGGAGGAGCCCTAATACAGAGCCCTGGGGGATGCCATTGCTAATCGGAAGGGGAAGTGGTGTCCAAGATCTTAACAGATTGGGTTCTGCCAATAAGGTAGGCCTTGAATCAGTTTGTGGTGGAGGGAGACATGCCAGCTGCTGGGAGTGAGTTGAAGAGAAGTGAGTGAGAGACAGTGTCGAAGGCCTTGGCCAGGTTGACAAAAATGGCAGAGGTAATTTGGCCATTGTCCATCCTGGTTAGGATAGAGCCTGTGAGCCATAGGAGAGAGGTGGTGGTTGAGTGCTGTTTCCTGAAACCAGACTGGAAAGGGGTGAAAAAGTAGGTGTCAGATAGAAAAATGGTGAGTTGGGAGAGGACAATGTGTACTTGAAGCTTGGAAAGGGTAGGGAGGAGAGAAATGGGGCAATAGTTGCCAGGTGATGAGGGGTCACCTCCTTTGGGTAGAGGGAGGACCACAACATGTTTCCATGTAGAGGGGACTGAGGCAGTAGAGAATGTGAGATTTAGGATTATTGAGAATGGGTAGGCAATGGCCGAGGCGGAGAGGGAGAGGAGTTTAAGATCAAGGCCATTAGGGGAGGCACCTTAAGAGAGGTTGATGATGAAGAGGGCACTTAGGGTATCATTTGGGGTTACAGTAGCGAAAGAGAAGGGACGATGGGAGGATGGTAGAGGAGGCACACCGGTAGAGGGTGGGGAGAGTGATGGGTAGGAGGATTTCAGTAACGCAGGAGATATAGTAGAAGTTTAATTCTGCAGCTACGGCTGGTGGGTCGGACACTAGCAAGCTATTTACTTTATGTACTGGGAGGGCGAGATGAGGGGTAAATAGGGCATGGACCACCTTTCAGAACTTTGAAGGGGAATTTATGTTGGTGATGAAGGCAGATTTGAAATATTCAGACTTGGCTAAACTTGTAGCCCTGGTGCAAGTGTTTCATAGCATGCAGTAGTTCTTGAGGTCACTAGGATGCTGGGTAGCTTTATGACCCTTCCAGGCTTGCTTTCTAGCCCTGAGGAAGGCCATAAGTTCAGGGGTTATCCAAGGTAAGTGGTTACCTCTGACTCTGATTTGTTTAAGTAGGGCAAAAGCGTTCCAGTTTATAAGAAAGATTTCTTTGAAGTAGGCAAGTGCCTTATCAACCAAGGGCAGGGAGGTTGGGTGGACCAGTCAGAAGTGGCAAGGTTACTCAGGAAAGGTTCAGGGTCAATAGACTTGAAAGAGCATAGTTGTATGTTTCTGTGTGGTGATTTAGTACTGTGGACTTTCCTAACTATGAATATTGAGTTATGGTCACTGAGAGCATCGGGTAGAATGCCAGAGGTGATGATGATGCACTGGGGTTGGGAGGCAAGGGCCCAATCGAGCAGGGAGTGTTGTTGTGTCTTGTGGTTTGGGTGGGTGAGTTTGAAGATCAGTTGGGAGATGTTTAGGGCTCTGATTTCATTTTTAGTTTTGGTAGTTTTAGGTGACAACCAATTTATATTGAAGTTGCCTAGGATGAATAATTCCCCAGAGTAAGCAAGGGAAGTGATGGATGTTAGGAGGTCAAGCGTGACCAAAGGATGGACAGTTGGGAGGCAATAAATATAGGTGATGAAGATTGGGTGAGTGAAGCAGAGGGTTACATGGATAGCTAGGGCATCATGGATCTCAAGATTTGAGGATGAGTAGATGATGGAATATTGGATGGAGGCTAGGACGTAAATGGCCACACCACTACCCCTGCCAGCACGGTCTTGCCTTAGCAGTTAGTAGCCAGGAATGGAGACAGAGTGCTAAGGGATAGTGCTCTTTAGCCAAGTTTCTGAGATGATTAGAATGTCTGGTTTTAGAGTGCACACTATGGTCTGAATCTGGTCTATTTTTTGCAACAAGCTGTGGGTGTTTAGATGTAAGATCTTTAAGACCTTTTGGAGGGCTGAGAGAAGAGAGCAGGGGGGAGGTAGTAGAGGAGGAAGCACAAGAGGAGTTAGGGACAATAGGGCCTGGGTTAGGGTGGTAGGGTGGCAAAATAATAAAGTCAGCTGATAAGGGGGCAATAGTTGTCATGGATAAGGCTCAGCATGAGAGAGAAGTGTTTGAACAGGTAGCCAATAGGGAATTTTATCAAGAAATGGATTTGACAATGCAATATAAAAGGGACATTGATGATTGCTTATATGAGGCTTTTACACAGGGTCTAATAATGCAAGCCACGCATGAATTTTTGACAGCGGATTTCCATGTCAGAGCAACATTTTTCTGCCGGCCAAAAATTCAATTAATAAAAACATCAGTTATCCACAAGGTAGACCTATTGTGTCCAATATAGGCTCACTTACAGAGCCTCTGGCACAATATATAGAATGTCACATCCCACAAGTTGCTACCTCTTTTTCATCCTATAATAGGGATACCTCACATGTGTTGGAAATATTGGAAAATGCACAAATATCTCCTAGTTAGAAAGTAGTCACCCTGGGTGTGCAAGGGTTGTGTGCAAATATCCTACATGGAGGAGGGCTCACAGCCCTGGAGGAGGCCCTACCTTCTAGAACACAGATACATACAGAACAATTAGGGCTGATAATCACCCGTCCATAAAACATACTCCAGTATAACTGCTTTAAATTTATGGGTAAACATTACAGATTAAGGGCGCAGTAATAGGGGTAGTGTATACCCCCAGCTATGCAAATACCTATTTGGGCATGTGGGAGGACAGGGCTATAAATTTGAAACAAGATAACCCCTTTCATAGCCTTACACATTTGTATAAGAACGTCATCAATGACATATTCTTGATCTGGAATGGGACAGAACAGCAGTTACACATATTCATGGGATATTTCTGAAATTGTAATCCCAATTTAAAATTCACAGTAACCAGCAGTAAACAAGAAATTAACTGTTAGACCTTCAGTTTTTTGTGGAGGAGAATAACATGTTACAAACAGATCTGTTTAGGAAACCAACAGACAGAAAATCTATTTTACATTTCAATAGCTGTCATCCATGCCCACTGATTGAAAATATTCTGAGCAGTCAATACATTCAAGTGAGGAAGAACTGTTCACAGAATTATGATTTTGAGACTACAACTACAGAACTGGGGGAGAGTGGCTGGCCGGGTGGCACTGAGGGCTGAGGCACTGGATGCCACAGCTCACACCACACTGGTGACCAGGGTTCTGGAATGAGCCTGGGCCACCAGGGGTCAGCAGGGGGAAGAGACAGGATTGAGCAACCAGAGGATTGCTCCCCTCTCTCAAGGGGAGGGAGACTACTTGTCCCACTAGTTGAATGCCCTCTGGCAGTGGCTGGAGAGCAGTATGAGTCAGGAGGCTTGATCCGACATCCTTACATTGGAAGGGAAGTGGGGCTAGGAGAAAAAGGATAAATGAGCCTGCAGGCTTGATGATGGTCCACCGCTCCTGAGAGCAGTCCCCAGATGATGGACTGGTTCTCCAGGAGGGGGAAGAAGCCAACAACCTCCTCCTGGCCCTGCTGCAGGAGGCAATCTGTGTGGGAACTACCAGGGACTGTTATCATAGGACCAGTGGACCGGAGAGAGAATCCCTCCATTCAGAGGGCTGTAGCCACCTGCCAGGGCTCCAGTGGCTAAAGTGCTTATGGAAAAAAAAAAGCACTGGGGGAGAGATTTGCATAGAGGGGCTATAGCCCTCAGTCTATTGGCAAAGGGAAACCCAGTGCATAACATGGGAGATGTCTGAGGACAGGGAATTTGAATGGTGGGAGCAGTAGGAAAGTGATAATAAACTCAATTATGTCACCAAATTCTCCCTACAGGTGCATGCCATTAAGAAAATTGTGAATAAACACTGGCATATTCTCCAAGTCGACAGATGACTAGAATCGATTGCCAATATGGGTCCCAGAATTGTCTAAAGAAGAGGGAAAAACCTAGCTGATTCCCTAGTACATAGTTACCAAATAACACATGTGGCACCAAGAAATACTAAATTTCCAAATGGATGCTTCCCATGTGGTAATTGTAATTTGTGTACCCATGTAAGCAAAAAGAATCAGTTTGCAAGCCCTTGTACTATTGCAGAGTTTGAGATTAGACAACTCATAACACATACTGCAGTATCTGTTGTATACATGGCTGAATGTGCATGTGGGAAGTTCTATGTTGGAAAACCTGTGAGACCCCTTAAACAACAAATAGGGGAAAACATAGGTGCAATTAACAAAGACATTTGGGAGGCACAAAACTAATGCCCTGGCAATGCACATTAAGAATGAGGGTCCAGCACAAAGGTTTAAATTTGTAGCACTAGAAAAGGTGACACTGGACCCAAGAGGGGCAAATCTGAATAAGCAGCTACCAGAGAGAGAAACCTATTGGCAGTACACAATGCAGGCACACTTCCCACCAGGTCTGAATGAAAACTTTCACTACAACCTCACCTTACCTTATGTCATAATGTAAAAGTCAATTGATGTTTTTGATAAAAATTCAGTTGCATTTAGAGATTGAGTTTAGCACACATGTTAAATCTGCAGCACTACAGAATGTGACACGGGTCCATGAGGGGCTAATTTGAACAAGCAGCTGTCATAGAGGTAAACACATTGGCAATACACGCTGCAGGAGTTTCTCTATCGAGTCTGAATGAAAGCTTTCAATTATGACATTACCTCATGTCATAAATTAAAAGGCTACTGATGCCTTCAATAACATTTTGATACAACATTTTATTTTTATTTTGTTTTTATGTACAGGGACTATATCTAATGTCTTAAAGAAAAAAATATTCAGTTGTTTAATAATATTGTGGCAACACATATTTATTAAAATCAATGGATTGTGCATGTATCTTATGGCTCCTTTTAAGCCCCTCTCTCCCTGCCATTTTTCTCCCATCACCAACTTTCTCCCATCCCCCACCCTCCCCTCCTTCCTTTTGATTGTTGGTTGTTTGTGATTAATTCATTATATGTACTGGCGCAAGTATTTGGATAAGTGTTGGATTTTTATAATGTAATTTAATAATGCCTTTCATCAATGTTGTTACTTAAATTCAAAACATGTTTTTAATGGCGCAGGTGATCACCTGTTGCTTGAGTGATCCCTATCTGTGCTGTATTCATTTCTTGACAAAGAGCCAATGAGGCTTGAGATGTTGTACTTTATGGGTGTACATTCGGGGTGATGCTTTTATTATTTTTCTACATGAATAAAGTTTAATCATTGGAAGAACTGTTGACTTCCTGAGGTTTTCTGGAGATCAGTGCTCAAAGCAAGCTTTATTTTACGTTCAATTGACTGTACACATGTTGGATCAACTCATTCACCATAGAGTGATCTGTTTGTGCTGCTTTGACTCTGAACTTGAACCAGATTAAGCTGTTGCTTGTAGAGCTGGGCAAAAACTGTAAATTCTGAATTTGTGAAAATTTCATGAAGTTTCTTAAATTTCACAATATTTTCTGAAATTCCAGCTTTGGAAAATCTAAATCTTCTGAATGTGTTTGGCAAATTTCCACCCTCTTCCAAAAATGTTATGGCTAAATTGTGGAAAAATACACATAAACTGTGGAATGACAGTTCTGAGGAACTTCATTTCACAGTCAGTTCTGAGGAATTTATTTTCACATATTAATACATTAATCCATAATTCATAAATTCATTCTGCCATTCAGTGACTCATTGAATGACAGAATGAATGCATGAATTGTGGATTAATGTATTAAACTGAGGAATTAAATTTTGCAGAACTCTTCAATGTCAATAAGCAGTTCTGTGGAATTTCATTCTGCAGTTTAATACATTAATCTGCAATTCATACATTCATTTTGCTGTTCAATGTCAGAATTTCCACAAAAGTTGCCATAGTGCATTTTGAAATTTCACAGAAGTGAAATCCCAACTTTTGTGGAAATTTTGCTGGTAGAATTTTATTTTTGCACAGCCCTAGTTGCTGGTATTTTAGTGAATAGTGAAAATTTTACCAGGACAATGGGGGAATTCCTCTTCTCAAGAAGTGCCATGGGATCTTAAACAACCACAAGAAGAGGCAGACAGAACCTCAGTTCAACATCTCATCTGAGAGACAGCACACCCACACAAACAGTAGCTCCATACAGCATCACTCAGGTGCCAGCATTTTTAAGAAATGAGTCCAATTCTAGTGTGAGACTAGAAACCATGAGCTTCTGGTCCAAAAGCCAATGTGCTCCCAATTGAGCCATACTGACACCAGAATGCACCAGTGCTCTGCTATAGAACTCTAGGGTTGAAATAAATAGTAACACACAATAGGGTTTGTGGTTATGCTGTGGTGGCTGCATGCCACAGGTAGGTTGTAAGGCATGTGACACAGCTAAGTGCCTTCAACCATCTGAGAAATGTGGTTATCACAGCATAACTGCATACCCTGAAGTTTGCAATGATGTTTAGAAGAAAAGTTCAAAAGAAGAGACATTCTAACTGTCCTGTGTGGTTTTACTGCAGTAACCACATGATCCTGTGTCTCAGTATTTATATTCACAGCACTGGCTTCCTCTTATTCATTTTATGTAAGTAAAGATATGGGCTTTATCAGCAAGAGAAGTGATGCTTTCCCTGTGTAGGTCCATGTTTAGGGCATACCTGCAGTACGATGTTTAATTTGTGAACCCACATTTGAAGATGGACCACAACAGGTTGGAGACAATCCAAAGAAGGGTGATGAAAATGATGCAGGGTGAACAGGGAAAAACATAAGGGCAAAGGTTGCAAAATATCAACATTTACAACAAAGAGGCCAGAAGACAAATGGAAACATAATAAAAATCTTCTAGTTTCTACATGGAATCAACAGTGTAGGCTCATCAGAGCTGTTGGAAAGAAATGAGAGCCCTTGTACCTTGGAACACAATTTGAAATTGGTGGGAGAGAGCACTTTCAGGTAGGAGATGAGGAAGCACTTCTTAACAAAATGGATGGTGGACAAATGGAACAGTGTGGCAAGTGTTAGATCCTTAGCTGGGATCAATTCTGGATGGATGGAACAGATTTGGGGGAAGGTGGTGGTGGCATGAGGAGGGGGCATAGAGAAATAACATGGTGTCAAAAGTGGGGTATCGAAAGGATGCTATGCTCCATCAAGTTTAGGCAAGCAACACCTATTAGCTAGTGCCTCTGGGCAGACTGGACAGACTGCAGATCTTTTTCTGCCTGTAAATTTCTCTGATTTTACTGTTTCTTGCTATAACTAAATGTTTTGTCATGGTTATTTATGAGCCACATAAATTCAACATCACTCCCTTGTATTGGTTGGGGATTTGGAGCTCAATGATGAGATTAATTTGGTTTAAAATAACTTAAAAATTTTGTAAAGGATATTAATGGCTGGCTATATGATGTTTCAGTTTTAGTATAAAAACATAACAGTCATGTCTGATGTGTTGTTTTTTGGCCATAATAATTTTCTTCGTTTTGCATAAAAAATGTTATAAATAAAAAAAATTAAAAAAAATTTACATGTGCAGCAAGCTGCCATGGTCTGGAAAGACATTCATTCACATTGTACTTTCATCTCTCTGTTTGGCCTGTCTTATATACAGTACATCTGGTATTAAATCTTTCAACTTGGTTTTGAACACCGTTGTCTGTTTATGTACTTTAAGCAAGGTCAAAATCTTTTTGTTTACCTGTCTCTAATACAATACAAACAAATATTTGTCAATATCGAATGTTTGCCCTGTTATTGCTGTTGTTCTGGATCTTGCTTGTACACATTATTACTATATGTTTACCCAGGATATAGCAAATGAGATGCAGTATCTCATTTTCAGTGGTTTCCTGTTTTGACACATTGTTAGATTGTAATTGCCCAGGACGGGGCAGTTGAGAGGCAATATCTACTTTTAAGTAGGCTCCCACATTTTGACCTCAAATGTCCAGTAGTCTTTTTATGACCTGAGATTATGATCAAGACAGGTGGAATTTTTAAATTCCATCTAATAGGTGATTTTGCTGTCCAACTGTGGAAATAGGTTTTGGAGGAGAAAAAAAAATACTCCTGCCATATTCAGGAGGTGGAGTAATGTAGGGATATGTTGAACATTAGGGACCAAAATCTGCAAAAAATGAAGTCATGAGTAAATGTTGGAACAATTTGTATCCTTATAACTTAGTTTGTTTCTTACATTATTACCCAAATTTTTTAACATGTGTTTAACACCACTCTTTCTGATCATGACAGGTGTCATTTTAACCGGTAAACAAAAACTAAATAAATAAATAACATTTGTAAAACAATGTTTGAAATGTCATTTTGTGTCACAAATGTTAAAACACAGTTTGAGTAGGATTTGAGAAATGACAGCTGTTACATTCATTAGGTGGTGTGAAAAAATGGCTATTTTGAAAAGTTGGGGTCAAAACAGTGAAAATTATCACAGTTATGAGCATGCTTTAAAAAAATGCAACATAGATTCATAACTTTGTTGTTTTCTCATATTTCTACCCAAATTTTCAACATAGCCTTCTTATGACCCCTTATAGCTGTATATATATATATATATATATATATATATATATATGTATATATACGGTATATATATATATGGCAAAAAACTCAGTTTAATGCATCAGTTAGGGTTGTTCCACAGCCACAAAAGCAAGGAAATTCGATGTTAGGACTGAAACCCCCTTTGCACCCCTTCAGCCAACCCCCCCAACTAGAATCGAGGTGCGCATTGGAGTCGTTAGCCTAACTGTCACCCATCACATGTGGAAAGAAGCTGAGGAATAGGAGAATGGGGTGACAGTTAGGACTGAGACAATGCGCCCCAATCCATTTGGGGTGGGCTGAGGCAAAGGGGTTCAGCCCAATAATGAATTCCTCACATTTGTTGCTGTGGAACAACCCTAACTGATGCATTAAACTGAGTTTTACCCTCTAATTTCCTTCTTTTTGAGAATGATAATGAGAAATAGTGAATGTAATGCGGCAGCGGGAGCGCCACGTAATGCAATGGCGGGAGTGTGGGACCCTGCGGGCCCCGTGCTCCCACCACATGATGTCTTGTCACATAGTAACGTTGACAAAAAGTCTGCATCTCGCACCGTTTTCGAGATACGGGCCCTGAAAGGTGCGGCGAATGCCGTAATGTTATCCTATGGGGAAAAAACAGAAGTTCGGACTGCCATAACTTTTCCTCCCTGTAATATTTTTTCACCAAGCCACTGAAAGGCACACCTGTGGGATGTTGGCTGTGTTTCCTGCAAATTTCAGCCCAAAAGACCAAACCATTATTTTGCAGCAGGGCACCAAACGATTGCTGCAATGCGTCATACTCCGTAATGTTATCCTATAGGAAAAAGTGTCAACTTTGGAGTACCATATCTTTCCTGCCATGTAATATTTTTTCAACAAAACACTGAAAGGCACATCTGGGAAATGTTGGCTGCGTTCACGCCAAATTTCAGCCCAAAACTCCAAACCATTCTTTTGCAGCGGGGTGCAAAACGATTGCTGCAATGCGTCATACGCCGTAATGTTATCCTATGGGAAAAAGTGTCAACTTTGGAGTACCGTAACTTTCCTGCTGTGTAATATTTTTTCAATAAAACACTGAAAGGCACATCTGTGAGATGTCGTCTGCGTTCGCTCCAAATTTCAGCCCAAAACTCTAAACCATTCTTTTGCAGCGGGGTGCCAAAGAATTACTGTTATTTTGGGCATAGTGTCGCAAAGTAGTGTCGTGATTTGCGAAAGCTTTCGCAAAAATTTGTGACACTTTCATGAGTGCGACACTACTTTGCGAAAGTACTTTTTCCAGAAATCTGAAAAACATATTTCTGGGGTGTTTTACCCCAAAATAAAGACATGACTAGCATCCTTAGGGCCCGACTAGGTGAATACAAAAATAATTAGGTTGCTAGAGGGCCTCTATTTTAAATGCCAAGCAGTTTTCCGATCACTAACTGAAAACAAAATGGCAGATTTGCAAAAGTAAAAGGGCCATTTGCGACAGTAAAAAGTGCATTTGCGACACTGTCAAACTTTTTAACTTTCCCCATTGACTTATAATGGGAAATTGTTTTATGAATAACATTTGAACCGTTTAATATTTTTTCATGAAATCTTCGAAAGGCACATTGGGGACCCTGGTTGCACGTTCCCTGAAGATTTTGGGCTGGTTGTGCAAACCATGTGACCTGTAGGCGCGACCATATAATTCCAGAAAAAGCGTAAACGCATGTGCCGATCATGCTCAATAACTCCATATCTGACCTGTACAAAACTTGGCAGATCCCAAGGCGTATGGGTCTTGATTCTGTATTCCAAATTTCAGGCAAATCCGTTGAACGGTTGCAAAGTTATTAAGGTGCAAAATTGTGGGTTTAACATGTAAATGGCTCCTCAACTCTACGTAAGGACATAGACAGGGTAGAGAAGGTTCAGAGGAGGGCAACAAAGATGGTGCATGGATTGCATCACAAGTCCTATGAGGACAGGTTGAAGGCACTGAACATGTACTCCCTGGAGGAGAGGAGGGAGAGAGGGGATATGATAGAGACATACAAGTATCTTACAGGGAGGAACAGGGTGCAGGAATGCACTATTTTTAAGCAAAAAAGATGTTCCAGGACTAGAGGGCATGGGATGAAGTTGGAGGAGGACGATTCAGAGGAAGCGTGAGGAAGAATTTCTTCACAGAACGGGTGGTGGACAAGTGGAACACCCTGCCAGAGGAAGTGGTGGGGGCTGAAACAATCACGGATTTAAGAATGCATGGGATAGACATAAAGGAATTCTGGAGGTCAGGGTAAGGGCAAAAGACTTCCTGGAAAACATAAACTGAACTTACAAACTTAAATGGGCAACTGGGTGGGCCATGGGCCTTATCTGCCGACACACTGTCTATGTGTATCTATGTAACTCTACTATGGTAGCACTACCGTGCTACCATAATATATATATATATATATATATATATATATATAACCCACTTCACGAACAAGGGAGGAGAACATTTTCAAATCCTGCACAAAAGGTGATTTGGCACCACAGGTGCAAAAACACATGTTGGTCAGGGTTTGAAAAATGACAGCTGTCACATTCGTGAGGTGCTGTGAAGAAATGACTTTGTTGAAAATTTGAGGTTAAAATATTGAAAATTACCAAAGTTACGAGCCTGGACTAGCAAATTTCAATGTAGACTCTTAACTTTGTTGATTCTTTTTATCAAAGAATGATTTTATTGAGCTTATAGTTATGTAGCAGTTCACAGTCAACATAGTGGACGTAGAACATGCAGCTCTATCATAATACAGAACAATCTTGGTAGTGTACATACATACAGTAATGGCAATTCTCATGACTAAGTTATCAATACAGGTTCTACCAAGGGTATTACAGGCCATATATCTCTTCAACCTGAACTATGAAAGAGGTATTCCATACCAACAGGGAAGAGAAAGAGAGAAGCCAATAGATAAAGGGAAGAGAATAGGCCAGTAGAGAAGCCATTGGCAGGTAGGTACTATAAGGGTTTAAACAGGAGGATTACAGCTGGAGGGGGGATCTTACACAGAGATGAGTGTAGGTACACTTCCCATTTAGCAAAGCACTGGTCCATTTGTCCCTGGTGTGATTAGGAAAGGTGTTCCAAAAGGGAGAGATGAGCTAGGGTGGCGTGCCATGTTGCTTGGGTAAGTATTATTATCTGGCACCAGTGCATAAACAAAAGTCTTTTGGCCTCAAGGAGGGCTGATATCAGCCATTGGAGCTGGGGTACAGTCAATATAGCTACTGAGGTAGTATCCTCCAGAAGGAGTCTCACATCTGCCAAAGATATCTGGGAGCTCAGCACCTTAGAACAGTCTAGGCCACAGATATCCAAAAGGGGGAAATTTTAGGGCACAACCATAGAACACATAACAGGTGTGCTCCAGGTTGGTGACAGCGCCAGAAGTTTGAGTGTCCTAAAAGGCCACAAGCATGCAAGACGGCTGGAGTATGATGCCAGGACAGCAACATTTTAAGCTGAAGGAAGTGGCTGTTAATGTCTTTATGGGTGAGGTGTGTCTCTTGGGTATACTGAGCCCAGGACTTCTCAGAGTTATTGATACTGGGGTCAGCTATCCATTTTAATCTACTGAAAGCCGAGAGGTCTGGCTGAGCATTTCGCCATGTCAGATAAAAGCAGCCGGTAAGGCCACTGGAGGAAGAAGATTTATGGAGGTGGGCCAACCAAGTCCACTTATCATCAGGACAGGTACGAGGTATTAGGGCCTGCAATGAACTACGCATTTGGAGATATCTCTAGAAGTCACTACTTGGCAGGTGAAATTTAGTTCTTAGCTGTTCGAAGGACAGCAGCACATCGGTACTGGTGAGGCATAAGTCTTGCACATGGCAGATACCCCAAGCCTCACAAGTAGGCCAGTGTAAGGGGAGCCCACCAACTGTGAGGAACTAGTTATGCCATAAGGGAGTGTATCACCATGGGGGGCCCGGGCTGCCTGGGGTGTATTAGGCAGTGACATAAGAGAATGCCATGCCAGCTTGGTTTCTGCCACAATGGGGGAATATGTCTCAGGGACCATGGGTCCCAGGATTAAGGAGTGTGTGTAGACTGGTCCCTTTCGCCAAATTGACATCTAGCTGTACCCAGGGTACAAGAGGCATGGAGCTGGGAACAAACCATTTGGTAGCTGAAGCAGCCGTGTAGGCCAATGATTGCCCTGGAACCAAGGGGATCTCAGTCCACCCCTTAACCAGTGCACTCTCAACTTGTGTTTGCTCCATTTGAAGGGGCTTCCTCTCCCAGAAGAAGTGGGACATCAGGTGTTCCAAGGAGGCAAACAATTTGGAGGAGAGGTGTATCGGTAGATTTTTAAGGAGGTACATAACCCTCGGAACTAAGAACATACGTACTCCGGACACCTTTCCATGTAGGGATAGCTGGAGCTTCCACCATCGCTCCATTTCAGATGACAACTGTGTCAGTAGTGGGGAGAAGTTAGCCACTTCTAAGTCCGACCACTTAGTGCAGATACATATGCCAAGATACGTGAAAGCTTGGCTCCCTGAAGGCAGCTCTTGGAGCAACCTGCATTCAGGGGAGCCAACGTAGTTTTCTTTTGGTTGGCCTGTAAACCTGAGAGGGTCTCAAAGGTTTTCAGAAGGGATAGCACTTCCAGCAATGCCTCTTTGGGGTGAGATAGGGTCAGCAGGAGACCATCAGCTTAGGCAGCCACCAGGAAGGAGATGCCAGTGATCTCAATACCTGTGACCTCTTTTGAGGCAACAAAGGCCCGAATCAGGGGATCCAGGACTACTGGGAAGAGGAGAGAGGGTAATGGGCAGCCCTGTCAGGTCCCTCTATACAAGGGGAAAGGTGCTGAGATAGTGGAATTCATTAGGATTCTGGCCATCAGAGAACAATAGAGCATGGATACCCATTGGCAGAAGATAAAGCCAAACCCATATAGTCTAAGGGAGCCCATGCAAATAGTACCATTCGATCGAATCAAAGGCTTTTGTAAAGTCACTGGCCAGTGCAGCCATTGGGTGAGTAGAACATGAGGCTACCCATTTTAGGTTGAGCAACAATCTGGTGTTGTCCAGCCCCAATTTGCCTTTCATAAAACCAACCTGAACCAGGTGTATGATGGACGGTAGCACTTCCAACATCCTGGTGGCCAAGATTTTAGCCAGAATCTAGGTGTCCACAGGAAGCAGGGAAATGGGGTGGAAATCATCAGGACAGGCGTGAGGTATTATGGCCTGCAATGCACTACGCATTTGGAGATATCATTGGACTTCTTGGGGAGAAGAGCTTCCCTCATAGTTGGAGGGAAGGAGCCCACTGTATGAGCTTCTTGAAGGGCCAGAAGCAGAGGCTGGATTACATCCTCACCAAGTGCTTGATACAGTTCGATAGACATCCCATCCGGGCCAGGGGCTTTTCCCTTGGCCATGCGGGACAGGGCTTGGCAGATCTCCTAGGTGGTGATCAGGGTATCCAGTTTGGCCGCTTGGGCAGGAGCAAGCGCAGGCCTACTGAAACACTGGGAAAACTTGTCAAGCTCACTCTCCAGCTGGAGTGGGGGAGAGAGTGGAATGTGACTGATATGGAGCCTGGTAAAAAGATTTCATGACATAATTTATCTCCTGCAGATTGTGGACTGTCTTACCCAGACAGTCCCGAAGGGCATGGATTCTAGAGGCAGTTAGCTGTTTCCGCAGCCTAAAAGCTAGAAGTCGGCCGCTCCCCCCCCCCCCGTCCCAATAGGCATGTTTGGACTGCAAAAGCAGTCATTCGGCCTTCTGGTGGAGGATAGTATTGATCTGATATTTAAGGCCCACTATCCAGCATTCCAGAAATCTATCCTGAAGGGAGAGATTGGGGATTTGAAATGCTTCTCCACCTCCATTAATTCAGCCTGCATTTTATTTAGAGTGGATTGTCTGGCTTTATTCTTAGAAGCAGAGTAGGCAATAATACGGTCTCTAAGTACTTACTGCCTTGAAGGCTTCCCAGACTGTGACAGAAGAAACCCCACATTGTGTATTGATGGAAAAAGAGTCCCTTGCAGCCTGGGAGATCACTTGATGTCATTCAGGGTCTCTCAGGAGCAGGGGTTACATCTCCAGCAGGTGCCAGAGGGGGGTTGCCCTCCCAGGATATACATGGCTTAGATAGGGGCATGGTCAGAAATCAAAATATTTCCAATTTTGATGCTGGAAATGCTTTGAGCTGCCACTGTGTTGGCAAGTCAAAAGTCTATTCGGCTATGGGTAAGATGTACTGGAGAATAATAAGTGTAATTATGTCCAGTGGGGTTATCCCTATGCCAGATATCGGCCAGCTCCCACTCCTCTTGCAGATTATGTAATGCCAGAGATGTTTTTGGCCTGGCTGAGAAGATGGCTTGGATTTATCTAGAAAAAAATGTCCAGGACCGTATTAAAGTTACCCCCTATGACAGTTGGGATAGGGTACTCTCCGGGGTTAGAAAAGAGAGGTCCTGGCTGATTGCTGGAAAAAAAATCAGCATGATCAACATTTGTGGCATATACATTACAAACAAGTAACTTCCCACCCAGAGAAGAGAGTCTTGTCGGGATTCCTCTACTACCCTTTGGTTTTAGAGGGAGCCAAGCTGCCACTGACAGTTCCCATCCAAGATCTCCTCAACCATGTTATCGAACTACTCAAGAGATGAGTTTCTTGGAGCAGGGTGATGTCCACATGAAGAGTTCAAAGGTGTTGTAGTACTTTAGTGAGCTTTATGGGGGTGGTTGAGGTCCTTGACATTTTAGGACACCAGCACTGTACCTGAGGTGTTAGAATTTGTCATACCTATTCTCTGGGAGGAAATAATTGGTAACAGTACTTACACAGACCCAGAGAAGAGGCAGGACCGGTCTAGGGGGAGATACCTGTGCAACGCATTCAGGATCCTGTTTACCCCTAGTACAAACCTGAGACACAGGAGTAGAGAAAGAAAAGGCTCAATATGTAGAGGAGAGTACACACACTGTATAGGGGATCTGCAAAGGAGAAAAAACAGAGAACTGTGAGCGAGTTAGAACCAAGTGAGCAAAAATATTAAACACAATATTATTATACTAAGCAAAGGGCAAGAAACAGCTGCCCTCAACACAGTAAACAGTTAACACTGTGCAACACACTTGCTATTAGAAAGAGAAAGTGCAAACCCACAACAGGCTCAGCGCTTAAGGTGAAAGAGGGTAACTGTAAACAGTTATCCTCAGGTACGCTGACTCTCAAACCTAAGGCAGAGGGAGTATCCGCGACCAACCAAGTGTGAGTCCTCCTGACTGGGAACATACACAAGGTCGGGCACAATGACCTCAGGGGAGGGGGACCAAGGAAGAGTGAGGTAGTAACTTGGGAGTAGGGTACAGGGGAGGAGGTCAGGAATAAAAAGGGAGATAAACAAGGGGGGAAGAAGGGGGAGTAACCCCTCATACCAGTAACATTATATTGTGTAATTTTGCATGAATGTGAAACAGGATTACTTTGTAAATAGGTCCTTGGACCCTAAAGTACTACCCTGTCTAAAAATAAATATGTTTACTACTACTACATATGCCCACCTCTTGTACTGGGATGGAACAGGGATGGGAAAGGGGGGGGTAGCAGGCACACCTGCTATGGACCACCGCTAGTGTACATACACCTGCACAGAGCCCTGCGTGGGAGCTGGTGCTCCAATAGCGGATGGCACCACTTAAGAGAGACTAAGGTCAGCACAGAGGATTGACCCCTTGAGACAGTCACAAAAATTAACTGGAAATTGGCACTACCATGAGGAGCTATGGGAGGGCCACACAGGAAGAATGTATGCCTCCATGTCAGAGCAAACTGGCACACAAATAGGTATCAGAGTTGAGGCATACATGAAACTAAAGTAACATATCTATAGGAGCCACATCTTGGAAAAGTCCACAAGTTAACCAGGTGGTCCTTCCGCCTGCCCGATACTCATTGGGGGAGGTGCTGTGGAGTTAGGAGCTTCAGCAGCCACTGCGGACGAGTATGAGATGAGGTCTGGTCTCACCTGGGTCTGAGCGTCCACCACTTCCACTAGCAAGTCATCTGGAAGGTCCACCCATTCAGGGGCTGCAGCAGTGTCCATATCTAACAGTTCAGTAGATGCTGACTGGTCATGATAGAGGTAATGCTCTCTGTCCTTCCTAGAAACCTTGACAGAGGGATCAGCCATCTGACGAGCCTGTGTATGCTGAGTGCCACTCCTAACATGCTGTCATTGGCAGTGGCTTGGCTCAGAGGAGCATGGAGGCAGTGAGGAGGTGGCTGTAAATGGGAATTGCAAGGCAGAGGTGTTGTTTACAAGATTGCAATCGGGAGAGCCTGGCGATATGGGGGACCACTTATTGGTCTGCTACGTCCAGCCACAATGCTGCCCTCTGAAACTCTGTTCCCAGCATTTCTGTTCTTTTTGGAGGTAGATTTTTGGCTGGGATCCCAGAGCCTTCTGGGAGTTGTAGTTGGTATAGGTAGGTCAGGCCAGAATTTCCCAAGCCATCTTTCAATGTCAGCTGGACAATCCACCAGGAGTTCTCTGCCTTCTTTGGAAACCAGCAAACTGGTGAGTTCTCGAAACCTAAACATGAAATTATGCTGGTACAGAAATTTTTCAAGGGGCGAAAAGATCTCTTCCTTGATGCTGTCTCCTGGGCAAAGTCTCGATAGATGGAGACTGTGATCCATTGCCAACGAACTTCCCCAATGTCTCGAGCAGCTCTCAAAATTCTTTCTTTTGTGGTATAGTGCACAAAATAGGCAATAATAGGTCTTGATGTTGAAGTGTGCCTATCTTTATGCCCCTGCACTCTGTGTGCTCTTTCTACATCCATGGGTCTGATCCACCTGTCTCCCAGCATAATGGGGAGGTTACCATTTAAAAAATGCTCTATGGATGGTCCCTCTGCTCCTTCAGGTATCCCAATAATTCTTAAATTATTACTCCTGACCCTGTTCTCTTGGTCTTCAATTCTGTCCCACAAGATAGCCAGTCTCTTCATGAAGTTGCAAGTGTTGGTGAAGTTTAAACTGTTGTTGTTCAAAGGAATCTGCCGGTTGCTCAGCCACGTTAATGCGGTCTTGAAGCAGCCTTACATCAGCCTCCATTCCCAACAGGGTAGCATTGATGTCCTCCACACAGTTTAGTACCATTTCCAACATCCTTATGATGTACTGAATTGAGTCGCCCAATGAAGTGGGCTGGGCAGGGGGCTGAGTACTCTGACGCAGCTGACTGGAGAAACCTTGGGAGTCCATACTGATGCTGCACTTAGAAAAGAGGAGCAACCAGAGGCAGGGGTACCCGGGGAACAGTGCGCTAGAGTCCGCTGATGTAGATGGAAAGTCCTGATGCTCCCAGCTCTAGTAGTAGATAAAAGGCTGCAGCAGTGAGGAGGCCTATGCAGCCTAGTATGCAGTGCACCTCATGGATACCTATGCTACTAAAGCAGTAAATCTCTGTGAAGTCCGCTAGATAAGAGTGCCGACTGGTAGAGGATGAATTACCCTATGAATACATGTAACAGTGGGATCTGGATGTCCCAGGATTATGGTACCAGAGCAGAGATATCACCCAGGTTGGAGAGAGCATTCAGATTTAAGCAGCCGTCGTGCTGGTGGCCAGATGAACTTTGTTAATTTTTAATATTTTTACCCCAGATTTTCGACGTAGCCTTCTTATGACCCCACCTCATTGACAAGGGTACAGAAAATGTTCAACTCATGCCCAAAAGGTGATTTCACACAGTAACCATAAAACCACCTTTCAGGATGCAAAATTACATTTTGGACAGGATTTGAAAAATGAGTTCTGTCATATTCATGAGGTGCTATGATGAAATGGGTATGTTAAAAATTTGAGGTCAAAATATTAAAAACTACCAAAGTTACGAGCCTGCACTCATAAATTTCAATGTAGACTCATAACTTTGTTGATTTTTAATATTTGTACCCCACATTCTTGGCATAGCCTTCTTACTACCACACCTGATGAACAATGGTGGATAAAATGTTCAACTTCTGCCCAAAAGGTGATTTCATGCAGTAACTTCAAAATCACCTTTTGGGACAGATTTGCCTAATTTCACTACCATTGTTCATGAGGTAGGGCCACAAAAACATTTTCAAAATTTGAGGAAAACATTTTTAAAAATAACTGAGTTATGCCACTAAGTTCAAAAGCCCTTTGAACACTTTAAACACGCACCTGTATCTCCTCAGTTCGCAGTCCAGTGTTGAAGAGTGAAGTCATGTCTGCAGTCCAGACAGGATTATGATGCTGGACCTCCAATGGGTAAGTTTGGGCTTTGGGGGGTGTAGAGAGGTGGGTACTGAGCTAGGCAGTTGGGTGGGGGGACTAACAGGGATGGCAACAACTGACATCGATGGATGGTTTCCTTTTTTAAAGGGTATGTTTAAAAAAACTGCTAGGGATGGTTTTCTTTATTTCAGGTGGTAACGCTAGGGATTGGGCACCTCCAGTGTTAGTGTTATGTTTGTGGGTGGAGTGGGGTAGTAGGGTGCTAAGCGGGAGGGTTGGGTGGGGGGCTAGCGGTGGCAGCAGCAACAATCATTGATGGACTTTTTTTTTACAGGGTATGTTTAATTAAAAAACACTATTATAGATGGTATTCATTATTTCAGGTGGTGACACTGTGAGATTGGGAACCCCCAGTGTTGGTGTTATGTTTGTGGGAGGGGGTGGTGGGTGCTGAGATGGAGGGTAGGGTGGGGACAGTTACAGTGGTGGCAGCAATGGACATTGATGGCCGGTGTTCTTTGTTACAGGGTATATATAAAAAATACTATGTGAGCAGTTTTCTTTATTTCAGGTGGTGACATCAGGGATTGGGCACCCCCGTTGTCCATGTTATGTTTGTGTGGGGGTGTGTGGAGTGGTGGGTACTGAGTGAGAGGGTTAGGTAGAGAAAGATTAATGGCTGCAGCAGAAACAGACATCGATTCATAGTTTTCTTTGTTACAGGGTGTATTTCAACCTAAGCAGGCTGATCATGACAGATCAGTTGTGCTTGCTGGGCAGTGCAGAGCAAAGGAAAAACAACCTATGTTTGGGTTGGCTGTCTCCTTTGAACTACATGAAGTTTCTGCCCAGCAAGCCAGAACAGTGACATGATCTGCCTGGCTGAAGATTTGTGTGACACTGATGAGCCCCTTGAAGACCAAACTGCATTGGTCTGACAATGTCACACCTCTGACTGTGTGAACAATTATAGAACATGGAATAACTAGAATAGTGGACAACACTGCAAAGGTTTTGCTATAGTGCAGCGATAGCACTCACACCGATATCCCCCACAGTGACGGACACAATGCCAAGTGTCAGCATTGTACCGTCGGGATGTCAGTGCATTTCCATCAGGGGGACTGAGTCCCTGAACCCTCCATTTGGGGGGGCTGTACCCCCACAGCTCCCAGTCTCTAAATATCTAACTCCAGGTTTGAGTTGGACTGGGGAGGGGGGTGCAACACCGGGAGCCACACCGCTGATGTCTTCCATGCTCTAGCATAGCGACTCGCTGCAGAAAGGCGAAATCTGTCACTGTGCTGGTGTTTGCGGTGGAGGAGTCAACCTTCCGTCAGCACACCCACTGCAACCACCTTCCAGTAAATGAATGGAAGGTGGGAGGTAAAGAAAGGCATTGATCCTCTGAAAAAAAAGGAATGGGGTGGAACCTGAGAGAGAGAGACAGAGGTGATGGCTGAAATGCTGAATGAATACTTTGTTGCAGTGTTCACCAAAGGAACAGCATGAGGACTGTGCACTCACACCAAGTACTCTGCAGGTGCTATCTAAGAGAAGGCAACAGCATGAAACACAAGGGAGGACATACTCCAGGTATGCGGTAAAAGTTGTGTGGGATAGTTAGGCTGCCATCTATCTTGGCATATGTGAGCCTTTCAACATTAAATAAATAACTTTTGCAGCCATTTTTGTCTTAGTTTTTTTTACTGCTCACCTAGAGTGCATCCTCCCTTGGGTTTCTTAGTGTTCACCAAACAGTCTACAAGTGAGGGAGGGTACTCTATGAGGGCAGAGGGTCATGCCGCCAAAGACAAAAACTGTGCCGTAATAAATGCCGCAAGGAATACAGCGCCATCCCAAACAATATTGGGTAACAGAGTGACCCGATAAGAACACCGCAGCTTCATTAACATTAATGGGGCTGATTCGCCCCTCACACCCCCTGGACTTAATATAATATACTCCAGGGGGTTGTGGACTTTGGCAAAGGGAAGAAAATTGTGAGAAGGAAAATTACTTTTTTTCTTTTTTTTAAAGTTGTATTAGGGGGAGACCTAGGGGAACCAAACCGCAGTCCCAGGTCTCCTACCATGCCGTGTGCTGGTGCATTAGTCACTCCACCATTGGAGAAGCTTGATCAGGTACCCCAGTACATGGCAACTTGTACCCTCTTCAGGTAATGTGCAGAGTGATGGGGTAACGGTAATTCTCTACTGCTACCTCTACCGCTATTATACCCCTGTTGCTCTAAACCCTTTCATGCTTCACACAACATGGTTCTTGCAGCGCTCTTTCTGATGCACTGTTTTGACCTGGTACCCTCTTTGAGAGGGTCACTGGCATCAGGATTAGCCATGACACTGGCTACAGACCTCACATTTATCCTGGTTGCCCACTACTTGGTGAAAATCAAGCCAGGTAAGTTGTAATGGCAGACAGGATAAGTGAAGGATCATAGTGAGTTAAGGGAACAACTGGTGTAACCACTTCCAGTAATTTTTCATGAGTCTTTCTGTACAGGTTTGGTGCCACAGCATAGGAAAATTGCCAATTTGGTCTCCATATTTAGGAAGAGAGCAAGGTTGGACTCAAGCAACTACAGGTCAGTCAGTCTAACATCCATGCTGGGCATCAGGTTCTGGAAACAATTATCATAGAGAGAATAATATAGCTCATTTTTGTCAAGCTTCTTGCTCCCCTTTAAACATGATTTCGTGAGGTGCAGATGGTACCAAACCAGTCTGATCACCATCTTTTAGGGGGTGACCAGGGAAGTGGACAAGACCTTTGATGTAGTCTGTCTGTATTTCAGCAAAATCTCTGACACTCTGGTCTATGGCAAGCATCTGCGCAAAATGCACCAATGGGGTGTGCATGACACAAAGTACATAGCTACATGGGTTGTTGGCAAGAACTAGAAAGTTGTGGGGGCAGGGCACAATCTCAAGAGAAGAACACTAAACTAGGAAGTTGTGGGGGTGGGGCACTATCTCAAGAGGAGAACACTGATCAGTGAAGCTGAATAATTAGTCAGACACCTGGAGGGGTATATTCAATCTCGCCAAATGCGAAGTGCTACTCTTGTGAAGGAAAAATAGAGATAACACCTACACACTGTGTGGGGATCTGTTTGCTGAAGTGAAGGAGAAAACAGACCTCAGGGTCATAACAGAAAAGGAGATGAAGTATGGTAAGCAGTGTGTGGTCGCTGTCAGAATGACTAGGGTTCATCAAAATGGGGTGACCAGAGATTAGTGCATAGAATTTTTTTTTTAACTTGCACTCTTCTATAGGTATACTGCAGCCCTGTCCATGGACTGCCATAATCCTTGGTCCACTGCTGCTTCTAAACCAAGGATCTGCTATGAAGCTGGACAGGCTACCTAACTGGGCCTGTTTGGCTTCCCCCTTGAGGTAATCCATATTAGTGTAGGGGGCAGTCATGAACGGTGAATGTCACTGGCATACTATGCATGCAGAAAGGTATCACAGTATAAAGCTTCATGGGCTAACAATATGCAACTCATGCATATGCTGGCCCCCATCATGAATAGAACTTGAAATCTCGTTATCTCTTTTGTAGAAACAGTGTTTGCCTTTCTTGCCTAGGCAGTTTAACACTATAGTATATGATTTATTGAGCAGTCTGATGCCCCAATGAAACTGAGAATAAAGTCCAAAGAATTAAACAATGTTTCTCTTCAAGCCTTTTTACTCACATGTTGTTGCTGATGGAACTATTGTTCCTTTGTTCTGAAGTACTGTAAACCCCCTTCCGATTGCTTTCACTAGAACCTGAACAGGGTTTGACTTCCAGTTCTGATAATGCCTTCTGAGGAACTGTGACCTGCTTTAAACCACAACGGTGCTTGCATTAAGAGGAATGGGCATGCTGGATAAAGAAACAAAGAGCATAATGTGAGGTAACCCGAGTGCACCTATTGCTTTGAGCACCTTCTGCTAAATGGCAGCTAATCAATATATAACAATGACTATGTTTCAAATTAGAGAGCTGGGGTGGCTCTCTTTTCTTGAATCATGCTAGTATCGTTCGACTGTTCCAAGTCCTCACAGTAACCATGACCAAAACCCAAACCTTTGTTCAGATACTGCAGGGGCATACAGTCACTAATGTTAATATTTGAGGCTATAGTGTGACTAGTGATCATGAAACATCATTACATTCTTAATCTTGCATCATTTAGGGCATTGTGATGTACCATGAGGCTAGGTGGTACATATTAGTCTAACAAGATGCATCACAATCTCTCATTACTTGGCATTCTCTTTGTTCTTTCCTGAAAGATGCACCACCCCCACCCATTGTTTGGCAATGAACTTCCATTCCCTAACTGTTTGTCTCTCACACAGCTGGGTCCATAGAGTGGGACCAGATAGTACAGTGCACTATCATGCTGATGGCAGTGAGTTTGTTATACCCCAGTTGCTCAGCTCCCAGTGAGGTTGAACAGAGCCTTCTTCAGGCTTTGCCCATGCACAGCACCTTCTGTGAATAAAGATGATCCCCTGTGGCCTACCACAGGAGTCACTGGGCTGTAGGCAGAGTGTCAGCCCTCCCTGATTAGGGAATTACTGCCATTGACTGCACTCCTTGATCCAGTCGCTGCTTCTCACCAGCAACCAGAACCGCTACCCAGTGTGCAAAAAGCATAGCCACATTGGTTTTGGAAGCAAGGGCTGGGTGTTTGAATGCCTGGGTACAGACATCTACATGCCCATCACACATCTAGAGGTAGCAGGTGCAGTTTTCAAACTTGCATCTGACTGCAACAGTTGGATGTGGCTGAAGGCTGTATGCATCCAACTTTGGGTACTCTGGCCATGTCGGAGACAAAGTCATTAATACTGTACCATTAAAAAAGGTTCCCCTGACTTAGTCCCATGCCCTCTGTGTCCAGTAATCACTGTGATGACTTGTTTAGGGCTCCATGCATCAGCATGATTAAAACTGCACCTTGGTATATTTTCCAATAAGCTGCACCTGCCCTGATGAGCCTGGGAGGATGGCAGATTTCAAACTACTTTGTAGTGTTCCCTGAGGCAGTTGGCAAAGCACTTGCTTGTCTCTCTGATATAAATAGCGAGAGATTCAGCTTCATCTGCTATATTGTAAAAAGACAAGTATTTTGTCATTTAATTTGTTGCTTTAGTTTAGGCACAGCAAGGTTAGAGCATTGTTTTAAATTGTACAGTCAGCTTCATTATCTTCCCCTTGTGGATCGGGGGATAGATACATAAACACTCTTGCTGTTTAGTTGTCCTCAGGCTTCATCTGCTTCAGTCATACCTACCTCATAGTATAGCCTTATATGGCAGTTAACTGACTTGGCCTTCTATTGTGTTTTTGTAACCATAACTAGCCTCTTCTCAGTTTAAATATGCACATTGCTGTAGCACTGTTTTGTTGTTGCCTTCTGCATCTCACATCCTGACCACCATGTCCCTTGCACTCTTCTGCCTTCTCCATTTCCCTCTCCTGCTTCTACCCCCTCCAGCTCCCTCTCCCATCAAAATGACCTACTCTCTTATTCCCCCACATCTATCCTACCCCCCTCTCTACCCCTCTTCCCTTCGCCCTTCTATCCACCATGGGCTCCTCCCCTCTCCCTCCCTTAACCAGGAATTTCTCTACCATGTACTCCTCTCCTTTTACCACCCACTCCATCTGGCTCTCCTCCCTGCTCCAAAGGAAGGAAGTCCCACTCTGTCCTTCTCTTCATTCTCCTGCTCCTCTTGCCTGGTGATGTAGAGACCAACCCTGGTCCCCTCCCAACCACCTCTCCACATCCTCTACTGCCAAGGTTCTTCGCATATTTCATCTTAATGCCAGGAGCCTTCTCCCTAAGCTTGACCTCCTTTCTGTCTGGGCTCAGCAAAACTATCCTGATGTGCTCTGTATTTCAGAATCCTGGATCTCCTCAAGACATCTGGACTCTAACCTGACCTTTCTTGACTTTTGTCTCATCAGGCAGAACAGGGGAAAACTTGGTGGAAGTGTTGCCATCTATATTCACCAGAGCCTCCCTTTTTCTATGGCTATCAGGGAGGCTGCACCCTCCTCTCACAAATTTCTCCTTGTTAGTTATTCATTCCCCTTCAGAGTACTCATCTTCACTGGGGTTTTCTACGCCGCACCCAAAATCTGCCACTGCTCCTTGACTGACTCTCTTTACACCATCACATCTCATTCCTCTGCAAGTGAACTCCTCCTCCTCCTCCTCCTTGGGGATTCCAACATAAATTGGCTCTCCCCATCCTCCAGATCGACTACCAATGTGAGTGAATCCCTTAATCTTTCACAGATTATTTCTGAACCCACCCAGCTCAATCCCTACTCCCCCAACCATACCATTTTGGATTGGGTTTTCTCCTCCGACCCCCACCACATTGTTGCAGCAGCTATATTGACAGATTCATTTAGTGACTACTGCATGACGTTCTCCATCAGAAAAAGCTGGTGTTCCCCACTCCCTAAAATACATCTGCTCCAGTTCCCTCCTATCACTAAACACTGTTCCCCCGAATGACCTCACTGCAATAAATTGTTCAGCCATCCCCTCTGCCTGATATTGATGTGGACCTCACCCTATTTCACTCCTAATTTACCTCATTCTGGGCAAGCACTACCCCTCACGAAATCTAGGGTTAAAACTTCCCACCACACCTGGATTACTTCCAAATCATTGACCAGTATAAGTCCCGTGACATCGCCTGGGCCTGCTATAAATTATCCCACTTTCTCCCTGACCTCCTCTCTTACAGGTCTCTGATGAACACTTGTGCAAAGGCTGTCTGGGCTGCAAAATCACATTATTTGAAGGGTTAACCTCCAGAGCTACCTTAATGCCAAAGCTAAATTCTGGAAGGTAATACACTCCCTTTTTGACCCGCCTGCCCAGTCAACTCACCCAATCCTCATGGTTAATGGCTCACCCATTTCTGACCCTCCTTCTGTTGCTGCTCTCTTCAATTAGTTTTTTATTACCTATCCCCACCCTTTTCCTCCCCGTCTCCTCTCCTTCCTCTTCTGTTCCACTTTCCTCTCTTCCCCACCCTTCCACTGGTTTCCATTTCCCCTGGCACTATCCAGGAAACCCTGCTTGCCCTTTCCTTCCACAACTTAAGTCTAACCCTAATGGGCTGGATCCTAAGCTCCTCCACCTCTCAGCTCCTGCCATTGACTCTCCCCCTTCATCACCTGCTCAACCTTTAATTTTCTCTCCGCATGGCTTCTCAGTCCTGGAAGAATGCCAAAGTTATTTCATTTCACAAATAGGGTGACCCCTCCTCCCATGGCAACTTCTGTCCCATCTCCCTTCTCCCCTCCCTTTCAAAGCTGCAAGAGAAACTTGTCTTTTCCAGACTTTCTGACTACCTCCCATCATGCAGTTTCCTCTCCCCCTTCCAGTCTGGCTTCCCGAAACTCCATTTCACTGTCTCCTCTCTGCTGCGCATCACTGATTCCATCTTCTTCAGGATGGACCGGGGCATATCACAGCTGTCATTTTCATCGATCTGACTATACCCTTTAATTTGGTGTCCTAGCCACTCCTCTTGGATAAGATGAGCCCTGCTGTCCTTTCAGCTCCCACTGTTGATTAGTTCCATTCCTAACTCATAGGTCAGCACCAGTCAGTACAGGTAGGAGGTGTCCTGTCACTTCCACTACCCATCCAGGCTGGGCCTTCAGGGTTCCATCCTGGGTTCCATACTCTTCTCCATTTTCTGGAATGACCTCCCTTCTGCCTGTGCCAACTCACATATTGACATGTATGCAGATGACAGTCATCTTCACCTCTGATCCCTCTATTGCAGCTGCAGAAGACCTGCTCCAGTAGGACTTCCACAGTGTTCTGCATTGGTTTCATTTCAACCAACTCCGGGTCAATTAAAAAAAAAAAAACAGTGTCCATGACCTTTGGCACAAGCCAGAAACTGGCTAGACTCCTGACCCTCCCTGCTTTTGCCACATTGGATGGCACCCCTCTTGAAATGGTCATTCAAGTACCTTGCTGTGTGACTTGACACAAGCTTGACTTCTAAGCCCACACTGATGCAATCCATGCAAAACTCCACCCCAAGCTTTGCTACAAACTCCCCCCCTTCATACTCACCACTGCTCCTTCTACTCCTCTCTATCCATCCTTCCCCTATCTTCATGTTGCCGGCCTCATTGTACCTCTTTCATATCCAAATAATGGTTTAATTCCCTTCCTTCTTACCTCTCCTCACTCCTCTCTCCACTCAACAGATCATCACACTTTCTCCACTCCTCACCTGCAGTCCTGAGCTGGGCAATCTGCCTTCTCCTATTGACTTCCCATACTCAGGAACCTGGTACCCCTCCTTCCACCACTCCACTTTCCCTGGCTTCCTCAGGCACCAGTTGAAACTTCTCTCTCCTCACCCTGCTCCCATAACTCATAATCCTGATATCTCCCCAATTTGGAGCCCCTACTGTCCACTTGTCACACCTCCACCTGGGTCTCCTCTAACCTGTATACTGGGTTTATTTTCTCGCTACCTCTGCACTTCCTTCCCCACATGGAGGCAGGCATGCACCCACCTAACAGGTCTCTCATCTGTTGCAGTATTATTTTTTGCATTCTGTGCCTTGCTGCTGTTTTATTTGCAATTGTATAGGTGTTTCATATTGTACTGTGACCACAGTTTATTTTTTGTACCAATGAAATGTTACTATGACATTTCTGTTTTCTCCTTTTCCCTTCGCCCGAGTCGCACCTGGAAAGGAGCCTTGGCTAAGTGTGCCTTTCCCGGTTACCAATTTTCAAATAAATAAATAAATAAAACATAGACAATGACAGCCGAAAATGATCAATGGTCCATCTAGTCTGCCATGTTATCCCTGTGGGGTCTTTCCATACCTATTTTCCCTGTTGTTATCTGTGTTTCCACCCTCCCATCCCTATGACTAGCTACTATACCTTGGCTGTATTCCATCCATGTTTGAAGCTGTTTATAGTTTTGGTACCCACTACCTCTGCCAAAAGACCATTCTATCACACAAGAACTCTTTCTGTAAAATAATACTTCTTCAAATTCTTTTTAAACATTCCACCCCTTAACTCCCATTCGTGTACCCATGCCCTTGTTTCTCTGCTCCTTGTAAATAGCTCACAGCTAACCTTGTTTTTTCCTTTCAGAAACCTGAAGGTCTCTATCATGCCCCTCCTCTCCTGTCTGGCTTCAAGTGAAGACATATTCAGTACCTTTAGCAGATCCTCATAGAATCTGCCCAGTATACCCCCCCAACAGCGACACCAATACAGTGAACTACTGTACATCATTGCTGACAAAATCGACAGTTCATCGACAGGTCGCTGTTTTGGTGCACCAGAGACAGGGGCACACTGTCTCCCAGTCGTGCACCCCCTCCACGAATCGACTCCGTCTCGGAATTGATTATAATTAGAATGGGGGTTCAGGGGCAGAGCCCTCAATATGCAGGATTCGGGGGGCAAAGCTCCCCAACAGAAAAGCAGACTGGGAGTCCATCGGGATGTATGTCAACTGCAACTTGTGAGCAACATAAATTCCGTCACTGTGATGCCAGTTGACAAAATTGTTATTGAAGTGGCATTGTACAGCTGATCTGCCCTCCTGGCCCTGAATTATTATGGTTACCCTGCCTTGTACCATCTCTTGCCTGTCCCTGTCCTTTTTCAGGTGGGGACTCCAGAACTGAGCACATTACTCAAGGTATGGCCTCACCAGTGACCTATACAGAGGGAACAGTACCTCCTGTGTCCTACTGTCAAACCCCCATCCCAGTGCACCTTTAGCATACTGTTCATTTGCTGAAGGCTTTGTTACATTGACTAGTTTGTTTAAGGGAGTCACAAATGAGAACTCCAAGATCCCTTTTCTCAGATGTTGTGTCCAGCTGAACCCTTCCCATCCAAAACTCTGTACTGTGGTTTTTGTTCCCTAAGTGCATCACTTTGCACTTCCTGGAATTGAATTTCAGTTGCCTTATTTTGGATACATTTTCCAGCCTTTGCAGGTCTCTCTGCAATTCCCAAATCCCCTCCACATTGTCAGCTGTACCACAGAGTTGTGCCAAATGTGAATGGACATAATCTGCACTGGATTTCCTCTTCTATGTTGCTGATGAACATATTGAAAAGGACTGGGCCTAGGACACATCCCTGTGGTACTCCATTGATGACGTCTCTTTCCTCTGATCTGACTCTCATTTACCACAACTCTGTGCTGCATCCCACCCAACCAACTCCCTACCCAACTTTTATTTCCTTAGCTGTTCCCAGATCCCCCATCTTCTTTGGCAGTCTTCTGTATGGTATTGAGTTGAATGCCTTGCTGAAGATGAAGTGGAGTAAGTCTATTGCATGCCCCTTGTCAATGTCCCTGGTTACTAATTTAAAGAATACCATCAGGTTGGTCTAACAAGACCTCCCTGCCATGAACCTGTGCTTCTACTATCTTGAAATCCATTTTTCTCCAGGTATTCCACTAGGTGCTCTTTGACTAGTGTCTTTATCCGTTTCCTGACTACAGAGGTAATGCTGACAGGTCTAATTTCCCAGCTGCTCCTTGTCCCTCCGTTCACAAAGGCCCGCTGTTCTCCTTAGTGAATACTGAGCAGAAGTAGTCATTCAGCAATGCTGCTTTCTGCCCATCTTCCTCCATAGCCCTGCTTCACTCTGTTAGCCTGACAACTCATCTGTCTTTTTTCCCTTATATCTGAAGAACTGTTTTCCCCCTCCCTTGACCCTCTCTGCAACAGTCAGTTCTGTGTCTGCCACTGGAATTTGGACTGACCTCTTGGCCTCTCCAGTTTTTTCATGATACTCATCCCATTCTTTGTTCCCCTGTTTTACTTTGTACCTTATAAAGGCCTTCTTTTTGGCTTCACTACCTGCCTGACCTTTTCAAAGAACTAAATAGGTCTCTTATACTTATTTCTTTTAATAGCTGCTTTCATGCATGTGTTTGTTAACTCTAGATTGACACATTTTATTAGAATGACACATTTTATGACCCCCATCTTTCTTCCACTCCCTTGTTGCTGTCTACCTAAGCTAACCTGCCCAGTACTAATTTCTTTTTTCTATACTGTTTTACTCGCTTTCATATTGTTTTTTGTGTTTGTGGTACAGGGCTGTGTGACATTAGTACAGGGAGGCTAATTCAGTTAGACTTCATTACAATCTTTCTATGTTGTTTTGGGTTTTTTTTTTGCCAGAAATTAGTACAGGGGGACAAATTCATTCAGACTTTGTTGCTATCTTTCTGTGTGGTTTTGGGGTTGTTTTCATCCATAATTAGTACAGGGGGACAAACTCATTCAGACTTCGATTTCATCATTTAAATACTTTCTTTCCTGTGCTGTTTTTGGGTTACTACTGTCCATTGGATAGGACTTCAAAGCTACCGTAGAGGCCCATAGGGGAATCTCTCTCTCTCTCTCTGTGATGCAGGCAGTGTCACAGCCAATAGGAGAGGGGCATAACAAAGGGTGTCAGATTTTGAAAGTTTGGGAGAAGGTTTTAAGAAAGGAGCCAGCTAACGTACTTCAGTACATACCGTTGTAGTGGGAAGGCCGGAGGGCTGCACTGCTAAATTGTAGGCTGCAAAAGCTTTCCTCACAGGTTGAGCGTCTTTGAGTATCGGAGACTGGGAGCCAAAGGGAGAGGTGTGTGCTGGTGAACCAGCTCAGCTGATTGCTTTTTGACCACCAAGAGTACCAGAAACGCCAGCCCACTTACTACATGCTTGTTTTGCTTTATAGGCACAAGACCACTGGGCAGATTGAAACTTCCTGGTTAGAAGCAGGAAAAGGTAGTAACAACTGCTTAGTACTTAATCAGGCAGGTACATTGGAGTTGGGATTTTTGCATTAGGGTAGTTCGTCAGAGGAAAAAAAATCAACTCATGAAGTTAGGACGTAAATAATACAAACAGGGTACTTGTGACAAGCACTAGTACCAGGGGGATGATCTAGTACAATAAGTAAACTACAGTACCATAAGGCAAACAAAAGGGGGTCAAACAGTACAGAAGGGGAAGATGCAGGGAGTGGTGCAGGGCAGTTGCTGTGGGGCAGCAGTCTTCAGGAGAACATTCTGAATACTGCATTGCCGTTCCATCTGCAGGCACCTTTCATGGCTGAGAGTGGAGGTTGCCAGTCTCTGGGCAGAGTTGGCTAGGGTGCTGCAGAATTTTGCCACCACCCAGAGGCCACTGTGTCCATAGCCACTATCTCAACAGATTCCCAGGAGGAGGAGGAGTGGATGGACCATTGTGGGCTCAGGGAAGGTGAGGAAGGTGGGGAAGAGACACATCCCCCATCCAGTCCAACTTAAAAACTCCTATGCTGTCCTGGAGGAGCAGGACAGTCCCACAAGGACAATCCAGGTTTCAATCATAGAGAATGGATGGGTTCTCCAAGAGGGAGACCCAGAGGTGGGGGGCAAAGGACCACAAAGGAAGAGGAAGCTACTCCTGGTGAGAGACTCATTAGTCTGGGGGATGTATTTAGGTACAGGGAGCAGGGTGGTGAGATAGGTAAAATGCCTTCCAGGAGACACAGCTCAGAAGGATGGGGAGAGGATCCAGAGGATCGCTAGTGTGGTAGCAAGGGGAGTGGAGGTCATTGTCCACCTGGGGACAAATGACCTAGCCATGGATGAGGCAGGGATACAGCAGGTGCAGGAGGACGTCAAGGAGTTAGGGAGGCACCTTGGAGAGGTAACAAGATCTGTGTCATTCTCAGAGGTACTGCTGTTTCATGGCAGGGGGGAGGCTAGGAATCTCTGCACCAGAAATGTCAACACTTGTTTGAAGGTCTGGTGTAGAGAGAAGGGTTTTGTCTTCACTGGGGACTGAGGATCTACCTGGAGCAATGTAGGACTGTACAAGAGCAACAGCCTGCACCCTTCCAGGAATGGGATGGCAGTCCTCAGTGAACAGTTTGGATGCTTTATTGGCAAGCATTTAAACTTGCCAAGGGGGGTGGCTGATGGAAGCAGGGAGACTCAACCTGCCCATCCCCCACAGGTTAGAGCAGCCAACAGGGAAGATTAGAAAGCTAAGTTATTGCCAGGAATGCCTGAACTCATTAAAAGGGGTATGGCAGAGGAAGGAGGACAGCAAAAGGAAGTAAATAGAGTTAGAAACAGGAGACAAAAGGGCAAAAGCAGGACGAGCAGGTGGGCAGGCAGTGATACACGGAAGGCCTTGTATACAAATGCATGCAGTCTGGGAAATAAAATATAAACATGATGGACTTTGATGGTGTGGGTTGACCTGAACATAGTAGCAATAACTGAGACGTGGTTCACTGGAAGCCACGACTGGGAGGTAGCTGTACCAGGTTATACTCTATTGAGAAGGGATAGAGAGGACAAAAAGGGGTGAGGGATGGCTTTCTACGTCATGGAAGGTATAAAAGCAACTGCAGTATAGGGTAGGCAGGGGGAGGTCGAGGCACTGTAGGTCACCATTAAGTCTGGCTATGGCACAGCAATTCACACAGGTGTGATCTACAGGCTTCCAGTGAGGAGGTAGACAGAGTGCTGGTGGAAGAAATCCACATGATAGCAGCAAAAGGGGAGGTACTGCTGCTGGGCATTTCAGTATGTTAGATGTAAATTGGACCATACTGGGAGCTGCCTCAGCCAGTAGCCGAGACATCCTGAAATCCTTGAAGGGGGTAGGCCTCAGGCAGTTAGTGCTAGAACCTGCCAGGGGTGGTGTGATTATGGATCTAGTGCTGACCAATGGGGACAGAATTACAGAAGTGCGGGTGGAAGGACACCTAGGGTCCAGCAACCACCACACAGTCTGTTTTAATATGAGTATATGGTTGCAGTCAAGCCACACAAAGGCGAGGGTCTCAGATTTCAGCAGGGTGGACTTTGCTAGGTTGGCGATATGTATCGAAGAAGCCTGGCAAGAAGGAAATCGGGGGGTTTGAGGAACAGTGGGCACACTTTAAAGGAGCCATAGTGGAGGTGACAAACCAGTGCATTAGGCAGAGTAATAAGGGCAAGAGACGGTAAAAAACCACAATGGTTCTCAAAGGACGTGGCAGAGAAAGTAAGGGCCAAAAAGCTGGCTTTCAGAAAATACAAGGGGACACAGAGGGAAGAAGACAGGGTGCTGTATCTAAATAGACAGAAGGAAGCAGAGAAAGCAGTTTGGAGTGCAAAGGCGTAAACAGAAGAAAGAATAGCACAGACAGTAAAGAAAGTGGACAAAACATTCTATAGGTACATCAGTGAAAGAAGGAAGACCAGGAGTAGGATCATAAGGCTCAGAGGAGAAGGGGGGAGTGTGTGGAGGGAGACCTAGAAAAAGCAGCAATAGTGAACAAATAATGCATTCAGTATTCCCAGAAGAAGAGGAGGGAGAGGGACCACAACTAGACATCAGAAACAAATGGTGGAGGGAGGTGAACACCAGTCCATTTACAGAAGACAGTGTCTTAGAGTAACTCACAAAACTGAAGGTGGACAAAGCAATGGGACCAGATGGCATGCACCCTAGGATATTAAAGGAACTACTGGTGGTGCCGGCAGCCCTGTTGCAGCCCTGTTTAGTGAGCTGCTCAATACAGGAGTGGTTCCAGAGGACTGGAGGAGGGCACATTTAGTCTCTCTACACAAAAGTGGAAGCGGGAAGGAAGCTGGCAACTATAGACCAGTCAGTCTCACCTTCTTAGTGGGGAAGATTATGGAAGCACTGCTTAAGGCAAGGCAAGGCAAATTTATTTGTATGGCGCCCAATCCCAGGGGCTCTGGGTGCCTCATAGTACAATAAAATAAACATTAAAAACATCAATATATATACAGTTAGCACATAAAGCAAGTAAAAACAAATTAATTGGGACAAAGCAACATAATAAAATTCAAAATTCATTAAACGCCAGGCCGAAAAGGTGTGCCTTCAGCCTCTCCTTAAAAGCCTCCACTGGGGGGACCTCCCAGACTGCAGATGGTAAAGTGTTAAACAGGGATTGCCCAGAGATACTGAAAGCGTGATCCCCCAGAAGTCTTGAGCCATACCCTGGGAACCGCCAGGAGGCCCCTCGAAGAGGTATGGAGGGAGTGGGCAGAAGTCACTGATGTTAGGCGCTCAGACAGTTAGCCAAGACCCAGCCCATTTAGGGCCTTAAAGGTGAGAAGCCCCACCTTGAAAAGGACCCCCCACCTGACTGGCAGCCAGTGCAGAGCACGCAGGACAGGGGTCACATGACTAGGCCTAGAAAGGCCAGTCAGTAACCGAGCCGCCGCATTCTGCACTAGCTGTAGCCTGCAACGGGTCCCTCCCATGACCCTGAAGTACAGAGCATTACAGTAGTTGAGTCTGGAGGACACAAAGGCATGTACCAGCATCGTCAGGTCCTCAGGCAGAACGAGGGGCTTAATCCGGGCAATGTTCCATAGATGGTAAAAACCACTACTGACTATTAAAGAAAGGATTGTGGAACTCTTGGAATCCAGAGCTGTGGGGAGGGCCAGTGGAATGTTGGGGTGTATAGGAAGGGGTATCACTAGCAAAAGAAAGGAGGAGGTAATGCCACTGTACAAAACCCTGGTAAGGCCTCATCTGGAGTACTGTGTACAGTTCTGGTGGCTGCATCTTTGCAAGTGCATAGATAGGGTGGAGGCAGTTCAGACAAGTACAATTAAAATGGTGCAGGGCTTGCACCAGAAGACATATGAGGAGAGATTAAAGGACCTCAGTATGTATACACTGGAAGAGAGGAGAGAACGGGGAGATATGATAGAAATCTACAAGCTTCTTTAAGGGCATAAACAAGGTGCAAGTGGGAGATATCTTTCAGTAAAGGAGATGTACAAGAATGAGGGGGCACGATATGAGGTTGGAGGGGGGCAAGATAAAGCGGAATGTGAGGAAGTTTTTCTTCAAAGAAAGTGGTAGATGTATGGAATAGCTGACCCCAAGAAGTAGTGGGAGCAAACACAATGGGGGGGAGGCTCAAAAATGCATGGGATAGGCACAAGGGAACCATAGTGGTGGGAAAGAGAGGCTAAAGCCAATTAGGGTCAGCGGCCTCTGATACCGGTAGGGAAAACCCCTTCTTCACCAATTACCCCGATACCCCTTCCTTAAGTCTGCCTGAACAGTGCTGGTACCACCTCCAGGTACCACTGATGTACTGCAATTATGATTCTGTGCCCTGGACTTATGTCTGTATTGTAAATATTCCCCTTTTATGTCAACCCTCCTCTATAGGTATAAGAGTGTTACAGTGTTATCACATGTCTTGTATTATTTTATCGCTGTATATTTTATGTGTATTGTTTAGCAGAATGTTTTGTACAGGTCCACTTTGTATATTAATCCTCTCAGTGGTGTTCCACCTGGTTAAATAAAGATGATTGATTGATTGATTGAAAACAGGCAGACTGGATGAGCCTAGCGGTCCCTATCTGTCGGCACATCCTATGTTTCTATATTTCTATGTTTCTGTTTCCCTCATTTGGTTGAAATCTATCCTTCTGGAGTCTAGAACCTCCATCTTAGATGAGTGCTTACTGGTGCCCAGTTCCAAATCAAACCATATAGTATTATGGTCCCTAGACCCCAGTGTTATTCAATCTGCATACCACCTACTGTTTCTGAATTGGTGAGTACCACAGTGAGAATGGTGGATTGACTATTGGGATCCCTGACCTGCTGCTCCAGCATGCAGTCCTGCAAACTACCATGCAGAGCCTGGCTTCTGACAGTCCTGGTTGGTGGGATGTCCCAGTTAATGTCTGGCAGGTTGAGATCTCCTAGTACTACAGCTTCCCTTTTTGCCACCCTTTTCCTACTTCTGCTCCTAGTTCCTAATCTCTCTCCCTTCCCTGCCCAGGTGGCCTGTAAACCATCCTCAGGCAAAGATTTCTACCCAATGACTCTGTTAGCTGTACCCATAGTGATTCTACCTCCCATTTCCCTCCATCATTGTCTACTGCTTCTATTCCTTCCCTGACATAAATGGCCATCCCTCACCCTCTTCTAATTACTCTATATTGCCTGTGTACGGTGACTAAAGGACTGCCAGGTCCCAGTCATTGTTCTCGTTGGCCCAAGTTTTTGTAACAGCCGCCACTACATCCAGCCCAGATTCTGCCACCAGTGCCTGAAGCATACTAATTATATTGCCCAGACTCCTGGCATTGAGGCACATCACCCTTCAGCTTGCTTTCCCATCAGTTTTGGTTCTTGACTTACGTCCCCCATAACAAATCCCTCACATTCATGGTGTCTTGTGTTTTTCCTTTTTGTGCTGTTCTGTTTGGTCTACAATCTATCATCACCTGCATTCATTCCACCCTGCTAATACATTGTGTACACTAGCCCCCATCCCCAGGGAATTCTGGCTAGGTTCCCCATTTCATCTACCTCAACTGTGAAATCCCTAGCCCCAGCTTCCCCCAAAGTTAGTTTAACTGTCCGCCAATGTAGACATAACTTCTGCCCTAATGCACTGGTCCCCTCTATTGTTAGATGAGGTGTCTCCTTCGAAGAGTCTCCAGTCCTAGAAGCCAATCATTCCCCAACAAAATTGTAAATGTTCCAGACACCACCCTTTTAACTGCCCATTGAACTCCTTAATCACCACCTTCCTCACTATAACCTCCCCCCTTTTCCCAGCCCCAGAAGGAGGACCTCAGGAAGGGCCAAAGAAGGTGAGTGCTTCTTCAATCTGTCCCTCAGCCTCTGAAAGTCCTGCTTCTCTGTCTCCACAGGCTGATTCACCAGATAGTTGGTACTAAGGTGTATCAACATTCTCTGCTCCCTACCCTCCTTAACTATGCCCCCTATTCTCGCCCAATCCCAGATGGCTGGTGCTCAAGGCAGGCATGTGACCACCCCACTCCCCTTTCCCTACACTGCTGACCACCCTCTCCATGCCTTTTACATTAGAGTACCCTATCACTTGAATTCTCCTTACTAACTTCTGCCTGCACTTGCCCTGGGTGTCACCATGTCTACATTCCTCTCAACACCAACTGACTCGAAGCTGCCCCCCTGTGCAATGTGATTTGCTATTGATATCTCTTGGGTATGGCTGACTGCTGTGTGACTGCCTCTGTCACCTGATCTCCTCCCCATCCCTTCTCCACCACCTCAATATTTTCAAGCCAGTGGGTCTCTGGGGTAATAGGGATGCCAAGGTGTGCACCAGCTAAGTTGGAATCACAGCTGAGATATTTCTTCCATGCTGCAGCCAACTGAGCATCAAGCTACCAGAAGGTCCTACATATTGAGCAATGTCCCCTCCTCCAAAACATTGCCCTGGACATAGGCGCCTCACAATGCCTACAGCTGACCACGTCCCCACTCACCCTGTGCTCCATTCTAGTCTACTGAGTGCTTATAAAAGAATCTGAGTTATTGAGTAATGAGAGAACATAGACTGCCTGCCTTATACTGTAACCTTATCCTATATAGGTAGAAGCTGAAATTAACAGTGTTAGCAGTATTAGCATTTACACACCAGCTTTGTCACTTATAATTACATAAATATAATCTTCCAAAAATAGAACAGAACAGTAATTTAGAACTTAGCTTTTCAAAAGATTCTGAAGTCTGCCTGAATCCTCAGACGTCATAAAACTCCAAACATGATACTAAGGTCTCTTTGTTACACAGATTTTTTTTTAAATTGAACATATACAAAGCAGAAATTAAATAAAAATGTATTTATTTACTGATTTTTTTATTTATTCATTTGGTAACCGGTAAGGCCCACTAGGCACAACTGCCTGTTTACAGGGGTGACCCGAGAGCACTGGCCAGGTAAAATGACTTGCTCAGAGTCACACAGTGTGCAGTAGGAGATTGTGGTAATCAAACCAAGGTCTACTGGATGTACCAAGCCCATTCACAGCTCATTACTGTAACCTGTAGGCTATACTGCCAGACCAAGAACTCCAAGAAGTTAGGATCTCCAATTAGATGACAGCAGTAGAGAGGAATCCAAGCCTCAGCAAGCACTAGTTGATGATCAATAAAACAAAGTCCAAAAAGACCAACAGAAAATCAATAAAAACAGCAAATGGAGAGGTCCAATAACCAAGTCCTTGAAGGAACAAAATTAACCATGTAGGACACCATGGATTACCAAAGCTACTGGTGGCCTCTTGGCACACTTCACACAGGAAAATCATCAATCAGATGGTTTCCAACAGCCCTCAGGATTTCAGCCTCCAGCTGATCAGATGTCAATGAAAATAGACAACAGCAAACAGGTACTCTTCAGTAACAAAATCATCAAAAAAATGTCAGTATATAATAAATAATAAAAATAATCAGTTCAAAAGTTTTTAGACACAAATTAAAAAAGAAATCCACTGAGAATAAAAAATTAGTAGAGGAATACAAGTTGACAGCAAATAAATGTTGTAGCCATCTTCACAACCAACATTCTTGAAAAATACTTGTTTACTTGGATACTTTGAATATTGGATCTATGGTACATAAAATTCATTAATTCAAAGTAATACACTTGTGTTCTTTTTCCATACCCTTTGAGGTACTGCATCTCTGATTACATTCTTTCTAAGCCTCACATTCTGCCCTATTAATTATGCATATCCCAAGCCCCCCCATGGGATGACACCCTCCACTCCCCAGTATACACCACATCCTGGATCCCACTCCAGTCTCCCAACTATGTTAGCCTAGTATGCACACCCTTTCTCAATACATATACTACTGTCCCTCCTCCTAGCTACTGATAACCACTGTATCCCAGAATGAGTACCCAACCCCTTTTCCCATCTGTTGATGCCCACCCTCTCTCAATACAAATACCCCTACCCTTCCTCCCATCAGCTTACAACAACCCTGTCCCAATATGAATACTACAACCCCCTTCTTCCATCAGCTTATACCCACCCTGTGCAAATATAAATACTCCTACTCTTCCTTCCAACTGCAGATATCCATCCTGTCTCAAGATAAATACCACTACCCCATCTGTTGATACCCTTCCTGTCCCAATACATATACCCCTCTTCCCTCCTACCATTAGCTTATAACCACCTGGTCCAAATATAAACACACCTACCCCCTCTTCCCAACCGCTGATACCCACACTGTCCCAATATAAATACCACTCCTCCCTCCTTCCTTCTGCTGATACCCACTCTGTCTCAGTACAAGCACACCCACTCCTCCTTCCATCTACTGATGCACATCCTGCCCCAAATGAATAACCCCTGCCCCACCCCTCCTGTCATTTGCTGATGAGCCTACTAGCACAGACCTGATAATACACTTGCCTACGCTGCTGCAGCAACCTGATGCACCTATTACAAATTAACACTTTTGATCAGGCCTCTCTTGAGACCTATGCATGTGACTGATGTTGCCTTCTCTCACTAGGCTGCCTGCTTCCATGCTTTCTCTTTCTCTCATGCAATGTAACATAGATTTACAGTAAACAAGCATTTGGGGCCACCCAGGTTATTTCATCAAGTCTGAAGGGAACAGTGTGGCCCCAAAAGCTTGCAGACTGTAACATCTACATGCAATATTTGTTTTCCTTGGGCCAGTATAGATAGCACAATATTCAATGAATCCAAATAAATATATACATACACAGTCTTTATTTGCTTCTCCATGAGGTTTATTGTAGCACCACAGACAGATACAGTACATTGAAGCAATGTGGTCTGAGCTAGATTAGCTCAGTCTTAGACACTGAAGAACCAAGGCTCAAATCCCCCTGAGCCACTTACTCGGTATGCAACCTTGTGCCAATAGACACTTGACTTCCCTGTTCTTCAGTCCCACCCAGTATGATCACACTGAAAATAACATTGCATCTCACAGCTGGATAATCCCAGTTAAATAACTCAAGTAGAAATGGAAACAAAATAAGCATAGATGACTGACAAACTGGTTTGCCCAAAGCAGTTTTAGCAGGGAGGGGGTTGATAAATCTGTCTTCACTCAATCAACTTAATCTTACACTAACTTACAGTAGTAGAACATGAAAAAAGGAAAACAATATCAAAGTGAGTAAACACAGGTTATTTCCAAGAAATGCTTATGTCACAAGAACTCACATGCATCTACCCTCCCACTCCCCAGGCAAACTAATCCCACACCACACCCTCTAATAATACCAATGACATGTATAAAATAAATGGAAAAAGGAGCAAAAACCAAGAACTAGCAAACAAAAACACAGAAACTGTCATGTGCAGCAGTTTAAGCATAACCTACAGGTAAGAGTAACCAGCTATGACATCCAGTAGATGTGGGTTCAATTCACACAGTCTCCACATGCATATTGCATGACCCTGAACAAGTCACTTAACCTTCTCAGTGCTCCTGGGCTGCCCCTTTTAATAGGATTATAGCCCAGTGGGTATTACACACTCACCAAAAAAAATACAAATAAAATCCACTCACACTACTGCATACAAACTACAAAACCTGCTGCCACAATGACATCCGCTATGCACTAAGTGGGTGGGGTACATGGATAAGTCGCGAACCCCACCCGCAACCCTGCACCCTGCAGACAGGTAAGCCCATACCGGCATTCACCAATGCTGGCCACCTGTCCGTGTTTCCTGCACCTTGGCGTGCAGGACTCTGCAGGGTGGCCAGGGGAGGAGTTGTCGTCCTGGGCAGGCATCCAATGGGATATCCCCCTGAGACCCTTATTGGATCACACATGTTGGGTGGCATGGGTCTGGGGCTGTGCATGCCAATTGCAGGCATCTGAACACTTGTGTCACCATCCCGTCCTGGTGCCGCCACTCCCAAAATCACTGGGCACTTGCCCTTCCAGCTGCCCCACCACCTACTGCTGCCCAGCAGTCAGAGGCAGCATGGTGTACCCTGTCCCGGGTCCCCCAGAGACTGAAGGCTTGTGTCCGTGGGGGCGTGCAGTGGGTTATGGCAGGGTCTACCCTGGTGTACCCTGCGCCACTCTCTGCACCCATGTGGCCAGCACTATGCTGGTTAGTGAATACTGCATAGTGCTGCCATACCCCCAGAATGCCCCCAGCATAGAGCTGTCCATGGATGTGGGGGATTGGGTGCAGTGGGTCTGTGCACCCTCCATCGAGTATACCATGTGGGAGGTGCAGTGGTTGCAGAGTGGCTACGCACCCCAGACATGTGCGCGTAGCCACTGCACCCCAATAGTGCATAGGGCCCAATGTTTTAAAAATACGACTCCATAGACTTGTAAAGATGAGACTGTTGTTTACATTTATGCTGAAACTGCATTTATTAAATTAGGATACAGTTTCATAGCATTTAAAAAATGTAAACAAAGCCTGTCTTGATTCAAAATCCCCACTCTGCAAAAACCCTGAAAGGGCTGCTGCATTGTGATGACATTAATGAGTTGAGAGAGTACCAGCTTGGCAGTAGCATATACACATAACTTTAACACACACTATATGCTGTTTTTAATTCAAAGCCACAGAAATCATTACTTAACTTGTGTAGTACTTACACAAATACACAAGTTAAACAATGATTTGAAAGTTGTCACACAATGTAAAACTTGACTGTACATATCAGGGTTGCACGCTGCAGCAAACTGAAAACCACAGTTTTGGAAGGTTATGCCTGGATTTCAAGGGACAAGCAGCGAGCCACTCCTCCTTCCTGTGCTACATAAACAGTTCCTCTGAGCCTCTCTCTCAAGCACTTTTTCTTTGCCCCACCATTCTCCCCTCCTCCTCCTCCTCCAGCGGCATCACCTCTCTCTTTGGGATGCTTCCTAAGGTACCTTTAGCCAAGACAATTGTCCCACGGCACCTCTAGGGGTGGAACCCTCTTCAAGGATTCCTTGCCTCTGGTACGCCTACAGGGTGGTAATTTCTCTAGAATAGAGAGCGCAAACGGCCCAACCAAGTAACACAGTTACACAAGCATAACATCATACTGGCTGCGTAGGCCATTGAACCTTCAAATGACCCTCCCCAAAGTGTTCCAAAACCAAATAACAGATACCTGGTGGTTCAGTGTGTGGTCCAACCCTTGAAGAACCTAATGGGTTCCATGCTGCAGATGAGATCTGTCCCGAATGCAGACTGCCCCACCAATGTAAATATAAAGGTTGCCTCACCAGTGAGTCCAAAATGACTAAGAAATCCATCTAGCTGATCCCCTTAAGAAACAATATCTGGTGGTCCAGTGGGTGAAATCTGCCCTATCCCTAAACCAGATCAAGTGATCACATATAAAACTGCTGTCTGAATTACTCTGCTGAGAGCAACCCTTGATGCCTACTGGTAAAAAGGATACTGGCAGTTTCTCCAAGGCTTGGCATTAACATCATGTCCCTCAAAGATCCCGTTCCTATGTCAAATCTTTTAGAACTGGTGCTGTCAAATGTCAACCACCAAAATGATCTCCTCAACCGAACTGCAACTACTGACTGACTGCATGTCATATGTAGAGCTGACCTCAGTTTCATACAAGCTGTGCTCTACATGTGACCTAGCAGTCAGTCAGCAGTTGAAGTTCAGGTGAGGAGGCCATTTTGGTAGTTGATACTTGACCGCACTGGTTGTAAAAGAATCAACATGGGACCAGGATCTTCGAGGGACATGGTTTCAATGCCAAGCCTTAAATGAGCTGCCAGTATCATTTTTAATGATCAGCATCAAAGGTAGTACATGGCAGGGTAATTCAGAGTGACAGGACTGTTGGCATTTGGGGGGGGGGGGGCTAGATCTGGTTTGGGAACAGGACAGACTTCAGCCATAGGACCACCAGTATTATTTCTTAAGGGGATCAGCTGGATGGATTTCTGAGTCATGTTGGACTTGGCAGGTGGCAACAGCTCCATTTACAGTGTTGAGGCAGTCTGCATTTGGGGAGGGACTTCATTTGCAGCATGGAGTCAGCCAGGTTTATTGAAGTATGACCACCCATTGGGCCACCAGGTATCTGTTTTTCTGGTTATGGGATACATTGTGAAGGGTTATTTTAAGGGACTGTGGGTGGCTGGTTGCTGCACAGTGCAGCTCTGATATGTATGGTCATGTTTTACACAGATTGTGCTGTTATGACATTACATGCTGAGACTTTTTGTTTCATTTCATTTTACTGTAATTTTTTTTTCATTGGAGGGAGGCTAGCAGGTGGAGAGGTGATACAGACCAATCAGTGGGACTGATAAAGCTCAGAAGCAGCAGCAACAGCAACAAATTTCTGTCACTGAGAGGCACAGAACAAAGCAGGATGATCATGATGATGCACAGCTGACTGCAGGGCGGTGCTATGCAGATGAAAGAATTCAGCCACTCTGTGATAAGAGCAGTTCATTCCTTTCAACTACACAAAGTTTCCATCCCACAAGCAGAGAACAGTGTCATGATCAGCCTTACTAATCATTGGGTTGTCACTGTCGAGTACCCTGCATCCTGAGCTGCAATGAACCTGACAGTGATCTCTGAAACCCATTATTGTAACAGTATGTTTGCTTTGTGCATTAGCAAGCAAACATAAAAAAACTGCTCTATAGTGAGGTGTTGAACAGGAGTGTGCCTCTTTTTCTATAATTTCTTTAGTTTTTACCCTTTTTTTGCCCATCCCTACCCACTCGTCTTTGGCATGGATATGCATGTGTGGAGGCACATGCATGCCATGCACTGCGGGAGCCCCACTCTACTAGTTGCCCCTTCCACCCACCTACACCACCACTGGACCTCCACCCGGTGTTGATGAGACTACAGGAGGGACAGCATCCTCCCTGGGAGAGGAGAGCTGCTGGTAGGCAGCTCAATCCTGCTTCCACCCCTCCCCCCCGATGGCTCCCCAATGACCCGAGGTCATTTCCGAACCCGGGTAGCCATCGTGATGCGAGGTAAGGCTAGCTACCTCAACCCTCAGTACCACCAAGCTGGCAGAGTGTGCCTCTTTTTAAGGCTGCTTGGCATAATCCAGCAGACTTCTTGGGGGCACTCAAGAGCAGGTCTGGGAGAAGAAAAATGGAAAATTACGCAGTGAATGATGGACTACATTTGAGTGTCCCACCACCACCATTTGCCTGCCCAAGGATAGGTAAGAAAGTTTTATATGTGATCTCTACACTCAGAGCACAGTAAAAGAAGGAGAAATGGCTGAAGCTGTCAGAAAGAGGGAAATGGAGATGGTAGTTCAACAACTAATAAGTAGGAGTGACCAACTCGTAGCAACAAACCACAACTTGAAATAGGCAGCAGCAACATTACTACTACAATTACTACTGAGTCCTTTCAGTAGATAAGCAGCCTTTGGGAACATGGTACTTAGGCTTCTGTCCCCCACCCAACAGGACAGTGAGCCAAGCAATGTCTATGAGGGTACTTTTGCATAGCAAAATGGGGGCTATTGGCGTTCAAGAAACCTATATGTGCGCAGCTGAAGCCCATGCTAATAGAAACAGGAGTCAGCAGGGAGGTGCTGCTGTGCAGGGAGCTCAGCAAGAACCCTGTTGTCTGCATAATCCTGGCAGATAAGGTGGCTGAGATAGGAACAACCTGTCCACTCATAGTAGTCATCTCTAACTAGGGAAACTTTGTCCATGAGATGATCAAGCTGAAAGAGCTCTGCTAATTGTGTCACTTTCATTAACTTGCTGTAGTACACTAATATCCCACCAAGGCAGGTAATCACTTTAATTTCTGTTGTTTCTCTTAACTCAGAGATAGGATTCTTGAACAGTAATGAGGGCGCTGGCATGTGAGCATGTGTAGGGTTTATGATTGCACTGGAGAGGAGTAGCATGTTTGTCTACCTTCCCTGCAGGTATTTATACAAGTTGGTGTGTAGGTCCATTTTATACTATAACCCCTTTGTTAATATTATGGCTTTATTATGTAGGGTGTAGTAAATTCCACCTATTATATTTTGCTAGCTTCTAATACATGTGGAAGAAAGAAAACCAATATCAAATGGACCAACGTATACTTCTCTCTTCTGAATAGTAGGACTGCACCTTGTACATGGGAGTTTTATTAGTTTGTTATGCGAAGCTAGATCCTAGTCCCAAAAAGTATATGGTTGTTGGGGATGTAGGAGGTTATTTTATGACTCATAAAATAGTACATAATAGCAAGATGTTTTTGAGAGGGTTGCAGAGTATGTTTAAATGAGTTTTGTAGAAACTGCTGAAAGCTGCAGCTGCTCTTGCACTTGTCCAGCAGAATTAGAGCAACAAGATATGCACATGCAGAGTGAAAGAGATTCATGTTACACCAGTACAAACTGCCCAGTACCATCACATCCATGCATCAAATGGGCTGGGACTGAGGAGCCACATACAGACAGAGAGGCAATCTAAAATTAGAACTGTTAAAACATCCTGACCTGTCATTAAAATACTTTGAAAACATGCCTGGTGTATTTTTTATGGCTGCATAGCAGAGCTATGCAATGTATTGCTGTTATGTAGCAGAGAGAGGAGACTCTGGAACCATGTGACCTGATACCTTGACTGTGCCCTTCCACACTGGAGTTGAAACACATGCGGTCCTCTCCATTTGACTACAGTGCTGTTCCTCCACCCCCCCCCACCCACGAGGTGCACTATTTTCCTGATCTGCACTCACTTACAGTTCACTTCCGGGTTCAGAACTAACACTTGTTTTCCTCAGATATATATGTAATAATGTTTCCTTGGTGTCTAGTGGCAATCCTGCACCCTCTGATCACCATCTCCCTTGTATAGTACTATTTCCCTAGTGTCTAGTGGCACCCCCCTACCCTCAGACCACCATCCCCATTGTATAGTAATGTTTCCCTGGTGTTCTGTGGCACCCCCACCCTCCAATCACCATCTCCATTGTATAGTAATGTTTCTTTCATGTCAAGTGGCACCCACACCCTCCAACTGCCATCCCATTGTATAGTAATGTTTCCCTGGTGTCTAGTGGCACCCTCCACCCTCCAATCACCATTCCTGTATTAATTTTCAAAGTGACAGCTATAAAAAAGAAAACTATCCCTCGCTGGGGATTTTTTGTCTTTAAATCTGTAAAAAAGTCCTTCTCTGATCAAATCACTGCCACCTCAACCTCGCATTCAGTAGTCACCACCCCCTCACCCCCTACACCCCCCACACACTCTCACTCACTTGAACATGTCCCATGGTGAAGATCCACTCTCTAATCAAAGACATGTCTTGCTACTGGAACCATCAACTGGAATATGAGAAACTAAGGTAAACGCAGTTCAATATATTTCAACAGGTTTTTGAACTTTAATGCATAACTTTGTCATTTTTAAACATTTTGACCACAAATTTTCAACATAGTCTTTTTGGAACCCCACCTCAGGACCAATGGTAGTGGACTTATGCACATCGGGTCCAAAAGATGCTTTTGGGGTCACTTGGCAAAATGACCCTTTGTGTGGGATTTGAACATTTTCACCACCATTGTTCATGAGTAGTGGTGGGCGAAGTTCCCAAACTTCACCAGATGGAGTACTTCATGTATAATGCGGAATTCACGAAATACTTCTCAATGCAAAGCAAATAACTTTGTCTTTGTTTTTTAATATGAAGTTCCATTGATTTCAATGGACTTTGCATTGACCTTTGGTATCACTTCCCCTTTAATTCTAATGCAAAGTTCCATTGATTTCAAGGGAGTTGGCATTAACTTCACATTTCTATTTCTCTTTAAGGCAAATTTTGCAGTGATTCATGGGATGGCAGATCCCATGGGTTCTAGATTGTCTTGCACAGCCTCAGTTCAGTGTAGTGTGTGTATTGGAAAGCTGGAGACAGTTTGCTCTCAGAGCTCTGAGAATCAAACCATTGAAAAACCTTTAAAAAATAATTTTTGCTACAAAATTTTGTGTCAAAATTTAGTACATTGATTGTAGGAAACCCTTGTTTGTTTATATTATCGAGCATTTATTGGTTTTGTGAGCATATTGAATGTTAATTTAGTACATTCAGTCTCTGTACTGACAGACACTGTAGAAGTGTGCTTAAGGGGAGGGGCGTATCTGTGGTGATCATGAAGGGAGATTCTCAGTGACAATGGCAGTCTTCCCAACTGTTGTGTTGGTTACTGTCTTAGTATTTGTGTGTTCATATTATATACATCTTAATACTTCTAGTAAGCTTTGATCATTTGTCGCTGTTTGCTGTGGTGCTTTGCACTTTTTCAGTCTGTTTAAAAGACTGGGTTGTAGACAGTTTACTGAACTGTTAAATTTTCTGTCCATTGCTTTTAGTGTGTATGCATGCCATCAAGTCAAATGCCCTTTACTGTGCCACCGTAATCACAGTACTTTTAATTTTTTCACCCATCTGCATTATTTTTTATTGCTTCCATCTAGACTCTGCTGTACCTCCCCCCAGCAAAAGAAGGTATTATTTTTCCAGTTTTGGATTGCTGACCACTGGTTAAGGTGTTGTTGTGCCTGTGTGGCTGCATCTCTTCAGTGCGCAACCTCCATCTGTCTGTGCTGCTGCATCTCTTTAGGGCCCAATCTCCATTTGTAATTCACACTTCTTGTTTTTTGGCTTCCCATCCTTCCAAAAGTGCCTAAATCTAAATTTGTTGTTAATTGTCTGTGAAATCCACAAAAATGCCTTTGAAGAGATGTGCACGCAAAGCTGTTTCTGGCTGTGGCACTGCTGCTAGTGCTAAGACTGGCCATGGGCATGGTAGTACACAGCAGAAGGGAATAGTTGACGCAAGTAAAGGGATTTATCAGACTACGTTTTTCACAGCATAATCAGTCACTTCAACGATGTTTGTAGATGCTGTTGTCCCTGCTGGTGGTGGTGGTAGTGAAGTTAGTGATGGCATGAGTATTGTTCCAAGTTCAACCCTTGCAAACTTATCATTTTTCCAAAATGTTGTGGAGTTCAAAGACATGATTCAGAGTGTAGTTGATGTCACACACACATTCCCCATCCCCAGTAGTTGAACATGATTCTGATCATGAGTCTGACGATTACTTACAAATTAATCTCATTTTTCCAGCTATGTTGAGGTTATGTCTGATGTGCCATCCAAAGATTCATATGTTGACAAAAAAATTGTGAATGATCATACTGCAGCCATGGTTAGAAGGAACATGTTCACCACAGGACAGCATCCAAACTGAATTTGTGGATGCAGATGATTATTACGATGATGATGCTTGTGACCCCAGTTGTGAACTGAAAACCTGGAAAGAAGACAAAAACAATAATGAAACTTGTTTTGAAATGATGACCCCCCTCCCCAAGCCCCCCACAAAAAACAACAACTTACCTTTCATGGCTTGATCATTTAGCAAGTAGCTAGTTAATAATGAGTCGACACACTGTACATCATCAGCAGCAGTAAACAGCAGGACAACAGCAGCAGGCACCAGCACATCATCTTCTCACTTGGGACACTTATGGAGAGTTGAGACTGAAGGTGCATGTTTGAATCAGTGCATCCTGAAATACTGGTGAATTTTTGTGAACAGTTTCTCTTGTGATTATTCTTCCTCTGGACTGGGGTCATGACTTTTTATGACATTTATACAGCAGGCATTTTCTCACTTGGAATCTTCTGGAATTCTTTTCTTACTTGCATACCAGTGCAGCAGCAGCTTTACTTTGCAGCATGTAAGCATTTCTCTAATGGGCCACTACTTGGCATTAGTGGCTAGCAGGAGGAGACATCAACACGAACAGACTTATGTTTCAATGCTCACACAAAAGTTGTTCATTTTCTGTTCCTCTGGAATTCTCTTCTTACTTGCACACCACCAGTGCATCAGAACGGCAGCAGCAGCAGTATCAGCAGCATGTAAGCCTTTCTATAATGGGACCAATACTTGACATTTGTGGATAGAAAAAGGAAAGTAGGAAAAGGAGCATACAGCACACTGAAACAGATAAAGTGAGGAAAGCTCAAGGAAGGACAGCATAGATTTTTTTTATCCTCATTTTTATATACGTTTATATTTTTTTTGTGTGTTTTTTTTGGGGGGGGGAGGCCATAGGTGTTAAAGAAAGACAAGATGAAAGGAAAGATGATAAAGGGGTACAGATACAGAATAAAGTATAAAGTTCAAACTGTGCACAATATTTACTCAGTGGCACCTCTATCACCATCACCACCAAAAAGACGGTCACAGATCACTGTCAAAATTGTAATCTCACAATCCTGATTGTCACAGACCTGAGCAACAGTCTGCTGGAGCTCCCATCACCATGAGTCACAGCTCGACAATTTCCCAATGCATTGACTCCTGCTGCTCCTTGCCTGCTGCAAATGGTGGTGCTGCTGGTATTACTGGTGGTGCTGCTGCTTCTGCTACTGGCAGTGGTGCCATTGAAGCAACTACTGGTGGTGGCATTTGTACAGCAGGAGGGGGTCAACTGCTGACTGCAGTTTATGTTTTCTGCTTTATGCTGCTGTTTATGCCTCTTGCCATTCTGCATGGTGGTGTAGGGCTAGGTGTGTCCACGGCCCCCGTTGCCAATACGCCTGTCACTCTGCTCCCTATGGACCACCTGCTGGCATATGGTGCACTTAGCCACACTTCAATCATTGGGGTCATAATGAAAATATGCCCACATAGGGGAAGTCTTCTTCCCAGGATCCCAAGGCTGGCGTTGCTTTCACATGGTTAGTGAAGTTTCTTCTGCAGCTTGTTTTGGTGGAGCAGATGGATCATGCTCTGGGCATGGAACCACAGGGGGACTCCTGCATGCTGCTGCCCCTGCTGTTGCTGCTCCACCAACTGCAGCTGCTCCTGTTCATCTTCCTGCTTCACCTCCAGCTCCTTTGGTTGCTGGTGGACCTGCACCCCAAAAACTGCCCAATTCAGGATTATCAAACATGAACCACCACATGTCCTTGGGCTACGGTGTCCAGATGGACGATCCATAACAGCCAGAAAAGAAAGGATCTGACTGACATACAAAAACATACAGAAAGAGAGAGACAGGGAGAGAGAGAGTAAAGTACACAAGTTTAAAAAGAACAGAGGTAGTACAGTTAGCAAAATACAGCAGGAAAAAGTAAAAGATAGATTGGTACTAAAAAGTATGAAACTATGAGAACTATTTAATGAATGAATTGATTTGATCTCTATTAGCTAACTGCAATCCTCCACACACCACAGCCTGACTCAGACTGACTCAACAAGTGGAAACAATCATTTCCTGTAGAGGAAAGTGGTCATGTGACCTGCAGAGAAGCACACATATGACAAAACTCCTGGTTTCCTGGCCACTTTGCCTTGTGCACCAAAGTAAGGTGAAGTGAGCATGCAAAGTCAAGGTGAAGTTGGGTCTCCAGAGGGAAAATTATGCAAAGTGCATACAAATGTGAAGTGGATGACTTCGAGTGCACTTCACGTTTGAATTTAAATTTTGCTGAATCTCTGTTCATGAGGTGGGAGTCATAAGAAGGCAATGTTGAAAATGTGGTGTCAAAATACATAAAAATGACAAAGGTATGAGCTTACATTGAAATTCTTCTACACTTGCTCATAATTTCAGTAATTTTAGATAATTAGACCTCAAATTTTCAGCAGTCATTTTTTCAGACCACTTCATGAGTGTGACAGCTGTCATTTTTCTAATTACCTAAAAAAAAAACAAACAACAAAAATAATAAGACAGAGAAGAGAACCTTACAACAACCTATAACCTCAAAACCCCTAGTCCAGGCCAACTGCAGTATTTTCAACTCCCAGTCCCTGCCTGTGGGGCCAGGTAATGGAAGCAGCAGAATAAGTGCCAATGTGTGCATGTACCCTGGAAGCAGCAGAATAAGTGCCAAAGTGTGTGCATGTGTGTGTGAGCTCATGCACACGTGTGTGTGTGTGTGTGTGTGTGTGTGTGTGTGTGTGTGTGCACATGCTGGGGCAATGGTGGAATTGGGAGCTCTCAGTATTCAAGACTGCTGACACTGTTGTAGCCTGCTAGAGGTTACAACAGCTGCTACCACATTACCTTAATGTGCAAGGTCGTATTGTATTTCAGAAACCCCAAATGTAACATAACTTTACATATTCAAGCACAATTTCTTACTTTAATAGTATAGCCCTCCAAACATATAGCAAACTTTTCCTGGCCCCAAGTGGTGTCTCATAAAACTTTTAATTTATTACTGCCTGCATTGAGCAATACAATAGATCAAGCTTTCATCTGTGCAGCTGAACAGGAAAGTGCTCACACTTCCTTATTGTAAGACACCACTCATGCTAGCTCGTTTCATGAGATCAATAAATGGACATCACAGGGGCACACTCCATGGACTACAATAAGAACATTTTAACTCTTTTTTTATACTTTAGAGTTGTGATTATGAAAAATAAATGCCATTGCTCAACTAACAAAGTCCTTAAAAAGTGTTCGTATTGTAGTCAATGGAGCATGCCCCGTGCTCTCCATTTACCAACCTCATGAAATGTGTTAACATGTGGTATGTCTCACAATAGGGAAGTGCAAGCATTTTCCTGTTTGGCTACATGGACAAACATTTGATCTATTATATTTCTCAGTCCAGGCAGTAATAAATTAAAAGTTTTTTGGAGTCCACTTAGGGCCAGATAATGTTTATTATAAGTTTGGGGGGGCCATACTAAGAACCTACTCTTTAAGCTAATGCCAAGCCAAAGCAGCTGTGTTGGCTGCAGCCAGCTCTTGTTTAAACATGCCATTGTTGCTGATATGGTGCTGATGTTATGCTATTAATCTGAGGTCTGACTGATAGCATGACAACATCTTGCTGTCAGAACAATGGCATTGCAACATTTGGTATCAATTTTTTAAACACATTACACACTAAGGGGTTCAACTTATGCTTATGCATGAGTTTAAATAAATTTGTTAGTGTGTATACTTTATAGGGGGCTGCCAGTTGGTGGCCATACACAAACTTAAATCATAATACTGTGCCTTCTCAAAGTGGTTCCCAATAAGGGCATACATATTAAACTATTTTCTTTTTCCCCTTTTTTCCTACTTCTTACCTTAGTTAAAATAGGGGTAGTTAGTTGACAGATTTCAGCTGAAATATATGTAAGCATGGCACTACTCTAAGACTATGCCATTTGTTATGTCCTGCTCCTGCTCTATGCTAAATTTTCTCAAATGTTCACAATCAGTGACAGTTTTGCATTTTCTCTTGGTTATCAATATGCCCATAGAGAGTTTCTCATATCTCATTCTTTTTGCAATGTTCTCAACTGCTGCTAGTGAGCTGAAGTATTGTGCCTTTTTGGTTATCAATACAACCCTTTAAATGTTTCTCTTGAATTTGTATAACTCAGTAAATAGGTATCCCCTCAACTGCCAATTGGAGAACAAGTTACTGAGAGAGGACCATTTATCTCCTTTGAACATTAAAAAAACATTAATGATAACAAGTTCTACCTAGGATCAAGCATAGGTTTGTAATTAATTTAGTAGTAGTTATACTTTATAGGGAGATTGTTGTGGTGGTCACACTAAACTTATGTCAGAATACTGTACACACCCCAAAAATGCTGCCCAGAAAGGGTGATATAATCGTGTTTCTTTTTTCCTTATTTTTGTGTTGTTTGCAAACATGTGCAAGAAACGCATTGTGTCAGGTTTTCTTCACAAGCTGGTTGTGGAGGCACATCAGTGTTCTGCAGAATGGCAGCAGCCCATTCAGGGGCTGGTCTTTGCCTTGGCTAACAGTGGAGCATGCAGTCATCACCTGCAGTTAATGAGCAGGCCACTATATCAAAGAAACTGAGCTGCTGCAATAAGGGAGCACCCCGTCACTAAGCAATCAGCTGTTTTATGGAGGAGCCTCCTTGACTGCAGCAGCCAATAACACAGCTCCATTGTGCTGTGTTTCCATGGTGACGGCTTCTCAGTCGGTCTCTCACAGTCCCCATAAAGCCAACAGAAATCTGCTGCCCACCCTTCAGTGTGCCTTCCTGGTGAAACATTTCAATAAATAAAAAAAGAAAGCCAACCGGGGGTGCCCAATCCCCCTCGGCACTTGCCACCCCCCCACACTTATATGTGCTGGTGGGGTTACCCAATCCCCTTGTCAGCATGCCCCCTGCCTGGTAACTTTGCTGATTGGGGAGCCCACTCCCCATCGGTATAATGCTTCCCCCAATTTCTTGTGTGCCGAGGGGGGTGCCCAATCGCTCTTGGCTCTGGTTCCCCCCTCAGCACTCGGTATGTCGATGGGGGTGCCCAATCCCCCGTCAGCAGCATACCCCCCCCCAGACACTCAAGTGGCACTCTGGGAGCCCACCCCAGCATGTCAAAAATAAATCTCCCTGCAAAAAAAGAAAACCTTCCTGCAACGTTTTTCTTTTTTTGTAAATAAACCTGCAAACTAGAAAACAGTCCCTCATTGATTCTGGTGCTCCCTTCCCCAACCAGCACCCACCCTTTGTGTACCCCACCTCCCCACACCCCCCCTCATCCCATGCTTACCTCTGGAGCCCGGCGCAATGATCTTCGGTGGACCGGGAATATGTCTGCACTCTTCAAAGCTGACTGCAAACTGAAGAAATGCCAGTAAGCTGTATAATGGCATAATTTTTTTTTCCCCAACGTTGGTACCTATCTCAGCCATTTTTGGAAATTTTTTCACCAAATCTTCAACATGGGGTTCTTGGGACCCTATCTCATGAACTCAGTCACTGTCATTTTGTTATTCACTCCCAAAAGGTGATTTTGCGGTCACTGTGTGGAACCACCTTTCAGGAATGATTAACAAAATGACAGTGTTACAGTTCATGAGGTAGGCCCCCAAAAACCCTATGTTGAAATTTTGGTGAACAAAATTCACAAAAATGACTGTTTTATGACCACATGTTGTGCAGTTCCTACACACGCTCATAACTTCGAGCATTTTTAATATTTTCACTCCAGATTTTCAACATTGCCATTTTACCACACCTTTTTATGAACAGTACAGCTGTCATTTTTCACATCTCACCTGAAATGTGTTTTCGCACATGTAGTGCACAATGGAGCGGTCGGTGTGTGAAATCAATGTTCAGGACAGATTAAGAATATCACAGTGGCACTGTTCATGAGGTAGGCCCCCAAAGATCCTATGTTGAAAATTTGGTGAAAAAATTCCCCAAAATTGCTTTTTTATGAGAGTGCATTGCACAGTTCATATGCATGCTTGTAACTTCTAGAATTTTTAATATTTTCACTCTAGATTTTCAGCATTGCCATTTTGCCACACCTCCTTATGAACAGTACAACTGTAATTTTTCACATATCACCTGAAATGTGTTTTCGCACATGTACTGCACAGTGGCGTGGTCAGTGTGTGAAATCAATGTTGAGGACAGATTGAAAAAATCACAGTGACACTTTCATGAGCAGAGGTCTTAAACTGGCAATGCTGAAAATTTGGTGTCAAAAGTCCATAAAATGACTGTGTTATTATTATTGTTTATTGAATACTAGGAGTTAATACCTTTGAGCCAAGGCTCTTTTACAAAGGTTCCACGTCAAATTGGGTACAAGCAATAAGGTTACAATGAGTGACACAAGTAAAGTACATTATGGAATGCTATATACATGGACAGAACAAATATCAAAAACATTAGTGCAGGGATAAGTAATTACCAGGTGAAACACTTTAATTCAATAAGCAACCAAATGGGGGGGGGGGTGGCAGGAAAGTAATGTGAGAGATAGGGCACATAAATGAAAGGAGGGAGGAGCTGACCACAGGTAGTGGAAAGGAATCATCTACCAGGCCTTTGTCAGATAAAGTGGGCTGGAGAGAAACAACTTAAATAGAGAGGAATTAGTCAAGGCAGTCACAGGAGTTGGAGGTGGCAAGGTGAGAGAATAGGCTAGATTTAAATGCACTAAAGAGGTAGAGGAGGTAATAGAGGTGCTAAGTGCATTTAGCCAGGAGGGGGCACGATAGGCAAATGATCTCTGGCCCTGGGAAGTCCGGCAACGGGGGACCTGAAGGGGCTGATTTTCTGATCTTTTGGTGGGTTGAACACTTGTGTTCTGGCATATCAGGTCTTGAATGCAATGTGGAGTGAGGCCCATGATGGATTTTTTAGCCATAAGGCAGGTAAGGTACTTTAGGCGGTTTGAGAGTTGTAGCCATCCAGTTTCAGCATATAGCTCGCAGGTGTGAGTATGTTGATGAGCGCCAGTAAGCAGCTGACAGGCCTTGTTAAGGGAGGTTGTAATACGTTTAAGTGCGCTAGTAGAGGCAGACCCATAGACAATTAGGCCATAGTCAATAATTGAGATTATTGAGGATTGAATAGCTAGCTTCAGTGCTGGTAGGGTGAGAAGCTGTCTGTTCCGGTACAGTATCCCGAGCCGCTGATTGATAGTTTTGGCTGTACTGTCGATATGAGTTGCAAAGGTGAGGCCCTGATCAAAGATGATTCCAAGATATTTGAAAGTAGCCTCCTGTTCAAGAGTGGATCCCAAGGATGTGTTGATGGTGAGTGGTGTTTGCCTTTTCTTGTTTTGCGGACTTGAGAAAAGCATGGATTTTGTTTTTTTATGGTTTAGGACTAGCTTATGTGCCACGAACCACTTTTCAACACTGGCAAATGCATGCTGGAGGCTAAGGCATTAGGGGATAGGATCTTTATGAGAGGATAGAATCACAGCATCGTCAGCATAGAGAATAATTTGCTCGGAGCAGGATTTAGGGAGGGAGTTTAGAAAAAGGCTGAAAAGGAGAGGGCCTAAAATGGATCCCTTCGGAACTCCCTAGAGGACAGGCTTTGGTTCTGAGAGCACACCTGCTATTTTTACAACTTGGGAGCGTTATGAGCGTGCATTGTGCAATTTCCAGGCATCCTAGTAAGTTCACAAATTCATTATCTTTTCAGTCCAGATTTTCAACATTGGCATTTTTCCATGCCTCCTTATGAACTGTACAGCTGTCATTTTTTACACCCTGGCCGAAATGTGTTTTCACACTTCCAGCGCAGAATAGCACGGTCGCTATGAGAAATCAGATTTTCAACATTGCCATTTTTTACACCTCCTCATAAACAGTACAGCTGTCATTTTTCACATCCTGTTCAAAATGTGTTTTCACACCTGTGGCACCAAATGGCACAGTCACTGTGCAAAATCACCTTTCAGCTAATGAACTGAAAGTGTCACTGTTCATGCGGTGGGATCACAAAAAGGCCCTGTTGAAAACTTGGAGTAAAAATGCCAAGAAACACCCAGGGTGTTAGGGCTTTTGACTATAATGCTCTGCCCTGTAAATACTGACAGGCATCAGGGATGTGATCTGGGACAGTCGACAGTAATACTCATGCCATTCTACCCCCACCTGTACCCTGCAGCCAGTGACAGGTATCGAGGTGCGCCTTGGACTCTTTGGCCCCAGAGTTCATCCCATTCTCCTATACTGCACCCATTTCAGCATATTTCCTTATAGAATGAGGTGAGTAAAGCCCGAACACCCAAGGCACACCTCAACATTTGTCAGTGCCTGTAGGGTAGGGTGAGGTGAACTGTCATGAGCGTTATGGGTGATGACCCAAAGGCACACCCCAGTGCCTGTCAATCTCTTCAGGATGGGGGTGAGGTTGGTGTCAGTTCAGTACTTCACTGCCATTCCTATACTCCATGGGCCCGATTCTCATAGGGGCCTGCGTCTGGTGCAAGCTGTGGAAAACAGCAGCTTGCACCAATGCCTGGTTTGCCAGGGACCCTGCACCTGATTCAGGTACAGGAGTAGTCCCAGCGGCTAAGTCCCCATGCTTGCACTGACTGGAACACTGCAGCAAACCCTTGGTGCACTGCACAGATCCACCGCAGACCACCAGAGACTAACACAGGACCCCGTTCCACTAGGTAATGGGCATGTGGACCCAACCTGGTGGGATGGAGTCCCCCTACCATGTTCGGTGCAATTGGCGCCTGGTCATGAAGATGAGTGATGGCATGTGCCGGGCACCTGGGAGCCATCTGAACTGGTGTACGGAGGGGTTTGGGCACCACCCACCGAGGCATGGGTGGGCACTGTACCACCATAAGTTGGTGCTGTGGTAGCACCAATGGGGCGAGCATCAGGGATCGGGGGAGCTGCTGCCAGTATGGGCAGCATCAGGATGGGGGTACCAACATGGTACATAGGTGGCATCGGGGAGCTGTGAGGAGTGCCATGGGACCACTAGGATTGGGGCCACACATACAGGGCCACACTTGGGGGTGTATGGTGGGTGGACCATCACCCATGGTGTGGCACACACAGACATGTCACCCAGGGGAATGTCTAAGTGCCCTTATGCCTGCGCTGGCTGGTCTAAGGGCACTTGGAATTTCTCCTGCCGGGTGATGTCTGTGAATTGCAGGATGCAACTTGCATTGGCCACAGTCCCCCTACCGCCATGCCGCAGTGCATTGCAGGGCACAGGGCAGGTGAAAGCCCTGTTTGGGGCAGGTGGACTGCGGTCAACGCAGGCCACCTTTGTGAATCGCACAGAGGGTGGTCATGGCCACAAGGTGCACCTTGCATCATATCTGTTTGGTGCAGCACCTTGAGCCTGATGCAGAGTTTTGAGAATCGGGCCCTATCTGTCTAACTCCTGCACCCCCACTGCTAATGCCAGCAAGCAACCATTCGGCATTGACAAATAGTTGTGTAGTAAGCTCTGGCCCATAACAGGCTCACAGGTGACCAGTGGGAAGCTCATTAGTTAGGAACAGGCTGCATCTCTCCTGTCTGTAAGCTCAGCCCAGGCTTATGTACAAAGACTTTATCATATTTCTTTGAGTCTTTCTTAAATGTGTTTTATCTGTTTACAGGAGTGCACTTGATTTGAGGCCAAAATCAAAAGCAAATCGTTATAGTAGCAGAGCCCCCCCACACACACGCACACTCCCTGAAAAGCTGCTTAAAAGCCTGCAATTCATTCAAATCAATTCCATTTTCTTACTTAGTTGGGGTTCAGTGCCAACAAGTGTAAAATCTTGTACTTTGGGCATAGGAACCCCGATGTTGAGTATAGGATGGGGGGAGGTACTGATACTCACTAGACATGAAAGGGTCCTTGAAGTTATTATATCAGAGGACCTCAAGGTGGCAGTACAGTGTGACAAGATTATGGGCAGGGCAAATTGGATTCTGGGGTGCAAAGAAGTAGCATCTTCAGTAGGAGGAGGAGGGCTGCTGTGCAACCATTGTTATCACTCCTTGGTATACCCCCAGCTGGAGTACTGTTTCCAGTTTTAGAGTCCACACTTCAGAAAGGACATAAGATGGAGGTTTTCCAGAGGAGGGCAACTAAAATGGTTCAGGATTTTCACAGGAATCCCTACAAGGAAAAGTTGAAGAATCTCAACACATACACTCTGAAAGAGAGGAGGGCAAGAGGTGACATAATCAAGACCTACAAAGTACCTCACAGGGGTAAACGGGGTACAGTTGGGGAGTTTCCTTCAAATGAGGATGAGCACCCAAACCAAGGGGCATACAATGAAGCTGGGGTGGGGTTCAGGATAGATGTGAAGAAATATTTCTTTACAGAAAGGGTGGTAGATGCCTTGAACTGACTGCCAGGAGAAGTGGTGGAGGCTAAAATGGTAGGGGGCATGAAACATGCATGGGATAAGCATAGGGAGATATTAGAAAAAGGGGAAGGAAGGGGTCAACAGAGATCAATAGGGCTATGGAGGTGGAGTAGGTTCAAGTTCATTGCAGGAAAAATCCATTGAGCAAGCTAATTCACAAGGAGGTCCTGATGGACACAGGCAGAATAAGACATACAGTAACATACACAGGCAGGAGTTACAAGCAGGTAGAGAACACTTGGGTAGACTGGGTGGACTGAGCAGTCCTTTTCTGCTGACAAATTCTATGTTTCTGTGGCATCATGCGTTAATTCAGGTGCAGTGTTTATTTAAAGTTGGCCCTACCATACATCCAGATGTAAGGTACAGTAAATTACCAAATTAGATGCAGCCCACTTACAGTACAATAAACAGAACCCCAGTGCTTCGAGAAGCCTTTACTCTTCATAAGGCTGCTTAAAGAGCTGGGGTTCTATCTGCAGTGTCCACACCAGTATGCTGATCTTAAAATCGACACCGCATCTGAATGAGTACTTGATTCTTGCTCAATCCATTTCTTCCCTACTTTGAAAGCTGCTTGTTCTGAGTAAGTTTTGTGCTGGCAGTGCCTCGCCTGTGTTGGAAGATGACCAAGAAGTGGCACTGACTGTGAAGGCAGCTGCTCACCCACCATCTTGGCAAGAAGAAGGCTGTAGCTGTGGCCACTGATGACTGTTGGGGTGTGGAGCTGGGGGGACCAAAGGGAACAGACATAAGGAGATAAAATCATAATAAAAATTGTGAGACCTTCACCAGCTTTCCAAAACATTACCAGTAAAAGAACACTCTACGAAGTTTTTCAAATGCACCACAATCTGGTGAGCCCTCTGTCTGTGGACACCCACCCCTCCACCCGACAGACAGAGGGCTCACCAGATTGTGGTGCACTGCCAGCACAAAACTTACTCAGAACAAGCAGCTTTCAAAGTAGGCATTTGGAGCAAGTTGTCTTTGGCACGACTTGTGCCATGCCTTTGAGAATGACAACCATGATTCTTTACTAAAAGACTACAAGTACTTACAACAAGATTTATTTACAGGAAAACAAAAGGGTTACACATTTATTAAGAAGAAGAAAATAAAACAAGTTGAAGAGATAGTTGGTGTACAGTAGAATTCTGAGCTATTCTCACCTAAAATCCTTTGCCTGCTCTAGCTACAGAATTGCACTGTCCCTTACTGTGGTATTTTACCAGTCAGCTAGTCTTGGTATGGCAGGGCCCTGTTCTGCAGATGTTCCAAATCCAAGAGAGATAGCTGAATCTCAGCTACCTGATTTATTCAATCTCTCTGATTGTGGGGAGGTTTACCATGCCCCACCCCCCTACAATTTGGTGAGTTTGAGTATGGGTGTGTGAGTGGTATGAGTGTGGACAGATGATATCATCTAGGCGGGCTGGCACACTCCCTACCCACTCCTGCTGTCAACTTTCATGATTCTGTTTTGAAGAATGTCCAAGGTGTGTAACCCCATGCTTCTTGCTTTTTAAGTGTTTAAACAGGCACTCTCTCATTTGCCTTACAGAATCTGTGGCTGAATGTTCCCGAGTGATAAACTTTAGCCAATGTTTCCCATAAGACCTATTTGGTCATGTGACATCCAAAGCCATGTTTTGTGATTATTTTTGCAAATAGCACAACTTACAACACAAAGATGACTATATTAACAAAAATTAACAAAAGGAAATTAATACCTTATGGTGGCTTGGACCTGGAGGAGATGGCTGCCTAAAATGTTCTCTCTGCCCCAGCCTGACAGGGAAACCAGTCAAAATGTCCTAAATGCTGGATTGATTTTACCTGAGCTACCCCACACACACTCATCTGCCTCTGTCAACACCATCGAGATGTAATTCGGGTGAGCCACGGTCTTAGCCAGCACCTGACAGGCCGCTGATATTCCGAAGCCGACACGCAGTAGTAGGCAGTAGTAGGCCCGAGTTCAGTATACCAGTGCTGTAGTACTTCTTCTCCCCACTTCCCTCTTAGTGGGATTGAAGTTGCAGCGGTTCTGATCTCCCCCCATCTCCCCCCGAAGAGATCACCAGAGCAAGTCCGACGAGGAGCCCAGTGCCGGTGGGGTTTAACTGCTGCTTCCCACTGAAGGAGAAGACGCTGAATTTGCTAGTTGCAGGTTGCAGGAAGGATTGGCAGACTTGGAGCCCACTAGCTGCAGTATGGCTGAAGCTCTTCACCAAGATACCCTGGCTTCTCTCAATCAAATGCAAGTTGGCGAAGCCTTAGCAAATATTACTAAAATGTTGGAGGCCTTATTAAGTAGAGTGGACACAATTGGCGCCTCACTTTCTACCAATGTGGCAGACGTGCGCAGATTAGAGGACCAGCATAATGTTTTAGAGCAACAGACAGAAGAGCTAGAGAAACAGCACCTACATGTACTGCAGAGGCTTCGAGATCATGAGCCCAAGTTATCCCGGTTGTGGTACAGAGCAGAGGACCAGGAAAACTGAAGTAGAAGGAATAATATATGAATTTTAGGGGTACCTGAAGGAATCAAAGGGCTTAACATGGAAAGATTCATGAACGAATGGATACCACACCTCCTGGGTGACTGGTGGAAGGAGCCAATTGGGGTAGAGAGGGCCCATCATGTCTCTGGCAACCCTAACAATACCAAAGGCTCACGTACCATTATTGACTACCTACTGCGCTTCTCGGTCAAAGAACGCCTACTGCATGCTGCTAGAGAGCTGGGAGAGTTGGAATGGAAGGGGAACACCATATCTTTCTACAGAGATTTTACACAGGATGTGGCTGTGAAACGTAGAGCATATAACCCCCTTTAAAAAATCCTAGCAGCCAATGCAGTGCAATATCGTTTCAAGGGCCTCACTGCTTTGTACCTGAATAGAAATGGTCAGTCTTTCCTCTTGAAATCCCCAGAAGACGCAGAAGCCTGGATTCAGGCCCACTGGCCTGGCATGTTACCATGGACTACATCTCCCAGACACCTCTGGGAGCCCAGGAATCATATGCCTCAGGGAACTATAAGAAAGAGAGGCGCTGCACCAGGGGACAGAAACTCAGGCTGGACGTGTTCGCCAAACAAGGAGTCCCCCAGTAGTAGTAAGCAGCTATGGGCTCCACATCCCTCAGGGGACAAGATGAATAAGGCTGGAACTGATATTTCCACCGATCAGGAGGTGCCAACTAATAAATCGCACAACAATTCTCTGGGAGACACTGCTAATTCGCTGCCAGCCAAGCAAAGGCAGCGCTCCAAAAGCCCTCGCTCCTCGATGTTAAAAGGTGCAACAGAGTCACCTCCTGCTAAACAACCTAGAGCAACTACCTCAACCTGGAACAAAACTAATCAGAAGGATCAACCAGAGGAAGAGGCTGCTGTATACTTAGAGGATCTGACTCTGCTGGACTGGGCATCTGAAATGGAAGTCTACGAAGAAGAAGCCACAGCAACTGATGGCTTGTTAAAACTGGGCTTGAGGACTTTTACAGAGGCCGTTGCCTTGGGTGCCAGCCCCTCTGGCTCTGGACAAATTTGTAATTCAGGGGATGCCATGATGCACTCAGACACTTAGAGCATCCCAGCTCTGCTGGAGGTTGCTTTCATATGGGCGAAAGCCCCTAGTGGCCTTTAACATATGAGGCACTGGAAACGCTATACCATGAGAAGTTCTCTGCCTGGGCAAAATATGTTATTCTGGTTATCTGCCTCTTACTTGGGCATAGATCCCAGTGGGCAAAAAGAGCAAAAAGGGTTAACTGCAAGGCCCCTCCTCCCTATCCCTCCTCCCTTCCTCCCCCTCCGCTCGCTTCCCCCTTCCCCTGATGGAACGGCACATTATGGAAGCATATGAGTTTATTGCCCAGGAATTCCTTTTAGAAAATATACAGATATACAGGGGTAGACCACTATGTTATAGTAAGAGCAGGTTTGATAAGATACAAGTGACAGCTCGCTATTTCTAGAAATTAGATCCTAGAAGGGAGGGCATCAGTATGCACTAGTATGTGTTAAGAGCTTATTCAATGTTAGGTGGCTGACAGGGCCCCTCCCTTCCCTTCCCTCCCTCCCACCCCACCTATTCCCTACCTGGGTGGCGTAAGTCACCTGATACGCCTAGACTCTCCAGCTTTGTTGTTCTGGAGTCAGGCTGGGTCAGGATAACATCTATTGGGTGTAACCTTTCCCATTCCTCTCTTGTGGTGCCTGAAGCAGTGTAGCTTATAGGGGTCTTTCACCTCTACTCACACGTTCACCTTGACACCATTAACATAGTCAGGTTTAGGAATCCAAGATAAACACTACTGTTATAATATACTGACTTTGATAACTATTTGATTTCTATTGTAATTATTGTTAAGATAGATAACTCTGTTTTGTCTCTATCCTTATTCTGTCTAGGTATTTACCTGATTTAGACAAGACCATACACTGCTGCCTGTTTTACTCCTTACTAGTTCTCTCGACTGGAATCTGCCTTTATACCCTGAGGTGACAGGTTACCCTATTTTATTTTTTGCTGCCGTGTGTATACTTAGGCCCTCCTGCAGGGTGAGTACCTTCTATATTTCTACTAGTAGCTGAGGGGGTACTGCTATAGCAGTGACCGTAGCAAGCCCTCGGGGGCCGAGGTGCATCTCCTGAAACGTCAGGGGACTCAATCACCCGGCAAAGCGCACTAAGGTGTTACAATTCTTAAACTCTTTGGGAACTGATGTGGCCCTGTTCCAGGAGATGCACCTCACCAGCCGAACGGTCCAATTGTTGAAGAAGTTATGGGTAGGTACAGTCCTGTCTAGCTGCACAACTACAAAATCTAAGGGGTTTGTCATTCTCCTCCGGAAATCGGGCCCGTGGTCAGTTGAAACCCAGTGTCAGGATACTCAGGGGAGATGGTGAGCGGCCAGGCTGTCCTAACCAGATGACAAAGTTATAGTAGCCAATGTTTATGGTCCTAATACAGATTCTGAGGACCCGTATTCTGAATTGAACCAAGCTTTAACAGACCTGTCAGAAGAGAAAGCAGAGATTCCTATACTATTGGGAGGTGATCACAATTTGGTACTAGATGTTTTCATAGACAAATCCATTCCCACACCGCAATCTCATCCCAAAGTATTAGCCACCTTGAATACACTGATGTTGGAGTGGGCTCTAGGAGATCCATGGAGAAACAGTAATCCGCAAGGGTGCGACTATACCTTCTACTCCAATGTGCATGGTACCTATTGCAGACTAGACTTTTGGTTAGTTAATCACGTTGCAATGCCAGGTGTAAGCAATGCGACCACAGCGAACATTTTGATATCTGATCATGTCCCTGTTGCAATTACTTTTTCCCCACCAGGTCAAAGCCTCCCATCTACTAGATGGAGATGCAATCCCCTCCTGTTACAAGATGCAACCTTCCGGGAGTACATAAAGGAGGAAATGTCAGTATTTTGCCTTGAATACCCCTGGAGAGACAAGAGCAACTATGGGAAGCCTTCAAGGCTGTCCTAAGGGGGAAGAGTTATCTCTTATGCTGCTGCTAAAAACAAGGAGCATGCGAAGCATCTTCGGGACCTGCAGGACCAGCTAGCAAAACTGGAAAAATAATTTAAAGTTTCCCCCCAGAATCCGTTAAATTCACCACTTTTGGCCCCTATCACAGGTTTAAAATACCAGAGCAATGTGCTGTTAAATAGAAAAGCAGAATGGCAGCTGACCCGGGTGAAACACAGGGTATGGGAAGGTGGGAACAAAGGAGGGAAGTTACTTGCCTACTATTTACAGAAGCAGCAGTCTTCCTCTAGAATCTTGGCGCTTAGAAACAAGAAGGGAGAACTACTCACGGCCCCAAAGGCCATCAATGTAGAGATGAAAAATTTTTATTGGGAGCTCTACCAATCCTAGAGTACACTCTCGGACGATGAGCTCTCCCTCTGATTAAGCAATATCTGCCAGTGGACCCCGCTTCCTCGACTTTCAGAGGATCAGCAGTGTAAGTTAGATGCCCCATCACATTGGAAGAACTTCGAGAAGCACTATCCCAGATGGCTAAGGATAAGGCGCCTGGACCAGATGGGGTATCAGTAGAACTGTACCAGTTACTCCAAGATCACATCATTGGTCCGCTTCTACAAGCACTGCAGGAAGCCCAAAAAGATACCTTGCTCCCTCCGACTATGCGCAAGGCATTAATAACCCTTATCCCCAAAAAATCATCTGATGTCCTTCTCTGTGCAAGCTTTTGGCCTATTTTTCTCCTCCCCATGGACACTAAACTACTAGCCAAAATTCTAGTGAACAGATTAGCTCCGATTCTGCCCACCTTAATTCATCCTTCGCAAACAGGTTTTTTATAGGGGAAATCGACTGCAGACAATTTGCGTCCTGTTTTGAACTTTAAATTGTTGGCACTGCAATCTAAAACTCCTATGGCTGCCTTGGCAATAGATTTTGCCAAGGCATTTGACTCCTTAGAATGGGGGTTCCTTCATAAAGTTCTCATGCTGTGTGGTTTTGGTTCAGACATTTGTTCATGAATCTCTACATTATACAATTCCCCTACAGTCAGAGTTGTCACTAATAAAGATACCTCCCCCCCTTTCCATTACAAAGAGGCACCAGGCAGGGCTGCCCTCTTTCCCCTCTTCTTTTTTTCATTGCTTTGGACCCCCTAATTAGGAAACTTATAAACTCCCCTAATATAACAGGTATCCCTATAAAAAGGTCGACGTATCTGGTTAACGCCTATGCGGATGACGTGCTCCTCACACTCTCTAATCCCCAATCTTCCATTACCCCACTTTTAGTAATCCTACAGGAGTTTGATTGTCTCTTGGGGCTAACAGTAAATCAGAAGAAAACCATCTTGTCCCCCCTAAATGGAGCCTGTACCAAATCCTGTCTTACCGGCACTGATATTACTTGGGCCCCACAAGGTTTCCCTTATTTAGGGGTCTTTATTACCATGGCTTGGAAAGATTTGGAGTCCGCAAATTTTTCCCCCTTGCTGGCCTCTTTAATGGCGGAGGTCCAGCAATGGAAACGGCTTCGGCTCACCCTCAAAGGTAAGGTAGAAGCCATTAGAATGTTTCTGTTCTCTAGAGTGTCATATCTACTGAATAATCTTCCCATTCCTCTGCCTTCAAAACTATTTAAGACCCTAGATAACTTAGGCACTTCTTTTCTATGGGAGGGAAAATTCCCTAGGTGGGGATGGTTGAAACGTCTTGCACATTGGATGAGAGGTGGACTGGGTCTTCCTTGGTTTGAGGGATATCACCTGGCTTACAGAATGGCCCGAGCTGCAGCCTGGTTTACTCCTCATCTCGCCTCCCTTCTGCAGTGGGTATCATTAGAGGCTTCCCTGATAGCGGACACTCCCCTCTTTTCTCTGCTCTCTGGCATAAAGCAGGTGGCAAGTGGACTTACTCCAATTATGTGGAAAACATGTAGGGCGTGGCAGAGGGCGATGGCAATTACTGGGGTCCCAAAATCAGAATACCACCTCCCGCTTAGGTATGCCCCTTTATGGAACAACCGTCTTATCACGGTTGACCATAAACCACTCTCTTGGCCCCTTTGGGCATCGAAGGGCATTCGAGTGTTAGGGCTTCTACTACTCCCAAACTCTCATGTGCTAATGTCCTTTGAACAGATTCGGGATAGATATGGGTTAGGACCCTCAGACGTTTGGAGATTTTTGCAGATGAGGAGTGCTCTCTCTTCTCTTCTCTTCTCTTCTCTTCTCTTCTCTTCTCTTCTCTTCTCTTCTCTTCTCTTCTCTTTTCTTCTCTTCTAAAAGCTCCCTCATCACAAAACACCTGGGACTGTCTGAGAGTTCTTCATCTACCCAGAAAGGGCCAGGGGTTAGTGAATACTATCTATAAGACAATTAGAGATGCCCACCCAGATACTTCTCTCGCTAGTAGGGCCACCTGGGAAAAGGACCTCCCCCAACCCGTTCCCCCACAACAATGGATGCTATGCATTAGAGCAGCTCACACAGCCTATGAAGACTCTGAGTCAATTAATACATTTGAAATTATTTTAAGGTGGTATAAAACCCCAGCAGTACTGCATAACCTGAAGATCTTACCGCAGGACCAGTGTTGGCGATGCCACTCTTCCCCTGCCCACCTACTACATGTTCTCTGGACCTGCTTGACCTTGCAAAACTTCTGGACTCTAGTCCTGAGGGACTGCTCCAGGATAGCTGGTAAGCAAATCCAGATTCAAAATCACTCCCTTTTACTGGGAGATACCTCTGCACTAAATCCACTCCCCCCCCAGTGCAGCCTGGATCCTAGTGGCTTTGATGGAAGCTAAGAGGGCTGTTCTGGTACGCTGGAGACAACCTACACCCACAATGGTTTTACAGTGGCGCTCCACCATGGCAAGGTTGGCTAACTTCAAGAGGCTTTCAGCGGTGGCCAAGGTCCAACTTGATAGATACTACAAGAAATGGGGAGCTTATTTACATTCCCACACTAGTTCGGTTGCACCCCCGCTGTTCCAAAATCCCCCCTTAATATAATTGACAGCATAATTTGATTATAGTATACTAGGTGACTGTGGTTGTATGGTCTTGTCGCCACTCCTATTTTATAGTATTCTATATATTTGGACCCTTATGGCCTTCTCTGTTCTGTCTGCTAATTTGATGGACAGATTTATCTTAGTCTATACAGGGCATTATTGTGTAGCTGCTCTTTGAAGATGTTTATATTATTGGATGACAGGTGATAGTGTTTGGAACCCTGATACCAGACTAGAGCAATTTTCTGGGTTAAGTAGAAGTGATAGTGTTTGGAACCCTGATACCAGACTAGAGCAATTTGCTGGGTTAAGTAGAAGGATTATGACAACTGGTCTCCTCACTGTGTGAGAACCATTTCATGAAGTTTGAAGGAGCTTATACTTTGTATTTTGCTCTAGGAGATGCCTGTTTAAAGAATATTATCTGCAGCACATATTTGTAGATAATCCTTTATGTCCTGAGAACAGCTTTGTATGTACTGGGCATGCATGACTATGCTGTATACATGGTATGTGAAGGCCATTTTCACGACTCATGTTACTTGACAAACTTAATAAAATCTTACATGATAAAAAAAAAAGAAATGAATACCTTACTCTGGTCACATGTCTGTCACATCTCCCTCCCTTTGGGAAATTAAGGCGTGTCTCTTTTGGGTGACCCCCAAAAGACACTGCCGTTCATTTAGGCCCTAGAAAGCACTTAAAGGAACATGTTATGCACTTAGCCCACCTCGACAGTCCATCTGCATTGTCATTCTGCACACCACTCCAGTTTCCCTATGGGCATGTCCCCAAATTTTTGCAGCACCTCCTTCTTTACCTCTGCCTGGGCTGGTGTCAGCTGCCCTAAGAGGGTGAGGTTATTCACTGAGGATCCCTTCTGGGCTTTCCCAAAGATGTCCACCAGGGAATCAGCCTCATTCCCCTCCTCTGGCAAGCTGAGCACAGCGAGGACCATCTCCTCTCTATTATAGTAGGGATTCATCATGTTCACATGATATATCCTCTGTCTGTGCCTTCTGTCAGGCAGCCCTACTACATAGTTAACATCAATCAGCTTCCTGATTATGGAGAATGGGCCCTCCCATGTTGCCTGCAATTTATTGTGTCAGACTGGGACAAGTACCATCACTCGCTGTCTGACTTTGTACTCCTGGGCTCTGGCCCCACAGTCATACAAGGCTTTCTCCTGCTGTTGTGCAGTGGCTAAGTTTTCCAGGGTGAGCCGCATGAGCTCATTAAGCCTGGCCCTAACATTTAGGACATACTCCACTACAGACTCCCCTTGGGAGGCATGGTTACCTTTCTGTTCATCGCTGACTAAATCTCGGGGCCCCCATACCCTGTGACCAAACAGGAGCTCAAAGGGTGAGAACCCTGTGGACTCCTGTTGGACATCCCTGTATGCAAACAGGAGGTGGAAAAAATATTTGTCCCACTCCCTTTTGTGCTGGTCAGCAAATGCCCTGAGCATAGTTTTAAGGGTTCCATTGAACTGCTTGACCAGGCCATTTGTCTCGGGGTGATAGGGTGCAGCATGGAGCTGTTTCACCCAACACTTTTCCCATAAACTGGCCATTAAGGATGACATGAAATCCATCCCCTGGTCTTACAAAATCTACTGGGGAAATGCCACTCAGCTAAAGATTCCCAGGAGCTCATCAGCCACCTTCTCTGTCTCAATGGAGGACATTGTCACTGCCTTGGTGTACCTGGCTGTATAATCCACTACAAACAGTATGTATCATTTGCCCATGCGACTTGGGATATGTAGGGGTCCCACTATGTCCATGGCTACCCTCTTAAAGGGTTTATCAATAATGGGCAGGGGCAACAAAGCTGTCTTAGCCTTGTCCCCTACCTTTCCAACCCACTGGCACTGTGAACAAGTCTGACAGTAAGTTGCCATGTCTATGTACATGCTGGGCCAAAAGAAATTTTTAGCAAGCTGCTTTTTGTGCAGTTAGTACCTAGGTGGCCTGAAAAAATAATGTCATGAGCCAGGGCCTGAAGCTGCTTTTGGTATTCCATGGGGCTACCAGGTGCTGTAGTACCTCTCCCTCTAACTCCATCTGTGGTGTACACTCCCTGTACAGCAGCCAATTCTCCCAATAAACTGATGTTTCACTTCCTTGAGAGGCCTCAGCACTATCTGCTATCTCGCTCAATTTTTGGAAGGTAGGATGAGCTCGCTGTGCCCTGCCAGCTTCTCCCATATGACCCTCCCCAGTTCCCCTTTAGGAGGAAAGCTGCCCCTGGCAGCAACCTACTCTGCTTGCAGCTGGGGATCAGGGCTGCTACTTTGAGCTAGCCCTTTACACACACTAGCTGCTTCCTCTGCTGCTGAGGGAGGGGTCTGCACAGGCTGTGTTGCCCCGTCCTCACACTCAGAAGCTTGCACTTTTGCCTGGCTATGGGTAGTAAGACATACTAGGTTTTCCCTGTGGTCAAAATCATTCCCCACGATCACATCCACAGGGAGATCAGGTACAACTCCCACCTCCTGTACCACATGGCCACCATCCCAGCTCAGGAAGACCCGAGCCATTGGCTCTTGGACCACTGGACCTGTGACTCCCTGAATCTTGGAGAACTGCCCTGGCAGAATCTGCTCCACTTCAATCAGATACTGCCTTACCATGTGAGAGAGAGAGAGAGAGAGAGAGAGAGAGAGAGAGAGAGAGAGAGAGAGAGAGAGAGAGAGAGAGAGAGAGAGAGGCACCAGTGTCCCTCAATCCCTATGTTACTGTCCCATTGAGTAGAATGGGGTGCATATGCTTGGTGGAGTTTGGTGGCATTACAGTATCTGCAGTTTACCAACTGCAGTGTACTCTCTTGGTCACCTCTTCCCCCAGGCTTTTGCCCTTTACTCCTGGTTTTAGGGCAGTCATAGGATAGATGCCCTACTTTCTGGCAAATCCAGCTTTCCTTTGCCCATGGCTCCTTGTTCCCCTTAGAACCAGTGGGTTCTGTTTTGGGCTTGGGTGCAGGCTGGTTCCCTTTAGGCTGCCCTCCTTAGATCCCCTTAAAACCATGTGCTGCCCCACCCCATTGTTCTTACGCTCGGAATGTGGTCGGCTGGCCACATACAAATCAACACTTTCTGCTGCCTCCTTTGCTGACTTGAGTGCCTGGTTCAGCAGCCATATGCACAGGTCATCAGGTACAATTTTAAGAAACTGTTCCCTTACAATTAAATCTTTATTGTGCTCTATGGTCCTTGCCTTAGCTCCATCTACCCAATGGTCTAAATAATCACACATTTGGACATGCAGTACTACATAGCTGTCTCCTGGGCCTTTTCTTAAGTCTCTAAATTTATGTCGATAAGCCTCAGGAGTCAGTTCAAAATCTTTACTAACATTTTTTTAACTTTATCATAGTCCATGCAATCATTATCGTCCATTCAAGCAAAGGATGCAAAACATGGTCAGTAAGCAATGGGGTTAGGTAGATCATCCAAGAAGACAAATACATAGAGTTTAGGAGGTAATGGCTGGTATCTTCTTGTTCTTCAGCCCCCCCCCCCAAAAGGCTTTGAAACTATAACAGTAGCAGCAGTGCTGGGGGCCCTCTGAAGTAATACTCTTTTTGCTCGGGCTGCTTTTTGAGTCTCCAGTCCTCCACAATTGCCCATTTGTGCCTAAAGAGAAAAATCCTCTGCATAGCAGCAATGTCGCAGAGTGTTTCTTCCTCTGATCTCTGAGATCGAGAAAAAGATTAAGGGTAAGAAAAAGTTGCAAGAAACAAAGTATGCACCTAAAATGAAACTTTAAGGCAGTAAGGTCTTAAGCATAAACTGTCTGAGGATAAAAATAAATGTAACCCCATCAACAAGCTCTATCTGAGAGTGAAATGTAGAGGATGGAAAATAAAAGAAATTTGGAAAACTGATAAAGCTGGAGAGTATTACATCAAAGGGCCTCCAACACCATTACTACTGTTATAGGATCATCCAAGAATCCTTGTCTAATTTAAGCTGTCCACAAACTCTTTGAAATGATTTTAAAAACAAATCCAGACCATCTCCCTCACGGTATTGCAGGAACATTTTAGAAGTAATCATGGCTTCATGGGCTGAATGCCCTTTGCCATTACTTACAGTTTGTCACAGTGTTTGCTGGTGCAGTTTCTCCCTCTCAATCTCATCATTCCTGCTCTCTTTCTCTCTGCTCATTCCTTCTCTCACTCTGCTCATTCCTTCTCTCTTTCTCTCGCATAAGGATCTCATTTTGGCAAATCTTCTCTGTTTCCTTTCACATAAGGATCTCATGCTGGTGAATCTTTTCTCTTTCCTCTACCTCCAGCCTTATTTTCTCCCTTTCAGCCTCCAGCCTTGCCCTCTGCAGTTCGGCATCCTAAAGTGCAAGCTCTGCCTTTAGGATCTCAAGCAGAGGTTGACTGGATTGCACAACTCCCCCAGCTTGTGCCACAAGGTGTTCCCTTGCTCAGCTGCTGTGACCTCAGTCTCGCTACCTGAGTTACTGTCCTTGGTGACCGTCTGCTCACCAGGTAATGGGCCATGCCCATCTCAGTCTATCTGCTCCTCCTGCAGCAGGTATGCACCAACAGGGATTCCATGAGTGCAGTCTTTGTCATGCCCTCATAGACAATCCCCTTCTCTGCACACAGCTGCTGTACATGAAATTTGACATAGCCTGAGAAGCTCATGTTCTCTAGCTATGTTGCACTAAGCTGTCTAGAAATTAAAAAAAAAACAGCAGTAAACAATCCAACCTTTTGAAATTCAAGACTGTTAAAGTATATTTGTGCTGGCACTCCATCATCAATGTGGTATCTCTCTCTCTCTCTCTCTCTCTCTCTCACTGTACCTGCATCACAGGAAAGCACACTATACGCTGCTCTGCACTGCACTGGTACCATTTGCAACACTGATCCCACCATGCTGCCACCAATGTGACAGAATTCCCTCACCAGGGACTTCAGTTTCACTGCCACCACCATGGGGTTTTACCAACAGGACCCAGGAAAAACTGTTTCTTACCTCCTCCCTTGCACAAGGTCAGCAAGGTCAAACATAATATATGTGGGTAGAGTGCCCCTTCACAGATGGACTGCAAACAGAGTGCAGCAGAAGTAATAGAATTACCCTTTTAAATAAAACAAGCAGTCACTGATTCTATAAAAATCTGTGGGCCTGTTCTCAAAAGGCTGCGCATAGTGCAAGGTGACTTGCATCCAACATGAATGACGCAAGTAGCACTTTGCACCAATAATTGTGTCATGCTGGATTCTCAAAAAAGCAGTCTGTGGCAACACGCAGGCTGCTTGTGCCAAAGGGAACTTACACCATCCTTGCACCAAAACTGGGCTGCGACATGGCGCAAGGGAGTTTGCGGCAGCCACAGCATCCTATTCTCAGCAGGTGGCTGCCACATCTTCCAATTTGGAATTCTCAAAACAAAAATGGAGAACATGCATCGGAAGTACATTTACACTTGCTCGGAGCTGGTGAAAGTGTACTTTGTTGCCCACCAGATGTTGCACCAATGTGCCCCCATTCAATCCTCCATAGGCAGGCAGCCTCCCAGTCCTCATCCCCAATAATAAATATGTGGAAGTCACGCTAAGAGATCGGACCCCCCTAAGCCCTGATCCCTAATAATAAATATGTGGAAGGCCCGCTGGGTGACCAGACCCCCCCAAGCCACAATCCACAATGCAAAAGTAAAAAGAAGCCCTGGTGTGGTATCAGATCACCCCAGCCCCACTCCCCGATACAAGTATGTCATTCAGCCCCCCAGCCCCGATCCCCAAAATAAGCATTTAATTCAGGATTCTGCATCCCTAGCCCCAAAATATTTCTCTTAATATTTTTGTATATTAATGTTTGTTTGTCTGTATTTAAATGTAGCCCTGGTGGTCTAGTGGACACCCACCCTCCCACCGGACAGTGCCCTAGCACCCTGCTCCCCCTGACCCTTACCCAGCCAGCGACTGGCACAGCCCATGTCTCAGTATCATGGTCGGCCACTGACTGAGCTCTGTATGAGTGCATACCATAAATAGTATGCACTCAGTGAATGACAGCAGCTGTCATTCACTGAGTGCATACTATTTACAGTACATGCTCATGCAGAGCTCAGTCGGCAGCTGGCTGTGGTGGTGAGAGGTGGACTGTGCCAATCTCTGGCTGGGCACTGCATAGGGAGGGTGGGCTCACAACCATTCAGCGCCTGGCACCATGGAGCCAGGAAATGATGGGGAATTCCACCATGCAGGAACACAGCATAGCTCCTATGTCTTCTTTCTGGGGGAGTTCCCCCCATGCACACTGCTCATGCGAAAAGCCTCACAGACAAGCCAGGTAGGAGTAGGGACCACAGCCAAGCAGCACCTGTAGCATAGCGGGTGCATGCATGTCGGGAAACCATGTGGAACACCTGTGTCGGATGCTCGATTCCAACAACCACCAACTGCTGCACATAGCACCATCACCATCCACCGCCTACAGAGCCGTCACCTGCCACGCCACAACAGGACCACCCACTGCCATGCAGGGAAGCCAGAGGAATGGAGGATCAGCCAGCACAGCCCTGCTGCTGCACCTTCAGGACCATGAGGTAGGTGTCTGGTTCTTTGGTGGGGCGATGTCAGCAGGCACAGACACTGCCACCAACATCGTTAGGTGGTGGGTAAGTGCAGCACATCCCTTATTTAGCTTTTGCACCAGTACCGGTAGCCAAGGCAGGCACAGGAAACAGGAGGGGAGGACTGCACACATACAGACAATGTAACAGACTGTGGCAAGAGTGCAGCAATTCTGAAAAAGGGGTACACCAGCACCTTCCTTCCAAAGGGTTTATATCCCCTTCAGGTTCTTCCCCCTGCATTTGTACTCAACTAACTCGGTATCTCTTAGTTGTCTCCCTTACTGCTAATTTGCCTAATTTTCCTATTTCATTGTCTAGCCCTCTAGCACTTATTAATATACATGTCTGTGTGTTATCTTGCTTACTCCATTGTTATCATGTTATTCCCATTTAGCCCTTTATCCTAAGTTTCATGAATGATTGATGTTTTTGGAGCTCTACTCGGTAGGTCTGATAGAGAACCCCTTTTCCCATTTACAATCAGCAGGACCACCATCAGGATGAAGCTAGCCGTGGCACAGTCCACAACCAGGAGGGCAGCCCAGTCATGCTATAGCTCCATGAAGGGGTGCCAGGCCAGATGTGCAACAGGCAGTATCCACCACTACAGCACCACATGTGTGCGAAATGTCCCTCTGGGGGGCATGCCCACATGGAACCCTGGCCTTGGTGGGGGCCTGCACGCGACAGGGGGTGGGTTGTGTGTTGCAGCACAGGGCCCAGCTGGGCATGGCAGGCATGGGGAATGGTGGTGTATGACCCCATGTGTGAGGGTTATATTGCAGGGGGGCAGTAGAAGGCCTGCTGTCTTGTGCTGACGCACCTGTCATGTGGACCCACTGAAAAGGCCAGAGGGCCGGCTGCATGCATGAGTGCAGTGCCCCACTGGACTGGGAGGGGTGGGGCAGTACCTGTGCAGGCCATAAATACCCTGTGACACACCCCATGCACATTCAATGATGTGCACCTTCCCCCTGTTGTGGAGCAATGCCGTGCCTCTGTGCACACCACCAGGGCCAACAGGCAACAGGTGCTGCAGTAGTGTGTGCGCACAGGTGGGACCACTCCGGCACACATTGGGGAACCTAAAGGGAGCGCATATGGTGGCCAGGTTCACATTCTGTGGAGACAGTCCACATGGTAGGATGCCTCTGGTGTATGTCCACAGCCAGAAGTGCAAGCCACTACTGTACTATGCAGGGTATCTATACCACCGGGAACATGTACACCTTGAGCAGAAGTACTGGAAGTGCATGGAATATGAGAAAGTGAAGTGTCCTGCGCGGGTGCATACACAGTCCGAGGAGGTGGTGCACAGCTCAGATGGCCACAACCATGTCTCAGATGCCACCAACATTGCAGCCAGGGAGGTAATGGCAATGGTGAAAGACCATGCACAACACACCACTGAGACCTGCAGTGCATTGGTGGCAGCATACACATCGGGTGTGCCCACAGCCATCACAGGGGAGACTGCTGGTGTTGCCACTGTTCAAATGGACCTGTGCCAGGGCCTGGACTTCAGCACACAGGCCACCACCACAACCCGTAAGCCTGCAACAGCTGGTGATACCCCCAGAGTATAGTTCAACTGAGATGGGCGTCCCCTTCCTTCTGCATGACAGCAGCCCAGGGGATCACAGGCTGTTGGTCCTTGCAACACGGGCCACACTGTCACACCTGGAGGGGTGTGCCACAATGCTAGTAGATTGGACATTCAGTGTATCCCCGCCTCTGTTCCAGCAGGTGTACACAATCCCTGGCCTGCTGTAGGGCACCACCTTTAGCGAGGTCTATCTGCTAATGAACTCCAGAAAGACTGCGGCATACACAGCAGCATTCCAGCAGTTGAGGTTGCATTGCCCTGGCATTGCACCTATGGCTGTTCTGACGGACTTTGAACTTGCAGCCATGCAGGCCTTTTCCAGCGTCTTCCCCAGCATTCAACAGCAGGGCTGCCTCTTCCACCTGGCCCAGGCCATATGGCACCATTGCCAGTGCCCCAGCTTGTGCCACAAGGTGCTCCCTTTCTCTGCTGCTGTGACCTCAGTCTCATTATCTGAGTTACTGTCCTTGGTGACCATCTGCTTACCAGGTAATGGGCCATGCCCATCTCAGACTATCCGCCCCTCCTGCAGCAGGTCATGCACCAACTGGGCTTCCATGAGTGCAGTCTTTGTCATGCTCTCATAGACAACCCCCCTCTCTGCACACAGCTACTGTACATGAAATTTGACATAGCCTGATAAGCTAATATTCTCTAGCTATGTTGTCCTAAGCTGTCTAGAAATAAAAAAAAACAGCAGTACTAATGCAACCTTTTGAAATCCTGTTTAGTGACTGTTAACGTATATTTCTGCTGGCACTCCATCACCAACATGCTATCTATCTATTTCTCTCTCTCTCTCTCTCTCTCTCTCTCTAGTTCCTTCCTCACAGGAAAGCACTCTGTACACTGCTCTGCACTGCACCAGTACCATTTGCAACACCCTGATCCCACCACACTGCCACCAACGTGACAGAAATCCCTCACCAGGGACTTCAAGTTCACTGCCATCACCATGGGGTGTTAGCAACAGGACCCAGGGAAACCTGTTTCTTACCTTCTCCTTTGCACAAGGTCAGGAAGGTCAAACACAATAACTGTGGATATGGTGCCCCTTCACAGATGGACTGCAAACAGTAGCAGTAGAATTAACCCTTTAAATAAAACAAGCAATCACTGATTCTATAAAACATGATTCTTTACTAAAAGACTGCAAGTATTTACGACAGGCTGTATTTACAGGAAAACACAAAGGTTGCACATTTATTAAGATGCAGAAAAGAAAACAAATTGAACAGACTGTTGGTGTACAACAGAAATCTGAGCTGTTCTCACCTAAAATACTTCACCTGCCCTATCTACAGAATTGCATTGTCCCTTACTGCACTATTTTACCAGTCAGCTAGTCTTTGTATGACAGGGCCCCTGTTCTGCAGATGTTTCAAATCCAAGAGATAGAGAGAGAGAGCTGAATCTAAGATCCCTGATTTATTTACTCTCTCTGACTGTGGGGAGGTTATCCACTGCCCCCCCCCCCGAAATGGGTGGGTCTGTGTATAGTTGATTGTGCAGTGTGAGTGTGGATGTATGGATGACATCATTCAGGGCAGCTGGCTCACTCCACACCTATGCCTGATCTGTCCACTTTTATGATTCTGTTTTGGAGAATGTCCAAGGTGTGTAATCCCACACTTCTTGCCTTTTTAGCTGACTGAAGCATTCAGACTGGCACTCTCCCATCTGCCTTACAGAATCTGTGGCTGAATGTCCCAGAAGGAACATTCCCCTGATCAGCTTTAGCCAATGTTTCTCATAAGACCTGTTTCATCATGTGACATCTGAAGCCATGTTTTGTGCCAATTTTGCAAATAGCACAATTTACAATACAAGCATGACTATATTTACAAAGGAAATTAACAAAAAGGAATTAATACATTACTCTGGTCACATGTCCATTATACTAAGATTGTGTGCGTACCTTTTAATGAGGTTTCATTCAGCACCCAGATATTTGACTGATGTTACTTGTCAGAAAAATATAGCGGACAACAAATAAAGAAAAAAGCGCTCTAACCCTCCCCTTGCTTTTTTTGTTGTTGCTGTTCATCGGTAGTCAGGTAAGCACATCTGGTCAAAATCACTGAGAAAACATGTCATGGTCGAAAACCACACAGACATTACAGTGTGCACTGTTTCAGAGTTGCTTTATATATATATATTAGTGCATTTTTTTACCACGCCCATTTTCTGGTGCCTGTGCCGCATAATTACTGATCATGCCATTTTAGGTAAGGCCCACTATGTAGCAATATAGTAAATTTTATTTGTTTGACTATTATAGTCATTGCAAATGATTCAAAGTAAAAACAGCAGGACATTATATAATCACATCCAATGTAACACATAATAAATACAAACTTCTTATTACATAATGCATTTAGTTATGGCTGCATACATCATATCACAGCATATTATACAATATTCATATATGGCATGAATTTAAAATTTGTCACAATAAGCATAGTATGTACATTATCTTAGGTTAGTCAGACATAAAATGATATAATAAATTGATAAATATATTTTAATAACAGATATTTACTATGTCTAGAATTGATAAGTCTAAAATGATGCAATACATTTCTATAAAAAACAGTGTGCAAAAAGCAGATGCAGTTAAAATACATGATATCATCCTACACTTAACAGTTATATTATTGTAATGACTTTGACTACAATACCAACTTGGATAATATGTTAAACTGTTAAGCTTAAAAATAAATCATAATAGAAGAAAGTTGTTTTAATTAACATGTTCATATATTCTCTTACTTATTTTGGGGGGGGGGTGCCTAAATCAGTATTTAAGCCAGTGTGCCATAACAACTTTTTTCTAGTTTTCAGGATTATTACAAAATAGTTGGCTAGTCTTTTAATAGTATATTCAGCTTCTGAAAAAAGGAATATTTTTGTGGGGAACGGTCTCTCCAGATCTTCCCCACTTTCCAAGTATGGGCCAAGCCAAGAAGTTAAACTCTTTTCATACCATGTGCAATCCCACAGAAAATGAAGCAAATCTTCCTTGCCGTCATGGGAACAGTAACAGTTTTGTCCATTGGAGGAGAATTTTCTTTGTTTAGTTCAAAGTACATTGCTTTCCAAAAGTTCCAATTTGTCTTTGCTATGTACTGTATTTTCCTAAGTAGTGGGTCATTGAGAACATTTAAATGGTACTAATAACCATAGTAGAAATTATTTGCAAACCAGAGGGAATATCTTGAAACTACATATACAGTGTCTCCAAACAGTTTTTTTACCCAGTATTTTTTTTGTTTTAATTATGATATAGTTTTTATATTGCAAACTGAGTGTAATATTCCTTTTAACATATCTGTCTAAAATGTGTAAATCATACTTCTTTAAAGACTGTAATATTTTCTCATGCAACAGCGACTCCTTACAGCTCAGCAGTATCCAATTCTTTTTCTCCTCTTCTAAACATTTCTTTAGTAATCTAAGTGGTTCAAGTCTAGTTATTTGTCACCAGTGGTTTATCTTTTTGGAGTCTATTACTAAATTAATGTTATCCAACCCAAGTTCAGAATATAAGTAGGAGGCCGGGCAGGAATGCCTGACACCCAGAACTTTCCTGAGGAGTATAGGTATTGGTATCATCAATTTATCAATTTATCTCTATTGCTGAAGTCCCATATTTTGTCCCTATATAGCATTTGTGATAAATACTTTGCTCTTATTGCTTCAGTAAGTAGCCTTACTGAGAGTCCTCCATAGACATAATCGAATCTTCCCAGGGCAACAGTAGATATTTTTTGAGGAAGCTATAGTTTTATCGGTATGCTTTGTCCAAAGCCCATTGTAGGAAAACGTTATTCCTAAATAGACGTAAGTGTCAATAACTTCTAGTTTATGCTGACCTATATTGCATCGCCCTATTTTTCCTTAACTGTCAAAAAAATCATAACTTGCATTTTTACAATATTTATTATTAATTTTAGTTCCTTTGCCTTTTGATTTCGGAGATCCAACTTCTTTAACAATCCTTTTCTTGATAGAGCTAAACGGGTAATGTCATTGGCATATGCTATTACTGGATAGGTATAGTCTAGTATTTTTGGTGAATCTGAATCACAGTTAACTAGGTCTGTAAGAAGTTGGTCTGTTTAAAAACAAAATAAGGTAGGGACAAGAACACTAGCCTGCCATACCCCCTTATTTGTGGGGAATGTATTTGACAGCTAGCCATTTACTCCTATGCATATTCTTGCCAATGTGTCTTTATATAAATTTTGTATTATATGTACTAAATTGGGATCAAGGCCTCACTGTATCACAAGTATCCATAATATGCTTCTTTGAAATAGTATCAAAGGCCAAAGAAAGGTCCACAAAAACTACACAAAGTTTTTGCTTCCTTAGCAAACCATATAGTAATGGCATTGTGGACTCCAGTATCCATCTGTTCATGGACAATACCATCCTATACACATCTAAATAATCTCAGAGTCAGGTTTGCTGAACTCCTCAATCTGATTTCATTATGCTGCAATGCAATCTGATTTTATCAAAATTACTGCTGAATGCCAAAAAAACAAAACAAGGTAATGTTCTTCTCCCCACCAAACTTAAAAACAGCATGTCCCATTAATAGCCTACCTACTTCCATCACCACACTCCTAGAGGATATTCTTGAGGTGGTCAATAACATCAAGTACTTAGGCTTCACTCTTGACTCACATCTATCCTTCTCCTCCCACATCAATGTTCTGACCAAAAAGTGAAAAATGAGACTAGGTTTCTCTTTTAGGAGCAAATCTTTGTTCTTCCATGATTCTAGAATTAGGCTAGTACAGGCCACCTTCTTGCCCCTTCTGGACTATGACAACATCATTTATAACAACAGCACAATTACAAGCTTCCACAAGTTGGACACTCTTTTCTACCAAGCTATCCAATTTATAACCAATGCTCCAGCCAGAATTCTTCATTGCACCCTGTACAGCGGTGAACTGGACCTCACTATCAACTGGGAGACACCCAGTCAGTTGTTCCACTCCACAATCCATACACCATTCTGGGGGAGCTTAGCTCCCCTATGGATGCACCCACAGAGGAGACTAAGGAGGCTGAGGACAGCTGTCACAAGGGAGGCCCACAGGAAGGAGGCAGAGGACACCACAAGGAAAGGAAGCAGCTCCTGGTGGGGGACTAAATTATTAGGGGGATAGAACTGGGAGGAGCTGGGAAAACTGAAGTAAGGTACCTGCCTGGTGCCATGGCTTGGAGGGACAGGAAGCGCATCCTCAGGATCACGACAACAGCTGCAAGGGATTCTGAGCTGGACGTAATTGTCCACCTAGGGACAAATGACTTGGCTCATCATGAGGTTAGAGCAGTGCAGGAGGACATTGCAGAGTTGGGGAGGGGCCTAAGACAAGTAGCACACACAGTATCCTTCTCAGAGGTGCTGCCTGTCAAAGGCATGGGTGAGGCGAGGGTAATTGGCACCATGCAGTTTAATGAATGGTTGAAAAAATGGTGCGGAGCACAGGGTTTGGCTTCATTGGGGACTGGGGTTCCACCTGAGGGACAACAGCCTATACTGGCAGGATGGTCTGCATCTGTCCAGGAAGGAACAGTCTTTTGAGCAATCGGTTTAAATGCTTCATTGGCAAGCTTTAAACTAGTCAAAGGGGAGGCACTGACAAGAAGCATAAAATCCCAGCCTCTCCCTACAAAATAGGGTACTAAATGAGAAAAAGACCAAGGTAGAACGGTTAGTGGGGGGATGCTGCAACAGAAGGTAAAGCCATCAAAAAATGGAGAACAATGAGTACCGATGCCCGTAGTCTAGGTAACAAGCTTCCTGAATTAGTGGCCTTGATGGAGGAGGAACATCTGGATATTGTGCAGTCACAGAAACATGGTACACATAAAACCATGACTGGGATGTAAACATACCAGGATACACTATCTACAGGAGGGACAGGGAGGGTAAAGAGGAGGAGGAGTAGTTCTTTACATAAAGGAAGGAAAAGAGCAACAGAACAAAAGGGTAAACAGGGAGGAGAAGAAGCACTGTGGGTAAATTTGGAGACAGGCAATGGCACCACAATCTGCACAGGGGTTGTAAACAGACCCCCTTCTCAGGGGGAGGAAATGGACAAGGAAATGATAGAAAGTATACTTAGAATGGCAGAAAAAGGGGAGATACTGCTGATGGGTGATCTGAATATGCCAGATGTTAACTGGAGTGCAGTTGCAGCTGCCACTTCGAAGAGTGCAGTTATTCTAGATGCCCTACAGGTGGCATGCCTTAGACAACTAGTACTGGAACCCACTCGAGAGGGAGTAATATTAGACTTGATACTCTCAAATGGAGATGGAGAGAGGATCACAGATGTAGAAGTGGGTAGCCATCTGGGAACTAGCGACCATCGAACAGTATGGTTCACAATAAACACAGTAATAGAGTCAAGCCATACAAAGACAAAAGTACTGGACTTTAGGAGGGCTGACTTTGCCAAAATGGGTGAGTGCCTAAGGAATGCACTAGCAAATGGGCAGGAAGGAGGGGTGGAAGAACAATGGGGAATAATAAAAACTGCCATCACAGAGGTAACAAGCCTTTGTGTGAAGCAAATAAACAAAACAAGACGATGTAAGAAACCACTATGGTTCTCAAAGGAAGTGGCAGTGAAGGTTCAAGAGAAAAAGAAAGCATTCAGTAAGTACAAGGAATCGCAGAAGGAGCAGGACAGAGAACTGTATCAGTTAAAGCAAAAGGAATCTGGGAAGGCAGTCAGAACAGCAAAGGCCCAAACCGAGGAAAAGATAGCCAACTCAGTTAAGAGGGGAGATAAAACCTTTTATAGGTATGTCAGGAAGCAAAGGAAGACCAAGGGAGGGATAGTGAGGCTTAATAAAGGGAGGGAGGGTGGGCAGAGGAGACTGTGAAAAGGCAGAGATACTAAACAAATATTTTGCTCAGTATTTACGAAGGAAGAGGGAGATACATAAAACAAACAGTAGTAACACTCTGGATACAGAAGTTGATACCGCCCATTTACAGAAGAAAGGGTTCTGAAGAACTCTTAAAACTGAAGGTGGACAAAGCAAGGGGGCCTGATGGGATTCATCCCAGAATTCTAAAGAACTAAGGGTAGAACTAGTGACACCACTGACTACCCTTTTAACAAATCATGGGAGGATGGGGTGGTACCGAGGACTGGAGGAGGCAGATGTGATTACCCTTCACAAAAGTGGGAGCAAGGCAGAAGCAGGAAACTATAGACCTGTTAGTTTAACCTCAGTGATAGGGAAAATGATGGAATCACTTCTAAAGGAAAGAATTGTCGAGTATCTAGAGGCCAGAGGGGCACAGGACCCTAGGCAGCATGGATTCACAGCGGGAAGGTCATGCCAGATGAATCTGATAGATTTCTTTGACTGGGTGACCAAAGTAGTAGATCAGGGAGGGACTGTGGACATGGCCTACCTAGACTTTAGCAAGGCATTTGACACAGTCCCACACAAAAGATTAATATACAAGTTAGCCAGCCTGGGAGTGGGTCCCAAGATGACAGCCTGGGTAAAGAATTGGCTGGAGAATAGGACACAGAGAGTTATAGTAAATGGAGTCCACTAGAAGAAAGGAGGGTTACTAGTGGGGTACCGTAGGAGTTCAGTATTAGGACGGTCCTCTTCAATGTCTTTATAAGCGACATTGCAGAAGGACTGGAAGGAAAATATGTCTCTTGCAGATGACACTAAGATCTGCAGCAGAGTTGATGCACAGGGTGGGGTGGAAAGGATGAGAAGGGACTTGGCAAGGTTAGAGGAATGGTCAAATGTATGGCAGCTTAGATTCAATGCTAAGAAGTGAGGTAATGCACCTGGGAAACAAAACCCAGGGAAGAGTACACAATGGGGGTGAGATACTAACAACAACAAGAATGGAAAGGGACCTGGGAGTAGTCAATCAGATGACCTAAAGATGGGCAAGCAATGTGAGAGGGCAGCAAGGAGGGTTGGGGGATACTGGGATGCATAGGAGAGGCATCACCAGTAGAAAACAGGAGTTATTATCCCTCTGTACAGACAGCTGGTGAGACCCCATCTGGAGTACTGTGTGCAGTTCTGGAGACCCAATCTCCGCGAAGACATAGACAGGATGGAAGCTGTCCAGAGGAGGGCAACTAAAATGGTGCAGGGTCTGCATCGGAAGTCATATGAAGAGAGACTTAAGGAGCTTAATATGTATAGCCTCGAGGAAAGGAGGGAGAGGGGGACATGATAGAAACTTTCAAGTACCTCAAGGGAATCAACAAAGTCCAAGAGGGTAGCATCTTTCAAAAAAAGAGGTGTGCAAGAACAAGAGGGCACAATTTGAAGATAGAGGGGGGCTCAGAGGTAATTTAAGGAAGTATTTCTTCACAGAGAGGGTTGTGGATGCATGGAACGGCCTTTCAGAGGAGGTTGTGGAGTCAAAATCAGTGGGGGAATTCAAGCATGCATGGGATAGTCATAAGGCAATTCTGGGGGGTGGGGGTAGGAAGAAGAAGTAGGCTGCTGGTTAACTAGGATCTGCAGCTTATCCAGTAGGTAGGAAAACGGGCAGACTGGGTGGGCCAAGCGGTCCTTATCTGCCGTCAAATTCTATGTTTCTATGAGACTTATCCACACTTATACCTGACTATATAAAGCACTCCTAAATAAGCTATCTCTCTACATTACATCTATCATCCATCAATTACAGAGTGCTTATTCCCTTAGGAAATGTGCATATATCTCCTTGGTTGTACCCAAATTTCGTACTCGCTACAGTAAGGCAGCCATGAGCTATGTCATCCCCACCATCTGGAATAAGCTCCAATCCACACTAAAGCTTCAGACATTAATTCCACTAAATGCATTCAAAAGGATTATTAATGAACTTGCTGAATATGTTTAAAAGGGACATCCTTGCAAATTAGCTTGCTCAGCGGATCTCATCCCTTCATGATAAACTGAAATGAATAAATTGAAACATATTTCTCAATCAGATTATATAGTATAAAACCATTGCCAGTAGTAGATAACCTTTTCTGAAGCCTGCTTGAAGTTCACTCAAACCACTAGTTAGGTCAATCTATAGTTTTAGTCTATGCAATATAATTTTGGAGAATATTTTTAGACTGACATCTAATAGACTTACCGGCCTACACATTGCAGGATCTGCAATGTTTCTTTTTTTTATGTATAGGAATGATTTCAGCTCCCCTCCATGTTGATAATACAACATTTTCTAAGATGCACTTATTAAATAAGATGGTCAAAAGTTTACACAACAAGGTCATACTACATACATATACTTCTGCTGGGATTTGATCCAGACCTGAAGCATTATTTAATTTTAGTGTCTTTACTGCAAGATAAATTTCTTTCTTGGTAATTAAACTATAGTCAATACCAGTCATAAAATCTTCAGACAAAGAGATAGTAAAGGAAATTAAAGTATTTTGTACATTATCATCAGAAACAAAGTTTGTGAAAAAAGTAACCCATTGAGTTTCAGAGATATATGTATCAACTGTTTGCTTATAGTTTAATTGTACCCCTGGCTACCAAAGTCCAGAAAGCCTTGTTGTCCCTATTATTTATTGCCTTCAGCATATTCAACAATTGGGGCTGCTAAGGCCAACTAGCACAATGCCTGTTTTCAGGGGTAACCCAGGAGCACGAGGGAGTGAGGAGGTTAAGTGACTTGTTTGGAGTCCCACAGTATGCAAGTGGTGGTTGTGTGAGTCAAAGTCAGGTCTGCTGGATGTACCAAGCTCATTTAGAGCTTGTTACTTCAACCTTTATGTTATACTGTCAGCCGAGCTTACCAGGGCCAGGTCCATGGCCAACTGGCCACCCCAACCCCACCAACAGTCATCTCCTGCCCTCCACAAATTATCACAAGTGGGCCCCTCTCCTTACCCAGATCCATAATTTGTGTGGGGGGGAATAGTAGTTCAGTTCCAGGCTAACTCCATCAGTCACCCACTCCCTTACCTGCAGCATACTCTCTATTTTTTTGCAGTTAAAACGTTTTATTCAAACATTTCCGGACAACACAAACATTACAGTAAGCAAATGACATGGAACAGAGTTATAAATGGGATCAATCACTTAACAAACAGCTAGCTCACAGTGTATCCAAATAACCTGAAAATTCAAAAACATGGATACATGAAAAATGTATATATGAGTCCTTAATATAAGTAACTAGTTATGTATAAGAAAGAAGGACAAAAATGAGAGTATAAACATTCTCAATGAACATTTAAGGCAGACAGCAGGTACAAATAACCTGTGAGTGCAGTACAGTGCAGACTTTCTGAATTCACATAAGAGCTGGAGCAACGTTTAATAACAGCAAACAACACAGCAAAAACATCAGTCAGGTAGACTTTAAGATGTGTCATTTATAATGGACAGGCAGAAGGGGTTATGCCTTATGACTTTCAGATTGTGGTACCAGGCGAGTGTTATGGCACCATTTGGAATTCACGAACAGGGACCATCACCAGTGGAATTCATCCAGATTATTGAAAGTGAAGCTGGACAGTCTCTTAAAAGTGGCAAGTTGTCCAACTGATATCAGTCATTCTGAGATTATGGGGTGTTTAGCTGATCTCCAGTTGCACAGCAGGAATCTTACTACAGCAGATCCCCCAGCAGTAACCCATAGTGCACCTGAATCATGTTTGGGTATGGCAGGAGGGGTGCAGACCAAGAGCAAAAGAGGTGTATCCACTGATGTTGACAACCCTATATTCTCTTGGCATATGTCCATATTCTGTTTCCAGAAAGCCTGAATGGGCTGGCAAAGCCATAGGATATGGTATAAGCTGGCCCCTGGCTGATCACATCGCCATCATTGGTCATGATTCATTGGGCCCATCTGGCAGAGAACCTGAGGAGTTCTGTGCCACCTTACATGCATTTTATTTTTAGTTAAATGACTTCTGCTGTCTCTACAGGCCTTGTGTATGCTATTCCAGTTTTGAGCAATTGTGCATCTGAAATGGAGCAGTGCAATTCCTGTTCCCAATGATGTTTGGCCTGCAAGAAAGGGTTTGGAACATTATCCCTTACGGCCTTATAAATGCAATTAGTTCTCCCTTTAGAAGAGGCACGCCATTTGCTCAAAGAAGACAGAATACTGACAATAGGGTTGATAGCAGGCCCCTTGTGGAGCTTCAGTATTACATCCCTGATCTACAAATACTGCCAGAAATCTCACTGTGGGATGTGGTATCTCCTTTGTAGGGAGATGAAGGGGTCCATCATGCAGGTGTCAGGCATCAGGAGATCCTTAACTAACTGGATACCCTGAGAGTCCAAGGTTTTCAAATAGACAATGTCCCCCTCAATTTTACTTTTAGGATTATGCCTGAGCAGAGTGTGCTGACAGGGATTTGGGGGTTCCACAAATATTTGTGGATCACTAACCAATAGGATAGCAATAAAAGCATAGACAGAGATAGAACTCTTTGTATTTTGGATTTAGTGTAGAGGAGAATGGCAGGAGAAGAGTTCCCCATAAGGTCAGTCTTGATGCGAAGCCATGCAGGGGACTGGGTAGTGAGAAGGGAGAGCTACTTTCTAGTTTGAGCAGTAATAAGTGCCCTATGACATGCCTAAAACCAGGGCAGTCCCCTTCCCCCCAACCATGACCAGTGCTGTCAGAGTTTTAAACTGCTATATCTGGGGGAACTTGCCTTCCCACAGAAACTGGCTAATAAGCATATCTGTGTTGATAAACCATTTGGTGGGGATTTGAATAGGGAGGTGGGCCGGTACATGGAAGAATTTAGGGGCAACAATGAGTTTGATAGTGTAACCTCTGGGCCACTTTTTAACAAGTAAGTACACTCCCCATTAAATCTGGACAGTGGTACCCACATACTGGCATACCATTTACTTTTTCCAAGGTTGGTACCACCCTTGGCATTAGGATGTATACCTGACTCATTTTCTAGAGGAAGAGAGGGGTGGGGGTGCAAGAACAAAACACATGAGCCTTGTGTAAAAATTACAACCCAGGTCCAAAGTGGAGGCTGTTAGGCATATGCTTGCTCTAAACTGCTGAAGGAGCCCCAGTAAATCCAATAACCAGAAGCAATAATCAGAATGTCCAGAGCGATAACTGGAATTGTATATTATGGCTTTATTCAACAGATGGAAAACTAAAGCAGACATGGACCCCCATGGGTCGGTCAAGGGAGGACAGGTACATTTCATGAACTCTCCTTGCATGCAGTACAGTTCACAAACACACAAAAGAACATCTTCTTCCCATTTCCCAAAGGTGAGTCTAGTGGACACATGGCCACACACCTGAACATTTTCCTCCATGAGTGCACATATTGTGAAACTAAACCACACACTCTTAACTCTTCTTCAAATGTAGGTGCAATTATGTGAAGCTCAGTGACACACCTAAACCTGCATCACTGGCCTTTGCTCAGGTAAAACTGGTGTCCTTTAAGAACCATGAAGCCCTGCCTTGTAAGCTTTTAGATGGCATTCCTCCCACCCTTCGCCCCAACCGTCTCTGCCATTCTTCAGGGTTACACCATTGAAACCCCCATTCCCCACTGAAATGCTACCCCACACTTTCCATTTCTGTCACTCACTGGGGTTATCAAAGTAGAAACTGCACTCTCATGGGTGAACAGTTTACAGAAATTCACTGTCCTGGGTAAACTAGGGGCACTGACAGGTACATTCTAGCTGTATCTATGGGCACATACATCCCAGAAAATGATCCCCCTAAATATTTGGAGAACTTGTCTCATTTAGAGTAGTACTCACCAACTAGTTGTCCCGTCCACTAGGCATGGAACAGCAAAAGGCATTTCTCCTGGGTAACAGGTCAAACAAGTCTCTCAACAGTTCTTCTCTACGGCAGCTGAAAACATACAAAGGATCTTCAGGGGATTGCCCCTTGAATCCACTGAGGAAAAGCAGTTTCTTCCACTTCACTGGGAGTGGAAATCAGAAAATCCTGCTGTAGAAAGGTCTCCACCACATCACTGGAAGCTGGAAATCGTACTCCACTGGGGTGGGAAATGCTGGGCCCTCAACTCAGAGCCCAACTGACAGATTTTCTGTCACTCTCACCTCCACGCTGAACACTGACTCACTACAGACTAACTACTGAACATTTTAAGCTCCCCAGAGCAGCTGTACACACAAAGTGGTTATGCTGCTGTGAGAGTTCCGAATGACCTAATCATTCTTCTCTCAGGCTAGCTGAATAAACAATATGTATTTTTGTAAGAAACCCCTAATGAGCTCCCTATCAGCTGCCTGCTACCTTCCTAGCACTAATACTGATAGGACTGTAGCAACTCCATGTGACTGGGTGGTTACAATAGCATCTGTTTTCCCAGTCAGGGACAGACGTAGTGCTTTACATCTTTCCAGGTCCAATTCAGTGAAGGCTACTAAAGGATCAATATTTACAGGGATCATCTTCTGAAGAGTGGGATGTAACTTGATCACTAAATAGGTGATACCTTCAGGGGACCACTTAAGGACCCAACACGGAAAAGAGTCTGCAGGACACTGCTTGCTGGGGGGGGGGAGAACCTCCATTTTAGAATGGCTAACTCTCAAGCCTGAGACATGGGAAAATATATGGAGGAGAGAAAGGGCCCGACTCACTGACTGAGAGGCATCATCCATTGTGGCATCCCTAAAAGGCAGTATAGCGTAGTGGTTGACAGCACTGAACTGCAAACCTGGAGACCTGGGTTTGAATCCCACAATCCAACGTGCATACTGTATGACCCAGAACAAGTCAATTAACTTTCTTGTGCTCCCAGGTCGCACCTGGAAAAAAGCTTTGACTTAGCATGCCTTTCCTGGTTAAACAATTTCCCATTTCCCCTTCCCCCTTTCCCTTTCAAGGGAGTTTTGAATTGAATGAAGGTGGTAGGTACCTACCTCATTGGTAAGAGCTTGATAAAAGTCTATGGGAAAATCATCACCTCCTGGGGCCTTATAAGGATTTCAGGCTTTAATGGCAGCAGCAGTTTCCAATAAGGAGATTGGAGCTTCCAAGTTAGCAGCCTGTATGGGAGAGATGGTAAGTAATGGGAGAGATGAGAGGAAGGTTTTCATGTCCTCAGCTTTAGGTGGGGAAGAAGACGCATGTAATTTTTCACAAAATGCTGTCATTTCCCCATTAATATCCTTCAAGCAAATTTTTGGGGAGCCCGAGGAATCTTTCAAAGAAGAAATTGCTCTGGTGACTTGTTTGCATTTCAGTTTGTATGCAAGCAGCTTACTGGATTTTTCCTCTCCTTCCTAAAAGGAGTGTTGAAGTCTATGCAATGCCAGCTCTGCTTTTCTAGTGAGGAGGTCATTTAGTTTAGATTGAGTACTAATAAGGTTTGCTACTACATCCTCAGGTAGGGCAGTAGAGCCACTCTGCTTATATTGCACTTCTAAATGCCTGAGTTCGAACTCTAACTGAGTATGAACTTTTTTACATTGACTGCATCTGTGGGTGGCATATGTCATTATCTTTCCTTTTATGGTTGTCTTAAAGGCCTCCCATAAGGTGGTGTTGGAGACCTCACCTTTATCATTAAACTCCCAGTAGTCCTCCATGGCTTGTTTATACCACTCGTTGAACCCTTTATCTTCCAACAACAGGGTTCTAATCTCCAGGATGAGGACTTGGCCTCTGGGTACCCCATAAGATGTTAATCTCTAAAGGCACACAGTCCGAAATAATAACAGGATGAATATCTGCTTTTGTGTGAGGTAGGGAATTGTGTTCTGAGATATCATCCAGTGATCAGTCCTACTGGACATGCTGTGAGGGGTAGAGTAGCATGTGTAGTCTTTTATCTGTGGGGTGTTGTGCCCTCCAGGCATCAATCAATATATGTTCTTTCATTACATTGCTGACTGTCTGTGCTGCCTTATGGTGCAGTTCAGGGGTGCAACCACTTCTGTCAATTTGGGCATCTAGTCAGATTAAAATCTCCCCATAGTAGCATGGGTGATTGCTTAGGGTCCAAATCTAAAAGCTCTTGGTTTAGCATGTGGAAGAAAGTAGGTTCATTCATATTAGGGGTGTACAAATTCCCTAGGACAACATGGCCCTGAGGTGTAGATGCCAATAATATGTTGGATTTATGCTTTAGAATGTCCCACCCTAAATCCTTGTGTAGTATTAAGCCCCTCTTTTTTTAGAGCTGGTGGTAGTGCGCACTCCCTCCCCCACCCACCCATCCATGCTTCAACTTCAAGGCCTTGGATCCTTGCAAAAGACTATTGAGGTTTTAACTTTTTTGAAGCGAACCACATACCTCTCAATTGTCACACATTGTGAGGTACTCCACTCATTTTCCCTAAGAAATTCTTTGTCCCACATGGGGAAGGTGATATTTCACATTTACCACTGAGACTTTAAAGCAGAAATTCATAATACTCTATTATGTTCAGTTATCAGCAGACATTAAGAACATTAGTGCACTGATAACCATAGTGCTCTGCACTTGCAGTGCCATGTTTGATGATATGTCACACATTTTGGTCATTTGTCACACATCTGATCACACAATTTGGTAAAGAAAATTTGAGAGGTATGGTGAGCCAGTTCTTAAGTTCCTTTGACCAGGGAATTCAGGCCATGGACATTCCATGTAATCAGTTTGATCTACATTTAACAGCTTTGCCTGCCACATCCAGCCTAGAACCAGAAATAGCTACATCTTCCTCACATCCTAACTGCACCATAAACCATCTCCCCAATTTCAGTTCACTCCATCTAGCTTACAGATACCATCCCCTAGTATGTATTATAATCAGACTACATTGTTCCACAACAAATAATACAAACAAGCACATGAAAGAACTATACTGTATACAACAATCAGCAAACAGTGATGTGCATGTTCTGCAATTAGTCCCCCCCCCACACCAAACGGAGACTTTGTCACCATGTGCATAGACCCTGTAAGGGCCAGTATGCTAGTGACACTCTCTGAAGATATGCCAGTGAACATACAGGACATGTCTAAACAGGCTCCCAGTGACCTTCCTCATCATGTGAGCCACAGGCAAGGTAGACCTGACCAACCCAAAAAGGAAACGAGATAAATACATGTGCATATAAGGAAATAAAAAAACCAAAATAACAAGACAGAGAAGAAAATCTTGCAACACCCTACAATCTCAAAACCCTTATGATTAGCTGTCAAGTATTTCTCTGTATAATGAGTCAGAGGACTGGCCTCTGGGTGAGAGACTAAATATTTAAATCAACTGGACACTCCATCTAGCTGTCACATTGATTATGAGGGTATGTTGTTGCCTTGAAATGCACAGGGGCTGAAAAGATCTTGGATATGATAATCCATCCTTCAGGAAGGGGGATCAGTTCCCAGCATTCGTGCTTAATGGGACCTTAGGAAAAGGTACCCTCAGCAGCAGATTTCGAGTGTCCATATGCAGCAAAAATGGGAAACAGGGTAATTAGTGTTGCAGAGTGCAAAAAGAAGTCATTTATAACACACCTATAGACACATAAAAACATTATTATTGGGCTGCAGTGAGACTCATATATGATACGTCAGATGTGAACATTGCAGAAGCCCATTTACTTAATGTCCCTGCTACAACAGACACCTATATTTAGGAGGAAGAAGTGCAATCCCTGAAAGGACAGATTCCTTCAGAATTTCAGTTAGATGACTGGGGAAAATAAAAAAAAGGGTTGAAAAAAACAAAAGTAAAAGAAGGTGCACCAACCTTAGCAATGCAGAACAGGTATAGGACAATTCCCTTTGTGGCCTGTGACCATCTTGGATCTGCGGAGCACAGAGACCAAACAGCACTATGCCTTGTGAAGTCTACTACCAGGGTTTCCAATTCCCAACCACAGAGACTAAACACAAAGAAAAAAAAGGGGGATTTAGACACATGACAAGTAATAAAAGAATGCTGATTATACCCATGCATGCAGTGTTCAATTTACTATATACTGGCATAGACCTGAATGAGTGCTGCACCTTTAAGTGGAGTAGCAACCTAGGCCGATCACCCAGATAGAGTGATGCCAACTAGTTCAGGGGCCCTAGATAAATTATTTATGCATGCATCACACCATACATAAAAATTCAGGAGTCCAGTAATTCATGTGAGCCAGCAGCTAGAATCCAGGTTATCAGCCATGCTGCAGGTTGGATGGCATCGAGCTGAGTGCAGCCTTGTTTTCCTGTAGGTAGATCTAGCGGTCTTTGGCTCCAGAGGATCTCTTAATAGAAGGGTAGTGGGGTGGCAGCTGTGGCCCATGAGCCAGCATACCTTCCTGGGGAGGTGAGGGAAGGCCCTTGATAGCAGGAGACTGAGCTTCCTAGCATTGGTGGGTGGAGTGGTGTCCCTAAGCTGCTGTTCATTGTGATCTCCTTGCCTGCAGCTTGATTGCTTAAATTTGCCCAAGTTACTTTTTCAGGGAACTGTTTTAGGATGAACTCCTCCATACCTCTGGTTCCTCAAAGGTTCGCATTACCCCATTGATGGAGAGATGAAAAGAAGCAGGGCACCTCAGAGAGTACTGTAGGCCCAAATCTGAATAGGTCCTGTGGGCCATCATGAAGATACAGCACTGCTTCACAGTTGAACTGAGTAATCCACAAAGATTTGAATCTTGTGGCCTTGCCAAGTAAGCTGCTGCTTTATTCTGGTTGCATTGAAGATATCCTTTTGGTCTGTGAACCAGAGAAAGCAGGTGATGATTGGCACCTCGAGGTGGCTTCGGTGCCACAGATTGATGAGCTCTATCACTTTTTATAATGTTTATTCATTTGTGGCTCACCAGCTCAGGAATCACTTGTCGTAAAAGCAGCTGACATTTGGACCCTCAAAGCCTTCAGGGAATCCCACAAAATGGAGGTTGTTCCTCCAACTACGATTTTCCAAGTTCTCTACTCTATTCCAGAGTAAATGGATGGTTGCTCAGATCTTGCTCTCTGAGATACTTGCCCAGATTTTCAAAGGTTGACACAGGGCTTGTGTAAAACCCTGCATCAGCCCTCGATATTTGTCACAACTGTGGCCAATTTGAATACATTTGGGCACAGTTCAGACAGTTGTCACAATTTACAGCAGCTTGTGCCAAATATTTGGCACAAGTCCAATAAAAGGGGCCCCCACATAGTGCAAGATAGACAGGGGGAGCTGATCTAACTTGCAGCATTTTGTGCACTTGAACTGAGAATTGCAATTGTCATAGAAGGAATGCTGCAAGTCCCCTGTGCCGTATGTTTGGCGCACTGGGGACTTTTGGCATCTGCAAGTCTTTTGAAAACTGGGCCCACTGTGTGTCATTATACACTCAGTGTGAGTCTTTGTATCAGCAATAGGTTGTTCAGTGATGTTGGTTCAATGAGAGAGATCCATGATGTTGGCAGCTGTATTTTGCACAGTGACCTCCAGTCTACTGATTTGGCACATCATTTGATTAAATATTTCATTGATTTCTCTAAGGTTGTCATCTGCTGAAGCCGAAATAACAGTCACCATGGTTTCTGGCACTTCTTGCCCATGGAGTCTGAGATGAAAGGTTGACAGCGGCTCAGAACTTGGCAAAAACAATGAAACAAAGGGCTGGACGAAATCAGCAGATCCTGAAGGTACGTGGTTAACCAAAGACTGCAAAAGGGACAGGCTAGAGCACCCGAGGTTTTAGGATGTTGATGGATTTCATTCCTAGAGGGTCAGAGCAAAAACTTCAAGCTGCCATCTTTATGGTGGTAAAGCCACATCCTCTCTGCATCATGCTCTTTAAGTGCAAGTCTGAAACCTTGTCATCAGACAAACATGTGAAAGGAAAGAGCCCACTGTTGTAATGGAAGTGCCAGGTACAGCAGCTGATATTGTTGTCGACTGAGAAAAAGAGCAATACACTCCCAAAAGATCCAGATCAACTAGAAACTCTTAAACTAAATATTGATCAATATTTTGCAGGAACATAAAAGAGCAACACAGCATGGGAAACTGCCCCAGTGCTCCACAAGGACATCATCAAGGACAGTTTCTAGTGGATGTGGACCACTTATGAGTGCACTGCTCTTTTTCTCATTTAGGCAGACGTGTTTCTTGGGGAGGGGAGATGGTCTCATGGCATTGACGATGCTAGGCAGACTGATAGGTTGTTTTGGTGGTACTATACTACAATGAATAAAAACATTTATGTACAGTGTCCCTCATAGTTTGAAAACCTATAAAATGCTTTTTTTTTAAAATGAGGTACTGGACGTACCTGTATCTGGCAGCTGTCCCAAACTAGCCCAGGCTAAATCTGACCAGTGGTGATACTACACTACCATCATTTCTGGAAACTTTTAATGTTATGTAGGGTGAAGCTTTGCTTAACTAGAACATATAAAACTCAAAATGCCAAATCAACATGGCGACATGACCCAATCACTGCTATGCCACATCTACATCAACATTTCTTGGTTCCAAATACCTCTTCATCAGGATATCTTACGTAAAAAAAATAACATTATTATATATATTTAAAGTTGTCTAACATATGTTGCACCTTTGTGTACAAAAAATTATGTCAGTGTTTACACCGCCCACAAAAACAGTATACCTGCAGTACTATGCAGTATATTAGGTTTTAGCCACCTGTAGCTTTTAACTGCCTGCACTTACAGAATTCCTGAATGCCCATTCCATTATATTACTTTATCTGGTATATAGAAGATGTCAAATATCACTTTAAATTTTTTATTATTACTGTCCCATCAAAATGCTGTTTTAAAGCACTTTGTTCTTTTCTGTAACATCCATGTTGGTCCAATAAAAGGTATCAAATCATTTGTTTCTGGATCTGTTTTAAATCTATATTTTTTTAATTACTTTCAAATTTTCTATGCCAACATTTTCATGAATAGACTTGAAGAACAGTTTATCTAAATTGTCAACAATGAATTTGGAGAGAAGACAATTGTTTTGAAAAGATTCGTTGATGACATTCTTTTACTGTATTTGGATGGGTTGCATGGATTCCATATCTGACCTCCACAGAATTTATTAATACAGTTTATTCTATTTATACAGGTACACTCACTACTCCTGAATTATTTTGAAGGGCTTCTATTGTCTTCTCCTGCCTCTGCACTACAATATATTTTCAGAAAGCTGCTTCAGTTTTTGTCATTATACTACAGTCGGCCGGGATCTCCTCACGCTGCTTGACTGCCATCCACAACATCAGCAGTGCACTCCTAACATCATTTGGTGTAACTCCAATCTCCTCTGTGGCATCGCCTTCCTCACCCACACCATCATCCTTTTCTGGTTGGTGGCAGCAAACGGGGAGCCAATAGCCTCCTCATTGTCTTTGGTCTCCCTTTGCTGCTCCTCATCGCTACCCAACTGAGACAGCTGATCCAGCTCATTGGCAATTAATCCTATAGGGACATGTAATTGTCTCTGTTGATGTCAGTGTTCTCTGGGAGGTCAGGGAGGTCAGAAAGATTGTACTGAACAGCCAAGCCACCCTTTACAAAGCAAAATATGTCTGGTAAAAGTGGCTGTCTGGACTAAGCATCATACCTCTCAAGTGTCCCTGATTTTCAGGGACGTCCCTGATTTTGCCTCAAAATTTTACTCTGTCCCTCCTAAAATTTGTGTTTTTGTGGCTAAACAGTGGGGACTGTAAGCACAAAACAATGTCAAGCATTAAAGTTACAGACTTGTTCTTCTTTAGAAAAGGCATTGTGCACTAAGCCGCATATTCTACCAGCTTTCTGGGTGGATATATTTAATTTTGAAGATGTGTCCCTGATTTTGGTCCTTTGTCCCTGATATTTTTAAGCCTTGTCCCTGATTTATGAGGCAGGAGGTTGAGAGGTATGCTAAGCATGTCTGCTATAAGGGGCTCATACTGTATCTAAATCAGTGCACAATCATTCAATGGTGTGGAGACCACATTGGATTTCTGATCTAAAACTCTAAATGGAAATTCATCATATGGAGCAGGGAATCCATATTGGTACCAGGCTAGACATATGACTGGATGCCTTGATCCATGCTGACACAGCCCTGGCCCCTCTGGGATCTGATCCATATGCATAGTGGGAGGCCATGGTCAGTGGACATCATCAACAGTGTGGAAATCCATACATGGGGAAGTTGTACCCTGATATATGCCTTTGGTGCATATCCAGGTGATCTTTGGGGAGTGTGCCCTATGTCAGAGATATCTTTGGACAGCTGCCAGCTACATTACTCCCAATACCTCATTTAAAAGAACAAACCATGTGCTTTCAAACTACAAAAGATGCTGTTCATAAAGTTTTAAGTGACAGGAGATGCACAGTCTGTGTGAACTGAACATATTCCAACAGGTTTCAGTGATGGGACTACTAATGTTCTACACTTTTGAAGGGGATGAGGAAATTGTTGCAAATATCTACTTCAGGTTTTGTTCATGACCCCAAAATAGCAGGTATTCTTAACGCTGAAGATGACGAGAAGAAGCTGCAGGAGAACATGGATAGTTTATGGAAATGAAAAGAAATTTGGCAGATGTAATTCATCACCGACGAATCCAAAGTAATGCACTGAAATGCATGTCATATGCAAAGAGATTTCAGGTTAACGCTGCAGTGCATATTAAAGTGATTGTTGATCTGACCAAGGCATTTGATACCACCAGTCACGAGCTACTACTCCATACCCTCACATCCCTTAGTTTTGCACTAGAGGTCACCACCTGGTTCAAAGATTATCTCTCAGGTCGGACACAAGTCAAAATCAATACAACTATCTCCCCCAGAAAAATGGTCCTAACTGGTGTCCCACAAGGGTCAATATTTGGCCCTCTACTCATCACCCTATTCCTGAACCCCATCCCTAAATCTTGTTGCAGTAAGATGCTGCTATATGCAGACAATGCGGTAGTCTTTTGGAAACACCCTCATCCAAATTCTCTGCAAATTACCCTACAGGGCTTCTTTAGGGAACTGGAAACCTGGTTCTCTGAACACCGACTTATAATCAACTACAAGAAAACAAAGTCCATGATCTTTGCCCACCACCAAAGCCCCCACTGTCACGCATCACTAGTTGTAATGAACGCCCTTCGTTCTGCACTTGAACAGGTCTCATACTTCAAATACCTTACAGTCACATTAGACACCTCCCTCTCCCACCACTCACATGTACAACAAGTCTCCTCCTCTATTAACACTAGACTGGGGTTCCTTTACATGCATAAGCACTGCCTACTCCCTCAGGCCATGCATCTCGCTGTGTCCTCATCTATTCTATCATTGGTGGACTACGGAATAGTGATGTATTGGTCTGCTGATCAAACTGCCCTACGCAGCACCAACCTCGCCCTCAACAAAGCTTGCCACCTGGTCATGGGATGTGACAGGTTAACTCACACATGTGAGCTTTATAAACATACTGGCCGGCTAAACTTCCAAGGCAGGCTTAAGTACCATACCTGCTTCTTTGCAAAAAAGATACAACTTAAGCAAGCCCCAATTGGCCTCCACCCATTTATCCACACAGCCCCTCACAGGAGGGCACAAAGGCACTCAGCTAACCCCACCCTTCTAGTCCCACACTTTAGAACATCTCTTGGACAAAGATCATTCCGCTATCATGCTCCTCTGTGGCTGAACAGCCTACCATCCTCCATCTCCCTGGCCCATAGTCTCAACCTATTTAAATCAGGTCTCAAAACCCTACTCCTTGACTCCACAACCTGTGACTGTAAATAAACTCCCACACCCTTTATGATCTCCACCCCCCCCTCTCAGAACCTCATTCCGGAGACATACTGTACCCAGGTACCTACTCTTTCTCAGTAAGTATCCTGTAGCTAAAGGATACTTTCTCGCTAGTCTTCCTCCTATGTCTCTCCTAGGTTCCCAGTTCCACTGTTTAGATATTATGACTCTGGGTCCTTCAAGACCCTCTGGAACTGTATCATGTCTTAACTCAGACCCGGGACCTTCTTTATGTTCCCTATTGATGTAACCCTCAAATTACGTATAAGCCAGGACTGTATGACCTTGTATTATTACATTATTATTGTATGTGTACTTTTTTGTTTCCTCTGTACTTCTACTTTTATCTGATGTGGAGCCTTTGCAAAAGAGTTTATGACTCAAAGGATTGTAATTCTGATTTTATTCAATAAAAAAATAAATAAAATAAAAATGTTGTACCTCAAAAGTATTTTTTGATCTATTTTAGATTGCACCATTTCTCCTGTATTGCAAGCTGCCCTCTTCTTTTGTTTTGAGGCTGTCTTCACATTTATTTAGAATTTCAAATAAATAAAGGGGATCTTCAATTTTGCCACTTGGAGTTAGCCCTGATGTGGTCTGGAGTTAGCTCAGGTGTTCCTAGCTTCCAGTAAGGCCAAAGAGCAGTGTGTGTTACATGCCAGCTCACTTTTCTTTGTAAAATATATTTATAAAATGTTCACAATACTGTATAGGTTGGTACATGTACATCAACACTACAACATTTTTTTCCCATCCATTGTTTATCCTCCCAGCGGGTGGCGGCTTGTGTTGGTCATCCAACACTGGACTTCCATGGTCATTATCGTACCCTCTCCTCTACCCAGCAGAACCACCGGAGCCGTTGTTCGGGGGGGGGGTCTTCATCCAGTTATGGCTCCCGATTATCTGTTTCTCCCTTTATTCCCTGGAGTCTCCAGACAAGGACAGTGAATGAGCATGGAGGCGAATATGCATGCCTTGGCCCAAGCCAACTCTGCTACACACACACCCCTGGCCTAGCACCCATCTCTGTGCCCTTGCCTGCACCCCCATCATGCCTCCACATGATGGTGGTCAAAGGCCAGTAGAGATGACCTATCCTATCCGGGAGAGGAGAACTGCCAGTGGCTGTTGAATCTTTACCCAGCCCTCCCTCCCGGCTGACCCCCAGTGCCCTGTGCTCATTCCCGAACACAGGTCACCAGCGTGGTGATAGGTAAGGCATCCAGTGCCTCGGCCCTCTATGCCATTGGGCCGGCTAACACTACAACATTTAATTACATTGCAAGAATGGGCATTTCTATACTTGCACAATCCCAGATAGTCTGCATGCAATTGATCCATTAATCAGGCATGGTGTAGGCAACTGGCAAATATTGACAGAGTTTATTATGATGGAAAAATTCCCTTCTCTAGGGTCACTACTGTGGTCCTCCTACCTTGTGGAATACCTCTTCTGTCCATTTACACCATGCTGGGTTTTCTGTATTTTAAGATATTGTAATAACTTCTGGGCCCAGTGAAATATGGGGGGGGGGAGATGAGGGGTCTACATTTAGATAATATTGTGCCAGTATCTTGTGGGCATTTCCCAGGACTGGAGCCAACAGAGGATGCTTTCTCGCCTTGATCCAATGATTTCTACTCCCAACAATAGCTCTATGACTGTGGACAGGAGTTGCTCTCCAAGTGTGGCCTTCATTATGTGTTACACATTACAGCAGAACACTTTGAGTTTTGGGGCAGCAGAGAAACACATGGAATTATGTTCCAGCCTCCACTTTACATTTAGGGCAGGTAGAGTCTCTGCTTAGATTACAACTGTGCATTTTAGTAGGTGAGTGCTATTTCAAACACATAGGCAGCTCGGCTCAAAGTGCTTATGCTCAAAAGGAAAATAAACAGATTTCCTCACAGAAAGCTTGGTTTCACACTCCTGGATACCAGACAAAACACAAGTTGTGATGTAGGATAATATCCAAAAATTAATTTATTTCTTCACAGAAGCAGAAGAATATCACTCCCCCAATCACCAAAGGTCAAACTTTTTCACGCCAGTGACAGGGCACTTCCTCAAGACCTCATAATGTGCCTGACAGAGGCTTAGACAATGGCTGTGATGTGGTAATAGTATGCTCAGTAGGGGTCCTGGTGGATGCTGCTTATGATCCCACCAGGCTAGACAGTAGCTGTCTGACTTCTAGATAGACAAAGAAGGAGTCTGCCACTACTTGAAATTTCCACTTCAGATCTGTAAGAACATCAACACCAACCCTTAGGACTCTCTTTCCCAACCTCAGGATTCCCAAGTGTAAAACAAAAATCATATTCTTTCTCTCCCTTAAATATCCATGTAAGTAGTGCTATGAGAGGCCTGTTTGATGACTCATGATCTTATGGGCTTCAACCCATGCCCCCAGTTGCTCTTTCGGCTAGCAATCTTAGCATATTCATCTGGTAGTTCTGCCACTCATGGCAGAGAGGTGTTGGAGTCCCTCAAATATAGCAGAAGTTTGTCAGTAAATAGACACTTTGTGATTCTCCCACTCTGCAACTAGGTCTTGCATATTCTCTCTGGGCCATATCATGGATGGCAGGGGCTCTAGTGATATCACATACAATGGAGGGAAGAGGGATAACCCCTACCTGGTACCCCTCTTTAGCTCAAATGCCAGTGAGAGGAATCCATTGATCAAAACCGGTGCCATTAGCAGGATGTACAACATTTTTACCCAGCTTTGGAATATTGGACCTATAGTAAATGCCTGGAGTGTACACATAATGTAACCCCACTCCACATGATCAAATGCTTTTCGACATCTAGTGCTAGGACCCCTAATTCACCAATGGATGGGTTTTGAGGCCATCTCCAGACCACATTCAAAGTTCTTCTGATATTCACATTGCCTTACCTCCACCTCACAATGCCAGAGTAGTCAGCATGGGTAATCTGTGGGAGAATATCCTCTAACCTATTTGCTATTACTTGAGCCATAATTTTATAATCAGCTATGAGGAGAGATATGGGTCTATAAGATGTACATAGTGTGGGGCCTTTCCTTAATTTGGAAAGCATTATGATAGTGGTTGGCTGTGTGGAGGGAGGTAGAATGCCTTCTGCTAAACTGTCCTGGAACATATGCAGAGCTGCGGCAATGTTACTGATGTGCTCCCTATGCCCCCACAATCACAACCATGCCCTCCACCCCACTGAATGTTGGGGACCCCAAGTGGTTCATTCTCCATTGCAGCCCCGGACTCCTGTGCCACCTGTACTGCTCCCCATGCCCCCTGGTGCATGCTGTGGCATTCCAGGGTGGGGGGGCTCCGGGGGAGCTGTCCACAGCCAGCTGCAACTTGCGACATGCGGGGCTATTACACCATGCCTGTGGCGTTAGCCTCCGCATGGCGCAACCCACATGTTGTAAGTGCTGGGACCCTGCCACTCTTGGAATGTGGTGCAGGGTCCCCGGTATAATGGCGAATGTCACAACTTGCATATGTCAGTGAGTTGTGACATTTGTCCTGGAATCGGGCCCCAGGTTTCTTCACCTGTGAGAGAAACACTTTGTAAAAGTTGATGGAAAGCCCCTGCACAACCTTGTCTACTTCTTCCCACTTTAACTCTGCCTTTAGTGTTATTGTTTTTTCAATTTGCTGAATTTGGAACTGAATCAAAGAACTATGAGGATTGTTCATTAGAGGGGAGCATTCATAAGTGTAGAGGGTCATATAGGTCATATGGTCTCCCTTCAAAAGGTGATCTGGACTCCCTGGCATTAAAATGTTTACCTGCTTTCTCTCTGGAAAATACCAACAGGTTAAAGCAGATGGAGATCTCTCTCCCTTGAAAACTCTTCAGAAGGAAGTACTGCAGGGATCCATTTTGGGGTCTCTTCTATTTGTGCTTTACATTAATAGCACTGACGCAGGTATCAAATCTGCTAATATCCATCTATTTGCAGAGGACCCGGTCCTGTATATTGATAGACCTACTCCTGACTGGTCTGTAAAGAACTCCAATTTGAATTTAACGCTGCAACGAAACCTTCTGAATCAAAAGCTGTTATTAAATGCCAAAAAAAAGCTAAGACTGTGCTTTTCTCCCCATTTTCTAATGCACATAATCACTCCACCCTAGGTTATGTTCCACAGATCACTACTCTTCTCAGTAAATCCCTAGAATTTGTGCCAGAAATTAAATAGTCAATTCTGGATGTGTGCACATGGACAGTATCAGCTGAATTTGTGCACACATCCAAAAATGCATGTAACCGAAAATACATTTACTGCTATCTCAGGACCGCATGTAAGCAGTCCTGGATCCATAGGTGCTGTAGTATCTATCAAATTACAGCCTGGCATGCAGAGAAGTACAGTATCAAAAACAAATTTAATAAAGTACAGAGTTTAAAAGCATTCCATGAAGTACAAAAAGTATTAATAAATACTGTATTTAAGGTCACAGACACAAACACTATGGGGAAACATCAGTAATGCATTTTGCTTTGAGTGCTAGTAGTAGTGAAACCCCAATGTTAAAAATTTGGCATGTTTATAAAAAATCCAACACACTACTGCATTTTGTCCTCCAAAGACAGCTTTTGCATTGTTGGGCTATTGGTGATCTACATTTAAATCAGATCACTTAACTTCAGGTAACCTTAGGTTACCACAAGCTAACAATTAGGCAGATGCTTAACACCTGCTTACTGCCTAGCTGCATTGTCAGTCTAGCCATTGTTTAGCACTACACTCAATTAGTTAAGCAATATACCATGAGAGGGTGTTGGTGATGCCAGGATTTACCCATGGTCTTGTGTGTTGTTTGGTCTTGAGGTGCAGCCGAGTGGCCAAAACACATCAGACGTCGGTAAATCCTGGCATCACCAACATTCTCGAGTGGCATATTGCGATTATACAATGTGCCTTTGTATGTTTTGTGTGAAAAAAATTAAGAAAAATCTCTTTTTCTTTAGATTTTTTTTATTCTTTTAATAAATGTATTGTTGCGCTTAAGAAAAATAGTCCTTGGCTGCAAGGGATGTACATGGGCAGTGATATGACAGTCTGAGCCCTGATACTTTTTCTGTGGTCGGGAAAAGTTGTACGCTGCACTGGATGGTGGCAGTTTATTGTGCTTTTGTTTCAGGAGCCTGGACAGCCTTCAGTGGTTCATTTATGGCCAATTTGATTTTGAACTACAGGGTACTGTCTCCATAGTTTATGTGCAGTGTGCATGGGACTCTGTTGCTGTGGCAGTTCAGGAGAGAGGTGTCTTGGAATCAGTTTAGGTAAGCAAGTTCAGAGAGAGCAATGTCAGACAGGAAAGTTGTCAAGAAAAAAGGGTTCTCTGGAGGTAGTTGTCATGGACGGAGGGAACTTTGTTTAAAAAAAAAGTTTTGTGCTTTGAATACTGCGTTTGGGGACTGGTTTGCAGTTTTAATACTCACGGTTTTTGGATCAGCTGTTTAGCGGGGATTATTGTGCTTGATATTCCTGATACTTGGAGTGATTCCAGTGTGGGTTCCTGATGGGGCTGGCTGGTGGCTGGCACCGCTTCCTGTGGGGTGATTGTACCTTTTACAACTGGAAAGGAGTGCCAGGTAGCCAATGAGAGTACAGGATTTGTGTTTGATTTTAATGCCCATTGTATAATGCCTAATTATATCCACTAGCAGCTGCTGAAAACCAAGCTGCCAGCATGATGTCCTACTAAAAATGTATGCACACAACCAGAAATCTGTGTGAACACATCTGATCGATTTAACATTGCAGGTATTGGGAATGAATTGGTACCTGACAGTTTTGTGCACACAAATGGAATGTGCATATAACCGAACGGTACACAAGTGGAACTGACTGTATCTAGGGTTTTGGATTGATCACAGACTTTTCTTCACCCACCACATAGAGGAACTATCTAAAAAACTCAAACAGAGATTGTCTCTTTTTTCAGAATTAAGCACCTTTTCACTCAGGAGGTTAAACTTGACTAGTTCAAACCACGTTTATGCCACTTTTGGATTACATGGATTTCATTTATGGGCATGGCCCAAACACCCTGTTGACCAGACTTGACACCCTCTATCATTGGGCAATAAGGTTTCTTACTGGTGTGCCTTACTCCGCCCATCATTGCTCCCTTTACACATTGGTAGGTTAGATGTTCCTAAAGTTCAGAAGGCAAAACAAATGCTGTGTTCTGGACCTTTAAAGCTCTTACGAGATATCCACCGCAATACATTGCAGAATGTCTGCTTAGGTGTACACCAGGTAGTTACTCCCTGAGAAGTCATTTTTACACCTCCCTCTACGTCCCAAAAGCCAATTCACATTTTGATCTGGCAGCTATATGCCATGCACTTCCTGTGCTATGGAATAAACTTTAAACAACTCTGAAATTAGTATTTCCTGTAGAGCTGTCTAACTTTTAACTGCTATATGCATGCCCTTTTAAGGAGTCCTGTGACTGCTTCCACTGATCTATGGTAACCAGGGGTGTGTGGTACCACTAGTGTGAGCCTAGCCACCTGTCCCTCTGCACTATACTTCCTATATATACTGACTCTACTTCTCTCTAACTCCTCTGACTCCATCTGCAGGATAATTGTAAAATTTGCCCCTTTTATGTTTTTATTGTACATTCAGAAATGATTTATTGTAGATTCTGTATATAACAATCTTGTTTCTTCATGTATGGATTGTAGTTACTATGTATTTGAAAAAACACTGTGCTATGTATTTGACTTGATGTATTGCTTTTTTCGTATCTTGTGATACTGTACTCTTTTTATGCCCAGGCCCATCTTGCAAATGAGTTTACCTCAATAGTGTTTCACCTGGTTAAATACAGATTGATTGACTGACTGATTGATAAGAGCCTCTAAAGCTGGTCTTAATTTCTCTGGGGTCAATCATGTCTTCTCCATACCCTGTGCTAATTTTTATGTTTGCTTGCGCGCATGCTCAAGGAACGTCTTGGGAGGATAGGACACTTTGGAGGTGTGACTGTCCTGTGCAATCCACTGCTCCATTGAGCAGGCATGGCGGTCCTGCACCAATGGATGCAGGTGGTATGTATGACAGCAGTGGTCTTCACTTCAAAGAAAACCACCGCTGTGATCAGTACTGGCAGCACCTCTGTATGAGCTGCCGAAACAAAAGACGTCCAAGTCTGCACGCCTAAAGCTTTTGATGCCACGCTGGAGCCCACCTCAGCTTTGGAAAATCGCCCGCCGCCTGAATAATAAAAAAAAACAACCTGTAAATAAGAAAACGTTTCATCGCTGTCTCCCCACCTCTCCCACAACCCACACCCATCCACTACGCATCCTGCCTCCCCACACCCCCCCTCACCCCATACTTACCTCTGGAGCTCAGCGCGATGATCATCGGTGGACCGGGAACATGTCTGCACTCTTCAAAGCCGACCACGAACTGAGGAAATGCCAGTAAGCTGTATAATGGGATAGATATGGGTTTTTCAACTTTTTTGCATAGCTCAGGCATTTTTGGGAATTTTTGCACCAAAGTTTCAAAATGGGGTTTTTGGGACCCCTTCTCATGAATGCTGTCACTGTCATGGCGTTATTCGGGCCCAAAGGGTGATTTCGCAGTCACTGTGCGAAATCACCTTTCCGGAATGATTAATGAAATGACACTGCCAGTGTTCCTAAGGTGGGCTTCAAAAGCCTATTTTGAAAATTCTGTGAAAATCTCAAAATGACCATTTTATGAGCGTATGCGCAGTTCCCACGCACGTCAGAAAGTTCACCTAATTTTCAATATTTCACTCCAGATTTTCAACATTGCCATTTTACCATACCTCCTCATGAGCAGTACAGCTGTCATTTTTCACACCCTGCCCAAAACATGTTTTCCCCATGTAGCATTAGTGGTGCAGTTGGTGTGCGAACTCAATGTATGGGACACATTAAGAAAATCACAGTGACACTGTTCATGAGCAGAGGTCTTAAATGGCTATGCTGAAAATTTGGTGAAAAAATTCCTAAAAATGACTGTTTTACGAGCGTGCTTTGCGCAGTTCCTATGCACGCTCGTAAGTTTGTGAATTTTCAATATTTTCACTCCAGATTTTCAACATTGCCATTTTACCACACCTCCTTATGAGCAGTGCAGCTGTCATTTTTCACATCTTGCCCAAAACGTGTTTCTGCCCCTGTAGCGCACAATGGCACAGTCGGTGTGTGAACTCAATGTATGGGACACATTAAGAAAGTCACAGTGTCACTGTTCATGAGCAGAGATCTTAAAATGGCTATGTTGAAAATTTGGTGAAAGAATTCCTAAAAATGACTGTTTTATGAGCGTGTGTTGCGCAGTTCCTACGCACGCTCGTAAGTTCACGAATTTTCAATATTTTCACTCCAGATTTTCAACATTGCCATTTTACCACACCTCCTTATGAGCAGTACAGCTGTCATTTTTCACATCCTGCCCAAAATGTGTTTCTGCCCATGTAGCGCACAATGGCGCAGTTGGTGTATGAAATCAATGTATGGGACACATTAAGAAAATCACAGTGACACTGTTCATGAGCAGAGGTCTTAAATGGCTATGCTGAAAATTTGGTGAAAAATTCCTAAAATGACTGTTTCTGACGTGCGTTGTGCAGTTCCTATGCACTTTCGTAGGTTTGTGAATTTTCAATATTTTCACTCCAGATTTTCAACATTGCCATTTTACCACACCTCCTTATGAGCAGTGCAGCTGTCATTTTTCACATCCTGCCCAAAATGTGTTTCTGCCCATGTAGCGCACAATGGCGCAGTTGGTGTACGAAATCAATGTATGGGACACATTAAGAAAATCACAGTGACACTGTTCATTGGCAAAGGTCTTAAAATGACTATGTTGAAAATTTGGTGAAAAAATTCCTAAAAATAACTTTTACGAGCATGCATTGCGCAGTTCTTATGCACGCTCGTAAGTTCACGAATTTTCAATATTTTCACTCCAGATTTTCAACATTGCCATTTTACCACACCTCCTTATGAGCAGTACAGCTGTCATTTTTCACATCCTGCCCAAAATGTGTTTCTGCCCATGTAGCACACAATGGCACAGTCGATGTGCGAAATCAATATATGGGACACATTAAGAAAATCACAGTGACACTGTTCATTAGCAGAGGTCTTAAAATGGCTATGTTGAAAATTTGGTGAAAAAATTCCTATAAATGACTGTTTTACGAGCGTGTGTTGTGCAGTTCCTACGCACGCTCGTAGGTTTGCGAATTTTCAATATTTTCACTCCAGATTTTCAACATTGCCATTTTACCACACCTCCTTATGAGCAGTACAGCTGTCATTTTTCACATCCTGCCCAAAATGTGTTTCCGCCCATGTAGCGCACAATGGCGCAGTCGGTGTGCGAACTCAATGTATGGGACACATTAAAAAAATTACAGTGTCACTGTTCATGAGCAGAGGTCTTAAAATGGCTATGTTGAAAATTTGGTGAAAAAATTCCTAAAAAATGACTGTTTTACGAGCGTGCATTGCGCAGTTCCTACGCACGCTCGTAAGTTCGCGAATTTTCAATATTTGCACTCCAATGACTTCCAAATACCTAAACAGCACATAGAAGCAAGCAACATTCGGCATTGACAAATGCTTGTTTATTTTTGCATTCGCTTGCATGCATGTGCAAGGAACGTTTTGGGACTGTACGGCTTTTTGAAGGTGTGTGACCCTCCTGTCCAATGCAGTGCTCAGTGTAACGTGTGCAACCCTACTGCACCAATGGATGCACGAGCTGTCTATGACAGCAGTTTGGCTGCAGTGGTCTTCAGTTAAAAGAAAAGCACCACTGCAATCAGCGGTGGTAACGTGTGTGTATTTAGCATATTGACGTCACCCTTTTCCCTCTGGCTGCTAATAAAATCCCTCCCACTTCCTCCCTCTGCTGCCGTCTACCCTGCTCCCTTGTTATTGCCCCCACCAAACACATTGTATGTGCAGACAGAGTGCCCAGTCCCCATTGTCTCCAGGCCCCCTCCAACAAACACCCAGGTGGCATGCTGGGAGCCCACCCCAGCATGCCCATTGTCCCTGTAAATGCGAAAACTGTCCCGCAACATTTTTTGTTTTTTAAAACTGTGAAAACAGAAACTGTCTCTTGCTGTGTCTTGTGCCCCTCCTGAACCTACACCCACCTCTGCATGCCCCACCTCCCTCACCCATACTTACCTCCGGGCCTGAAGCAATGATCTTCAGTGGAGTGGGACATGTCTGCACTCTTCAAGCTGAGCATAAACTTAGAAGAAATGACGGTAAGCTGTATAATGGCATAAATGTTTTTTTTTTTCAACTTAGGTGGCTATCTGGGCATTTTGCAAATCTTGCACCACATTTTCAACAGGTGGTTCTTGGGACCCCACCTCATGAATTCAGTTACTGTCATGTGAGTTATTCGGTCCCCAAAGGTGATTTCATGGTCACCGCACAAAATCACCTTTTGGGATTGATTAACTAAACAACAGTGTCACTGTTAATGAGGTGGGTTCCCAAAAGCCTATGTTGCAAATCTGGTGAAAAAATGTCAAAAAATGACTGTGTTACGAGCGTGAGTTGCGCAGTTTCCACGCACACTCATAACTCGAGAATCTGAAATATTTTCACTCCAGATTTTCAACACTGGCATTTTTCACACCTCCTTATGAACAGTACAGCTGACATTTTCACATCCTGGCTGAAATGTGTTTTTGCACATCCAGCGCACAATGGTGTGGTCACAGTGAAAATCAATGCTCAGGACAGGTTATGAAAATCACAGTGACACTGTTCATGAGCAGAGGTTCCAAAATGCCTATGTTGAAAATTTGGTGACAAAAGTCCACAAAATGACTGTCATGAGCATTCATTGCGCAGTTTCCATGTACGCTCATAAGTTCGAGAAATTGTTGTATTTTCACTCCAGATGTTCAACATTGCCATCCCTTCACACCTCTCTATGAATGCTACAGCTGTCATTTTTCACATCCTGCCGAACTGTGTTTTGCACATGTGGAGCAGAATGGTGGTCGTGTGGAAATCAACGTTCAGGACAGATTAACAAAATAACAGTGGTACTGTTCATAAGCAGAGGTCTCAAATGCTTTTATGAGGTGGGGGTAACAAAAAGGTCATGCAGAAAATTTGTAGTGCAAATACCAGCAATCGCACAGGGCATTACGGTAAAGCACCATACGTGCCAAACACCACTGCAAATACCTGCAAGCGAACATCTGGCATTGACAAATGCTTGTCTGGATTAATGTCACCCCTGCTTTGGCACTTAGCTATCATACCAGTCAATAAAACTACCCTCCCATCACCCATGAAGTATTGCTCCACAATAGTGAGGAGGATTTCCCTCTCAAGCTGCCATGTCACCAACGTATCACACTCCACTTTTATTTTTTGTAAAACAAACACCTGTTCTGGGTTGAGCCATGTATGCTTGCTAACTTGTCTGTATCATTTGCTCTAGTTGTTTTATCCAGGCTTTTTCTTGCCTGTTTTATTTACTTTTAAATGTTACGGTGGCCACCCAGATGAATGTCATTAGGGCTTTCCAGTGATTGGAATGTGATGTATCCCTAGCCTTATTTTTGTGGAAATAGTGACAGAGGTTGTAATACATTTCCTGTCTTCTTCCTTTTTCAGCAAAGTGGGGTCTAACTTCCAGCTGAGGGTGGATTGTATATCCCTTTGCTCTCAGAGGACTACACTTATGGGAGTGTAGTCTGACACCAAAATTGGGTCATGGCTTGCATCTTTTAGTATTTTAGGACATCGGGCAAAGGTGACAACTCACCCAGATTTATGTTATAATAGTGTGACTTTATTGTCACAGATACTCAAGTCCCAATACACCACCAGCATTTTTGGGGGAACACTTTCCTTACGGTGGATTAGGGTACTGTACTAAAATGTAATAATTGTATCTCATCTTTTAAAAACAAACATTTTAGTGGTGCAGTAGTGCCACTATACTTAGAGTTGAGCAGGGCTTTCTATGTTAAACCCAAAATTTGCACTTTAATAATGTTGCAACAGTTTGACAGATTTACACAAAATTTTGCACGCACAGTCTTGTGGGGTAGATCGCCTGACCTGCCAAGTTTCAGTGCAGTTGGATGTGCAGATGCTGAGATCCAGACATCAAGAAAACCTTAAAAGTTGCCCTGTTTTCCAATTTGTTGTCACTACATTGCATGCAGATGGTTTGAAATTCTGGTCTAAACTTTTTTGGGTATGTAGGACTTGGGCAAACCAGAGATGCAGTGGGTCACTTCCAAAAATATTGTTCCTACTTGTTTTTCTAAGGCTGGGACAAGCTGATAAGTTCACAGAGAAAAAAAAATAGAACCCACCCTATACTTCTTTCAAAGTTACTTTTTTTATTTTCAAAAACCTCTTCACACTGCCATGATCCCCTCAAAACCCAATTTTCACCTACTGGCTTCCTCAGGGGCAAGGATCTAGACATAAACTGATGATATAAGCCATAATTAAAATCATCATCACACTGTACTACAACTGCCACACTAAATGTATCTTTTTACTGTATACCATATTCCCCATATAAACACCATATCTCATCATGCATTACAATCATACTCGTTATTCATCTTACATTTCCAAGTACTAAGACACCTGAATATAATTTTATATTACAATACCCTGTGCCACACTGATGTCTCCTGGTGGTGTTCTCATATTTACAAATATTATTAACATTGTCTTATTATTATATTCATGAAAAACTGTTACTGGCATCACTTTACTCTCCACAGTTTTATCCATACCTTAGAGCTGTGCAGTATATGTTAAAGAAGAACAGTAGTGAATTGTGGCATATCAGTGTGTGTACAGTTTGCTCTCCCCACCTCAATGCTGCTACCCTTTTCTTTTTGCCATTACGTAAGTTTGTGATGAAGTCTGAGTTTCTTACCATTTTAGGTTGGCGGTGCTCCCCATGCTGTGTGGTCCTGTATTACCACTGCATTTTTTCCATTCAGCACGAGTATGAAAGTGCGTCTTCTCTGCACTGCCAGTGTGCGCACTTTGGGGTTACTGCACATGCATCTCGACAATTCTAGAATTAGTAGTGCACACCGTTAGAGTCTGTTGGTTGTGGTGCAGTGACCAGAGATGTTTTTACAGGAGTCCGTATTATCGCATTTCAAATCAATGCTGTGCCCCCCAGAGCATCAATGTTAAAAGTATCCGTTTGTCCCACTTTTGCAATAAAGTTCCCCTGTTCATGCATTCTGCTCTGAAATGTGTGTTGAAAGTCAGTGTCAGAAACCCTCTTCATCTTCAATACTGTCTGAAGGATACAGACCAACAGTCCAATAGTTATGTGACTAAAAAAAATATTACACATGTTTTGGCATATTTTACATTATATATATGCAAAAAACTCTGGTTAATCCATCAGTTATGGTTGTTCCACAGTGACAAAAGTGAGGAAATTTAGTATTAGGTTTGAAAGCCCTCCTTGGACCCCCCAGCCCACCTCCCAACCAGCATCGGGGTGTGCATTGGGGTCATTGGCCCTAACTCTCACCTCATCACATGTGTAAAGAAGCAGAGGTATAGGAGAATAGGGTGAGAGTTAGGACCGCCGACCCCAATGCGCACCCCAATGCTGGTTGGGGTGGTGGGCTGGGGGGGTCCAAGGGGGGCTTTCTACCCTAACACAGAATTTCCTCACTTTTGTTGCTGTGGAACAACCCTAACTGATGCATTAAACAGAGTTTTTTGCCTCTAATTTCCTTTCTTTTTGAGAATGAGGATGATAAATAGTGAATGGTATGTGGTGGTGGGGGCCCCGCACTTCCACCACATAAGGTTTTGTTACATAGTAACAGGAATTGCAAAGCAAACACAAGCGGCAACAGTTAAGCACATGGTAAAGCAAATATAAATGGTAAAGCAAATGTTAATAGAAATGCAAGCTAAAGTGATGCCGAAGTGAACAGTGACTCAAACGGACATGCAAGCGAGTACAAAAATGCAACTAGTAATGTGCACAGTGATGGCGCTGGTATTGTAAATGCAAATGTTAAGTGTTACAGCAACAAGAATGCCAAAGGTGAGAGAAACAAAAACACAAATGGAAGCATGCATGTAAATGCGAACCATAATGCACACGGGCACGGTACCACAATTGTAAATGCAAATGGTAAAGTTAACATAAACAATAACACCAAAGGAAACAGAAACGTAAACAAGAACACAAACGCATACGTAAACATAAACTGTAACGCGCACGGTATCGTAACCGTAGTTGTAAATGCAAATGGTAACGATAACAGCAACAGTAACCCCAAAGGAAACAAAAATGCAAAACCAAATGCAAGCGTGTACGGAAACACAAACCATAATGCACATGGGCAGAGAAATGCAATTGGAAATGCAAATGGTAACAGTAACAGCAATAAAGACTGTTGAGGGGTCTAAACCTCTCCTTCAGATTCTTGGTGATATTGGAAATGCAAGTAATCACAGACAAGTTGCATTCAAGTAATAAACAAATTTATTACTATAAAAGGGATAAATCACAGTTGCCCTAAGCAGTTCTTACCAATACGAACTGGGAGCCAGTGCTAAGCGTTTCCTATACCTTGAGGTTTCTCTGTAGTCTCTTGGGATCTCTCGGGTCTCCGAGTTGTAAAGCCTGTGCATTACATTATATACCTATGATAATTACTATGGTTACTAAAAGATGGAAACATTTCTAGTTACAGAGATGAGCCCTATTGGCTAAATTAGAGGTGGCTGCACGGTCCAAGATAACATTATACAATTCTGTAAAGTCATCAGTCTTAGAACAAAGAAGTTCTTATACAGAATCTTACATAACAAAGTGTAGTGGCACACATCATCAAAGGATGGCAGTCTTGCCTTACATATTATAATTACTTCAAGGACAGGTGTCTTGGCATCTGACAAGTAAGAAATAGACAGAAAATGCATAGTATAATATGTGTGCATTAGCAAGCAAAGTGGATTACAACAATATGCATTCATATCCTGACATCTACTCTTATATGGTAGATGCCCTTAGCCCTAGGTATTAGTGTAACCTATGCATAAACATTAGCTGTCTACGGTGTACCTCTGAGGGTATCAATTAGGGTGCAGGGACCTCGTGTAACAAGACGCAAACCAAAAAAGAAACACAAAGGCAAACAAAAGGGGTGCTGGAAACGCAAACAGAAACGCAAACAGAAACAGTACTGGAAACACAAATGGTATCAGCAACACAACTGCAAGCGCAAACGAGAATGCAAAGAGTAACACACACAGAGGTGTACATGGGAACAGTAATGCAAATGGGTACAGAAACACAAGTGGCAATGCTAATTGTTACAGTAATGGAAGCACACACCCTGTATTTGCCCAACAGCTGCATAGAGAAACACAGTGTGTACAAATAATGTATGCATAATAATGGGCCTGGGAGCAGAAAACGAGTTAGAATACTAAATTGCTCATGTCTCAGGAACTGTACGATGTAGAAAAAACATTTAAATTTCACATGATTTATAAGTTTCTGAGCTAGGTTTTCGCTGAATGCATAACCCATACACACTGTCACAATGAAAATTTCATATCTCGCACCGTTTTCGATATTTAAGCAGTGTCAGTGGCTCAGTAGGTAGCACACTCGCCTCTGAGGCCGGGAGATCAGAGGGCTGTGGGTTCAGTTCCCACATTTGGCACTTGGGTTAATATCCCAGTACTGACACTGTAATGCAGCATGAGAGGGGTGCTGCATTTCTGAGGTGCCGTCTTTCGGATGAGACGTTAAACCGAGGTCCCATCTGCCTGGATTGGTGGTAGTTCAGGTGGATGTTAAAGATCCCATGGCACTTACCAAAAAGAGTAGGGGAATTTCCCCAGTGTCCTGGCCAAATTTCCCTCATTCACTAAAAATACCACCAACAGCTTAATCTGGTTCAAGGTCAGTTGGCATTCATCTGTACCCCCCCCCCGGGTCATGCCTGAAAATAGGCAGGATTTGTCTAGTGCACTTACCCGGTCAACAAAAGCTAAATAAATAAAATAAATATGAGCCCCGGAAGGCGTGGTGTATGCCACAATGTTAGTTTATGGCAATAAATGTCAAATTTGGAGTACTGTAACTTGGCAGCAGTGCAATTTTTTTTCAACAAACTACATAAGGCACATCTGTGAGATGTTGGCTGCCTTCCTTCCAAATTTCAGCCCAAAAGAACAAACGGTTCTTTTGCAGCAGGGTGACAAGAACTCCTGTAAATTTGGCCATAGTCTGGAAAGAGTAGTATTGCAATTTGCGACACTTTTCAGAAAAATTCAAAACTGTCTTGGGTGCGACACTACTTTGCGACTCTACTGTTTCTAGAAATTTGAAAAACATATTTCTGGGGTGTTTAACCCCAAAATAAAGACATGGCTAGCATCCTGAGGGTCTGAATAGGTGAACACAGAAAGAATGGTGTCCCTACAGGGTCCCAAATTTAAATGCGAAGCATTTTTCTGATCAGTAACTGAAAACAAAATGGCAGATCTGCGACACTACTATGGCCATTTGCTACACTAAAAGGGGTATTTCTGACACTTTTACACTTTTTGTTAACTTTTCCCGTTGACTTACAATGGGACCTTGTTTTTTTTTACTAACTTTTGAACCGTTTAATGTTTTTCACAAAATCTTCAAAAAGCACATCAGGGACCCTGGGCACACATTCCCTGAAATTTTTGGACTGGTCACACAAACCATGCAACCTGTAGGTGAGAGAGAGCAAAGAATTCACAAAAAAACATAATTGTGCATTAGGTTGTCTCTTAATAACTCAGCAGCTCTATATCTGACCAGTACAAAAGTTGGCATATCCCAAGATCTACCATGTCTAATCATGCATACCAAATTTCAGGCAAATCATTGAATGGTTGCAAAGTTATTAAGGTGCGAAGTTTCACCCTTTAACCTTAAAAGTGCTACTCAACCCTAACTAGGGTAGCACTACTGGGCTACCATACCATAATATATATATTTATATATATATATATATATATATATATATATATATATATATATATAGATATATATATGTAATGTAAGAAATGCCAAAGCATGTGTAACATTTTTTTAATCACATAACTATAGGACAGTTGTCCTGAAAACTGTTAAAAAAATGCCTTCTGGTGTGAGATGTTGGTAGCCTACAGGTCAGATTGCATTCTGAGCATCTGTCAACTGATATGGGCATCAAACAAACTAGTAGAAATGTGGTGCTACCTGCCTGCTCCTCCCTAAGTATCATCAATATTAAATACCAAATACTAATTGTCCCAAAATCCAGAGATATGGATGCAGGCAGGGAGCTTGGCATCATGGCAGATGCAGTCAGTGCTGGCAAGGGATGCAATAGTGTGTGTGTGTGTGTGTGTATTTGCGTGTTTTGCAGTGTTTACTATATGGGGTATATATATATATCTATATATATATCTATCTATCTATCTATATATATATATATATAGATAGATAGATATATATATATATATATATATATATATGTATATATATATATATCTATATACATATATATATATATATATATATATACACATATATACACACACACACACATATACACACACAAGGCTATTTGAAAGAAATCAAATTCCTGCTAGTGAGATTTTATTTTATAGCTTTGGATCCAAGGGCACACACACACACACACACACACACAAGGATTAATTACTGGTCATTTAGGGGTAACACCCAATCATCTGCAATTGATGCCAGCTCCCCTTCAGTCATATACCCTTTGCATTGGCCAGCAACAGTGAGACTATGCCCAACATATAGAAATGGGTGCCAAGTCACCAAGGATGCTGTATAGTGCATTTGTGTAAGGCTGTGACTTGCCAAGATGGTTTATCTGATACATTGTGCTGCTACTGCTGCCATATGCTACCTAGTCAATGAAATATTAGATGAATTGTGTTTGCATTTTATATTGTAAAACATTTATCTGGATGTTTGAAAAATCACAAATGCCAGTACATGATCTTTGAATGACATGGCAAGTTTATTCATATTGTGCCCAATTGCAAAGGCTCAGGGCACTTTGCAGTCCTATCTTAAGTACATGCAACAATAAAGTAAAACAGTTAGTACACATCAATAGAACAGAAATGGTAACATCTTCACAAATTCATGCACAACAGATAACAGTAACTGCCCCCATCTTCTCACTGCATAGCTATTATTTAACGGATGTTTGAACAGATATAATTTTATCCTCTTTTAACACTTAGCCACAAGTAGCCACAAATAAAAACACAATAAAAGTAGAGCAAATGAATGGTTTAATCAATGCCCTAGTTCCTTATTCTACAGAACACTCCTTCCAGTCATCCAACGGAGATTTGTGTGCAGTCCAAGTGTAAAATCAGAGGTTCTCTAGGTATCAATTTGCTGTCAAATTATGTTAAGAAAAATCTGTAACTTCACTGAAGAGTTTTAAAAAATGCAGCTCAAAATTTTTTTTTCACTTCTTTCTTCATCTCTTTTCCCAGTGGTTTAGACTCTCCTTCTGCCCATGCAGACACCCTTGATCCTATGCCAGCTTGAGCTGTCATTACTGTCCCTAGATAATTAGCAGTACTAGCTGACCATTCTGGACTTAGCCCTCTGGGTAAGGAAGGTCAGATAGTGAGTGGGTAAGGATTGTCAGATAGTGAGTGGGTAGGGTAAGTCAGGTCAGGTGGAGAGTAGGTAAGGCAGGCCACATGGTTAGTGATGAAAGGCAGGTAAGATGGAGAGTAGGTAAAGCAGGGCAGATGATATGTGGGTCAGGCAGGTCAGATGGGTGCATGGGTAAGGAAGGTTAGATAGAGAGTAGGTAAAGGAAGTCAGACTGCAAGTAGGTAAGGCAGGTCAGATGGTGATGGAGGAAAGGCAGGTCAAATGGTGAGGGGATAAGGCAGATCAGATGGTGAGGGGGTAAGGCAGGTCAGATGGTGAGGGAGGAAAGGCAGGTCAGATGGAGGGTAGGTAAAGCAGGTCAGATGGTGAGTGGGTAAGGCAAGTCAGATGGTGAGGGGTAAGGTTGGTCAGATGGGTGCATGGGTGAGGAAGGCCAGATAGAGAGTAGGTAAAGGAGATCAGACTGCAAGTAGGCAAGGCAGGTCAGATGGTGAGGGAAGAAAGGCAGATCAGATGGTGATGGTGGAAAGGCAGGTCAGATGGAAGGTAGGTAAAGCATGTCAGATGGTGAGTGGGTAAGGCAAGTCAGATGGTAAGTGGGTAAGGTAACTCAGATGGTGAGGGGTAAAGCAGATCAGTGCATGAGTAAGGGTGCATGAGTAAGGAAGGTCAGATAGAGAGTAGGTAAAGGAGGTCAGAGTGCAAGTAGGTAAGGCAGGTCAGATGGTGATGGAGGAAATGCAGGTCAGATGGTGGGTGGGTGGGAAGATCAGATAAAGACTAGGTAAAGGAGGTCAGACTGCGAGTAGGTAAGGCAAGTCAGATAGTGAGGGAGGAAAGGCAGGTCAGATGGAGGGTAGGTAAGGTATGTCAGATGATTATCAGGGACAGCATGAACATTGCCAATGACAACAATGGGGGAAGGGAGTGTGGGTTGGGGTGGCATCCAGGTTCAGCAACAGAGTGTGGAGGGCATGCATCTGAAAACGTTCTTGCTATGTAAAGCACAACTTTGCTAGAATGACCCATACATTTTTGAAAAAATGATATCAAGAAGCTGTACAAAAAATCAGTACTTTCACACAAAAAAAGACTATTTTGATATGAGAAAGTATACATTTTTAGTATAAAACTTACAATTATCTGTAGGATTTTTCAGAACTTTAAAAATAGCCAAATGATTCCTATAGTTGCACAAATGAAAAAAAAGGGATTTTAGGCATTTGTCATGCATAGAAACAATTTCCTCAACTGTTTCATAAAGTATCTTAGGATTGTACTTTCTCATCATTCTTGATTTGTAACCTCAGGAATGTACCAGCATATGGTTTCAAGCTTTTTGAGGTGTACTGAGGCTCAGGGGGGCTTAATAAATCCAGAATCACTATTTTTATTATTAATAACTTTTTTCTACATCTGTTAAACAAAGCTTATTGGTGGCAAACACAAGTTATGTTCATGTTTCTGTATTTAAAATAATCAAGACTAGTAGTGCCGCATACTGTGAAGTACTTCCTCAGCACATATCATCCATCTCTGCCCGCAGACCTTAATGAAAATTATAGTCCCCACAATGCCATCCAGGGGTGAATGCTAGGTCAATGAGTGGGTGAACCCATGATGCAGGCTGAAAAGGAGACCAAGCCAGGGTAGCCTAATATCAACACAAATGTTGTTTTGCACCATTCGTCATTCTGCAACATATCCCAGTAGCTAACAATAATGTGGCACCTTTTCTTATCACTGATACACCAGCTGACAAACAAAGCATTCTATGCCCTCACTATCTTTAGTTGCATTTTTTTTTAAACAACCACCACACTGCAACAAAGTGAGCCTATGGCATGTTCAATGCAGCATCTCATGTTTTCCTGATTGATCATGATTGATGATGAAAGTAAATTATGAAGGACTGTTGAGTGCTTCAGTTACTTATCTGGCCACATTCTAAAAAACTCAACATTTTGTGGCTTTGGTACCACTTCTTCAGGCTATGTGATCCCAATGGCAATGTAATCATTGTCGCCAAACAGTGCTCTTTCTCTTTTTTATAGCAGCAGTACATGTTACTGGTGAACATTTTCACCTGTATTTTTTTATAATATTTAGACTGCCCATTTTGCCCTGACTTCTACGATACCCTGCTTTCTGCATTTTGACTCTACTGTAGCTCTTCCACTTTTTAAACTTTAAGTAATAAAAAGAGTGCTCCTTTTAATGCAAGTGGTTACAGGTTTTCATCAGTACTCTGTGTTGTTTTTCTAAGACTCAGTGTTGACATCACTTTTATTAACACCCTCTGCTTTACAATACTTTTCTTGTGACTAAATGAACTAGTATGCAACAGGCAATGTACCTTGACCTTATGAGACAAAAAGTATACATGGACACCTGAGAATACTGTTGGAAACCTGGTATGAGCCATATGAAAAGGAACGCTTCTTTTGTAATTTCAAATGTAAAAAAACTGCCAAAGTGGACTCAACACAGGAAAAGAAGGGTATTGTAGCTGTCTTGTAATGTTCTGATGCCACAATGTAGTTTGTCATCACCTGGTCTGAGTAAACAACAGAGTGGCACTGCAGTCATACACAGTGGAAATTAAGCGCCTCCAACCGAAACAAACAAATACTGATATCAAAGCTTTATAAGATTATATAGATCAAATGTCTCTCCTTCTGGAGGCAAATACATCCACCTTTCAAATAGCGGATATTGTCATTGATCATGAATCCAATCTTAATATACCATCTACCCCATCATTAGGGGATCATTTAGCCACTACATCCACACCCCTAGTTTCTGCCCCCTTCCACCATCTGCAGAACGAGAAAGAGGAGGGGAAAATGGATTACAATTCCCTACACTAAATCAACGAGAAGTAGTGCTCAATCTCTTGTTAGTGCCCCTGCAATTTCGTTGCATAACTCTTTTGAGCACCTAAAACAGACTATTGATGAAGAAATCAGCAGCTGTCCTGACCCTGGCATAGACACAGGAAATACCAAGAACTCTAATTCTAGTTGTCAGACCAAAAACTCACAGACTTCAGCTTTACTGCCCCCCTTTGAAATGACCCAGACAAAATCACCATTAACCAATGACTTGATACCTAAACAAGTGTACATTTTGGGAGACTCCATTACGAAATATATTGACCAGACAGTTTGCAATCCAGATAAAGAACATAGAACCTGTTTAAGTTATCGAGGGGCAAGAGTTTCAGATATAACATCAATGACAAAAAAAATACTGGAATCTGCAGGCACAAATCCCCTAGTGGTCATTCATGTCAGAACAAATGACATAACTAGATCCTCATTGCAACAAGTTGAACAGGATTATGATTCCCTCTGTAACATATTGGTGGAGCAAGGGTGTTACATAAGTATATCTGAAATACTACAGGTCCCTAGAGCTACGAAGTATATTTCTGATAAAAGAAAAGCACTGAATGAATGGCTACACAAATGGTGCTATCATCAAAACATTCCTTGCCTGAAACACTGGGAGAAATTCTATAACAAATACTCCCTATTTTGCTGGGACAGCTTACATCTCAGCAGAAGAGGAAGTTTGCTATTGGGACGCAAAATCACCACATTTATTGAAAATTATTTCAACTAATGGCTAAGGGGGAGAATGGGTCATTACCCAAATCTCTTAATAAAAAGAAGTTACCAATCACATAACCCCCTGAATGTTTTATCTCTTAATGCATGCTCTCTTAATGTTATTAAACAAGCTGAATTAGAAAAATAAATACAATCCCTTGACCTAGGACTAATAGTAATAACAGAAACCTGGGGTAACTCTGATAAAAAATGGACAGGTGAAATTCCCGGGTTTAAACATTACTTTAAAAATAGAACTGATACTAAAAGAGGGGGAGGTGTAAGTATATATGTCAGGAATGACATCCTATCATTTGAATCTTCAGTTGCTACCCAATCAGAGAGCATATGGGTATGTATCCAACCCCTTGGCCTTCCCCAAACCTTAGTAGGTACTTGCTATTGCCCTCTCTCTTCTGATATTAATTTAACTACACAACTTGATGAAGAAATCTCCCAGATAGCAGATAAAGGTCCTGTTCTAATTTTAGTGGATTTCAATTTGCCCACCATAAACTGAGAAACCCTAACAGGCTCAAACCAACTCGATGAACAACTACTTATGACTATTATAGATCTAGGCCTCAGTCAACTTATTAGGGAACCTACTCGGGGGCAAACATTCTAGACCTTGTTATAACCACTTAGAGACTTCTGTAATAAACCTAAAGATTACCGATCCTCTTGGTAACAGTGATCATATGTCTATTTTCTTTTCCATTACATTTCATCTACAACCTAAACCTAATAATCTTAAAAATTAAGCAATATGACAGGGCAGATTTTCATAAAATTAATGAACATTTAAATTCTATGCATTGGGACCACATTCTGTCTCCCCTAAGTATGGAAGAAGCCTGAGACTTATTTAAATCAAACATTCACAACTCAGAGCAGTTACATGTCCCAGAAAGGAACAAATACAATACTAAAGGAAAAATCCCTCCATGGTTTAATAAATCTATTAAGAAACAAATTACGTGTAAACAAAAACTATTCTCACTATTAAAAAAATGTCCCTCAGACCAAAAAAATGGCATATTAGCCAAATACAGGGAGGCTGTTAATAAATTTAAAAAAAATGATTAAACTTGCAAAACGAAATCTCAAGTTCCAAATTATACATATAAAAGATTCACATAAAGCTTTGTATTCTTATTTAAATAGTAAAAAAGGGAACAACAGGTCAGTTGGGCCATTAACTTTTAATAATACACAAATTATCTTGGATATGGAAATAGCTACTATACTCAACAATTACTTTTGCTCAGTATTTGAGCAAAAAGTCTTACCAACAACATCTATAAATAATACTTCTAATCAGCTGGAATATAATATTTCAGTTCAAGAAGTTAGCAAGTTCAAGAAGTTAGCAAGTTACTAGAAACATTAAAACCAACAACAAGTCCTGGCCCTGATAATATAAATCTTACATTTCTTACAGGAGCAAAAGAAGCAATAACACTGCCACTAACTATTATTTTAAAAAAAAATTTATACAAATCCAGAGTTCCATCTGATTGGCTGACCACTATAGTCACCTCTATCTTTAAACAAGGTTCTCACTCCAATGTAGAAAACTACAGGCCTATCAGTCTCCCCTCAATCCCCTGTAATCTGATGGAAAAAATAATAAAATCATTATTAGAGTTAGAAATGCAATCTCTTAAAATAAATGATACATCACAACATGGGTTCAATCCAGGTTTTCCCTGTACTACTAATCTATTATCTTTTTATTATCATATCAGTGCATACCTGGATTAAAATATTCCGATTGATATCATTCTTCTTGACTACAGTAAAGTGTTTGACAAAGTGTCACACACCATCCTGGTAAATAAGCTCCTTTATCTTGGTTTTTTATCATCCATTGTCACATGGATTAATAGTTGGTTGACTAATAGAAGCCAGAAGGTTAGGGTAAACAGTGCATTATCTGATATAGGAAGAGTCACTAATGGTGTTCCTCAGGGATCTGTCCTGGGACCCACTCTATTTAATATTTTCATCAGTGAAATGAACATTTCATCTGAGAATATCCTAACAAAATTTGCCGATGATACCAAATTAAGGGCAAGGTGAACAATGAGACTAGTCAAAAAAGTTTATTGTTTGATCTTGCTTCTGTTGAATGTTGGGCTCATATTAACAAGATGCACTTTAATGTTCCAAAATGTGCAGTATTACACTTGGGAAAAAATAATCCTAAACAAATTTATCACTTAAATAAAATACATATTAAAGAATCAGATACAGAGAAAGATCTGTGAACATGGGTTAACAACAAATTATCCTCGTCATCCCATTGCAATAAAATTGCTAATCAGTCAAATGCACTCATATGCAGGATAAATTGCACTTTTATTTCCAAAACTGAACAATGCATCCTGCCCCTTTATAAGTCCTATGTTAGGCCACATACTGATTATATGTCTCCTTTTAGGAGTCCACATCTACTCGCTGACATTAAAAGAATTGAACAGATTCAACATAGGGTGACTAAACATGTCCCCCACCTCTCTTATTTGGATTATAACACCAGACTTCAGAAAACTGGTTTATATTCACTCAAGCTTAGAAGAACAAGGGGGGATCTACTACAATTATTTGGAAATTCTTCAATCACCAGCACTAATGCATTTATGTGGCATCTCATATTCTAATAGAAAGATTGTAGCTAGATTACAAAATAAACAACTCAATGCTGATTGAGCCAACAACAATAAAAGACAGAATTGTTTACAATTAGAGCCCCGAGGCTGTGGAATACATTACCACAGGACATAGTTGATTCATCAGATATTACAATCTTTAAAAACAAACTTGACAAATGGTTGTTTAATTAAAAATTGGGTTAATGTTCCACTTGTGTGGAGGACAATCTCGATGGGCATCAACCTTCTTTTGTCCACAAAACCAAGTAACCAAGTGTGCACATGAGATCACTGCCACTGTTAAAAACTGGTGATCCATTGTCATGTTTATGGCACTGTTATTGCCACATGTACCCACATCAAGTAATCAAAATGTATATGTAAATTCAATGTGTGTCTAGGCACCCTGTCAATGACACAGCCATACATTCACGCTGTCCATGCTCATCATTGATAATCAGTACACGAAGTCAACTACAAACACAGTGACAGGTGACTATCGTGTTCAAATTCTGTTTTCTTTAATTCAATATACTTTACTAGTATGGCAGATTATGTAATAGGGTAACATAATATTAATAGTTCAGCTGCAACAAGACATAAAACAGGCAAACATACAGACGCAAGACACAATGTTGAAAACAAACAAAAGAAAATCCCCCCTCCCCCCACCCCCCAACAAGCCTGTGTGTCAGGGCAAATAGGAAGTGATTTGGGTTGAAACAGGTATTCAGGGTTGCTAGAGGGATAACAAAGTCAGAAGAGGTTACCATACTGATCCGTAAACATCTAATCTATGCCGGATCCTAGTGATATGCTTCTCCATTTGAATGGCAGTTAAACTCTCATGATACCACTCCACGGTTGAGGGAAGGGATTCATCCATCCAGTACCTGAGTATGACTAGTTTAGCAGTAGCTGCTATTAAAGTTAAGTGGGCTTTCTGAACTTTAGGTGAGCCCTGTGGGAAAAGAAATAATAGGCAAGATTCTGGAGTAAACATGAGGTGTAACCCCAATAGCAGGTCCAAGATGTTTTGGATAGCATTCCAGAATGTTTGGGCTTTCGGGCACTCCCATAGCATACGAAAAAGGGATTCCATCCCTTCTCCACATCTATGGCAAAGGGGGGATACCCACTTCCCTATAGCATGTAGCCTAATGGGAGTATAGTACAGATTATGCATGATATTGAATGGGATAAGTCTCAACCTATCTTGTTTAATAAATCTGTAGAGTTTTCCATAACTTACCCCAGTAGACTGGATCATCAGGGAGAGCAAACATTTGCCTCCAGTAGTAACAAATCCCTTTGGGGTTTTCAGGATTGAGATCTTGCAAGAACTTATATATCCCAGAGACTGCATGGGGCTGCTTCACCACTAGAAGCACTGTGGGAAAATCCAGTTCAAATTCTGTTTTACTACTGCCGTGTGGATATTGTGCAGCAAAAAACAAACAACAGTTCTTGGATACCTTGTTAGAAAACGTCAGAGGGTGTTGGCACATGTTTCAGTTACACTTAAATCTAGAGAAATGTTTGTCCAGCAACTCCTCTTTTGCTGGCCTTTTTGTGCCGGCTATATTGGAAGGTAGTTGAGGGACCTATATAACAGGTATGTCAGATAAGGTTCCCTGTCTCATTTCCATGACATCATTCAGCAACTGTCCCACATAAGTGTATGTCTTGGGAACCATGTCACTTTTAACAATCCATTGTTTTGTCAGCTTTGAGAAGGAAAACTTATGTCATGGCTTTCCCTTGCATTTCCCTTTCTTTATCAGTGCCTGTGGCAGGTTCTGATTTTTGCTGTAGTCAAGCATTGCCAGCTGTGTCCATGCCAGCATACCATGATAGCTGAAATGCTGCCTTTTGGTGCAGTATTTATTCAACAGCAAGTTGAAAACCTCGATGTTCCCTGTGTGACAAAATTGTGTGATTTTGTCCATGTCTTTCAGTAGACGAGTATCTAGAACCACAGTTTTTAGGGCCTCATATGCTGGTTCCGCTTTGATCAGCCAGTCAGTGTTGTCACATTCATCTTCAATAAGTGGACCATGGTCACATTTCCAGTACTCCAACACCACATGCCATGAGTGGTTATTTGTGGTGTGCTCCAGTACTGAAATCCATTTTTCTCTAAGAAGTGTGCTGCTCTCACAGTACGTATTGGCAGACACCAAAAGTGGCTCAGAACTGATCTGATCCACGACATCAGTTTCTCACAGTGTCTTTGCTTGGTCTTGGTGGTGAGTTTCTTGACAATTGATTTGGTGACATGCAACATATTGTATTGATGTTGAACATCCATAAATGTGCTTCCCTTGCTCATCAGGCAGGCTATTTGGGGGTGTCGATCTGTTGCTACTGTTTTAGCACTTATCGCAGCATCGAAGACGCTTGTCAGGCAATGTATGAAAGCTTCTTTCTCCATTACATTGGAGTTAGATACCTCTGAAACCTGGACCAGAGATGACTCTAGTATGGCATTGTTATGCATATCCATAACTGTGTATATACAGTATTTGGCACTATGTCCGGGTTAGTCACAATAGCCATCTCCAGCGATCGTCAGTTGTTTTTCCTTCAGTGTTTCCCATGTATCCTTGTTCTTATTAGGCCATGTCCTATTCACCACTGGGAACATGTAGGTCCTCTGGATGTTCAGGTATTGTGACTCGGAAATGAATGGGATACCTCCAAATTTGAAGAACTGCGCTATTAGGTTGTAGGTGTTTCCACTAAATAGAATGCTGGAAGACATGACTAGATTTCCAGCACCCATTTTATTGATCAAAGGTTGTGAATGCCATGTGAAGTCATGGCTATTGCAGCAGCAGAAGTTAGCCACACACATGGTGCCACATACAAAGCTGTCAGTCAACATCAGTGGTAGATGACAGATTTGGCACACCAACATGTTAAGAAGTGTTAGCAATGAACTTTTAAAAACAAGAAACTTAGTCTCATTGACAATACCATCACCACAGGAAAATGTGTTATTGGCATTGTCCTCAATGTACTCGTCAGAGTCTGAGTCAGAGGATGGTACAAACAAGGAATCCTGCGTTTCCATCAACTCACTTGTCTGTGAAGAGAGCATGGAGACACTGTGGTCATGGAAGCTTTGATTAGCAGTGCTTTGTTTCAGCAGAGTCAATATTAGTGGTGGTGGCAGTAGCAGGCTGGCATCAACATTTGCATCAAGCACAGCAACCAAAATGTTGTCTCGTAAACTTGTTCCTGGTTCTTCATCTGCATGTTGTATTTGCATATCGTACTTCAAATTGCTGCTGTATGTATGATCCTTATAAACATTTTCAGGGGTTTCTGGACACTGGCATGCAAAATTATACATCTCAACACAATACTGCACACCAATGCTGCTGCTTGTGCTATCCTGATGCTGCACTGCTATACTTCTTTGGCAGGATAGGATGTCTTCAGTATTCATTACCTAACTGGGTGAAAAAGGAAATGAAATCAGTCATGAGACACCATCACTGGTAAGCTGGGCAAGACATATGAGCAGAGGTGTGATGACCTGAATGTGTACACACTGAGAACAAAGTGTGAAAGGGGGGACATGATTGAAATCTTGAAATATGTAAACGTGAGCAGTAAGCTATCATAAGGGTGTCTGCAAAAGAGGAAGGAGGAATGCAGAAGTACAGGGCACAGAGTCATGTTGCAATGAAACACTTACTGGGCAAAGTGATAGTGCGGTTCTGCATGCAGATGGAGGAGGAGCAATGGAACAGACTGCTAGATGTAGTGGTGTGCTTCATAACTGTCTCGCAAATCAAGAGGGCATAGGACCAGCAAATGGGGCTCAGTATGGGTGGTAGGGAGGTGGCAGGTAGTGAAGGGGAGATGTGAAAGAAGCTGTAGGGGTGGTGGTGCATGGTGTGTGTGTGTGTCTGTGTGTGTGTTATTTTAATAATCATGTGAGTCTGTCTGTTATGGGATAGAGTGCCCAGAATTATATTACAGATTGCGTATGATCGCCAGTGTGAATGGACCTCTGTGAGGCTTGGCTACCTTGAAGTGGTACAGAGGCTTATCACAATGTTGCTCATACATTGTAACTAAAACCCAGCCATGTTCAGTTGGTATGATTTCAGACAAGATAATATGGGTGTGGGAACAACTGCCATGTTGTGGTGGTTGGTGTCGAATGGGCTGTCTTGTGGTATATGTGTGTGTGTGTGTGTGTGTGTGTGAAGGGTGCATAGTGTGTGACAGTACACCACAGCTGCACAATGATGTTGTGCCATTGAAGGGTGCAATAGCATTCCATGATCTTTGACCTAGGGTACAACAGCATTGTGAAAAGGATACATGTATGTATACAGCAGTGAAGTGCTACACACTATAAAGAAGATTGTGTTTGAGTAGTCATGCAGAACAAGGATATTCTTGTGTCTACAGGTTTCCTTGGTAACAAATGTCATTGGTAGGGCAGTTGTACAGTTGCTCTGTTACCAAGTTAACCTCGACATATCCATGTTTGTGTATGACTGCTTACACACAATGTTTTGTATCTCTTATTCCTAGTATAGAAAGTCACAGAAAACCAGGTAGTGCAGACAACGGAGAATGCACTGTCCTTCACATATTTGCAATGCAAGTTGGGACAAAATTAAACATGCTTAAATGGATAGAGGAAAGCAAATATGAGGCAGCATTCCAAGTTGTTCTGCTGCAGTACTGACATCATAATGATGTCACAACTGCAGCAGAACAAGCCTATTCAAGTCATGGAATTACTGTACATGCATGCATGACAGCAGTCAGTAATGCACTGTTATGTGATCAGTGTGATGCTTGGCCAGCTGGTTATGATTGTTCTATGATATTTGTAATATAAAAATGTAGTGTGTGATTGTCCCCATAAGGCAGCTGTGGCATGCCCCCCCCCCAGGTTTCAGAAAGCTACAAGATATATTAACCTGAAACCAGGAGGTAATTAAAAGACTAGAGAGACTTAATTAAGGGTCTCCTGTTTTCCTCTCTTAATTAGAACTGACCCAGCTGCCAGGCTATAGGGATTGTAAATGTTTATGATGTCTTAGAGGAAAAACATGTTATACACCATGGTGTGAAAAGTCATAAAAATCCTTTGATGTGTCCTGGGAATAGGAACTGCTCGAGATCAAAGAGGGGATGTTAATTAAGTAGTCATATTGGGAAATAGTTTTTTGCTGAAGTCACAGTATTTAAAATATCTCCTGATAGGAAGATAATTGTTTTTATAATTTTTATATTCTAAAAGGAGGAGCTAGATGACATCAAAGAAGGGGATGAAAAACAGAATTTTAAACTGTATTCTGTGTTTCAACTGAGTGACATTTCTTTTTGAGCTCTTAAGAAACAAGATATAACTATAAGAACTATAGAGGTAATACATTAGATAGAAAAAGTCTAATTGTATTGTGGTAGGAGTTTTTGTTTTACTTCTCCTTGTTTTCTTTTAAGTGATTGTATGCTTTTTGATATAGTGTTCTGTGTTTACATTTTACATATTTTTATCCATTTTAGTAAAAAAATATTATTTTGAAAGACTGCCTGGGTGTGTCTTTGAAGTTCTTGTTGCTTGTGATGTATAGAGGGTTAAGACTGACAAAAACTGTTCAGAGCTTAATGGTGTTACTAAAGTGGGAAAAGGTAAGAATATACCTAAGGTCTTTTATAGAGTTTTAAGGGTTCATTTTGGATACCTGGTTAGGTGCCCTTAGGCAAAATATATCTGGCATCCCCCCGAAGAGCAGATTATCTGAGCCTGTACATTTGGGTATGTTAGCATATGGTTCACAGTTTGAATCCCCCCAGAACGTGAGACCAAAGGTGATTCAGACCCACAAGCAGACAGGAGGGTTACCCTGTCTGTTATCTGTTCACAATACTGCGCTCAGAGTTTGGCACTGTGGGAGCAGAAAGCCTGACCTGCTGAGTGTGTTAGTGACAGATTGGTTAGCAGTGGTGTGGATACATTTGGTAACACACGCTTTAACTGTTCAGTGTGTCAGCTTAATACTGTACAGCTCACTTGCAAAAAAGGCAGTGATTTATTTTTAAAAAGGAAACAGAACTATATCATTTTGTTTACAGTCATGTCCCTACCTGTTTTATTTTTTTTTTCTAAAGTGGAAGTTAGAGTAGCTGTAGTTAAGGAAGAAGATAGCTTCCAACTACAGTGGGCACACTGTAGACTACTTGAGGCAGTTGTGCCAGGACAGAGGAGTCTAGTATGAGGGGGAGAGCAACCAAGCAGAACCTCATGGATGCCCTGATGGCAGCAGATGCCCATAGCATCAAGTCACTGACTGTGACTGTAAGGGACCAAACCTTGAGGGTGGGGGGGCCAGGGCCAGTGCAGTGTCCAGATCCAGTGAGGATGACAGCAGGGCCAGTGCCAGAGAAGGGCCACAGCAGCAGCAGAAGGTCACCAGCATTCTGGAGAAAGAAGCACTCAGGCTGCAGATTGAGTTATGCAGAATGGAGCTGGAGTTCCAGAGAGACGCTGAGCTAAAGAAACAAGCTGCAGAGGAGAAGAGGGAGTGTGAACAGCGAGAGGCTGACTGTGAAGAGCGTGAACGCCAGTGGGCCACAGAGGAGAAAAGAAAACAAGAACAGAGAGAAGCAGAGTGAGAGAGATGACCTGCAGAAGAGAAGAGGGAGTGTGAACAGTGCGAGGCGGACCGGAAAGAGCGTGAGCACCAGAGGCAACATGAACTGGAGAAGTTACAACTCCAGCCACCAGCACCAGAGCAGGTAAGTGGCTTGGGTTTAACTGAAACTACAGGACTGGGTTACAAACTGAATTCCAAATTCATAGCTAGATTTAAAGAGGGGGAGGATATGGATGTCTTTTTAAATTCCTTTGAAAAAGTTTGTAGTCAGGCTAAAATTCCTAGAGGGGTCCTGGAGCTTTCAGCTATCCCTGCTACTTACTAGGAAGGCTCAGGATGCATTGGGTCAAATGGACAATGAGGACAGTAATGATTACAGCAAACCTAAAGCTACACTTTTAAATAAGTGTGATTTAACTGCTGAAGCATACAGAGCTAAATTCCGTAAGCTCAGGAGAAGCCCTGACATGAGCTATGAGGAGCTAGCCACTAAACAATGTCAGTTTTTAAAACGTTGGTGGAGATCACGTGATGCAGAGTGCTGAGTAGAAGCTCCTTCAAGAAGCTCCTGCCTCCCAATCATTAAATCATCTTTTTTGGACGTTTAAAATCTCTCCATTTCCTCTGCTTTTGAGATCTAGTACTATCTGAATACTCTGGAAAGCTGGTTTGAGTGCTAGATCGGTGGATGGAGGCTTACATGAAGAAAGCCCCGAAGAAGCACACTCCCCCTGCTACTCCCGGAAGGCCTCCAAGAAATCCTGGGCCTCGGGTGGACCAGAGAGGCCTGATCCTCCGAGCCAAGTTGGAGAGCAAGAACCTTTAATGCTCAATAGGTTCCTTGAAGAGTTTAAGCCCTTTCGTGAAGAAATGAAAGAAATGATGATTGACCTGAAAACTGTCTCTAGAAAACTGGATGAAGTTTCGTTAACTGTCTCTGATAACACAGCTTGAATAGTCTAGATGGAGAAAAAGTTAGAGAATCTTGATCCTGAATTGGTGTTTACGCATCAGAAGTTATCTCGTCTCAAGGCCAAGCTCGAAGATTTAGAGGGCCGTAGCCGCAGAAACAATGTGGTGATACTTGGGCTACCAGAGGGAGTAGAGGGCCAGCATGTTGTGGCATTTACACAGAAGTTGGTGGAGCGGGTCACTGGCCCCTCTCCCTTTGTACCAGTACATATTATAGAGCGAGCTCACAGGTCTCTGCGACCTAAGCCTTCTCCAGAGGATCCCCTTCCCCATCCTATCATCTGTCGTTTTTTGAATTTCCTAGAGAAACAGCATTTTCTGCAGAAAGTGAGAGCTTTACAAGAGGTTCGCTGGGAGAACATGAAACTGAGAATCTCACAAGATTTGCGTAGTTCGGTTTGTCTGAAGTGGAAAGCGTTCCATCCCATTGTGTCTAAGATTATTGTGGCAGGCCTGAAATTCAGGATGGGATACCCGGCCAGGTTGCAAGTTTTTGTAAATGGATCCTGGTCTAATTATGATGATCCTGCAGTTGCCCTGACAAGCCTTAAATCTATGCTACCAGATCTGTTTCGAGAGCCCTGAAAGGCCTTGTTTGTGGGATGAAGAGCTGCTTGGAGCTGTGGATCAGAACTTTTGTTTTCTCCTTCTTTGAGGAGATGTTCAGAGCGACTTGGATTGGAAATTCCTGTTGTCTTGCTTGGACGCAGGGGATCAGCGCAGGGCATGCCTGCTAGCAGTCTCTTGGGCCCTAATCTCAGAGGGTCAATGCCAGTTAAGGGCAAAAGACACTTGGGGTCTCGGGTTTGTTTACTTGGGGAACAGAGTTTCATGTTTCAGTATTCTCAGTATTGTATATACAATAGAAGGGGGAATTTGTCTCGCTGAGGCTAAGATTAATGTTCATTTCACTTGGATCAGAAATTAGAGCGGTCTTGGGCTTTCTCTGCAGCTCACTTTCACTATATTAGGATCAGGATCTGGCCACTAGAGGGTGCACTATGCATTTGTAACTCATAGCGGTGCAGCTCCTAATTCAAGGGGGATCTCCCTTAATTTTCTTGTTAGACTTGAGTGCAGGGCAACAGATTTTCCCAAGGAGAGTTTTTGCAATCTGAGGTTGGTAACCTCTGGGAAGACTCGTTTTTTCTGTTTTCTTCCCCTGAGTCACGGTTGCAAGGTTTCTCCCGATCTTTGCTCTCAGTCTGTGGAAATGGTTATTCCCCTTCACTAGGTTCCCGATCTGGTTCTAGTTCCTGTATAGCTGTCCCATGAGGCAGGGTTGATCTCAATTCTCATTCTCAGTTTCACTCTGGTTTCCAAGGTTACCTGGGATATGCATGGTTCTCGTTGTATACCTCGTTTACCAGGTCACTATCATACTAACACTTAGGTGTAGTGGTATTGAAAGCCCAAGGCCGTTCCCTCATTTTTTGGGGGTAATCAACATTGTTCATTTTTTCAAATAATTACAGTGGAATGCAGGATGTGTTGCCATTAGTAGAGGTGCATTATCAGGAGGCGGGAGATGGAGGAAAAGACCCAGTACTGTGCTGAACGTTGCTAGTGGCAGTGTAGAGGGTTGGGTGGGGGGTACGGGATTTGGGGTATTGTTGGGGTAGGGGTTAGTTGAGGCGATGGGAAGGAGTTAAATGTTGGGGGGGTTGGGGAGGAGGGAGGGTTTTACTGCAGTAACCATGGGAGTAGGGTTGCAGGTATTATGTATCCCGAGTGCTGGGTTGAGTACATTAAGTCTAACTACCATTATTAGATGGCTAAAGAAGTGACTTTTGCGACTTGGAATGTTAAGGGGATCAGGAAAAAACACAAACAATATCAGACTCTTAAACATTTAAGTTTATTACGTTCTCAGATAACTTTTCTACAGGAAACTCATTTATTAGAAACTAAAGCTTCACAGTTAAGGAGACAGCAGGTGGGCCTGGTGTATAATGCCCAGGGATCTACTAACAGTTATGGGGTCATGCTTATCATTAACAGGGGTATTCCCTTCGTTTCTACACAGGTCATTAAAGACCCTGAGGGAAGGTTTATCCTTGTTAAAGGCACTCTCTGGTCTGTCCCACTTTTACTCGGTAGTATTTATGGCCCTAACATAGATGACCCAAGGTTCTTTATGAGACTTATATCTGTTATTCTTCCAATGCTTCCCATCAGGATTATTTTGGGGCATGACTTTAATTAAGTAGTAGATTCTAATCTGGACAGGTCAGCTAGAGGTCCGGGAGTGGTCACTCTGGGGCAGAAGACTTTTAAAGACCTATTGGACCAATGCAGGCTCTGCGATGTCTGGCGTGTCTTGCACCAATTCCAAGGAGTTTACCTGCAGGTCGATGGCGCACAGCTCACAGTCCTGCATTGATTACATATTTATTTCTCAGGTTCTACTACCTGGGGTTAAGACTTCCTTGATTCAACCTGGCCCTATCTCCGACCATTCACTGGTATTGTGCAAATTGGCATTCCTTAATTTACCTAACAGGGAAACCAGGTGGAAACTTAATGAACAACTTTTCAAAGATGTCAAATACTGCAAGCTTATAAGAGAGCAAATTGAATCCTTTTTTGTATCCAACCCTTTAGATAGTGTAAAGCCGGATATTTTGTGGGGGGCCTTTAAGGCCTTCATGAGAGGGATCATTATTAGTATGGCGGTGGGCAGGAAAAGGGCACAGGAGAAGGAATTAATATCTTTACTCTCTCAAATTAGGTCACTTGAAAATAATTTTTCAACTAATGCTCCTGACGATGACAGGAGAAAACTTCTAGTGTTGACGGATAGATATTTAGAGCTACTTTGGGAAAAAGCGGAATTAGCTATTATTGGTACAAGAGCTAGTTACACTGACCAGGGAGAAAAGGCCGGGCGTCTACTGGCATTGCGTATTAAGCAACAAGAATCAGTGAGATTTATCCCTCCAATCAGGGCAATGGCTGATGGGTCCCTAAAAGTATCTCCCACTGAAATAGTGCAAGAATTCACCCTATACTATGCAAGGTTGTACAGTGACATGGAGCATCCTCCTTGTCCTGGGAGTACGGAGAGCTATCTGAAGGATTCCCATTTGCCCTCCCTCTCAGACCGACACAAGGGTTTCCTGGTTACTCCTATATCACAGGAAGAAATTGCTGAGGTTATTAGTGAATTGCCGGCAGACAAAGTCCCATGCCCAGATGGATTCTCCTCCCTATTTTACAAAGTTTTTCGGGATCTCTTATTACATGTACTTTGCAATTTATTTCAACATATTTTAACTGGGGCGGAGGCCGATACTCACCTTTTTGAGGCCTTGATTGTTCTTCTCCCCAAACCAGATAAAGATTCTGAGCTTGTTCAGAGTTACAGACCTATTTCCCTTTTAAATCAGGATATTAAAATTCTCTCAAAGATATTAGCTAATAGGTTAACGGTAGTTCTTCCTGAGTTAATAGGTATAAACCAGGTAGGATTTATGAAAGGGCATTCATCTTTTGACCATTTGCGTACCCTATCTCACATCTACTCGGCTACCAGGGATGCCGAGTTCCCTGCAGGACTGGTCTCCCTGGATGCTGAGAAGGCATTTGATCGAGTGAATTGGAATTTTTGGTTTCGAGTTCTGGAAGCTTTTCAATTTCCTCCTCTATTTATTTCCTAGATCACTACACTTTATAAAGCTCCTATAGCAAGAATCTCTGGGAACAGGGCTTTATCCAAGCCCTTTCCACTCCATTCAGGGACTAGACAGGGATGTCCCTTATCTCCTATGCTATTTAATTTATATCTGGAACCTCTCATTCAAAATATTCTCAATAACGTTTCCATACAAGGCATTAGGGTTGGGAGTCATGAAATCAAAGTCACTGCATATGCAGATGACTTGCTGATACACTTATCTCACCTGGTATCTTCTGTCCTGTCTTTGTTGAGTGAAATAGCAATATTTAGTGACCTGTCCAATTACAAACTGAATGCTAGCAAATCCTTATTTTTCCCATTAAACCACAAGGTATTCAAAAATGATATTAGTCCCTTAGGTTTATGCTGGACTCCCAGGTCATTTAAATATTTGGGTATTAAGCTATCTCGTAACCCTCTAACATGGTTTAGGGAAAATCTGGATTCCCTCTCTCAGTTGATAGTTCATGATCTCGAGAGGTGGTCCAAACTTCCCATTTCATTATGGGACCGGATCAACATAATTAAGATGAATATATTTCCTAGAATTTTTTACCCATTATCTCTTCTCAATACTTTTATCCCTCTACTCTGGTTTAAAAAGATGCATGGCATATTCACCAGATTTATTTGGGCTGATAAATACTCTCGGTTGGCTTATTACAAGTTGGCAGCTCCAAAACTGGAGGGAGGGTTACCGATTCCCCATCTGGCTATATATTATTGGGCCAGTCATCTAGCAAAATGTCTGACATGGGTATCTCCCAGCCCAGAAAAAGAGCAACCAGCTTGGCTTAGAATTTAATTGGATGTAATCAAGTCTAAGAATCTGGATCCCCTAACTTTACTCTTTCGTAAAATCCCCCAGGTACGTATGACCAAGGAGTGCCCTACAATATTTACCTCCTTAAAGGTTTATTCACAAATGTGTTCATTTTTGCAATATACTCCCCATTGGGACTTGGCCCAGTCTATCTGGAATTCTGCATCTTTCACTGTTAATAAGAACCAGATTCCCGTCAATGGTTGTCCCAATTGGGGGATGGGAAACTTCTTTCTCTCATGGATGAAGATGGGCAATGGTTGTCAGTGGGAGATATTATCAGGAAATTTCATATTCTGGCTTCCTCTCACTTCAAAGTTATACAATTAAGACACTTACTTGTAATCAATTTCGGTAATACCACCCCCCCCCGGACCGTCACAGCCCTGATACCTGAGGTTTCTTCACTCACCGGATCTCTAGGTGTACTATCTAAATTATATCAGGTTTGTTTCACAAGAAATATGGGGGTTCCTTTGGACCCACAAGATTCTGGAATAATATCTTCCCTCAGCACCATTTGGATTGGCAATCCCTGTGGCGATCCTGTCATAAATATATTTCTCAAGACAGACTGCGTCTCATGCAATATCATATTTTACATAACTTGTATTACACTCCGGTTAAATTACAGAAATGGGGTTATCTGAACTCCAATATATGTAATAAATGTCTGCAGGAAGAAGGAACACTTCTTCACATGTTCTAGTCTTGCCCTAAAGTCTCCCTCTTATGGGACTCAATTAAGACTTCCCTGGACCCTCTGCAGGGCCTTCAGAGTATTTTACTCCTGATATTTGCCTTAGGGGACCTGTCTTCTATTGAGTTAAAGTAAAGAAAGTTTCATATTTCCATGATTGCCTTATCGGCTAAGAAGCTCATTTTACATCACTGGAAAGATAAGTCCTCCCTATCTGTCCAAGAATGGGTAAACAAAATTCTGTCCAATCTACGTACAGAAAAAGCGATTGCCAGTCTTCACCACAGATTGGCAGCATATACCAAAATCTGGGATCCCCTTCACTCTCCAGTTACACTGGCTCAGGTCTAAGAATGTCTTAGGTTACACGCCACATAGGATCTTAGGTAAAGAGCTTGGCATTTAAGGGACACTAGGTTTGGTTACTGCAGTTAGGGAGGGAAGGGTGGGCTAGGAAGTTATCCCTTTACATTGTGTCTGTATTTCAATATCACTGTCATTGTAACTGCCTTTTACTGTGGAAAATGTTATCAATAAACTTTGAATTGAAAAAAAAAAACATTGGTGGGAAGGAATTGAGCAAACTCTATAGATAAAATTGAAAATGCTATTTTGTTAGAACAGTTTTTTGTGGAATGCCCAGCAGAACTGAAAACCTGGCTGGAGGACCAAGATCCCAAAACAGTGCAAGAGGCTGCTGAACTCTCAGACCACTATGCCAAGAGCAGATCCTGCTCTGAGGGAGAATGAGGTGGGCATGGCAGCGCAGAAAGGGAAAAGTACACCTTCAGGGCAGCTAAAACCCTCACTGCCTCCACCAAAACCAGTTAGCCCCAAGTTTCAGAGAAAAGATTTCTCTGTAAAAAGAAACGAATGTTGGGTCTGTAAAGAAACTGGGCATATTGCCAGACAGTGTCCCAAAAGGGCGAGCAATACGCAGAATGGGGCTTGGAAAGAAGTGGGTTGTTTTTGCGCCCCTGGAAGCATGCCTGTGAACATGAGGGAACACATGCACCCAATCATGGTGAATGGCGTACAGACAAAAGGGTTAAGGGACACAGGGGCATTCCTGACATTGGTAAGAGGGGATCTGGTATGGCCAGCTTATACCCAATAAATATGTCAACGTACAAGACTTCACTGGTGAGGAGAAAACATCGCCACTTGCTGGTGTTCTCCTAGACTGGGGTGAAACAGGGAGAACTGTGCAACAGATGCCTGTAGCCAAAACGTTAGCAGTTAACGTCATCCTTGGCAACAATCTCAAACAGAGGATGGTGTGTGCAGTTACCCATAGCCAAGCAGGAAGGGGAAATTGTAATTCCCTGGACCCCACAGAAGCCAATGTGGAAATCCCTGGGAGGCTGATTCCCCAACCTGTGTCTCCTGATATGGAGACTATAGAAAAGGAGGTAGAAATTTCCCCAGTAGCAGTTAACCACACAGCTACAAAGGGTTACTTCAAAGAAGGAGGGGTGACCCATTGTCAGAGGGTTAGAGATGACAGTGATCCTGAGTGCCCTGACTCTAGTGCTAGGGACCCTAGTTTAGAGACTGAAGGGGACCTGTCCCATGCCTTGGGAATGTGTAGGGAGTTTGCAGCTGCTCAGAAAAGTGACCCTAGTCTTGAGAAGCTCAGGGCTTGGGCAGACTCTGACAGAGCACTGGGAGGTGATGGCAAATTTAAGGTTTATTGGGAAAATGGACAGATGTATACTCAGGCTGTGAAGACAGAGGGAAGGGTGATAGGCAGACAGCTTGTAGTTCCCAAGGGGTACCATGAGCAGTTGCTCAAGACTGTACATGATATTCCCTTGTCTGGTTATCTGGGAATTGCGCACAATATGCAACAGTTTGCCCAGAATTTCTACTGGCTCAACTTCACCCAGCAGGTGAAGGAGTATTGCAGGTCTTGTCACTGGTGCCAAGAAATAGGGAAAGTGGGCAAGAAAACCCAAGCCACCCTAATTCCATTGCCCATAGTGGAGGAACCATTCCAGAGAGTGGGAATGGATATTGTGGGGCCTTTAAATACCACCAGCTCCTCCAGGAAGAGGTTCATCCTGACTGTGGTGGATAATGCCACGTGGTACCCAGAGGCAGTCACCCTATCCTCACTGAGTACAGACAAAGTGGCAGATGTCTTACTTGGGATTTTCTCCCATGTTGGGTTTCCGCAGGAGGTTATCACCGAATGAGGGGATTCCTTCATGTTGGACCTGATGAAATATTTGTGGGACAAGTGTGGGGTGGTGCAGAGGTGCACAACACCTTATCACCCACAAGCCAATGGGCTTGTGGAAAGATTTAATGGTACCCTGAAGTCAATGCTCCAAGCATTTGCTGAAAAGCATGGGACGGGCTGGGAGAAATACCTTTCTCACCTGTTGTTTGCATACAGGGAGATGCCCCAAGAGTCGACAGGATTTTCCCCCTCGAACTCTTATTTGGACGTCGGATACTTGGGCCCCTAGACTTGATCTGGAAGGACTGGGAAGGCAAGCACGCTACCCAAGGAACTCCCATAGTGTATTACGTCCATAGGTTTAAGGAATGGCTAAAGGAGCTTATGGAGGCAGCCCAGAGCAACCTGGCAGCTGCCAAACAGAAACAAAAAGTGTGGTACAACCGCAGAGCCAGAGCTCACTCGTAGACGGTGGGCCAGGAAGTCATGGTCCTTTTTCCGGTCCGGATAGACTAGTTGCATGCTGAGTGGGCAGGACCATACAAAGTAGTTAGAAAGGTAAATGACGTGAACTATATCAGAGTTACCTGACAGAAGACAGATGGAAAGAATGTACTATGTCAACATGATGAAACCATATGCTAATAGGGCTGACATGGTGTTTACAGTATATAGTTCTGGGGAGGGGACGAACGAAGGAGACGTCCTTCTGGACTTTCTGGAAGAAAGCAAGCAGGAGTCCTCTGTGGAGGCAGTTAAATTGTCTCCCCAGCTGTCCCCAGACAAGATCCAAGAAGTAAGGGAGGTTTTTGCAGACTTTACCCCACTGTATAGCACCAAGCCTGGACTTAGACACATAGACTTTGACGGCAGATAAGGACCGCTTGGACCATCTAGTCTGCCCATTTCTCTACCTACAAGATAAGCTGCAGATCCTAGTTAGCCAACAGCCTATTTCTTCCTACCCCCCACAAAATTGCCTTATGTCTGTCCCATACGTTCTTGAACTCTCCCACAGTTTTAGACCCCACAACCTCCTCAGGAAGGCTGTTCCATGCGTCCATCACCCTGTCTGTAAAGAATACTTCTTCACATTGCCCCTGAATTTCCCCCATCTTCAAATTGTGTCCCCTTGTTCTTGCACATCTCTTTTTCTGAAAGATGCTGCCCTCTTGGACTTTGTTGATTCCACTGAGGTACTTAAAAGTTTCTATCATGTCCCCCCTCTCCCTTCTTTCCTCTAGGGGTATACTGTACATATTAAGCTCCTTTAGTCTCTCCTCATTTGGCTTCTCTTTCAGACCCTGCACCATTTTAGTTGCCTTCCTCTGGACTGCCTCTATCCTGTCTATGTCCTTGCAGAGATGGGGTCTCCAGAACTGGATGCAGTACTCCACATGGGGTCTCACGAACTGTCTGTACACAGGGATAACAACTTCCTGTTTTCAGCTGGCGATGCCTCTCCCTATACATTCCAGTATCCCCCCAGCCCTCCCTACTGTCTTCTCACATTGCTTGCTAACCTTAAGGTCATCTGATATGACTACCCCCAGGTCCCTTTCCATTCTTGTTGTTTTTACTACCTCCCCCCATTGTGTAATCTTCCCCTGGGTTCTTGTTTCCCAGGTGCATTATTTTGCACTTCTTTGCATTGAATCCAAGCTGCCATACTTCTGACCATTCCTCCAACCTTGCCAAGTCCCTTCTCATCCTTTCCACACCTCCTTGTGTATCAACCCTGTTGCAGATCTTTGTGTCATCTGCAAAGAGTCAGACTTTTCCTTCAAGTCCCTCTGCAATGTCACTTATAAAGACATTAAAAAGTACTGGACCCAGTACTGAACCCTGTGGTACCCCACTAGTAACCCCTCTATCTTCAGAGTGGACTCCATTTACAATTATCTTCTGTGTCCTGTTGTACAGCCAATGTTTTACCTAGGCTACCACCCTGGGATCCACTCCCAGGCTGGTTAATTTGACTATTAATCTTTTGTGTGGGACTGTGTCAAGTGCCGTGATAAAGTCTAGGTAGGCGATGTCCACAGCCCCTCTCTGGTCTACTACTTTGGTCTGACATGACCTTCCTGCTGTGAACCCATGATTCCTTGGGTCCTGTGCCCCACTGGCCTCTAGGTACTCAACAATTCTTTCCTTCAGAAGGGATTCCATCACTTTCCCTACCACAGAGGTCAAACTGACAGGTCTGTAGTTTCCTGCCTCTTTCTTGGTCCCACTTTTGTGAAGGGGAATCAGATCTATCTTCCTCCAGTCCTCAGGTACCACACCATCCTCCCATGATTTGTTAAAAAGGGTAGTCAGTGGTTTCACTAGTTCTCTCCTTAATTTGTTTAGAATTCTGAGATGAATTCCATCAGGTCCCATTGCTTTGTCCACCTTCAGTTTTAGTTCTTTCAGAACCCTTTCTTCTGTGAAAGGACTGGGATCGACCTCCCTATCCAGAGTGCTTCTGTTAATTGGATTAGGCACCTCCCCCTCCTCCTCTTTGGTGAATACTGAGCAGAAATATTCATTCAGTATCCCTGCTTTTTCACTGTCCCTCTCTGCCCACCCACCGTCCATTGTATTCAGCCTCACTATCCCTCCCTTTGTCTTTCTACGCTCCCTGATGTACCTATAAAAGGTTGTATCCCTCTTCTTAACCAAGTTGGATATCTTTTCCTCAGTTTGGGCCTTTGCTATTCTGACTTCCCTCCCTGCTTCTTTCTGCCTTAACTGGTACAGCTCTCTGTCCTGCTTCTTCCATTTCCTTATACTTCCTGAATGCTATCTTTTTCTCCCTGACCTTCCCCGCTACCTCTTTTGAGAACCATAGTGGCTTTTTCTTTCATTTTGATTTGTCTATTTGCTTTACAGAAAGACTTGTTGCCTCTGTGATGGCAGTTTTGATGTTTCCCCATTGTTGCTCCACCCCTCCTAGCCTGTTTGCTAGTGCTTTTCTAAGGCACTCTCCCATCTTGCCAAAGTCAGCCCTCCTGAAGTCCAGTACCATCACTTTTGTATAGCTTTACTCTGTAGCTGAGTTTATCATGAACCACACTGTTTGATGGTCACTTGTTCCCAGATGGCTACTCACATCTAGATCTGAGAGTCTCTCACTGTCTTCATTTGAGTGATGAGGTCTAAGATTGCTCTCTCATGAGTGGGTTCCAAAACTAGCTGTCTGAGGCATGCCACTTGTAGACATTGAGAATGGTCTTGCTCTTAGATGTGGCTGCAGCAAATGTGCTCCAGTTAACATCTGGCATATTCAGGTCTCCCATCAACAGTATCTCCCCTTTCTTTGCCATCCTAAGAATGCCTTCTATCATATCCTTGTCCATTCCCTCCACCTGACATTGGGGTCTGTATACAACCACTGTGCAGATTGTGCTAACCCCCTTAGAAACGCACGATGTGGAGACAGGGACACAGACTCTCACACGGCAGACAGCATATAGGGTGTCAGAGGCTATCCAAAAGGACATTAGGAGGGAGGTTGAGGAAATGCTGGATTTAGGGGTAATCCAGAGATCCCACAGCCCCTGGTCCTCACCCATAGTCCTTGTGTCCAAGCCAGATGGTTCTACTCATTTCTGTGTGGACTATCATGGACTGAATGTAGTCATGAAGTCAGACACCCACCCAATGCCCCAGATGGATGATCTCCTGGACAAGTTGGGAGTGGTGACCTACCTTACAACTATTGGCCTGGCAAAGGGGTATTGGCAGGTAGAGTTAACGGACTGAGCTAGGGAGAGGTCAGCCTTCATCGCTCTGATAGGCTTATTTGAATTTAAAGTAATGCCTTTTGGAATTGAAGAACCCCCCCAGTCCACTTTTCAAAGGTTGGTGAACCAGGTATTAAATAGTGCTGAGGAGTATACTGTGGCTAACCTGGATGACATTGCCATCTTTAGTGCTAGTTGGGAGGAACACCTGTCCCACCTTAGGGAAGTGCTGGGCAGGATACAGAGGGCTGGTCTCACTGTCAAAACTGAGAAGTGCCAGTTGGCCATGGCTGAAGTGGCATACCTTGGGCATGTTGTAGGCCGAAGACAACTCTGTCCTAACCAAGTAAAAATAAAGGTGATCACTGCATGGCCCAGACCAGAAGTGCAGAAGCAGGTCAGGAGTTTTCTAGGGACAGCAGGGTACTATAGGAAATTTGTACCCAATTACAGTGCCCTAGGTGCTCCCTATCAATCTGGTAAAGAAAAAGATGCCTAAGAAAATTACCTGGGAACCAGCCTGTGAAAAAGCCTTTACCAGACTGAAGGAGGCACTGTGCAGTACTCCTGTGTTGACAAGTCCTGACTATAGCAGACCCTTTATAGTCCAGACTGACACCTCAGATGTGGATATTGGGGCAGTACTGAGACAGACACCCAACCAAGGGAAAGATCACCCTGTTGTGTACCTGAGTAAAAAGTTGCTTCCCAGGGAGCAGGCTTACTCTACTGTGAAAAAGAGTGTCTTGCCATAGTGTGGGCCCTAAAGAAGTTAGAGCCATACTTTGTTGCTGGAGGTTCTGAGAGCTACTTTAAAATCTTCTGGAGCCAGTGCTTTTATGTTTATGGCCCCAAACCTCTGGAATTCTCTGCCCCATCAGCTTTAGAAATGTACAACCATGGGGAGCTTCAAGTGGGAATTTGAGACTTACCTGTGGAGACAAGCATTTATGAGTTGATGTGAGTGATTCATGATTTTAATATTTATTTTAACTTCATTTATTGGGATTTTATTGTTCTTTCTGTACAGCGCTTTGGTGCTTGAAAGGCGCTTAATAAATAAAGTTGTATTATTATTTTTTTTATTACTTATATGGGCAGCATTTTGTGGTACAAACTGACCACAACTCCCTGGTTTGGCTGACGCAAATGGGAAAAACTAATGGTAGACTGTTGAGATGAGGTCTTGTCTTGCAAGGGTATGACATGACAATGTTACATGCTGTAGGGTTGAAGTGACCAATCAGAATGCCGATGGCCTGTCGTGTGCATATGAAGAGTGAACTAATTTGGGAAGCTCATCCCATGTAGGGGATAGACCCCCAAATTCAGTCTAGGCGGGGAGGATTGTGATGCTTAGCCAGCTGGTTATGATTGTTCTATGATATTTATTACATAAAAATGTAGTGTGTGATTGTCTCCATAAGGCAGCTGTGCCATGGGCCCCCCCTCCCAGGTTTCAGAAAGCTACAGGATATATTAACCGGAAACCAGGAGGTAATTAAAAGACTAGAGAGACTTAATTAAGGGTCTCCTGTTTTTCTATCTTAATTAAAACTGACCCAGCTGCCAGGATATAGGGATTGTAAACATTTATGATGTCTTAGAGGAAAACCATGGTATACACCATGGTGTGAAAAGTCATAACAATCCTTTGATGTGCCCTGGGAATAGGAACTGCTCGAGATCAAAGCGGGGATGTCAATTAAGGAGTCATATTAGGAAATTCGGTTTTGCTGAAGTCACAGTATTTAAAATATCTCCTGACAGGAAGATCATTGTTTGTATAGTTTTTATATTCTAAAAGGAGGAGCCAGATTACATCATAGAAGGGGGTGGAAACACAGAGTTTTAAACTGTATTCTGTGTTTCAACTGAATGACATTTCTTTTTGGGCTCTTAAGAAACAAAATACAACTATAAGCACTATAGAGGTAATACAGTAGACAGAGAAAGTCTAATTGTATTGTGGTAGGAGTTTTTGGTTGTACTTTTCCTTGTTTTCTTTTATGCGATTGTATGCTTTTTGATGTAGTGTTCTGTGTTTACATTTTACATATTTTTATCCACTTTAGTAAAAAAATATTATTTTGAAAGACTGCCTGGGTGTGTCTTCAAAGTTCTTTTTGTATGTGAAGTATAGAGGGTTAAGCTGACAAAAACTGTTCAGAGCTTGATGGTGTTACTAAACTGGGAAAAGGTAAGATTATACCTAAGGTCTTTTATAGAGTTTTAAGGCTTCATTTTGGATACCTGGTTAGGTGCCTTAGGCGAAAGATATCTGGCATCCCCCTGAAGAGCAGATTATCTGAGCACGTCCATGTGGGTACGCTAGCATAAGGTTCACAGTTGAATCCCCCCAGAACTTGAGACCAAAGGTGATTCGAACCCAGAAGTAGACAGGAGGGTTTCCCTGTCTGTTGCCTGTTCACAATACTGTGCTCGGAGGTTGGCACTGTGGGAGCAGAGGGCCTGACCTGCTGATTGCATTTGTGGCAATCGACACCTTTGCAGCACCGTGTGTCTGGACAGTGACCATACATGGTCACATGCTTCAGGAACTACTGATGAGCTGTGATTATAACTTACATAAGTGACATGGCTATTTCATTCCACATATGGGATCATTTCTTCAGGTCAAGGGCACACCAATATGATGATTACCTGCATTGACATCAAGTCCGACAGTCCATGTTGTGACCTCCATTGATGGAAGATGGAGGGAACAGAACCTCTCATAAATGAAGACGTCTTTGTTGTTCAGCATATGTAAAACAAGCAAGGATCTATGCATCATATAGTACAACAACACATATCGTGATACATATCTGTATACTGTTACTAAACACACACACACACACACACACACACACACACACACACACACACGGCCCCCCCGCACATGCACCATGAAATAGCCAATTCGCCACCCACCACACCAACATGACAATTGGTCCCACACCCATATTATGTTGTCAAAAATCATACCAACTGAACTTGGCTGGCTCTTAATTACAATCTATGAGCAACATTGCGATAATCCTCTGTACCACTTCAAAGTAGCCAAGCCTCACAGACGGCCATTCACACCGGCAACCATACATGTAATCTGTCGTACAATTCTGGGCCCCTGTGCCCTTAACAGACAGACTCACATGACTAGTACAATAACAGACACACAGACACATATGCACACACACACACACACACAAACACACACAGAAGTGAGTGACCCATTGGCAGAGAGTGATCATGCCACAGTCTGGTTCTTCCTGGAAATAGGGGGAAGAAAACCAAACAAGGATGGTAGTAACAGACTTTCAGGGTGCAGACTTCAGGGAGATGGGAAGGATCCTTACAGATCATTTGGTCAGGCTAAGGCCAGATATGGATGCCAATAGCAGGTGGGAGATAATTAGGATGGGAATATAGGAGGCTACAAGATCATGCACAAGGGAAAAGCATAACTTCGGTAAGGCCAGAAAAAACTGCTGGTGGAACAGGGAGGTTCCAGAGGTGGTGAGGGACAAGAAAATGGCCTATAGGCACTTCAAGCACTCAAAGAATGAAAGTGATTGGGGGAGTATGAGCTGACAGCCAAGAGAGTCACCAGGGTGATGATAGCAGCTCAGGTGTAAAAGGAGAAGTCTTTAGTCAGTGGGATCCGGAGGAGGAAAAAAGGTATTCTTTAGATACACAGGGGAAAAAAGGAAAGTAAGGGGGCAGATCAGCAGGATAATGATAGGGGAGGGTTGGTCACAGGAGGTGGGGGAACAGGCAGAGGTCATAAATGAGTACTTTGCATCAATTTTTACCAGGGGGCATGGAGGGTGTATGTTTTGAGGGTGCAGATGGGGGCAAACCGGAGTAAGGGATGGGACAGGTACACATCAGGGGCCCTGATGGGTCTGGGGAAAGGGAGTGGGCACAATAGACGGTGGGGGGGGCAGCAGTACAAGTTGCAAAGGTGGAGGAGGTGGAGGCTGAAATCCTGGTACAGAGAGTAAAGGAAACCCTCGGGTCCCTTTGGATGGAGAAAGCACCTGGACAAGATGAGATACATTACAGGGTGGTGATGGATGTGGAGGATGTCCTGCCAGTCTCTGTGGTGGAGCTCTTCAACATCTCTTTGAGGAATGGATGGATGCCCCAAGACTGGAGGATGGCCCATGTCATGCCAATCCACAAGAGGTGGTCAAGGGAGGGAAAATTACAGGCCCGTTAGCCTGACTTTGGGTGTTGGCGTGGTGATGGAGTGTGTCATCAAGGAAAGGCTAGGGGGATACTGGAACAAGCTGGATATTTCGGTGATAGGCAGCATGGCTTTGTCCTGGGAAGATCTTGTCACATGAACCATGTGCAGTTCTATGGCTGGGTGATGAGGGGTGTTGACCATGGTAGGCCAGTGGACATCCTCTTTCTAGACTTCAGCAAGGTGTTTCATTCTGTAACCAACAATGGTCTGCTGGCTACAGTGCAGGAAAGGGGATAGGGAGACAGTTGTTAAGATGGATAGGAAATGTTCTCTCTGAGCATACTCAGAGGGTGGTAGTTGGTGGGTTAGCCTCCTGCACAAGGTGGGTTACTAGTGGGGTGCCCCAGGGGTCAGTGCTGGGGCCACTGCAGTTCAATGCCTTTGTCTGAGACATAAGGAAGGGATCATGACTGAAATGAGTCTCTTTGCAGATGATTCAAAGCTGGGTACAGTGGTGGATGAGAAGGAGGGGAGGGTGGCCTTGCAGGAGTATCTGTTGGCTCTGGAAAGGTGGGCTGGAAAATGGAAAGTAAAATTCAATGTGGGGAAGTGCAAGGTTCTGCACCTGGGAGTCAGAAATCCATGCAAGGGGTATACCCTGGGAGGAGACAAAATTAATGTCAAGGAGGGTGAGAGGCACCTGGTGGTAGTGTTACATGTCAAAATAAACAACTAAGAGAACTGTAGGAGGGCAGTGGCAAGGGAAAATAGGATGCTGTGATGCATCGCTAGGGTGATTACCTCCAGAAAGGTGGAAGTAATCATTACCTTGTACATCAGCTTGGTTAGGCCACACTTCAAGTATTGTGTGCAGTTTAGGAGACCACACGAAAAGAGGAACATTACACTCCTACAGATGGTCCCAAGGAGGGCAACCAAAATGATCTGGGGCCTGGGGGATAGGACCTATGAGAAGAGGCTCAAGGAGCTTGACATGTACACCCTGCAGGAGAGGAGGGACAGGAGGAACATGATAGAGGTCTTTAACTACATAAAAGGGATCAAAAAGGGGGGCCCAGTCAGTGTGCTCAAAAGGAAAGAGGAGGGAGAAATGAGGGAAAGGGTGTAAGCTGGAAGGGTGCAGGCTCAGAGGGGAGAAGAGGAGGAGGTGTTATTTCAATGAAACGGTGATGGAACCATGGAATGCGCTGACCAGGGAGCTGGTACAGGCAGAGACTGCGGACAGGATTAAGAGGGGATGGGACAGGTAAAGGAGGAGGGTAAATCTGACCAGGTCCAATGTAGGTGGAACATCTGGTACTCGGGACAGTATAACCCAATGTGCATGGGGGGCACCGAATTTGGCCCTCACAGCGGGTGCTGAAAATCAAGCAGCAGACTCGAAAGACCATTAGGCCTATTCTGCTGTCATTTTAGTACAGTATGTTATTATGTTGTCAAAAATCATAACAAATAAACCTAGCTGGCTCTTAGTTACAATGTACGAGCAACATTGTGATAAGCCTCTGTACCACTTCAAGGAAGCCAAGCCTCACAGAGGTCCATTCACACTGGCAATCATACATGCAATCTGTGATGGACAGAGTCACACAACTACTAAAATCACGCACACAACTTGCTATGTTCTAACATGGCACATCACCCAGAGCAAGCAACACCATCATCCACCACATTCATACAATAATATAACAGTTGAACTGGTAACCTTAACACAACACAGCACTTTTACCTCCACACACAGTATTGCGACAGAACACAGCAAAACAGAACTTGCCTGGCTTTAAGTAACAATGAGTAAGAAACATTGCGATAAGCCTCTGTACCATGTCAAGGTAGCAAAGGCTCACAGACGTCCATTCATACCACCACTCATCCATTCAATCGTGCATGCAATTACAGTCACTATGTGCCTTAAAGGACACATTCACACACAAACACACACACACACACACACACACACACCATGCCAGTAGCTACTGTGAGGAGTTGAACCTCATTCTTACATATGAAAGAAGTGCCAACCACCAGTGTCTGTTACAGCATAGCATGAATGTACACAACATCACAAAGCATGCAACACATAACGCAGTCATACCTACGTCTGCCTAGCAACACACATACACACACACACACACACACACACACACACACACACACACACACAGGTGCAGAGACACACATACATAGACAGACTAGGACAGAAATGTTATAATGCACAGGTAAACAGACAAATGCCATGTCTCATACTGTGACAGATACAAAGCAAATGCTTATGTAAGCTGGGTGAACGTAGGGATGGTGACAATGGTCCCTCAGGTGGGAACAGGTGATTGGGGGTAAACCGTGTGGGCAATGTGTTCACTGGAGCGGTGGTTACAGAATTGAAGGTGTGGTGACAATGAATGGGGGGGTTGGTGATGTGGTAAGGGTTTTGTGAAATGACAAAGGCAATAACATATGCATCAGTTTTGTAATTTTTTATTTAAATGCAGGTTGTTACAAACTGTTGGCTTCATCAGCATAGGGTTGTTGATCTAAAGGGCATAGGGCCAATGGGGAAAGACTGCAAGATAAAAATAAATATAGTCAATAAACAAATTAACACAAAGAAATGGTACTTACTCTGAGTCATGCTAAAAAATGACACAAAAAAGTTGTCTGGATTGAAGTGGTCTGAACATACCACCTCATTTCTGGTAACTTCATATTTCAGGATCTGTAAATCACTTTTGCCAAGTACACGCAGCCACTGATGCTGTATTGTGGGATCAGTCAGTAGCCTGTGAAAAGAAACTTGCCCGCTATGATTTTTTTTACCAGTTGTGTTGGCACAGCCAGATGCCATACATGTGGATATTTTACATGTAAATGTAGGCAACTATAATAACAAAATAGGAACACACAAAGAATCACCCTTCTTGATGAAGCACAAGTAGAACACTAAGTACAGTTGGGAAACTGTAAAGTGTAATACACACACTGTTTGTTATTGGTTTGTGACACCCAACGAGTTCTAAACATTCAGTAGAAGCGGCAAAATGAACGCATGGCAAGTGACTCAATCTAAATGGCAGCAACAATATAGAAACATTCCTGACACTCGTGACTGTTTCCACTGCAGATTCCAACTGCAAATAAAATTCACCTGCATGGTACCACATTGTGAATGTAGAATTCATGAGGAACTCAGGTGTGCGTGCAATTACTTTTTTTTCATGAACTATGGCTGTCAGACTGAACAAACGGGTGCCGCATGAAAATACAGATGTGCATGACATGCCCTTCTCATACTAATCGGCAGCACTACAAATGAATCTGCACTGACCACTAGTAAGAGACACAGGAAAATTGAGAAGACAGTATTCTGCTACTGATTTATTTCCTGTTTTGAGACATAAGTGTACTGTCGACTGTCCATTTTATCACTTACAGGTGAGTACATGATGACTTCCATTACATCTCACTTTAAGGTTTAAACAGGTGGCAAATGTGGTTTCTACACAGATACTCAAAGATGGTGTCTACTTTCATTCATGAATTGTAATATTAACATTTGACAAACATGACAGAAAACAAAATAGGGTACAGAATCAAATACTATGCACGCGTTGCTGCATTAACCTGTGCCGGTGCCCGAAACTAATTTTTCCAGAACAGCATTGGGCCAGTGCACAAGTACGCACTACACCTCGAGGTCAGAACAACTGATGGGAGCTACAACATGGTATGGATGATACTGGGGCTAGAAACAAAAATGAAGAAAAGTAAGTTAACACAACAAAACATGTCCAAATTGCTATCAATGTAAACAGGTTAATTTTAATAATTGGGGGACTGAAAGTGCAATAGTGAAATGCACAGATTAAATGTCATTCTCCTTTCAATTCTTGTCTTTTTTTTTAGTCAGTCTTTTACATGAACATTCCTGTATAAATAGATAGGATTTTGTAATATAAAACTGTATGCAGGTGTATTAGTACTTGGAAATGTAAGTTGAATGACTAGTACGATTGTAATGCACGGTAGGATATGATGTTAATATGGGGAAAAAGGTACAAGATACAAATAGTGCGGCAGTTACAATGTGATGACGATTTTAATTATGGCTTGTATCAACAGTTTATGCCTGGATCCTTGCCCCTGAGAAAGCCAGTGGGTGAAACTTTGGGCATTGAGGAGATCATAGCAGGGTGAATAGGTTTTTGAAAGTAAAAGTGCAATTTTAAAAGAAGAAATGTGGTCTGGTTTCTATGTTTCTGTGCAGGGCTTGCCCCCCCAGAACTGTCTTTTGCTGGTTTGGTGAAAAAATATTAATCTATTCAAAAGTTATTACATTTTATAGTTCCCCTATTAGTCAGTTCAGTTCAGTTTTATTTTTCAATCTAAAAAGATCTTTACAATGACATACACAGTATAAAAAGACAAATACATGTATACATATTCAACACTCCAGTCATACAAAAAGTCATACAAAATATATAAATAATCAAATACATATAAGCTTATAAATAACATTCCATGACAACAAACAGTATAAAAACGTAGTTTCTCCCTAAATGTAATCATCTTAAGGATAATTGTATCGAAAGCAGTGGAGAAATCAATATATGCCACATATAACCTTTGTGCTCTTATTCTAATATATTTCTCACATAAATGATGTAATACATAACAATTATCCATGGTAGAATATGTCCAATGAAAACCGGCTTGGAGAGATGATAGACCTCCATTTTTATTTAAACTTATCATGGTCTGATCCAATAATATTCTTGCAAATATTTTTCCTACTATGTCCAGCAGACTAATTGCCCTATAATTTTCCAGATCATTCTTATTGCCTTTTTTATAAATGGGCAAAATCACAGCTCTCCTCCATGAATCTGGAATATACAGTATATAAATGTATTAAACATTGATGTTAAGAACTCTGCCCAGTATGTCACATTAAGTTTAAATAGTTCACCCGGCATCATATCAGGCCCTGGTGCCTTACTGAGTTTCAATTTCCCTATTGCCTCACAAACTTCAGTGTTTGTAACTGGAACAAAATTCATACTAATCATGCTCCTTTCCATATTTGGTCATGATCTCTCCTCCATCATATTGTACATTACTGTTGAAAAATGCTTCATCCATTCGTCGGCAGCTACATGATTTTCATTCTCAACCATTAAATTCTTGTAGCCTCTGGCTGCTAGTGTCCAACATTTCTCATCATCCTTTGATTCTATTGTTTCAATCATTTGTTTCCACTGTTCAACATAATATTCCTTCCTTCTTACTGACTATACATTTCTATGATCTTTTCTTGCAGCCTTTAGGGTATCATATGTTTCTTTATTGCCCTTATGTCTGTGCTCTCAAGCATTTCATGAGTTGTTTTTCACTTAATCTACAGTCTTTATTAAACCATCCCTTAGCCTGCATACTAGGTTTAAAACTCCCTTCTTTGTATAATTTTGGCTGAATCTCCTTAAAGAAGACATTTAGTCATAGGCTGACCTGGTGGCACTGAGGGTTGAGGTGCTGGACGCCACACCTCATACCACACCGGTGACCTGAGTTCAGGAGTGAGAGCTTGGGGTGCTGGGGGACAGCAGGGGTAGGATACGATTCAGCGTCAGGTGGCTGCTCTCCTTCCCAGGGAGGGAGGGAGGTTGGGGATCACCTGCCATGCCAGTGGCCCCTGGTGGAGACCGGTGGTGTTATAGCATGCTGGGAAACATGTACTGAGTGTGGCCTGATGCAGGCAGGGGTTGCTGTGTGCTGTGCATTGGGATCATGCACACACATGGGAGGGTGGGTGGAGTACACACCAGAACAGGGAAAAGCCTGGTCTGTGGGGTAGGTGATGGCACCTGCCCCCATGCCCATGACCAGGTCCATCCTGCCTGGCCTCCCAGATTCTTCCAGCCAAGGTCCTCAGCCACATTGGAGTCTGTCCATTAGAGCACCCAAAGAGGAGGGGTGGCCCCACCCAGGAGGAGTTAAGATGGGGGTACCGACAGTGGCTGGGGAAGGAGAGGAGAGAGAAGGCATAGGTTGGAGGAGGACTTCAGGCAGGGCAGGAGTAGGCAAGGATGCCTGAGAGAGGATCCGCAGACCATGACTGGAGGAAAAAAGATATTTAAAAAAAAAGAAAACTTTTAGTCTACCATATAATGTGATAATGTCTAACTCATTCATATATAGCTTAATCTGTTCAAAAAATGTCTCAAATTATCCTATAATCTGTGTTTCCACTATCACTGTCCACCTAAGCCATTTCTTGTATCTTATCTCAGATTAGTGTGGTTTTGTATTTTTATGTGCTATGACCATTCTATCCTCCAATTGGTCTGTATACACTACTACCGGGAGGTGGTCACTTGCAAGTCTTAGTGGAATAATTAATTACTTCCACCAGTCACTAGGACCTCTCCAACAGACTAAATCAAGTACTATATTTCCATGTTTTGATATGTAGGTTATTCCTCCTTCTTCATCCCCTTTTAACCTTCCATTCAAAACACAGAGAATATTATTCTTTAATATTTCACACAATTATTTCCCATTTCTTGTAATTTTTTTCATCCTTTGCTTTTCACATAAAATTTTCAATATCAGAATAAATCCAGTGCATAACTGTATTATCTGTTAAACCTTCAAACTTTCCAACTCTAGCACTGAGATCCCTAAGAAGTAATAGAAAATCATCTGGAAATTCCAAGGAAACTTCAGATATACTACTTTCTAACCTTCACCAAATAGTTTCTTTATAGAATTTGGACTTGGCTGGTGCTATATAGCAACTGATTACTCTTATAAATATCTTATTTGACCCCAATCTTAGGATCATATAGTAATCATTTTTGATCAATTCCTTAGTAAACTTAAATATTCCATTTCTTATGTGTGCAATTAGACCACCAGCTCTTCTCCCTAATTTAGAATCCTTATAGCTTGGACATTGAAAGGTTCGATACCAGTTCAAGTTTATATCAGTTTTGGTATCATGCCATGCCTCTTGTAGGTAAATAACCATACTTTCTTTAATAAACATCGACCAATCCTGATTACACAGTTTGGTGCTATAACCTGCTATATTCTAAGTCATAAAACTAATTAGGCTTTGTTCGCTCTTCATCATAGTGTATCCTTCTATTAGTGTATTAGTACTATCTTTATCGAAATCACACTTCAGTGCTATCAGTTCTGGTCAGCTTTCCTCTTCTAACAGTTGAAACCTATTATAGGTCTCAACTGTTTCACTTATAATTTTCACAGTATTTCTCTTTCTTCTTTTCTATCTCCTTCATTGGTACCTGTACTTTTTTTTATTTAGGGCATTCATGTCCACTACATTAATACTCATCTGATCCATTCTCTCATAACATTCCAGTATTCTCTGTGCTACTTCTTCATTCTTACACACTATGTCCACCTGACTATCTCCTCTTAGACTTTCATGCCTATGAGTACCCTAATACCCAGTCTTCCTAACCTAATCTGGAGGACACTGGTGAATAAATTACAGATTGACCATGTCAGCTTTCTTGCTGTCTCATTATAAATTCCTGGGTAGCCAAACATTGTTAGTAGTAGTAAAAATATTAACAAGCATTTGTCAGTGCCGAATGTTATCTTGCTGGCATTGGCATTGGTAGTGCAGGAGTTAAAGATGCATAATAGGAATGGCAGTGAAGTATTGAAGTGATGCCAACCCCATCCCCACCCTGCAGAGACTGACAGGCATTGGGGTGTGCCTTTGGGTCATCAGCTATAATGCGCATGCCATTTTACCTCACCCTACCCTATAGACACTGATAAGTGTCATGGTGTGCTTTGGGGTCTTTGGGCATTATACTTACCCCATTCCATAAGAAAATACACTGAGGTTGGTGCAGTGTAGGAGAATGGGGTAAACTTTGTGGCCGTACACTGCAAGGCACACCACGATGCCTGTCACTGGCTGCAGGGTGGGGGTGGAATGGTGTAAGCATTACAGCCAATGATCCCAAGTCACACCCCTGATGCTTGTCAGTCTCTACAGGGTGGGGTGCTAGAGTTGGAAACCCTAACACTGTAGGCGTGTGTTTCTATTTTCACTCCAAATTTTCAACATGGGCTTTTTGTGGCCCCACCTCATGAAGAGTGGCACAATCACTTTGTTAGCTGAAAGGTGGTTTTGCAGTGGTTGTGCCATTTGGTGACACAGGGACAAAAACACATTTTGGGCAGGATGTGCAAAATGACAACTGTATTGTTCATGAGGAGGAGTAAAAAAATGGCAACGTTGAAAATCTGGAGTGAAAATTTGAAAAATTGGTGAAATCATGAGCATACATAGAAACTGCTCAACACACATCTGTAACCCAATTATTCTTGGGAGTTTTTTAGCCACATTTTTGACATAGGCATTCTGGGACCTCCCTTCATGAACAATAGCACTGTGATTATGTTAATCTGTCCCAAAAGTTGATTTCCCACAGTGATCTCAGCCATTGTGCACCACAGCTGCAGAAACACATTTTGCACAGGCTGTGAAAAATGACAGCTGTACTGTTGATAAGGAGGTATGAAAAAATGCCATTGTTGAAAATCTGGCAAGAAAATATTGCAAATTTGCGAAGTTACAAGGGTGTGTGGAAACTGCGCAATGCATGCTTGCAACACAGTCATTTTACGGAATTTCAGCACCAAATTTTCAACATTGGCATTTTAGGAGCTCTACTCATGAACAGTGTCACCATCATTTTCTCAAACTGTCCCAAAAACTGATTTCGCACAGTGACCGCGCTATTCTGCTCTGGATGTGCGAAAACACATTTCGGCCAGGATGTGTAAAATGACTGCTGTACTGTTCATCAGGAGCTGTGGAAAAATAGCAATTTTGAAAATCTGGAGTGAAAATATTACAAATTCATGAAGTTACAAGCATGTGTGGAAACAGTGCAATGCACGCTCATAAAACAGCCATTTTTGGGATTTTTTTCCACCAAATTTGCAACATAGGCTTTTTGAAAGCCCCCCTCATGAACAGTGGCACTGTTGTTTCATTACTTGGTCCTGAAAGGTGATTCCACAAAGTGACCTCAAAATCACATTTTGGGACCAAATAACACCATGACAGTGACTGAATTTATGAGGAGGGGTCCCAATAACCCCATGTTGAAAATTTAGTGCAAAAATTCCAAAAAATGGCTGAGATATGCACCAAAGTTGAAAAAACCCTATTTATGCCATTATACAGCTTACCTGCATTTCTTCAGCTCACGGTCAGCTTTGAAGAGTGCAGACATGTTCCCGGTCCACCGAAGATCGTCGCGCCAGACTCCAGAGGTATGTATGGGGGTAAGAGAGGGTGTGGGGAGACAGAGTGCTCAGAGGGTGGGGACATGGGTTGTGGGAGGGGGCAGGGAGTCTGCGAGGGACTGTTTTCTTCTTTCACAGGGTTAAAAAAAAATACCATAGTGGGATGGTTTTTATTTTTCAGGGGATTTGGCACACTGGGGTGGGCTCCCAGCATGCCACCTAAGTGTTTTTTTGGGGGATACTGTAGCCAGTGGGGGATTGGGCACCCTGTCGTCACACAATGACAGCGGGGTGGGCAAGAGCTGAGGGGGAATGGCCATCCCACTTGGCACATAACAAATAGGGGGGTGCATTATGCTGATGGGGGGTGGGATCCCCCATTGGTACATACATTGGGGCAGGACATGCTGACAGGGGGATTGGGCACCCCCATAGTCGGCATTATGGCAGGCAGTGTGCTGCCATGTTAAATTTTTTTCCTCACCAGGGAAAGCACATTGGGAGGTCCGCTGCATATGATGAGCTTTGCTTGCATTGCAGCGGACCTTTCCCTAGTTGTGCTCGCCACATTATGTATGCACTGACTGTGCCTCCAAATCTGCTACTACAGCAAAATGTTGGCTGCACATGCATGAGCCAACATAAAAATACTCAAAGTTACGAGCGTGCATAGGAACTGCCAATGCATGCTCATAAAACAGTCATTTTGGGGAATTTGTTCACCAAATTTTTAACATGGGGTTTTTTGGGGCCTACGTCATGAACTGTGATGCTGTCATTTTGTTAATCGGTCCTGAAAGGTGGTTCCATGCTGTGACTGCGAAATCACCTTTCAGGACTGAATAACAAAATTACAGTGACTGAGTTCGTGAGGTGGGGTCCCAAGAACCCCATGTTGAAAATGTGGTGAAAAAATTCCCAAAAATGGCTGAGATAAGCACCAAAGTTGAAAAAAAAAACATTTATGACATTATACAGCTTACCAGCATTTCTTCAGTTCACAGTTGTCTTTCAAGAGTGCAGACGTGTTCCCGGTCCACGAAGATCATCACACTGGGCTCCGGAGGTAAGTATGGGGTGAGGGGTGTGGGGAAGTAGTGCATGAGAGGGTGGGTGCGGGTTGGGAGGGCCAGAGAATCAATGAGGGACATTTTTTTTCTTTCAGGTCTTTTTTGACTTTTAAATACAATGTGGGACTTTTGCCACGCTGGGATAGGCTCCCAGCATGACACCAGGCAGTTTCGGGGGGCAGTGGAGCCACTGGAGGATTGGGCACCCCCATCGGCAAAGAAGACTTTACAATGATTCATGGGATACTGACAGAGTGTTCTGCAATCATCACAGATTCTATGTCAGTGTCAGAATTTCATGGAGCTTTTACACATCGTGACCCTGAAGAGACAGTTGACTCATGATGTGTCATGCACACCATAATTACTGTGTCTCATTTTCAATGTACTAGACAATCAATGTGCATTTCCATTGGACAGGATCATAAGCTACACACAACTTGTTGCGATCAAAACATGTGCAGTTAAGCACTGGTGACTTTCGCCTCGAGACTCTGTGGTACTATGACTTTCCAGTTATTATACAAGCAGATCTCTTATGTTTTCAAGTTAATTATGTTCATGTACTATAATGTGCCATTGACTTAAAACATTTCCTCCAGACAGTCTGAATTGTGGACATATAGGCTGGAACTGGTAGGGTGGGGGTGTTTCTTTATGTGGTTTACTGCTTGTCTCCCAAATGGAGCATAACATTTTGTCTACTGCAGTAATGTGTCTGACTTCAAGACATATCTTTCAGGTGGTAGGGGGGGGGGGGTGTTTCTTTATGTGGTTTACTGCTTGTCTCCAAACTGGAGCATAACATTTTGCCTACCTTAATAATCAGATCAGACACTGTACACTGAAGTGCAGCATGAGAGGGGTGCTGCACTTCTGAGGTGCCGTCTTTCGAATGAGACATTAAACCGAGGTCCCATCTGCCTGGATTGGTGGTAGTTCAGGTGGATGTTAAAGATCCCATGGCACTTATCAAAAAGAGTAGGGGAATTCCCCCAGTGTCCTGGCCAAATTTCCCTCATTCACTAAAAATACCACCAACAGCTTAATGTGGTTCAAGGCCAGTTGGCATTCATCTGTATCCCCCTCCCCTGGGTCGTGCCTAAAAATAGGCAGGATTTGTCTAGTGCACTTACCTGGTCAACAAAAACTAAATAATAATGTGTCTGACTTCAGGTGGCGGGTGTCACGAAATCACTTCACTGGTTATGTGAATAATAGTATTTGTGTGCAGAAAGGACATACTGCTTTCTGTTTTGATCATGTACATAAGCTCTGCCCAGGGTACCAAACAAGCTCAGTACTCTTAAAATGTCATTAGGTTAATTATATACTTGGTTGTGCATTACATCATGCTTCCCTGTTACTGGAACAATGTGTCTTCCAAATGTTAGTGTTACCAGTGTGTGTCAAGATGTGCATGGGAAACACACACTGGACAAGCTGCCGGACAGCTCAGCACTACCAGGTTCACAGTTCACTGACTTTGTCCATGTGCTACATAGATACATAGATACATAGACAGTGTCAGCAGGTAAGGGCCTGTGGCCCACCCAGTCTGCCCAATTGAGCTTGTAAGTTCAGTTTATGTTTTCCTAGAAGTCTGTTGCCCCTTACCCTTGACCTCCAGAATTCCTTTATGTGTATCCCATGCATTCTTAAATCCCGTGATTGTTTCAGCCCCCACCACTTCCTCTGGCAGGGTGTTCCACTTGTCCACCACCGGTTCTGTGAAGAAATTCTTCCTCATGTTTCCTCTGAATCGTCCTCCCTCCAACTTCATCCCATGCCCTCTAGTCCTGGAACATCTTTTTCGCTTACAAATAGTGTATTCCTGCACCCTGTTCCTCCCTGAAAGATACTTGTATGTTGCTATCATATCCCCTCTCTCCCTCCTCTCCTCCAGGGAGTACATGTTCAGTTCCTTCAACCTGTCTTCATAGGACTTGTGATGCAATCCATGCACCATCTTTGTTCACCTCCTCTGAACCTTCTCTAACCTGTCTATGTCCTTACGTAGGTAAGGTCTCCAGAACTGTACACTGTACTCCAGGTGGGGCCTCACTAGTGTCTTATATAGTGGAATTATGACCTCCCTTTTCCTGCTGGTGATGCCCCTGCCTATACATCCCAGCATCCTATTTGCTTTACCTGCTGCCTTGTTATACTGTTTCCCTGCCTTGAGGTCATCAGAGATGATAACCCCAAGATCCCTTTCCTGCTTAACGCATGCTATATCCTCACCCCCCAAGTGATATGTTGTGCCAGGGTTTTTGTGCCCCATATGCATTATCTTGCACTTCCTTGCATTGAATTTCAACTGCCAAACCCCTGACCATTCTTCAAGTTTCTGCAGGTCCCTTCTCATTCTGTCTACACCCTCTGGTGTGTCTACTCTGTTACAGAGCTTTGTGTCATCAGCGAACAGTGAAATTCTGCCTTCTAGGTCCTGCACAATGTCACTGATGAAGATGTTGAATAGGACCGGTCCCAGCACTGATCCCTGTGGTACCCACTGGTCACTCTTCCCTCTGTGGAGTGACAGCCATTTACCACCACCCTCTGTGTCCTGCCACCCAGCCAGTTACCTACCCACCACACTACTGTCCTGCCCACACCCATATTCCCCAGTTTATGTAATAGTCTTCTATGTGGCACAGTGTCAAAGGCCTTGCTGAAGTTCAGATAGGCAATGTCCACTGCCCTCCCCTGATCCACCTCCCTAGTCACCCAGTCAAAAAATTCAACGAGGTTGGTCTGACATGACCTCCCCCTGGTGAAACCATGCTGCCTTGGGTCCTGTAGTCCATTGACAACCAGATGTTCCACCAATCTCTCCTTCAGTAGTGCTTCCATGATCTTCCCACTACCGAGGTGAGGCTGACTGGTCTGTAGTTCCTTGCTTCCTCTTTGTTCCCACTTTTGTATAAGGGGACTATATCTGCTGTCCTCCAGTCTTTGGGTACCTCCCCTGTTTCCAGTGATTGGCTAAACAGGATAGCCAGAGGTTCAGCCACCACCATTCTTAGTTCTTTAAGGACCCTGGGGTGCACCCCATCTGGCCCCATTGCTTTAGCAACTCTTGTTACTTCCAGTTCCTTCAGGACTCTTTCTCGTGTAAAGGGACTTGTGTCCATTTCTGCACCATTCTCACCCCTTGTACTCCCTTCAGACCCATTACCCTCCTCTTCCTCAGTAAAGACTGAGCAGAAATACCTGTTCAATATGTCAGCTTTACTGTTGTCATCCTCCACAAAAACTGAGGCTTTGAAACAACATGGGTTTTTTCCCCATAGAAGATTTGATACCTTGACCTCTGATTAACAAGAGAGCATCCTGAATTCCTATGGGAGATAGCGCAAGTATAGAAATTATGGCATCCCATTGGTTGACCGAGGAAAACAGAGACATGCTGCAGTAATGTGAGTTTGGCATCTGTTAACTGAAATACTTAATTATTAGGCCTGACATTGGTGCGGTAGAACATTTGCCTAATATCAAACTTAATACCTACATACCAGCATTCTCCTCAGCAACCCCATGTGATCTGTTGGTGAGACAGCACACGCACTTCTGAGCAATTCATTACACAGCGTTGTACTGTGGGACTATATTCAGCATTCCTGCAACTTGGTATATGTGAGCTGCATGACAGCTCATGCCATTTGTACATCAGCTCCCTGATGTGCCACACACCACTGATATTTGACATCATGATATAACTGTTTACTGACCATCAGTAAAGCAGGTGATAAGTAACTATAGACAATTCATATGTTTTCCAAAACTTTACCATAGCATGTTGTTTGTGATTTGATTCAGGCAACTGCTACTGGAGTGGGTTGCAGTCAGCAACCCAAGGTGTGAATGTTAATTTATAATCATCAAAGCCACCTGCAGCTGTGATTTACAAGAACATAGACCATAATGATGATAGTTATGTTGCAATTGCACTTGTATTAATAATGTCATTTGATGTATGATAAAATATTAACAGGTGCCAGGCAGCAAACAGTGTCCCCAATATGTCTCACTACATGTCTGTGGTGCAGTGACTATGCTTAACACCCATTTGGTTGCATGAAGTAACATTCCAATACTGACACTTGTCAACCAGCCCTATATGTCCTTTGTCTCTGTATGTGATGATTGTAATGCACACTGTAGCACTGCAGAATTACAGTTACACTGGCACATGCAGGATGACTATGTTTAGTGACGGACAAGTGACATATGCAGCACATGTTATATGCCTTGCAGTTCAATAATCTGAAATGGTGACACACAGTGACTGTCTTTCCTGAGGGGAAAAGCCAGTCACTGGTACTGAGTACTCCTAATGTGCCATTTACCATCAACAGGGTCAGCCATTGCACATCACAGGGTGTGATACAGTCGGGATCACCATTGACATAGTAGCATGATGATCAGTACCACTTTGTGAGAAAATGGCAATTACTGGATGCTGAATGAAGGTTGTATGTATAGGTTCCTGTTTATAAGACCAATTGTTGAATACTTTTGAAGTGGGTTCAAAAGACAGTATACATAGCTAGCTGTGTTTATCCAACAGCAACATTACATGTATGAAGGATAAGAAAAGGCTGCAGTGCTTCCTTGAACACATGATACGCTGCAGGGTATAATGATACCTGGTGGTTGGGGGGGCCCTGTCTAGGGTTTATAATGCTCTGCTTGTGATAATAAAACTGGACTTTCCAATTTAACCATTGCTTCTGCTCCTCTGTCTCTTTGTACTACTGAATGCAACAGCAAAATTGTGCGAACCAGAGGAATGGGTGTGCAGTTACTCAGCACAACTGTATAACACAACATACTGCAGCCATGGTTGTTACCATGACATAAGTCATACTACCTATGGTTTGGTTCCGCATCAACAGCACCCCAGCCCACCGCAGCCATGGTAACAACTATTGGTAGTACACTGCTGTGTACTCTGCATCATTGCATTGCAGGCACTTGGTGTAAGACACCACTTGAAAGAATGCATGATAGATTGTGACACACCACAAGAGAGTAGGTGACAGCATGTCATACAGCTCACTACTGAGCACTTCCTGCATATCATTGCCTGCATATTATCATGGCATGTCGAGGTTGTCATCCTGATGTGAGCCCCCCCCCCAATGTGGTGACTGTGGTTAAAGTGACATGTTTTCCAACCCCCCTTAAGGACACTCTCACAGTGGCAGATATGATAGCTGGCCTCTTCACCCTTCTCTGTTGTTGAATCTCCATGCAAACATGCATACATGTATCCAAAGAAGGTAATGGTTTGATGAAACAGTGTTTAAGATACTCTTTGTTCTGGGATTCAGAATGTTGTGATGAGGAATGTACATTCATGACTTGTACCTTACACAAACTGAAAACCTATGTCAACACAGCAGCACTCTTGAGTCCTCCATTTTGCTTATCAGAATTGTAATTGTCCTTCCAGGGATACAGATGTAACAGACAGCACATCATTTGTCCTGTCAGTGTAGTCCCTGAAGGAGATTTTCCTGTCAGGATACATATCTCCCTGCAGGGACAATGTCCTGTAAGGACAAATGATATCCTGAAAGGATTTTGTCCTGGCAGGACAGTATATGGTGCCACATGGACATTATACACCCAGCCCCCTGTCAGTACAATGTCCTGGCAGGTTAATGGTTGACCCTGTCAGGATAATGTCCTTGTAGGACATGATAAATCCCTGCAGGGATATTGTCCTGCCAGAGACTTCTTTTCCCTGGTAGGACAATGTCCTGATAGGGTACCAGTTGGCCCTGTTAGGATGGTGTCCTTGCAGGACAAGGTAGATCCCTTCAGGAACATTGTCCTTCTGATACCCTAATTCCCTGGCAGAACAATGTCCTGTAAGGGTACCTTCTTATCCTAGAAGGACAAAATGTGTCCCATCAGGGACATTGTCCTCACCTGACTAAGTATGTTCCTGTTGGGACATGCTAGCCAGCCAGGGCACCATGTGTTGAAAATGGAACAGTGGTCTGCGATGGTTATCACTTAACCCATTCAGTAATGACTGCTATCAGTTATTCTGTCCATGCTGGGCTTTTGCCTCCAAAAGTACAGGCAATGGTAATGTCTCTGTCATGTTCAGAAAGGGAATAGTTCAGTGACATCCATGTCATTTCTATGAGGTATCCACAGGGGAAGACAAGCAGAGTAGCTTTCTGCATTGGTTCATGTAACTGCAAGGCCATATCACAGCTATTCCTCATCTACTTATATTAAGGTCCTGACATGGCCCTTACTAGTGAAACATCCAAAGTGGCAACAGACTCACAATTGCACATACAGAACTCAAAGGTGTTGGTGGAAGAGGTGGTCAACCTTGGGCAGATGTAAAACAGCCTTTGTGGGGTACTTGTAAGTAGTTATGGTTTTCAGTTGCTATGTGTACAACTGTAAAATTCAGAAATGCCGTTATCACTGTTAACCATCTGCTGCTTACATGGTGGGAGGGAATGGTCACACATGACAAACATCCACAAGCACACACATCAGTACTGGTAACATAACGATTGTATTGATATGATGATATGGCATATGCAGCGGTTGTACAGTAGGAAAAAAGTGTAAGACATTTTCTTGACAGTTAACCTACTGTCACCCAACATGAACTCACAGGTGATTGTTTTCAAGCATGTGTAACACTGTGAATATATCCAGCACAATCGAGCACTGGTGGATAGGTAACACATATACATTGAGATAAATAAACTGTGCTCGTACAAGAGCATATTGCATGTCATTAGGGATCAATCCCTGTTTGCAAAACATTTCAGTTGTGAAATATTTGAAAAACACATGTAAGATACATAGACATTAGATTTCTTAAATTCATAACACAAGTTCTATACAATTTGGCACAGCTGCACAACTGTGAATAAATCTTCCTGGATTAGTATCAGTAATATGTGGACAACATAGACACACTACTGAAAAATTAACAAATATGACTGCACAACAGAAATTAGATATCATCACAGTTATGGAGAATGACACTATGATTACTTTACATGCATACCATACTACAAAATTTGTAAATTGATTTTAACACAGATAACAGCAGCCACCACACTACTGATATGTGCATGTAAAAGGTATCCAATACTACAGCAACATTCCCCAGTTTGAACCCCCAACGTTAACACATCTGACTGTAATTCAATGTCCACATCCAAAATGTCACATATCTTTCAGTATGATGGTGATTCTATATTGTATGAGTCTTTGTAATGGCCAGATAATAGCACCATCCAAAAATGGAGGATATCTTCAATGGATCAGTTGTGAGGTTGCTACCTGGAAGTGCACTCCTTTGAGGAACATAATTCAATAATCATCAAAGCAGCACATGACAGTACAAAGCAGTACAAGGACATTACAGCTCTCCCACACCCCCATAGGTATTCCACCTGACTAAATGACTAATTACATCCATTACCGCACATATGAGTGCCATGAAGTACATTTGACATATGTTGCCATATGAAAACATGACCTAGGATTAGTCCGGGGAGCTTATTCAGTCTGGTCCTTAGGATCCTACGAAACACAAGTTTCACAATTGCCATGGTAAGCCTGCAATGTTGGCAATCATGTTTCCTAGTCCACCAACACTGCCGTCCACTCATAGGGCAGAGGAGCAGCCAGTGGTATCTGCTTCAGTCAACACCTGTTGGTCCAGGTGTTCAATAATGCCTAGGATGTGCAATGCATCATTTTAGACATCACTTTCAGGGGTCCAATCTCTTTGAAGGTGGCATTAAGAGTATAGTGTCCACATTACGGAACTTACTCCATATCCTATGGTGTGTTCAGTCACTGCAGCACACATAAGCTGGAGTGGATCAGTGTCCTTCCTTTAACCAATCCTCTCAGAAGCACTCCTTCTAGCCTGCAAGGGTCGCATCCATTGAAAGGCAACGTTGGCACCCTGCCCCATCACTGTAACTTGGAACACCCATGGCCACCCTCACAGTGCACTATCATCCCCCTATCCCCCTCCCCTGTGTTATATCTCCTGAGCTCCCTTGTTTACTTTAAAATGCTTAGCTCCATACCTTCTCACCTCTGATGAGGCCCCTGGGCTGATGCCATCCCTTACCTTGTTGATTATTAGATATTAGGCTGAGTCTGTTCTCATTTTCCTGTAAAGGGTCATTTCATAAGACCCCATCCCCTCTAATATGACCCTTTGAATTCCAGGTTTTAATCAAATAGGCACCATGGCATACATTGTACAATTCTATACTCCACATCAGGGTGTGCTAATTAAACCACACCACATAGAAAACTCAAAACAAGCCAGCACTACCTACCACTGAGAAAATGGCAGAGACAAAAAGTAAATTGTCCAAACATTTGCAGTTTAATAATACAGCCTCAAACACAAAAGGTGCAAAATCCACAAACCGTATACATGCTGTTAGAACAGGCTGGAAGAACAAGGGCAGGGTCCAACTGACTTATACCAGTTTTGCAGTAGCCTCTTCAGGAAGTGTCCCAAGATACTTCAACATAAGCAATTTAAAGCAATATCTTAAAGGGGACCTTACACATTTCTTAATTATTTACATACATTCCTAATAATTCATCAACTTACCTGATAAACCTTCAATGTTACTACAAATGTACAAAATACATTGCAAAATATATTATATAAGGACATCCTTAAAGAAACAAAAAAAAATGATCAGCTATCTATAATTACTTTATACCAAATTTAAATCACCCAATCACCATAATATATTTAAACATAGCCTGTGCTAACAGCATGTATAAGGTTTGTGTATTTTGCACCTTTTGTGTTTGAGGCTATATTATTAAACTGCAAATGTTTGGACAATTTACTTTTTGTCTCTGCCTTTTTTTCAGTGGTGGGTAGTGCTGGCTTGTTTTGAGTTTTATACATTGTACAATGCCACATGTATTGGAACTTCTCTAGTTATGCACTCTTGTAATGTCTTGTATAATTCCTTGTTTTGTTTGTTCTCCATCTCATACTTTACCAATATGTATTGTTTGTCTGATGTGGAACCTATGAAATGAGTTTGTTCTCAAAGGTGTTATCCAAAATTTCAATAAATAAATAAATAAATATGTCCTGTGGCTTTAGCATCCATCCCCTGAGAAGATTTCTTTGGGTGGACAACTTCTGAGATCAGTTGTCCATCACCCTTAATGAGTGGAGGAACATAACTGTGGCTAAGTGATTGTGTAATATGATTGAAAACAACCACACTGCCAGGTGTCCCCCAGAAAATCCTACGTTGAAATCCTGTAACCCAAACAAACTGCCCACCAAACTGTCGTCTGGGAGGAAATTCATAGTATTCTGCAAAAAAGTGACATTGACACCGTCCATATGGCTCACTAGGGACATGTGTTGAAGTCACAGTTCTTCAAGCCACACTGCAGTATGAAGGATGTTAACTTTATCCTACATCTGATTCATGTGAACATTTACGCAAACTGTAAATATTTCTGAACAGCCACCCTTCAGGGGTTGTTGGCCTTCCTGCACCATGGTGATCATGTGTCCTGTCTGGACAGGCATGATACACAGCCACATAGTCAAAGTTCAACTAACATCTACAGCAAGCATCACACAGTGGACATTGCCTATGGCTATAAGGCCACTTTCTGCACAAAGGTTCTTCAGGGACTTGTGGAGTAAGCTGTGGGCTACTACCCATCCACCTACCAATGCAGTTTAGCAGGTCACAGCACAGGACTGCTATAAACTCAGTCTGACTGTTGATGATCAACTGCAAGAGATTTCCTTATATTAAGATAGTAATATCATGTACAAAGTTAGTGTAACACTTAATGTTTCTAAGAAGCTCTTCCAGCACTCACTAACTTTCCCTCCCATATTCAGCCCTGGTCCATACACTGTTCCTTTTTTCAGTGCTCTGAACAGTTCAGCTTTTACTTTTTTGCCTTCAAAAAGATGATCAATAGTACTATTGCTATGAGCTCTGTGCTTCCTATGGGAGACCACAGTAATGTGTGAGTGAGCTTATGCCATGATAAGAAAGGCCTGCATCGTAGCGTGATGTAAATGATGGGCGGGCTACTCAGTAGAATGGCAGCTTGCACTTTGCCTTGTGCTCCTGACCCAATGCGGAAAAGTAGTACCACTGTTGGCATAGTAAAAGAGTTTGACTCAGGCATATGCTGGGAAACTAAGATGGGATGTAATAGTACTTTATTTGCCCTCTCCCCCAAACTCCCACTAATTGCCTACCCTTATGATAACAGTGTGGTATTGGAACACCACTCAGTTTCTGTAACATTTGTAATTACTTGTACAGTTGTAAGCTATGCTACACAAAATTGTCTGACAATCAGTGAAAGAGCAACTCATGCAGTCCATGATGCAAGATTGACACAGCAGGAGACAGGATTCACCTTGAAGTACACACATGAGAGTATTCATTCATTTGTGGCACTCTGCACCTCAATCATTCTATCAAGATAGGAAAAGGGCACAACCCTACGAGGCAGACACAGGAATGAAGAGTGATGACAAGACACTGAGTGCTTCCTCTTTTTGGACATAAAAAACAGTAGTTATGATACACATCATACCAAACAATAACTAAGCAAAGCAAGTGTTCCTGGTAAAGGAGAATACTTGCACAACAATGACAAGCATAACTTATAAGACAGATAAAGACTCATTCCAGATAGAGCAACACCGTAGAATAGTCACTCATGTCCCTACACCAAACATGATGTTTCAGCATGTAGTCTTGATTTCAAAGAATGCTTGGAACAAAGTGACATCATTCTTGTATCTATGGAAGTGGACAATTACAAAGGATCTGCAAATGTGGGAGCATGCGTGTCACTACAGCAATTGCTGATCAGGGTGGAGGGTATATACCATATACGTTACACTGAATTCTTTTTCCTGTGGAATAACCTGTCACTTGTCTAATTCATTTTTCCTTCCACACACAGTGAAAGAATGCCTACTGTGTTAGGTGCAGTCATACATCTACCTTTTGAGCCTTGAAGGTTTTCTTACTTGAGAAAATAACCTTTTGACAGGACAGAAGGTATTGTCTCTGTCTTGACCTTTTGAATGCCACACGTGCAATCTGCCTTGCTGAGCAGTAAAATTACGCTGCGGAGGAGACATAAGAGTGACACATGCTCTCTTGATTGATTTATGATAGGGATGTAGAGGCACTATCTTCTTCCTCCTACACTTAGGTGTGTCTGTCCTAAATGCAATTCTGTGTGCCTCTGTCTTGAAGAAGACAGTACAATGCCTTACTACCTTTGAATTCAGCCGATTGACTGTCCTGATATAGTGTCTCAATAAGGGAGCAGCACTTCAACGTCATGTCATTTTCCTGAGATGGTTATTTAGGTCTGCAGGGGGTTTCCAGTTCTAGTTGTGGTAAGTCCAGGTGTACCAAGTCAGCATCAGGTTCAGCAGAGTCCTTGACCATATACATCAAATGAATACAGGCACAAGCGACCCCAAAGCTGATGGCAATACATTTGCATTTCTGAAGAGAAAGACATCCACATTACTGGTAAATCCACTGTAGGGACTTGTCACTCTCAACTGCATGCCTCCCAGTGCAAAGCTGTTAGTATCATACAGATACTGGGTCGCCTTTTTGAACAGGGTGCTGCATGCCTGTTCTCCAAGTTCTCTTCTTTGTAATATCAATTCCAACAATGTCAAATGTTTACACTTCTGGCAAATCCCACCAAATACACAATCTCAGATGTATTCATGGAACATGGCAGTATACTTTACATTTGACACTGAATGACTTGGCACCTCAGCAACAAAGTCCAACAGCCAAATAATTTTTTGGTCCCAATTCTCCTTGATCATTTCCTCAGCAGTATTCTTTGCTTCTGCATTTTCCTCAAAGTAATCATTTTCCACATGGCCAGACTACTGCAGCATGTCCAAGTATGTAAAGTAGGTCAAGATTTTATTAGACAAGAGATACAGAAGGTCATCCAGATGATGATCGCTGTTGCCATTCATAAACTGATAATTCAAAGTATGGGAAAACCTGCATAGATGAAAGAAGAAATAGTGTTATAACAAGCAAAACAGGTAATGAAATACAAAAATTATGCAGTTTATGAAGGAATCATGAACTTAAATCGGTGTCAGCCTTTACTTTTTAACAGGTAATATCAGAGTATAAGCCATGAAAGAGAGGATCGTTAGCTACATTGTCAGTGATGCATTACATCAAGCATGGCAGTATATTTTTTATGACAAGGGGGTAGATGCAGAGAAGCAAGCAGAGCAACCTTGTTGCAATACATACACATGTTAGCAAGACAAGGAGAGGCTGTAGTCGATGCATACCAATAAAGAAAAAATGAAGCATGATCCCTCACAGCTGAGTATTGGGCCCATCCAATTCAATGTCTGTGTTGGTGACATTGATGAAGAGCAAGAAAGACCGATGTAACTTTTTTGCCGATAGCAGAAACAGTATCCCATACAATTAGCACAACTGAAAGAGACATAGTGGTATGGAGGGAGTAACATAAGAGAGAGTATGCAGCAGTCTGGTCAAAGGTGATGCATTTCGCATGTGTTCTTCAACAAACAACATACATTTAAAAAGTAAAACATTTTAAGACAGTTGCATCATGGCTACATGAGCACTGTGAGCAAGGTGAGAAACAGCACCACACACAATTGTACTAATGGTGTCTCATGAAGGTAACTAAACCAGACAGAGTGATAGGACATTAATGAAGGAATGCATGCTGTTAGAGTGCATACAGAACAATATACAGAAAGAGAAGAGGAGTGCCATTGCTGAAGAATGACACACATCGATGGTATGCTGTCTGCAGCTATGGAGGTGCCAGTTATGCATTCACATGGAGATAGCAAGTGGTACCTTAGAGATCAACAGCAGATGGTACGTGGCTACCGGAAATGGCAAAGTTTACAGGATGAAGACATTAATGAAACAATATCCACAACAGAGGAATGTCTGGGTCACATGTTGTGGAAGCATCAGGAAAATTAAGAAGTGCACAACATTAGGATGAAGGAAGCATATCCACAGAAATGCATATCAATTGCAAGGGTTTCACTGTAGAAAGTGTGACAAGGGAAGAAGCACAAGAAATATGAGGGAGAAGTTCTTCATAGAGCGTGGTGTACAGGTGCAACACTGTGTGCAGCAGGAATGGAGAACACCTAGGCAGAGGTGCACAGCAAGCATTGGAGAAAAAGAAGAGATACATATTAACTTGAATCGATAATGTTGCACAATGGGACACTACTTACAAAAAAACTGGATGATGTTCATGAATAAATAAGTACTTACAGTAACTGACAACAAATTCTACATAAGTAAGTCTTAGTATTTGTATGATACACAACATCTTAATATGCATTACTGAACTAGCGTCAGTGCATGCCTTGTATAATGACAATTACTCTTGACAGATACCTTTCAGAAATGTTGTTGGTTTCTGAATCCTCCTGATTAAATCTTCTGCCAAAGTTGGACCTTATTTTACCACAGGGCACCCAGTTCTTCTGAAGATAACTCAAAACCAGTGGAGGAAAAGATGTCTGTGTCATCGCCATGACCCCATTTTCAAATTCTCCTTCCTAGCAAAGTGTCAAATAGTGGAATAACGTGGTGAGCAAACACAGTACCAATGACAGCTTCTCATAAATAAAACAGTACAGCAACATTTCATGACAAGCAGTCCCATCACGTATGGGTGACAAAACCTGACAGTGGAAGGAACACGCGGTGGGTGAACAGTCACTATTGGGGTATACAAGCCCATGAAAGCCATGAGAACCATTTTTCATACTGCAGACTAATGCAAGTCACACTATGGAGAACAAAAAGAAAATTATCCTTCAAACAGTGTAACTGGATGGCATGAAATTCATGGTCAGGATCATATGAAGATGAAACATAGCACACGTACAGGCGTAGTAAAGGGACACAGATAATAAGAAAACAGTAAACTGTTATGACATTGGCAGTATACCTTTCAATTACATGGCAATACTCACAAAGAGCATATCATCAGTAAGACATGTGCCAACTGACAGAGGGACAGGTAATAAGTCAATGACATTAAATGATGTTAAACAGTAGAGTAAAATTACTGCAAAATTCTCATTTACTAGTGGTAGTCAAAAATTTAGGAGTCTGTGGTAACTAAGATGCCATATGTGCAAGGCAAGACACACTGAAAAAGTACTTTAACCCCAAGAGGTTATCACCAAAACAACAAAACCATCATTATTGATATTAGTGTGCCTGTGTTAGTATTATTAACAATAGAAAACACATCCTTGCTGTACTTCAACATCTGTTTAGTGATAAATGACTTATCAGCAACATATGTAATAAAACAGAACAATCAGTAACATATTATAATAAAAATGACAATGAATAATAAAGATAAACAATATGTTGAGGCAATCACACAACAATCATTATAGAATTATTCACAGGCAGAAATCATACAGAGCTAACACAGTGTCAAGCAACCCAATAGTCAACTCCAGTGAAATTCAGGAAGGCACGTACTTACAGTGTGACAATTCTTCAAGATGTACATTTCCTTCATGACTTCATTACGCGAGGCTGTATTTGAAGGCCCACACACTGTGGACTCTTTCTTCTTCAGCCACCTCTGCACTGCCTAACAATAATGAAAACATGACATTGATGACATTGATGACGTGTACCTCTTAAGCCATGATTACATGTAACATTAAACTTTAAATAACATCACTTACAACAAAAAAGAAAACTGTTTACCTGTAAAACATGGAACCAACACAGAAGAATATTAGAACAAGAAAACACTACTTGTAGTGCTCTGATTAAACGCCAGTCCTTATCAACCATAAAAACCTCTAAAGGAGAAACATGAAGACATTGTAAGAAAAGAAGATAGTTATGGAACAAGCAATGTTTAACATTAAAGTAACTGTGCAGAGAAAAAAAAAATCAGTCACATTAGTCACACTTGTGCTGTTACAGAATGAAAGACTAAGTGAATGAACGATATTGCTAACAATTTCATAATTATGTTAACAAAAGAAATACAGGTAACATTTCAAAACAACCAGTAAGTGAACATTTCCAGTCACAGGACAGAAGGTATTACTACAATAAGTATGTATGAAATCAGCCATATATTCAGAATACCTCGCTTAGAAATTGGGTACTCTTAAATGTAATGACTGGATGGCCTTCTGCAATTGATCTTGCTTTTCAGAGCTTGTGACAAAGAATGCTACAGAAACACCATGGCCATGTTCATTACGTATCAGCATGGTGTATAATGGTGCCATAAACAGTTATGTCACCATATGTGGCATCAACAAAAGCTAGATTTTGACCACACTTTTCCAACTGCCTCCTCTGCCAGGAAGATTGCAGGAACAACAGAAGGGGATCTCCACTAACCTTTGACAAGGCCTGATAAAAGACAACATCCTCCTTAAGTGCAGAATGAATAAGTTCATTCACACTTGCTGGATCATTAGTGTCAAATCTTTTAGACATATTCCATCTCTGATGCATTCCTGTAATAACATCAGGAGTTAGGTAATAGCACCGGTCATGCACATCATGAAGACCATTCATTTCAGACAACTCTGTAGCACATAAAACAATTTCACTGTTACTCATGTTTAAGGCCAGCCAAACTTCAATGAGATGTAAGAGAGATTCATCAACAGTGTTAACTCGTCTTTCAAGAACATTACAAATATCATGGCCATTATGACTCAGTTTTTCCCTAATAACCATGACCATATTACTCCCCTTTTTATGTTTGCTTGCGTGCACGTGCAAGAAACATGTTGCGGCAGCTTGCTGCAGAAGCAGGTTGTGGAGATGTGGCACTCTTGTGGTCAATGCAGCCACTGCATTTTGGGGCTTGTGTGTTGGGCACCAATAAAGGAGGACACTGCCTGTGACACTAGTTTAAAAGCATGCCACCATCTTGAAAGAAAATAGCCTCACCAGTCTGGGAGTGCCTCATCATAGCAGCAGCAGCCTGTCATTTCTGCCTGAACAGTATGCAACCCCTACAGTCTTTCTTTGCCGACAGGGGCCCAATCCCCATTGGCTTCAGTCCCCCCTTCCCAGTTCAATTTGCCAAAGGGGGAGCCCACTCCTCATTGGCATAATGTCCCCCCACAATTTGTAGTGTGCCAACGGGAGTGAAAAAAATCCCCAGTCGGCTACAGCCACCCCCAAAACACTCAGGTGGCATGCTAGGAGCCCACCCCAGCATGCCAAATGTGCCTGTAATAAAAAAATATGTTCCCATAATGTGTTTCTTTTTTTTAAACCTGTAAAACAGAAAATGGTCCCTCAGGGTCTCTCCTGCCTCTCCCTCAACCCCACCACCCTCCAGCCTTCACCTCCCACCCCTCACCCCATATTTACCTCTGGAGCCAGCACAATGATCTTCGGTGGACTGGGAACATGTCTGCACTTTTCAAAGCCAACCACGGACTGAAGATGTGCCGGTAAGCTGTATAATGGCATACATAGGGTTTTTTCAACTTTGGTCCATATCTCAGGACTTTTTGGAAATTTTAGCACCAGATTTTCAGCATGGGGTTATTGGGACCCCTCCTCAAGAATTCAGTCACTATCATGGTGTTATTTGGTTCAAAAAAGTGATTTTGAGGTCACTGCGTGGAATCACCTTTTGGGACTGAGTAACAAAATGACAGTGTCACTGTTCATGAGGTGGGCTCTCAAAAAGCCAATGTTGCAAATGTGGTGAAAAAATTCCCAAAATGACTGTTTTACGTGTGTGCATTGTCCAGTTTTCATGCACGCTCATAACTTCGCGAATTTGTGATATTTTCATGCCAGATTTTCAACACTGACATTTTTTCACATCCTGTCTGAAATGTGTTTTCACACTTCCGGTGCAGAATAGTGCAGTGGCTGTGGGAAATCAGTGTTTGGGACAGATTAAGATCGAGCGAGTAAGCCAGGGGGAGTGAGTGAGCTCAACTGAGCTCAGTCAGGACTGCTGTGGATTTCTTTGTGGGCAGAAAAAGGTGCCAATGCAGGTAGGAGCCCAGTATAAAAGGGCAACCTGCAGCTCTGGGAGAAACAGAATGAGCAAGTGAGAGATGGGGAGTGAGCGAGCTCAACGGAGCTCTATCGGGACTGCTGTAGATTTCTTTGTGGGCAGAAAAAGGCACCAATGCAGGCAGAAGCCTAGTACAAAATGGAAGCCTGCAGTGCCGGGAGAAACGGAATGAGCGAGTGAGCGAGTGGGAGTGAGAGAGCTCAATGGAGCTCTGTTGGTACTGCTGCAGCTCTCTTTGTGGGTGGAAAAAGGCACAAACACAGGCAGGAGCCCAGTACAAAAGGGCAGCCTGCAGTGCCAGGACAAACTGAATGAGTGAGTGAGAGAGGGGGAGTGAGCGAGCTCAATGGAGCTCTGTCAGGACAGCTGTGAACTTCTTTGTGTGCAGAAAAAGGTGCTGATGCAGGCAGAAGCCCAGTACAAAAGGGCAGCCTGCAGCGCCAGAAGAAACAGAAAGAGTGAGTGAGAGAGGGGGAGTGACCGAGCTCAATGGAGCTCTGTTGGGACTGCTACGGATTTCTTTGTTGGCAGAAAAAGGTACCAATGCAGGCAGAAATCCAGTACAAAAGGGCAGCCTGCAGTGCCAGGACAAACAGAATGAGCAACTGAGAGAGGTGGAGTGAGCTAGGTCAATGGAGCTCTGTCGGGACTGCTGCAGATTTCTTTGTGGGCAGAAAAAGGTGCCACAGCAGGCTGGATCCCAGTACGATAGGGCAGCCTGCAGCGCTGGGAGAAATAGAACAAGCGAGTGAGAGAGGGGGAAGTGACCAAGCTCAACAGAGCTCTGCCGGGACTTTAGAGTTGCCCACCCTCCTGCCCAGGGTCCTCTGTAGTCCTATATTACAGCAGGGTCTCTGGGGTGGAAACAAAGCAATGATTGGATACTTTTAGGATTGCTGTAATAATACAGATTTAGTTGTTCTGTTTATTTCTCTAACTGAGCTTAGGAATACTTGGAGTGCAATAGGATTTCTAACTGGACTAAGTTAAACTATAAGAGAGCTGAGAACAAAAAGTATGGTAGCTGAGGGGTGAAAAACAGACAAGGAGGCTTTAGGAGTGCTACAGTAATACAGTACCTAATGGATGAGATTTGAGACTGGATTAACCCGGTTGGCAAGGGGGCAGTAGGGGGACTAGTGTTGGAGGGGGACAAGAATTTGAGTAAATAGGGGCCTAAGAGTTGTAGTAGGGTACAGAACCTGGGAGTAATAGCCCATAGCATAAGATGGGGGCCAAAATGGGGCAGGTGCCACATGTCAATAGGGCGGGCATCTGTGGAAGAGTGGTGGGCTGTACAGGGTGTGGGTCCGCCATGATCCTGGACAGGGCTTGGAGGATGGGGGGGTGTATGGTCTGTAGATGAATGGCTAGCTTGAGGGAGGAACTGTGGAGGCTAGGGAGAAGTCTAAGTGGCAGGGCAGAGGAGTATAGTAGGCATCCTGGCTGGGGGAAGTAGGGGATGGCAAGTGGGGACGGAGGAAAAACAACTAGGGATTGAAACCGACCCCAGTATCAGAGGCACTAGCAGAAAAGAGAGGAGAAGGGAGGGGTTGCCCGAGGCAAGGGGGGTGCCTCCTGATGGGGGAGGAAGAGACCACGAGGAGTACCGGGGGGAGAGCAGATGGCTGCAGGTAGGGAGGGTCCAAGGGTGGGACCGGGGTGGCATGGAGGGGAACAAGTAAGAGGGGGAACTGATAGGGGGAAGAGATGTAGGAGGGGTATCGAATAGGAATAGATTTGAGCCTCTGCTATGGGGGAGCAGGAACATACTGAGGGGGGAGGACAAGAGGGGCATGAAAGGGATGGCAACAGGTAGAGGAAGAAATGAAAGGGTAGAAGGGTGGCTATTAAGAAATTAGGGGGTGGTGACTGGAGGAGATAAGGCTACGGGAAGAGGGAAGGATAGGAGGGGCATCACTATTGGGGTAGAAGGGAATGGGAGCTCTAAATCAACAACAGCTGGTATAGAACAGGGGTTGGAAATCAGCAGGGGAGGTCAACATGGGAAGCCCAGTAGGAAGTAGTCAGGCTGGGAAGGGGTTCAAGGGAGCTGGAAGGAATAAGGCAGAGAAAAGGGGTGAGGTGGAAGTAGGGGGTACAGATACAGAAGTCACAGAGGGTGCAGCTGGTGGGTGTAAGAGGCAGGGAAGAATGAATACTGGGGTGGTGGAAGGGGCATTAGAAGGGAAAGGGGTAAGGGATGGAGTACTCATTCTAGGGGATTCGATACTGAAAGGGGTGAGATGGGGCAGAAGGTGGGAAAGGCACAGCAATATTTGGGTTGATGCTATCTCCAGGTTGACTGCAGGATGGGCAGGGTAGGTGCTGCTTAAGTGTGCAGTGAGGGGGAGGAAGAAACCTCATTTAGTGTTGCATGTGGGTACAAACAACTTGGCGGGGAGACTGTGGAAGTAGTGAGGGAGAGGTTTGAGTAGTTGGGCAGGCAGCGTGAGGGGGTTGGGGAGTCAGTGGCATTCTTGGAGGTACTTCTGGTACCATGTTCAAGCATGGGGAGGAAGGGTAGGATTGAGGAGTTCAATGAGGGATTGGTGCCACACCACAAATTATGGGCTGGTGACTAACTGAGGTAGGGTCTGCGGGAATAGTGACTTGCACTCGGGGGACAGGGTACACTTGAGCAGGAACGGCAGGGGAGTATTAAAGGCAGGATTAGAGGGGTATATCTCTACTAAGGTGGATTGAAACTAGTGGAGGGGGTGGCCAAAAGACTGAGGTTGGGAGAAAGGTCTGGACAGGGGAGTCTAATGAGTTCACCCCCCTAGATATAGGTAAAGGTGGAGGCGTAGTAACCCTGGGTAAGGGCGGGCAGAGTGGTCTGAGTGTAATACAGAAGGCAGCACCACCTGATAAGAATAAGGAGGAGAAAGGGTGCAGACTACCAGGAGGAGGGACACAGGCCAAGGAGGACAAGAGTGAGAAGAAGGAGGGGTACGGGTAGAAGGTGGTCTCTCTGAATGCAAGAAGGCTGGGGAACAAAATTGCAGTTTCAGGCACTTCTTTCAGTGGGGAAGGTGGACATTGCTGCAGTGACAGAAACTTGGGCCACAGAGTACCATGATTGGGCCTTGGTAATCCCGGAATACAGGATATACAGGACGGACTGGGGGGGTTGGAAGAGGGGGTGTTGCACTCTGTGTGAGGCAAGGGATTAAATGCATAATGGATGAGGGAGAAGAGAAGAGAAGAGGAGAGGACAGAGGCACATTGGGTGCAGCTCCTGGACTCCAAGGGCAGAAAGCTGAGACTGGGAGTGGTGTACAGACTACCAGCCCAATCCAGGGGCACTGGATGGGGAGTTGGCAGAGCAGATAAGGAGGATGTGTAGAAGGGGGAGTGTGGTGATAGTGGGGGACTTTAACCTACCACGGGTTGACTGGAGCACCCCGGTCACTAGCAGTAGCAGGGAGCAGGTGCTCCTTGATGCATTCCTGGATGGCCTTTTGACACAATTGGAAAGTGGGCCTACAAGGCTTGGTAGCACTCTGGACCTAGTACTGCCAAATGGGGAGGTGGTGAGGGAGGTAAGGGTGGAGGACCCAATAGTAGGTAGCGACTACCAAACAGTGTGGCTCGTTGTTGCACTTGGCAGGGAGGCAGGAGGCACGGGCACTAAGATGGTGGACTTTAGGACTTTATTAGGGAGGACTTTGGGGGGATGGGAGCAATACTGCAAGGGAGACTCCAGGATATAATGCTGGGGATGGGTGCAGAACAAAGTGGGGAGTCATAAAGACTGGGCTAACAGAGGCCACAGTAGCCTGCGCCAGGGGCAGGAGTAAGAAGAGCAGAGGCAGAAAACCATGTTGGCTGAACAAGGAAGTGCTGCAAGGGGTGAGGGCAAAGACGGCTACATACAGGAAGTACAGGAGAACAGGAAAGGAAGAGGATAAGGAGGCTATCGGGAGTTGGTCAAGGGAGGTTGCCAGAGGGGTGAAAAAAGCTAAGGCCTCCAGGCACTTAAGTTCCACACTGGGCATAAAGGGAGGGGAAAAGGACTTTTTTAGGTATGTCAGGGAAAATAGGAAGTGCAAGGAACATATTGTGAGGATAAAGCTGGGAGGGGATTAGGTGGGAAAGGGGGAGGAGCAAGTGGAAATTCTAAATGAGTACTTCTGCTCCATTTTCACTAAGGAGAGGGATGACCCACTACCAGAATGGTCTGGGGGGGGAGAAGGGGGGAGGAGGTGACAGATAAAGTGATCACAGGAAGTAGGTGCTAGAGGGGCTGAGGACTGTAATGGTGGACAAGGCACCAAGTCCCAATGGCATCCACCCCAGGGTGCTGAGGGAGATGGCGGAGCTGTTGGCTGAGCCACTGTCAGATCTGTTCAACACCTCCATGGAAACAGGGTGTGTGTGCCCCAGGATTAGAGGGTGGCCCATGTCATGCCCATACACAAGAGTGGGCCTAGGGAGGAGACAGGAAATTATCAGACATTAAGTCTCACATCCATAGTTGTTAAGCTTATGGAGGTGATACTGAAGGAGAGGCTGGTAGCATTTCTAGAGAGTAATGGCCTCTAAGATGGGCGGCAACATGGGTTCGTCTCAGGGAGGTCTTGTCAAACCAACCTAATAGAGTATTGTGACTGGGTGACAAGGGAGCTGGACAGGGGCCATGCGGTACATGTTCTGTACCTGGACTTCAGTAAGGCCTTTGATACAGTGCCTCATGGGAGACTGGGGGGGGAAGCTGACAGCAGTGGGTGTGGGAAAAAAGCTAACTAAATGGATAGAGAACTGGTTACAGGGGAGGGTGCAGAGGGTGGTGGTGATGGGAGGGGAGCTCTCGGCACCCAGAGCAGTGACAAGCGGGGTGCCGCAGGGGTCAGTGCTGGGCACAGTGCCATTAAGGCTCTTTATCTCCGATATAGGACATGGAGTGGGGAGCAGAGTTAATCTGTTCATACATTATACCAGATTGGGGGTGGTGGTGGATGAAGAGGATGGATGGGAAAACCTGAAGGGGGACCTAACCAAACTAGAGACATGGTCGGTGGAGTAGCAGCTAGGATTCAATGCAAAGAAGTGTAAGGTGATGCACTTCAGGGCTAAGAACCAGAAAAGGGACTATTAGTTGGGGAACACTGAGGAAGAGAAGGACCTAGGGGTGTTGGTAACTGGGAGCGTGAACAGCCCAGTGCAGAAGAGCAGCAGTGAAGGCAAACAGGATGCTGGGGTGCATCACAAGGGGGTTCTTATCCAGACACAGGGATGTGATCCTACCTCTCTACAGATCATTGGTCAGGCTGCACCTAGAGTACTGTGTGCAATACTGAAGGCCATACCTGAGGAGAGATATGTAGTTACTGGAGGGGATGCAAAGGAGGGAAACAAAAATGTTAAAGGGGATGGAAGGAAAGGAATATGAAGTTAGGCTGAAGGAGCTGAACATGTACACACTGGAGGAGAGAGGAGGGATGGGAGGATATGATTGAAACATTTAAATACCTGAGGGGGTAAATAAACCTAGCACCAAGGGGGTGTTTAAACTGAGGAGTGGAAGAGAGATGAGGGGGCATGGGCTACGGTTGGAAGGGGGATGTTTCAAGAGGGAAATGAGGAGGCACTACTTCTCTGGGAGGGTGGTGTCTAGTTGGAATGCGCTGCTATGGGGGTGGTAACATGTAGGACAGTCAATAGCTTTAAGGAGGATTGGGATAAAGCCGGAGGAAGAGTCAGGAGGCAGGGGCTTGGACAAGCGGGGGAGGAACTGAGGGGGAGGAGGCTGGGGCATCTGCAATCTAGGGTGCTAGCTGTACACTCGGGCAGACTGACATAGACCGATTGATGTGTTCCGCTGGCAGATTCATATGTTCATATGTATGTAAGGCAGGGAAACAGTGTGACAAGGCAGCAGGTAAAGCAAATAGGATGCTGGGATGCATAGGCAGGGGCATCACCAGCAGGAAAAGGGAGGTCATAATTCCACTATACAAGACACTAGTGAGGCCGCACCTGGAGTACACTGTGCAGTTCTGGAGACCTTACCTACGTAAGGACATAGACAGGGTAGAGAAGGTTCAGAGGAGCAACAAAATGGTGCATGGATTGCATCACAAGTCCTATGAGGACAGGTTGAAGGCACTGAACATGTACTCCCTGGAGAGAAGAGGAGGAGAGGGATATGATAGAGACATACAAGTATCTTACAGGGAGGAACAGGGTGCAGGAATGCACTATTTTTAAGCGAAAAAGCTGTTCCAGGACTAGAGGCATGGGATGAAGTTGGAGGAGGACAATTCAGAGGAAGCGTGAGGAAGAATTTCTTCACAGAGCGAGGTGGTGGACAAGTGGAACACCCTGCCAGAGGAAGTGGTGGGGGATGAAACAATCACGGGATTTAAGAATGCATGGGATAGACATAAAGGAATTCTGGAGGTCAGGGGTAAGGGGCAACAGACTTCCTGGAAAACATAAACTGAACTTACAAACTTAAATGGGCAGACTGGGTGGGCCATAGGCCCTTATCTGCCGACACTGTCTATGTATCTATGTATGTATGTATCTATGTTCAGATGTAAAATCACAGTGACTCTGTTCATGAGCAGAGGTTCTAAAATGCCTGTGTTGAAAATTTGGTGACAAATGTCCATAAAATGACTGTGCTACAAGTGTGCATTGTGCAATTTCCATGCACCCTCGTAACATCGCAAATTTGTAGTATTTTCACTCCAGATTTTCAACATTGGCATTTTTTCAGACCTCCTTATGAACAGTACAGCTGTCATTTTTCACATCCTGTCCAAAATATGCGTTTACACATCTGGCGTACAATACCGTGGTTGCTGTGGGAAATCAATGTTCTGGACAAATTAAGAAAATCATACTGACAGTGTTCATGAGCAGAGGTCACAAGATGCCTATGTTGAACATTTGGTGACATAATTCCACTAAATGACTGTGTTACCCACATGCATTGCACAGTTTCCACGTACGCTTGGAAGTTTGAGCATTTTTAATATTTTCACTACAAATTTTCAACATTGCCATCTCTTCACACCTCCCTATAAATGGTACAGCTGTCATTCTTCACATCCTGCCAGATCTGTGTTTTCATACATCTGGCGCACAATGGCACAGTCGCTGTGGAAACTCAAATTTCGGGACACACTGACAAAATCACAGTGCCACTGTTCATGAGAAGAGGTCCCAAATGCTTTCATGAGGTGGGGCCCACAAAATGGCCATGTTGAAAATTTGTACTTCAAATACCAACAAATGCCCTGGGCATTACGGTTTCTAACCATGATGTCCCACCCTGTACAGACTGACAGGCATCAGGGGTGTGCCTTTGGATTGCCGACTGTAATGCTTATGCATTCCCCCCCCCCACACTCCCCCACACTGCAGCCACTGACAAGCATTGAGCTGTGCCTTGCACTCTTTGGCCCCAGACTTCACCCCACTCTATACTGCACCCATTTCAGTGTATGTCCTTATGGAGTGGGGTGACTGTAAAACCGAACACCCCAAGACACACCTCAACACTTGTCAGTGTCTGCAGGATAGGGTGAAATGAAATGGCTTGAACGTTATGGGTGACAACCCAAATACATACCCCAATGCCTGTCCATCTCTGCAGGGTGGAGGTGGGGTTGGCGTGTAGTTCAGTACTTCACTGCCATTCCTACTCTGCATCTGTCTAACTCCTGCATTTCCAATGATAATACCAGTAAGCAAAGATTCAGCATTGACAAATGCTTGTCAATACTTGGAAGGAGACATAAGCAACACAGACTTTTGCTCTCGTGTATGTTGGGTCACCACTTGATGATCCACATGGCTTCTATAATGTTCATACATAAAATATGTGATGTCACATCTCTTAGTACATCTGGAAAAACATCCTTTCCCTTTCTGCATTAAATGATGCAGCTTGTCTTTAATTATTTTTTCAATGTTATCAGATGACTGGATGACAACAGTGGTTTGTATTACGCCATCCCTACTAATATGTAGTGTCTTCTGGAATGAAGATTGGATGAGAACATCCTTGTCAGGCACAGAAAAACCTACAGTAAAACAGATATGAGAAGAATCACAGTGCGATGCACATGACGACATCACAGGGCAATTACTTCCTCTGAAGCAGGAGAAAGTATTATGCACATATGAGATTACCAGCAGATACAGGTCTAATGGTATATCTCATGTGCTCAAATGTGCAGCACTTCACTCTTTTATACTACAGCTGCCCACCCTCCCCTTATCTCACACCCACCAATTGATGTTAATGATTTTTCCTTCACTCACATCCTCTGCACCCTAAGGTTTGAATCCTCCCTCTGATCCTTTTCCAAATTCCTTTTAAAACTGCCCACTGTTCGCAGTGATATCACCTCCTCCGGAAGTGTGTTCCAGTGTGCCACCACCCTTTGAGAGAAACAGTGCCTCCTCATTTCCCTCCTAAATCTGCCTCTTTACAACTTTGGACTGTGCCTGCTGGTTTCTATTCCACATTTTAATTGGAAAATACATTCCATACTTACTCTGTTCATACCCCTCATGAACTTAAAGATGTGAATCATATCTCCTCTCTCCCCTTCTCAAGGGAATACACATATAGCTCTCTCAGCCTCTCCACATAAAGTTTATGTTCCAATCACAGGATAATTTTTGTTGCCCGTTGCTGAATCCCATCCAATAGCTTGATGTCATATTTAAAGTAATGCCACCAGTACTGCATGCAGTGCTGCAAATGTAGCCTCACAAGGGACCTATACAGGGGTATGATAACTTTCCCTCTCCAAGGGGTAATTCCTTTTGCGATGCACACCAGCATTCTGATGACCTTTACAACTGTCTTACTACACTGGGCTGAGTGGTTCATTTCCACAATCACCAGTGCACCCATATCCTTGTCCTACATAGAGTTGGATAACTGCACTCCCCCAACCAGTAACTGTTTCCAGACTTCATGGCTACTAAGTACAAGATTTATGACTTATTGGCATTGAACCCAAGTTGTAGTTTATTAGTCTATTCATCTATTTTTCCCAAATCCTCCAGGAGTACTGTACCTCCTTCCAATCCGTTAAGCTCCGAAGAGATCTTGGTATCATTGACGAGGACGCTGACCTAACTCTTTATACCTTCTGCAATGTCAGCAATGAAAACATTAAACAACACTGGTTCCAGCACTGAGCCCTGTGGGACCCCACTTGTTACAGGTCTGGGCTCAGATACCTCAACCCCCACTACTACCTTCTGCTGTCTATCCTGTACATAGCTCCTGACCCATCTATCCTGTTTCCTCCACACTCCCAGGTTGCCCAATTTGCTCATCAGCTTACCATGCAGCACAGAATGAAAGGCCTTGCTGAAGTCCAGATATAGGACATCATCCACATGACCCTTGTCCACTGACATGTAACACAATGAAAAAGTCCACCAGGTTTGTCTTACAGGATCTGCAAGAGACAAACACGTGATGTCTGTTATCCTGGAGATCATTATTCTCCAGAAATGTTCTCAGTCTTTCCTTGAGGATAGCCTGCATTAGCTTTAACACAACTGAGGTTAGGCCAACTGGTGAATACTTCCAAGTTTTGTCCTTGGGCCCACTGTTATAGAGGAGCACAACACAAACCACCCTCCAATTCCTGAATACAAATCCTGCTTCCAGAGAGGTGTTGAACATGTCCACCAATGGCCCCACAAGGACAACTGCCAAATCTCTCAGTGCTCTCAGATGATCAAAGTCTAGCCCAGGTGCCTTGTCAACCCTCAGAGACCTAATGCCCTCCATCACACTTTCCTTGGTGACTTGCCTATCTGTAATCTCCTCCATTCTTACTCCCACACCACCCTTCCCCTTAGATATGGTCCCATCCCTCTCTTTGGTGAATAACGAACAGAAGTACTCATTGAGTACTTCTGCCTGCCCTGCCCATTTTCCACCCACCCACACACTGACATTCTGGATCCTATCAATGTGCTCCTTACTCTTTCTCATCTCCCTTATATACATAAAGAAATACTGTTCACCTTCTTTGATCCCCTGGACCAGCCTCAGTTCCCTTGACATGTTGTCTACCCTTACTGTTATACTCACTTCCTTGACTTTCCTGATGTATTCCTCCATGTCCTCTTTCCTGCTGGATGTTTAGTAGGTTCTAAATGCAACTGCCTTTTACCTCACCCTCTCCCATGCCCAGAGGTACCAAAAAACAGTACTGGTGTGGACACTAACAAACACCTGGAAGAACAAGACCAATGTGACATTCATACACATACCACAACAGCATATCTTCCTCGTACTCCCAATGCACATAAGAATGACATGCACACACTATTGAGAAACAGCAATGGACATCAGATGAGGACAGACAGACAGACAGAAGCTTGACTTCAGACAGTCAAAGAACATCACACAGGCACTGTCCTTAGAAAACATGCCGCAATCCTATTAACACAGCAGAAATATGCATAAAATAAGAAGTCAGTTAAACACAAACAATAAACAGTAGGTTAATGTACAGTACATGACACCATAGGCCATCACCTTCATGCTTAAAAAAACAAATGACATATCTGACATGATAGTCCTGTCAGAAAACAAAGGTAAACATTCAAGAAAACAAACCATTGAAGTGAACCTCTGAGAGATGTTACAATAAGAATTCAGTTAGACATGGCTTAAAACTGTAGGATGAAATAGGAGAAGCTGAGAGTGTCAGACAGTAAGAGATATTACAGTCACTGAAGTCATCACACATTTCAACACATGCAGTCTATTGCAGGGTCGTGTACTGGAAAATACACTGCTTGACCAGGTAGCATCCAAGAATTAAAATATAACTTATACCATGAAAGTACAATGAAACACAACTCACATTACACACACCACATTGCTGAACCTGCCAGAACAATGCATTAACATCCATATTAAAGCATGGAGCCATGGAAGTACTCTGGACAGGATCATGCTTTCCGGATAGATGTACACCTGACAGCATACCACTATCAAGATACAAAACTCACATTACAAAACAGGACTAATGAGCAAGATATCAGGGATTCCATAAGCATATCACAGACACTGCAATTACGTAGTCACAGAGGCTAGTAGCTGTTCCCACCCATAGCCAGTAACAACAATGAACCACACAGGAAGACAACGATGACAACATGAAATAAATAACTTAAAAACCTGCACGACATAACAGTTACCATATCTCCAGGAGCAGTGCATCACCTAGCAGGACTGCAGAATATACGTAGTCCTGACAGGATACTCCGGTCAGAAGATACACTTGACATCACAGGACAATACTGATCAACACATTGCTTATTCCAGTAACATGACACAATCCTCCCACATAAACATACTACAGTCACGCCATTGGTCAGTAGCAGAAGACATCCACTACAGCCCAAAAAAACATCATTTTTATCACAGACACCAGCCTGGCAGAAACAGCACATGCACTAGTAGTAATTTACCAAATGCAGACACTGGGCATCTATTACATAAAAAAATAAAAACACAATTGATAACAGAAACTAAGCAAGATTGTTTGCAACACTGAAGCAAAAATAAAGATTTGAAATCAGTGCCCCACTGACAACCTGCAGATGAGATGGACACTATCAAAATCTGTCCTTCATGAGCATGATCTGAAATATAAAAAAATTAAAAATAAAATGAGTAACATGTTATTACAGCACTGTAATGTTAAGACGTTCAGATGATGAGCAGAACAGATGATCTGTTCCTCACTGAACAAAATGATCTCTGAAGGCCACAAGCTGAAAGAAAAACATAAAAGATCACATAACATTCAGTAATTCGACATACAAATTATAAAAAAAAGGAATATTCAACTTAATTTCACTCACCCAGGCAAGGCACACTAGTACTCTGACTAGAAATGGAAACATTTCAGAAGCTTAGCCACAGAAAATTGCACCAGCATCACTAGAAGGAGAAAAATAGCATGACAGGCTCCAATCTGGTACTATGCACACTTCAAATTTTGCTCCAGAAGTGCAGGTCCACAACTGGCCTATCAGAATAAAACATTGTCTAACCAATCATGGTAGAATACCAAATCAGCCAATAGCTTAACACCAGAACCAAAACTGCTCCCAGCAAAGACGCAGCCAACAGCATTAGGGCACAAAGTTGATTAACAAACCACCTAGCAAATAACGATCTTGTCCTGTCAGGAAAATTTGCTGACAAGAAAAGTTTCTGACACCTTTATTATTCTTGCTGAAATGGCTCAACCTATCAATACCTGCAATAATAAAAATTGAACAAAAATGGGGTCTGGTGCAATGTTTGCACACTAAAAAAATGCCAAGCATTAGGAAGAAAAGGAAATCTTACATGACAGGAGAAAAATGGCCATGTAAAATACCATTCAAAGGTATTGACACAACATTTTCATTGTAACACACACTGTTACTTTAAATGGGACAATACTGACCAAGAAGTATGATTGATTGATTGCTTGTTGATTGATTGATTGACAAATCATTAAAGGATCGTCGGGTAATCAAGAACAGATCCCTCAAGAAATCAGGCCAATTTCTAACAGATGTCAAAAAGCAAATAGGATGCTAAGATGCTTAAAAAGAAATATAAAGAGCATATCATAGAAACATAGAAACATAGACTTTGACGGCAGATAAGGACCGCTTGGCCCATCTAGTCTGCCCATTTCTCTACCTACAGGATAGGCCGCAGATCCTAGTTAACCAAAAGCCTATTTCTTCCTACCCCCCACAAGAATTGCCTTATGTCTGTCCCATGCATTCTTGAATTCTCCCACAGTTTTAGACCCCACAACCTCCTCAGGAAGACTGTTCCATGCATCCACTACCCTATCTATGAAATAATACTTCCTCACATTGCCCCTGAACCACCCCCCATCTTTAAATTGTGTCCCCTTGTTCTTGCACATCTCTTTTTCTGAAAGATGCTACCCTCTTGGACTTTGTTGATTCCACTGAGGTACTTAAAAGTTTCTATCATGTCCCCCCTCTCCCTTCTTTCCTCAAGGGTATACACATTAAGCTCCTTTAGTCTCTCCTCATACGGCTTCTCTTGCAGACCCTGCACCATTTTAGTTGCCCTCCTCTGGACTGCCTCTATCCTGTTTATGTCTTTGCGGAGATGGGGTCTCCAGAACTGGCGCAGTACCCCAGATGGGGTCTCACCAACTGTCTGTACAGAGGGATAACAACTTCCTGTTTTCTGCTGCTGATGTCTCTCCCAATGCATCCCAGTATACCTCCAGCCCTCCCTACTGCCTTCTCACATTGCTTGCTAACCTTAAGGTCATTTGATATGATTTCCCCCAGGTCCCTTTCCTTTTTTGTTGTTGTTACTACCTCTCCCCCCATTGTGTATTCTTCCCCTGGGTTCTTGTTTCCCAGGTGCATTATTTTGCACTTCTTTGCATTCAATCCTAACTGCCATACTTCTGACCATTCCTCCAACCTTGCCAAGTCCCTTCTCATCCTTTCCACGCCTCCTTGTGTATCAACCTTGTTGCAGATCTTTGTGTCATCTGCAAAGAGGCATACTTTTCCTTCCAGTCCCTCTGCAATGTCACTTATGAAGATGTTAAAAAGGACTGGACCCAATACTGAACCCTGCGGTACCCCACTAGTAACCCCTCTTTCTTCAGAGTGGACTCCATTTACAATTACCTTCTGTGTCCTGTTGTCCAGCCAATGTTTTACCCAGGCTACCACCCTGGGTCTCACTCCCAGGCTGGTTAATTTGACTATTAATCTTTTGTGTGGGACTGTGTCAAACGCCTTGCTAAAGTCTAGGTAGGCCATGTCCACAGCCCCTCCCTGGTCTACTACTTTGGTCACCCAGTCAAAGAAATCTATTAGATTAGGTCTGACATGACCTTTCTGCTGTGAACCCATGCTGCCTTGGGTCCTGTGTTCCACTGGCCTCTAGGTACTCAGCAATTCTTTCCTTCAGAAGTGACTCCATCACTTTCCCTACCACAGAGGTCAAACTGACAGGTCTGTCGTTTCCTGCCTCTGTCTTGGTCCCACTTTTGTGAAGGGGAATCACATCCGCCTTCCTCCAGTCCTTGGGTACCACACCATCCTCCCATGATTTATTAAAAAGGGTAGCCAGTGGTTTCACTAGTTCTCCCCTTAATGCTTTTAGAATTCTGGGGTGAATTCCATCAGGCCCCATTGCTTTGTGCACCTTCAGTTTTAGGAGTTCTTGCAGAACCCTTTCTTCTGTGAAAGGACTGGGATCGACACCCCTATCAAGAGTGCTTCTGTTAATTGGATTAGGCACTTCCTCCTCCTCTTTTGTGAATACTGAGCAGAACTATTCATTCAGTAACCCTGCTTTTTCACTGTCCCCTTCTGCTCACCCACCGTTCATTCTTTTCAGCCTCACTATCCCTCCGTTTGTCCTTCTACGCTCGCTGATGTACCTATAAAAGGGTTTATCCCCCTTCTTAACCGAGTTGGCTATCTTTTCCTTAGTTTGGGCCTTTTCTATTCTGACTTCCCTCCCTGTTTCCTTCTGCCTTATCTGGTACAGCTCTCTGTCCTGCTCCTTCTGTGTTTCCTTATACTTCTGGAATGCTATCTTTTTCTTCCTGACTTTCACAGCCACCTCTTTTGAGAACCATAGTGGCTTTTTCTTTCATTTTGATTTGTTTATTTGCTTCACACAAAGGCTTGTTGCCTCTGTGATGGCAGTTTTGTTGATATCAAAGGAAATCCTAGTGTTATATAAGGTTTTGGTCAAGCCCCATCTAGAAAATGTGTATGGTTTTGGAACTCACTACTAAAATATAAAGCAGAACAGGCAAGGTAAAGCAAAATGATCAGAGGACCTGGAAAAGAAGACATTTGGAGATAGACTCAAAGAACTAAGGATCTGCTCCTTGAAAAAGAGAAGACTGAGGGCCAGATATTCAAAACTTTGCCCTGGGGCTAAATTAGCACTGCCCAGTGGGCAAACTTAGCCCGGAGCACAAAGCAAGCCATATTCAAAAGGAATAGCCCAGGGCAAACAGCTTCTGAATATAGCATAGGAATGAGGCCTGGCAAACTGGGCTGGCAGTGCAGGGCAAACTTAGCCCTGGAATAAGACAGCTCTGAATATGGCAACCAGGAAGTGCAAACCACAACAGCAATACAGTGCACAATGATGGGAAGATAGGTAGAGGTGAACTATGTGGCCAATATGTGTGCCAGCAAATGCATGGACCCAGTACAGCTGCAGGCAGCAGTGTATGTGAAAATACAGTGAGCAAAACTGTAAAATGTTCCCCGAACTGTTTGCGCAGCACTAACACATTTGCTAGGGTTTAGTGCAGGGCTAAACTGTTAGCCCGGTGCAAACACATTTGCCCGGTGCTAAACTTTGCCATATTCAAAAGTGACATGCAAATGAGCCTACTTAGGTAGTCTGTGGGCAAACATCCAGATTAACATCTTATTATGCCCCTGATTTTACATGCAGTTTGCACCGGCTAACTGTTTAGCCCTGATGCTTAAACCCGCCAAGCAATGTAAGAAGGCGCTTAAGCAAACAGCTTGGGGAATATTATACAGTTTTTAAATACTACTTCAACATACGCTGCTGCCTGCAGCTGTACTGGGACAGCACAGCATAGGCACAGATGGTGGTGGTGCTGCATGCAACTGTCACACTGTAGGTCATGCTACAGTGCACAGAAAACACTACAGTAGCAAGTGGGCCAGTAGTGTGTGGACACAGCAATGCCTATGCTGTGTAGGGCAGTGATGATGACTGCACTATATACAGTGAGAGGCCCAACCTGCAGGTGTTTACTGACAGTGGATATTATTGTTACACTGTTGTGTGATCCACAGATGCTGCACCTCTGGCATGGGATGCTCACAGTGACATGCCTGATTAAATAAAGATTTTGATTGATTGATTGATTGATTGATTGATGTACATGTCCGAATTTGTGTGCTGTGGCAGTTGTACAGCTGTACGGTATGTGGCTGGGGGGACATATATTATCCGAAAGGCACACTGGTGTTGGGGTATTCCCAATACTGGCCCATGTGCACTGCATGATGTGTCCCAGCCTTGTGGCCACACCTGGTCTGTGGCACAGCCTGGCCACCCATACACTCGCCACTCAACATCCTCCATGCCCACAGTGCTGCATGTGTGTGCTGGCATCTGTTGGTGTCCACAGAAATGTGATCCACAGGTTTGTGTTGTATGGCCACACTGCCATGCTGTCCACTGGCAGCAGAGTCACCACTTACTGCCTGGCATGGCTGGGACTGGTGGCAGATGATGGCATCATTGCGATGCCATCAGTTAGCAGCAAGCTTCCTCTATGTTTGGCTTTGTCTATGTGTCATATTTATTTGTTAGGGTCATGCAAAACCCACGCAAAACCCGCTCAAACACTACATAAAGCCATGGTGTCGCATAAAGCTGATTGCCCAGGGTTAAGACAAGCTTTTCCTGGGTGGTAATGTGCACCGCACTAAGTGTTGCGCTAAGTCATGCAAAACCACTTTGCATGGTGCTAGTCGCTGAATATAGCATTGCGCCTTATTCATGACAGTTTGCCCCTTGCATACATTATGATTTTGCCCAGCACTAATGCAGTTTGCTTGCACTATTTGGCCTTTTGAATACAGCAGACCCATGCTAATCCCACACGCTAAACCTGCACAAATGTTTTTTGCCCAGCGCAAAGTTTTGAATATCTGGACCTAAGAGTGGATATAATCCAGGTAATAAAATGGTAAAGTTCAGAGTTAAAGTAGATCAGGTAGGGACATTTCTACTGACACAGAACAATAGAACAAAGAGACAATAAGCTGTGACGAGAAAGAGCCCATAATGATATTAGGGAATATTTTACTCAGAGTGTGGTCAATTTTTTGGAAATGTTTAAACACTGAATATAGCAGAAGCATACAACTTACATATCTTCAAGGCAAGAATGGATAAGTAATTTGAAGAAAAACATAGGGCTCAATTCTCATTCATAAAAAGTTGGCACAACTGCATTGTGGCACACTGTAGCACCAGTTCGTTGCCAGTGACCCCCCCCAAGCTGTCTCAAAGAGTGCCAGGGAGCCTTTGTATACCAGCACACATCAAAGAGCATTGGTGTGTGGAAGGGGAAGAGCTGGCATGTAAGTGGCATGCAGTGCTGTTCACAGCGTCAACTACCACTGGCACCATGGATGCAGAGTTTTATGTCAGAGATTTCTGATGGTAGGTGGTGTCAAACTACTGTGTTATTCCATGTAGATGGCAGGAGAAAAAATTCAGTAATTGACTAGCAGTAGGAGAGAACGAGCATGGCTGACTGGTTCTGGGCTGGGGAAAGGATCCACTGGACTAGCAGGTACTGTACTTTGAGTACTCGTGAAATGTGTCGGGGATAGTGCTATGCAGAATTTTTTGTTCTGATAGAATGGAATTCTATGGAATTTGGAGAATTCCACCAAATTTCACAGAATTCTGTCAGTAGTGGAATTCCAAAATTTTTAAAGTGAAATGTACATAAACTGCAGATTCTTTCTCCACTATTGGTGGAACATTATTCCGTGACTTATGTAATCCATTGAAAATTATTCCATGGTTTACACAAAAATGCTTTTGAGAATTCCACAGAAATCTAAAAGAAATTTCAAAAAACATTTCAGAAGCAGAAATTCCATTCTGCATGAATTCTACCTGTGGAATTCTGCATTCAGCATAGTACTAGTTTGGGGGCCTATTGAACTATCAGGAAAGACACTTAGGAACACAGGACATGACTTTGGCAGTGTTTCAGAAGCAGCTGTATGGTAACGTTTGAATGGCTGGGAGATGTATTTACAATGGACCTCCACATGCATAAATGTGCATGGCATTGTGCCATGTGGATAAATGCATGTGATGGTATTGTACACTGTTACTGTGCACAAAACATGTTTTCACACAGTAACATATCTGCATTCCAAGTTTTGTGTCAGGGGTCTTCACCCCCCCCCCCCACAACCGCCAGTGCAAATTTATTGATTTTAGAAAAGTAATTTTATGGACCAGCATATGGGACACACTTTGTACCCTGTTTTGCAGTCCATAAAAATGCAGATGAGAAGTGGGCCCATAATTCCTGGACATAACAGCTAGGATTGTTGAATAGGGAACAAATTGGGCCAATGATCTTTTCCAGCCTTAAAACTGAAGCATTTCAGTAAGTTGTGAGAAACAAGATATGTGAACTATATCTACCTGTTGCATTGTTTTGTAAAATAAACTATGATAAAAGTTCTCCTGGAGGTGCCTGCTGCTCTATAAAGACCTACTAGAATACAGGGGAAAACTCAGAAAAATATTTAGCACAATTCAGCTTGTATAGTATTTCATATCTTCTACAGTTTTTTCCACTCTGTTATTGGTTACTGAAGTAATTTGAACAAAAACACAGGCATTTTACCCCTTGGAGTTGATCTGTTCCAGCAGCTCATTTCCATCTTGAATTCAAAACCATCTATTGTGGCATCACAATTTGTTTCCATTGGAAGGACTGTGATGTCACAAGGAAGGTATTTTGAGCTTAGGTTGGGAATAAGGAATGGAATCAATGAACATTTAAGTAATAAAGATACTGGGTTAGATTTACCAAGTTGCGGAAAAAAACTGGTGAAAGTGGGTTTCCACTTGAGGAGCTGCGGTTTTTCCTACAGCCACGGTATTTTCAAAAGTGGAGCCAGTTTGCGACTGGGTCCATGATTTACAGCAGCTTGCAGACAATTTTTTTGCACAGCTGTGGGGCAAAGTTACGTCTGGTGGGACCAGGCGTAACATCCCCTGCAGCTGTGCCAACTGAAACTGTGAAATTTCACAGGAGCAGAGACTTTATGCTTGGGCTGCAGCAAGGGACTTAGTTTCCACATCACCTGAAAATCTAGCCCCCTGTCTTCATACAAAAGACCTTAATAATAAATAATGGGCAGGAGAAACACAGAAGAAATCATCATTTCATTTATTGTACTAAAGTGCTGTTGATCCCTGCTACCCTTCCTGTAGGCCACACGTGGAAATAATCCTAGGCTTAGTGTGCCTTTCCCAGTAACCAATTTTCAACTAAATAAATATAAGTTCAATACTGTCTAAAGAACATGCCACAAGAACATTGAACTCTATTCCTATTCAGATTAGGTCAATAAACTCACACTCTGTATTCGAAACAAAATTAAAGGAACATCTGTAATTAAAAGAGGCATGTAACTTCTTATTGTAGCTTACTCTATTTAAGAGTTTTTAATAATAAGTGCACTGCATACTACAGTGGTGCTCAGGGCCATGTTCCTTCTTGTCTAGTCATGTTAGGACACCAATGTCATGATTTCCTGAGTGATGTCTAGACTTAACAATACAAAAAATATCAATTAAGGAATTGACAGTGATGGCTCTATCCATTCGTGTCAGTTTGTCTGAAGGTGCTGATTGACATGACTAGGCAAGAAGGAACATGACACTGACTACCACTGTACACTATGTGGGCATCTCCTGTATGTGTTTTATTTTTGTTCACTGTGAGCTGTCTTATGCTCTGTTCCTGGGACAGCCCAATAAAAGGGTTTGGTCCAGTTACGCCTACTGGTAATCAAAATAACTAACTAAATAAATAAGTAAATAAATACATAATATTATATTTTTTAAATTTCTTCTAGTGGTATCAGCTGTTGTTTAATGACAGAATAATAACTAAAATGGAGACTTCCTACCTGATATTGACTTTTCAGCTAAAGAGCTACTCACTGTATACAGGGGATATGCAGTGACTTGACTCAATGCACCCATTTTTATCTTTACTTGGGAGGGGTCTGGACTTTTCTAATTCACTTGCAGCTCAACCCCACATGAGTTATAATCCTGTTCTCCTACATATACAGTGGACATAAAGGGAAGGGAGTAAAAGAGGGTGATAGCAACATTAATAAAAGTAATTCATGGGGTTGCACTATAGGCTAGAGGTTTGAGCAATGAGCTGCAAACAATCTTGATCTTCCAGCATGCTTGGGTTAGATTCCAATAACCTCCACTTACATACTGTTTAACCCTAAAAAAGTCACTTAATCTATATGTGCTCCTGGGATGTACCTGGAAATAAGCTTTAGTTCAGTGTATGTTTCCCAGCCAAAAATTTATAAAATAAAAAAATTCTCTGGAGAAAGAAACATTTTATTCAGTACGTAATACGAGCATGCTTTCCTCTGTGACTCTGTTTTGTACTTGCAGTAAAAACCTCTAAAGAGCAAAGGTAGGAAATCTACTGGTATTAGAACACAAATACATTTCAATACCTTGTTCATAAATTAGTTGGAAACAAGTTTAGATTTTTGTTTGATTTAGTAATCATGCTTTCTAATTTCTGCATCAGCTCTTGTTTCTGTATGCCTCATAGCATAATTAAACTTGCAGCGTATCTAATTTTACATGTCTGTGTTAATGAAAGTGTGAACATTTGTCTGCACTGCAAATACCTTCAGTCCTGTGTGGTGGCAGTAAAATATTCATTAATTTCAAACACAGTTAACAAAGTAATACACAAGCTACACTAATAATTATCATTACTTAGCAACAGCATGTCTCCAAATGACATTGGGAATTAACTAAATAATTATTGCTTTATACTTGTGCCTAAAGTTATTTTCTTCATAGCTGCTTTCCCCACTTGACTGCTGTGGAGGTGTTTGCTTCTTATATAGTTCTACACAGTAAACTGTTGATGTAGTCAGTCTGAGGCCTACAGCACTATGTGATTAATCATACAATAATTGGATCAGGTCTTCAGTGTGAATACATCACTAAATGCATGCAAAGCATTTATATAAATCTGTTTACCAAGCCCGTGTTTCCTTCAGAGAAATTAAACACGGTAGAAATTAAAAAGGACTAGAAATGACTATGTTGGTTAGGTTTCATAAAGAAAAATAAATTACTATAGGAACATATTTCTAATTATTTATTTTGTTACCTCCATTTTAATTAGTTGGAATCAAATGTATTTTGTGTTTCTTTATGAAAACTGTACTGAGAATAGCAGTCTCTGGTACACCAAAGTAGGGGGCAGCTTTGAATGTAAAATACAGATTATGTCAGACACCTCCAGATCCTAAAATAATATTAAATCTTGATTTGTTTTCCCCTGAAGACTAAGTGAGGGCTGACTGTGGAGTATATATGCATTGAGTGTATGTGAGATAAGAGATGAAATCCATGGCTTTCAGTTACCCAAAGCATGCATGTATAATTATACACACATGCACAAATTAGAACCCATTATTTATTTGATTGAAATATATTAACTGAGATAGGCACACTGAGCCAGTGTTTATCTCCAGGTGTGACCTGGGAGGGTACAGAATGGGCAAATAAAGTTTAGAAAGACTGTGTTGACGCAAGAAGTGCAGCAGAACAACAATTTTAATTTAACACATACATGTGAGTACCATTTAACATATCATCTGAATTATACAAAATATAATATAAAATTAACAAGACTAAGACAAGGTGCTGGTGGCAGGAAAATCTGAGACACAGGCAAGAGGTGACAGATTATAATTTTGAGTGATTCAATTGTTCATTCTTGTAATTGTTAGTGAAGTGATATTTAAAACTGTGTGTCATATTTGATGTTCAACCATGTAATTAAGTATTAATAAACAAGGCCACTGATTTACGGTGATTAAAACAATTAAATTCCGTTTTCAAGACTTAAGATTCCGGAATTTCACCGGTGTTTGTTACTCTAATTTCTGGATTTTACCGGGATTCTGTTATCATTCTTTTAGTATGTACATAAATAATCAGAATTAAAGAAGGCTTAATATACAGAGCATTAAATAAAGCAAACTAAAAACAGTACAGGAAGGAATTAAGAGAAAAACAGACTTTTTTGTAGATTGACTGATCTGATAGAAAATGCCAGATTCCATGAAATCTTCGTTTTTAACGGTTTTCAGGCAGCCCTAATTCCAGAATTTTACCGGATTTTCCGGTAAAAACCGAAAAACAGTGGCCTTGTTAATAAACAATTAATATGTAGAGCCTAGCAGGTTACAGTAATGATGTATGTTCATTTTGTTCATGTTTTTTTCAATGTTAAGTAATAGTAATGGGAAAATAATTGTGTCCTACTACAATGTAATAAGGTTTTAATATATGGATTATTAAAATATGACATTCTTTGCCCAGAGCAGCATGGCTTCCGTGCAGGCCACAGCACCAGCACAGCCTTACTGGTATTCTTCAACTTTCTGCACTACTCTCTGGACTCCAGTAACCTAGCTGGAGCAGTGTTCATTGACCTCTCAAAGGCCTTTGACACTGTCTCCCATCCCCTCCTACTTGACGTGCTTTATCATATTGGCTTCTCTGCTGGCCTCCTCGCCATGTGCTTGAGTACCTATCTACTCACTCCCAGTGTGTCAAAATCAATGGAACACTATTGGAACCCATTATATCCACTTGGGGGTTCCCCAGAGCTCCATTCTGGGCCCCCTTCTCTTTAGTCTGTATCTAAACACCCTGCCTAGTGCCTGTTCTGGCAAAATTTTGCTGTATGTGGATGATGCCATTCTTTATGCCACCCACTGTAACTCTACCTCCCTCCAAGACTCCCTCCAGCACACCTTCAATGAAGCAGAAAACTGGTTTAAAGAATGCAGACTCATCATTAACCTCAAAAAGACCAAATCTATGCTCTTCCCTACCACCAAAATAAAGCCAGAAACAATCCCCTCCTTATCCTCCCTAGCACACTACACCCTCTTGAGCAAGTGCACACTTACAAATACCTTGGCATTACTTTCAACACTGCTCTCACCTTTTGCAACCACATCTCTGCCCTTACGGCTGCCACAAACACCTGGATTGGACTCCTATACCACCACAGAGACTGCCTCCCACCCAATGCTGTCCGACTGGCCATCACCTCCTCAGTGCTGTCCCTAGTGGATTATGGCCTTCCGGTATATGGTGCTGCTGATCATATAGCACTTAATAAGGTCTGTCTCATCCTAAACAAGGCCTATAGACTACTGACCAATATCCCCAGACTCACCCATACCTGTCAACTCTACTCCAGGGCCATGGTCCTTAACCTGGATGAACATCTCCTCAACCAAACCTGCCTGCTAGCTAAATAATTTGTATTTGGACTCTCCCCACCCATGGTAACTGCCTCCCTCCAACATAATCCTCCCACAGTCACTACCCACAGCTTGGACAGGGCCACCCTCCTGTAGCAGGAACTAGGACCTCCCTGCTTCAGAGGTCCTTTTGCTATAGGGCCCCTTCCTGGCTTAACTCTCTCCCTGCAACAGTTACAAACTCTGCCAAGATTTCCTCTTTAAAAACCACTCTTCAGGACCAACTATTTAACACCCACTGCTGCACATGTCTCTAGCAGTTGGCCAGATGCTCTCCAATTGCACCTGACGATGTCTTCTGGACTGACTCCTCCACCCTCTCCCCCCCACCCTCCTGGTTTCTCCCTCACCTCTACCAGGTGCCTATTAGGTACTAACTAATAATTCTGTAATGTACAAACTTTGTTCTACTGCTTATTTCAACTTTATGTAATATCTCCGTAAAATCTTTGAAAAGCCATTTGTATGCTGTTTGTATATTGTTATTGTATGAACCCATATGTTTGAGTCCTGTAAATCTGTAACAGTGTTGTCCTCTCTGTGACGAGGTACCTTTGTAAATGAGCCTCTGGCTCAAAGGTTTCAAATCTGGTTCATAATAAATAAATAAATAAATAAATAAATAATACTGGATCAATGCATACAAATAATCCCTGGTAATACCATAGCTCCCAGAGTGATAGCACCACCATTCACAAGTGATAATACTCCTCTAATAGTATCATTTGAGACCTGAACAATAGTATTATCAGTAAAACTCAGCAGCGCAACTGCAAGTCTGCCACCTGATATCTCCTAAAGCGTGCCTTCTGATTGGCCACTTTTCCTTTGTGGGCAGGCAAATTTTAAAATATGGCTGCTGTCTCTCGCTTAGCCAGAGTAAATCAAGTACTCTGCATTTCCCTGATTTTTTTAAACTGTTGCCAAAAGTGGACTTATCTGGTTGATCCTGCATTCACAATGAAAGAAAAAGGTGGATGGTCACAAACTTTACTTATATACCCTGCTTACGGTTGGGGGGTTCTAAAACCGATACCGAGAACTGAGACAGTGCACTGGAAGTTGGCTGGGACCATGTGACTCCTTCGCTGCAGCTAGTACCACAATTCACAAGTGATAATACTCCTATAATAGCATAGTTCAAGACCTGAACAATAGTATTTTCAGTAAAACTCAACAGCACAACTGCAAGTCTGCCACCCAACATCTCCCAAATTATGTCTTCTGATTGGTTGCTTTTCCTTTGAGGGTGGGCAGAAAAACATTTGAAAACTTAGTGAGAGTGACTCACGCACTCTGCATTTCCCCATTTTTTTTTTATTTTAATTGTTGCCAAAAGTGGACTTATGTGGTTGGTCTTTGTTTCACAATGAAACAAAATGGTAGGACTGCCACCAACTTTGCTTATATACCCTGCTTATGGGGAAGGGGATGGTGGTACCAAAACCGATACTGAGAACCAAGACAGTGCAGTGGCAGTCAGCTGGGACCAAGAGACTCCTTTGCTGCAGCAGCCAACTGCCTGAAATAAAAATTGCATCCATATACTAAAAACAATAACAAAAAGGTCACTGGGCATTACCAGTGAGTGATATCATCTTGAGGGTCTGGACACAGGAACCTCCCTAGCTTCTGTCTTGAGGTTCCTATTTATCCAGAACCTCTCAATGGGATTACTAACTGGTAATGCCCAGTGACCTATCAATTATTCAATTTATAATTAAGCACTGGTATGAAAATACTACTTCTGTCAGACTCCTGCTATTGCACGTATCTGGTTCTCCATTATAGATAATTTGTTGTAATAATGCAATCTATTTCTGCATATAGGACATACTATATAGGATAGCTGTGAATGACTTGATTCCTTGTATTGTCTATTTTCTTGCTGGTGTTCTGCTTTTGTAGTGTTTTTGCTGTTCTTTCTTATCTGTACTTTCTTGCACCATCTTCATCTTACAGTGACAAAATATTTAGTTACTGTATGTGAGACATGCCCTAATTACATGATTATAGCATGTTTTTGTTCACTGTTGATTTCGTATTGTTGTTATTCAATATGGCATTGTCCTGTTAATTTGCTCTGTAACTCTCCCATGTTTTGATGTAAAATAGGCATACGTTTGCTTAGTGCATTTTCTTGGTAACAGAAACAAATAATTAAATAAATTAGCTGACAACAGGGTGTGTGGTCGTGCTCTGATAAACACATACCTCGGGTGTGCTGTGAGGCACAAGGCAAAGCAAAATGCCTTTAACCACTGAGAAGTGTGTAACTCATACAGTGACCGCCCACCCTATAGTGTATTCTCATACTTATAAAATGGGTGAAAAATTAATAGGTAGGGTGAAAAACATGAAAAAGATGCAGACTTGTGGTCATTGGGGTATAATGCATTGTTCTGTGATGTGTTTGCACCATGGCAGAGTAGGATTTTTCTTGCCATACAGAGATAAATTGATGAATGGATGGATGGATTGATGGATGGATGGGTTGATAGATAGACAGATATTGATAGATAGATAGATAGATAGATAGATAGATAGATAGATAGATAGATTTATAACATGGTGAGAAAAATGTTAATAATCTGATTGGTGGAGAGACCAGTAAAGGAGTGTAATTATGGGACCATAATTAGACTCCTGTATTTCTTTTAGACCAAGAGCTTATGTACCTCATCAGGATCAGATCAATACACTCTACAGTGCCTAAAGTGCCAGTCAGACTGTCAATCACTATTTACAGCTCTGTGATTCCCTTACTGTAAAAACAGACTACTTTTATCAACCTTGCAATAAATGTACTGTTCAACTTGCATTAACACATTTATCTCTTCCTTACCAAAATTGGGACCATTTAATGACACTCTTCATCAGTTTCTTACAGCTAACAGTTCCTGTGACTGTTTCAACTGACATGAAAGTATCTCATCAGTATTGGTACATCTTTGTGTATCTACTTCTCTCCTTTTCTCTGCAAATGACCACTTTTAACCTAATGGCTCTGCCCTATTTCCTGCCTCCTTCCCCGATCCTTCCTTCACCTCATCCCTCTCACCCTCGACCTTCTTTCCACTGTTTATCTTCACTTACCTGAACTTTTATTTGCCCAACTCTAACTATACCTACTTGACAAAGCATCTGGGCTGCCTCCTTTTATTAGGTTACTTTTGATTTCCTACCAATTCATAGTTTTAATTTTAGTTGCAATACTAATGTAATATTGTCATTTTAAATATTTTCTTGTCAATATTTTATATAATACCATCTATTGTATGTCTGTCACCCTTCCCACTGACATGGAAGTTTTGTAAAAGAGCTGTTATGTGCTCAAAGGTATTATAATCTGAGAATGACTAAATAAATAAAATATCCTTTTTTTTTCAAAAAAATTAAACAGGCATTTTTCTCACCTTTGTAAGTGAAATAAAGACACTTCAGGGAAGTGTAATTATAGGGGAAAACTGCACTTTGCTCTCAGTGTTAAAAGTCAAACAGTGCAAGCGCCTTGTGCCTGTCAACACCCTCAAGCCATGCAGTGATTACCCCATAATTAAACACCAATGCATGTCTTATTGCATACAGGTATAAATCTTATGCATATAATTACATATAAGTTGTAAAAAATGTTGTTAATTCTCCAGTTAGGGTTAAAGCAACAAAAGTTGGAAAATGAGGCATTAGAGTTTCCAACCCTAACACCCCACCCTCCCAAACCAGGAAGGAGAGCAGATGTGGGGTGTGCCTTGGGCTTCTCAAGCCAAACACTCACCCCATTCCATTGGTAAATAAGGTCAGATGTGTAGACTTTATGAGAATGAGGTGAGCGTTAGACTTGCAAAGCCCAAGGCACACCCCACACCTGCTCTCCTGCCTGATTTGGAAGGGTGGGGTGTTAGTGCTGGAAACCCTAATGCTTCATTTCCCAACTTTTGTCACTTTGACCCTAGCTGGAACATTAACAAAGTTTTTTGCAACTTATTTCCTTACTTTTTGAGATACTATAATAGTATCCTTATTTTACTGTTGGAGTGCATCCCACCATAGATGCGTATATGTATGTAGCTGTGGAAGCACAAGACAGTCTGTGCCCTGCACTTTCATTTGTAGGACAATAGTAACCAAATTGTTAGCATAGCAATCTTATTACCCCACTTAATGTACTCGGTAGAGAACATTTTCATATCCTCACCAAAACATAATTCTGCACAACTGCAATGCCATTTTGTGCCAATGGTGTGAAAACACATTTTGGCCAGGATTTGGAAAATGACAGCTGTGACATGCATGAGGTGGTATAATAAGAAGGCTATGTTGAAAATTTGTGGTCAAAATATTTAAAATGTCTAAAGTTACAAGCGTGCATTACAAAATTGCAATGAATGATCATAACATTGTCATTTTTAATAATTTGGACCCCAAATTGTTAACATAGGCTTCTTATGACCCCACCTCATGAACAAGGTCAGGAAAATTTGTCAAATCCTTCCTGAAAGGTGATTTTGACAACTGACTGCAAAATCACCATTGGGACAAGAGTTGCACAGTAACAATCCTATTGTTCATGAAGTGGGATCCCCAAAAGGACATGTTGAAAATTTGGGATCATAATCTCAAAAAATGGCAATGTTATGCATAAAAGTTGAAACCCCCTATTGAAATACATTGAACTGCATTTACCTTAGTTTCTCATGCTGCAGTCACCAGTTCCAGCAGCAAAACGTGTCTTTGATTGGAGAGCACATCTCAAATCTGGGTGCTGATCATGTCAGTGAGGGTGTTTAAGGATATACTGGGGGGGGTTGTGGGTGCTGAGTGGGAGGTGGGGGTGTGGGGCTGATCAGTAAGAGACTGTTTTCTTTTTTGCAGGTTTAAAAAAAACATTGAGGGACTGTTTTCTTTATTACATGTTGATATTCAGATGGGAGGGCGAGGGGTGCCACTAGACACCAGGGATTATAAATCTGACAACGGGGACTGCAATTGGCTGGTGGGGGTGCCACTAGACACCAGGGACTTAAAGAAAAAATATGGGGATAGTGATTGGAGGATGGGGGAGTGCCATTAGACACCAGGGTTACAGAACAATTATGGGGATAGTGACTGAAGGGTGGGGGTGCCACTAGACACCAGGGACTTGAAGAAAAATTATAGGGATGGCAATCAGAGAATGGGAGGTGCCACTAGACACCAAGGATGCAAAAACAATTATGGGGACAGTGATCGGAGAGTGAGGGGGTGCCACTAAACACCAGGGACTTAAGGATGATTGGCAAATGGTTTGTGTTGTTACAGTGTGTTGTTCCATTTTTCAGTTTGGTTCTAGGTAGCTAGAAGTACTGCAGCAGTTTGGGCCATTGATTTTGTTGTGTACTCTAATTTTTTCTCCATATGGTGTAGCAGCATCTTAAATGACATCTGTTTTATGTTCAGTGTCTGGGAAAGCCACCCAGTTGAACAGTGCTGTAAGTATGTCACAGGGGGTGCTAGCAACTGTCAGTTCTATAAACAAGGGAGTGGTCATGTCACATGTTTAGAAAATAATCTCGCTAGATTGATGGTCATAGCTGATGAGCTCAATTAAACAGACAGTTTTATAGTCCATTTGCAAACAGTACAACACAAACTTCATTCAGGATGCCTACATGTGGATGAAAACCACAACATGTCCAATATCACTACATCTACCACACAGCCACATGAGTTCCATTTGGGAGCTTCCATAAGTAGATGTAGTGGGATTCAAACCTAGGTATCATAGAACACAATTCTGTATTTGAATCACTACCAATCCATTCCGTGACCAATTGCCTGTCCATCGCCCAATCATATAACACTGTTGACGTGTAAAATAATACTAACTTTTCTCAGTCAACAGTCCGATTTAGAAATGGTTACACATTCTTTTACAATAGAAGAAAACTGCCATTTAGGCTAGCTTCTGGTCCCTATGTAAATGTGTTGTCAGGCAATTACAGGCATAGCAACACACTTACATAGTACTAGCACAGTATGCTGTAACTGGCAGATATGCCTCCCCCAACAGCGACACCAATACAGCAACCTACGTCATTGTCAACAAAATCAACAACTTGCCAACAGGTCACTGTGTTGGTGCACCTGAGACAGAGGCACACTGTCTTCTAGTCCTGCACCACCTCCCTGAATCAACTCTGACTCGGAGTTGACAATCTTTAGTATGATGAGGTGTGGGGGCTGAGCATCCCACCATGGGAGGTTCGTGTGGCAAAGCCCACCGATAAACAGGAACAGGAAACATTCAGGATTTATGTCAACCGCAACATTACATGGACTGTTTATATGCAGTAAATAAATAACTACTTTATAATGTGCTGCCAAAAACAAATTCTGAGTAATGCTCTTGTTGTGTCCAACTGCATTTCTACACAGTACCTCTCCACTGACTCAGAAAGGTCTGGGACATCTCGTATGAATATGTATTTTGGCAGTGATAAAAAAAAAAGATGCATTTACAGAATGGCAACATCTGCAAACCTACTGTATTTTGGACATGAATGGCAATATTGAATATTATTATCTGTATTTTGGGAGATTTAGTCAAGAGTCAGTGTGTCAGTTATTGTTCTCAGCTGCCAACTCAGAAATTACAAACACACAAGTGCAGAGTGAGCCAATTTAGCACTTCATCTGAGAGGTACAGGCTTGCACTTCAGAAATAGCAAATTATGTGATTTGCACAGCAACGGAGACCGAAGCACAATGGAGAAGACCCAACACAATGCTTGGGGCAAAATACAACAACTGCAGGCAACACAGTATTTCAAAATTACTTTTAATAGTACTGAGCAAATGCCATGTAGAAATAGGAAGTTAATATAGCAGATCGGAAAGGCTACATTTTAAAGTACAGACGTTTGCCATTGATCTTTAAAGAAAAGTTATGAGGACAGTGATCAGTGAGTGGGGGGTGCCACTAGACACCAGGGAAGATATTTATGGGGACAGTGTATATGTGTGTGTGTGTGCGTGCACACTCATGAGTGCACATGTGAGTCTGGGGGGGGGGGTCACGCAACCAAACACCAGGAAATGGCAGGGCAGCTCACAGCTCACACTGCAGCTGGCAGCAGGAGTTCAGCTGCAGCTGCAGAACTAAATAAAATCTGCTGTTCTCATACAGAGAATGTGGGGAAGGCTCCTCTCGCTAAACTGGGCACCGGGGATTTTGGGTGACAAGACAAAGTATTTTGGGCTCTAAGTTTGAAAAACAAACATCAGAATCTAGCTAAACGGGGCCCTATTAGCTAGGTTCTGGTATCTGATTTGTAAAATGACAACATTTTAATGTATTTTCCACACTTTCTTGTTGCTGGAAAAAAAAACAAGATGGCAGCTCACAAAAAAGTCTTTTTTTCCCTCACGAAAAAGGAACTGATCTCATGAGAATAAATCCTTTTATTTTCCCTCACAAAAAAGGAGTTGATCTAGTGAGAATAAATCTTTTCATGAGATCAAATCCTTTGTCAAACATTTTACCTCTATCCTGGCAAATTATATTCCTATAGGAAATAATAGAAACTTAAAAACTTAATAACTTTGCAACAAATTAACATTTTTTCACCAAACAAAGCATAGCAGTTTTTTACCCAAGTTCCTTCTACGATACAAAAATCACACCAAAATTCCATACCATCTTGGCACAAGGCGATGAAGAAAAACTTCAAAAAGTGGTGACTTTTAAGGCTTTTACACTATCTGAATCTCAGAATCTGCACATCCAACTGGAATGAAACTTGCCATTTCAAGAGATCTACCCCTCCAGACAGCGCATCCCAAATTTTGTGCAAATCCATTGTTCAGTTGCAAAGTTATTAAAGTGCACAATTTGAGGTTTAATATTAAACAGGCTACTCAACCCAGTCATGCCCCTATAATATATTATACTGGCACAGCAATGCCAGTATACTGTAGGTAGGGTTGAGTATGGTGTTCAGTGTTAAACCCTAACTTTGCAATTTAATAACTTTGGCAGTGTTTGATGAAATTGCTTCAAATTAGGCATGCAATGTCCTGGAGGCATGTTCTCAAGATGTGAGAGGTTTCATGACATACTTGCATATGCAGTTTCTGAGATTTAGATGTGTCATTTTTACAGTGATGTTAATATTTTTTTCTCTACTTTTTGCACTTTTTTTGTTCTAACTTATAGGCAATACAGAATTTTACAAACCTTCAGGGCAGAAGGGGCCTGCACCACATTAGTGCATTTCCGAGGTTTCTTAAAAAAAAAAAATTATTTGGTACCAGTATTATAAGGATTTTGTAAAAATGTTTTCTGAGCATGCTCAGTAGAGTTTAGGATAACCCTCTTATACAACCCAAAAATGTTGGTGTCATGAGCGTTTTGTTTTTGCAGTGGTTAGTGGTTTTCATCTCATGAGAAAAAATTTGGGATCATTGATAGCTACCATCTTTTTTTTTTAACTAAAATCATGTAAAATACATACAAGTGATGTATTTTTAAAGAAACAAACACCTGAACCTAGCTAAACAGGATCTGTTTGGCTTGCTGGAGTTTTTTTCTTATTAGGCATAGATATAAGTTTTCTGTGCCTCCCAAAATCCTGGGTGCCCAGCTTAGCAAAAAGAGACATTTTTCAGATTGTGAGCCCAGAATTCTCCTGTCACACACAAAGTGGTGCAACAGGGGAATTTTTAGCTTACACCCTAAACAATGAAACCTACAAGATCCTTTCCTCTTCCCAGATCAACCAGCCTTCCATAGCCCTTCGCAATTATTGTTTTTTTATTTTTAATTTAATATACTCCTTTCCCATCCCACCTCAGTAAGTCTTTCCTTGTCCTTTTCTTTTTTGTATTATTCATTTTTAAGTGGACTGGGACGCTTACCCCCAGTACTCCTTCATAACATCCTCCTTCCATCCAGATAACCCACCCCAGAAAAAACATAGTTAGTGTGACAATGTGGTGCCCACCCCTGGTGCTGCTGTACAGTGAGTGCCAACACAAGGATGACCAATCCCCGGTATCGGGTCTAGTCCCTGCAAAAAAAAAAGAAGACTGTCCCTGACTGATTTTTGTTTCTAATTAACCCTGAATAAGAAGAAACTGGTCCCTTGTCGATCTCTTTTATTGTAGACCAGAGTGCCCACTTCTGATAACACATCATAACAGCCCCCCTCTTCCAGATTGCACCCCCAAAAAACATAGCTGGCAACATCATAGTGCTCACCCCCAATGCGACCAAACAGTGAATGCTGACATTGGAGTACCCAATCCCCACTGTTGGGTCTGGTCTCTGCAAAAAGGAAAACAGTCTCTCTTTTTTTGTAATTAATCTTGAAAAACAAAAATTGTCTCTTATCAATCTCAGGCCCCAACACACACACTCACTCCACCTGACTCCCCACTCAGCACCCACCACTCTGCACACCCCCACACACTATCACTCACCTAAAAATGGTCCCACATCATAGATCCACTCTCCAATCAGAAAGTCATCCTCCTTTAACTGCAACTGAGATATGAGAAAATAAGATAAGTCTAATTCATGTATTTCAATGTGTTCAGAACTTTTAGTCACACTTTTGTCATTTTTAAATGTTCCTGGCTACATTTTCCCTCATTCACTTAAAATACAACCAGTTGCTTAACGTGATTCAATATGTCAGTGTCTATCTGTACCTTCCACTCCAAGGCAAGATTGAAAACAGGCAGAATGGCATAGTCCTCCTTTGCAGGTCAACAAAAATGAAATAAATAGATATTCAGCCTTCTAGAACATTTTTTTTTTTTTTAGTTTTTGTTGACCGGGTAAGTGCACTAGACAAATCCTGCCTATTTTCAGGCACAACCCAGGGGAGGGGGATACAGATGAATGCCAACTGACCTTGAACCAGATTAAGCTGTTGGTGGTATTTTTTTTTTTTTAGTGAATGAGGGAAATTTGGCCAGGACACCGGGGAAATTCCCCTACTCTTTTTCGATAAGTGCCATGGGATCTTTAACATCCATCTGAACTACCACCAATCCAGGTGGATGGGACCTCGGTTTAACGTCTCATCTGAAAGACGGCACCTCAGAAGTGCAGCACCCCTCTCATACTGCACTACAGTGTCAGTATTGGGATATTAACCCAAGTGCCAGATGTGGGAACTGAACCCACAGCCCTCTGATCTCCTGGCCTCAGAGGCGAGTGTGCTACCTACTAAGCCACTGACACTGATGCATTGCACCCATTGAAGCAATCATTATTAAGTATACAGAATCTAGAGATCCTGGCACAAACTCTGCTCATGACAACTTTCAGGCAAATTAGTTGAATGATGGCAGAGCTATTAAAGTACAAATGGAGGGGTTTAACAGCAACCTGCTTACTCAATCCTAATGTACAGGTGCTACTGCATCTGAATCAGACAGACAAACAGATAGATAGATAGATAGTCAGACAGAGAGAGAGAGAGAGAGAGAGAGAGAGATAGATGATAGATAGATAGATAGATAGATAGATAGATAGATAGATAGATAGACAGACAGACAGACAGACAGACAGACAGAAGTGATATGCAATGAGGACCTCTGTGATACATTTTTTATCAACACTAGTGCAATTTGACCTCGGGTAATCCTATGAGTAGTGGAGTGAATAACAGCCATGAATGATATGGCCAGGGTCAAATTTTATAGCGATATTTGAAACTAGGCTTTCACCTCAAATTTATAATGCTGAAGCCACTATCCTGGGTTATAACCTATTAAGGTGTATGATAGATATGGCAAATGAGGGTTGGTACATTTTATTATAGGCAGCACCATCAGTTATTAAATCACCAGAGAAAAAAGTTGTGAATGTCTGAGTTTGAAATTAACATGGAGTTGTTAAAAAAGTAATAAAAGCAACTTATATACCCCCAAATAATGTTTCTGTTGGCTCGGAAAGATTTGTTTCCCATTTTAAAGAACTAAACCGCCCTTTTTAAAGAACTAAACAGACATCATGAAATCATTATTTTGGGGGATTTCGATATAGTTTGAGCAGAGAAGGGATAAGAAACCTAACAAGATAAACTGGGTGATTTTAGTCTTATTCAAATGGCAACAGAGTCTACCCAGATTGATTATTCCACTTGTAATGAATCATTTATTGACTTGTTTCTTGTTTTGCAACCAGACATACATACCTCTATTAAAGAGCTAGTGTGCTGCCTAAAACTAGTATTAGTTTTTAAAAGCAGTCAACCATTACTTTTCACATCTGATGTAGTGTTCATTTCCCTTTGATTAATTCAGAGATTGTGTAGCTGACAGTAGGTGTGATGTGTGGAATGGCACTCTGCCTGGCAGATGGCATATCTGGCTCTACCCCCCCACACCTATCTCATCAGCATTATGATCTCACTGACTGTGACATCACTGCTGCTTAGGAATAGCCATTCAGTGGTAGACAGGTCAGTCACCTGTGATGTCACAGTCAGTGATGTCACAGTGCTAATGATGTAGTGGGGTGATAGAGATAAATATGTCAGCTGCCAGGCTACCAGCTATTCCACACATCCAGCACAATATTATCACATCAAAGACTTTCTAATGAGCAAAAGGAAAAAGAAAAGTAATTCAGAAATAAAAAGTTACAACTGACTACTTCTTAAAATGTATATTATTTTCCTGTGTGACTGTTTTGGCTCCACTAGCTCTAAACTGTTGCCAGATTCTCTATGTAATCATACTTTGCTAGTTTGTTGCTGGTTGGCAAAGCTGTAAAAGTGCTTTTGTTCAAGTACTATGTGATAAGAGTGAATGGAAAACCGTGTCAGGGAAAAGGTGACAGCACAATAGCATCCACCACTTGGGTGATGCAGCACTAGGGCAACAAGACACAACAGCGACATGTAGCAGAAAAAAAGCAGCACACCGGACACAGAGAAGCAGCCAGTAATAGACAAGGCACCAAAAATTCTATAGCAGCCGCAATGGTTTTGTTACAGAGTCACATGGTTACTGTTACACAAGACAAGCACAGTGCACCCACATATATACCATATACCCCTCCACCCTACAAAACCAGCAACAGTATAGCAGTGAACCACTACATCTGAAGTTGGAAGTTGTAGGCAATCCCCATTAAATATTCATAATAGGACATGTTGGGGTAGTCAGCAACAGTAGCAGAAATCTGCTTTCCAAAGTCCTTATATTTCTGTTTCAACAAGCCTAACTGCTGTCTGGAAATGCATAAAAGAAGTTTGGGCTGTTGAAAATTTAGAAACTAGTTTGGTGTTCTTGTAGTGTACTGTTTTCCTTTGCTGTCTTTACTTGCTGCAGATTTTCCCCACCCTCCCTCCTTGTGCCCCACTCTTAATTATATGCCCTGCTTAATCTGATTGACAGAGCCAAGCACAGGGAATAGCAGGGGTTGTGGAGTAAGACGGGTATAAAGGGGAGGAAGCCCACCCTCGGCACAAGTGTGTTGACTTTATTTTTTTCCTTCCTTAAAAAAAAAAGTATCTGAGGATCAGTGGCAGGATTTTCAGGACAGTAAATTAATAAAGAAGGAACTACAAGGACAGCTTCAGTAACAGACAAGTACTGGAATAGCAGTATGATGTGGGGAGTGGTGCAATGCAGTGGATGCGGGGCAGCTGTATTCAGGCAGACCTTCTGGATGCTGAGGTGCTGCCCTATCTGCAGGCTTCTCTCTGGACTGTGGGATGAGGTAGTCAGACTCAGAGCAGAAGTAAACTGGGTCAGGAGTACCTTCACCCCTATCCAGAGACCGCCTAGTCCTACGCCGCTGCCTCAAAAGATGCCAAGAATGAGGAGCACATGAATAATGGTGGGCTCAGGGAGCATTAGAGCAGTCAAGCAGAGGCACACCCCAAATCCTATTCTACTCCAGAACTCATATGCTGCACCGGCAAATGGGGACAACCAAACAGAGGTACCCAGAGAAGTGAAAGGGAAGTATGTGGAGGTCAACCAAGGAGGTGACCTCAGTGGGGAGAGCAGTCGACCCCAGAGGAGTAGGAAGTGAATCCAGGTGGGAGACTCTATCATAAGAGGGATCCAGCTAGGAACACTGGAGGGGGAGGACAGGGAGGTGAGGTGCCTACCAGGTGCCATGGCATGGAGGGATGGGAGGAAGATCCTGGGGATCACCAGGAAGGCAAGACAGGAGGGTGAGCTGGATGTCAATTTCCACCTAGGTAATAATGACCTGGTAAACAGGGAGCCTAAGGAAGCTCAGGAAGAGTTTAGGAAATTGGGGAGGGGCCTCAAGCAAGTAGCTACTTCTGTTATCTTCTCAGAAATACTACATGTGAGAGACATGGGAGAGCGTATGGGTGCATGCACCAGGAACTTTAACTCATGGTTGAAGAACTGGTGCAGTGTGGAAGGGTTTGGATTCACTGGTGACTGGGGACCCACCTGGAGGGATGGGAGCTTGTTCAAGCCTAATGGCCTGCATCTGTCCTGGAAGGGAATCCAAGCACTCAATTATAAATTTGAATGCCATGTGGACAAGCATTTAAACTAGTCAAGGGGAGTGGCAGTCCAGCAAGGAGGGTACCTGATTTCCCAACCCCTACAACTAGCAGTGGAATCAGTGAACAGGAGGATTGGATATCTCTACAATGCAGTGTGCAAAGGATGGAGATAAGCACCCAAGGGGTGCATAGGCAGAAAGGGGGAAAAATTCAACAGAAGGGAAGACAGCAGGGAGAACCAGTGATAAAGGACAACCAGGGAGGGGTCTGGAGTAGAACAGCTAAACAGTCCAGGGAGTTCACATCATGGAAAGCCATTTGTACTAATGCCAGGAGCCTTAGCAACAAGATGGGGGATCTGGAGACTGCCATGGTGCAGTCGGACCTGGACACTGTGGTCATCACAGAGTTCTGGTGTAATGATAACCACAACTGGGAAATGGCCATACCCAACTACAACATATTCGGAAGAGACAGGGTAGGCAGGAACAGAGGAGGAGTGGCACTTTATGTGAAAGATAGCTAAAAGGCCACAGAGATCCAGGAGGAACAAAATGGGGGAGATATCCTCTGGGATAAGCTGGAAAGGAAAATGGGGTCAGCCATCCACACAGGGGTGGTCTACAGACCACCAACCCAGGAGGAAGACACAGATAGGGAGCTGATGCTTGCCATCCAAAGGATGGCAGACAAGTGTAAAGTGGTGCTGGTTGGAGACTTCAGTATTCCAGACGTGGACTGGAGCCTCCCAGCAGCATCACCCAATAGCATATTTATCCTGGACTACCTTCAAAGTGCCTTCTACAAGCAACTGGTCATGAAATCAACTCATTAGAAGGCAATACTGAACCTCACGCTAACAAACGGGGACAGTGTGATGGGAGTAACAGTGGGGGAGCACCTGGGGAACAGTGACCACCAGTCACTGTGGTTTGAAATCACAGAAGGAGCAGAACCAAACTGCACAAAAACACCTATCCTGGATTTTAGGGGGGCAGACTTTCGGAAAATAGGGAGATGCTTGAAAGAGGCATTAGTGGGAATGGGGAGGGAATCAGGGGTTGAGGAACAGTGGGCAATATTAAAACAGGGATTACAACAGCAACAGAACTGTGCATTAAGCAAGTTAGCAAGGGGAAAAGGAAGAGGAGGCCATTATGGTTTTCCAAAGAGGTAGCGGAGGAAGTGAAAGCTAAAAAGATCGCATTCAGGCAATTCAAAAAGACACAGGCAGAAAGGGATAGAGAGAAATACCAGGAGAAGTAAAGGGAGGCAGGGAGGTCAGTAAGTGAAGCTAAAGCTCAGAAAGAAGAACACATTGCAAAATCAGTGGGTAGAGGGGTCAAAACCTTTTACAGGTACATAAGTGAAAAAAGAAGGGCAAAGGTAGGGATAGTGAGACTGAAGGGGGAGGTTGGGGGCTTGTGTGGAGGATGACAACAGTAAAGCTGACACACTGAACAGATATTTCTGCTCAGTCTTTACTAAGGAAGAGGAAGGTAATGGGCCTGAAGGGAGTAAAAGGGGTGGGAATGGTGCAGAAATGGACACAAGTCCTTTACACAGGAAAAGGTCCCAAAAGGAGCTGGAAGGAATAAGATATAAAGCAATGGGGCCAGATGGGGTGCACCCCAAGGTCCTAAAGGAAATGAGAGGTGGTAGCAGAACCTCTGACAATCCTGTATAACCAATCAACGAAAACAGAAAAAGTACCCAAAGCCTGGAGGACAGCAGATGTAGTGCCCTTATACAAAAGTGTGAACAAAGAGGAAATGGGGAACTATAGACCAGTTAGCCTGACCTCGGTAGTGGGGAAGATCATGGAAACACTACTGAAGGAAGGATTAGTGAAACATCTGATTGCCAATGGACTACAGGACCCAATGCAGCATGATTTCACTGGGGGAGGTCATGCCAGACCAACCTTATTGAAACGTTTGACTGGGTGACAAGGGAGGTGGATCAGGGGAGGGCAGTGAACGTGGCCTATCTGGACTTCAGCAAGGCCTTTGACACTGTGCCACATAGAAGGCTATTAAACAAATTGGGGAATATGGAAGTAGGCAAGACAGTAGTGTGGTGGGTAGGTAATTGGCTAGGTGGCAGGACACAGGGGGTGGTGGTAAATGGCTGTCACTCCACAGAGGGAAGAGTGAACAGTGGGGTAGCACAGGGATCAGTGCTGGGACTAGTCCTATTTAGCGTCTTCATCAGTAACATTGCACAGGATCTAGAAGGCAGAATTTCCCTGTTCGCTGATGACATGAAGCTCTGTAACAGAGTGGACACACCAGAGGGTGTAGACAGAATGAGGATGGACCTGCAGAAGCTTGAGGAATGGTCATGGGGTTTGGCAGTTGAAATTCAATGCAAAGAAGTGCAAGATAATGCATATAGAGCACAAAAACCCTCAAACAAAATATCAGTTGGGGGTGAGGATATAACAAGCACCATGCAGGAATGGGACCTTGGGATTATCATCTCTGATGACCTCAAGGTAGGGAAACAGTGCAACAAGGCAGCAGTTAAAGCAAATAAGTTGCTGGGATGCATAGGCAGGGGAATCACCAGCAGGAAAAGGGAGGACATAATTCAACTGTACAAGACACTAGTGAGGCCCCACCTGGAGTACAGTATTCAGTTCTGGAGACCTTACCTAAGTAAGGACAGAGACAGGGTAGAGTTGGTTCAGAGGAGGGCAACAAAGATGACTTGAGGGATTGCATCACAAGTCCTATGAGGACAGGCTGAAGGAGTTGAATATGTACTCCCTGGAGGAGAAGAGGGAGAGAGGGGATATGACAGAGACATAAAAGCACCTTACAGGGAAGAACAGGGTGCAAGAATGCACTATTTTCCAGCAAAAAAGATGTTCTAGGACAAAAGAGCATGGGAGGAAGTTGGAGGGAGGGCGATTCAGAGGAAATGTGAGGAAGAATGTCTTCACAGAAAAGGTGGTGGACAAGTGGAACACCCTGCCGGAGGAAGTGGTGGGGGCTGAAACAATCACAGGATTAAGAATGCATGGGATAGACATAAGGTAATTCTGGAGGTCAGGGGTAAGGGGCAACAGACTTCTAGAAAAACATAAAGTGAACTTACAAGCTCAAATGGGCAGACTGGGTAGGCCATAGGCCCTTATCTGCTGACAGTATCTAAGTATCTATATATCTATGTATCTATGACTAGCCACCTCAGCAGAACAGTATTATATGAGGGGGGCTTCACCCCCTGCACGCCACATATTGGGGGCTTTGACCTCTGCATCATCCTAACTGTATATAAGCATCCTAGAGACTGCAGCCACCACCACAAGAGCTGCACCAGGAGGTCTGTGGTGCTCATCTAACCTGGTGCTGTATTGTCACACTCGCCCAAATTGGCAATACCCTTTTACTGTTGCCCACATGCATTTACCATTCTTATGGTGCTCATAACACCTGACATCCCTTTTTCCTTCATATGACCTATGTTCTTCCTAAACATAAGGTGAATGCATTTAACTCATTCTATCTGATGCTGCCATTTTGGGTCAGGTTAAGCAATGGATGGTCCTAATGCCATATGGCACTAATGGGTAGAATGGGTTAAGCAAGTACTGTTGGTACTAGATTGGTCTTTATAGATTCCATTTTCTCATTAGATCTAGTATTGATTTCTTTAAAAATTAGTTCAACAGAATCTGTGATCATTTTGCACCCGTAAAGAAACTAACGCTTTGAGGAAAGGCCTTAAAGATCATTAGCAACCTCGTTATTTGCTGTGGTCCGTGACAAGGTATAAAGGGTGTTCGCCCAAGTGTTGCACTCAGCAGCATGCAACATGGCTCTCTATTTTCTGTGACTGTAGTGTGTTGTGACGTTCAAGTGTTTGCAGCTGCTATTGTCTTTCTGTGTAAAGATGATCATGTGCATTGCTGCATAATTCGGTCATCACCTGTTCAATATTGTTAGAGCTGTTTATTTTCTTGTTGACTATGTTTGTGTTTTGATCACTATTTGCCTCCACTGATATGTGAGTATGCTTTGGCCAGTCTCAATGGTGATGTAATATGAAGCTCTTCTGTCTCTCCTTGTCACAGCGAAGTTTGTAGTGTGTGTGCAGTTGTCACCCTTTATGTGGCAAGTGTCAAAAGTAGACTCCTCCCCATCCCTAACATATGCTGTGTTCACAGTGTCTAGGTGTACAGAAGATAAGTGTTTTTTTTTGTCCTAGCCCCATCCCCCTTTCTGTTTCATTCCGAATGTATTGCAAGTAAGTATTTGCCCTGTGCAGAAAGTAAGAGCCCCTTTAGTGATCACCATGTGGTGCACTTAGGGCTCTGCCACCATGTGACCAACAAACTTGGGCAACCTCATCATATAGATCTCTGGTCTGTGGTCCACTGTTGATGTTTCAAGTCATTGATCCTGTAGTCCTGTCCCCCCCCCCAACCTTTTGTGCTATGCTGGCACCACCCTTTCCAGAGTGTGGGTCCATTTGTCTGAGACCACAGTTGAATTTTCAGGTGCATCATCTTACCAGTTTCCAAATATGAAAAGGTGTCCATCATCTGACCTCCATAGGACAATCGACTGTTTTTATTGTTTACTCTACCCACACCCTGTTCCATGCATATTTCTTGACCTGCGTCTAGTGGTCATGACACAAGCCCCAGATGCAAGTTTGACTCCCCCCCACCATTTTTAAGTTTTGGGTTTTGTATAGTTTCAGTGTTCATATGCTGTCTGACATTTGACAGGTGCAGTGTCTCATTTTTCTTGTGATTGTGAACACATGTATATGTACCAGATTGTGGTTGGGGTGGTGATGCTGGCAATTGCATGACCCTATGATGCTGGTCTGTCTAGTAGTTTGTAATGGTACTTCCAGAAATTGCCATTCTAAATGTGCCTCCCCCTATAATCCCCTTCCCTCCACACCCACACCAGCATATGTGATAAGGAGTGTAGAGGAAAGGAAGAAAGGAAAAGGTATGAAATGGTGGAGGGAAGGAAAATAGTAGGATCCCTGTGTGGTGATATGGGGATGGTCCTGGGCATAGCAGATTGAATTGAATGGGCTGAGGTGGATGGGTAAGTGAGGAGTTAGACTTGGGGGCAGGGGTTGGGGGGTGGAGACTCTTTCAGAAAAGGAGCAAAAAGGCACCAGGGAGCTATAGCAGGTAGGGAAGATGACAGGGAGGTCAGGTCAGGGTATGATAAGGGTTGGTGTTGGAGGGACAGGGATGTTTTTAGATCTTGTTCTTTATATGCTGTTTTTTTTCGTATGCTGTTGATTTATTGGACCTCTTTTCTTATTTCTCTATAGGTGTGAATGTGGGAACTGTTGCAGCATGCAAAGTGCTCAAGAGAATCAATGCTGCACTTATTATAAAGAAATATTGTATCACATGGAGGAATTGGAAGGGTTGGACTGCATAACTGATCACCCTGGTTTCAAGTCATGCTGCATGGATAAATATGTGCTATGGTCATCCCTGAATGAATTCATCCAGCTAGATGGTCCAATAGGAGATGACGTTCCAAAGAAACATAGAAACATAGATTTTGACGGCAGATAAGGACCGCTTGGCCCACCCAGTCTGCCCATTTCCCTACCTAATGGATAAGCTGCAGATCCTAGTTAACCAGCAGCCTACTTCTTCCTACCCCCACCCCCTAGAATTGCCTTATGACTGTCCCATGCATGCTTGAATTCCACCACAGTTTTTAACTCCACAACCTCCTCCGGAAGGCTGTTCCATGCATCCACAACCCTCTCTGTGAAAAAAAACTTCCTTAAATTACCTCTGAACCACCCCCCCATCTTCAGATTGTGCCCCCTTGTTCTTGCACACTTTTTTGAAAGATGCTACCTCTTGGACTTTGTTGATTCCCTGGAGGTACTTGAAGTTTCTATCATGTCCCCCTCTCCTCCTTTTCCTCGAGGCTATACATATTAAGCTCCTTAAGTCTCTCTTCATATGTCTCCGGTGCAGACCCTGCACCATTTTAGTTGCCCTCTTCTGGACAGCTTCCATCTTGTCTATGTCTTTGTGGAGATTGGGTCTCCAGAACTGCACACAGTACTCCAGATGGGGTCTCACTAACTGTCTGTACAGAGGGATAATAACTTCCTGTTTTCTATTGGTGATGCCTTTCCCTATGCATCCCAGTATTCCACCAGCCCTCCTTGCTGCCCTCTCACATTGCTTGCCCACCTTTAGGTCATCTGATATGACTACCCCAGGTCCTTTCCATTTTTGTTGTTGTTAGTATCTCACCCCATTGTGTACTCTTCCCTGGATTTTATTTCCCAGGTGCATTACACTTCTTAGCATTGAATCTCAGCTGCCATACATTTGACCATTCCCTAATCTTGCCAAGTCACTTTCATCCTTTCCACCCCAACTTGTGCATCAACTCTGTTGCAGATCTTTGTGTCATCTGCAAAGAGACATATTTTTCCTTCCAGTCCTCTGCAATGTCGCTTATAAAGACATTGAAGAGGACCGGTCCTAATACTGAATTCCTGCGGTACCCCACTAGTAACCCCTTTTCTTCAGAGTGGACTCCATTTACTATTATTCTCTGTGTCCTATTCTTTCAGCCAATTCTTTACCCAGGCTGTCATCTTGGGACCCACCCCAGGCTGGCTAACTTGTATATTAATCTTTGTGTGGGACTGTGTCAAATGCCTTGATAAAGTCTAGGTAGGCCATGTCCACAGCCCCTCCCTGATCTACTACTTTGGTCACCCAGTCAAAGAAATCTATCAGATTTGTCTGGCATGACCTTCCCGCTGTGAATCCATGCTGTCTTGGGTCCTGTGCCCCTCTGGCCTCTAGATACCCAACAATTCTTTCCTTCAGAAGTGATTCCATCATTTTCCTACCACTGAGGTTAAACTAACAGTATGTTAATGGGTCACGGCTCTAACATGTTACTGCTGGTGTACCCACATGAGACAGACTGTGTCCTCTGCAGAAACTGTCAATTAGGAAAATTGTATGCTTATCTATTACTAGATTCATAAACAGGAGAGACAGTGCTCCATATATATTCACAAGATAGGTACATTATTTCAGTGGTTGGCAATCAGTTAATATGCAGGTCATCAACGTCCAACGCACATTCTGTAGAGATCTGTGTTGAATTGTTGAGTGTTCTGTACACAATCCCATCCCTTTCAAAATGCTGTTGTATCACAGTTCAGTGGTCATGGAATATGGTTGTACCCTACTGTGGTACAACAGCAGTGTACAAACTCTAGGGACTGCATGACTCCATTTAATTCAGAAAGGAAATGAACTCACAGTCATATTTCACACTGCACCATACAGCATATAGAGAATAATGGATAGGCAAGTGTGTATTACGAATATTTTTCACACCCAAGGTATGTGATGACCCATAAACCTCGAGAGTGAAGCTTGAGAGGTTTATGTGGGCATCATGCACCCAGGGTGTGAAAAAAATATTCATAGGCACACACTTGCCTATCTGTTACATAGATACGTAGATACATAGACAGTGTCGGCAGATAAGGGCCTATGGCCCACCCAGTCTGCCCATTTGAGCTTGTAAGTTCAGTTTGTTTTCCTAGAAGTCTGTTGCCCCTTACCCCTGACCTCCAGAATTCCTTTATGTCTATCCCATGCATTCTTAAATCCCATGATTGTTTCAGCCCCCACCACTTCCTCTGGCAGGGTGTTCCACTTGTCCACCACCTGTTCTGTGAAGAAATTCTTCCTCATGTTTCCTCTGAATCGTCCTCCCTCCAACTTCATCCCATGCCCTCTAGTCCTGGAACATCTTTTTCGTTTAAAAATAGTGTATTCCTGCACCCTGTTCCTCCCTGTAAGATACTTGTATGTCTCTATCATATCCCTCTCCCTCCACTCTCTAAGGAGTACATGTTCAGTCCCTTCAACCTGTCTTCATAGGACTTGTGATGCAATCATGCACCATCTTTGTTGCCCTCCTCTGAACCTTCTCTACCCTGTCTATGTTCTTACGTAGGTATGGTCTCCAGAACTGTACACTGTACTACAGGTGGGGCCTCACTAGTGTCTTGTATAGCAGAATTATGACCTTCCTTTCCTGCTGGTGATGCCCTGCCTATACATCCCAGCATCCTATTTGCTTTACCTGCTGCCTTGTCACACTGTTTCCTACCTTTGAGATCATCAGAGATGATAACCCCAAGATCCTTTCCTGCTTGGTGCATGCTATATCCTCACCCCCCAACTGATATATTGTGCCGGGTTTCAGCTCCATATGCATTATCTTGCACTTCCTTGCATTGAATTTCAATCTCCAAACCCCTGACCATTCTTCAAGTTTCTGCAGGTCCTTCTCATTCTGTCTACACCCTCTGTGTGTCTACTCTGTTACAGAGCTTTGTGTCATCAGCAAACAGTGAAATTCTGCCTTCTAGGTCCTGTGCAATGTCACTGATGAAGATGTTGAATAGGACCGGTCCCAGCACTGATCCCTGTGGTACCCCACTAGTCAATCTTCCCTCTGTAGAGTGACAGCAATTTACCACCACCCTCTGTGTCCTGCCACCCAGCCAGTTACCTACCCACCACACTACTGTCCTGCCCACACCCATATTCCCCAGTTTGTGTAATAGTCTTCTATGTGGCACAGTGTCAAAGGCCTTGCTGAAGTCCAGATAGGCCATGTCCACTGCCCTCCCCTGATCCACCTCCCTAGTCACCCAGTCAAAAAATTCAACGAGGTTGGTCTGACATGACCTCCCCCTGGTGAAACCATGCTGCTTTGGGTCCTGTAGTCCATTGACAGCCAGATGTTCCACCAATCTCTCCTTCAGTTGTGCTTCCATGATCTTCCCCACTACCGAGGTGAGGCTGACTGGTCTGTAGTTCTCTGCTTCCTCTTTGTTCCCACTTTTGTATAAGGGGACTACATCTGCTGTCCTCCAGTCTTTGGGTACCTCCCCTGTTTCCAGTGATTGGCAACACAGGATAGCCAGAGGTTCAGCCACCACCTCTCTTAGTTCTTTAAGGACCCTGGGGTGCACCCCATCTGGCCCCATTGCTTTATCAACTCTTATTACTTCCAGTTCCTTCAGGACCCTTTCTTGTGTAAAGGGACTTGTGTCCATTTCTGCACCATTCTCACTCCTTGTACTCCCTTCAGACCCATTACCCCCCTCTTCCTCAGTAAAGACTGAGCAGAAATACCTGTTCAGTATGTCAGCTTTACTGTTGTCATCCTCCATAATGCCCCCATCCTCCCCTTCAGTCTCGCTTATCCCTCTCTTTGTCTTTCTTTTTCACTTATGTACCTGTAAAGGTTTTGTCCCTCTACCCACTGATTTTGCAATGTGTTCTTCTGTCTGAGCTTTGGCTTCCCTACTGACCTCCCTGCCTCCTTTGCTTCTCCTGGTACTTCTCCTATCCCCCTCTGCCTGTTTCTTTTTGTATTGCCTGAATGCAATATTTTTGGCTTTCACTTTCTCTGCTACCTCTTTGGAAAACCCTAATGTCTCCTCCTTCCTTTCCTCTTGCTAACCTGCTTAATGCATAATTCTGTTGTTCTGTAATCCCCATTTTAAATACTGCCCACTGCTCCTCAACCCTGATTCCTGCCCCATTCCCTTAATGCCTCTTTCAAGTATCTCCCATTTTCCCAAAGTCTGCCCCCTAAAATCCAGGATACGTGTTTTGTGTGGTTTGGTTCTGCTCTTTCTGTGATTTCAAACCACAATGACTGGTGGTAACTGTTCCCAGGTGCTCCCCACTGTTACCCCCCATCACACTGTCCCTGTTTGTAAGCACAAGGTCCAGTATTGCCTTCTGCCGAGTTGGTTCCATGACCAGTTGCTTGAGGAGAGGCACCTGATCCCTGATCTGTTATTTTCATAATTACTGGTGCATGGACTTTGTATGTAAAGAACTTGGGTGAGAGAGAGAAAAGCCTCAATGACAGTTGTTTTTCAGTAGATTATATGCCCTAAAATACACACACAGAGTGCTTGCATAAAAATTGTCACTGTGGTGCTCAGCAATTTTTCTTGGTTTTGAGATACAGAAGCAGCCAAGCATAGACTGATGAGAGTGAGCTGCTCATGAAGATTCAAGTGGGAATGAGTGCTGGTATAGCAACACTCATTCACTCTTCAATCTGCCTTCTGAAGCTGCTGAATCACCGCCTCATCAGTCTACACTCGTGGCTTCTGCATCTCAAAACTAAGAAAAAATTAACGTAGCACCCACAGGTGACAATTTTTTTATACAAGGCACTTCTATGTGTGTGTATTTTGGGGCATATAATTTACTGAAACGAACACCACTTAGCCACGCTACCAGGTCAGAGAAAAGGGAAAGTGATCATCGGACAGTGTAAGGGAGAAGTGACTCAGAACTAGTCAAATGCTGTAATAACCTGATTTCGGGTTATTACGGTGTTTGAAGAGTATCTGAAATCAGGTTGCTAAAGGGGGTCACTAGTAATTATATGGAGAATACTGGATAGGCAGGTGTACAGAACCAGTGTGTTCTGCCATAGAGGGGTTATGATTCTATCTGATCTCAAGAGTGAAGCTCGATAGGTCCATGGGTGTCAGAACCCTGAGGTTTCAAAACACACTGGTTATGCATAGAGATGCTCATTTGTTTTTTTTATATTTGCTTGCTCGCATGCACAGGAAACATTATGTGACAGCTTAGGAGAGAAGTGGGCTGTGGAGGTGCAGCACTGTTACAGCCAAGGGAGGCACTGCATTTGGGCACTTGGCAGTGGTGGACCAAGGGAGGCACAGTGTGCCGATGACACTGGTCTCCAAAAGTGCGCCAAGAACAAACATTTTCGCCACAGCAATCAGGGGCCACCTCATCACTGCAGCATCAGTCATTGTGCTGCAATGAGGGAGTGACCCATCATTGCAGGGTGGAATGTTAGTTAGCCTAATACTGTTTGCAAACATGGCAGGCAGCTTGCCGCCATGTTCACAAACAGTATTATGCAGCCCCTTGCCGAGGGGGTGCCCAATCCCCCTCGGCACATGTGCCCCCCAAACACTCTTTGTTTGCTGACAAGGGCCCCAATTCCTGCTGGCTTCAGTCCATCCGAGTTGCTGGATCATGTGCCGATGGGGAAGCCCACTTCCCGTTAACAATTTCCCCCCACACACAAAACCTATGTTTGTGCCGAGATACCTAATTTTGGCTATTATGCCCATGTCAAGGCTGCCTAATCCCCTCAACAACAGTCAACCCCCACAAACAGTAGGTTGCACACTGGGAGCCCACCCGCATGCCAAATGTCCAGTAAAGACCCTGCAAAACAAAACCGGCCCCGTGATTTTTTTTTTCCTGTAAAGAAGGAACTGTCCTCGCAGTCTCCTGCCCCCCAACAACTCCACACCCACCACTGCGCACCTGCCTCCCACACCCCTCACCTCATACTTGCCTCTGGAGTCCAGCGCGATGATCTTCAGTGGACTGGGAACAAGTCTGCACTCTTTGAAGCTGACCGCAAACTGAGGAAATGTCGGTAAGCTGTATAATGGAATAGATAGGTCTTTTTCAACTTTGATGCATATCTCAGGCATTTTTTGGAATTTTGGCACCAAATTTTCAACAGGGGGTTTTTGGGACCCCTCCTCATGAATTCTTTCACTGTCATGGCTTTAATCGGCCCTGAAAGGTGATTTCACAGTCACTGCACAGAATCACCTTTTAGGACTGATTAATGAAATGACAGTGCCAGTGTTCATGAGATGGGCTCTCAAAAAGTCAATGTTGCAAATTTGGTGGGAAAAATTAAAAAAAATGACCGTTTTACAAGCGTGCATTGCACAGTTGCTATGCACACTCGTAACTTCATGGATTTGCAATATTTTCACTCCAGATATTCAACGTTGGTATTTTTACGCATTTCCTTATGAACAATGCAGCTGTCATTTTTCACAACCTCACTGAAATGTGTTTTCGCTGTTCCAACGCAGAATAACGTGGTCACTGTATGAAATCCATGTTCAGGACACATTATGAAAATCACAGTGACACTGTTCCTTAGCAGAGGTCCTAAAATGCCTATGTTGAAAATTTGGTGAGAAAAGTCCATAAAATGACTGTGTTACGAGCGTGTGTTACGCAGTTTCCACTCGCGCTCGTAATTTCGCACATTTGCAATATTTTCACTCCAGATTGTCAACATTTCCATTTGTCCTCACCTCCATATGAACAGTACAGCTGTCATTTTTCACATCCTGGCTGAAATGTGTTTTTGCACTTGCGATGCAGAACAACGCACTTGCTGTGGGAAATCTGTGTTCAGGACACATTAGAAAAAAATCACAGTGATGCTGTTCATTAGCAGAGGATCTAAAATGCCTATGTTGAAAATCTGGTAACAAAAGTCCATAAAATGAATGTGTTGCAAGGATGTATTGCACAGTTTCCACGCACGCTCGTTAATTTGCATATTTGCAATATTTTCACTTCATATTTTCAACATTACTTTTTTGCCGCACTTCCTTTTGAACAGTACAGCTATCATTTTTCACATCCTGGCCGATCTCGCTCTTCCGGCACAGAATAGTGCGGTCGCTGTGGGAAATCACTGTTTGGGAAACATAACAAAAATCACAGTGGCACTGTTCATTAGCAGAGGTCCTAAAATGCCTATGTTAAATATTTGGTGATTAAAGTCCATAAAATGACTGTGTTACGAGAGTGCATTGCGCAATTTCCATGCACACTCATAACTTGGCACATTTGTAATATTTTATATCCAGATTTGCAACATTGCCATTTTTCTGCACCTCCTTATGAACAGTACAGCTGTCATTTTTCACATCCTGGTTGAAATGTGTTTTTGCAGTTCCAGCGCAGAATACCGTGGTTGCTGTGGGAAATCAGTGTTCGGGACACATTAAGAAAATCACAGTGACACTGTTCATGGGCACATGTCATAAAATGCACATGTTGAAAATCTGTTGACAAAACTCCATAAAGTGACTGTGTTACGTGCATCCGTTGTGCAGTTTTCATGTATGCTCGGTAGTATAGGCATTTTTAATATTCCCACTACAGATTTTCAACATTGCCATCTCTTCATACCTCCCTATGGATGGTACAGCTGTCATTCTTCACATCCTGCCCGATCTGTGTTTTCGTACATGTGGTGCAGAATGGCACTGTCGCTGTTGGAAGTCAGTTTTCAGGACACATTGACAAAATCAAAGTCCCAAATGCTTTCCTGAGGCGGGGTCAGAAAAAGGCCATGTTGAAAATTTGTACTATAAATATCAACAAACACCTGAGGCATTAGGGTTTCTAACCATAATGTCCTACCCTGTACAGACAGACAGGCATCAGGGTGTGTCTTTGGATTGCCAACTGTACTACTTATGCCATCCCACCCCACCCCAGCCGCTGACAGGCATCAAGGTGTACCTTGGACTCTTTGGCCCAAGAATTCACCCCACTCTCCCATGCTGCACCCATTTCACTGTATGTCCTTATGGAATGGGGTGACTGTAAAGCCAAACACCATAAGGCACACCCCAACACGTGTCGATGTCTGCAGAATAGGGTGAGGTGACATGGCTTGACTGTCATGGCCGACGACCCAAACACTTACCCCAAATCCTGTCCATCTGTACGGGATGGAGGTGGGGTTCACGTGAAGTTCAATACTTCACTGCCATTCCTATTCTGCATCTGTCTAACTCCTGTATTTCCAATGCTAATACCAGCAAGCAAACATTCGGCATTGACAAATGCTTGTTTGTAATGTATATCACTGTTTGAAATATGTTTTGTTAGTTCTGCTTTCAAAATGAAATGGACTCATGCGGTCTCTAGAGGTTATAGAATGCTGTTCTGTCACAGTAGGGTAGAATAACATTCCATGGCATTTGAACTGTGATATATTAGCATTTTGAAAGGGATGGAATTCTTTACAGACAACACTCCACTATGCAATGTCAAACAAACTCTGGGATAACAACCCTGTGCTCAAGCAGTGTTTTCCCACCTCGTGGTTCTGATTCCCATGCACCTCTCCAGTCTTGCTCTTGATGTCAGAGGGAATCAGAAGCCTATGTGGCAAAAAACAGTGATCGTGCACAGATGTACAACCAGTATTCTAAATGTAGCACATAGCATGGTTGTAGTGAGGTGCATTGTGCTTCTTTCCCTCTATATATTGTATGATAAATGTAGGTATTTATGTGACACTGTGTTGGCAAAAATTGGAAACATTAGGCCACTCACACATAGAAACAGAGAAACATAGAAACATAGACTTTGACAGCAGTTAAGGACCGCTTGGCCCACCTGGTCTGCCCATTTCCCTACCTAATGGATAAGCTGCAGATCCTAGTTAACCAACAGCCTACTTCTTCCTACCCCCACCCCCACCCCCTAGAATTGCCTTATGACTGTCCCATGCATGCTTGAATTCCACCACTGTTTTTGACTCCACAACCTCCTCCAGAAGGCCATTCTATGCATCCACAACCCTCTCTGTGAAAAAATACTTCATTACATTACCTCTGAGTCGCCCCTCCATCTTCAAATTGTGTCCACTTGTTCTTGCACACCTCTTTTTCTGAAAGATGCTACCCTCCTGGACTTTGTTGATTCCCTTGAAGTACTTGAAAGTTTCTTTCATGTCCCCCCCCTCTCCCTCCTTTCCCCGAGGCTATACATATTAAGCTCCTTAAGTCTCTCTTCATATGTCTTCCGGTGCAGACCCTGCACCATTTTAGTTGCCCTCTTCTGGATTGCCTCCATCCTGATTATGTCTTTGCGTAGACTGGATCTTCAGAACTGCATGCAGTACTCCAGATGGGGTCTCACCAGCTGTCTGTACAGAGGGGATAACAACTTCCTGTTTTCTACTGGTGATGCCTCTCCCTATGCATCCCAGTATCCCTCCAGCCCTCCTTACTGAATCTAAGCTGCCCTACATTTGACCATTCCTCCAACCTTGCCAAGTCCCTTCTCATACTTTCCACCCCACCTTGCGTATCAACTCTGTTGCAGATCTTTGTGTCATCTGCAAAGAGACAGACATATTTTGAAAAACTGTATCATAGAATCATAGAAATCTGCCAGCAAAAAAGGATCATACAACCCACTGAGTCTGCCCAAAAGATGATAGCCCACCTTCCCCTCCCTTTTAGCCCTCTTCCCCTGCCCCTCTCTCTCTCTACTCCTGCATAGCCCTAGGTATGTATCCCATGGCATCTTAAATTTTACTACTGTAGCCACATCTTCCGCTCATTTTGTCAACTTATTCCAATGCCATACCACCCTTTGTGAGTAGAAATCCCCCCTTCATCTCCTCTATACTTGGTCCCCCTGAGTGTGTGACCCCTGGTGGATATGTTTTCACTCAGTCTCAGGATGCTAGGTCTTTTGGCCTTTTGTATTCTCTTCATGTATGTGGTAATTTTTACCATGGTCCCTCCATCCCTACTCATGTCCAGTATCTATAGACCAAGCTCTGCCAACCTCTTCCTATATGGTTTGTCATTTAGGTACCAGATCATTGTAGTGACTGTTCTCTGTACCCTCTCTAGCCTATCCTTGTCTCCTTATAGATGGGGTCTCCAGAACTGTACCACATACTCCAGCTGTGGTCTCACCAGTGTCTTGCACACTGGCATGATTACCTCCCTTCTCCTAGTTGTGAAATCCCTCCCTATGCATACCAACTTTTTTGTTGCCTTATCCGCTGCCCTTTCACAGTGACTCCTAATCTGTAATGTGCTAACATACTATAGTAAGATACTAAAATGTCAGCAGAATAGGCCTAACAGTCTTCTGAGTCTGCTCAGTTTTCAGCACTGACAGTAAGGGTCAATTTTGGTGTCCTCCCCTTCCCCTTGGGTTGTACTGTGCCCAGTCACAGATGTGCTATCTGCATTAGACCTGGTCAGATTTACTTCCCCCTGTGCTGGTCCCATCCCTGTCCATAGTCAATGCATTTACCAGCTTCCTGAGCAGAGCATTCCATGGCTCCACCTCCCTTTCAGTGAAGCAACACCTCCTATTCTCCCCTCTTAGCCTGATCCCTTATAGCTCACAACCGTTCCCTCTTGTTGTCCCCTCCTCCTTCCTTTGGAGCACCCTGATTGGGCCCCTTTTATTGATTTATTTTTATGTACTTAAAGACCTCTATCAAGTCCCCTCTGTCCCTCCTCCCCTCCAGGGTGTACATGTTGAGCTCCTCGAGCCTATCCCAACAGGTTATTTACCCCAGGCTCTGTACCCTCTCTAGGAGTGCAGTGCTCCTTTTCAAAGTATGATCTCTAAAACTGCACACAATAGTTGAGGTGTGGCCTAACAAAGGAGTTGTACAGGCGAAGGATCTCTTCTGCCTTTCTGGATGTACACCCCCATAGCGATGCATCCCTGCATCCTATTTGCCCTTGCCATTGCCCTCCTACAGGTGTATGAGTTGTTCATTTTGATGTCTACCACTACCTCCCGGTCCCTCTCACCCTCCATAATTTTAATTTTGTCTCCTCCCATGGTATGCCCTTGGTCTGGATTTCTGACTCCCAGGTGAAGAACCTTGCACCTCCCTGCATAGAATTTTAGTTATCATATCATATCCTGACCACCTTTTCAGAGCCTCCAGATCCTCCTGCAAGGCCACCCTCCCCTGCTCCTCACTTATCAATGCACCCCGGTTTGAGTCATCTGCAAAGAGAGACTCATTTCACTCCTGATCCCCTTCCTTATATCTGAGACATATGCATTGAACAGGAGTGGCCCCAGCAGTGAACCCTGGGGCATCCCACAAGTAACCCACCGTGGGGATGAGGCTAGCCTCCCAACCATCACTGTCTGAGTATGCTTAGAGAGCCAATTTCCTATACATCTTAAGAACTGTCTCCCTACTGCCATTTCCTTCAGTTTAGGCAGCAGACCATTGTGGGGAATTGACTCATATGCCTTGCTGAAGTCCAGAAAGAGGATGTCCACCAGCCTACCCTGGTCCAGGTCCCTCATCACCCAGCCTTAGAACTCCACAAGGTTTGTCTGAGACGATCTTCCCAGGACAAAGCCATGCTGCCTATTGTCCAGCTAGCCAGTTTGCTCCAATAACCCACACAGCCTTTCCTTGACGATACCCTCCATCACCTTGCAGACCACCCTCTTCAAGTTTAAAACCCACCTTTCATTGATGAACCCAGCTAGTTTGATTGTTAGGATTTCCTTCCCCTACAAAGTTTGGTGGAGCCTGTCCCTAGTGTACAGTCCCTTATCCTCCCAGGTCTCCCCCTCCCAGTCCCCCACCAGGCCATACTCCAATTCCCCACACCACTCCCTAAGCCACTGTTTCATCTCCCTAATCTTCTTCTTGTTTTCCCCACTAGCCCTTGGTACCGGCAGGATTTATAAAAAGGAGATGTTACAGTCTATGGAAAGGCTTATCCTGGTTAACTCTCGGAACGTGCCTGAATTTCTTATTTACTATTTCCTTTTATGTAATTTGTCCCGGATTGCACTAATATGTCTGGGGTCCCCCCTGCATTATCTTGCCAGTGAATACAATGCATGCTTAGCCTTGTGCACTGTCAGGCCTCGGTGGCATTTAGTTCTGATCAGACAGTTTTTACCCTTCCTCTGACCCTCCCACTGGTTGTCTTTGATCATGGAGTCCCCAATAGCAGTAGTCTAGCCTCCCCTTGCCTACATGTTCACCCCTTTGGGTTCCCCTCTTTACATGCCCCCCTCCATCCCTTCATCTGGACCCCCCACCCCATCTGGCTTCTTGAACCCCCACAATATGGGTGTTAAACTTATCCCTTCCCAGTTGTCCTGGTTACCCCCACTACTCCTGTCAATGCCCTCTTCATCCTCCCTACTCTAATATCTTCTGTTTTTCTATCTCCACTCCAGAGTAGTCCATCTGCTCTATCCATTTGTCTACTTTGATTCCTGCTCACTATCTTACCATTTATATCCTGCGCCTTCCTACCTTTCATGCTACCCTGCTCCGTACCCTCTGCCTCCTCCGTGTTCACCTGATCCTCATTTCCCCCCTCACTACTCCTCTTCCCTTATCCTGTCCAGGCTCCCCCCATTGTCCCCCATTTTCAATCCCTGCCTCTTGCCCTTTTCAATCTTCCTATCCATCCATGCTTCAGCTTCACCAGCAACGTCATCTTCATCATTATCTTCATCCACATCCTTCCTCCCCCTCCTTGCTCCCTTCCTCTACCAATGGGTGTATAGGGTTAAAATGATTTGTGAGCCCTAGCCCATCCCCCGAGGCCCCCCCACTTCCCTACCTCCCCTCTTGGTTCCCTCTGGACACCCCAAGTCTCTTTCCTACTGCTGTGGAAATGTCCACCTTTTGGGTCCCATTTGCCAGGGTCCCCTGAACCTCTCTCTCCTCTAAGACCATGTCTGCCTCCTGATTTTGCCAACCTCCTTCCTAGGCTGTGCCTGGTGGTGGCACACTGGCCAATCCTAAACCTTGAAGCCCATTCCAGTGTCATCACACCCCACAAACAGATCCCACCCATCCTTCTTATCCAATATCCTCTGTAATTTGCCTCAGGCCTCAAGTGCAACATCCACTGTGCTTTGTCCCAGGCACCAAACCCAACCCCCACTGTATGTTGTCACGGGTCACAGCCCCCTTTATAGGCAGGCCACTCCTATCTCCAGAGTCCTCCCCACTGGCTATTTAATAGAGGTCAGGGGCCTGGTGGGGAGTGGTCCCAGTAGCTCCTCCAAGCGACCACAGCTCCTCTGTGGTGGTGTGGGCTGGGGTACTTTTAATCCTGGCACCTTGCTCGCAGATTGGCCAGCTCCGTTCTGCAGCTTTTTTCATCCCTGCCGATCCTGGTTCTCCCCTGGCCAGCTGCTGATTTTCAGCTGTCGGGTAAACACTCTTGTCTGGTCCTCCAGCTATCTTTGCCCACTTCTTCAGCTGCCGTTGTTTGTCTCCTGCTGATGCGGTTCCTGGGCACAGCTCTTTCAAGTGATCACTGCTCACAAACAGTGTCAGTGATGCATTTACCATGGTCCTTCTCTTGTTTTGTGGCCTGTAGTGACTGTGCCCCAGGCAGCAAGTCGCTGTTGGATTATTTCTCCTTATGTGCATTGCTTTACACCTCTCCATAATGATTTGCACTTGCCAGTTTGCTGCCCACTCCTCCAGCCTGGATAGATTTTGCCTTATTTTCTTCACCCCGCATGTCTACCCTGTTACATATCTGCGTGTTATCCCCGAACAGGCATGCTTTTCCAGTAAGACCCTCTGCTTAGCACTGATCCCTGTGTTACCCCACTCTTTACCTCTAGCTTCCTGGAGTGCTTCCCATTTTCTACTACCCTCTGTGTAAGATTTCAATTGTTATTTTAGCAAATATTGAATGATTCCATCTGACAATCAAACATTTATGCTATTTGTTTTAGATGATGAACTAAATAACTGTAAATGTTATCAGTAATTTGTTCTCATTGTGAACATCTGTCAATTGACTCATTCTCAATGATGTGTTTTATAACAAATAAGAAAGGTGAGATCCCTTTTCCCATACAAAAGAGGGTCCAGATTCTCAAATGGAAATTCTTGATGCAGGGCTACTTGCGTTCCTTAAGAAATGATGCATGTCGTACTTGCATCATGAGTTGCATCATATTTGGAGTTAGAAATGCAGCTCATGACATGCTGCTGGCTACCTTTGCTCAAGTAGACTAGTGAGCCTAAAATCCCCCATGTAACATGGTGTAAGGGGTTTTTATAGCAGCAGTTGTACACTGTTCATCAATGGTGGCTGCAAAGACATTCAATTGGGATTCAGAAAGGACCCTCAGTGAACATCTATCAAAGAACACTTATACGTACTGTAAGGTGGTGTAAGTGGTCTTTGCCATCCACCAGGGGTTGCCAATGTACAGCCATTGCTGCAAAATGGATATCTGTCATGGGCTTTGTCCCCCCCCCACATGGTCTTGGGCCCCCATTCACATGGTCACAGTTCTCACCACTCACACAGTAAAAGCCCAATGTGAGATATTTGTTTCCCCTACCCCATCCTGTTCCCAGTAGTTCGGGTGTATAGCTGTCATGGGCTATCATGACACCCCCAGCCCTGATGTCAATTTCCTCTGCCCATCCTGAAATGCCATCCTGGTGCAATGGTACCCACAGTGGCCCATGTATCCAAGGTGTTCCAGTAGCCCACTACACCCGCTGCTCATCAATTGTAGTCCTACCCATGCACTCATCCCTGGGATATATGGAGCACAGGGGGTACAGTTGGACCAGGATGGCATTTTGGGTTGGTGTACAGGGATTGACATTGGGGCTGGGGAGGGGTTTGTTACAATAGCAAAGGAGGATTTATACTCAAGAACTATTGCTGACAGGATGGGGTTGCATTGCCTACACTAGGCTGTTACAGAACTACTGGTGGGGATTATGAGTATGTGGGGAAGGGAGTGGTGCAGGACCACTGCCAGCTTTCCTTTATGGGGTGCATCTGAGGCCTTGCCATCCAGCGGCTTGCAGCATTCTTGGTGGCTGCATCCTGTGGTGTGTGGATGTCATAAGCCATAGGATGCAGGCTCCAGGACACTGTCTGATATAATACTGAGTAGGGCACAGGGACCAGGACACAGTGGCCATTATACACACATGCGCGTGCATGCACACACACACACACACAATATTATATATATATATATATATATATATATATATATATATACACACACACACAGTTTGACACATACTGACAGTACCTGGATTTTAAACTCATTAGTAATGCTGACTAATGTCTTGCATGTTAGAATACTATAATAAATTGATTTATGGTATATTTCTCTTTGTTTTTCAGAAATTTTCTGCACATGGCCTACTGCAGATTCATTTTTTGGATCTTTGAAAAGTTAGGGAGGAAGAATCGGAAAATTCTACCTTCGTGTGTTGTAACAAAAATTCATTCAAAGTATCCATCTGAGACCTTCATTGGTTATTAAGATCCTGAATGACTATATTGTTTTTGGTTTAGGAAATTACATAAAATATTTACTGTTGGATGATTGAATTCAGTTCTACATGACAGTTTCAGTACATCAGGTGCATGGTGAATTGCACTGTCTAAAATTTTAATGTTATCACATTATGAACTGTACTGTAGTTATGATGACCTTTATTTATTGACATTTGAAGATGAAATGAACTAATGCAGTTTGGTTGCAGTTATCCACTTTAATATGAATATATATATATATATATATATATATATATATATATAATAAACAGTGTTGAAGAACTATCAGTTGTGTGGAAGTCATACATTTCACTTATTAAATTTCTTCTACACTGGATATACAATCAATTGTGATGTTCATTTTGTGATATGAAACTGTATATGACACACACTTACTGCTTTGGGTATGTGCAATGGCACAATGGTTTAACAATTACTGCTGATCATCTTTAACACACGTACTAGAGTCAGGTTTTAAATGCCTTAATAACTGGTACAAACAGTTATTGCACTATTTGGAAAGCAATTCACCTGAACTGTCCTTGACTGCCACTTTCATTGTATTGGCAGTGTAACATGGCCTACTGGTGTTTGGTTTTGAGAAAAAAAAGGTAAATGCAGACAAACTGCAGTGCTGTGTTAAAAAGCATGTCCCTTCTAGTAGTTAACTGCTACAAAGGACAGAGTTTTTAAAGTAGCATTCCCATTTGCCTACATTTTTTCCCCCAAAATGAACATTGCTGTCACGCTACCTCGATCCTGCAATTTAAAAAAATAAAGCTTATGTAGCTTTATGCTGTAGCTTTTGAAAAGACTTATAGGATTTACTTGGTTATTTGCAAATAGAAAGACAGTGTCACTTGGGTGGGTGGTTAGATTTCAATTTATTTGTGCCTGTAATCAGGTGAAGAGTACAGTGAATTGGACAGATGGGACTGGGGTGAGGGGTTGGGTGGGAGCGGGGGCGACTGTTGGGAGAATTTTTTTTTCTAAATACTAATGTCAAACATTTAATAGAGGCAGCAAATAAGCTGTTGGTTTCAACATGCACAGTACTACAATGCAATGCAATGGCAGTCATGCAGATAGGTACACTTGTGACGCAATGGCCCATAGATCTTTGGGGGTTAGCTATTGAGATACCCGATACATATGATATCAATCCCTGCATGCACAGGTCATGTACATCTGGCCAGAGAGATTGTGAACAGTGTCATGGAGGTTGATGTGGAGCACTATACAGTGCGATTGGAACTCAGGAATGATAAAATAAGCCAGACATGTTGAATGCTGCTGTGACCTTCCCATGTCACATATCAGACTGCTGTGTAATTGCAATCTGACTGTATGGGGGGGGGGGTCAGAGGCCATTGTGCTCAATTATGTATTGGTCTATTAATTTCAATGTTGTCTTGATGTGCCACGACTGCATTGCAAGAGTTACAGGTAAATTTGAAAATTATGTTTAACAAATCTTAACAGTCAGGGATTAAACTAATTGCTAAAAACAGTATTCATGCAAAGTTTCATATTATGTTGAAACAAAACATTTAACCAAACCTAGGTGAACACCAGTAAAAAAGGTTTCCAGAGAAAACTGCAAAATCCAAAAATAGTGTTAGCAGCAATGGCTTCAATGAACAGAGTCTGAACAGTTTCTACAGGCAATCTACAGGTTTCTTCAATCCATGCAGTATCACTAAACCTATGTGAAGAGTTCAGGAATTTACAGTAATTAGTACTGTAGCAAAAAAAAATTGACGTTGGCAAAAAAATTGTCCTAGTAGTCAAAGTAGTCCTTGCATTTCATTTTGTTACTCAGGCTTGCAATCAGCTGATGTCAGATGCCAACAGTAGTCTTCTATCATTTCTCACTGCATTCAAGCCTTGCATTACAGCAGTAACTCTTCATCAGCAGTTTCTTTGATGGCATTGTCCTGTTTTCTGTTTAAAAAGAAAACATCAAGTAATCTATACTATTCTCTTATATGTGTTGTTTGTTAGCATTAACATTTTGCAATGCTGGAACATATAAATGAGTCTTGTACTTAACACAAAAGTGGCCGTTTGTGGGTGGATACTGTGAGGTGTGACCATTCTGTTTGTCCAGTTGACATTGATTTGGATTGCATTGTGCTGATCTACTATGGGTATGTACAGTGAGACTAAGGAGGGGGCCATGGCTGAGAAGGAGGGATTGTTTTATATGTGAGGGAGGGAATCACATCAATTGAGGTACAGGGACACCAGAGAAAAAAGGAATGGCAGAAGGTGCTTTGGGTTACCATAGAGACTGGCTCCGGTGTATGCTGTATGCACCAGGGTAATGTACAGGCCTCCAGCACAAGGAGAGGAGATGGAAATGACAGTTGGTGAAGCCATCGTCAAAAAGGCAAACAAGGAGAAGGTGCCAGTAGATGGTGACCTAAGTCTACTGAATGTGGATTTCTCTAAGGAAGTGGCAAAGATGGTGAAGACAATATGAGTGGTACTGTATTCAGTAGGAATACAACACACCAAAGAAGGAGGACAGGGAGGTATACCTAGTGAAGTGGAGGGGTATTGGCACCTGGCATTTGAGCAACACCCAGCGAAGGGTGTGTGTACACCAGTCAGAACCACAAGTACAGGAGACATCAGTGGCAGACATTTGAGGACAAGTGTGGGATTAGGCATGCTCACAGATGCCACGCGACATGTCCGATGCTGTAGAAAACCAAAACAAGGTCAAACCTGTGCAGCACATAGAAGAATACTGGATAGGCAACTATACACAACCAGTGTGTTCTGCCACAGAGGGGTTTTAATTCCCTCCGACCTGGAAGCAGCTCGAGAAGTCCATGGAATCAGGAACCCCAAGGTGGCAGAACACACAGGTTGTGCATAGAGTTGCTCATCCTTTTTATTTTATAGTGCATAGTAGTATTATGTGAAATTTGTTCATTTTTTTTCTCTCTTGTTCATCATGAAATTGGCTTGTGAAGTCTACACAGGTTCTTGAATACAGTTGTACCACAGAATTAAATACAGGAAAGCAACAATGTGCCATCATTCCAATTGGTTCTGCTGCAGCAGCAGAATCACAACTACAGAAGAACAACATAAAGATGTCAATAGAGCAGCAGAACAACCACATTCCAGCCTTGAAATTCTATACGTAACAGCATTCCACTAAACACAACAGCTTCATAATACACCATGACCTCAACCAAATGATGGTGGTTAGTGTAAATCTCAGGCAGACAAGTTGGTGGATCTCTCAGTCACCCTTAGGTGTCCCAGCTGTCACTCAATTAATCAGACCCTGTGGGCTGTATGTCATTAAAAATATTTAAAATTGTCAAACTGTGTTTTTATTTATTTTATTTTTTTTTACACAGAGAAATATAGGAGAACATTGTATAATAGCAATATACCCCTCCAGGGAGTGGCTATAGTGGTGCATTTGCCACTTCTGGTGTAGTTAAGTCACTCTGCTGTGCCTTGTGACTGAACCACACCAGCCATGGTAAATTCACGAGTATATCCACACCCTGGAGGGGTATATTGCTTAAATAATATTTCCATGTGAATATTCTTGTTCTCTCCTGCTTGCTGTATCTGGCATGGCTAAATCTAGACATCCACTTTAGAATACTAACATCCATTTCATAACTAAATTACATAAGTTTGGGATGTGAGTTGTTAACTTTTAACACATAGTTATGACAGTGGACATTCAACAACTTACATGTTGCTCTTATTAAATCTGCTCTTGTGCTCTGTGACAAGTTTTTTTCTTATCTGGTTTCTCAAAGTATGATGCTATTGGTGGTGGAACACTGTGCACTGAGATGTTCTTTGGCCATTTGTATGTTGGGCACTGAACTCTTAGAAGTAGGACCTCATTGATCAGTTCAGAAACATAGCCTATGTGAGAAACAAAAAGGATGAGTAAAACAACTGTTGTCCTGATCAATCCCACCTGTAACAAGTATGGAAATCCACACTAAAAGGCTGTCTAGTACAACCGATTATCCCAGTGCACCAGCATTCCAAAATCTGGAATACACCCCTGAGACTGTCAATGTTTATTTTACACATTGTGTAATTAAAATACTTCACTCTATGTTGTGCAGAAATGCCAGTATTTACTCAATGTAGCATGATGTACGTGCTTGAAACATGGCCTCATGACCAACCTCCCCCTCCCATCGTATACTCTTGTCCTGGATTTTTGTTTCCCAGGTGCATGACTTTGCACTTCTTTGCACTGAATCTAAGCTGTCCATCTTAGTTTTTCTTGAACCACACTGTTTGGTGGTAATTTGTTCCCATATGATGAGGTGCCTTTGTAAATGAGTCTTTGACTCAAAGGCTGGTTATTACTCTTAAGTTGAGCATGGTGGGCTCAGAGGAACTTATTCCCAGGGGCTCAACCATCCCTACCACCCATCCATCCCTCCTCCCCACCCGGCCTCCTCACCAGCATGATGCCCTCCATGCTTGGACCCCCCTCACTTGGCTGCCCAAATAGAGGGCTCCTACTGGCCGTCCTGTACCTCCTCTTCCTACACTAGGCAGATAGGACTATAAGCACAGGAGAACAGGACCTGAGAAGTCCATCCAAACTGGACATTCCCCCACGACATTCTTGGGACCACTACACTCTCCCTCTTAATAATATGGAGGCACTTCTGACTGCCCATGTATTCTGCATGAGAGACATCCTGTACTCAACTCTACTCACTGCTAAATGGAGACTCTGGACTAAGTCCTTACCCCTCAGTCGGCTTCCTTCTCTTTGCCTCCTTGCTACCCTCCTGCTCATGGCAGGGAACATCCAACCAAATCCTGGTCTCCCTCCTTATGATCTTCTGGTCTCCTCCCCGATGGACCCGCACTGGATGGCCAATAAGGGCCTGAGGTTGCACACATGAATATATGTAGCCTGAGACTCAAGATGCAGGAACTTCAAGCCTGGCTGGACTGGTACAACCTGGACATCCTGGCCATATTGGAAACCTGGCTCAAACCTCACATACCCTCCCACGAGGTTGCAGCCCTAGGATACCCCTCCCATAGACAAGATAGACTGAGGAAAAGGGGTGGAGGGGTCCTAATCTACACAAAAGACACCCTTAACTCAGTGCAGGTCAACCTGCTACAGGCCACTAGTATGGAAGATGAATCGATCTTCATTCACATCACCCTTGGCCCATGTAAGCATCTCAACATTGGATGTGTATACAACCCCCCAACCAATGCATGCTCATCTCTGAAGGCGGTCCTAAGGGACATCTCTGATGAGGTCACCTCTGAGCTAATCATCCTGGGGGACTTTAATCTGAATTGGGCCCTGAAAGACAATCCCTCCCTTCTAGGGCTGGTTCAGGAAGCTAACTTTATGCAGGTTATAACAGGGCCCACCCAAATGAACTACAAAATGGGTAACCATTCCACACTTGATTGGGTGCTTACTAGCAAACCCGCCAATATAAAAGCGGCTGGCACCCTAGCGGATGCCTGGTGATCACTCCCCAATCTTCTGTTCCTGGAAAAACAGGGCCCCCGAGTCTCCCCGCGAATACTCGCGACACGGGACTATTCAGACTATCAACCTGAACACTTGATTGGCTGCCTAAACGGGATTGATTGGAGCTCAATCAAACTACTCCCCACACTGGAAGAGGCTATGTCCTTCTTCCAGGGAGCCATCATTATGGTTGCTGACTGCTTGGCCCCTTTGAAGAAATTCCGCACCAAGGGGAGCTGCTACAAGTGGATCACCCCTCAAGTGAAAACACTGATGAAAACTAGGGACACTGCTTGGAAAAAATACAAGCTCTCCTCCCTATCGGCTGACCTAAACTGCTACAAGACACTGAGAAATAAGTGCAAACTGGCCATCAAAGTGGCCAAATGAGACTACCGCACAGATTTACAGAAAAAGAACCTAGGCAACCCTAGACTGGGCTCACATAAATGGGCTTATAAAGGGGAGCAGGAAGACCGCTCACTGCCCCATAGAGGTCAATGGCCAATTAACTAACGATGACCCTAGCATCGCCATGGCTCTCAACTGCAAGTTCAAAAACCTGGACCTGCTCAAAGCGGACTTGCCACCCCTCCTCCCAGTCTCGAATTATCCCATCCCCCAAAGCCTGGACTGCCCAACCTTCCACATCCAGCTTGTAAGACCAAACAAAGTCCTCCCGTGACTGAAGTCTCTCAAAAACATCGGCAGCTATGGGACCCCGATGGCATCCCCCCCGCATACTAAGGGAAGGGGCTCCTGCACTCGCCAGGCCCCTCACCTGGCTCCTCAATCGATCCCTTATCACAGGTGCCATCCCGGAACAATGGAAACTGGTCCATGTAGTCCCCATCCAGTGGTTCAAGGAAGACTACCAACAATTACAGGCCCATCTCCCTGCTATCTAGCCTTGGTAAGATTCAAGATAGACTAATTTACGGACAACTCTGGGACTACCTAGAGCGTCACCATTTACTTGCCCCCTCCCAGCACTGTTTCAGAACCAATCATGGGACTGACACCGCGTTTATCAAGTTCTCCACTGATGTTCTCAGAGAACTGGACAAGGGATCCCCCACTGGGCCAGTCTTCATTGACCTTTCCAAGACTTTTGACCTTGTAAACCACAACCTGCTCCTTACAAAACTGAGCCAGGTCGGGTTAGACAGCCACTCCCTATTGTGGTTCAGCAGCTACCTCACAGGGAGGGCACAGAGGGTAAAATGGAAAGACTCCCTGTCGGAGTGTCTCCCCCTAACAGATGGGGTGCCCCAAGGATCTATCCTTGGCCCTCTTCTCTTCTCTCTTTTCACAAATGATCTCAGTAAACACTGTGGGGGTAGCTCAGTGGTACAGTATGTGGATGACGCAGTCATATACCTCCCCTCCTCTAATCTGGGAGATCTCTGCTCTGGGCTACAGGAAGACCTAGGTTCCCTTGAGCAATGGCTTGTCACCAACAGAATGATCATTAACCCTAACAAGACCAAGGCTATGCAATTTGGCCCAAGAATCCTTGGCTGGGACAGAAGCCCACATCTCAGGCTGATGATCAAATCAGGAAAAAGACTTGAGGTGATTGAATCGATAAAATACCTTGGCCTCACCCTGGATCAGTGCTTCTCCCTCAAGGATCATGTGGACCAGGTAACCAAAAATATTCTCGCCAAACTCGGGACCTTGTATAGGCTGAAAGACCAGTTGATACCAATGGCCAGGGCCTCCATCGCCACAAGCGTCCTCCTCCCTACCCTCTCCTATGCAGCCCTGGTGATACAGGGAGCTGCCAAACAAGAGATGAACAGATTATAAGTCCTCTATCACAAGGTGACTTGCTTCGCCACCCTATCCAGCTCCCGGGCTCACCACTGTGACACTCTGTCCCAACTAAACTGGCCCTCCTGGGAGGCCCAGCTCCAATACCCCTACTCTGCCACACTCATAAACTACTCAGCCCATCCCCTCCTCCCAGCCTCACTGGACTCATTGCCCAAAAGAGAAAACCTAGGCTCCTCAGAACAATGGACAGAACCCTCCTCGCAGTGCCAAGGGTTAGAACCAAGGTGGGGGGTAAGTCGTTTGTCATCACAGCGCCCACCCTATGGAACTCCCTGCCCCCTGGTGTTCAGGATGCTACCTCTACCCACACCTTGCACACAAGGATGAAGGCTCATATGATGGTCACCTCCATATGCAACTGCTAAAGTGAGAGGCTCCTAAGTGGAAGCCCACCCCTCTCCCTCATATGGAAATAGCGACTATCACTGCACCCCATCTCTATAGCACTGCACCCCATCTGTAGAGCTTACCCAGGAAATGTTAGCTGCTAAAAAGCTACTATGTCTTACCTCTTAAATGTAACTGCTGAAAAACTACTATGTATTATGTTCCTTGCTGTCTAATGTAATGTACCTGTGCTGTATGCTACCTCATGTATTATTCCATGTAATTCCCTGGGTCATCCCTGAAAAAAGGACCTTTGGGGCCCAGCGGGCTTACCCGGTTATCAAAATTTAATAAATAAATAAATAAATAATAAACTGATGATATAATAAATAAATAAAATATGGCTACCCAATTGTACATCTAAGATTTCCCAGCTCCTTTTCAGTGCCTCCACCCTTGGCTAGTTTAAATGCTTGCCAATGAAACATTGAGACCTGTCACCTAGGATCCTGGTTCTCTCCTGGACAGATGCAGACCATCGTGCCAGTATAGATCTGCATCCCTCCAGATGGATCCAGAGTCCATAATGAAGTCAAACTCCTGAAGTCTGCACCAGATTTTCAATCAACATGGTACTAGAGATCACAAAGCAGGTTGAAAGTGGAGAACTAGTAGTGGATGGGATTATGAGCAGACTATATGGGCAAATGGATCCTTTTCTGATGGCTGCCTTCAGTGACTCATTGAATTACTGAACAGTTCACTATGGTTTTTGATTATACAGTGTTATGTACAACTTCAACACCTACACTTGAAGCTTACCATAAGATACCAGGACTTCTACTTGTTTGACAATGGCTGCTCCACTACGTGACTTAGGGAAGGAAATGCCCCATTTCAGCTCTCCACCATGTGTCCTGTCTTGTGCTCAACTTGAATTTTCATTGAAATGAAGAGCAGCAATCATCAACCTATTAATTAATGTAAGAGTATGCACTTCATTTCAAAGGAAAGTAATGTAACCTCTCACTCCTGCCCTTTTTGCAAAAACAACAGGTGGCATGCTGTTGAAGCTGACAGCAGTACCTGGTGGGGACTGGGTTCAGGGAGGATGAGGTTACTCAGCACAGGGGATCCTAGGTTTGGCTACTCTGAACAGGGGCACCCAAGTAAATCCGAACACAGGAAGCAATAACTGTAATGTCCAGAACCAGGAATGGGACTCTTCAGTGTGGTTTTTATTCACATACTAGCTGAACAAACAAAGCATAGACAGACCCCCAATGGGGCTACATATCCTGGTAATGCAGATTAGAGACTACAGAACACTTTATCACCATTTCCAGCCCTCAGGCTCTGAACCCACCAGGCACACAGCCCAGACTTGCATGCAGCTTTGGGTACACAGCCCGACTTGTACACACTTGGGATTTCCCCACTTGCCCGGCTCCCCTGCTGGCCACTTGATCCACAGTCCATTTGAGGAATGAACCAATTATCCTGTTCATGGTCCATTTGAGGAATGAACCAACTATCCTGTGGTGGCTCCGCACACCACACTAGAGTCTGCGACTCCTAGAGAGAATTTTCCTTACAATCCCACATCTGGGTACTTCCCCCATCACTGGCCAAGTGCCTGAGGCAAAGTAGAAAACCACAGAAGAAATCCATTGAGGTGGACCTGGTCACTAAAGATGGGGGGCCAAACACCTCCAGCTCCCATAGCCCATACCCGGCCATTTCTCTGGAAAACTGAACAATTCCTTTACTGAACTTTTAAATGTAGATTAAGGGTAGACGTCTGTCACTTCTCCTCTACATATTATTTGCATCCCAACAAACTCAGGAACTTGAAACTACTTTTATTTTGCTTATCCCATTTCTCTAGGCTTCCCAATATTTAGTAGTTCAATCCCCATATTGTCACACAAGCCCCAGGGTGAAAACATAGGCCCTTTTAGCCAGAGCAGACACTCACCCTTACGTTGCAGGTGCCCCACAAGTGACTCACATATCTTCTTTTCTCCCAAAATAAATATTGGAATGAACAGGCAGCTTTTCCTCCACAAGCAGAACTAAGGGGATTGCCCCAGGAATCTGCAGGGAATCCTTCTCATCCCCCCCTTCCGGAGGGAGGGGGCACTGAGACCTGAAAGCAGCAGTCTCCACCACTTGAGTACTCTTCCTGTGTCTCTCTTTAAGGTGGAGACACACACCCTATTACTGAAAAGTAGCCCTCTGTCAGGGCTGAGGGTCCTAGAGCCTTTACTGAGCTGCTTAACAGCAAGCTTCCTACTTTCAACTTCACTCACTCAAGACAAACTACAGACTCTCACTTTAAAATTCCCAATGTTCTATCTAACTCCCTTTGCTACTGATTCCAATGTGGCTTATGCAGCTGCGAAAGTTCTGTTGGTGATGTCATCCCTCAGTCTCAGCTGAGACTGAGAACAGAGTGAGACAGTGTGAAACCCATTTAACTGGAGTTTCACAAGCTGCCTTCCCAGCCTACCACTAGGTCTTACTGGGATTCTAGTAACCCCGGGTAACAAGGGGGTTACAGTAATATTTTATAAATTGCCCTGTTTCATATGCCCCCCTTAGAATACTCAGGAAAAGAGCATTGAACCATGAAGATGGCCAGATGGGTGAAAATCTGGCTGAGGGACAGAACCCAGAGGGTGGTGGGGGGGGGGAGAGTTATCTAGCACAACAGAGGTAACTATCATCATAGTATCATAGTATCATAATAGTATCATAGTTGTCACAAAGCATATATAGACTTTCATCCTTGTCTGCTTGCCATAAAGTGTATTAGAAACAAGGGGACCAATTAATAAAATATAGACTTGGTTCTACTGAAATCATCTAGTCTTATTTTAAAAATATTTATAGTTGGACTGCTAACTATCTCATGAGGAAGAGAATTCCACCCGGATACCACCCTCTGACTGAACCACTGTTTCCTTTTTTGTGATTTCCACTTCTGTTGTTTAATTTGTTTACAGTGAGCTCTAGTATTGTAATTTCTGACATATAATTCAAGTCCTAAATCTTCTCTGAGGATATTATCGTGGAATGATCTATAGACTAAAATCATATTACCCCTCCATCTTCTATAAGCCAAGGAATATAGATCCAAATTGTCCAATCTCTCCTCATAGGACATATTTTTAAGTCCCATTATTGATCGGGTTGCTCTTCTCTGTACTCTCTCCACTCTCTCTATCTCACCTTTAGTATAAGGGGACCGGACCTGGGAACAGTACTCCAAGTGAGTTCTCACCAATGATCCATACAATGGGATTGAGACCTCCCTACTTCTACTTACTGTATGTCTCAATATACAGTTTAGAGCCCTGTTAGCATTTTTTATAGTTTGATCACAGTGGGCAGTAAAAGAAAGGTCATTTTGTATAATGACACCCAAATCCCTTTCCTGTGTCACTTACTTTAATTGTTTATTATTAACAGTGTAACTGAGTTCCAAATTCTTCTTGCCCATGTGTAGGACAACACATTTATCTTCGTTTAGTTTAAGTTTATGATCTACTGTCCATTTCTCAATGTATTTGAGAGCTTCTTGAAGTCCAATATAGTCTGAAGATGAATATATTACTGGTCCCACTTTGCAGTCATCAGCAAACTTGGTTATCCATACATTTCCCATATTATAATGTAATGATTATATATATATATATATATATATATATATATATATATATATATATATTACACAGACAGGGGCCCAACACTGGACCCTGGGGGAACCCACTCAACACTGAAAGCCAATCAGATAACACCCCATTTATCACCACTCTCTGCCTCCTATTCTCCAACCATTCTGATATCCAGTTTACAATAATCCTATTTATATTTAGCAAAAGAAGGAATTTAATTAATTCTTCATGTGGCAATTTGTCAAAAGCTTTAGAGTAATCTAACTGAATTACATCCACTGACCTACCATGATCCAAAAAACTGTTAACTTTTTCATAACAACTCAATAGGTTGGTCTGACATGATCGTGATTTTGTGAACCCATGTTGGCTGTGATCAGAATGAAGTGGGGCTCTGTGCTGGAGCTGGTGTTGTTCAATGTCTTCATCAATGACGTTGTGGATGGCATTAAAGGCAAAATGTGCCTATTCGCAGATGACACCAAGCTGTGTGGAAGAGTGGACACAGCTGAAGGTATACAGGACATACAGGAAGATCTGGAAAAGTTGAGGAGGTGGTCCAGGATCTGGCAGCTTGGCTTCAATGCCAAGAAATGCAAAGTTAAGCATATTGGAGCCACGAATCCCAGGACAGAGTATTACCTGGCTATAGTCCAAGTATCTGCATCAGAGGAGGAGAAGGACCTGGGAGTGATAATCACTAGTGACCTGAAGCACTTGATGCAGCAAAGGCAAACATGATGCTGGGATGCATAGCTATGGGGATCAGTAGTAGGAGAGAGGAGGTTATACTGCCCTGTACAGGTCACTGGTAAGGCCGCATCTAGAGTATGGAGTTCAGTACTGGTGCCCCCACCTCAAAAAGGACCTTAACCTGCTGGAGAAGGTCCAGAGGAGGGCTACAAAGATGATAGCTGGTCATCTGAGTGGCTACCATATGACAAGGGGGCACAGTCTTAAATTGGAGGGTGGGACATTTAGGAGGGAGGTCAGGAAGCACCTTTTCAAGGAGAGGGTGGTGGACAATTGGAATGTGCTGTCTGAATAAGTCATCTCATTGAAGACAGCGGACAGCTTTAAAAGAGGCTGGGATAGGCATATGGGAAAGATAAGGATCATGGATAGGGAGGATGGGAGAAGTGGGGAGGGAGGGTAGGGACATTAGCTCAAGCTGTAGACCCTGCAATACTAGCAGACTTGATAGACCAAATGGCCTTCTCCTGCTGGCTTCTTTGTACGTTCATATGTACTACAATTAGTGGCACGTGCTGCTCGGCACATACTCTACACAAAGCCACCATACAGTTGATCATTCTCCGTGACAGCATGCCCCAAACCCCATGGAATATTCTGGAACAATAGGAGTCCATCTCAGAATGCCTAAATGTTATACATTTTCACAATTGCAGTACTTGTTACCGTCATCCACATTTTTTTTATACATCTGTACTAACCAGCAGTTCACAATTGTCTCCACCGTCCCCACTCTCCATACTTTACAGCACAAACATTGTGGATGGCATTAAAGGCAAAATGTGCCTATTCACAGATCACACCAAGCTGTGTGGGAGAGCGGACACAGTTGAAGGGATACAGGACATACAGGAAGATCTGGAAAAGTTGAAGAGGTGATCCAGGATCTGGCAGCATGGCTTCAATGCCAAGAAATGCAAAGTTATGCATATTGGAGCCACGAATCCCAGGACAGAGTATTACCTGGCTGTAGTCCAAGTATCTGCATCAGAGGAGGAGAAGGACCTGGGAGTGATGATCACTAATGACCTGAAGCACTTACACAGCAAAGGCAAACACGATGCTGGGACGCATAGCTAGGGGGATCAGTAGTAGGAGAGAGGAGGTTATACTGCCCCTGTACAGGTCACTGGCAAGGCTGCATTCAGAGTATGCAGTTCAGTACTGGTGCCCACACCTCAAAAAGGACCGTAAACTGCTGGAGAAGGTCCAGAGGAGGGCTACAAAAATAATAGCTGGTCATTTGAGTGACTACCATATCACGAGGGGGCACAGTCTTAAGTTGGAGGGTGGGAGGTTTAGGAGGGAGGTCAGGAAGCGCCTCTTCACAGAGAGGGTGGTGGACAATTGGAATGTGCTGTCTAAATAAGTCATCTCATTGAAGACAGTGGGAATCTTTAAGAGAGGCTGGGATAGGCATAGGGGGAAGTTAAGGATCATGGATAGGGAGGATGGGAGGAGTAGTTAGGGAGGGTAGGGACATTAGGTCAAGCTGGGGACCCTGCAATACTAGCAGACTTGATAGACCAAATGGCCTTCTTCTGCTGGCTTCTTTGTATGTTCATATGTACTACAATCGGTGGCACATGCTGCCTGGCACATACTCTACAGAAAGCCACCATGCGGTTGAACAGTCTCCGTGACAGCATGCCCTAAACCCCACAGAATATTCTGGCACAAAAGGAGTCCATCTCAGAATGCTTAAATGTTATACATTTTCACAATTGCAGTATTTGTTACCGTCATCCACATTTTTTTTATACATCTGTGCTAACCAGCAGTTCACCATTGTCTCCACCTTCCCCACTCTCCATACTTTTCAGCACAAACATGACAAATTTACATGATTTAACAACATTTTTGCATATTTTTTACTCACGTTGAAATCTATTAGAATATTCTATTTTCAAAGTTACCTATGGGGCCATTTTATATAAGCAATAAGACATGGCTGGGTGTTGGTAGTACTGAGATACCCACACACCCATATGCGGTCTCGAGCCTAACTACGTCTCTGGCTGAGCGGATATCTCAGTACTACCAACACCCATACATGTCTTATTGCTTACTCATCAGGGTGTGATACAGGACTATCAACCTTAATGCTCACTTCATTTCAACAATACCCACACCCTGCAGCCAGTGACTTGCATTATGACGATAATTAGAAAATCCGGTCCCTGGCCATCCTGATGGTGCTGAGGGTTGAGGCACTGGACACCACACCTTGTACCATGCTGGTGACCAGTGTTCAGGAATGAACCTGGGCCATCGGGGGTCAGCAGGGGAGGACTAGGATTGAGCATCTGGCGACTGATCTCCTAGTCCTGGGGTGGGTTAGGGATCATGTATCACGTGGTAGTGACCTCTGGGGAGGCCCAGCAGTACTACCAGCAAAGTGATAGTCAGGGGAGGATGTGACGGACATTGGCACACAGATCCTGATGTCATTGATTGTCTACATTCCCATGTGGACAAGAACAAGGAAAAGGGCTGGGCACAGCCATGCAGCTTGGTGACTGCACCCTGGGCCGCCCGGATGACTTGTGTGGAGTCTTGCCAGGGAGGGTCTGGTGTTGTCCTGGCTGGGAGCAGCTGTGAGGGGCCCTCCAGCAGGACAGCATGATGGCCATCCCAAATCCTCCTGGGTACTGGTTTGAGCTGCCCAGCTCTCTGGGCGGACAGGGCTGGCGGCTGGATGCCCCATGCCGGATCGTGCTGCAGCCGGAGAAAAACAGCAGCAGTGATAAAAAAAAGGAAAGAAAATTCAGTCCCAAGCCTTCACACTGTTCTCCTATACTGCACCACTCTCAGCTGTTTTCCATACAGAATGGGGTGAGTGTAATTGCAAAAGACCCCAATGCACAGTACAACACGTTGACGTCTGCAGGGAATGGCGAGGGTAAAAACTAATTAACTACTGAAGAAGAATGAAAATGTAATGTTTAAAATGTAATACACTACACAGCCATCCTGTGATACCTTGCTTCCATGCTGCGAAAGAAATGGTGGACACTCTTCTGTGCAAAACAAATGACAATTTTTTGCAATGCTTCAAGAGCCAAGGTCTGTTCAGACAGCAACAGCTTTCTGATGTCTTTGCAAACCAGATTTCCATGCACAGTGTTCATCAGCTTCTTGTGTGGTTTGCTTCCTAATTGCAGTTACATAAAAATAGTAGATACATGGTACAGCAATACGTTGCAGATTGCAGAAGGGCATCACATTACACACAATAGCATTTCAAGGGAACCCACAGGGGAGGGAAATAACTCAGTTGATACAGGGGTAGAAGTGGAAGAGGGAAGGGAGAGGAATGTAAGGTACCTGACATGTCATGTCTTGAAGACACAGTACGCGAATCCTCAGGATCATGGGAGCATGCACAGGGGAGACAGCTACATGGGATGTGTATTATCAAAAGAAACAAAAAGCATTCAGTAAGTATAAAGGAGCAGAACAGGAGCAGGACAGAAAACTGAGCCAATTATAACAAAAGGAGGCAGGGGAGATAGTTAGAATAGCAGATGCCCATACTGCGGGAAAGATAGCCTACTCTGTTAATAAGGGTGATAAAAGATTTTATAGGGAGTAAAGAAAGACCAAGCGAGGGATACTGAGGCTGAATAAATGAGAGGAAATGTCTACAGAAGGTGACAGTGAAAAAGAAGGGATACAGATTGAATACTTCTGTGGATACAGCACAATGCTATTGTCACATAATATGCTTATACCCTCATCATTCATAAATATACTATAAATATGTTGTATTACAGCATTTCACAAACCATACGTCATCCATTTTCTATCTTCAAGAGGACCATGTGAGCATTCGCTGTACTCATATCCATGGTCACAGTGCTTGTCAATGACATGATTGGTTATAGAACACCACTTGGCCTCAACTAAATCACCATTACCACCGCTGCTGCTAGAGCACCAGTACACATGATTGCTGATTGACTTTGACCAGTTGCTGAGAATCTTGCAATCTTTTCTTTTTCCTTTCATTTCCAGTTTTTTTTAATTCCTACATTATGACCATAACATGACAAAAACAGTTATTGCACTATATTACATAGGTAAATTGTTACAGCATACTATGATATTTATTTATTTATTTATTGAAAATGTTTTACCAGGAAAGGCACACTGAGCAAAAAGATACTGTCTCATGAGTGGACCTGGGGGGTTACAGAGGAGGCAAGTAAACATATAAATGGTTGAGCTTAGCAATAATACAATCAGAGACAAAGCAAAGGTGGAAAGGATTACAATTGAGCATACAATTGAGTATATACATAGGGAGAACAGATAAGTACGCTACATATCAAACAGTTACAAAGTAAACAGGGTCTTGGTTGCACAGCGAGTTAGGTACAGAGCTGAACATGAACAGTAGGGTTTGGAATACAAAACATGGTATACATTGAGGCGGCATAGAGGTACATAAGTGCAAGTTTCATAACGGGGTAATGATAGTATAGCATGAGTACAAGCATGGAAGAGCTAAAGGGAGATGTAACAGGCTAGAGCAGGGGAATAGGAGAGCAAGATGGGGTAGGGAAAGGATGGAGTGGGGTGATGAGCTGAGAAGGGGGAGGTTAGGTGAGAAGGGAGGGTGAAGGAAGGGGGAAGGAGGAAATTGACAGTGGGGTGAATAAGAGAGAGTATAAGTGTGTGGGCAGTATTTAGGCCAGTTAATTAGGTGATAGCCAGGCCACTGGTCCGGCGAAGGGGGGAGCGGGGGAAGGGGAGGTAAAGGGGGGAGGTCAGGGGTAGCAGCAGTTGGGGGTAAAGAAGTTAGAGAGGGCATAGGAAAGGGAGAGTTTGGATGAGGAAAGGTGGATCTGGGTGGGCAGGTCATTCCAGAGTTTAGGGAAGAGGTAGGAGAAAGCGGATTGGCCGGTGGAGGTCCTACGATAGGGGCCGAGTAGAAGCCTATCGTCAGCAGACCTGAGGGCATGCAAGGAAGAGGTGGGGGGGATAGGGCTGATGTGACGTAGGGAGGGAGGGCACCGAGCCAGATGTTAGAAATGAATTTAGCGCAATGAATTAGGCGCCGGTTACTTAGAGAAGGCAGGGAACGATAAAGCAAGCAGTGGTGTGTACGCGGGGGGCATCAAGGGCAAAGCGGCAGAGTGCATTGAAGAGAGGGTCTAATCTGGCTAAGGTGGTCTGTGCAGTGGAGCTGTAAACTATATCACAGTAATCGAAGGAGGGTAGAATCATTTTCTGGACAATTTCGCGTCTGACAGGAAGTGGGAGACTAGTGCGGTTTCTATAGAGGGCACCAAGTTTGAGCATAATTTTTGAGATGATGGCATCCACATGTGAAGAGAAGGAGAGGTGACGGTCAAGCCAAACCCCTAGATACCTAAAGGCGGGTACTTCTTTGAGAAAGGTGCTATTCAGGGTGTGGAATCTCAGAGGGAGGTGAGTTTAGATAGCCGCTGTCTGGTACCGAAGTCATGGAGTTGGTCTTCTTAGCATTTAGGGAGAGTTGGTTGCTGTTGGAACCAGTGTTGGATTTTGCTGAAGTTGGTTTGAAGTTTGAGTGATTTCTTCGTAGGTCTGGCCGGAGGTGAAGAGGACAGTATCGTCTGTGTACATATGAATGGCGGAAGAAGAGCACGAGTTAGGCAGGTCATTTAGCAGGATGGAGAAGAGGATGGGGCCGAGAACTGAGCCTTGGGGGATGCCAGTGGTGATTGGGGGGGGATGTGGTCAGCTATTTTGGTGGATTGGGTTCTGTTTAGGAGGTAGGCACTGAACCAGTTTGTGGCTGAATCGGCTAACCCAGCTCCAGAAAGGCAGGATAGTAGGAGAGTATGGGATACAGTGTTGAAGGCTTTTGCTAGGTCTATGAAAATAGCAGCAGTGATTAGCCCTTGTCCATCCCAGTGAGGATATGGTCTGTGAGTCTTAGCAGGAGGAGGTGGTGGAGTGGTGCTTCTGAACCCGGACTGTAAGGGGTGAAGAAGTTAGTTTCTGAGAGGAATTGGGAGAGCTGGATAGCAATTAGGTGTTCCTGGAGTTTTGCGAGGTGGGAGGAGGGAGATAGGGTGTAGTACGATGCAGAGGTAGGGTCACCGCCTTTAGGAGGGTAGGACAGTGGCGTGCTTCCAGATGGAGGAGTGGCGGTGGTAGTGAAGGAAAGGTTTAGTAGGGCTGTGAGGGGGAATCATGATGGGGAAGCAGATAGGTAGAGAAGTTTGTTATCAAGACCTTCAGGGATTTGCCCTGGAGGGCTTAGGGTCGAAGGGCATCTAGGGTTTCAGTGGGGGAATTGGGTCGGAAGGTGAAGGAGTTTGTGCCAGATGTATGGGGAAGGAAGATTTGGGAGAAGGAGTGGATGTGTGTGGGAGGGAGTCAAGGAGGGTCAGGGCACAAGTAGTGAAGTAGGAATTAAACTCGGAGGCTACCTTCTGGGGGTCAGAAAGGAGAGTCCGTTGGACAAGGAGAAGAGGTGGAGGGCTAGCTGTTTTGGGGGAGAAAAGGGAGTTAATGACTTTCCAGAATTTAGATGGGCTGCCAATGTTGGCATTAAGTGTGTTATTAAAGTATTCTGACTTAGCTAGGCGGATGGCCTTGGTGCATCTATTGCGGAGCATGCAGTAGGAGGTATGGTCGTCTGGGAGGAGAGAGGATTTATAGTTACACCAGGCTTTATCACGAGCTTGTAGGCAGGCAACCAGCTCGGGGGTAATCCAGGGTAGGTGAGAACTGCTGACTCTAGTCCGGCGTGTGGGAACATGTTTATCCCAGATGGAGAGGAAAGTATTCTGAAAGTGCGTAAGGGCTGAATCCATATTAGAGCGGTTTGAGCTTGGGACCCAATTAGAGTGGTAAAGGTCGTCCAAAAGGGGGGAGAGGTTGAAGGATTTGTACGAGCGCTGGAATATAAATTTGGGAGGGGATTTAGCTCTGTGGATTTTGCGGACTAGGTAGATTAGGTGATGGTCACTGATGGAATCGGGGAGAAGGCCTGAGCTGATGACACGGTGAGGGTGGGAAGTAAGAGCCCAGTCGAGGAGTGAGTGATTGCCGGACTTAAAGTTTGAGCAAGTGGGTTCCGTGATGGTTTGGGTTAGGTTAAGGGCAGTTAACTCAGTTTGGGTTTGTTTAGAGTGGATGCTAGCCAATTGTGGTTGAAATCACCCATAACATAAAGTTCACCCGACTGGGCAAGAGAAGAGCTGTCCCAGCAGATGGGGTGACTATTGTTGTTGGCGTGCCTGGACAGCAGTAAATACCAGCCACAAAGATAGGTAATGAGGAGGGGGGGACAGTTTCACCAGCAGAAGTTCATAGGCATTGGGTACCGTTTTAGTAAAGGAGACAGTGAAGTGGAGGGCTGATCTGATGTAGATAGCCACCGCACCGCCTCTGGTGGGGAGGTCTTGCCGTATGATATTGAACCTAGGGATAGTGAGATTTTTATCAGGTAGGCTATGGTTAAGCCAGATCTCAGATAGGATGATAATATCAGGGGTGTAATGAGTGGCAAGGACTTGGAGCTGATCTAGCTTAGGTGCTAGGCTACGAATATTTAGATGGAGGAGACGCAGACCACAGGGGAGGTAGCTAGGATCGGGCTGGAGTTTGTGCTGGATGAGGGGTTTGAATAGAGGTGGCCTGGGCTTAGAGTAGAGGTTGGGCCGTGGTTAGGGTGAATATCCCCGGCTGCCAGTAGGAGTAGAGCAATGGTGAGGTGGCAGCATAGCGAATGAAGGGGCCGGGATTTGGCTAAACAATGGGTTGGGGCAGTAGTGGTGGGGGCAGTGTGGATGGGGTAGGTGCAGAAGAGAGAGAGGCCAGAAAGCAACCAAGGGAATAGACTGGGGGGAAGGGGGAATGGGGTAGTGGGACCAGGAGATGGCTGGGAGGGAAGCAGTGGATTTAAAGGGGGCAAAAGAAGGGTGTGACAGAATAGGCGGTGGAGGGGGTGGTGAAGGGTAGGAACATGGAGGGGGAGTGGATGTGGGGAGGGCTTGAAAAATGGAGGTGAACAATAGTGCCAGAGATGAAGCGGGGGTCATTTTGCCAGATTTGGGGAAGAGGAGGCTGGTCATAATACCTATATATCTTGAGGGGAGTTACAAGAGTCTAGACAGCCCCTCCAAGAGCATAGATGCCACTTTGGAGTAGTGGTACTGTCACAGACTCTGGTGGACAGGGTGCAGGGTTCAAGACCCTGGTAGGTCAGAGGGCTTGGGCCAGGCCAGCGCCAGGAGCCAGATACTGGGTGGCTTGTGGCGAGGCTATGTTTGGGCCAAAAAATGGGGTTGAAATAGCGACTCCTAGTGGACACTGAGGGTAGGTGGAAGGCAGGGAGAGGATCGGACAATATGACTAGGGAGGGGCAAAGGGTTAGCCAGATGGCAGATAAGGAGGGAGTGTGGGTAGAGGCAAGAGTGTAAGAAGGGAGAGAATTGTCCTAAGCAGGTAGAAGGTAGCCAGAAGTGTGAGGGTAGTACAGGTATAGGGGATAGAGGAGGAAGGACAGAGGGTCCCTCTGGTGGCTATCAGGTAAAATCTGCTAATGGAAAAGTGGGGACTTAGTATAAATGAGTAACAGGAAGTGAGGTCATTAGAAATGGCCTATAAAGGAAATGGTGAGCCGGGGTGGATGGGGCAGTCGATGCGTGCAGTGTGTCGATGGGCTATCACCCCTCACAAGGGTGCTGCAGTTGGAGGTGGTTTATTACCTCCTAGCGCCTGCATATCCTTCACTCCGGAGGGAGCTCCTGCTGGGGGGAAAGCCGGTAGCTGTCCTGGGCCGGTAAACAAGTCGGCAGGCTATAGGGAAGATATAACAAAAGAGTAACTACTATGCAGCGGGAGACAGCTCTACACAGCGCATGCACGGGATGTAATCCCGGTTTCTGGGCGGATCAGGGTGAGAACAATGGCAAGCACAGAACTGAGCAGGTAAGCAGGTAAAACTCCAGATACATTAAGTTATATAGCTGATAAGCACCACGCTTTGCTGTTTCCCGGAGATTGCTATTAACTTGTACCCCCACCCCCGAGCCAACGTTGTAATTACAGAAAAACAAAACAGATTAAAAAGACTGGGTAAAACGCAAGGCAAAACACAATCCCCTAATACAGCTATGATATGTGTACACCCACTCAATAGAACTACCTTTGGCCACGTGCCACACATCAAACCAATGCTGTATGTCAGACTCACATTCATGCACGTATTTCTTGACAGAAACATGTCTGTCTGTGGTAAAACTCTTAATCATAATACCGCATGACTGTACTTCAGCAATACTCCTCTTCAGACCTTCCAATTCCATAGCATTGGAATTCTTTACTTGATTGTTACTGTAGGAGGAAAACAAGAGTAACGATGTATTGATGAAGAACAAGCAATACGCTAACACAATTACTATGTAGTTCAATACTGTCCATATTTTACTAAAGGAGCTGAAAAGATAATATTCTCCCAGGCCCCCCGACCCAAACTCGTACCACCTGCACCCCTATTGTATCACAGTAGGTTAGGAGACATCCTTTAAACTCCAGTATTCCAGTTTTTTATTGATATACTAACTCTAGCCCACAACTTTCTGCCTAGAACATGTCCATATCCAATGTGTATTATACTTTATAATATTGTTCTTGCATCAGTCATTAGGAGGGGTGTAATAGTAACACATTTACTTATGTATGTATAATAGCAATATACCATTACAGGGAGTCGGTATATGGGTGGATTTACCACCTCTGGTATGGTTAAGGCACTCAGCTGTGCCTTGTGATCGAACCACACCAGGCGTGGTAAATCCACCAATATAACCACTCCCTGTCATGACATATAAATTAAGAAAATGCACTCAGGAGGTATTTCTACAAAATTATGACATACTTTATTATGCAAAAAAAGTCCTTACAGCAGCCGTATGGCCCCACCAAACAATTTCACTTTTTGCAGATATGAGCTTTAACAAGAAGCTTTTTGAGTGCTGTTACTTGATCTTTTTTAAAGTAATTCACTGTGCAATTGGTACAATGCACCTGGTGTCAAAAAAGACCCAATTTCTCCCTCTCTCTCTCTCTCTATACATATATATATATGTGTGTGTGTATATATATATATATATAATATTTTTGGAGCTTGACCGAACAGACTGGCAATTGTAAAATTCTGTGACATCACATCAGTACTCCACAACATTGGGGGCCAGATATTCAGAAATACACCAAAGGCCAGCGCATGTCTGGTGCAGCGCAAATCAGAGGTGCCATGGTGCAACAGGAGCCATATTCAGAGGCTGTGCTGGCCACACTGCACCAGCACAACTCGGCTAAATATGGCACAGTTGCGCCATGGCACAATAGTGAATGTGCCATGGCGCAACCACAGGTAAGCCATGGTGCAACCACAGGTGCATCATGGGCAGACACAGAAGCCCCAGGGCAACCGTGGGAGCAGAGCACCAGAGCAACAGAGGGAGGGGCATGGCACAGAGAGGAGACCCAGGGACAGAGCCAGGGAAGCAGAGTGACAGGCCACAGGAGGCCACCACCAGCTGGGCATAGCACGGCACACACAGGCACCCCGACCCCCACCCTAGAACACAACAGTGGCACAGACAGTAGGCAACAGGGGGTGCCAAAGGGGGATGGAGGGCCACCAAGGGGGCCCCCCACAGGCAGCAGGCTGTATTCCTCCTGCACATCCAGACCATGCCAGGCTACACCTTGGACCATGCAGCCAAGCAGACACACCCACCACACAACACTGACAGCTGCCCTAAGGGCACCCAAAAGTACAGCCATCAACCAAAGGGAGGGACACCACCACTGTGGGACACATAGCAGCACACAGCAGTGATCCACAGGAGCACAACTTACTCCCCAACACATGCACATCAGATGGACAGGTACTGGGCCACTGCAACATGGCTCTGCATGTCACCTGGAAAGCAGGCACAGACACAGGCAGGTAAGTCAGAAAAATATATTAACACAGAACTATGTACAAAAACTAGGGCTGAGAAAGGGTAGGAATAGTGAGGGAAGAGGACAGGGAACAGGGATTGTACAGTGGGATGAGGGACTGGAGAGGGAGGTATGACTAGGGAAACAGAGGAACACAAAGCTGGGATAGTATCGGCCATGTCCTGCCACCCCCTGCTGCCATTGGTGCCTCCTGACTGCCAGGAGAAGTCTCTGGACCTGGAACACTGCCTCCATTGTTGTTGAGGTTATTAAGATGAGCTGCCTCAGGAGCCTGCAATACAGGGGCCTCCTAAGCATCAGCGGACATCTAGGACAAGGGACAGGACAGGTGATCAGTGCAATGTCCCAGGGCCCAACCACAGCACATATCAAGCAGGGGGAACACCCACCCCAGAGGGCCCATACAGACCACCCAAGGAGGCGTGGGCCAACGCCTGCCAGCAAGGTGGCACACCACATCAGCACACAGCAGTGGTCCCTGCCTCACAGTGACCATCCGACTGTGCCATGGCAGTCACATGGCACAGTGCTCCGGGAGCACCACAGCAACATCAGTGGCAGCAGTGTGCATACCCACCCCACCAGCAGCTGGCACACATGACTGATGGATGCACCACAGTGGCAGACATCACACACAGTGCGACACAGACAGCTGCCATGGCACACTGCACAGGCATCTATGTCCACACACATGCCCCTGCCACCCCCAATGATGGTGCGCAGAACAATGTCAGTGCCTACCTGCCCCCTGTGGCCCCACTGGTGCTGGAGCCGCTCCTCCTCCCTGGGCTGCTGCAGCCTGGCATTCTGACAGCACTGCCCGACGTCTGTCGTCAGGTCCTGGAAATGGAATAGAAACAGGTACACATCAGTAACCAACCTCATCAGCTACCCACCACCCCCACCCCTGTGCACAGGGTGAGCCCCTGCATGACATGTCCCACAGAGTGGCAGCACAACACAAGTGGCGGAGGGCGATGCCACCCCGCAGTGTGCAAAATCGTAGTACTCCACCCTGCAGGACATGTTAGGCAGCCTAGCCAACACCACAGTACAGCACCAGGGAACACTTGCACGATGGGCCAACTTATCTGGCTGTGGTACTGCCCCATGCCTGATGCGCACCTCCATCCACCTGAGGTGCTCTGGGTCCCTCCGCACCAGGTCCTCGTATCGATGACATCACTGATCACTGGTTCTGGCCACCCCTGTGCGCTGGGTGAGTGAGGCAGCAATTGTCTACCACACAGCCACTCGGGGCTGTTGCAGGGGTACCTGCCCAAACAGCTGGGGTGCATGTGGCTGGATATAGGCCACAAGGTTGGCCAGCTCAACCTGTGTCCAGTTGGCCACCCATCCACATCACTGCTGCACCATATCTGTGGTGTGAGCCACAGAGCAAAATGGTGGAATGAAGCACACGTGGCCACTGCATGCACCAGATGCACGGTGCTGAGGGGACATGCGTTGTGTCCACCCATCGTGCAGTCATTGAGATGCATGGCATGGGCATGGCTAGGTGGGGTAACAGGTATGGGGGTTACCCATGGGCAGAGGTCACAGCAGGGGTCAGGGTCTGGCTGCCACACAATGTGCACATGCGCAATAGCAGGCATAGTGCACCATGTGCCACAGTCCCTATTTTGCAGAGGGTACACAGTTCACAGTAGGTGGCAGCACACCAACCGGTGCATGTGCACTGCAGTCCTGTGCAGTGTGCATGATTGCGCATTGCGCCTCGAGTTGCTCCGGAGCAATCTCACTGTGCATGGAGCAAATTTGCAATATTCAGCCACCACATGCAAATGAGATCATCAGCCTATGTGTGGCACACTGGAGGAATAAGCATGTCATTACCATTGCGCTAATGCTCAATTGCATGTGCTGTGCCATAAAAGAGCCACGGACTGACACAGGCCATGGACCAATATTGCAACCTTTTAAGGTAAGTTGCACATGCTGCAGGAGCACACTGAGCCCAGCCAGCACAGCAGGGGTATGGAATAGGGTGCTGCTGACACTGACACACTGTGCTGTCCATGTCCACAGGTAGCAACATGTTGGAACATCAGGAGGGTGAGGGTGAGGGTGCCTTCCTCAAGCAACTGGTCATGGAACCAACTCAGCAGAAGGCAATACTGGACCTTGTGCTCACAAACAGGGACAGTGTGATGGGGGTAACAGTGTGGGAGCACCTGGGAATCAGTGACCACCAGTCATTGTGGTTTGAAATCACAGAAAGAGCAGAACCAAACCACACAAAAACACATATCCTGGATTTTAGGGGGGCAGACTTTGGGAAAATGGGGAGATACTTGAAAGAGGCATTAGGGGAATGGGACAGGAATCAGGGGTTGAGGAACAGTGGGCAGTATTTAAAATGGGGATTACAAGAACAACAGAATTATGCATTAAGCAGGTTAGCAAGAGGAAAAGGAAGAGGAGACCATTATGGTTTTCCAAAGAGGTAGCAAAGAAAGTGAAAGCCAAAAAGATTTCATTCAGGCAATACAAAAAGACACAGGCAGAAGAGGATAGAGAGAAGTACCAGGAGAAGCAAAGGGAGGCAGGGAGTCAGTAAGGGAAGCCAAAGCTCAGACAGAAGAGCACATTGCAAAATCAGTGGGTAGAGGGGACAAAACCTTTTACAGGTACATAAGTGAAAAAAGAAAGACAAAGGGAGGGATAGTGAGACTGAAGGGGGAGGGTGGGGGCCACATGGAGGATGACAACAGTAAAGCTGACATATTGAACAGGTATTTCTGCTCAGTCTTTACTAAGGAAGAGGAGGGTAATGGGTCTGAAAGGAGTACAAGGGGTGAGAATGGTGCAGAAATGGACACAAGTCCCTTTACACGAGAAAGGGTCCTGAAGGAACTGGAAGTAATAAGAGTTGATAAAGCAATGGGGCCAGATGGGGTGCACCCCAGGGTCCTTAAAGAACTAAGAGAGGTGGTGGCTGAACCTCTGGCTATCCTGTTTAGCAATCACTGGAAGCAGGGAGGTACGCAGAGACTGGAGGACAGCAGATGTAGTCCCCTTATACAAAAGTGGGAACAAAGAGGAAGCAGGGAACTACAGACCAGTCAGCCTCACCTCGGTAGTGGGGAAGATCATGGAAGCACTACTGAAGGAAGATTGGTAGAACATCTGGTTGTCAATGGACTACAGGACCCAAGGCAGCATGGTTTCACCAGGGGGCGGTCATGTCAGACCAACCTCGTTGAATTTTTTGACTGGGTGACTAGGGAGGTGGATCAGGGGAGGGTGGTGGACATGGCCTATCTGGACTTCAGCAAGGCCTTTGACACTGTGCCACATAGAAGACTATTACACAAACTGGGGAATATGGGTGTGGGCAGGACAGTAGTGTGGTGGGTAGGTAACTGGCTGGGTGGCAGGACACAGAGGGTGGTGGTAAATGGCTGTCACTCCACAGAGGAAGAGTGACCAGTGGGGTACCACAGGAATCAGTGCTGGGACTGGTCCTATTCAACATCTTCATCAGTGACATTGCGCCAGGGACCTAGAAGGCAGAATTTCACTGTTGCTGATGACACAAAGCTCTGTAACAGAGTAGACACACCAGAGGTGTAGACAGAATGAGAAGCGACCTGCAGAAACTTGAAGAATGGTCAGGGTTTGGCAGTTGAAATTCAATGCAAAGAAGTGCAAGATAATGCATATGGGGCAAAAAACCCTGGCACGATATATCAGTTGGGGGTGAGGATATAGCATACCAAGCAGGAAAGGGATCTTGGGGTTATCATCTCTGATAACCTCAAGGTAAGGAACAGTGACAAGGCAGCAGGTAAAGCAAATAGGATGCTGGGATGTATGGCAGGGCATCACCAGCAGGAAAGGGAGGTCATGATTCCGCTATAGAAGACACTAGTGAGGCCCCACCTGGAGTACAGTGTACAGTTCTGGAGACCATACCTACGTAAAGACATAGACAGGTAGAGAAGGTTCAGAGGAGGGCAACAAAGATGGTGCATGGATTGCATCACAAGTCCTATGAAGACAGGTTGAGGAACTGAACATGCTCCCTGGAGAAGGAGGAGGCGATATAGTAGAGACATACAAGTATCTTACAGGGAGGAACAGGGTGCAGGAAAACACTATTTTAAGTGAAAAGATGTTCCAGGACTAGAGGGCATGAGATGAAGTTGGAGGAGGATGATTCAGAGAAACATGAGAAAGAATTTCTTCACAGAACGGGTGGTGGACAAGTGGAACACCTGCCAGAGGAAGTGGTGGGGCTGAAACAATCATGGGATTTAAGAATGCATGGGATAGACATAAAGGAATTCTGGAGGTCAGGGGTAAGGGGCAACAGACTTCTAGGAAAACAAACTGAACTTACAAGCTCAAATGGGTAGACTGGGTGGGCCATAGGCCCTTATCTGCCGACACTGTCTATGTATCTATGTATCTAGGAGCGTGGGCCTGCTAGCAAGCACAGACCCAATTTCATGAAGGCAGAGGCCCTGTTTGAGGCCTACCTTGACAGGGAACCGCTGTTGAGTGGTGCCATGGGCACACCACAGGCCAGGGCTGGGGCCTGGGAGGAGGTGGCGGCATGCGTGAACCATCAGGGCAGCCACCAGCGGTCAGTGCAGGAGTGCTGCAAGAAGGTGAGACAGATGAGCGGTGCATTAAGGAGAAGGTGGCAGCCATCCGTGTGGCCTGGAAAGCCACTGGAGGGAGGCCTGCTGATGTGCCACAGCTCATGGTGCAGGAGGAGTCGGTGGCAGTCACCATGCACCCCAGAACCATGGAGGGTGTGCCAGGTGGAGGATTCCAGATGGGTGACAGCCCATCACTGCATGGGTATGTATGTCAGGCATGCACAGCATGCAGTGGCTGTGTTGGGGGGTGGTGGCACTCATGGGCCTTGCATCACTGACACACCTGTTTTCTCTTTCAGCACCAGCATGCCTGCATGTTTAGGATGGGGCACCAGCAGCCACCGTGGAGGCAGAACCAGCCCCGGAGGACCAGCCATCCACCTCCATGGCCATTTGGGGGCCTGATAGGCTGCAGCACATCATCACTGTCCAGCCGGATGTCCTGGGCATGGGGTCAGATGAGGCCCTGGATGAGTTTCTACAGGATGCCAGTCTTGGCGTCCTCTGTGTGGAGACACAGATCTGGGTGGGGTCCGACACTGATGACGACCTAACTATAATCCTGGACAGCATGGGTGGTGTTATGGGGGAGACGCCCATACCAGAAACCAACACAGGCAGTGCGCCCAGTGTCCTGACAGTGGTGGAACAGCTGCCCACTGCCACTGCAGGTGCTGCTGTGTGCACTGCCACAGCTGTGCCATGTGGTGGTGGTGTGGCTGCACAGGCACCGGGTAGCATTCAGCAGCCGGATGGTCAATGGCAGCAGGCTGTAAGACCTGTTTTTTTATTGTTTTCTAATTCTGGTTAGCCTGCTATGGAGCTGGGATGCAGCACTCTCTCTTTGCTGTATAAATGTTTCTTTGGTATCAATTTCTATCAAAAATAGCAAAGAAGTCCATGTTATTAATTCATTTAATCTATATATCTGAAAGAAGTGTTAACTCATGGATTTAAATTTAGCTTACTTTATCTCCCAAAGCATTTAATTCTTCTTCAAAACTTAAATGTTTCATATGCCAAAGCATTCATCAGTCGCTATGAAAAGAGATTGTGTTGTTTACAATAATGCTCCCAATAAATATTCAGGTTTTAATTCAAGCTTAGATATACTGGCCCAGATATTCAAACTGCACCAGGCTGTGATGCAAACTTGGGCGCAGCTCAACTTGGCTGTGCAGGGGTGTGGGTGGGTGATATTCAAAGGAGCTGCGCCATGGCTCAGCAGCTTTGAATATCGCACCATGGCCACCCCCACTGTGCATGGCACAGTGGCACTGCACCAGCGCAAGTGGCCAGAGTGGAGCATGGAGATGCACTAGCGCAAGTGCCATTGTGCCATTCACAGCACCTGCGATATTCAAAAGGTGACATGCAAATGGGGCCATAATTTATGCAAGGTGCACATGGGGCCATTAAGGCCCCATTTGCATACAGGGTGCGCCGATCCCTGATGACTTGCACCTGGCGCCCTGCCAGGCAGCAGCCATCGAGACCGACGCCCCCTGCAGCCCGATCACAGGCATCTGTCCAAAAATAGAATAATCCTATATCCCTGGTGGTCCAGTGGACCGCATTCTGCCTGATCACCGGCATCTGTTATAATAAACCCCCCCGTCCAATATCCCTGGTGGTCCAGTGGACTGATTGCTGCCCGATCGCGGGCATCTGTTTAAATAAACCCCCCCGGCCAATATCTCTGGTGGTTCAGTGGACCGCACTCTGCCCAACCATGGGCATCTGTAAAGCAGAAAATGTCCTATTACCCTGGTGGTCTAGGGTACTCCCCTCCCCACTGGCCCCTCCCCAGTCAGCCTGTGGGTGGCAGCACCCCACCCGCCTGCCACCCGCCGCCCACTGACTGACACCTCGGTAGGCTGCACACCCATTGGTTCTGGCGTGAGCCAATGGGCATGCAACTCCCCTATAGTGTCTACATTCCAGATATGTGGAATGAAATTATTCACATATCTGGAATGTGTGTACGGTGGAAGGTTGCATGCCCATTGGCTCACGCTCTGAACCAATGGGCGTGCAGCCCTACCGAGGTGTCAGTCAGCAGGCGGCGAGGCAGTGGGCAGGTGGGGTGCTGCTGCCCACTGACTGACTGGTTGGGAGTGGGGCGGTGGGGCTCAGTGGGCAGATGGGGAGGGGGGTACCCTAGATCACCAGGGTAATAGGACATTTTCTGTTTTACAGATGCCCACAATCCGGCAGAGTGCGGTCCACTGGACCACCAGGGATATTGGCCTGGGGGGTTTATTTAAACAGATGCCCACAATCGGGGCAGCAATCAGTCCACTGGACCACCAGAAATATTGGACGGGGGGGTTATTATAACAGACGCCTGCGATCGGGTAGCAATCGGTCCACTGGACCACCAGGGTCATTGGACTTTTTTTTTTATTATAACAGATGCCCACGATCGGGCAGAGTGCAGTCCACTGGACCACCAGGGATATAGGATGGGGTTTTGTTCTTAGGAATGCCCACGATCGGGCTTGGGGGGGCGCCACCAGGTGCAGCTGGAACTCGGGTGACCACCCACAGGTGGCAGCTGCCATGTTGCGCACTGCAATGTGGCAGCTCACCTGCAGGTGGCCATCAGTTGTTCCTTTTTTTTTTTGGCTTAACATTGTGCTGGTGCAGGTAGGGGTTGCGCATGCATGGCTTTGCACATCCCGGGCTGAATATCGGGCTGTGCAGGTTATGCATGGGCACACCCCCCCACCTGTGCCTGCATACATTACTGGTGCTCTCTGGCGCATCGAGATTTGTGGCATGCACTTTTCCATTTTGAATATCACACCAGGGCACATCAGTGGATTGCCCATGTGCAACCCTTTGAATATCTGGGCCACAGTGTATGAAGTTATTCTACCTGAGCTCGTAGTTTAAAAACATTCGCTCTTTGAATCCAAAACGGCAAAGACACTATTGTGCCCGGCATCATTACACGCTAGCACATTGTGAAATGAACTGAATTCACCTTCCAGATGAACAAGAAGGGCCAGGCCAAATGAATACACACCTGTAGGTGTGTTGACGTCATGAATGACGTCACCTATGCGGCCCGATCATTTACGAAACTAAATGGACTGAATACAATTCCATGAAGTCCCCTTCTGTCAGGTTTCATGTATATTAAATCATTGCCTGATTGCCTATGATAATTCGATCATAACAACATGGACCACATATCCCCAAAGTCTCTGGTGTACTTTTCAAACATCCTATTAGCTATATACAAAACCAATATTTATCTTATAATTCAAATCACTGAAATTGGAACCCACCTCAATACAAAACTGGTACAGATAGCTAAGTGTAACAGTTCTCACTCTTAAAGAAATAAAATAATAAGAAGGAATACATTAAAGATACTGAAGAAACACTTGTTGCAGACCTAATCTGTTAGGGTGGGAGTAGAACCCATAACTATAATGAAACAATGTAATTTGGAACAAACAAATATTTAGTGAGAAGGGATATACTTAAAGAAACTGAAGGAGCAGTATTATTTAAAAAAAAAAAAAAACGAATTGTGAAATCTAATCTATTAAGGCATGAATGGAGCCCATAACAATAATAAAACAATGTGTTTTGGAACATACAGTACAATGTTAAACAGAAAGGTGGCTATTTTAATTTCTGTGCACTTCCTGTAATCAAATCAATGAACAATATTTTAATGTTACAAACTGTGGTTATAAACACATATTTAGTTAAAAGTGGACCAAAACAAATTCTCATTAAGTCCATATCTAAGTATATTATTCCTTAGTGTATAGATCCACCAGGCTTCTCTCTGAAGTAAGACCATTTCCCTGTTACCTCCACGTGGATGCGCTGTTACTTTTTCTAGTCCAAAATATTTTAAACTTGATATAGGATGATGGTGTACAATAAAATGTCTTGCTAATGGAGACCTGATTTCTCCTCTTTTGATGTTACTTTTGTGTTCAGACATACGTTGTTTTAATGCTCTAGTTGTTTCACCAATATAATACAACGAACAATGACAAATAATACAGTATGCCACATATTCTGTTTTGCAAGTGATGAAATCTCTTATTACATATTCCTTGTCATTCCATGTACTTTTTATATGTTTCATTTTTTGTCCATTATTGCAATGAACACAGTTACCACATGGGAAAAATCCTTTAATTTCACTTTTAAGCCAAGTCGTGGTTTGGTTTTCTGGTGCCCAGTGTTGAGTCCTGGTTATATTATTTCCTATTGTTGTGGTTTTTTTAGCTGTCACCCAAGGTTTATTGTAAAAAATCCGTTGTCCCAAATCATTTGTTTGTAAGATATTCCAGTTAAATAGGATCGCATGTTTAATCTTTCCAAACCTTTCTGAATATTGTGTAGACATGGTGATCTTCAATCCACTTCTTGTTTCAGTGTCTGTTTTATCTTCTAACAGAGTTTTTCTGTCTCTAGAATCACATTTTTCTTTAGACATTTTCAAAACAGAATCTGTATAACCTCTTAATTTAAACCTTTGGGTTAAGTCTTCAATACTGCAGTCATATTTCTCTTTATTACCACTATTACATTTTATTCTCAGCATTTGACTGTAAGGAATGCTGTCTTTAAGTTTTTTGGGATGAAAACTTTTTGCATGTAGGATAGTATTAGTTGAGGTTTATTTTCTATAAAGATCTGTAATAATTTTCCCATTTTCTTTTAATATCTTTAAATCCAAAATACTAATTTTCTCACAATTAAATTCCATGGTAAAGGACAAATGATTTACTGCTTCCAAATATTAATGAAAATCCTGTGCTTCTTGTATGGTTCCATTCCATATTATCAAAATATCATCAACAAATCTTTTATAGAGAATTAGTTTTGATTTAAATCTGTTTTCATCTGATTATATAAATTCTTTTTCAAAATATGCCATATAAAAATTTGCATAAGTGGGGGCTAAAGTGGCTCTCATTGCTGTGCCTATTTTTTGTAAATAGGTGTGATTTTCAAATGAGAAATAATTATTTTCAAGTACTATCCTTGTAAGTTTCAGAAGAAATTCTTTATTAGGTCAATTTTGTGATCTTGTTGATAGAAAAAAAATCTAGTGCTTTTATACCTTCCTCATGTGGGATACTTGTATATAAACTTTTAACATCCAAGGTGATGAACAAACTTTCTGTTATATCTAAGTTTTGTTGATTTATTTCTTCTAATAATTGGATGCAATGTTTACTGTCTTTTATATGAGACCAAGTGTTAGTAACCAGTTCTTTGCAATAATAGTCCACATAGTTTGACAAGGGTTCTGTAATGGATCCAATGCCTGAAATAATAGGTATACCTGGAGGGTTTGTCTGATTTTTATGTATTTTTGGTAAACAGTAGAACAGTGGTATTTTTGGTGTTTTGTTTATTAGTTGTTCCGAAACCCACTGATCTATTATCCCTCTGTCACTTGCTTCTGTGACTGTTTCTGTAATTAAAATTTTAAGTTGCTCAAATGCAATAGTTCTGACTTTTTCATATGTCTTTGAGTCATCTAGTTGTTTTAAACATTCTGCTCTGTAATTTTCTACAGTATATCTTGAATGACTATTCCCCTCCTTTATCAGCTGGTTTTATTATTATTGTCTTGTCTTGGCTTAAATTTTCCAATACTTCATTTTCTTGCTTTGTTAAATTAAAATGAAGTGGTTTATTAATATTTTCTGCCAATATTTTTTCAACGTCGTTATTAACTTTGTCTATATAACAAGTAATATTAGGTGGAGTAAATCCTAATGGATCAAACTTAGATTTAGTTCCAAATACTTGTTTTAATTCATAACATTCTTTAGTTTGCAAAGCTTCATTCTCATTTTGTTGTGGTTGTTCTTTCATGCCAAAAAAACTGTTTCAATCTGGTTTTTCGATAGAATTTTTCCAACCACTTTTAATTCAAAGGGATTCAATTTTTGTGTTAGACTAAAAGATAAACCAAGATTTAGAACTTTTTCTTCAGTGGGGGGTAATGTTCTTCTTGAAAGGTTATATATGTTTAATTTGGTTGATTCCGTGACCTGAGTTCGTGTACTTAGTCTCTTTCTATTTCTCCTACACCTGGTTCTTTTTCTTTTTTTTATTCCTGAAGTTCCTGCCCATTCTTTTCCTTTCTGAAAATCCCTTTCCATTTCTCTTTCCGATTGTTGCCACTGATATGGTCTATAAAATTCTTTATCATAATAGTTACCTCGTTGGTTTTGAAACTTCCCAAACTGTCTATTTTGATATTGTGAGTATCTGTTCCTTCGATTATAAAATATGTAATAAGGGGAATCTCGAAAATTCTTTGGTTTATGGGTTCCTCCATCTGAAGTGTCTGAAGATGTAGAAGTTTCATCTAAGTTATAATAATTTGTGTTAAATTCAGATTTCTTCCAATTGTATACAGTTCCATTTTAATAATCATTGATATCTCTTTTAAATTTATTTATTTTTGCGCTTTTAATTTGATTATCATATTCTATTAGTGATTTTTTTATTTTATCTAATAAGTCTTTCAATCTTTGGATTTCTACTGTGTCTTTCAACTTAGTTTCCAATATTTGTATTTCATTTAGTACATTTGTTTGTTCTGTAGTTAATGTTTCTATCAATAGTAGCATAAAATCAAACTAACATTTGGATCTTATTCCATCCCATTTTACCTGAAAACCTTCAGAAGTAAAACCTAACTGTGATTCCACTAGTACTCTCAACCCTCTAGGGATTCTTTTCTGTTTCATATATTCCAAAAGTGTGACCACGTGCCAGCCCAGTCTTATCTCTCTTTGTTTTAATGATTCCAATTTATTGATCAAAGCTTTTGGTAATTCTATTGTATCTCTACTATCTATGTGTCTTTTGCTTTTTACTAATGCCATAATTCTAGTGGCTTCTTCTGTGTTGATACTTAAGGCTGTAGATCTGTTTTCTGTTATCTTGCCCATTTCTGAAAAAGTGGCTATAACTGTGTGTGATACGGTAGGTCATTTTCTCTTAAAATGAATAAGATTTAGAGAGACTTTAAATCCTAAATCCGTTTAGGACACTTTAAACTAATTCCACTCATAAGTCTCTCCAGGTTCCCTTTTTTTGTGGAAAATTGAAAACAATATAGGAATTAAGACTTTACAGATAATTGAAACTGGTCTGTTCCACCTGATATGGAGTTGAATTTATTCACATATAAACAATTAAAACATAATTTCATTTTTCATTTTATGATTAAAACATATATAAATTATGATAACAGCATTCATAATTTCATTTTTTCTCTGTTTAGAATATCATTAAACAGAGCTCCAAGTCTGATGAAGAAACAGATTAAAGTTCTGAAACATCACTTATAAGAGTAATTTCAGGAGCAAGAGAACTTGAAACTTGGATTTATAAAAGAAAACACAGAATTATGTTATTATGAAACTTGGAAACTAAAATAAAAAAAGACAATAAGAAACAATTTTTTTTTTCCCTGAATTCATATTTTCTCAAGATTGTTTGGGTAGAGTGAGACTTATTTTTTGAACAGTTACAATTATCCGTAAAGTCTTACTCGCTATATTTTTTCAATTTGCCACAAAAAAAAGGAACACAGAGAGACTTATGAGTGGAATTAGCAGGCTTCAAGATCCACAGGGCAGCTGGATGCAGGGTCCACTGCCAGGTCACCTGCTAAGGACATAACCCATGAGGACCCCACTGTGCAGCATCCACCTGAGCAGGGGGCTGTGCAGTGTGGCTGGTCACCGCAGGGGGGCAGCACCCCACCCAGGTTCCCCAAGATGCTGACCTGTTGGCAGAGCACACCAGTTTACTGCGGGCCTCCATGGAGCAACAGGTGCTGCTTGCCACTGGGGTATGTGCACTGCTCGAAGAGGTGCACCAGGCAGCCGAGCAGCATGAGAGGGGCACTACACAGCTCCTGGCAGCTTTACAACACTTGCAGAAGGCCACGACTGCATCCCAGGATCACATTACCAATGAAATCATGGATGGCCTTGCACTGCTGACAGCCACAGGATATGGCCGGTCACCATGGACTCCATGCAGTGCACTGTCCACTCCACGATCCTGGTATCAGGCGACATCCTCACTGTTGATGCTGGGCTCTGCTGTTGGTATCCCAGGCATGGCGCCTACACACCCCTGCATGGACCCAGTCCCAGTCCCACAGTCCAACCCCTGGGGTGCTGCTGCAAACACCCCCTGTGGCTGATGAGCAGCCTGTGGCTGCTGATTGGCCCTCGCACAGCTGCCCCCGTGGCTGCAGTGGCCATGGTTCCATGTGGCAGCCTTAATGTGCATGCTGCCCTGACTGCAGTCTGCAGCCACTGCCCTGTGAATGCATGGGCAGCATGTGTGTGTGCATACCAGTGGTATGGTGCCTGTGTGTCACACTGCATGCTGCCTGTGTGCATGCCTGCCCATCTGCTGGCCCGTGTGGCATGGGAATAATGAGGGCAGTTCTGCACCATTTGTGCCTGTGTACCAGTGCAATGCATCTGATCACCACTACTTGCCAGCACCTGGGCGTGTGGGTGCTTGTGATGTGTTAGTTGTGTGTAGATGCCACTGGCCCCCAGCCCTGCACCACACCTCTGTGTGTGTCATGCCCACCATGCACACCTGCCTGTGCTGCACCTGTGTGTGGATCTTGTGTGGGTGTTCAAAGCATGCACCACAGTGCTCCTGCAATAGTGGTCTCAATGTTACTGGGTCCTCAGCTGAGATCCTCCATCCAGGGGGCTGTCCACCACCCTCCAGCCCATTGCCTCCATTGTCCCCACTATTGTCACCCTCATCAGGCTTGACAGCTATCCCATGGTCAATGGCCATGTTGTGCAGTATGCAGCAGGTCAGGAATAGACCACAGGCTTTCAAGGGGATGTACTGTAGGGCACCACCAGACCTGTCTAGGCAACAGAACCATGCTTTCAGCATGCTGAATACACACTCAATGCTGTTTTGCATGCTGGCGTGTGCCTCATTGTAGCGTTCCTCTGCTGGGGACAATGGGCACTGCTAGGGGTGAGTAGCAAGGGCCTCAGTGGATAGCCACTGTCTCCTGTGTGGATAATGACATGGTTAGCCCTGTGACATCCTTTGCTGTGCCCCTTGTCTGCCCCTGGTGCCCTCACCAGCACACCCACCCTGCCTTCCCCATCCCATGGCCTGCTGTGCCCAGCCCCCCGTCTATCCCATACTCACCCATTAGGTGGCCCCTGGAGGTGTCCCCATGGTTGAACCTGTGGCACAGTACAGAGCTGTGCCAGATGAATGCATCGTGTGCACTCTCAGGGTGTGTGGTACAGGTATTGGTGATATGCCCCTTGGCATCGCACACCACCTGGTAGTTCACGCTTTGGAACACCTCCCTATTGGTATAGGCCACACCTCCAGGGCTGGATGGCATGCAGATGCCCATGCAGGTGCAGTCAATGGCCCCAAGCATGCCAGGCATATGTGCTACCCTGTGGAAGTCCTGCATGGTTGCTGTACACTCCGCCTGTGTGCTGGGGAAATAGATGCATTCCAAAGCATGTGGCAGCAGAGCGTTGAGGAACTGTGTGAGGAGGCATGATGTGGCTGACTGGGTTATGCCTGTGGTGTCCCCTGTTGGTCTCTGGAAGGTGCCCATGGTGAGCAGGCACTTGAAAGCTGTCACTTTGTCTCCACAGACATTGCGTGACTCTGTCTTGTGGGTGCCTGCATCTTCTCACTGCACAATTCACAGAGCTGCCTCAGAATGGCCCTGTTCAGGTGGTACCATTCCACAATATCTGTGTCAGTGTAGTTCTCAAAGGTGGTGTGGGCATGGTACCACTTGTTCTGGGCATGCTGCTGATGGACCCTTCCTCGGCCATGTCGCTGTTCCTCCTGCCCCCTCTCACCCCTCATTATGGCCTCCATCAGGAAAGGCTCACTATCCATGGCCCCTGATGTCCTGTCTCCCCCTTGGTGTTTGGCTGCTGCAGGCTGTGTGCCACCCTGGTGTACTGCCTGGCACTGTGCATGCCTGTCCCTCTCACTCTCTCTGCCTCTGGCTCCCTCTCCACTGCCACCTCTGTCCCTCTCCCTCTGTGGCTGCCTGTGACAGTCTCTTTGTCTCTTACTCACTCTGTCTCCCTTGGTCTATCTTTTTGTCTGTCTCTCCTTCCTGTTTTCTGTGTTTTGCCACTCTCTCTCTCTCTCTCTCTCTCCCTCCCTCTCACTTGACGCAAGTGCTATCTGTGTGATTGTGTGCTGTATTTATAGGCTCAAGTCTGCTCAGCACATCCAGGTTTTGCTCTGCACTTGCACCATGGTTCCATGGTTGAATATCACAATGCGCCAGATATTCATGGGCACGCTCCCTGCTCTTGTGCCTGCATTCATTATAGTTGCACATTGGTGCAAAAGGATTTGCATTGCACAATGGCTCCTGCTGAATATTGCTCCTTGGTGCATGTCTGCACTTGCAATGGTGCAACTCAGTTGTGCCATATGCAACTGCTTTGAATATCCCGGCCCATGTGTCAAAACTCTTTGAAAACTGTTTGGACAGAAAGTGGAAGAACAGTGTCCTTATGGAAAACCGCAGTGGCTATATAAACTAGATATTTCTTTCAATTATTGCTTACTTTACATTACACCAAATCTGTACCTGAACAAGTTGTAAATCAATTATTTTCAACTGCATGAGGTCCATCACTGAGTACGATCCAAATTTTGCTGTATGCCCTAGTGAGCAACATCATGCATCTCCTCCCAACCTAGCACAGCTATTAAGAAAGGTTGAAAGTAGTGATTCTTGACTTTGGGACCATACGCGGCATACAGCAGGGATCATGTATGCAGACTGCATTAATGTGTACGTTCAGATGGATATACTTGGAATTTTCAGGTGCTTCAGCAAATTGATCATCCGGACAGGACTGCCTACAGTAAAAAAAATACAACTCACCAATAATAAATTTTCAATTGGCAGTGTACCATACCGTGGCTGATTCACCCAAGTCCGACTATGTCCATTCTCACACACTTGGATCATGACAGCCATGGTGCCAACCAGATGTAAAAATACACGGCAATTCCCAAGGCAGATTGAGCACAACTTGAGCAGCATCACAAGGGAGCTTTTAAACACAATACATTTTCTTTTATTAACTATGTCATGGGATTCCCATAACTCGGTCAAGCTGAAAAAAAAATGGTGGAAGGAGCTATACAATTACAGTAAAAGCACACATGGTTAAAACAAATATGGAATGACATCCCTTTATTTCACTTACTTCTCTATGACACTGTCCTCAAACTCTGTTTCAGAGTCTGTTGATGTATGCATGGTCCAATCCAGGTCACCATCAATGTTGTCAACTCCAGTTTCATCAGCTTCATTGATGCCATCATCATCATCCACAACTGATGGAAGATTGTCAGACAGAATTTCACATTGTGTGCCAGTGGAAATGGTTCTTCTGAGATCCAGATTCACCTGCACACCTACAGTACGTGGACAACCAGTGGAGTTGTCTGTGTTCCATGCCTGAATTTTGTCCTACCCATTCCATTCATGGTTTGACAGTACTTTGAGCAAAGGACCCAAGGGGAGACCAACTTCTGCTTAGTACAACAAGTAATGCCAACTCAATGCATAAAAAGAAATCTACATTTTCTCATATGAACAAACAAAAAAACAACTGAAGGAGGCCATTTGGTCTATCAAGTCTGCTCATATTTCAGGTTCGACAGCTTTAGCCAATATCCCAGCCCTCCCTCCTCCCATCCTCACTAACCATGATCCTTACCTTCCCCCTATGCCTATCCCAGCCTCTCTTAAAGCTTCCCACTGCCTTCAATGAGATGACATATTCCGGCAGACTTCTTGTGGCAGTTCATTCCAAGTATACACCACCCTTTCTGTGAAGAAGTGATTCCTGAAATCCCTACTAAACCTCCCAGCCTCCAGCTTAAATCTGTGCCCCGTCATGTTACGGCTACCACTCAGCTTAAAGAGACTCACATTATCAACATTATTTATCCATTTGAAGTATTTGAAGGTCCCAACCATGTCCCATCTCTATGTATCCTGTATTCCAGGGACTACATGTGCAGTGCCCTGAACTTCTCCTTGTATGCCTTGCCTTGCTGATCACCTATCATCTTTGTAGCCCTCCTCTGGACCTTCTGCAGCAGGTTACCTTCATTTTTGAGGTGTGGCCACCCCAACTGAACTCCATACTGCAGATGTGGCCTTACCAGGGACCTGTACAAGGGCAGTATAACATCCTCTCTCCTACTACTGATCCCCCTAGCTGTGCCTCCCAGAATATAATTTGCTTTTGTTGCTGCTTTCATGAACTGTTTGGATAGCTTCAGTTCACTAGTGATCATCACTCTCAAATCCTTCTCCTCCTCTGATGCAGATACTTGGACTCCACTCAGATAGTACTCTGTCCTAGGATTCTTGACTCCTATATGCATAAATTTGCATTTCATGTCATTGAGGACCAGATGCAAGATCCTGGACCACCTCCCCTGCTTTTCCAGAACTTCTTCTCAGAGCAATCATTGTATGCAGCCACAGAATAATGTGAGCTATCTGCACATCCAACCAGACTCGATAGATCACTCAGCCTTTATCTTCTGTCAAATTTAATATGTTCTTATGTTCAAAAATACACAAACAACTCCAGACAGGGAAAGGGATCTGCTAAATAGCTGACTGTAACATTTCAGTCAAATATGACTTGCATGTTAACTGATGATGTGCCCTGCTGCCCACAGTCAAACCCGACCAGATCTAAATGTCACAACCCCACTCAGCAGGTCAGGATCTCCGCTCCCACAGTGCCAACCTCTGAGTGCAGTATTGTGAATGGGGTAACAGAAGAGGCTAACACTCCTGTCTGTTCTTTGGGTCTGAATCAACTTTGGTCTCAAGTTCTGGCCTCTTGCTAGCGTACCCAACTGTACAGGCTCAGATAATTCTTCTCTTCGGGGAATGCCAGATATATTTCACCTATGGACACCTAACCAGGTTTATGAAATGAACCCTTAAAAACTCTATGAAAGATCTTAGATCAATTCTTACCTTTTCCCAGTTTGGTACACCATTAAGCTTATGAACAGTGCCAACTTTAACCATATATGCTTCACATGCAAAAGAAAGAATTTCAACGGCACACCAGGTAATCTCTTTAAAATAAGTGGTTTACTAAGAAAATGGATAAAAATATGTAAAATGTAAACACAGAACAATATTTCACAAAGCATACAATCACTTAAAAGAACAAGGTTTAAAGTGCAATTTCCTACCAACATACAGTTAGACTTTTCTATCTAATGATTAGCTTCTTACAGTGCTTTAGGTAGCTGTTGTTTCAAGAGAGTCCAAACAGGAATGTGTCAGAAAGTGGAAATACAAAATACAGTTTAAGCCCTGTGACTCTACCCCTTCTATGATGCCACCTAACTCCTCCTTCTAGAATATTACAAATTATACAACCAGGATGTCTTATCACTCAGGAGGTAAATTAAATAAGGTTGCATCAGCAAAAACTCATTTCTCAATATGACTCTTTGGTCTTGAGTCTTTCCTTTGATCTAGTGTGGTTTCCTGCTTCCCAAGACATCACAGGAATTTTACAACTCTGCAATGTTTCTCAATTAGTTGTCATATAGCTTCTTTTAGCACCAGTTGAAATTAACTCTTCTTTCCTCTGAAGACATCATAAAATGGATATTTTAGTTCCTGGCTTCAAAGAAGCACAGCTCAACAACAAGGCCATAAAATGTGACTTTTTGGGAAGTTAATCACATTACAGAGATCTGCTGTTTAACATATCCTGTCCTTTGAACTAAAACCTGGGGGAGGGGGGTTCATCCCAGGAGCACAGGATGTCTCATGAGAGACACTCAATAACACATTTTTATATTACGAAATCATAGAGTAATCAGAACCTGCTGCCCAAGTGTCACAGTCCTCCCCACCAAGATTGAATTTGGGGGCTCTATCCCCTGCATGAGATGAGCTTTCCAAATCAGTTCTCTCCTCATAGACATGAGACAAGCCATCTGAGTTCTGAATTTTTGCTCCAGACCTATGTAAGATTGTCAAGTCATACTCTTGTAAAGCAAGACTCCATCTTAACAATCTACTATTAGTCTTTCCCATTTCTGTCAGCCAAACCAAGGGGTTGTGGTCAGTTTGTATGACAAGGTGCTGCCCATATAAGAATGGCTCTAGCTTCTTTAGGGCTCACACTATGGCAAGACATTCTTTTTCCACAGTAGAGTAAGCCTGCTCCCTGGGAAGTAACATTTTACTCAGGTACACTACCGGGTGATCTTTCCCTTGGCTGGATGTCTGACTCAGTACTGCCCCAATACCTATGTCTGAGAAATCGGTCTGAACTATAAAGGGTTTGCTATAGCCAGGACTTGTCAAATACAGGAGCACTGCACAGTACTTCCTTCAGTCTGGTAAAGGCTTTATCATAGGTTGGTCCCCAGGTAATTTTCTTTGGCATCCTTTTCTTTACCAGGTCAGATAGGGGAGCAGCCAGGGCACTGTAATTGGGTACAAATTTCCTATAGTACCCTGCTGTCCCTAGAAAACTCCTGACCTGCTTCTGTATTTCTGGTCTGGGCCATGCCTGGATCACCTTTATTTTTATTTGGTTAGGACGGAGCTGTCCCCAGCCTACCACATGCCTGAGGTATGCCACTTCTCAGCTTTGACAGTGAGCATGGCCCTCTGTATTCTTCCCAGCACTTCCCTAAGGTGGGTCAGGTGTTCCTCCCAGCTGGCACTAAAGATAGCATTGTCATCCAGGTACACCATGGCTTACTCCTCAGAACCATTTAACACCTGGTTCACCAACCTTTGGAAAGTGACCGGGGCATTTTTCATTCTGAAAGGCATGCTTTAAATTCAAATAAGCCTATAGGAGTGATGAAGGCCTAACTCTCCTTAGCTCTGTCTGTTAATTCTACCTGCCAATACCCCTTGGTCAGGTCAATGGTCGCAAGGTAGGTCAACACGCCCAACTCGTCCAGGAGTTCATCCATCTGGGGCATCAGGTGGGTGTATGACTTCATGACTACATTTAGTCCACAATAGTCCACACAGAAATGAGTAGAGCCATATGGCTTGAGGCACAAGGACTACAGGTGAGGCCCAGGGGCTGCGGGATCTCTGGATTACCTCTAAATCCAGCATCTCCTCTACTTCCCTCCTAATGTCCTTTTGGTCAGCCTCTGACACCTGATATGCTGTCCGCCGTATGGGCGTCTGTGTCCCTGTTTCCACATATCATGCATCTCTAAGGGGGTTAGTCCAGGCTTGGTGCTAAACAGGGGGGCAAAGTCTGCTAAAACCTTCCTTACTTCCTGGATCTTGTCTGGGGCCAGCTGGGGAGACAATTTTACTGCCTTCACAGAGGACTCCTGCTTGCTTTCTTTCAGAAAGTCCAGAAGGGGGTCTCCTTCGTCCATCCCCTCCCCAGGACTACACATTGCAAACACCATGTCAGCTATATTAGCATATGGCTTCATCATGTTGACATGGTACATCCTTTCTGTCTGTCTTCTGTCATGTAACTCTATAGTATAGTTCACATCATTTACCTTCCTAACTACTTTGTACTGTCCTGCCCACTCAGCCTGCAGCTTGTCTTTCCTGACCGGAATAAGGACCATGACTTCCTGATCCACCATGTATGAGTGAGCTCTGGCTTTGTGGTCATACCACACTCTTTGTTTCTGTTGGGCAGCTGACAAGTTGCTCTGGGCTGTCCCCATAAACTCCTTCAACCTTTCCCTAAGCCAAAGGACGTAATCCACTATCGGAGTTCCCTGGGTGGTGTGCTTGCCTTCCCAGTCCTCCTGGATCAAGTCTAGGGGCCCATGTCCCCGGCATCCATATAAGAGTTCAAAGGGGGAAAATCCTGTCGAGTCTTGGGGCACCTCCCAGTATGCAAACAACAGGTGGGGAAGGTATTTCTCCTAGTCCCTCCTATGCTGTTCAGCAAATGTCTGGAGCATTGACTTCAGGGTACCATTAAATCTTTCCACAAGCCCATTGGCTTATGGGTGATACAGTGTCATGCATCTTTGCACCACCCCACACTTCTCCCACAAACATTTAATCAGGTTCAACATAAAAGAAACTCCCTCGATTGGTGATAACCTCCTGTGGAAGCCCAACAAGGGAGAAAATCCCAAATAAGGCATCTGCTACTTTGTCCTCAGTGAAGATAGGGTGACTGCCTCTGGGTACCGGGTGGCATAATCCACCACAGTTAGGATGAATCTCTTCCCCTGAGGAGCTGGGGGTATTTAAAGGCCCCACAATATCCATTCCCAACCTCTGGGATGGCTCCTCCACTATGGGCAATGTAATTAGGGTGGCTTGGGTTTTCTTGCCCACCTTCCCTATTTCTTGGCACCGGTGACAAGACCTGCAATACTCCTTCACCTGCTGGTGAAGTTGGACCAATAGAAATTTGGGGCCAACCGCTGCATAGTGCGTACGATTCCCAGATGACCAGACAAGGAAATATCATGTGCAGTCTTGAGCAACTGCTCATGTTACCCCAGGGAACAACAAGCTGCCTGCCTAGCACCCCTTCTTCTGTCTGCACAGCCTGAATATACATCAGTCCATTTTCCCAATAAACCTTATGTTTACCGTCACCTCCTTGTGCTGTCAGAGTCTGCCCAAGCCCTCAGCTTCTCTAGACTAGTGTCACTTCTGTGAGCAGCTGCAAACTTCTCACACATTCCCAAGGCATGGGACAGGTCCCCTTCAGTCTCTAAACTAGGATCCCTAGCACTAGCATCAGGGCACTCAGGATCACTGTCATCCCTAACCCTCTGACAATGGGTCACCCCTCCATATTTGGAGTAACCCTCCATAGCTGTGTGGTTAACTGCTACTGGGGAAATTTCTACCCCCTATTCATTAGTCTCCATATCAGCAGACACAGGCTGGGGAACCAGCCTCACAGTGATTTCTGCAATGGCTTCAGTGGGGTTCAGGGAACTACAATTTTCCCTTGCTGCTTGGCTATGGGTAACTGCACACACCATCCCCTGTTGGAGATTGTTGCCAAGGATGATGTCCACTGCTAACATTTTGGCTACGGCCACCTGTTGCACAGTTCCCCCTCTTTCACCCCAGTCTAGAAGAGCACTAGTGAGGGGCAATGTTTTCTCCCCACCAGTAAAGTCTTGTATAGTGACATATTTATTGGGTATAAACTGACCAGGTTCTACCAGATCCCCTTTTACCAATGTCAGGGATGCCCCTGTTTCCCTTAACCCTTGCATCTGTACACCATTCACCATGACTGGGTGCATGTGTTCCCTCATGTTCACAGGCATGCTTCCAGGGACACACAAACAACCCACTTCTTTCCTAGCTGCTGGTTGTGTATTGCTCACCCTTTTGGGATACTGCCTGCAATATGCCCAGTTTCTTTACCCAACCAACATTCATTTCTTTTTTCAGAGAAATCTTTTCTCTGAATCCAGGGGCTAACTGGTTTTAGTGGAGGCAGTGAGGGTTTTAGCTGCCCCGTAGGTGCGCTTTTCCCTTCCTGCACTGCCTTGCCCACCCCATTTGCTCTCTGAGCAGGTCTACTCTTGGCATAGCAGTCCGAGAGTTCAGCAGCCTCTTGCACGGTTTTGGGATCTCGGTCCTCCAGCCAGGTTTTCAGCTCTGCTGGGCATGCCCAGAAAAACAGTTCTATCAGAATCACATTTTCAATTTTATCTACAGAGTTTGCTTCAATTCCTTCCCACCAACATTTTAAAAACTGACGTTGTTTCGTGGCTAGCTCCTTGTAGCTCATGTTAGGGCTTCTCCTGAGCTTACGGAATTTAGCTCTGTATGATTCAGCAGTTAATTAAATTTTTTTAACAGTGCAGCTTTAAGTTTGCTGTAATCATTACTGTCCTCATGGTCCATTTGACATAATGCATCCCGAGCTTTCCCGGTAAGTAGCTGGGATAGCTGGAAGCTTCTGGACTCCCTAGGACTTTTAGCCTAAAGACAAACTTTTTCAAAAGAATTTAAAAAGGCATCTATTTCCTCCCCTCTTTAAATTCAGCTATCAATTTGGAATTCAATTTGTAACCCAGTCCTCTAGTTCCAGTTAAACCCAAGCCACTTACCTGCTCTGGTGCTGGTGGTAGAAGTTGTAGCATCTCCAGTTAATGTCACCTCTGGCACTCATGCTCCTCATGGCCTGTATCTCACTGTTAATGGTCTGTCTTCTCCTCTGCAGCTCACTGGCTCTCCCACTCCTCAAGGTCAGCCTCCCACTGCTCCCTCTCTCTCTCTCTCTTGTCCTGGAATTCCAGCTCCATTCTGCACAATTCAATCTGCAGCCTGAGTACTTCTGGCTCCAGAATACTATTGACCTATGCCTGCTGCTGTGGCCCTTCACTGGCACTGGCCTTGCTGTCTTCCTCAGTGGATCTGGACACTGCACTGGCCGCTAGCCCCTCCACATCCAAGGTTCAGTCTTTTACAGTTACTGTCTATGACTCGATGCTCTGGGTATCTGCTACCATCAGGGCATCCATGAGGATTGCTTGGTGGCTGTCACTTCATACAGTACTCCTCTGTCCCTGCACAACTACTTTAAGTAGTCTACAGTGTGCCCACTGTAGTTGGAAGCCATCTTCTTCCCTAACTACGGCTACTCTAACTTGCACTTTAGAAAAAAAATAAAACAGTTAGGAACTTGACTGTAAGCCGAGTGATAGAGGGAGACAATTAAAAGATATAGTAACTAACCTAGGTTTAAAACAACTCATAAAAAAACCTACCAGGTACACATCAAATATGACAACTGGATCCATATTAGATTTGATTTTGGTATCTACTCAAATTGAAATTGAAGCAGTGGGTGTTTTATCACCATGTCTTGGAGACCATAATTTGATCCGGGCTACTTTGCTCAGGTCTCAGTTTAATCAAAATCGGGTATATGAAAATAAAAATTGGACTAGGGACTTCAGAAGATTTTCAGAATCGAGGTTTTTAGATAGTGTTAGTAAAATAAAATGGGATAGATGTAAATTAATTCCAGATATTGATACTTCAATTAAATATTTTAGCCAAACTTTTGAAGAAGTATGTGATTTTCACACACCAAGAGTTAAAACAATGAAAAAATTAAGTAAATTACTGTGGATAAATGATAGATTCTTGAAACAAATTCGAATCAAAAATAGAATTTGGAAAAAAAGGATTGAGATCAAAATTAGAAAAGGATTGGATTTCTTTTAAGGTTGCTAGATATAAATGTAAAAGGTTAATTAAGGCTTCAAAAATTTTATTTTACAAAAATAAAATAGACTCAAGTATAGATCCAAGACAGTTTTGGAGAGTGGTTAAGAAATTAACTAAACCAGGATGCGATTCCTCAAAGGAGATATTAAGATTAAAAAATGGGGATATCATTACTGAAAATCCGGAGGAAATTTGTAAAGTCTTAAATAATTTTTTTGTAGATCTCCCAAATTGTGAAATTCCTTCTAATTTAGACTTAGAACAAACTAATGTAGAGTTTATACAAAATAAATTTCCTCCATTTAGATTTAAAATTTTAACAGTCACTAAAGTATATAAAATTCTTCAAAATATAAATGCTCATAAGGCTTTTGGTAGTGATTGTCTGGAAGGTAAATTCTTAAAGCTAGCTGCTTTTCATATAGCACCAATTATCACTTACTTATTTAATTGGAGTCTTCAAATTGGATATTTCCCTTATCTTGGAAAGACAGTAGAGTAAAACCTATTTCCTGGGGGGGGGAGATGCAGTAGAAGTTAATAATTATAGGGCCATAGCCTTATTACCTCTTTTGTCAAAATGTTTTGAAAAACTTGTCTCTAGCCAGATAATGGAATATTTGGACAGATACAGTTTGTTGACAACTAAACAATCTGGTTTTCGAAAAAACTATTCTACTACAACCGCCCTTTTGGAATTTTATGACCAAATAAATAGGTCATTGGGGGAAAATAGGGAGACAGCTGTTATTTTTGTAGATCTTTCAAAGGCTTTTGACCTGGTGGACCACCCCTTGCTAATTGAAAGACTTCATGGAATAGGCATGATGGAAGATCCCTTAAATTGGTTAAAATCTTATTTGGATGATCGTTCCCAGAGAGTCAAGGTACAGGGATGTTTGTCAAGAAAGAGGAAAGTAAATAGAGGAGTTCCCCAGGGATCAATTTTAGGACCTCTTTTGTTCCTAATATTCATAAATAACTTGCCATCTACTATAGAAAAATCAGAGATTCGACTTTATGCCGATTATACGGTCATAATTGAGTCCAGAAAAACGGAAGAAATATTACAAACTAACTTGCAGTCTGATTTTCGAAGAATTGAGGGGTGGTTCACCAGGTCAGGGCTGATAATGAACATAAAAAAAAAACTAAAGTGTATGAATTTCCCATTGAAAAAAGTGGTGAACTTGTTTATGATTTATCCATTTATACAGGAAATCAAACTAAATTAGAACAAGTTAAAGAATATAGTTATTTAGGGATTATATTTGATGAACATCTGTCCTTTTCCAATCATATTATTGCATTGATTAAAAAAATAAATAGAAGGGTAGGGGCGTTAAGAAGAAGTACTGATTGTTTATCTTATTTAGATAGAAAAAAACTGGCAGATCAGTTAATTATTCCAGTGCTAAGATATGGAGAATTAATATATATAAATGCAAATAAAACCCTATTGTCTAGAATAGATAGAACTTATTATCACGTAGCAAGATATGTATTACAAGGAAACTATTGGATTCATCATTGTTTATTGTTGAAGAAAGTGAACTGGTCACCTTTAGACATAAATCATAAGTGTCATTGGTTATCTTTAATACACAAAATGAAATATTCATCTGTAAATCATCCAATTTCTTTAATATTATTTATAGTGAATAACTATCAAAAACGGATATTGACAAGACCAGTTCACTTAAATAAAATAGTTGTAGGTAAACATTATAATAAATATTAGGACAGGTCTTTGCTATATCAGGCTGCTAGTTTTTAGAATTCTCTTCCTGATGAGGTAAGAGAAATTCCAAATTATTCATTGTTTACTCACACCATAAAGGAGCTATATGCTTACATTTGTGAGTGTTACATGTTTTTTTTTTCTCTAAGGTTCCTTGGGATTTTGAGATTTTATAATCCAGCTATTGTAAGTCTTTTAGGTATACCGTGTTGTTTGTATATTGTGGTGTTTGTATTTATATGTATTTAACATGGAACTTATTTGTATGTAACTGGTTAGGAATTTACACAGGTCTGTCTTGTAAATTGGATTATGTCCAAATGACATGTATTACCTGTATAAAAATAAATTTTACCTACCTACCTACCTACCTGATACAGTTCTGTTTCATTTTAAAAAAAAAAAAATAATCACTGCCTTGTTTTGCAAGGGAACTGACAGTATTAAGTTGACACACTGAACAATAAAAGCTTGTATTACCAAGATTATGCACACTGCTGCCAACCAATCTGGAAATTAACAGCATCGCTGCCACCAATCTGTCACAACCCCTCTCAGCAGGTCAGGACCTCGCTCCTACAGTGCCAACCTCTGAGTGCAGTATTATAAACAGGGTAACAGAACAGGGCAACCCTCCTGTTTGTTCTGTGGGTCCGAATCACCTTTGGTCTCAAGTTCTGGAGGGATTCAAACTGTGAACCTCTTGCTAGCGTACCCAACTGTACAGGCTCAGATAATTCTGCTCTTCAGGGAATGCCAGCTATCTTTCGCATACGGGCACCTAACCAGGTATAAAAAAATGAACCCTTAAAAACTCTATGAAAGACCTTAGATAAATTCTTACCTTTTCCCAGTTTGGTATACCATGAAGCTTATGAACAGTGTCAACTTTAACCATATATGTTTCACATGCAAAAGAAAGAATTTCAAAGGCACACCAGCTAGTATCCTTAAAATAAGAGGTTTACTAAGAAAATGGATAAAAATATGTAAAATGTAAACACAGAACAATATATCATGAAGCATACAATCACTTGAAAGAACAAGGTTTAAAGTGTGATTTCCTACCAACATACAGTTAGACTTTTCTATCTAATGTATACCTTCTTACAGTGCTTTAGGTAGCTGTTGTTTCAAGATAGTCCAAACAGGAATGTGTCAATAAGTGGAAATACAGAATACAGTTTAAGCCCTGTGTCTCTACCCCCTTCTTTTTGCAAAAAACTTTGTTAATGCATCAGTTAGGGTTAAAGTGACAAAAGTAGGAAATGTAGCATTAGGGTTTCCAACCCTAACCCCCCACCCCCAACCTGCACAGATGAAGAGGGATTGGGGAGTGACATTGGCATCTTCAGCCCTAATGCTCACCCCATTCTTCTATGCTGTGCCTGCCCAGCTTATTTTCTAGTGTAATGTGGTGAGTGTTATGGCTGTAGGCATCAATGCCTCCCCTTGATTCCTCTTGGTCTGTGCAAGGTGGGGGTGGGTTGTTAGGTTTGGAACCCCTAATGCCACATTTCCCTACTTTTGTTGCTTTAACACTGATGCATTAACAAAGTTTTTTGCAATTTATTTTCTGACTTTTTGACATAGTATAATAGTACAGTATCTTTATTTTACCATGGGAGCGCAGGGTTCTTTGGACCCTGTGCTCCCATCCCTCCACAGACATGCATATGAATCTAGCTATGGAAACACATGGACCTCTAGCCCCTGTGCTTCCACTCATAAAGTTATGAGCAGGTATAGCAAAATTGCAACAAACAGTCTTAACTATGCCATCTTAAATAATTTTCTGGCCGGCCCAGTGGCATAGAGGGTTGGGGCATGGGTGCCATACCTTGACCCATGCTGGTGACCCGGGTTTGGGAATGGACTCGGGTCACCGGGACCTGGCTGTGGTGAGAGATGAGTAATCATCTGCTGGGACTGCTCTCCTCTGTTGGGGGTGGGCTAGGGAAGACATCAGTCAGCAGTGGTCTTTGGTGGAGACCAGGAGCACTGTACGATAACGTAGGGGCACCAACCAGGAAAATGTGAAAAATTGCTCCACATCAAGCTGGATGATGGCTGCCTAGCACCCTGAGCCCGTCAATGTCCCTGAAGCCTTCTGCCTCAGCAGCACCCTCTGGGCCAAGAAGTTGCACTGGTCTGCAGGCCCCTGCCTGCTGCCTTCCCTCTCAGAGGAGGGAGACCCACCCAGTGAAGGGATACACCAGGTTACCCAGGGGATCGGCTGCCATCTGAGAGCAGAGGACTTGGGTGACAGGATGGGTCAGAGGCAGCATTGGCTCACCTGAAGGAGAGGCTATCATGGCTGTAAAAAGTCAGAGGTGGAAAAAAGATAACACACACACACACAAAAAAAATAATTTTCACCCCAAATGTTCATCATAGCCTTCTTATCACCTCAATGCATGTACTCAGGACAGAACATATTCAAATACCAATTAAAATGTAATTCTGCACAACTGTAATGCCATTCTGCACCACAGGTGTGGAAAAACAGTTTGGCAGGATTTGAAAAATAGCAGCTGTACTATTCATGAGGTGTGAGAAAAAATGGCAATGTTGAAAATTTGGAGTGAAAATATGACAAATTACCAAAGTTACATGCCTGCATAGAAAACTGTCAATGATCATGCATAACTTGGGAATTTTTAGGTATTTTTCTACCAAATGTTTAACATGGCCTTTTTGGGACCTCACCTCATCAACACTGCCACTGTCATTTTCTTACTCAGTTCTGAAAGGTGATTTTGTGCAGCGACCATGACATTCCATGCCACAGGTGCATAAACATGTTTTGGCATGATTTAAGAAATGACAGCTGTACTATTCATGAGATGGTGTAACAAATGGCTATGTTGAAAATTTGGAGTAAAAAATACTAAAAATTGCCAAGGTTTCGTGTGTGAGTAGCAACATTTCAATGACTACATGTAACTCTGGTGTTTTTTGGTATTTTTGCACTAAATTTTCAGCGTGGACTTTTTGGGACCCCACCTAATCAACACTGGCCTGGTAGTTTCATTACTTGGTCCTGAAAGGTGATTCCATGCAGTGGCCACAATATCACGTTTTGAGACTGAGTACAAAAATGACAGTGACAATGTTCATGAGGTGGGGTCCCAACAAGCCCATGTTGAAAATGTGGTGCAAATATACCTAAAAATGGTTGAGATATCAACATAAGTTCAAAATGCCATTGACAGTTATTATACAGCACTTACCTTGATTCTTCAGTTTGCAGTTCAGCTTTATTTATTTAGTTTTTGTTGACCGGGTAAGTGCACTAGACAAATCCTGCTTATTTTCAGGCATGACCCGGGGGAGGGGAATACAGATGAATGCCAACTGACCTTGAACCAGATTAAGCTGTTGGTGGTATTTTGAGTGAATGAGGGAAATTTGGTCAGGACACCGGGGAAATTCCCTTACTCTTTTCGATAAGTGCCATGGGATCTTTAACATCCACCTGAACTACCACCAATCCAAGCAGATGGGACCTCGATTTAATGTCTCATCCGAAAGATGGCACCTCAGAAGTGCAGCACCCCTCTCATGCTGTACTACAGTGTCAGTACTGGGATATTAACCCAAGTGCCAGATGTGGGAACTGAACTCACAGCTAGATGTGGGATGAGTGCAGACTTGTCCTGGTCCACAGAAGATGACAGCTGATGGTCTCCGGTGGTAAGTATAGGGCAAGGGGGTGTGTGGGGTGATGGGTTGCTCAGTGGGAGGGTCAGGATGGGGGAGGGGATGGGGAGATGACAAGGGACCATATTCTTTCTTGAAGGATGTAAAAAAAGACATTGGGAAACTTTTTTTTTTTACAGGGAGATTAAACAATATTTTGGGACACTGGGGGTGGACTCCCCAGTGTTCCTTGATACTGGGGGGTTGTACATAACTGTGGACACTGGGAGTGGGCTCCCCAGTGTCCCATGCTGGTGGGGGGGTTGGTTCCAGTGCCAACACTGGGATTAGGCACCTCGCTGTTGGCAAAAAAAAATACAAATAACATATCTATTTCAGGACACTGGGAGTGGGCTAACCAGTGTCCCACACTAGCTGTAAGGGGGAGGCATCATGGAACACTGGGAGTGGGCTCCCTGGTGTCCCACACTGGCAGGAGGTGTGGGGGTCTTCTATCTGGCACACTTGGAGTGGGCTCTCCAGTGTCTCATAATGGCGGGGGAGGCTTCTACCCAAGATACCATTAGTGGGCACACCAATGTTGCATTTTTGTTCAGAAAAGTGTGGTTTGGAATCTGAGGGTGGGGAAAGGGGATTCCTTTTTCATGACTCACTAACTTCCAGCTTGCAAAAAGAATGGTTTCCAAAAAAGAAGAAGTAGTCATGAAAAAGGAATCTAAATGGCAATATAACACCCTCAGAGGTTGCATTGCATCAAAAAGGACTTTGGAATCCATCTGAGGGAGTCCTGATGAACAAGATACATGTGTTGGTGTATCTTGTTAACTACATTTTTGTGGGTCATCATTTTTTTTTAATGAAAACTAAGATGGCAGCTTGTGAAAAAGGATTTTTTTCTCATGAACAAGGATTTTTGTTCTTACAAACAGGATTGCTCTTGCGAGACTAAATCCTTGTTCACAAGACCAAATCCTTTGTTGAAGAAAAGACAGCTATCCAAAAGATTGGAATGTCAAGAAAAGTCCCATAGGAAATAATGGGAACTAAAAAACATAAACACTTTGCAACCAATTCATAGTATTGCACCACATTTTCACTGTCTCTTCTGTTACCAAAGTTTGTTATACACAACAAAAATCATACAGAAATTCAACACCATCTGGCCTCAAGGTGATATGGAAAAAACTGCAAAAAAGGGGTGGGGGTTTCACTTTTTTCACTATCTGGATCTCAGAATCCACATGTCCGACCAGAACACAACTTGCCACATCAAGAGATCTGCCCCTCAAGATAGTGCATGCCAAATTTTGTGCAAATCCATTGATCTGTTGCAAAGTCATTAAAGTGTAAAATGTCAAGTTATCATAGAGACTGCTACTGAACTCTAACTATACCTATTTCCCTATTATATCTATCTATATATATATATATATATATACACACACACACAATATGTATATATATATATATATATATATATATATATATATATATATTCATTGAAAAAAGCTTCATTAATAAATTAGTTAAGTATTTAATAGCGTGACAAGGAAATGAGGCTGCTGTTCCAACCTCCAACAACCTCTCCCGGACCACACCTACAGGCACTGAGGTGTACCTTAGGGTCATCAGCCCTAACAATCACCCCATTCCATAAGTAAGTAAATAAGTTAACATGGATACAGCATAGGAGAATGGGGTGAGTATTAGGGCTGTCGACCCCAAAGCACACCCCCTATGCCTGTGGGTGTGTGCAGGGTGGGGGGTGTTAGGGTTTTAAACCCTAATGCCTCATTTCTTTGTTTTTGTCACTTTACTAAGAACCCTAATTGATGCATTAATGAAGTTTTTTGCAATGAATGTCCTTATTTTTTTCAAATAGTTTACTTGTATCCTTATTTACCTGTCATAGCCCATGAACCATAACTGTCCATATGTCACAGTGGGAGCACAGCTTGTTGGACCCTGCATTCCCATGCTCCATGATTTTCCTTATTTTACTGTGGGAGTGCAGGGTCCTTTGGATCCTGCACACCCATCCCTCTGTAGATGTATCACCAAATGATCAGCATAGCCATCTTTGACCCCTGCACATGTACCCAATAGGAAAAATTTTCAAATCCCCACCAAAACATAATTCTTCACAATGGCAACAGTGTTCTGTGCCACAGGTGCAAAAACACATTTTGGAGGGGATTTGAAAACTGACAACTGTGGCATACATGAAGTTGAGTAATAAGAAGGCTATATTGACATACCAGCGGCATAGAATGGTGTTTTGACATGGATTTGAACATTTTCACCTACAGGGATTATGAAGTGGAGTCATAAGAAGACTATGTTGAAAATCTGGCATCAAAATATTTAAAATTTCATAAGCACAGCGGTTGTACTAAATTTGCAATGAATGGTCACAACCTTGGCATTTTTTCATATTTTGGCCCCACATTTTCAACATAGTCTTCTTATGACCCCACTTCATAAACTCTGTAGGTGAAAATGTTCAAATCCATGTAAAAATAGCATTCTGTGCCACTGGTGTGAAAATACGTCTTGGGAAGGATGCAAAAAAATGACAACTGTACTGTTCATGAGGTCAATCAATCATTTATTTATAGAAAACATAATTCCAAAAATATCAAAATACTTGTACAATTAAATAATCCTAAAAACTATAAAATAAATACAGACAATTACAGTAAAATCCTAGAATTATTAAAAAGAAACAATGAATCAAAATCAAGGAAAGCCATACCAAACAGATGAGTTTTAAGAACAGATTTACAGCTCTCGATGGTTAGACACTCAAGTACCTGACATGGTAGAGATTTCCACAGGGTGGGGGCCATAAAAGCAAAAGAACGGGCTTCTGAAGACTTTAAATGAACCCTGGGAACCTCTAGCAATCCCTTGTCAGAGGAGAGGAGTGAGCCAAGGGGCGATAAGGACAAAGTAGATCTTACATATACCAAGGTACCTACCTCAAGGAATTAACATACACCAGACGTGGAGCACTTATGCGTCAGCATGTCCCCTCCCCTTTTGCCCATAGGCAAGGAACTACATGACCCAAGCCAAATTCCTTGTCCCCAACCCTGCACACACTGTAACTACAACTTGAAATTACTAAGCATAATGTTTTCTCGATGTGTAACTATTATATTCCCCCAGCTTGTATGTCTTCCACAATCCTACTGTTTTAAACCTATCAGGACTGTTTTGCATATAACATGAAAATCACCTGTGTGTACTGCATCTGTTACCTGTAATAATTGTAACTCCCGGGTCGCCCCTGAAAAAGGGACCTCCGGGGCACAGTGGGCCTACCCGGTCATCAAAATTCAATAAATAAATAAATAAATATAAGGTCCCCATCCATGGATGGCATTATAGGTCAGTAAACGAACCTTGAAGGTAATCTACCACTGTATCAGCAGCCAGTGCAGTTTATGGAGCACAGGTGTGACATGTCAAATTCTTGATAGGACAGTCAACAGCCTGGCCATCTCATTCTGCACCAGCTACACATGGTGGATATCTACCCCCGAAAGCCCAATGTACAGGGCATTGCAATAGTCAAGGTGGGAGGTCACAAAAGCATGGACCAAAGTTGGAAGATCGGTGGGTGAAACCATGTGTTTAAGGAGGCAGTATGGTGCAATAGTTTAAGGCTCTGAGCTGCAAACCTGGAGACCTGGGTTTGAATCCCACGGCCCCCACTTGCACACTGTGTGACCCTGAGCAAGTCGTTTAACTTCCTTGTGCTCACAGGTCACACCTGGAAACAAGCTTCAGCTTAGTGTGCCTCTCCTGGTTAAACAATTTCTCCTTTCCCTTTAATCTGGGCGATATTCCTCAGGAGATAAAAGAGGTCTTGTAAAAAAATTACAGTCTTGAAAATGAGGAGTGAAAATATTAAAACTTACCAAAGTTATGTGCATTCACTGAAAAATTTCAATGGATGCACATAACTTGGCCATTTGTAGGAATTATTTTACCAAATTTTCAACATTGGCTTTTTGGAACCCCAGCTCATGCACACTGGCTTTGTCATTTCATTATTCAGGCCCAAAAGGTGATTTCACACAGCAACTGCAAAATCACCTTCAAGGCCTGATTAATGAAACCACAGTCACAGTGTTCATGAGGTGGGGTACCAAAAAGCTGAACATCTGGTGAAAAAAAGATCAATAAATGGCAAAGATATCAACACAAGTTCAAAATGGCATTGAAATACATTATATGGCACATACCTTGATTTCTCAGTTTCCGGTTTGACTTTGAAGAGTGCAGACATGTCCCATTCCACAGAAGATGAATGCAGATGACCTCCAGAGGTAAGTATATGGTAAGGGGTGGGATGGGGTGGGGTGTTGAGCACTCAGTGGGAGGGTTGGGGTAAGGGAGGTTGACTGTGGTGATGACAAGGGACCATTTACTTTTTTTCAGCTTAAACAAAAATAAAGAAAAATGAGGATGATTTTCTTTTTTTCAGGAAACATAAAAAAAACATTTAGGTACACTGGCTGTGGGCTCCCCAGTGTCTCCCACTTAGAGGGGGTGATGACACATATCTGGGGACATAACTCAGGACACTGAGAGTGGGCTCCCCAGTGTCCCACATTGCAGGTTGAGGGCATAGATGACTGGGGATGCTGGGAGTGGACTTCCCAGTGTCCCACACTGCCGGGGGGGTGATATGCAGCATGTCTGTGGACACTTGGAGTGGGCTTCCCAGTGTCCCAGAAGGGGGGGCTTCCAGTGTCGACAAAGAGATTGCCCCCACAATGTCAGCAACAGAGGAGATTTTCTTGTGGCTCCCAATGATGTGCATCCTTAGCTGCAACTGTACACTAAATGTTCAAAAATGTGGTATGTGTCAAAACAGGCCTATTTAGGCACATACCACTTTTTCAAACATTTAGTGTCCAGTAGCGGTCAAGAATGCACATTATTAGAAGCATTCATAACCCAAAAAAAAACCCACTTCTCATGATGTGGTTCTCTGGTGGTGCAGAGCACCAGACACAGGACTGTAAAGCTTGAGGCCAGGCTCCCCATAGTTTTTGTGTCTACAATGAAGCTGAAAAAATTAAAGAGAGCCTAGTCTCAAATTCTGGACCCTGGGCTTTGCAGTCCTGCAGCTGTTCCTCTGCACCACCAGAGGACCACATCAGAGGAGTTTTTTTTTTACTTGACTTTCAGAAGTGTGACGTGCTAAAATAAACTATACCTTTTTCGCACATACCACATTTTTGAATGGAAGATGACAGTGCATGACTTGAAGAGATAAGTATAGGGTAAGGGGGTAAAGGGGGTGTTGGTAAGGTGGTGGCAGCAGCACAGTGGGAGGGTTGGGATAGGGGATGGGGAGATCGGGCATGACTAGGGACCATTTTCTTTTTTTTAGTGTAAACAAAGACATCAGGGGACCATTTTCTTTTCCACAGGAACATATCAAAATAAATTTGAGGACATTGGGAGTGGGCTTTCCAGTGTTCCACACTGCTGGGGAGCATGTTAAGGGAGTAGTGGCTTGTAATGCTGACACAGGAATTGAACCCCTGATGTCAGCACATGTAAAAGCAAAGGGGATCCATGTGGGACATCTGAAACAGGGAGTGGGCATCCTGGTGTCAGAATATAATATTTAATGAAATCAACAGTAAAGGAGGGTGGAGGGATGGCACCACATAACAGGGAGAGATGTAGGAGGGTGCCACTAGACACCAGGGACATGGTCCAGTGATTGGCTGGTTGGAGGTGTGCCACTAGACACCAGGGAAATGGTGGCTCACAGCTAAGTGTGTAGCCAGCAGCACAACCTCAAGCTGTGCCTGAAAAAGTGAACCAAATCCCGTTGTTCTCATACAGAGAACATAGCAGAAGCGGTCCTCTAACACCCAAGATTACAGTTTCTGAAAAAGAGCCTGTCTGGCCAGTTTAAAAAAAAACATCAGGCTATAGATAAACGGGTCCCCTTCTGCTAAGTTCTGATGTTTTTTTTTAAATGTCTTTCACTTTAACATGTTTTCTACAATTTGTGTCCATCATTTACGATAAAACAAAATGGCGGGCAAAATAGAGCAAAATAGAGCTGTGACATAACAAAACTGTATTGTATGACAATTCTGGCTGATTTTTGTGAAGGATACACATTATTGAAAGCATTCATAAGTAAAATAAAAAACACTTGTCACTAGATGCATCTCTCCCTGAATCTTGATTGGCATAAATCCCTGGAACAGCCACTACTTGGTAACTCCCACTTTCAAATCCAAAATCGGCCTATCTCTCCTACATTTTGGGCTCCTTAACTGGGAATTCGGTATGAGGATATACTGTAGCTCCTCATGGCAGAGTTCTTCCTTACTTCCAGTTTCATCAAGATATCTGCTGTCCAATTGGAAACACCCTTAAATACTGGCAGGTTAAGCAAGCAGTGGCTTCCTTTATGCAAAACCCGTCTGGACTTGCCCCTCCTAAAACAGAATTATCCTCCCTCCTACAGACAGCTGACCAACCACATGCAGTCTCCAAAGTCTATGAAGAACTGCAATCCTTTGACCCTCAATTGCCCCAGGGTATTTGTTATTATTGGGTTCATAAATTATTCCTCAAAGAGGATGCTGATACTTGACAACAAGTCTGGAGAAACTTGTACAGGTTCATTAAACAAGACTGACTTTGGTTAGTGCATATAATATTATGCACAACCTATTCTTTATCCCTGCAAGGTTGCACAAGATTGGGAAACTCCCTTTCCCGCAGTGTCACCAGTGTATGGGTGCATATTTGGACTTATACCACATGTTATGGACTTGTCCAAAGGCTCAAGTGTTTTGGCAAGCCATACAAAGTTCACTTGACCCCCTGCTGGGTTTGGAAACATTATTTCTGCCTGAAACCAGCCTGCTTAATTATTTCCCTCCAGGGACAATCAGGATGAGGAAAGCTTATATAGCCTTACTATCTGCTGTGTCTAAATTAATAATTGTGAGACATTTGGAAAGCAGATTCCCTGCCCTCTGTATTAGAATGGCACAGAGAAATATTGCTAGCTGTTCAGTTAGAAAAATACATAGCCATGATGAATGATAGACTACAGTCATATCTAAATAAATGGGGTAATTTTGATGCTTTACTAGTAGCATGGAAACCTTAGAATATTACATATTTCACCTGAATGTCAATGTTCTTTTCAGAATGGACTCCTACACTTAGTACTAATGGGAGGAAATTGGGTAAGTGAAGTGATATTTTTGAAAATATGTTTGAAAATATCTGAAAATATGGCCTCATAGATCTATGTTAATCCTTGACTTTGTAACTGAGGCTGTTCTGTGAATCAGTGTCTGTATTACAAAAAAAAAACTATGAATAAAGTATATTGAATGAAAAAAAACACTTCTGATGTGGTTCTCTGGTGGTGCAGAGGACCAGACACAGGACAGCAAAGCCCAGGGCCCCAGGTCCAAGACTAGGCTCTCAATTGTTTTTTCCCCTACAATGAAGCTGAAAAAATAATGGAGAGTCTGGCCTCAAACCAGGAGCCCTGGGCTTTGTGGTCCTGTGTCTGATGCTCTGTGTCACCAGAGAACCACATCAGTAGAGGTGTTTTTTTTTTTTACTTGACTTTCAAAAGTGTAACATACTAAAATAAGGTATACTTTTTTTAGCACATACCGCATTTAGGTAAGGATTGATGACCCCATGGCACACCCCAATGTCTGTTGGTATATGGAGGATTGGGGTATGGTGGTAGGGTGGTGGGATGGTAACCCAAACATTGAATTTCCACACTTTTGACACTGTGGAAACAACTCTAACTAATGCATTAGCAAAGTGTTTTGCAAAGAATTTTCTTTCTTTTTGGAAAAGTGTAACATAAACAGTAAATGGTATGTGTTGCTGGAAGCATGGAGGATTGTGCATAATTAATGATATGTGTCTGTGGGAGCACAGGCCCTCTGGGCACTGTGCTCCAACTTATACATAGCTACAGAGCCATACAGCAGCCCTATAGGGCAAGCAAGGAACACTTGCAACACTAATTTGTCAATATTTCGGGAACTGTAGCAGCTAGGAAGAAAATTCAAGTGTCGTAATCGTGACAGAGAGACGTCCACATGACATAAATCAAGCAAATCCATATCTCACATAATTTACAAAATATGGACACCAAAAGTGCTATGAATGCTAACTGAATGCTAACTCTGTGGGTGTAATATTGGCCCACGAACATGAAAATGAGCAATTGGAATAACAATAATAATAAGTTTATTTTTAGGGCGTCTTTCCAAAATGTCAAGGCGTCTAACAGATTTTAAAACACATCAATTATCAGGTCATAAAATACTAAAATAAATAAAACAGAGTAAGCCTTTACAAAGTTAACCTTCACCAAAGGCCTGAGCCCACAGATATGTTTTTAAGGATTATTTGAATCCCTCCATGGTTGTGCACTCCCGTAGCTGGCGGGATAGAGAATTCCAGAAGGTCGGGGGCTGCGTGCATAAATGCACGGGCACCAGAAGATTTCAAACAAACCCTCGGAATCTCTAGCAACCCCTCATCAGCTGAGCGAAGCAAGTATCCCAGGCAATAGGGAACCAGAAGCCCTTTCAGGTAATCCAGACCAAGTCCATGTAGGGCTTTAAAAGTCAAAAGACCAACTTTAAAGGTGATCCGCCACTGTACTGGCAGTCAGTGCAGTCCCAAATATCTCAGTAACCATTCAAGGTAGAAAAAGACATTCAAATTTCATGATATTCATGGCTTTCCAACCTACATCTGCACTTATCCCCCAAGAATTTTTGCAATGAAAAATCTGTATCTCAAACTGTTTTCGAGATACATGCACCGAAAGGTGTCATGGGCTTCACAATGTTATCCTATGGGAAAATATCAGAACTTTGGAATGCTGTAACTATGGGCCCGTTCAATGTTTTCATACCAAACCACCAAAAGGCACATCTCTGGGACTAGGGCTTGAGACCCTGAACATTTCAAGCCAATAGCAAAATCCATCTTGCCACAATGAAGTGACAAAGAAAACAACACATAGCAGTGTTACCACGATTACTTTAATGTTATCATGACACTCCTATCTCTATAATGGGAATGTTATTGCTCACACAAAAATTATGCCGTGGTTACTTTTTCCCCTGAATGTGATTGTTTTCATGGCAACAAAAAATGTTGCCACAATCAAAAACTGGCAAAAGTTTAAAAACATATTTGCAGACCAGCTAGTTAAAAACAAATGCCTGGGGCATGTTCCTCAGGACCTGATTAGGTAAACACAACTGTTGGTGTTTACAAAAGGGCATTATTTTTTGAGTTACAATGTCTTTTCTCTGTCACTAAGTGAAAAACAAGCAGCATAAAAACAATTTAGGGGAGCTTGACAACAAAAATATGATCACAAAAGTTTTCACAATGCACATATAAATTTTTCCATAGGTTATAATGGGTCATGAAAAAATTTAATAACTTTTGAACGGAGCAATATTTTTCACTGAATCTTCAAAAGGCACTAGTTCAACCCAAGACATATGTAGACAAACAAATCTGAAGCCACTCAAACACATTCTTCAGTACAATATGGCTTACCGAAACCTGTGCAAAAACCATGATTTTTCACTTTCTAAGCGCATCACGGTTCCGCAACTGTACATCCAACTGGAACACAAATTTCCAGATCCAGAGATCTATAGTAGGCAGTTACCCATTCCACATTTCATGTAAATTGGACAAACAGTTGCAAAGTTACTAAAGGGCAAACTTTGAGGTTTAACATAGAAGTGACCATGCAACCCTAACTATAGTGCCACTACCGTGCCACTGTAAGATATACATGTGTGTATATATATATATATGTACATATATATATATATATATATATATATATATATATATATACATCAGTTAGGGTAGATAGCACAGCAACAAAAGTATGGAAATGTGATGTGAGTTACCCCTAATACCTTCCACTTCACACATCAACAGGTGCCGAAGTGAGCCATGGGGTCATCAGGCCCAACTCTCACCTCATTCCATGTGTAAGCAAACTGACATGCTACAGTATAGGAGAATGGGATGAAAGTTAAGTCTGATGACCCCATGGCACATCCCGATGTCTGTTGGTATATGAAGAGTGGTGGTGGGGTGGTGGAGGGGTAATCCTAACATCAGATTTCCATACTTTTGTTGCTGTGCTATCAACCCTAACTGATGCATTAATGATGTTTTTTGCAATGAATTTCCCTTCTTTTTGAGAAAGTGTAATGTAACCCGTAACTGGCATGTGTTTGTGGGAGTGCAGGCCCTCCAGGTCCTGTGCTCCCTTCACATTGCCTATTTTTTGTATAATGGTATGCATCTGTGGGACTGTGGGCCCTCTCTGCCCTGCATTCCCACTTACCCATAAGTACAAAGCGATACAGCAGCCCCATAATATTGAAAAGGAACCCTCTTAATACTTACTTGGCAATATCTCAGTAACCTTAGCAACTATGGAAAAAATTCCACTATAGTTGTAATCATGACTTTGAAACCTCCACGGGTGCTTAGCTGTGAGTAGCAAAAAATCCATATTCCAAGAAGTGTCTGAGATACGGGCACTGAAAGGCACTGCAATGTTATCCTATGGGAAATTTCTCAACTTTACTGTAACTATGGGCCCATTGAATGTTTTGGGACCAAACCACCAAAAGGCACATCTGTGGGACCAGGGCTTAGCACTCTGCAAATTTCAGCCCAAAAGCACAATCCACCTTGGTACAATGAAGTGACAAAGAAAATAACACATGGGGCAAGGTTTTTGAGCATTGTTTTCATGATAACTTTAATGCTTTCAAAGCACCCCTATTCCTTATAATAGAATCTTTTTGTGCACAAAAAGATATTGTAGAGCCACCTTTTATTTTGTTTGCGGTCATTGTTATGCACACAAAAAATGTTTTTGCAAAAACAACTAAACAACAAAAACAACAAAAATGGCAAAATGGTGGAAAATTTTGAAAAACATATTTTCAGACTACCTGCATAAAAATTATGCCAGGGGCATGTTCCTTAAGGCCTGAATAGGTAAACACAAGTGTTGGTATTTAGCAAGAGACACTATTTTTTGATTTACAATGTTTTTTTGTCTCTCGCTAACTAAAAACACAGTGGCGGCAGCATGAAAACAAAAATCTGGAGCTTTCATGAAAGTTTTCCTGGGACATGAAAATGTCTAAACTTTTGAATGGATTATTATTTTTTTCACCACATCTTCAAAAGGCACCACCCTGACCCAGACCATATATACAAATGCACATTTGAAGTCAGACACAAACACCATTCACTCTTTGGAGCATGACTAAGAATTGTGAAAACATTTAGGATTTTTCACATTTTGACACTCCGCAGCTCCGCACCATACAACCGACCAGAATGACACTTTCCAGATCCAGAGATCTATGGTTGGACACCACGCATGCAACATTTCCATTCTTTTTGTGATAGTGGACTTGTATCCTCATTTGTGCAGGTCCTGAAAATAAACAGAATAGGGGAAGCTTCTCATGCCTCATTTTTCTTGACAATCCACTTTTCCTGATGCAGTACATGGCCCTGCAAGCCTTGACATGCATGTCAACCCCTACAGAGGGAAGGTGTCACCTATGCAGCAGAACATTGTGCAGTCTCTTGCTAGGCTAGGAGTGGTTGTGCATGACAGCACCAGCCCCCATCCTCATGCCTGTCCAGCCAGCTCCCCAAGCTTGTTCTTGAACTTGTGTCACTGACATACTGTAGGAACACAATCTGCTAAACTTTTGGTCAACGTTCATCCCTACACACAACCTTTCTTCATAAGTATTTTTTTATATTTTGACCCATATTTCTAATATTGTCTTTTTATGACCCCCAACCCCACTTCTGAACATGACAGGTGTCATTTTGGAAATACTGGCTGAAACATCATTTTTAGCCACAGGCATGAAAACACATTTTGGGGATGAATTTGAAAAACTACAATCCAGGCAATCTAGGACATGGGAAAAGCTAGATTCTGTTGGGAGGGGATTCCAGTGTCCTGCTAGAGCCCCAATAGGCACCATTAGGCAGGGGGGAGCCACTGAAATACCAAAGGAGCAAAGGCCATGGGAAACCTCATGCAGAATGTTGGCTTTAGGATGCATAGAGGCTCACAAAACCAACATCTAGAGATTGTATATATTATTCTCACATCCATGGTACCTACAGCAGGTTTAACTTGATTCTAGTCACTGTTGGTCTGGTGAGAATATCTCTCATGGTCAACATTCACCTCCTAACTATCTCAGGTTATGCACCAGTCTGTTACCTAAGCCAAGTAGTGTACCAAAACAGAGATCAGAAAAAATGGCAGCGTAAGGCCTCCCTACTAATTGACCTTACCTTTTAGCAGTGGCTATGAGATGAAACCCAAAAATTCATGTCAGACAACAATGCATCTGGCTCAGAGGAGAAGTGGGTATGGGAAATGCTTAAAACCTATCTCAGAGGTAGAAGTATTGCTTATTATTTGGCCAGGAGAAAACAGAGGGAGGCAGAGCTGAATTATCTTCTGCAGACTCTGAAGAACTTGACAGACAGGCACAAAAAGAGGGCTACCAATCCAGACCTCCATATCATGAGATGCACTACATAAAAGATTAATACGTAGAACACCCAGCAGACCAAGGTTAGCCTGTACTGAACTGGAAAAACATACTGGAGGGAGGAGAAGGAAGAACACCTATAGGTCCGCCACCTAAAGGAAATGTCAGCAGATTCAAAGATACCGGGAATCAAAGTGGGAGACACAATAACAACAGGACCTAAGAAAGTTTTATTAAACTTAGTGTACTTTACTGAATTCATTGAAGAAACACACACACAGTAACTGATACAACAACAGAAATAGTGAAAAAAATACAAGTAAAACACAGGTAATAATATTATAACATGACAAAGTGCAATCAGGATTGACCCTTTCTCGAGAAGAAAAGGGATCAGAAATATTTGTGCAAACATTATTTGATTGTCAGGCAGCAAAATAAACATTGATTACAATTTTGTATGATTTTAGAGTTGCATTTACATTATGGCGTAACAAGCCATTTTGGGAAAGAAGATGCAGTTTATTCTGACAAACGTAACAGTACTTATATTTTTTTCCATCGATTGCTTAAAGTTTTGAGCCCATGTTTCATGCTCGATAGTGTTTTCTCCATATGTAGTACCTCACAAAATGACAAGTTCCATTCTCTAAAGCTGGGCACTGTGTCATCTAGCCAGTGTCTAGTTATTACTCATCTGGCTCTAGCTGTGATGAATGCAATTTGATAGAGCTGTTGCCCAGGCAATTTCTCCGGTCCCAGTCCTGTTAAAGGATGCCTAAATATATTTTACACATTTTTTTTTAAATGACTCTATGGGCTTGTAAAGAAGAGTCTGTTGTTTACATTTATACTGAGACTGCATTTATTAAAGTAGGATAAATGCAGTTTTTTAGCATTTGAAAATTGTAAAGAAACCCTCTCCTGATTCAAAAATCCTGTTCTAAAAATCCTAAAATGGCTGCCTCGATTAAATCATTCAGGGGACAGATGTCCTGCTCTGCAGATTTATACTAGCAGTACTAAACCATATTCAAATGTGAATACCTTTAAAACGAAAAATGATAGCATGCTACTGTGAGCACAAAATTTGTTCAGCACAAAAATATCTACAAAATGAGTGGTGTTTCATTTACATCTACCTTTTAGTTTTTTTAATTAGTGAAACAACAGCAGAAAATTCAATTTTTGTTTTCACTTTTTCAACAAACAAATGCAAATAACTTTAAACAAAACATTGATAGCTTGGTACTATGAGCACAAAATTTGTTCAGTGCAAAAATATCTACAAAATAGTGGTGGTTTATTTAAAGATACCTTTAAGATTTTTTATAATTGGCAAAAAATGGCAAGAAATTTTTTTTTTTTCACTTTTTTGGAGGTATAGTATAAATGGGATATGCTTCACCCCTATTGGAAATACCGTTGATATTATTTGCTTGAGTGTCAATTGATCTGATGACATTATGAGTGGTGAAACCACGAGTGATATCATTGGGTCAGTCAGCACTCAAACAAAAAATATCAACAATATTTCCAGGAAGGGGGTATCCTTTCTATATTCTTTGCTAAAGAACTCTTTTAATGCATCAGTTCAGGTTGCTATTAAAGTGACAAATGTATGGAAATGTGATTTATGCAATAGGAGTGGGCTCAAAACTCATTGAATAAATCCATTTATCTTCACAGCCTTTGAATAAATAAAATGAATCCATATAGTAGCTATGTCACAGTCACTCCAGAACCCATTTAGAATGTTCATCCTCAGTAGCAGAGCTAGCCATATTCAAATGTGAACAACATTAAAACAAAAAAAGAGAAGTATGGTACTGTGAGCATGAAAGTTGTTCAGCACAAACTTATCTACAAAATGAGTGGTGTTTCATTTATAGATACCTTATAGATTTTTTTATAATTGGCAAAAAAGTGCAGAAAATGCAGTTTTTTGTTCACTTTTTTGACAAACATATGCAAAAAAAAAAAGATAAGCATATATGAAATATACAATGGTGGACTGTCAGACAAATTATTTATCTACACTTGTGCTGTTTGACCTTAGACACCTCACTCATGGCATATGCCACTCATGAGGTTACCTGAGGTCAAATAGCACTTGTGCAGATAAATCATTTATCTGACAGCTCCTCCATTGTATATCCCTTGTATAGTGTATAGTAGAACAATGTTCTGTATAGAATTCCATCCTTTTCAAAATGCTGTTGTACCACATTTCAAAGGTCATGGAATGTGATTGTACCCTTCTGTGATACAACAGTATTCTGAAACCTCTGGAGACTACACAAGTCAGTTTAATTCTGAAAGACAAAGAACTGCTGTGTGCACATTTCACATAATACTATACACTATAAAAAATGCAGAGTGGGCAACTTTATGCACAACCAGTGTGTTCTGCCACCTTGGGGTTCTGATTCCTATGGACCTCTCGAGTTTTGCTTCCAAGGTCAGAGGGAATCAGAATCCCTCTGTGGCAGAAGACACTGGTTGTGCACAGTTGCTTAGCAAGTATACTCTATGTTAAGGTTTTCAACACTAATTCCACACTCCCACCCCAAGCAGCCAAAGGGGGCAAGGCAACACAAGCAGCTACAGACATCCATCATCAGGTAAGACAAACAACATACAACTCCTTCCACATTACACAAGAGACATCAATCACCATGGTCCAGTGCTTCTGTAGCCATAGATACACATGCACACTTATATACCACCTGCGAAGTGTGGTATAAAATTCCCATAGGCTCACATTGTAAACTGTGAGTAAGGAATGCTGGCCCACCGACACAGTGGTTGGATTTCTGCTTGGAATGCTGACAACCCGGTTCAGGAATGGACCCTGGAGTCAGAGGGCCAGCCAGGGGGAGAAGGATCGAGCATCCTGTGGACTGCTTTCCTTCTCTGGGGGAAGGGGAACAGTGTCCAGCACTTTCTGGACCCCTGGTGGAGGCTGGGGGTGCCATTAGTGGCCAGTGCTGTCACCTTAGGGGTCCGGGGTGGATGTTGGATGTCATTGCATGTCCCCACCCCCAGGATCTAGCAAGCACTGAAAAATGCTGGACCCCCCGGCATGATGACCTTCCCTGCTTCCATCTCCACTGCCTTCCGATGTCCACTGGAGAGTCCCTTTCCCATGGCCCTGACCTGCGGGGTAAGCTGGGGCTCTCTTACAGTGTCCATTAGGAGGGGGAATCCTCCTGGTGGCCCCACTCAGAGAGGTAAACCTGGGCATGGAGGGATGACTGGGAGAGCAGGTATGACTGCTAAACAGAGGATTGGGGGGCTCCAGAACAAAACAAAACTGTAAGCAAAGAATAACACATTACAAACTGTGCAGCAATGCTAATTTACTGCATGCCCCAGGTGGGTTGAGAGGCATAAGGCACAGCGGAGTGCCTTCAACCACCTGGGAAGTGCAATATAAAATTCCCATAGGATTGTATTGTGAATCGTATGTAATCAATAACACATGACAGGGTATGTGGTAATTTTGCAATGAGGTGCCTTTGTAAATGAGTCTCTGACTCAAAGGTTATAAACCCGATTTGTAATGAATAAATAATGCTAAATTACCACACACCCCAGGTGGATTGTGAGGTGGGCTGTGAGGCATGAGGTGCAGCCATCAAGAACCTGGGAAGTGCAGATGTCTTCACTCAGGTGCTGAAGGTACCTGTGCTGCTATGGAAGCACATGCTAAGGATGTGGAAGAGTCAGCAGGTGGCTGGTCTGAGGATCACCAGACCCCTGATTACAACCTAAATGGCACACAACTGAATGACACAAAATGAAACAATAAAAAAGGGAAATGGCAGCAGTGCGAGATGTAACTCTTGGTAGTATGGAGAAGGCAGTTTTCATGTGCACTAACTAAATGCAAGGAAGAAAAGGAAGTATCAGTGGGTGGTTGCTTGAGAAATGCAGCGTGCCTAGATCACTTTGCCTGATAATGTAAAGTAAGAATATGAGAATCTGTGGCTCACACTGTCATGATGAGGCAGCATTGGCAGAGCCGGGGAAAACAGAAATGGAAACATTAAGTGTACAACAGTTTTGCACCCTCTCCCCCATTCAGAAGGTGGGAGGTGGGAGCTAGCTATTTTAAAAGCAAATTGCAATTTGGTTACTTGGAAGACAGGGATACTCAGATTGTTTTTGACACTGGTGCCCCTGTACAAATCATACCTGCCACCAGCCAGAACTGACAAGCAGTTTCTAATGCACTGGCTTTTCCACTCCCACCAAGTCCCATCTAATCTGTCCAGGCCTCCCTAGCTATGGGACTGTGCCACTATCACAGCATTAGCCATTTCCCCAGTGGCCCATGACCATGTCCCAATCCTGTTTACAAGCTCTCCCAGTCTGACTGATATTTCCATGTGGCCTCCTGGTGGGATGCATAATAACCTTTATTTATCTTGGTGATTCCTGCTTTGTAAGTGTAATGTTGCTATGGTACTTGATCATGTGTGTGTACTCTCCACTCACTGTTCCTAGTTTGTCATGCATATTTGTCAGAAACAATCTGAGGATCTCTTCTCCTCAAATTAACCAAACTGCAATTTGCTTTTCAAATAGCTCTCACCTTGAACCTTCTGAATGGGGGTAGGGGTGCCAAACTGTTGTACACTTCATGTTTATATTTCTATTTTCTTATGCTCTGTCAATGCTACCTCACTGTGACAGTGTGAGCTACAGATTCTCATATTCCCACTTTACATTATCAGGCAAAGTGATCTAGAGCACCCTGCATTTCTCATGCAGCCAACCACTGACACCTCCTTTTTTTCCTTGCATTAAGTCAGTGCACATGAAAACTGCCTTCTCCATACTACCCAGAGCTATTGTACATCTTGTTCGGCTGCTGTTTCCCTTTTTTTGGTTTCATTTTGTAGGGGCCTGGTGCTCCCATGTCCTTAGTATGTGCTTCTGTTTCAGCATAGGTGCTTTCAGCACCTGAGTGAAGACATCCACACTTACCAGCTGGTTGATGGCACTTAGCTGTGCTTTGTGCCTCACAGCCCACCTTGGGGAATGTGGCAATTTAATAGTACTGCATACCTTGTCATGTGTTATTGCTTATTTGCAATTTACAATGTGATCCTATGGGAATTATATACTGCACTTTCCTGGTGGTTGAAGGAACTCGGCTGCATCTCATGCCTCATAACCCACCTGGGGCATGCAGCAATTTAGCATTGCCACACAACCTGCCTTGTGTTATTGCTTACTTAGAATTTACAATGTGATCCTATGGGAATCATATACTGCACTTCTCAGGTTGTTGAAGGCACTCAGCTGCATCTCATGCCTCTCAACCCACCCTCACAACCCACCTGGGGTGTATGGTAATTTAGCATTGCCATGCACTTGGTCATGAGTTATTCCTTACTTAACATTTACAATTTGATCCTATGGGAATTTTTTACTTCACTTCCCAGGTGGTGTGCATGTGTACATTTGTATCCATGGCTACATAAGCCCTGGACCATGATGATGGATGATGCTTGTGTCATGTGGAAAGCATTGTATGTTGTTTGTCTTACCTGATGATGGATGTCTCTAGCTGCTTGTGTTGCCTTGCACCCTTTTGCTGCTTGGGGGAAAAGCAGAGTTAGTGTTACAAACCCTAACATCCCATTTCCATACTTTTGTCACTTTAATTGCAACCCAAACTGATTACTTTATAACACTTTGAACTTTGGGGTCTCTGGATGTACCCTCTGCTTGCTGCAGCTGGTGCAGAATGCTGCTGCCAGGTTACTGACTGACCTTTCTAGGTCCAGTCCCATGACCCCGGTTTGGTGAGCTCTGTACTGGCTGCCGATTAGGTGGAGGATTATCTTCAAGGTGAGTTTACTCACCTACAAGGCCCTGCACAGGGGCATAGTTTGTTATTTTTACAGGGGGGGCAAAGTAACAAAAAAGTCCTGATTTTCGTGTATCACAACAGTGAAGAGGGCGGTGGCTTGTGTAATGCAAACAAATCAACCAGCATCAAATAATGCCCAAAAAACATTTAAGACTATAGCTGAATAACTCCTGGGAGGGACCAGCCTAGGCCAAGTCAGAGCACTTCCCCACCCAACCAGTTTTACTGCAGCCTGCTCTTGGCCCAACTCCTGCTGAGACCAGAGTCGAAAAACTGACCCAGATCTGTTTTGTATTCAGTTCTTCATTCTTCTGCCTTGGGAGTGAGGACTTACTTGTAAAGTTGAAAATATGTAAGGAACTTAACTTCCTTCTCAAGAGGAAAGGACCTCCCCTCAGCTTCAATTCAAATTAGTCTTGACCTAATTTTGCCCCCACCTGAACCTCCAGGTGGATAGCTCACTAGTCTTTCACCCCCCTTTGCTGCTTACATAACCCTTCCAAGTCCAGCCCTTATAGTGGATCCTGAACTTCTTGAAATGTCTGCTTGAGCTAACCCTCCCACCCTTGAGGAGTACAAAAAGCATGTTTCAAGGAAGTGCAGCAAATGGCTGTGCCACCTCAGTATACCTATAAACATGGATGGTATGGGAAACATCCCAGCATGTGCATCCTCACAGCATAAGCCCTTATTTACAAAGATTACATAAAAAATGTGATTATACAATGACAAGAATGAATGCTGGCCTCTGATTGGTCAGTCCTGGGCTAAACCCATGATGTTATCCCAGTACATCCGATTCATCACAGGTCTAGTCTCAGCCTCTCCGTGAACCTCTTGATGATTGTTAGCATTAGTGTGGTTTTTTGTATCTTCTCTTAAAAATAATTTTTCCACACCAAATAAAACATCTTTAAAATTATTTTTTTTAATTCTGTATAACAACACGCCCATTGTATAATAGCAATAATGCCCTCCAGAGTGTGTGTAATGGTAGGATAACGTCATGCCTTATGTATTGGATGCACTTGTGCCCAACCACCTGAGGAGTGATGTTATCCCAGCATGACGCATGCCCTGTCGGGCATTATTGCTTACTTGCACCCAGTGTCAACACTTTTCTTTGTTATAACCAAGTTAATTTATTAGTCTCCCATCCCATCCCATCCCATATTATTCAATGTCACATGCCTGAATCTGGTTAGGTAAGGTAAGCAAAGAGGATAATGCTCTCCTCAAGCAAGCAAGCATTGCATACATAAGCATGGGACTTGCTGATATCCCTCAGGCGGTGCTCTTAACAAGCATGCTGATGTACCTGGACAGTGCAACAGAACAATGTAAATCCCTAATTGTTCAAGATGATCATGGGCATGGTGTGGTCAGACCACAACCCCTACCACTCTCCTCCCCATGGGCTCCTAAGGAATATGCATCTCTGTCCATGCCCAGGGTTACACAACCCCACCCAAGCAAACACGGACTGCCCTGGCACAAAAGTGGTCGCATCACATAACCTAAGAGAACAGATGCCACAGGAAGTTTACTGGAACAACAACTCCAGATACCTGTGCACAGCCTCGCAGAACCCACCCTGAAAGGTAAGTATTTGGTTGGTGGTTTTTATTAGCATCACCTATGACAGTGTGTGGTGGGCCACTTGTGGTAGCCCAGGTTGCCGTGGATGCTCCGCCCCCCCAACAGATTACTTCAAAATCGTCTCATCTGGCAGTTTTGAAGGGCACAAATGAAACATGGTTGCTTCAGTTTGATGTGGTTTAATACAGTTTTTTTTGTCCGAGCGTGTGTCTCTATTCTTCTACACACAGACACAGACAGACACACACCACCAAAAAATTAACTTTTTTTATACCATGTTTACATTCAGGATAGAGACAGGGTAAAGCAGGTCCAGGCAGTACAACACAGTAAATGAAACAATGCATTTTACAATGCCCAACAAACCACCAAAAGACCACAAAACAACTGACCTTTCCCCTGCCCGGGGGGGGGAATGGCTAGGTCACAGGTCAGGGTGCTAAATGAGGAGGAGATACCACAGAACATCTTGTCGAACCACACAGTAAGGTGAAACTACATAAACATGCACAATTTTTATACTGTAGGATATCATACTTTTCAACAGTTCCTAATTTTGACACAGAAACTTACCTTTAGTGCTCAGAAGCCCCTTGTACGAGGGAGGTAAGCATGGCATGGACCCAGCAGACTGGCATACATGTTGAAAAAAGTATTTCTGTGCAAGTATGCCTGTCCACCCCTCCCTCCTCCATCACCAGTGGCCAGAACCATTTTTTTCAGCATGTGTACCAGCCCACCCTGGTCAGCACAGCAGCACAAAGCTGGCAGGGCAGCAGAAGGCACAGCAAGCAATAGTGAATTAAATGTCCATGCAAAAAGCTACAGCCCACTCTCCCCACCCCAGACCTGCAAGGCCACTATCTCCACCCAGACTGTCCAGCTCAGCTACTCTCTGCACCCTGATGGACTTGCACAGCCACTCTCCACACTCTGTGTCCACTCCACCAGCACAGCCACACAATGCCTGTGTCCCCAACCCCACCCACACAAATGACCAGTGTCCCCAACCCCCAGCACACACACGACCAGCAGTGTCCCCAACCACACACACACACACACACACACACACCAGCAGTGTCCGCAACCCCACCCACACACACGACCAGTGTTCCAATCCCCCCCCAAAAAAATCATGGCCAGTCAGTAGTCGCTATAACAATAGCCAGGGAGTAGTATAATCATTTCTTTAGGGTGCATGTTTTAGTGCAAGATTTTTTTTGCTAGTCTTGTAACACTGTACATGGGAGAACACAAAAAGCTACCCCTTTGGTTGTGTTTGCCAGGCAATGAAGATGGAGACAGCAAGGCCAAGGAATCTGTCTGTTTCACCCCTCCACAGTGGACAAGCGAAGAAATCAAAAAAAGTGAAAGATTACTTTTACAGCCAGGTAAAGGATGAGGGGGAAATAATGTTCCAACATTTACTAATGTTCATATGCTAGCTGCAGGCACAGGTCAGTGAGATACATCCCTTGACAGGTAAAGGATGAGGTGGAAATTATGTTTTAACATTTACTTATGTTTATATGCTAACACCCAGTCAGCAAGCACAGAATGTCCCCCCTCCTAACCAACATGGACAGTTCACCAGAAACCCAGTCAGCAAACATGGACAGTCCCCCCCTTAATCCCACTTACAAGGACAGCCCCCTCAGACACCTGAACAGTCCCCCCACCAGACACCGGGCCAGCGAGTATAGGATGCCCCTCCCAACCGACAAGGACAGTCCCACCAGACACCCAGGCAGCCAGCAAACATGGATGGTCCCCCATATCCCATCAAGGACAGTCCCCACCCGACACACAGCTAGCAAACACAGAATTTCCCCAGCCCCACCAACATGAACAATGCCCCAAACACCTGGCTAGCAAACAAGGAGAGTTCCCCCTCCCCAACAACATTGATGGTCCGTCCTAGACACCTGATCAGCAATCACCGACATTCACCGCCCCATAAGCCAACATGAAAAAGATCCCCCAGACACCCGAGCAGCAAATAGTCCCCCCCTCCCCACAAGACACCCAGCAGGCAAGCATGGACAGGCCCCCTTTTCCACCATCATGGACAGTTCCCCCATACAAATGGCCAGCCAAGTCCACCAAACAATGGCTAGTGTCACCACCCCACCATCACAGACAGTATCCCCATATCACCATGACCTGTATCTCCACCCCACCAGACCCCAGAATAGAAAACAGACTGTTCCCCCAGCACCACCAAACACTGACCACCCTCCCAGTCCCAAACACTAACCATCCCAGCCCCAACACTGATCGTCCCCCCCAGCCCCACCAAACACAGGCCCTCCTCCAGCACCAAACACTGACCATCCTCTCAGTGAGTCAGTCCCAAAACACACAGACTGTCTCCCCCAACCCCAACTCCACAAAACAGACCATCCCCCCAGCCCCACCAAACACAGACCATCCAGTGAATTTCCCCAACAAACCCCACCACACCCTTAGCACAGTAACTGAGTGTTCTCACTCCACCAACATGACCAATGTCCACACCATACCAAACAAATAGGCTCCCACCCACCCCACCAACATGGCAGCCTCAACAGCCAGCAACTTCTCCCACCCAAAGAAACACAAGCTGACAGCAAATCTTCCACCCACCCCCAGACACATGGCCATGGCCAAGACAACCCCCAAAAGACACATTTCTGGGATGTGAATGGTATTAATTTCCAACAACCAGCCTGCAGCAGAGTTACTCACCAAATCAGTAAGGGCACAGACAGGGCAGCATGCAGCAGGGCACAGCAAGGCCAAGAAGGTAGGTCAGGTAGCCGAGTCTCTACCAACAGTCCCGTTCCTCTCCCGATTAATCCCCCGACGAAACAGTAACTCATTTTTTCTGACACCAGATGAAAGTGTCGCATTATGGGTCTGCTATAGCCTGCATGACCGCTGGCTTCTTCACTGTTCTGGGCCTGGCTGTTCACTGACCTGAATAATCCCTCTTGGTGGACCGTGGAACTGGTGGGCAATGGGCGTGGTGTGGAACTCACCGACAACATTGTAAATCTTTTTCTGGCCTGCTGGACACAGGAGCTAGGTATGCAGACAAGCCTGGCCATGCCTCAGACTCACTGTAATTGTACTACTCGCTCCTCCGCCTGGTCTGTCCGGTGGTAGAGGCCTTGTGGCTGCAGGCCTCCTAGGCTCTCAGGGATGGGAGGCTCAGTTGGCAGCAGGATAGCCCAGAGCACAGCTGGCTGCACTGAGAAACAGAGAGTAGGTTGTCAGAGGACTCGGGTGAGGTATATTTAAACTGGGCTGTTCAGGACAGGAGAAGGGTGGGAACACTAGACTGATTGAGACACTGGTGACACCTGACAGACAACCAATGACTGCTGCTCGACATCCTCGAATAGCTATCTTTCCTCAGCCCTACGCTATATGGATGCTGCTGCTGCTCCTTCATGGAAAGCACATAGACAACTAAATGGCACCACTAATGGAGTACCGCTCATGTGATGGTGCCAGCTTGCAGCACTCTCTGATTGGGTGTAACATGCAGGCTACTATGGTTGCAGTCTTGCAGCCAATTGGAAAAGGGGATAGTTTTTGTGTAAGAGACATGGTGCCATGCAGCCACCCCCCTTCCTCACCCGGAGAGGTGCAGGCAGTCCAGGCATAACCCTGAGCCCATTCAATATTAAAAAAAAAATGATAACCGGAGAACGGTGGCTGGGGTCCTCAAAAAGTCCTGGTCTAATTTCTCAGGGGGGGCAGCTTGCCCCTCTGCCCCCCCACAATCTATGCCTATGGCCCTACATGGATTAGGCCCTGGCTATCTGGCTGACCTTCTTTCACTGGCTGTCTCAGTCCGATCCCTCCACTCCTCAACCAGGGGCATCCTTGATGTTCCCAGGATCCACCTCGAAACTGCCAGTGATCCAGCTTTTAGTGCTGCTGGCCTGGTCCTGTGGAATGCTGTACCACCCTACATTAAGAAGGGCCCCATCGATCAATCAAGTGTTTCAATTGAGGTCTCAAGGCCCATTTATTTTCATTGGCCTTCCCAGATGAGGTGATTTAACCATCTTTTAGATTTTATTTTAACTGTATTTACTATTTTAAAAGTTTTTACTGATATTCATTAATTTTCTTGTATTGTGTTTTGGTGTTCAAAGCCTCTGGGATTGGGCACCCTACAAATAAACTTTGCCTTGCATTGCCCAACTAATGCATTAATGAAGTTTTTTTTTTGCAAAGAAGGTATATAAGGGACATGCTACCCCCTACTGGTAATATTGTTGATATTTTTTGTTCAAGTGCTGATTAACCCAATGACATCACCAGTGGCATACCAGAAGTGATGTCATTAGATCAATCAACACAAGAACAAAAAATATTAAAAATATTTATAGTAAGGAGGTAGCATATTCCATTTATGCCATATGGTACCTCCAAAAAAGTGAAAAAAAAATTCCTGCTATTTTTTGCTAATTATAAAAAATCTGAAAGGTATCTATAAATGAAACAGCACTCATTTTATAGATATTTTTGTGCTGAACAAATTTCAAGCTGACAGTACCATGCTATCATTTTTCGTTTTAAAGTTATTTGCTTTTGTTTGTTGAAAATGTAAAAAAAAAAAGAATTTTCTGCTGGATTTTTTTGCTAATTATAAACAAAAATAAAAGGTAACTGTAAGTGAAATTCCACTCATTTTGTAGATATGTTTGTGCTGAACAACTTTCATGCTCACATTAAAATGCTATAATTTTTTTTAAAGTTATTTATATTTGAATATGGTTAGTACTGCTAGTATACATCTGCAAAGCTGCGGTAGCTGTCCCTTGAATGACATCATCAAGGCAACCATTTTAGTATTCTTAGAGCAGGATTTATGAATCAGAAGGTTTGTTTACAATTTTCAAATGCTACAAAACTACATTTATTTTACTTTAATGAATGCAATTTTAGTATAAATGTAAACAGCCTCTCCTTTACAAGCCTATGGTGTCATTTAAAAAAATGCGTAAAAAGACAGATTAGGTGTCATTTAATGGGAGTGAAGACCTCCTATAGCACCAGTAGGGGGTCTAGCCTGTTCTAGATCTCTTTCCATTAAGATTTGGGCTTCTGACTGTCCCAGAAAATATGTTTTACAGTCCCTCTTTTTGCTTCACACATAGAGCACAGATCAGAATTCATTTGCCCCACTTTACAGAGTTTTACTGGTGTGTAAAAGTACTGTAACATATGTGTGTAGGGTGACACAAACCTTAGTTGTACTATGTGGGTATTTTCATTCTGGGAATTCACTTTATCAGTAGTCCAGCTATAAATGCATTGTTTCTGCAGGTAAATCTCTTAGTTTGTTATACAGTAGTGAAATGGCATGTCATTGGCCTTCTATTATGCAGAACATCTCAAGTGCCACTTGAATTAAAGGTCCATGCCAGTGGGCCCAGCTTATTACAGATCAGGGCCTGATATTCAAAGGTTTGTTTGAGGGCTAACAGGTCTTTGCCTGTGAAAACCGGTGGTTGTGCTGGATCCCCATGCCCTGTCATACAAATTAGAGGTGTGCTCCCTGCCTGGACATATGATGGCTGGCCGAGGAGGTGTGAGGATGGCTGTGCCAGTTGCCATATCCACCTGCAGCACTGCCACTGAGGAAACATTGAATGGGGGCATCGAGTGCTGTGGAGAAAACCTCTGGATGTCAGGGAGGGGTTGTTTGAACTTCTAGGCTGGTGATTGGTGGGAAACACTACCACCAGGAATGAGAAATTGTACAACGGGGCTGGCATCGAAGAGATGGAGGGCACCACTAACACCAGAGCAATTTTTCAACATACAGGGCTAGGACTGGAAGGAGTGAGGGCACCACTACCACCAGGGATCATATTATTTATGCTGAGGAGGATGATCTCTGGGGGTGGAGGACTAGCACCAGGGATATAGTACTATACAGAACAGGCCAGTGACTGGTGTGGGGAGGGAGCCACTAGCACAAGGAATAGTATTATTATACAGAACAGGCCAGCGATTGGCATGGGGGAGATACAATCCCATTGGAAGACCCGCTGAAGGGTTGAGGTGCTAGGGGCTACTGGTTACTCACAGGCTCTATGACAACAATAAATTTGCACTTGCTTGATTATTGAATGCTTGAATGCCATACTTTTTCTTTAAGTTCATTTTATTGAGCTGGCAGCTGCATTCTGGCACTGCCACTTCAAGTGTGCACACAGATTTTCCTTGTTTGTTATTATGCAGAACAGGCTGGAGATTGGCATGGGGGGACTGCTAACACCAGGGATGTATTAGTATATAGAACAGGCCAGTGATCAGTGGAGGGGGGAAACTAGCACAAGGGATGTATACATGTCTGGGACTGGGCAATTGGGAGGGTGCCGTAATAATCTGCATCACTACCCATGCAAAAAAGGCCCTAATAAGCATGCAAATGGTCCATTAATGCCTTGCATGCCCTATAGGCTCATTTGCATGGGTCACTTTGAATACTGGAAATAGTGCTCCAGGCCTTAGTGCTGGACTGACATGGCCCTGTATTCAGTTGAATAGTGCCGGTGTGCTATTCGACTGAATATAGTGTCTTTGGGCACTCAGGCAGTCGCAAGGTGCAATACAGATATCTGCACTTCGTTTTGCGCATATTTAAATATCTGGCCCCAGGTGTTGTAATTGCAGAAATGGAAATATGCTCAGCACTTAGTGAAACAGATAGCATTTTACAGCTGTATAAAGCATTCATCTTAGGGCTGCTGGTAGACACCCTGACATTAAATAATTTAGCATAGCCAACCAGACACCCCACTGCACTTAGTAAAACAGATAGTCTGTACTTCAGGGACTGGAATCTCTGCCTTTAGGTCTCCCCTGAGATGTCATATCTTTTCAGGATTTCTCATTTAACAAGGTCATTGTTTTCTGACTGTGCAGTGTCCATATTGCTGTAGGCAAGTTGGGCTTTACCTGTCTGGTAAAGTACCAGCCTGATTGTCTATTGCTGCTTTGGCCACTTGCAGGCTGCAGCATCCCTTTCAAAAGTTGTCAGGTATGTTTCAATATCATCCAAGGGACCCAGCTTTATAAGTTTAATGTCTTTGAAATTGTTTGTATTTTGTTGCTGTGCTGGATCTGTGTCAAATCCTCCAGCTTTGATAGATTGCAAAGCATCCAGCCATCGCTGCATCTCTTCTCTTCTCTGCTGCTCCTGTCACTGCATCTCTTCTCCTCTCTGCTGCTTCTGTTGTTGCATCTCTTCTTTTCTCTGTTTCTCTGTCTCTCTTTGTTGTATAGCCCACCATTTGAAGATGGCAGACAGGCTTTCAGGTTATGTCCCTGCTATTTTTCTTCCATCATTGGTTTCAGCTGTACAGTCTCAGTTTGGACTTCTGCCTCTGCTAGTTTGACTGCCATTCTTCTGGTAATCACTCCTATGCCTGCTGTTGCAGGATCCATACCTTTCTTCTATGCTTCTCCAGTACCAGGTCTAGTACCCATGCACAAAACTCCTGGCATATAGTTTGTATAGTGTAAATCTAATTGGGATTTATGCTGTACAAACTTTATGCCACAGCTGGTGTCATTGAGGAATAGGTCAGGAAGCATAGGAACACCAGGAACAGTCATAGAATGCACAAGTAGCATTTTATTACTTCAAATGACAATAAAAACATGTTGTACATAATGTTTTTCAAACAGAGGTAGTTCAAACAAAACAAAGTCTTTCCTCCGAGGATATCTCTAATTATTTTGCTACATATTTTTCTCGTTCCTCTGCAGCTGGGGAGGTGTTACTTATGGTTCCTCCTCAGTCCAGTCTGACCACATAGCCCCTGCTCTACTCAAATTCCCAAGCTCTTACCTCATCACTTCCTGCACAATGATCTTTGCCATGGCAGGCATGTAGCCACCACCGTAGGATCCGGGGGAGGTCCCGATCTGAGGGAGCATCCAGGGATGGAGCCGGGCACGGCACCACACAGCCAGCCATCATAGCGCACGCCAAGGTATTTTCCGTTTTTCCATTTGTGCCCCCTATGCGTGAACGTGCAATGATGCCAACATGGCAGACGTGGACGTCCATCGCGCGCATCCCCAAAGCACTCCCAGTGTCGGTAGTACCTCCGATCTCCTCCAGAGGTCACTACCTCACCGGGACATCCCCAGAACCCACCCCAGGGAGAGGAGAGCTGACCTCTGGATGCTCGATCCTACTCCCTCCCTGCTGACCTCCGACCCCCAGCACCCGGGCTCACTCCCGAACCCGGGTCGCCGGTGGATATCTCTAATTCTAAGTTTCAGCCTTGCTGTCTCTCCAACAAAAGATTGCTCTCCTTTCATGAAAGTGTTTGCTTTACAATTGTAATTTCTGCATCCTGAGCTTGTTAAGAGACCATAACTTTATAAGTTTCTTTCCTTGCAGGTGCAACAGAATAGGAAAATGTGTCCAAGAACTAATCTCCTGTTGACAACTCTGCAAATGAGTTTAGCATCTCAAGGTTAACCTTCAGAGTTCCAAATAGCCATTTGCAATCATTTCAACAATATTAACTGTATACATTTTCAAACCAAGGGATCCCAGTTTCACATACATTTGTATAACCAGATAAGCAAGAGGAAAGAAAAGACAGAAACAGCAAGGGACAGCAAGAGAAGGCAGGGAGATAGTGGGAGATGGAGAACTGCAAGACCATCAGAGAGATCAGTTCCTAGGTCTCACAAATAATTTGATTGTGCAATCAGACAGACAAGAGATAGAAAAAAAAAGGACATCACTGATCCTTGCTTTTAACTCATTCTACATAACAAATGGGACAGGGTCCTATTCAACTCTGTCACAGTTTGCAACAACATGGACTTGCATCCTGTAGGGAAAGTGCAGCTGTTTCATCTGCCAGACTGTTAACCATGTCACCCAGCAAAATAATACAGTAGTATTTGGCAGACCATACTGTGACTGATCTCGAAGAAAATCCATTTCTGTGCTGGAAACAAAAGAGAGCAATATAGCCAGATCTAACAAACCTTGTGATAATGCACCTCAGCTGTCCACCTTCAAGCATATACCGTATTCAGAATGCAGCTGGAGGAATAGTCACTGGCTAAAGAACACTGCTAAGTCCTGTAAATGTGGAACAACTTATTTCTCAGAATGAATGCTGACAACTTTCCATCAATCATACCACCTACTGAAATGCGCAATTCTGACCCTGATATGAATGATAGTGTGTAAACACTAATGCTGAATATGATGACTAGGTTTTGTATGACAAGAGTATCATGTCTGAACTGGTGTACTACCAAATTTGGCTAACAAACATCTCTCTCTCTCTCTCTCTCTCAGCAGATGCAACTGTCCCTCTGAAATTAATCCTACCATGAGTACAGTTTATAGACAAACAGGCATGTTTGTCATTTGTTTTATTATGTTGGCACCATTATCTCACATTTACCTTTTTATTTTTCTCAGTTTCTCCTCAAACTTGTTTTTTTATTGTACCAGTTCTGTCCTATGTGAGCCCTACATGCATACCAAATGGCAAGTTGTTTATATCAGAAATATTACAAAAGTTAGCATTGGTTTTACTTTCCTTAATTTTGACAGTGAGAATGCTGCAGACATCATGGTGGGAGGCCACCTAGGGACCAGTGATCACCATGCAGTGTGGTTCAATATAAGAACTGTGGCAGAATTAAACCACACAGGGGAAAGGGTCCTGCACTTCAGGAGGGTCGATTTTAAAATGATAAGTGAATGCCTCATGATTGCCTGGCAATGGGTGAGGACTTGGGTGGAGTGGAGGAATAGTGGGAAAAGCTGAAAGGGGGCATAGTGAAGACAACAAACCTTTGTGTCAGGCAAGTGAGCAAGAGGAAAAAGAGACCACTATGGTTCTCAAAAGAGGTGGCTGGGAAGGTAAGGGGGAAAAACGATAGCATTCAGGGGGTACAAGAAGACACAGAGGGAGGAGGATAGGGAGGTGTCTCAGGAGAAACAGAGGGAGGTAGGGAAAGTAGTAAGGAGTGTCACAACCCCACTCAGCAGGTCAGGCCCTCTGTTCCTACAGTGCCAACCTCCAAGCGCTGTATTGTTAACAGGAACAGAAACAGGGTAACCCTCCTGTCTGTTTTGTGGGTTGGAATCAACCTTTGGCCTCAAGTTCTGGAGGGATTCAAACTGTGAACCTCTTGCTAGCATATGCAATGTACAGACTCAGATAATTCTGGTCTTTGGGAGTCTAGATATCTTTCGCCTATGGGTACCTAACCAGGTGTACAGAATGAACTCTTAAAACTCTATGAAAAGACCTCAGATAAACTCTTGCCTTTTCCCATTTTGGTAAACCAGAAAGCTTTGCACAGTGTCAACTTTAACCATATATGCTTCACTTGTCAAATAAAGAATTTCAAAGGCATACCAAGTAGTCTCTTAAAATGAGATGTTTAATTAAAAATAGATAAAAATGTAAAATGTAAAACATAGCACAATATATCACAAAACATTACAATCACTCAAAAAAAGGTTTAAAAGTGCAATTTCCTACCAACCATACACTTAGACTTGCCTAGCTAATGTATTCTTTTATTCTTACAGTGCTGAAAGATGTTATAGCTTCAGAGTCCAAACATGTGTGTGTGTGTCTAAAGGTCAGTTACAGCATAATTAAAAAACTGTCTTGATCCTGCCTTCTCCATGATGTCACCCAGCTCATCCTCTATTTATTAAAAATTATACAATCAGGATGTCTTATCAAGCAGGAGGTAAATTAATAGGTGACATCAGCAAAAACTCATGTCCCCACATTACTTCCTAATCAAGTCTGTAATTTTCCAAGTTCTTTCTTTCATCCATGAGCAGCATCCTGCTCTTTACAGAATCAAAGGAACATTTATGACTTCGCACCTAAGTGACATAACCTGGTTTCTTCTGCTAAATATCATAAAAGTTTATGAGTTCCTATCCTAGTAGCAGGCAGCTACAATTAAGCTAGATAAACAGGCGATCCTTAATGTAGGTCTCTTCTAGCCTTTAATTATCTCCTGACTTTTATCTTTTAGCTGAAACCTGTGGGGGGGGGGATGTTAACCCACAGGCTGTCTCAGCATGTCTCATGAGAGAAACTCAATAACACATTTTTATATTACAAAAAGCATAGATTAATCAGAACCAGCTGTCCAAGCATCACAAGGAGCACAAAGGCACAAACAGAGGAGAGAATAGCCCAGGCAGTAATCAAAGTGGACAAGACATTTTTTCAGGTATGGAATTGAAAAAAAGAAGAATGGGGGAGGGATTATAAAGATAAGAAGTGGAATTGGGTGAAGGGGAGCCAGGAAAAAGCAGACATCCTGAACAAATACTTTTGTTCAGTGTTCACAGATGAAGGAGAAGGTGAGGGACCACAGAAAAGTAACTGGAGCATCGAAGTAAGGGAGGTGGAGACTAGTCCATTTTCAGAGGGAGAGAGTCCTGAAGGATCTTGCAAATCTGAAAGTGGACAAGGCAATGGGGCCAGACGGGGTGCATCCAAGATATTGAGCGAGCTAAGAGAGGTGCTGGCTGCACCTTTGACAGTCCTGTTCAACCACTCACTGGAGACAGAAGTGGTTCTGGAGGACTGGAGGAGGACAGATGTAGTCCCACATCACAAAATTAGTAGCAGGGAGGAGACTGGCAACTATAGGCCAGTCAGCCTGACTTCAGAGGTGGAGAAATTCATGGAATCACTACTGAAGGAAAGGATTGTGGATTATCTTGAATCCAATGGTTTACAAGATCCAAGGAGGCATGGATTCATGGAGTGAGGTCATGTCAAGTGAATCTGATAGATTTCTTTGACTGGGTGACCAGAGAATTTGATCAGGATAGAGTAGTGGATGTGGCCTACCTAGATTTCAGTAAGGCCATCAACTCCATTCACACAGGAGACTCATAAACAAGCTGAGCAGCCTAGGAGTGGGGCCAAACGTGATAAATTGTGTAAGAAATTGGCTAGGGGATTGACCACATAGGGTGGTTGTAAATGGAATTCACTCTGAGGAAGGGAGGGTGACCAGCAGGGTGCCACAGGGATCAGTACTGGGACCAGTCTTCTTTAATGTCTTTATTAGGGACATTGCAGAAGGGCTAGAAGGGAAGGTCTGCCTTTTTGCACATGACACTAAAATCTGTGATATGGTAGACACTCCAGGAGTGTGGAAAAAATGAGAAGCAATCTGAGATAGTTAGAGGAGTGGTCCAGGGTATGGCAGCTAAGTTTCAATGCAAAAAATGCAAAATCATGCACTTAGGGCACAGAAACTCAGGGGCAGAGTACAAAATGGGGGGAGTGATATTGACAGCCACTAACCAGGAAACAGACCTGGGGTAATCATATCTAGTTACCTAAAGGTGGACAGGCAGTGTGACATGGCAGTTGGGACAGCTGGTGGGATACTGGGGTGCATAAGGAGAGGTGTCACCAGCAGAAAGTGGAAGGTGGTATTACCTCTATATAGATCACTGGTGAGACCTCTCCTAGAGTACTGTGTACAGTTCTGGAAACCTCTTCTCTGGAAGGACATAGAGTGGAGGTGGTCCAATGGAGGGCAACTAAAATGTTGCAGAGTTTGCATCAAAAGCCCTATGAGGAGAGATAAATATGTACACCCTGGAAGAAAGAAGGGAGAGGGGGGATATAATAGAAACTTTCAAATACATCACGGATATAAATAAAGTAAAAGAAGGAAGCATTTTTCAGAAAAAAAGATGCTAAAGAACAAGGGGTTATGCTGTGAAGCTGGAGGAGGACAGACTCAGGGGAGATGTGAGGCCAGGCAATTTTTTTTCTATGGCACCCAATCCCAGAGGCTCTGAGTGCCATACACAATAAAAACAGAATACAAAATACAAATACAAATACAGAAATAAGTGCAGTAGCAGTAGCGAAATCTTTAAAACAGCATTCTTAAAAGTATAAATATAAAATATAAAATAGCTGAGGACAGGGTAGGGGGAAGATGACTTAATCACTAAAAGCCTGGCAAAAGAGATGGGCCTTAAGCCTCTGCTTAAAGACACCAATCAAGGGGGCCTCCTGGTCAGCAGCTGGAAGCATGTTCTACAGGGTCAGCCCAGAGACACTAAATGCTCAGTCACCAAAGGTCTAGAGCCGAACCCTGGGAACAACCATGATGCCCCTCAAAACAGAGCGAAGGGAGCGGGCAGAGGTCGCAGGTGACTGGTACTCAGACAGGTAGCCAGGACCCATCCCATATAGGGCCTTACAGGTGAGCAAGCCCACCTTGAAAAGGACCCTCCAACTGACCGGCAGCCAGTACAGAACAAGCAGAACCGGAATCACATGGCACAACCAAGATAGTCCTGCCAGTGATTAGGCCACCATGTTCTGCACCAGGTGCAGCCTGCGGATGGTCCCTCCCATGACCCTGAAGTAAAGAGTGTTGCAGTAGTTGAGTCTGGAGATCATGAAGGCATGAACTAGAGTAATCAGATCTTCCGGCAGAAGGAGGGGCTTGATCCTGGCAATGTTCCATAAGTGATAAAACCACTCTTCACAACAGATGACACCTGATCTTCAAAGGTCAGTCTGCTGTCCAGGATCACACCTAGATTTTGTACCTTCAGGAAGCAACCAATGGAACAGACCCTAGGAAAAGACCAGTGTCCACTCCACGTAGCAACCCATCATGCCAACAACCTGTCTCAACCACTAGCACCTCTGTCTTTTCCGGGTTGAGTAGCAGCAAGATGGAAGCCATCCAGTCATGATTTTAGCCAGACAGGTGTTAAGCACATCAACTGCACCAGATATCCCAGGGGCAAATGACAAATACAGCTGGGTGTCATCTGCATAGCAGTGAAACTCCATGTACTGTCGAATGATCTCACCCAGGGGCAGCATATACACTGCGAGCAGCACCATTGATTAAGACTGAGCCCTGTGGAACTCCACAAGATAAAGGCATTGGAGAGGAGGAGAACTTCCCCATCACTACCTACTGCACCCTGTCTGAGAGACAGGACTCAAACCATCTGATGACAACACTGGCGAGTCCACAAAATTCACAGAGCTGATTGAGATGCACAATGTGGTCCATGGTGTCAAAAGCTGAAGAGAGATCGAGGAGCACAAGAACTGATCTGTTTCCTCTATCTCTAGCTCTGAGTAAGTCATTGTGCACCCTAACTAGTGTGGTTTCTGTGCTGTGTCTAGACTGAAAACCTGACTGAAATGGCTCATAAATGTTGAAGGACAGGAGCCAATCCTCGAGCTGCTGTGTTACCAGTTTCTCAACAACCTTGCTAAAAAAAGGCAGGTTGGAGATAGGATGGCAATTCACTAGGATGTCTGGATAGAGAGAAGATTTCTTTAGGAGGGGTCTCACCAGCACCTCGTTTAGAGGAGCTGGGAATACCCTCTCCATCATCAAACACCTGGCTATCCCAGCGAACACTGGGCCAACAGCCTTGGCGCATCCATCAAGAAAAGCATTGGGGCTGGCTCCAGTTCACAAGATGTATGCTTCAGCTCTAAGATCACCTGAGTCACCTCAGACACCTCCACTGGCCTAAATTCTTCCCAGGCAAGCAGAGTTCCTCTGCTCCCAGCAGACCTGCAACTGCAAGGCAAAAGCCTATCTGATGGAATCCCCGACCGGATAGCTGACACCATATCAGACAAGAACAGAGCAAATGCCTCACACAAGGTTGATGAAAAGGCTTCTTTTGGACTGTAGACAGGCTGGATGAAGATGCCTGTCCATATTCTGAAAAGCTGAGCAGGTCTGTTCCTCCCTGCCACAATCTCCCTGGACAGGAACTCAGTCTTCATCTGGGAGATAACCTCCTGGTACTCATGATAATGGGGGCACAGGACCAATTGTCAGAATCTAGCCAGGACTTCCACCAGCAACACTCCAACTTTCAACCCTTGATCTTCATCACCTTGAGATCCCCATCAAACCACAGGAACTCAAGTGAGAAGATCTGGGTTGTATACAAACTGGTGCTATGGCATCCAGAGCTTCAGACACCACATTATTATAGGTGGCCACTACCTCCCCAGTGAAAATCGCACACGCTGCCTCAACCCTAGGTAGATCAGCTACCACAAAAAGTCCTTCTGGGTCTAGTCCCTTTTAAGGGTAATAGCTAACCATCTCCACAGGGACAGGACTATTGGGGGAGGCAAAACATGAACTCCACAGTGCAGTGATCAGACCAAAAGACCGGATTAGTCCTGAGGTTATCAATCCCAATACCCAGCCGGAACACCAGATCGAGTGCATGACTGTGCTGGTCAGTTGCAGGCACAACCACTTGTGTCAGGCCCAGTGAAAACATTAATGGGAGGAGGTCATAACCAAAATGCGAGGTTTCATCATTGATTGAGGCATTGAAGTCCCCCAGGATTAAACACCTGGGTGACTCCAATACCTGGTCAATGACAAAGTCCACTGCCTCCTGCAGGAATTCTCCCCCCAGCCCAGGCAGGCTATAAATGAGTAGAATCCTGCAGCCTGCACCTGGAACCCCATGAATGGCAACACACTCAAAAGGCCTGGTGTTACCAACTGAGGAAGTACTTTTTCACAGAAAACATGGTGGATACCAAGAACAGCCTCCCAGCAGAGGTGGTGGTGGCAAAAACTGTAGCAACATTCAAGAATGCATGGGATAGGCATAAGGGAACATTAGTGGCAAGGCAAGTGGGGGGGTAGAGCTGTAGATCAGATTCTATGTTTCTATGTTTCTATGATGTTATTCTCCTTGACACATTGGGTCTGATTTTCAAAAGTTGACACACGGTGCTTGTGCCAAACGTGTATGACGCAATTGGCACCATGCGTCAAACCTTCGGCAATCCCAATTTTTGAGTGCAGGCTGTGTAGAAATTGGGATGCCTTGCACCCAAGCCACCCTGCACCACCCTTTGCAACAGCAGTGCCTGTGAGTCAGGTCATAAGGGGGTTTGCACCACAGCAGGGCTGCACCATCCCTCTTTTTTCATATTTTGTAAGTCCTGCCATGGGCACAGCAAGTGGCTCAATTAAGACCACCCATGAGGTGGTCTAACTAACTTGCACCAGTGCCGCACAATATAGCAAGTTGTGGGGATCTTAAAGTGGGGTCCAGGAGGTGCCCTGGGGGCATTGGGAGATGGAGGCCATGATGGGGAGTGATGTCACACTCAGTGGGAGTGCCCTTTGCAGAGTCCTAAAACTGCTCAGATGGGACTGCTTCATGGGGGGTTGCCAGGGTGAACAATGACACTGCCACAGTTGGGCACAGCCCTGGCAGCTGCCCTATAGGTGAACAAATGCAGAACCCTGTAAACAGGAGGCTGGAGCCACAGGTGGTGTGCTGCCAGTGGTGGGCGGGAACCATTCTCTGGGCATTGCCACAGTTTCCTAGTGCTCACCCTGCCATGATGTGGCAGGCTGCCTCCCAGTTACAGGGTTCCACATTTGTTCACCTATTGGGTCAGCTGCCAGGGCTTTGCCCACCTGGGACCATGTCACTGTTCGGCCCTGGCAACACCCAAGTTAGTGTTCATATCTGAGCAATTGTAGGGCTCTGCAAAGGGCACCCTGATCTGGTGCCACAACACTCCCCATCATGCCCACTGTCTCCATGAGGCCTCCTAGGATACCCCCATGCCCTTCTGCCATCAGCCCCCTCCTGGCATGCAGGACCCCCCCAAACCCTTATGGCCCCTTCAAGTTTTGCTCCGGGTGAGGGGGGGACTAGTCCTTGTGGCAATTCCTGTAAGTGTTCCAAATGTTCGGTGCTAATCTGCGGCTGTGGTGATTCCCATAGTTCATTAAGTTGCCGACTCATTTTGGTCATAGTAAATACGGCACACAACAAAGGTGATAGTGAAAGGGGCTATCTTAAATTTAGATCAGCCCTCACTCTTGTCTCTGTTTGCTCTCACACAGTTTCTACCCCTCTAGGGCATCTCCACCAAAGAGGAGATTATATTTAGTCTGAGGGGGGTTCCCCACAAAAGCGACCATTTCCTGGGAGTGCACTTTGGTGCTGTAACTCCTTGGAGACCAAACGCCTGGTGCTGTAATGTCAGGCAGCATTTTGTCTGTGCCAAAATTGGCATTGGCAAAATGTATGTCGCTGCAGCGTGGGTGAACTGGTGTCGCCTGGGTTTTTGGTACAAGGCCCCCCATTTATAAAATTGGGTGCAGGGTTCCTGATGTACCCAGAGTTTGTCACAGCCCAAGAGTGATGCAACTTGCATCACTCTAAGAGGTCTTTGAAAATCAGACCCATAATGACAACAGTCGCTATCAACACAGCACCCTTGATGGCCACACTTGCACCACTACTGTTGTCAATCATCACTTTTCTGTGGGTTTTTTTCCCCCAGGTATGCCTGCCATGAGTATCACTTTTGTAAACTGCAGCAGGTTGATCTAGTGGACTTCAGTGTTCTGATGGAGAGGCTTACTTTGGTGGGAATGTCACAATCAGTAAAAAACTTGGTTACTGTCATGTCTGATGGAATGAACCCAGAAGGTTAGTGTGGGGGAATATCTATCTGAAAAGAAAGAGACATCCCAGGGTATTCCCCAGGGTTCGATCCTGGGCCCCTTTATATTCCTAATTTATGTAAACCCAATCCTACAAGCTATAATTAAATCACAAATGTTTTTATATGCCGATGATATGGCCCTGATAGCTAGAACAAATACTACATTAGAATTACAACATAAGCTGCAATTTGATTTTGATTCTTTACAACATTAGCTGTCTACCTCCAAAATTGCAAGACCTTTTTTTTTTCTTGTATCAATTCCATGAAGAAAAATAGCTGCAAAGTTGGTCCAATTCAAGTGGATAATAAATTAATTTGTGATCCACTGGAACATGCCAACCTTTTTAACATAAATTTCTGTAATGTATTTCAGACTACACAACATATGCATCCTGTTAATCATTCTTATGACACATACATGTCAATATCTGAATCAGATATCCACGTTAAACTCAGTCATCTTAAGGGAAAGAAAAGTTTTTCTCCTGATGACATTCTGGGACATTTTTTGTACTTATTGACTGACTGCCTAATCTTCCCCTTTAAATTGTTATTTGAACATTGCTTAAATTTTAACTACATGCCAGAATTATGGAAAATTGCCTTTGTTATTCCTATTCACAAAAAAAGCCCCAAAAAGTATGGGAAAACTATCAACCAATTAGCCTTACCTCTTCTATGGGTAAACTACTGGAAAGTCTTATGAAAGACTTGATTACTACATCATGTGTTAACATCAATAGTGAACAACATGGATTTAAAAATGGTAGGAGCTGTTTAACTAACCTACTGTGCTTTTATGAAGATCTGAGTCTTCATTTAGATAATAGACATCCTTATGATGTAGTATACATATATTTTAGTAAGGCCTTTGATTACCTCCCCCATTGGGCACTCATACATAAACTTTCATCTTCAAAAATTAATCCTAAAATAACAGCATGGATAGCAAACTGGCTGGATAATCATTCACAATATGTTCTTATCCATGGGCAACTCTTCTGTAAGGGTCGTGTCACCAGTGGGGTTCCTCAGGGGTCTGTTTTGGGCACTTGTTTGTTTCAGTTTTTTATAGCTGATATCACTAAACAGAATTGTACAATTTCAGTAAAATATGCAGATGATAGCAAGATTGGTGGACCTGTTGAAAATCCTACTCAAATAGCTGACATTCAGTGTGATTTGGACAAACTGTCTGATTGGACTGCCACTTGGGGAATGAAGTTAAATCACTCTAAATGCAGAGTAATGCATTTTGGGTTAAAAAATCTGAGGCACATACATATTTTGTACAAGATAGCATTAACTAGTTCATCTATAGAAAGGGACTTAGGTGTATTTATAACTGATGATTTTCTCCCAAATTCTCATTTAAATCAAATCATTCTTAAGGCTAATCGTGTTATTTGGTCCATCAAATGTAATATTACATCGAAAGATGCGAAAGTTCTGATGCCTCTGTACAGGTCCTATGTTATTTTGCATTTGGATTACTCTTCCCAGTTATGGTGTCCATTTAAAAAACAAGCTATTACACAAATAGAAGGAGTTCAGAGGAGGTATACTAAAACGGTACGTGGTTTAAAAGATGTTCCACATGAACAAAGACTTATTTCACTTGAATTGATGTCCCTATTTGTTAGGTGTTTAAGGGGAGATCTCCTTCTTATGTATACTATTATAAATTACCCTTATTTAAAAACAAATTTGGGGGTTCTCTTCAAGGATTCGACTTATACCATAAGGGGACATCCCTTGCAGTTACAGTTGAAAAAATTTAACTTTCTTCCACAAAAGTTTTTTTACACAGTAAGAATTATCAAATCATGGAACAGCTTACCTATTGAAGTGATTGTCTGTAATTCATGGCAGTCATATAAACAACACTTGGATAAATTTATTCTCTCAGGCTGAATTTTTAGTTATTATTAAATATATAGGAGCTTTACTATGGGCCTTTCTGGCTCTCTTGCTGCTATCCAATCTTAGTATGAAATCCTAGTATGAAAAATGATTTAAAGTAAGAAAAAAAAACAAGTTATGTTATTTCAAACAAGAAATGCTGTTAAAGTACCAAGTCAAGAGATAAATATAACTACATTAGACAGAACTAGTCTGCAGGTAGTGTCCGAATATAAATATTTGGGGGTAGTTTTAGCTTGTAGTTTAGTTTTTGGTACGCATATAGAGAGTGCAGTGAAAAAAGTGAATATTAGATTGGGGGTCATCTGAAGGAAGACATCATTTTGGCAAAAGAAGATAGAAATAGAGTATTGTTGCAACTCTTAATGCCAATATTGGAATATGGGAGTCTATTTTATCAGCATGCAACTAAGTCATCTTTGGAATGCATAAATAAAGTGCATTATAAAATAGCTAGGTACGTTTTACAATGTCATAAAAGTACTCATCATTTTATTATATTACAGAACTTACATGGAGAAAGAAAACATTGGGGCAGAGGGCCTTTATGGAATACTGGGATGGAAATGGTATGCCATGTATGTCCATACCAAAGAATAAATACTTTTTGAGGGTTATACAAAACAGAGGTTTGAAGTTACCACTAGTGAAAAATCTATATAGTCAGATGCAAAGGAGTTGATATCTACAAAAGATTTAGAATGAATTGAAATTAGATGTTAGGAATGCAAGCAGCCTGGGACAGTTTAGAAGAGGGTTGTCATCAATGTAGAAATTAAATTGTCAATGCTTAGGGTCCTAAGGAAATTGAATTGTGATTCTTGTGTTTGTTTTGCATTGGTTATTGAATGTGTCCTTATTTGTTGTTGTATTATGTATTGTGATTGAGTTATGTTGTTGCATTATTATTTGTAGAACCATGTCCAAATTTTGTACCTTGTAAACATAATCTACACAGGACAATCTTGAAAACAGGGCATAACAGTCCTAATGATTAACTCCTGTCAAAAAATGAAAAAAAAAATCATCTATCTATCTATCTATCTATCTATCTATCTATCTATCTATCTATCTATCTATCTATCTATCTATCTATCTATAATGTATAGTGGAATGCTGTTATGCATGAAATTCCATGCCTGGAGTATGCTTGTTCTGCTGCAGTAGTGATGTCATTATGTTGTTCTGCTGCAGTAGTGATGTCACTACTGCAGCAGAACCACTTAGAATCCTAGCACATTGTTGCTTTCCTCTATTTAATTCTGTGGTAACAGTATTCTAGAACCTCTAGAGACTTTTCAAGTCAGTTTCATTATGAAAAAGAGAAAAAAAACACAAAGCACACATTTCACATAGTACTACTATACACTATAAAAAATGCAGGACGAGCAACTTTATGCACAACCTGTGTGTTCTGTCACCCCGGGGTTCTGATTACCATGGACCTCTCGAGCTTTGCTCTCAAGGTCAGAGGAAATCAGAACCCCTCTATGGCAGAAAACACTGGTTGTGCATAGTTGCTCATCCAGTATTCTCTATATCTATCACTCTGGGGGGGGGCACACTTCATCTACTTGCCTCACCAATGCCCACTATGGGTATAACATTTGGAAGCAGCAGCAGGCTCACTCAGAGGAGCTGTGGCTGTCCTACATACCCAGCAATGCCCACTATGGGTATATTTTATTTTTTTTGGAAACAGCAGTAGGCTCACTCACAGCAGCTGCTCCAGTCTTACCTGCCTTAGCAATGCCTACTATGGGTATATGTGACATATTAATTCTTTTATACAATTAGCTACAAGGTACAGTAATTGATGATTTTTAAGGTTTACTAATCAAATGTCCCTGTTGTTCATATGAAAGGAGGTCCTGCTTGTCATAGATCTTTCCCTGTGTGGCAACTAATGTTTTCATACAATTAATAGGAAAACTGAAGGGTTCCAGCAAATACTGGGAGGTCAGCCAAGTCAAATTCTAAAAGTTAGAACAAGTGGTCAAATGGTTCTGCTGTTTATCAAATGGTTTATGAGTAGGGTCATTTGAGTGATAAGATTTATCTGTTCCTTGGGGTCTACAGGCAGGGTGATGACTCAGGGAAAGTGATATGGTTAAAGCTGTTTAAATGTATTTCTTTTTGTCATAAAGCAGGATCTCATGTATCATCCTGTTTCAACCACAATGTTTTTATTTGTGTGAGGCATGTAATAAGTCTGGGAGCTGTCTCTCTATAAAGGGTCTACTTCACAGTGAGAGACAGAGAAGGGGGGATCAGTGTGTAGTTCTACACCTCTGACTGCTGGTTTGAAACTGAAGGGGAAGAACTCTGATGTGGATTCAAGTTCTGTGAAGGAAAGATACTGTCTTTTTCCATATCTTCTCCAGTAAGTTTGACCTACCTATAAGAAAGCTAAGTTTGCATTTATGGTTTAACTTACTTTATTTTCAGTGTTTTCTCCCATAAGCACTTTTGTTCTGTTTTGGCCAATATGTAAATATATTGTGCAAATAAAATAGTTCTTATTTAGCACAGTATACAGACTGGTTGTGTATTTTAATAAAAATTGTATAGTTTGTGATTGTGAATCTCTGGGGTACTCATCTTTTTGAAGAGGCATGCTAAATCTTGTTTTAAGTGATTTGAAAAACATATGCCTTACTGAGACAGGGAAAGGAATAGAGTGAAGTTTGATAAGATGGAACCCACACTTTATCTGGGGTTTGTGCAGTCTGCCTTGGCTTGATCCAAGGGGACTAGGTCAGAGAGTCCAGGGGTCTGGGGTGCACCACCTTTGTACAGAGTCAAGCATAGGCGCAAGGACATGGTGAGGGGCAAACATGGGTGAAGATCTGTGGCAGCTGGCTGTGAAAGAGGTGTTGGTTGGGGTGCAGACAAGTAGGCTTGTCACATCTGGTGTCAGCATATGGGAATCTGTGTGAAGCATGTAAGTACTAGCCATAACTAGGTGGTTACTTGAAGGATGCTTGTAGTGTACACAGACACCTACACTAAATCCTCAGAGACTACACAAAATATCTAATCTGTCATAAAAACAAAGTGCACAGGAAAAACAGTTCTTTTTGTTGCTTTTCACCTTTACTTACAGATGCAGTCAGTTGTCAAGAAAATGGCAGCAAAGGTGCCAGTCATTAATACCAAGATAAACTGAGAACAGCTGTAAGATTTGTGCAACAAAATGGACATTAACCATGGGCTGCTTAGGAAAAAGCAGCTCATAAGGGCCCTGCATAAAAAGGATCAGGAAGAACAGGGGGTCCTCAGGCCACAAGCCGTGAACGAGGTGGAGTCCCCCAAACAGCAGAGAATGCCCATGAGAAGGGGGAGTTGAGTGAGGAGAACAGTTCAGAGCCAGTGCAGCAGCGGCCCCCAAAGCAACCACAGGCCTGGCAAGGGTAGCAGCTACCACTGTAAAAGGATAAACCAAGAACAGATTATGTTGAACTGGAAAAACAGGCTGCAGTTTGAGAGGGATAAGATGCAGGCAGAATTCCAGCTGCAAAACCTGGCTCCTCACTGCTGCAAAATGTAATTGTTCTGTACAGCAATGCTAAGGTCTACAACTTGACTATGCTCTAATAGCACTCAGAATTTCACCTGATGCTCTACAGAACTTATACCCCCTCCTGCCCTCACTAGCCTGCCCCTATTTCCCACCTCTTTCATTCCTGCCTCCACCCCTAATCCTACCCCTGACTCCCCCTTTTCCTCCTGTCCTGCCCCTTTGATGCTAAGAACTGTGATAGAAACATAGAAACAGAGACTTTGACAGCAGATAAGGACCGCTTGGCCCACCTAGTCTGTCCGTTTCCTACCTGTTGGATGAGCTGCAGATTCTAGTTAACAAACAGACTACTTCTTCCTACCCCCCACCAGAAATGCCTTATGTCTGTCCCATGGATCCTTGAATTACCCACTGTTTGTTACCCCATGACCTCCTCAGAAAGGCCATTCCATCCGTCCACCGCCCTCTATGTGAAAAAATACTTTCTCACATTGCCCCTGAGCTGTCCCCCTCAAGCTTCAAATTGTGTCCCCTTGTTCTTGCACATCTTTTTTTATGTAAAATGCTACTCTCTTGGATTTTGTTGACTCCACTGAGGTACTTGAAAGTTTTTAACATGTCCCCCCTCTCCCTCCTTTCCTCAAGGGTATACATATTAAGCTCCTTTAGTCTCTTTTCATATGTCTTCAGGTGCAGTCCCTGCACCATTTTAGTTGCCCTCCTCTGGACTGCCTCCAACCTGTCTATGTCCTTGCAGAGATGGGGTCTCCAGAACTGCACGCAGTACTCCAGATGGGGTCTCACCAACTCTCTGTACAGAGGGATAACAACTTTATGTTTTCTACTGGTGATGCCTCTCTCCCTATACATCCCAGTATCCTCCAGCCATCCTTACTGCCTTCTCACATTGCTTGCTTACCTTAAGATCATCTGATATGACTACTTCCAGGTCCCTTTCCATTTTTGTTGTTAATACCCTCCCACCCCACTGTGTACTCTTCCCCTGGGTTTCTGTTTTCCAGGTGCATTACTTTGTACTTCTTTGCATTGAATCTAAGCTGCCATACTTTGGACCATTCCTCCAACCTTGCTAAGTCCCTTCTCATCCTTTCCACACATACCCTTATGTATCAACCCTGTTGCAGATCTTTGTGTCATCTGCAAAGAGGCAGACTTCTACTTCCAGTTCCTCTGCAATGTCACTTATAAAGACATTAAAAAGGACTGGACCCAGTACTGAACCCTGCAGTACCCCCGCTAGTAACCCCAATTTCTTCAGAGTGGACTCTGTTTACTATTGCCCTCTATGTTCTGTTGTCCAGCCAGTTTTTACACAGGCTACCACCCTGGGACCCACTCTCAGACTGGCTAATTTGTTTATTAATCTTTTGTGTGAGACTGGGTCAAATGCCTTGCAAAAGTCTAGGTAGGCCATGTCCACAGCCTCTCCCTGGTCTACTACATTGGTCACCCAGTCAAAGAAATCTATTAGATTCATCTGACATGACCTTCCCACTGTGAATCCATGCTGCTTTGGGTGGTGTGCACCCCTGGTCTCTAGGTACTCAACAATTCTTTCTTTCAGAAGTGATTCCATCATTTTCTCTACCACTGAGGTCAAGCTAACAGGTCTGTAGTTTCCCAGCTCTGCTTTACTCCCATTTTTGTGAAGGGGAATCACATCCACCCTCCTCCAGTCCTTAGGTATCACACCATCCTCCCATGATTTGTTAAAAAGGGTAGTCAGTGGTGTCACTAGTTCTCCCCTTAGTTCTTTTAGAATTTTGGAGTGAATCCCATCAGACCCCATTGCTTTGTCCACCTTCAGTTTAAGGAGTTCTTTCAGGACCCTTTCTTTTATGAAAGGACTGGTATTGACCCCCTCCATCCAGAGTGCTTCTATTGATTGGATTATGTACCTCCCCCTCCTTTTCTTTTGTGAATACTGAGCAGAAGTATTCATTCAGTATCACTGTTTTTCACTGTCCCTGTCTGCCCGCCCTCCCTCCCTTTATTAAGCCCCACTATCCCTCCCTTGGTCTTTCTTTGCTCGCTAATATACTTATAAAAGGTTTTATCCCCCTTCTTAACCAAGTTGGCTATATTTTCCTCGGTTTGGACCTTTGCTATTTTGACTACTTTCCCCACTTTCTTCTGCTTTAACTGGTACAGTTCTCTGTCCTGCTCCTTCCGTGGTTCCTTATGCTTCCTGAATGCAATCTTTTTCTCCCTAACCTTCTCCACCACCTCTTTGAGAACCATAGTATTTTTTTTTTCATTTTGATTTGTTTATTTGCTTCACACAAAGGCTTGTTGCTTCTGTGATGGCAGTTTTAATGTTTCCTCATTTTTCCTCCACCCCTCCTTCTTGTCTGTTTGCTAGTGCTTTTCTGAGGCATTCTCCCATTTTGACAAAGTCAGCCCTCCTAAAGTCCAATACCCTCACTTTTGTATGGCTTGACTCTGCAGGTGTGTTTATCATGAACCACACTGTTTGGTGGTCACTTGTTCCCAGATGGCTACCTACTTCTAGATCTGAGGTCCTCTCTCCATCCCCATTTGAGAGCACCAGGTCTAAGATTGCTCCCTCCTGAGTGGATTGCAACATTAGCTGTCTGAGGCATGCCCCATGTAGGGAATCAAGAATGACTCTGCTCTTGAATATGGCTGCAATAAAGGTGCTCCAGTTAACATCAGGCATACTCAGGTCCCCCATCAACAATATCTCCCCTTTTTCTGCCATCCTAAGGATGCCTTCTATCATTTTCTTGTCCATTCCCTCTCCCTGAGACAGGTGTCTGTATACAACCCCATGCAGATTTTTGTGCTATTTCCAGTCACCAGGGTGACCCACAGTGCCTCTTCTCCTCCCTGCCTACCCTTTAGTTCCATTACTTTTATACCTTTCCTTATGTAGAAAGCTACTCCTCTTCCTCTTCTGCCCTCCCTGTCCCTCCTGTAGATTGTGTACCCTGGGAGGGGGCTAGGATTTCCCTGCTCCTTTTCAGTGCCTCCCCCCTTTGCTAGTTTAAATGCTGGTCAATGAAGCATTTATACCCATTACCTAGGATCTTGGTTCCCCTCCTGGACAGATGCAAACCATCATGCCACTATAGGCCTGCATCCCTCAAGATGGACCCCGGTCCCCAATGAAGCCAAAACCCTGAGGTCTGCACCAGTTTTTCAGCCGTTGATTGAATCCCTTGGTGTGGAGCACCGTAGCCTCACCCATGCCATATACAGGCAGCATCTACGAGAAAATTATGGTTTGTGCTACTTGTCCAAGACTTCCCCCAGCTCCAAAAACACCTCCTGCACTGCTCTTATCCCTTTCCAAGCCAGGTCATTTGTCCCTAGGTGCAGAATGACATCTAGTTCCTTCCACCGTGCAGCTGCTCCCAGGATCCTGAGGATTTGCTCCCTGTCCCTGATTGTTTTCCTATTTGAATTTTTGTTACAACAAGTGTTTTTTCTCACTTGTACTTAAACTGAACCATGTACCTGTATACCATTACTGCTTGTGTCTTGCACCATCTGTTTTATTCCATCTGTGGTTATGCTTATGTACATACTGATATGTGTCTATCCTGTCTGCACATTGTCATTGCATTACCACTGTTCTCTCTCTCCACCCTTGCCACCAGCTGTTGGGTATGCAAGTATTGTATCTTGTAATTGACTGTTTGTACCTGTATCTATTTTTTTCCAGCTTGTGGCCAGGGTCATGACTGAAAACGGTCCTGTGGATCAGTGCACCTACCCGGTCACCAAAGACATAAATAAATTAAATAAATAAAAGATGTGGATGGAGGCAGCCCAAGTCAAAAAAAGGCAGCAACACAGCATAAACATGAACTTGAAATGGAGTAGTTACATCAGCATCCATCTGAAATGGTAAGTGGAATAGAGAACAGGGGGTCAGCACACAGTCATAAACCAAATTCTAAAATGTTTCCTCACTTTAAGGAAATAAATGATTTTGATGTCTTCCTATGTATATTTGAGAAAATTTGTACACAGTCCAAATTCCCTTCAGTCTAACCCCTTCATTATCTGGAAAGGCTCTCAATGCATTTTCCAAAATGAATACACAGGACAGTTGGGACTATGATAAAGTTAACGCTGTGTTGCTAAAATGTTATGAATTGACTACTGATGCATAAAGATCGAAATGTTGTAGATTTATGAAACATAATGAAGAAAGTTGTATGGAAATGTAGGTACAGCTTTTCAGTTTGCTTAGGTGATGGTTAGGGAGTGCAGAAGCATCCCCTGCTGAGCAAGTTATAGAGGCTTTGTCACTGAAACAGTTTCTCATATGCTGTCCAGAAGATCTAAGGGTGTGGTCGGCTGACTGAGCCCCACTTTCAGCTAGGCAAACAGCCAAAATGGCTGACAGACATATGGCAAATACTGTAAGCCTTTTGCTAGCTGAAAGAGTGTTGGGATAGGAACAGCTGGGTTTAAAGGTATGGGTAAGACAGTGGGGCAGCCTAAAGGGAATACAGCTGATCCTGAACCCAGGGTGGAGCACACCCAGTTCTCCAAAATGAAAAAGGATTGGGGGGGAAAAGAAGCATCAAGGTGTGCCAGCAAGTGGAGCATATCCCCTATAACTGCCCAATATGAAAGACCCAGGGAACAGGGGCAGCAAGAGGAAACCCTATTACCCCAGGCTCTCATAGTGTTTGTCATGTAAGGGGGAAGATAATGGGACCAACTGTGCCAGTCCCATTGGCTTAAGTTTTCCTGAGTCGGGAAGGGGGCCAAGAGATGGAAAAAGTCGATGACTGCAGACGACACAAAGATCTGCAACAGAGTTGATACACAAGGTGGGGTGGTAAGGATTAGAAGAGACTTGGAAAGGTTGGAGGAATGGTTGTATGGCAGCTTAGATTCAATGCTAAGAAGTGCAAGGTAATGCACCTGGGAAACAAAAACCCAGAGGAAGAGTACACAATGGGGGTGAGATACTAACAACAACAAAAATGGAAAGGGACCTGGGAGTAGTCATATCAGATGACTTAAAGGTGGGCAAGCAATATAAGAGGGCAGTAAGGAGGGCTGGGGGGATACTGGGATGCATAGGGAGAGGCATCACCAGTAGAAAAGAGGAAGTTGTTATTCCTCTGTACAGACAGCTGGTGAGACCCCATCTGGAGTACTGCGTTCAGTTCTGGAGACCCAATCTCCGAAAAAATATAAACAGGATGGAGGCAGTCCAGAGGACGGCAACTAAAATGGTGCAGGGTCTGCACTTGAGGACATATGAAGAGAGACTTAAGGAGCTTAATATGTATAGCCTCAAGGAAAGGGGGGGACATAATAGAAACTTTCAAGTACCTCAAGGGAATCAACAAAGTCCAAGAGGGTAGCATCTTTCAGAAAAAGAGGTGTGTAAGAACAAGGGGGCACAATTTGAAGCTAGAAGGGGGCCTCTGAGGTAATGTAAGGAAGTATTTTTTCACAGAGAGGGTTGTTGATGCATGGAACAGCCTTCTGGAGGAGGTTGTGGAGTCAAAAACAGTGGAAGAATTCAAGAATGCATGGGACAGTCATAAGGCAATTCTATGTGGTGGGGGTAGGAAGAAGTAGGCTGTTGGTTAACTAGGATCTGCAGCTTATCCATTAGGTAGGGAAATGGGCAGACTGGTTGGGCCAAGCGGTCCTTATCTGCTATCAAATTCTATGTTTCTAAGTAAAGTCAGGATTAGTGAAGACCTTGATGCAAATATGTTTTTAGAGAATAATCTAAAATGCAGGGGTGAAATTGTGTGTGCAGTTACCTGGAGTCAGACCCTTAGATTGAAGTCTGATGGAACTGATGGCAGGGAGAAAGGGGCTACTGAAAGTATATCAGTTTTCACCAAGTCTGTTGTAGTACAGGCTAACACTATAGCACACCAGGAGTCTGAGACTTTTGACAGTTCAGCCTCAGCAGCAGCTGAGAGTTGCTCAAGAAAAACTCCAAAGGAGGGCTCTGTCTTTCCAGGAGGAGTAAATAGCACAGATTTAAAAGGTGCTTTACTGTGGGATGAATACATAAAGGAGCTAACGGAACAGGCAGACAATGCTAACCCTCGGGGTGGGAGGCAAAGTTGACTGTACTGGAGAAGAGGCTTACTCTACAGTATCATGAGTGGATACTACAGGAAGGTGCAGAGGAATGGCTGGTGTGCAGACAGCTGGTAGAACCTAAAGAGGTTGGGCAACAGCTACTCAGCATTGCACGCAACATGCCACTTGTGGAACACATGGGGGTGAAATGCACCTAGCAGAAGTTAATACAAAACTTCAATTTGCCAAGTCTTTAAAGATGTGGCTGAGTACTGTCACACTTGTGACACATGTGAGAGATTGGGAAAGCAAGGGGACAATGGCAAGGCAGCTTTATTTCCTTTAGTCACAATAGAGGTACCATTTCAGGGGGTAGCTGTAGATATTGTGGGGCCTCTAAGTGTGCCATCCAGCTCAGTATAGAGCAACATTCTGGTGGTGGTGGATTATGCAATCCAGTACCACGAGACTGTGGCATTGTCCTCCGTAGAGGCAGAGCAGTTGGTAGATGAATTGCTGGGGATTTTTAGCTCGATTGGATTTCCACAGGCGGTCTTATCTGACCAGGGCAAAACTTCATGTCAGCGTTAATGAGGAATTTGTGGGAAAAATATGGGGTGTAACAGCTATGCGCTTCTCCTTACCACCCACAAACCAATGGTCTTTTGGAGTGCTTTAACAGCAATCTTAGAAGCCATGCATTGAGCTTTTTCAGAGCAGCATGGAAGGAGTTGGGACATGCATTCTCCCCATCTCTTATTGCCTAGTGGGAAATCCCACAGGAGTCCACAAGGTTTTTCCGCTTTGAACTCCTGTATGCATGCAGAGTGTGGGAACCCCTAGAGTTGGTGTGGGATGGATGAATGAATAGGCAATATTGCTGCCCCAGGAGAATCAGTGGTAGAATATGTCCTTAACTTCATGGAGAATATAAAGGGGTTCATGGGCCTGGCACAAGATAACCTGTCAGCTTCACAACAGAGGTAGAAAAACTGGTATGACCATATGGCCAGTGGTAAGAGATATGACAATGGACAGGTGATGGTACTCATTCATTTTTGACTGAAAAAAACTACATGCAGTATGGCAGGGTCCATTTGTAGTAGTAAAATAGGTGGATGAGGTGAACTATGTGGTAGAACCGCCCAATAAGAGGTTCAAACATAGGGTTTATCATGTTAACATGATGAAATCTTATGAAGACAGGACAGAGGCCATCATGATGGTTTGCAGCCAGGCAGAGGAGATAGGGAGCCACTAACAGACCTAATACAGAAGAGTAATGGGAAAGCATCACTGGAGTCTGTCACCCTCTCAGAGCAGCTGAAGCTTGCACAGATGGTACAATTTTCTAAAAATATTTATAATATATGGGGAGCCCTTATTACTGCTAAAAAGCAGCATTACTGTTTCTTTGTAATCCCATTGATATGACCTCAGGGGTTGTCAACCAGTTTTGAGTATGTCATAATGATGGGATTACAACTGGAACCAATCTGTGCATGTGCGTACCTTTTTAGCACTTAGCCAATGGCCTTCCAAATATGGCCGCAGTGGTGAAAGCATGACCCAAAATGGTCACAGCAGGGACTGAAACTACAACAGTAAGGAGCCTGCTTCATTTTTGATACTTGTTATGAGGACCATACACTATAAAATATAACGTATGGTCCCTCCATCGGTAACTGGTTTGATTAAACATCTTGAAGTTGCCATGGTGACGTATAGCTCTTGAGGTTTACCTGGTTGCCCTGGCAGCCTCTCAATGGTTAATAAACTGGTTACTGCTAGAGGACCATACATTATCCTCTACATTCCGTTACCTTAGATCCACTGATAAATGCTCTTGCTCCTGACTTCTTCTAATTTCATTGGCCCCCCGTCCCCCTTGTTACAATGCAGTGACTACAGCACCTGTCTATTTAATTTTCAAGAATCTATATTGATTTGCTTACATTCTAGACATGGGCCAGGATTCACAAAAGTGAGAGCAAAGTGGGTGCAAAAGTTTGTGCTGCACTTCCCGACTGCTCTGGTGGGCAACTGAGCTACTCACAGTCGGATAGCCCAGTGGGCTAGCCAACTGTGAATAGGGGCTGGCTGGGGCAATGCTAACCAAGAAAAAGCAGTGTAATACCTATTAGTGCTGCCCCCACAACCAGTCTTGAAAATGGCCCCACAGTCAATAGTGCTCAGGCACTAATGTGCTATTCATGAACAGAGGCATGCAAATGAGCTTGTTGTGCATGCAAGATGCTTGTGGCCATTAGCATGCCCATTATGGGCTCATTTGCATTCCACTAGTGTGGCAGTGCATGCCCCCCCACCAGCCTATGTAGCAGAAGTCCCCATAGTGTAGTGGCCCTCTCCCCACCCCGATAACAGACCTGAAGGGACAAAAATATATATTTCCATAGCATAGTGGTCCCTCCCCAATCCCCAGTCTCATGAATTCCACCAGATAATACAAATAAGTAATTTTCATAGTGTAGCAGTCCCACACCAGTCCCCAATTGCCTACCCAAGAATAAAAAACATACCTTTCCATTAGTGTATGGTCCCTCCCTGATCCTTGATCACCTGATCACCCACCCAGTAATAAACTACAAGTATTTCCATAGTGTAGTTGTCTCTCCCCAGTCCCTGATTGCCCGATTACCCACCCATAGAGAAAGTCTGTTCCATAGTGTAGTTGTCCCACCCTCTTCCCGACCTCCCAATTACCCACCCATTAGTAAAGTCCTTTATTTCCATGGTGTAGTGATCCCACCCTGATTGCCCGATCACCCACCCGGTAATAAATTAAAAGTATTTCAATAGTGTAGTGGTCCCTCCCCAGTCCCTGACTGGCCAATTACCCACCCGGTAATAAACATCAACCACTGGGCTTGTAGAGCATACATTAAGCTGCTATTGACAGTTCAATCGGCAGGCAACCATGAAGGTGTGAGAAGGGCTGCATTGCTCACCGTTGGGTGACTGTGCTGGGGCAGAGGGAGCAGGGTGGTATGTCGTACCGGAGTGGGTGGGGGGTTGGGGATCAATAAACTATGGAAAAATATGATTTATCATATTGGGTGGGGGATTGGGCAACAGGGGGACCCTACACTATGGAAAAACTGTTTATTTTATTACTGGGTGGGTGATTGGGTGATCGGGGACTGGGGAGGGACCACTACACTATTGAAAGGTAGAAGACTAAGTTTGCTGGCCAAGACAAAGTACCTTACCAGAGCAAGGGAAAGGATTAAGACTTCTTTTGGCTAGGCAGATTTACTGTGTGTTGTTATTTTTATTTTGTACTCACAGGGATTATTACTGTTTGTTGCTAACATTTTATTGCTTTATTTTTCTCTGATTCAAACTGTTGTTGCTGGGTATACCTTCTGTTGCATTATTACAAGGTGTGCGCTAACAGATTACTGCTGTAATCTTGTGATTCAAATTGTCTTTTGCAAGATATATCTTCTGTTACTGCTTTATTTTTCTTTGTAAAAAAATGTTTCTTACAGGGTATATCTTCTGAGAAATTATCACAGGAGGTGCTTACATTTTTGTGACTTTTTATCATTAGGCTAAGCAAAATTACTGTTTGCCACTATTTTATTATTTTTTTTTTGCTGAAAAGGTTTCTTTGTCTCAGATGTGTTGCAGTCTCCTTCTCACATTGTAGGAGCTAATTGCTTTCCTCCCACGGCTCTTTCAGGAGATTAGGTGTGTATTTGGGGGGTGGAGCTGGCAAACTGTCAGTAACTTCCAACAGAAAGAAGGGTTAAACGTTCAGGTTAGTTGATATCTTGGAGGTGGAAGACTAGGTTTGCTGGCCAAGGCACCTAGCTTCACCTGAGCTCTTTCCTTCTAGGTTGCTTGAAAGGACAGAGCAAAGAACCTTACCAGAGCAAGGGAAAGGATTAAGACGTCTTTTGGCTAGGCAGATTTACTGTGTGTTGTTATTTTTATTTTGTACTCACATTTTATTGCTTTATTTTTCTCCGATTCAAATTGTTGTTGCTGGGTATACCTTCTGCTGCATTATTACAAGGTGTGCCTACAGGTGTGTGCTAACAGATTACTGCTGTAATCTTCTGATTCAAATTGTCTTTTGCAAAGTATATCTTCTGTTACTGCTTTATTTTTCTCGGTAGCAAAATGTTTCTTACAGGGTATATCTTCTGTGAAATTATTACAGGTGGTGCTTTACAGGTTTTACAGTTTTATCTATCATTAGGATAAGCTTTCAGGGTTACTGCATTTGTTGCTGATTGATTGTTTCTGCTCTTACCTTCTTGTTTCTTTCATCTGTGGTTCTTCTTTTTCGGCAGGAGAAGGGCCCAGCCACCCACCCCCATCCCGAATCACTCCACACTACACTCCTTTTATAGGGTAGCACAGTCGTGACATTTCCTGTGGCAAAGCAGAAAGAGGCGGATCAGTGGGGTAACCACACGGTGACCTTATTTACAGGGGTACTAGTAATTTAACTTGTTATAACAAGTTATACAAAAACAAACAAACAAAACACAAAATCAAACTTTTGCTATCATTTTCTTCCTTCTGATTACTCTGATCAGGTTATAAACCCAGCAACTTATCTGGAATGAATATCATTAACTGCAGGTACTGGAGAACGCTTTTCAGAAGGACAGTTTTACAGTATTTAGGACACTGTCTTTCATGCTGGGCCATTGGAGATCTTAGGGCTCAGCTCCAGGCAGCATGGGCAGAGATTGCACACCTCAATTTTCATATTCAAGAGGAAATATTTTATAAGAACCACCCGCTATTTCCCCAACATCCAACAGAAGTACCTCGAACACAGAGAGTAGTTGGTCCAGGAGGTTGGCAGGTGGTTAGGAGGAGCAATTCGGGTGCCCCATCACTCGGTGCTGTCTAACATATTACCTCCACAAACCAAATAAAAACTACAAACAGGTATCTGCCTCTATCTCTGAAATCAAACAAGGATGCAGATGACACTGCAGAGCAGGACACTGCAGCACAGGAACTAGCACAGCAAAACTCACCCAAAACAGGAACCAAAACAAAAAAAAAGCAAAAAGGAAATCCAAAAAATGTCTGATTACAGGAGACTCCATAATTTGGGGAGTTAATATCAATCTCAAGCCAGGGGTAATGGTCAGATGTCTCCCAGGTACATCACTGTGAAGAGACACTGGCCACATTGCTAAAATTGTTCAGGAAGCAGGACAAAAACATTGACGTCCTGGTACACATAGGGACTAATGAGCTCACCAGCCGGTCAGTTGTGGAGACCAAGGAACACCTGACCAGGCTGGGTGACAAACTATCATCCATTTTGTCCGGTATCTCCTTCTCTGAGATCCTGCCAGTCTGGGGGGGGGCAGATGGTCGGAAGGTCAGAGAAGTGGAGATAAGGGAGCTAAACATGTGGCTCAAGGGCTGGTGCCAGGGGAAAAGGACACACATTCGTAGCAAACTGGTAACAGTTTTAGGAGCAAAGGTTCTTTAAATGTGATGGACTACATCTGACTAAAGAGGGAGTCAATGCATTGGGGCAGAAGTTTGATGTCTTTGCAGAGTATTTAAACTAGCAAATGGGGAGGAGGTGCAGCACCCCATACATCGAATGGGAAGAACACCCCTCTCCCCTCAGCAAGTAGCATGTTTGCAGTTCATTTGTATCACCAGGTAAGGAAAAATGTCCAGCTCCCCATACGATGCACAGGAGAAATGCCAGACCTCACCCAACAACTAACACACTGAAATCTGGCCAATGGAAAATCATATACACAAATGCTCACAGTCTGGGAAACAAGATCCCAGACCTGCAGGCACTAATGACAGAGGCTAAACTGGACATAGTAGCAATTAACGAGATGTGGTTTACCAGTAACCACGCTTGGGAGACTTCAGTACCTGGCTATGTACTGTTCAGAAGAGACCGAGGTGAAAGGGGGGTGGAGTGGCCTTGTATGTCAATGAAAATGTCAAAGCTACGAAATTCAGAATACACATAAAGCCAGAAGAACTGTGGGTCACCCTGGAAACAGGAAATGGGACAGCCATAAGAACTGGGATTGTCTACAGGCCCCCAGACCGGGGGGAGGACATAGACACATTACTGTTAGAAGATATACAAAACATGACAGCTAAAGGGGAGGTTCTGATAATAGGAGACTTCAACATGCCAGATACGGATTGGTCAATACCAGCAGGAACATCTGCCAGAACTAGACATATGGTGAGTTCCCTGCAGGGGGAGGGCCTCAAACAACTGGTACAACAACCCACAAGAGACAGGGCTATCCTAGATCTAGTACTGACTAACAGGGAAAGTATCACAGATCTCCAGGTAGAAGGTCACCTGGGTGCCAGTGACCATCACATGGTGAGGTTCAATTTGGCCACTACAACTAAATCATCCCATTCCAAGGCAAAAATATGGGACTTCAGAGGAGCTGACTTTGATAAGATGGCCAACAGAGTTCAGCTAGCCCTGGCAAAAAGAAATACAGGTGAGGGGGTACAGGCAAAGTGGGCAAGCATTAAGGATGCAATATTTAAAGCAACATCCCATTGTGTTAGAGAGAAAAGGAAGTGCAAAAGAAGAAGGAAACCACTTTGGTTCTCAAAAAACAGTAGCAGAAAAGGTCAGAGCCAAAAGGCTGGCCTACAGGAAATATAAGGGAATGCAGAGGGATGAAGATATAGAGGCATACCAAACTTCCCTAAGGGAAGCAGGGAAGGCAGTAAGACAGGCAAAGGCCCAAACCGAGGAAACAGTAGCACAAACAGTAAAAGTAGGTGACACGACTTTCTATAGATACATTAATGAAAGGAGAAAGTCCAGAGGGGGTATTGCTAAGATCAAAGGAGATAAGGGTGTGTGTGTGAGGAGGAGGACCATGTAAAAGCATCTATCCTAAATAGATACTTCTGCTCAGTATTTACTGAAGAGAAGGTAGGGCAGGGCACACATCTCAGCACCATGGACATGGGGGAGGGAGGTGAGCACTAGTCCCTTCACAAAAGAAAGGGTCCTACAAGAGCTCAATAAGCTCAGGGTGGACAAGGCAATGGGACCTGATGGCATACATCCCAGGGTACTAAAGGAGCTAAGGGTGGAACTAGCAGAGCCATTATCAGCACTGTTTAGTGAGTCTCTGAGCACAGGAGAGGTCCCAGAAGACTGGAGAAGGGCTCATGTGATCCCGCTCCACAAGAGTGGCTGCAGGGAGGAGGCAGAGAACTACAGACCAGTTAATCTTACCTCAGTAGTGGGCAAGATTATGGAGGCACTCCTTAAGGAAAGGATAGTACAACACTTGGAATTCATAGGAGCACAGGATCCAAGACAGCATGGGTTTACAAAAGGAAGGTCCTGTCAAACTAATCTCATAGATTTCTTTGACTGGATAACCAGAGTGGTGGACCAAGGGGGAGTGGCTGATGTCGCCTACATTGACTTCAGCAAAGCTTTCGATACTGTTCCACATAGAAGATTGATTAATAAGCTGGGTAGGCTCGGGGTGGGTCAGAAGTTGGTCAACTGGGTGGCAAACTGATTGACAGGCAGAAAACAGAGAGTGATGGTAAATGGTATACAGTCAGAAGAGATGCAAGTCACAAGTGGGGTACCTCAGGGATCAGTCCTTGGGCCAATCCTCTTCAATATCTTCATCGGTGACATTGCAGATGGACTGGAGGGTAAGGTTTGTCTGTTTGCAGATGACACCAAGATCTGCAACAGAGTAGATGATCCAGATGGGGTGGACAGAAAGAGAAGAGATCTGGATAAACTAGCAAAATGGTTGGAAGATTGGCAACTGGGTTTAATGCAAAGAAGTGCAAGATCATGCACATAGGGAAGAGAAACCCTGAAGCCACCTATAAGCTGGGAGGGGAGTTGCTAGCAGTCACAAGGGAAGAAAGAGACTTAGGCATCATCATCACCGATGACCTGAAATCATCCATGCAGACCACTAAAGCAGTAGGTAAGGCTAGGGGGATGTTAGGGTGTATTAGTAGGGGTATCACAAGTCGGAAGAGGGAGGTAATAATCCCTCTTTACAAGACACTGGTTAGGCCCCATCTGGAGTACTGTATGCAGTACTTTAGGCCACACCTTCACAAGGACATTAACCAAATTGAGGCAGTCCAGAGAAGGCAACCAAAATGGTGCAGGGACTTCATCAGAAAACATATGAGGACAGATTAAAGGAGCTCAGTATGTATACCCTAGAGCAAAGGAGGGAGAGAGGTGATATGATCGAAACATTCAAACACCTTAAGGGCATTAACAAGGCGAAAGAGTCTAAAATGTTTTCATATAAGAAAAATAGCAGGACAAGAGGACACAGCATGAGATTAGAGGGAGGCCGATTAAGGGGTAATGTGAGGAAGTTCTTTTTCACAGAAAGGGTGGTGAATGCATGGAACGGCCTACCTCAGTAAGTGATGGATATAAATACAGTGCAGGGATTCAAACATGCATGGGATAGGCATAAGGGAGCAATACAGATGAGTATGAATAGATAGGTCATTGACAGAGCAAAGGCCAATGGCACATTTATAAGGTAGAAAAATAAATGGGTAGACTGGATGGGCCTTGCAGTCCTTATCTGCTATCAACTTCTACATTTCTATGTTTCTATGAAATACTTTTAGTTTATTACCAGGTGGGTGATCAGGTGATCAGGGCCCGGGGAGGGACCACTACACTATGGAAATACTTTTAGTTTATTACCAAGTAGGTGACTGGGTGATTGGTGACTGGGGAGGGACCATTACAATATGGTAATACTTTTAGTTTATTACCAGGTGAGTGATTGAGCGCTAGGGGACCAGGGAGGGACCACTACACTATGGAAATGCATTTAATTTATTACTGGGTAGGTGATGAGGTGATAGGGGACTGGGGTGGGACCACTGCACTATGGAACAGACTTTCTTTATTCACGGGTAGGTAATCGGGCAATTGGGGACTGGGGAGGGGGGGGCAACAGTACCTCCACCAACCACCAGGGTTGCACAGATTACCACCAGTTTTTTTTCGGCAGTAATTTGCTCCACCCAAGGACCTTCACAAAGGCACTTGCATGGAGCAAGTCCTTTGTGAATGGGATTGAGGGGATATGCAGATCCCATCCCCTCATTTGAGTTGTGGCTCCCCTCACTACTTTGCCCAGGTGCAAACCCAGTTTGTTGGGGCAAACTGGGCTTTGTGAACACCAGCTATTCACAAAGTTTGTGCCTGGGCAAGGCTTTGTGAATCCTGCCCATGCTTGCTTATGTGCTATTACCTTAACTTATTTTGTACCATATGTTTGCTCTTCCTCCACTGTTGTTTGAAACCTGCTCATTTATTCTCATAGACCAATAATAGTTGTTTTATCCTGTCACTGTCAATTATTTGTTCCACCTGTATCAATTAATTTTGTACTATGTCACTGCCTTGTTTTTATCTTATATTTGTAATTTGTGCATTTTTTTCCTACTGTTTCATTCATTGTATTCTTGCTGTTACTTGCTCTGGGTTCCACCAAGCCACATTGACAACAAAGCTGTTGAAATGAGGTTCGGCGATGGAAACAATGTCGACAGGTGAAATTTCACCTGCCTGACATTGAGCATTTTCTGTGGGGGCTGTGCCCCGCCTCCCTTCTTAGAATAACAAACTCTGAGTCAGAGTTTGTTGGAGATTGTAAACGGTGAATTTTCGCTAGTAGTCCAGTACAGGACAACCATTGTCTCTGTACTGAATTTCACTGTCAAAATTTCACCATTTTCATGTGATACGCTTGCTACGTACACTCCCAGATCATGCCTGGAAATAGGCATATTTTCTCTTGTGCACTTACCCAGTAAAAAGCTAAATCGATAAAATAAATGAAGAGGGTGCTGCACTCTCTCAGCACTCTGTTCTCAGCAAAGCCAGGGTACATCCCACTTGCAAAACATCGGGTGGACACGGACTCAGGCACTGCTGAAGAAACATGCCTATAGAGTCCCTGAGAGTGTGAAAAACCACATGCAGGAGTAGCTAAAAGAGATGCTGGACCTCAAGGTTACCCAGGAATCCAGTAGTCCTTGATTTTTGCCTATTGTTATTATCCAAAAAAAGGATGGGATGACAAGATTTAGTGTGGACCACCAGAAGCTTAATGCTATAATGGTGTTGGAAGCATATCCCATGCCATGGACAGAAAAGATACTGGAAAAGTTAGGTAAGTAAGGTACCTAATAACTGTGACAAAGGCTTACTGGCAGGTGCCTTTAACTGCTAAAATGAGAGAGAGAGCAGTTGGCATTTACCACTCCGTTTGGACTGTGTGAATTTCTGGTCATGCAATTCAAAATGAAAAATGTACTAGACACCTTTCAGTGGCTGGCTGGTCAAGTGTTGGCAGGGGCAGGTGACTTCGCCATGGCTTACATGGATGATGTTGCTATAGTTAGACAAACCTGTGAGGAGTATCTGTCACATGTGTGAGAGATCCTCAAAAGACTGCAACCTGAAAAGCTGACAGTCAAAACTGAGAAGTGTCATATGTGCTTGGCCGAAGTGCCATACAGTGGGCAGTGAGGGGGGGCACATCCAGCTGGCACCAGCAAAGGTAGATGCTATAAAGGGATGTCCTACACCCACAACAAAAAAATAGGTACAAACCTTTTCAGGGACTGCTAAATGTGACAGAAGATTTGTGTCTAATTTCAGCGCAACTGCAGCTTTTGGTCACTGAATAAAACTTCATTAGAGCTGTATTATAGTTTTTATATTATCTATGATGGAGCGAATTTTAATATGTTGTCTAAATGATTGTTAGGCTCCTTGATTATTGAAAGGCGCCACATAAATAACGTTTTATTTTATTATTATTATTATCCCTCACAGATCTGACCAACAAGTGGACGTCTGAAAGGGTGCAATGGTCAGAACACTGTGAGAAGGCCTTATGTCAGCTCACGCAGACCCTATGTCAGGCTTCAGTACTAGCCAGCCCTGACTATGGTCTATAATTCATAGTGCACATGGGTACATCACATTCTGGCGTGAGGGCTGTGCTGAGTCACATCAATTCCAAAGGGGGAAAGCACCCTATTATTTATCTGAGCCAAAAACTCCTGCAAAAGAAAGTGGCAAAAGCCATTATAGAGAAGGAGTGTCTAAGTATAGTGTGGACATTGCAAACGTTGCAGCTATACTTGTATGGCAGAGAATTTACAGTGGTCACAAGCCGTAATCCACTAACAAGGTTACAGTGCATGAGTGGGCGGGACACCAAGCTGTTGTGCTGGTGCTTAGTACTGCAAGAATACAATATGCACATACTATATATAAAGGGCTCACAAAATGCCAATGCTAATGGACAGTCCCATCAGATGTCATAGCTTGACCAATGCAGTCACAGCGTGGTGTTGTCACACAGTGCCACCATTGAACTCGGGAAGGGAGGTGTGGCATACTAATGCTTTAATAGTTCACTAATTGATGATTTATAAGGTTTGCTAATCAAATGTCCCTGTTGTTCACATGAAAGGAGGTCCTGCTTGTCATAGACCTTTCGCTGTCTGGCAAATTAATAATCTAGCATACAATTAACTGGCAGAGTGAAGGGTTCCAGCAAATACTGGGAGATCAACCAGGTCAAATTCTTAAAGTTAGCACAAGTGGTCAAATGGTCTTGCTGTTTATCAAATGATTTATGAGGAGGGTCAGTTGAGTGATAAGATTCATCTGTTCTTGGAAATTTGCTGGCAGGATGACATCCCGAGGAAAGTGATATGGTTGACACTGTTTAAATATATTTGTTTTTGTGATAAAGCAGGAACTCATGCATCATCCTGTTTCAGCCTCAGTGTTTTTATGTTCATGAGGCATGTGATGAGTCAGGGAGCTGTCTCTCTATAAAGGGCCTACCCCACAGTGGGGGAGGGGGGAGAGGGAGAGGGAGAGGGGGAGGGTAATATGCAGTTCTGCATTTCTGACTGTTGGTTTGAAACTGAAGGGGGAAGAACTCTGATGTGGGTTCAAGTTCACCAAAAGCAAGAGACTGCCTTTTTCAATATCTTCCTCTGCAAGTTTGACCTAGCTATAGGAAAGCTAAGACGAGGCATACTGATGAGTCCTGGTAGGACGAAACACGTGTCTATGTCTTCTGTTAGTATCCTTTGCTAACTGTGTGAGAGGCCTTTCGGCACCATGCAATTCTGCTTAAAGTTGGACCAGCATAACATTCTGTGGTGATTTGCATATGTAACCATGATGCTTTGCATTGTGGGGGCATGTGTGATTTTGTATTTTCTTGAAACTTGGCTTCCCAGCCAAATGCCCTTTGGGGTAACCCTTGCCTCAGTGTTTGCGCACAGAGGTTCTTTGTCTTTTAAATAGTTTTTTTATTTTTTTAATGGGTTCACCACAATATATCCAGGGCACACTGCCTTAAGGGTAGCTGGTCCATTCCACTGGGGTGTCAAACAGATGAGGCATACTGATGAGTCCTGGTAGGACGAAACACGTGTCTATGTCTTCTGTTAGTATCCTTTGCTAACTGTGTGAGAGGCCTTTCGGCACCATGCAATTCTGCTTAAAGTTGGACCAGCATAACATTCTGTGGTGATTTGCATATGTAACCATGATGCTTTGCATTGTGGGGGCATGTGTGATTTTGTATTTTCTTGAAACTTGGCTTCCCAGCCAAATGCCCTTTAAAACCCTTGCCTCAGTGTTTGAGCACAGAGGTTCTTTGTCTTTAAATAGTTTTTTTAATTTTTTAATGGGTTCACCACAATATATCCAGGGCACACTGCCTTAAGGGTAGCTGGTCCATTCCACTGGGGTGTCAAACAGATGAGGCATACTGATGAGTCCTGGTAGGACGAAACACGTGTCTATGTCTTCTGTTAGTATCCTTTGCTAACTGTGTGAGAGGCCTTTCGGCACCATGCAATTCTGCTTAAAGTTGGACCAGCATAACATTCTGTGGTGATTTGCCTATGTAACCATGATGCTTTGCATTGTGGGGGCATGTGTGATTTTGTAAGTTTGCATTTATGGTTTAACTCACTTTATTTTCAATGCTTTCTCCTGGAAGCACTTTTTTCTCTGTTTGGCCTATGTGTAAATATATTGTGTAAATAAAATCATTTTTATTTAGCCCAATATACAGTCTGGCTGTGCGTGTTAATAAAAAAAGGCACAGTTTGTGAATCTCTGGGGTACCCATCATTCCAAGGAAGCAAGCTAAACCTAGTTTAAGTAATTTGAAAAACATTCCTTCCTGATACAAGGAAAGGAGAGGAGTGACGTTTGATAAGACAGAACCCACACTTCACATGGGGTTTGAGCAGTATTCCTTGACTTGATCCAGGAGGACTGGTGACTGGGCTCAGAGAGTCCAAATGTCCAGTGTCCACCACCTTTGCACAGGGTCGAGCATGGGCACAAGGACATGGTGATGGGCAAACATGGGTGAAGGTCTGCAGCAGCCAGCTGTGAGAAGGATGCTGGTTGAGGTGTAGACAGTTGGGTTTGTCACAGTAAAATTTTTGGAAACAACAGCAGGCTGACTCTGAGTGGCTGTACATGTCCTACCTGCTTCAGCAATGTCTGCTGTGGGTATAATATTTGGTAACAGCAGCAGGCTCACTCAGAGTAGCTGTGACTGTCCTTTCTGCCCCAGCAATGCCCAGCATGATATAATTTTTGAAAACAGCAGCAGGTTCACTCAGAGCAGCTGCACCTGTCCTTCCTGTCTCAGCAATGCCTGCCATGGGCATAATTTTTGGAAACAGGAGCAGGCTCACTCAGAGTGGCTCTGCCTGTTATACCTGCCTCACAGTGTCCACCATTGTATAATATTTGGAAACAGCAGCAGGCTCACTCAGAGTGAATGTGCCTGTCCTACCTGCATCAGCAATGCCCATCATGGGTATAATGTTTTGAAATGGCAGGATCACTTGGAACAGCTGGGCCTCTCCTACCTGCATCAACAATGCTCACCATGAGTATAATTTTTGGGTATAGCAGCAGGTTCATTCAGAACAGCTGCACCTGTCCTACCTTCCTGAGGAATGCCTGCCATAAGTAAAATTTTTGGAAACATAGAAACATAGAAGTTGACAGCAGATAAGGACCTCAAGGCCCATCCAGTCTGCCCATTGTTTCTACCTTATGAATGTGCCATAGGTCTTTACTCTGTCTCTCTGGACTGTCTCAATTGTGTTAATGTCCTTGTGCAGGTGCGGCCTCCAGGCTGCATGCAGTACTCCAGATGGGGCCAAGCCAGTGTCTTGTAAAGAGGGATTATTACCTCCCTCTTACGACTTGTGACACCCCTACTAATACACCCCAATGTTCCTCTAGCCTTACCTACTGCTTTAGTGGTCTGCTTGGATGATTTCAGGTCATCTGTGATAATGATGCCCAAGTCTCTTTCTTCCCTTGTGATTGCCAGCAATTCCCCTCCCAGCCTATAGGTGTCTTCAGGGTTTCTGTTCCATATGTGCATGATCTTGTACTACTTTGCATTAAACCCTAGTTGCCACTCTTCTGACCATTTTGCTAGTTTATCTAGATCTCTTCTCATTCTGCCCACCCCATCTGGGTCATCTGCTCTGTTGCAGATCTTGGTGTCATCTGAAAACAGACAAACCTTACCCTCCAGTCCATCTGCAATGTAACTGATGAAGATATTGAAGAGGACTGGTCCCAGGACTGATCCCTGAGGTACCCCACTTGTGCCTTGCATCTCTTCTGACTGTATACTGTTTACCACCGCTCTCTGTTTTCTGCCCGTCAACCAGTTTGCCACCCAGTTGATCAACCTCTGAACCACACTGAGCCTATCCAGCTTATTAATCAATCTTCTATATGGAACAGTATCAAAAACTTTGCTGAAGTCAAGGTAGGTGACATAAACTGCACCCCTTTGGTTCACCACTCTAGTTACCCAGTCAAAGAAATCTATGAGATTAGTTTGACTGGACCTTCCTGTTGTAAACCCATGCTGCCTTGGATCCTGTGCTTCTATGGATTCCATGTGTTGCACTATCCTTTCCTTAAGGAGTGCCTCCATAATCTTGCCCTCTACTGAGGTAAGACTGACTGATCTGTAGTTCCCTGCCTCCTTCCTGCTGCCACACTTGTGGAGTTGGATCATATGAGCCCTTCTCCAGTCTTCTGGGCTCTCTCCTGTGCTCAGAGACTCACTAAACTGTTTTGATAATGGCTCTGCTAGTTTCACTCTTAGCTGCTTTAGTACCCCGGGATGTATGCCATCAGGTCCTATTGCCTTGTCCATCCTGAGATTAGCGAGCTCTTGTAGGACCTTTTTTTTGTGAAGGGACTTGTGCACACCTCCCTCCCCCCTGTGTCCATGGTGCTGAGCTGTGGGTCCTGCCCTACCTTCTCTTCAGTAAATACTAAGCAGACTTATCTATTTAGGATATATGCTTTTCCTTGGTCCTCTTCCACACACTGCCCCTTATCCCCTTTGATCTTAGCAATACCCCATATGGACTTTCTCCTTTCACTAATGTATCTATAGAAAATCTTGTTCCCTTCTTTTACTGTTTGTGCTAGTGTGTCCTCGGTCTGGGCCTTTGCCTGCCTTACTACCTTCCCTGCTTCCCTTAGGGAAGTTTGGTATGTCTTCCTATCTTCATTCCACTGTGTTCCCGTATATTTCCTGAAGGCCAACCTTTTGGCTCTGATCTTTTCTGCTACTGTTTTTGAGAACAAAAGTGGTTTCCTCCTTCATTTGCTCTTGCTTTTCTCCCTAACACAATGGGATTTTGCTTCAAGTATTAGATCCTTAATGTTTGCCCAATTTGCCTCTACCCCCTCTCCTGCATTTCTTCTTGCCAGGGCTAGCTTAACTCTGTTGGCAGTCTTATCACAGTCAGCTCCTCTGATGTCCCATATGTTTGCCTGGAATGGGATGATTTAGTTCTAGTGGCCAAATTGAACCTCACCATGTTATGGTCACTGGCCCCCAGGTGACCTTCTACCTGGAGATCTGTGATCCATTCCCCGTTAGTCAGTACTAGATCTAGAATAGCCCTGTCTCTTGTAGGTTGTTGTTCCAGTTGTTTGAGGCCCTCCCCCTGCAGGGAAACCACTATGTGTCTAATTCTTTTGGATGTTCCTGCTGGTATTGACCAGTCCGTATCTGGCATGTTGAAGTCTCCGATTATCTGAACCTCCCCTTTAGCTGTCATGTTTTGCATATCTTCTAACAGTAATGTGTCTATGTCCTACCCCTGGTCAGGAGGCCTGTAGACAGCCCCAGATCATATGGCTGTCCCATTTTCTGTTTCTAGGGTGACCCACAGTTCTTCTTGCTCCTTATGTGTATTCTGAATTTCTGTAGCTTTGATATTTTCATTGACATAAAGGGCCACTCTCCTCCCCGTTTTTGCACCTCGGTCTCTTCTGAACAGTACATAGCCAGGTACTGAAGTCTCCCAAGAGTGGTTACTGGTGAACAATGTCTCGTTAATGGCTACTATGTCCAGTTTAACCTCTGTCATTATTGTCTGCAGGTCTGGGATCTTGTTTTTCTGACTGCGGGCATTTGTGTATATGATTTTCCATTGGCCAGATTTCGGTGCGTTAGTTGTTGGGCGAGGTCTGGCGTTTCTCCTGCATGTCGTATGGGGAGCCGGACCTTTGTCCTTACCTGGTGATGTAAATGAACTACAAACATGCTGAACTCCTGTTTGATCACTAGCTGAAGGGGGAAGGGTGTTCTTTCTGTTTGATGTATCGGGTGCTGCACCCCCTCCCCATTTTCTAGTTTAAATATTCTGCAAAAACATCAAACTTCTGCCCCAATGCACTGACTCCTTCCTTAGTCAGATGCAGTTCATTGAATTTATTTTATTTATTTATTTATTAAATTTTGGTGACCGGGTAGGCCCACTGAGCCCTGAAGGTCCCTTTTTCAGGGGTGACCCGGGATAACAATACTAGATAAGATACAGTGGAGAAAAACTTTTGAATACATTGTTTGTTCCACCATGAGGAGGTTACAGGAACAGTGGTTACAGACATGGTTATTATCATGACACAATTTTGCCTTGGTACTACTTAGCATAGTGTTATACAGGAGGTAGCATATGTCCCTAGGTGATCAGACAGTAGAGGGTGGTACTTGGTTGGCTCAGCTTTGAGAATGTTTGTTGCAGAGAAAGGGGATACCTTAAGAGCCGTATGTGCCGTGGCAGTGGCATGCACTTGTGGCCAGTATATGGGACTTGAGCCTGGTGCAGAAGTTCATGAGTGAGGAGGAGTCCTGGACCGGGGGGGCAGCTTGTTCCATAGGCAGGGGGCTTGGCAAGAAAAGGATCTGCCACCAGCATTGGTCCTTACTCTGGGGACTTCTAGTAGTGTTCATTCTGATGTCCTTAAGTTTCTAGGGTTGTGTTTAATGGCTATGGTTCCAGCTATGCTTGGTGGAGCGTGGGGTTTGAGTAGCTTGTAGGCCTGGTCAAGCAAAGGGTATTGGAGGTGAGTGACCAATGTGGGCCATCAGAGCTGGGCCAGAGTGTCACAGTGGTGATGTTGCGGGTGGTCTTGGGTAGCGAAGCGAGCTATTTTATTATACAGGGTTTGCATCCTGGATATCTCTTGCTTTGCCATGCCCTGTATTATTGGGGCGGCAAAGGTCAGGGCAGGAAGCAGGACACTTGTCGAATTTAAATAACTGTTGCCAGTTATGTAAAAATTTTTGTCCCTTTTCCTGGCCACAGCCCTTGAGCCACATGTTTAGCTCCCCTATCTCTTTTTTCTGACCTTCCGTTCATCTGCCCCCCTCTCCCAGACCACAGGATCTCAGAGAAGGAGATGCTGGATGAAATGGATGGCAGTTTGTCTCCAGCTTGGTCAGGTGTACATTGGTCACAACTGACTGGCTGGCAAGATCATTAGTCCCTATGTGTACCAGAATGTCAATGTTTTCTCCAACTTCCTGCATGGTTTTAGCAATGTGGTCAGTGTCTCTCCACACTGATGTACCTGGGAGACATCTGACCTTTACCCCTGGCCGGGGTAGATATCAACTCCCTAAATCATGGAGTCTCCTATGATCAGAAGTGTTTGGGATTTCCTTTTTGCTTTTTTTGTTTTGGTCCCTGTTTTGGGTGAGTTTTGTAGTGCTAGCTCCTGTGCTGCAGTGTCCTGCTCTGCAGTGTCCTCTGGCCTTTTGTTTGATTTCAGAGATAGAGGCAGATACCTGTTTGTAGTTTTTACGTGGTTTGTGGCAGTGATACTTTGTTGAGCACTGAATGATGGGGCACCTGATTTGCCACTCCTAACCACCTGCCTGCCTCCCAGAACTGCCCTCTGCAGTTGAGGTGCTTTTGTTGGATGTTGGGGAAATGGCAGGAAGTTCTTGTAAAATATTTCCTCCTGAATATGAGATTTGAGGCATTGAATCTCTGCCCATATTGCCCAGAGCTGAGCCCTTAGATCTCCAATTGTCCAGCATGTAGGACAGTGTCCTAAATCCTGTATAACTGCCCTTTTTCAAAAGTGTCCCACAGTATCTGCATTTAATAATATCTATTACAGTTGAGTTGCCAAGTTTATGACCTGGTCTGAGTAAATAGGAGGAAAATGACAGCAAAAGATTTTTTTTTATTTTTTTTTGTTTGTTTGTTTTTGTATAACTTTTTATAACAACTTAAATTCATTGTGCCCCTGTAAGTGAGGTCACTGTGTGGATACCCCTCTAATCCTCCCCTTCCTGCTTTGCTACAGGAAATGTCCTGACTGTGCTACTATATAAAAGGAGTGTAGCATGGGGTGGTTGGGGATGGGGTTGGGTGGTGGGGCCCTTTCCCCTGCCGAGAAAGAATAACCATGGACAAAAGAAACAAGGAGGTAAGAGCAAAAACAATCAATCAACAACAAATGCAGTAGCCCTGAAAGCTTAGCCTAATGATAGATAAAACTTTAAAACCTGAGGCATCTTCTCTGCCACATGGCAGTGCAAGTCGGGGGTCAAGGTTGAGGTGAAAAGGGGCTCAACAGTTCCCTTACATGGGTAACATGGAGAAAGGGTAGCAGATGGGTCAGCCAAGGAGATTGTCCACTGACGATCAATTTAGACACCCCAAATTCGCCCCATACCTACAACTCCCTAGAGGATTAAAAGAACAGGAATAGAAAGAAAATCGAAGGATAACTACTTATCTGACCACGCCGATGGGTTTTCTCTGATCGATTGCCCTGGAGAAGTAGAGTGCTCAGGACAGTCCACACTGAAGATGAGATCTCCACTGGTAGAGGAGGCCTCGCTTGTAGCCTTTGGTGGACACTGCCCTCTGCTATCTGTAGCTCCATTCTGCAGCTGATGAGGAATTGCTGACCTGGACAGGTAGCTGGGCTGCAACATAGGAGTAGGCCTGCCTTCCACATTCGAATCCACAATGCCTGGGTGTTGATCCAGAGAGCTGGGGTATAAAGCTTCATATCTATTAGCGGTGTGGTAGGCCTGTAATAGATCTGGAGCAACAGTGTCCATGCTTGTAGATTCCTCTGTGTCGTCTTGCCCTCTCTCTGAAGGATGCTCCCAGTGGGCGTGTTTCTTTGAGGATTACCTCTTTCAGTGTGTTTTTGGGGGAGTTCCCAGTGTTGCTCCCTGAGGTCTTGCCAAATTGCAGACCTGCTCACTGATGGAGAGGAGTGGCAATCCAACCCGTCGGTAGCAGTTTTTGCCGAAGGGGCTCCCGGGGTTGTGGTGGTGAATTCTTGTGGCCAGTTGCGCCATAAAAAATCCATGAGTGCATTAGGAGATTCAAAACTGTTCGGGATCCCATTATGCATAAGCTACATCATAGCTGGGTAACGCAAGGAAAAGGACAGTTCAATACTGTGCATTTTATGCCTTGCCTCAGAGTATGCTTGGCGTTTGTCTGACAGATCCTTAGAGAAGTCCTGAAAGATGTGGATCCTATTTGATCTCCACGCTACATGCTGTAACTCACGAGCTCTAGTTAGGACTTCCTGCTTGTCCCCTAAATCAATAAATCGGGCTATGATAGGTTGTGGTCTGTCCTGGGCCTGAGACATGGGGGCTAATGTATGGTGTGCGCGTTCCACCTGGATGGAGCTGTATCAATGGGTCCAACTGCAGCATTTCAGCGATGGCTAATTGTAGAAATCCCTCAGTATCTTTGCCTTCTACATGCTCAGAGAAGCCTAGGAAGTGAAGATTATTATGGTGACCTCGATTCTCGAGGTCATCCATCTTACTGCACAGCATCTGTATGGTCCATTGTTGATCTCTTAATTCTGCCCTTAAGTCCTGAACATGCCCCTCTGTCACCAAGACCCGCTGTTCAGTGTGCAGCATTCTGGCTTCTAAATTTTGAACCACTTGGGTGTTTCAATTAGTTGCCACAGTGACTTGTGCCATCTGGGCCATAAGTTGGCCAAACATCACCTCAACTGACAATTGCTCCCAGGTTTGTTGCAAGCGGCCTTCAGCCATATTTTCAGGCCTTCCTCATCCAGGAGACTCTTCAGTAAAATAGCAATTTCCACTCAGCAAATTAAGGCTTTTTGTATCAATGAAGCTAAATTAGTGTAGCTTGAGTATTACCCCACAAGTTACAGTAGAGTGAGGATATAAAACCAGCTGGTAGAAAAATGATTTTAAAGAATATTTCCCTCTGGGTTGTGGAGCTGATCTTTAAGCTGCCATCCTATTTAGCGCCCCTAGTGGCCAGTCAGCTAAATGCATCTTAAAGGATGGAGAGAAGGTTGAAAAAGATCTCAAGAAACAAGTTGTGGAAGCTGAAGAGATGGTTATGTTATGCAGCACATGTTGAATACAGCAGATATCGAGAACAGCTGGGTGAAACTATAAAAAAATGGATGCAAGAATTAAAAATGCAAAGGAACATAAATTCGTGAGATAAAAATGACTATTTGCATGGTAGAATTTTCAATTGGTCAAAGAAAAACAACCACCAATTGAAATCAATCTTGAAAAAGAAAACATCGACTCCCGAGAAAAACGTTTACATGAGTGGCTCAGACAATGAGTGACAGGTGTTAAATACAGAAGAGAGTATTTTTTTAGAAATGAGCCAGGACGATGCTATCCCACCAGCAAGTAGTGGCAGCGCTCATCAAAATGCATGATCACCCTCAGAATGAGCCAGTACTCCAAGCATGAACTTTGAGAATGAGCCCCAGGACAACTAGATTTACAGAAACAAAATAAAATGAGGAACTAGAGGAAAGGGGAGAAGAATATTATTGAGGAGGCAGATACCGGGGAGCCCAGACAGGATCAAGGATACCCTGTGGGAGATTTTATCACAGGTGCCTGAGGAGGGATAGTAGGTAAGGGAGCTCTCAGTAATTAATATCTCCATCTATGTTCTGACATAAATGGAATTAAAGGTTTTGCAAAGGTGCCTCCGCTTCATACAAACAAACCAAGTACATGAGTTTGATACTGTAGTTGATATAAATAAATTTACAATAAACTTAAACTTAAAAGTGGCATACCATAATAAAAATAAAAATAAGAATGGTGAACATGGTGTGGCTAATGGAAGCATATCGCAAGATTCAGCTACACAACAAACCACACAACAAGCAAGTTATTTCCAGTCTTTCTAATTAAGAAAAAACTCGACTTTTATACCAATGCTCAGTCCATAAGTTAAATTATTTGAAGACTTGTGCATTCAGAAGTTACAAATTTTAGCTGCTAATACCCTTATGCCTCGTTATCATAACCACATGAGATCAGAGAGACTGGCATTAGAATCACTAGCTGAAAATGACTCCATCACGATTAAAAAAGCTGACAAGGGTGGTGCCATAGTAATCTGGTGCGCACAAGAATATCAAACAGATGTATAGGCAGCTTTTGGACACCGCATTTTATCAAAAACTTTCATATGATCCGACAATACAATTTAAAGTAGAAATTGATGCCTATCTGGAGGACTACCAATTAATGAGGCAGATTTCAAGTGAACTGCATGAATATTTGACTGCGCAGCATCCAATTCCTTGAAGCAATATATGGGTTACCAAAGATCCATAAGTGTTTAGAAACCCCTTCTGCACACCCCTTTGTATCCTTGATAGGCTGTTTAATGAAGCCTTTAGCAAAATTTGTACAGGAGCAAATAAAGGAACTGGCCCAGGTTGCACCAAGTTATATCCGGGACAGCACACATGTACTGCAAGCATTGGAGGATGTCAATGCAGAACCGGACTGGTGGTTGGTCACATTAGATGTGACAGCTTTATATACAAGTATACCACACACTGATGGACTCAATGCAATGAGAGAGGCTTTAGTAACACATACAAAATATGATCAAATGCACATTGAGTTCATTGTAACTTTAGCTGAGTATGTGTTGAAATGTAACACTTTCAAGTTTGGCAAGGATTTTTTTCTACAAACAATGGGGAAAGCTATGGGTGAGATATTCACACCCACTTATGCAACTATATATCTAGCCAATTGGGAGCAAGAGGCAATACAAAATCCAGAAAAGAACTGTTTTTATGAGCAACTTGACATGCACAGGCATTACACAGATGAACTGCTATTAATTTGGAAGGGCACAAGGCAATAATTGGACTTGTTTATTGAATATTCAGAATCAACAGACTGTATTTTATAATTTTCTGTTGCAGCAAGTCAGCAAACAATCGATTTTTTGACCTAAGAATCATGAAGGATGGGACAGCGGACGTGGGTGTGTACACTGAGCTTTTTCATAAAAAGACTGACAGAAACACCTTATTACAGTACACAAGCTGCCATCCAAGGCATTTAGTAGAGAATATTCGCTTTAGTCAGTTTACAAGGCTGAAAAGAAACTGTTTAACTGAACTGGCCTTTAACTCTGGGTTTGAAGCAATGACGGAATGTTTTAAAGAACATAGGTACTGTGAGGGCATATTAAATACTGTAATACAGAAAGTACATAAAGTTACTAGGGAAAGAATGTTGAATTAATAAGGTTATCAGCAGAACCCACAAAGGAAACAGATGAATTTTATTACCACATTCTCCCCACAGTCATATGCAACGAGACATTTTAAATGAACATTGGCATGTTCTCCAAATGGAGCCCAAGTTGAAAGATTGGACTAAGGAGTAGCCACAAATAACCTATAAAAGGGGAAACAACATAGGGGACAGATTGGTGAGAAGCCAGTATAATCCACAGCTACAGCTGGCAACCCACTTCCCCATGGGAACTTTAACTGCAATAATTGTTCTTTTTGTGAACACATTGAAACTGGCAAAACATCTGAAAATCCCCACAATGGCAAGCATTATCATGTGAATTGTTTTGTTAATTGCAACGCTGAGAATGACTAGAAAGTTAAAGCAAAGAATAGGTGTTCACCCTAGAGCAGTAGAAAGGAATGATGAAAAGAATGTAATTGCACAACAATTCAACTAGATAATGCTTTATTACAAAAGGAAAGTTTTTGGCAATACACATCAGGTGCAATTTATAGAAATGGATTTGGACTTAATGAAAAGTTCCAGCTTATTCCATTTTTAAAGAAATGTTGATCTAGTTAGTTATGATGCGTTCATTATGTAATCCTGAATAAATGTACTATTGTACTATTTATGTCTTGTTCTCCCCCTCTTAAATCCTTTTCCTATTCGCCCCTTCCCCCCTTTCCTTGTTGATCATAGTTGACCTCCATATAATTTGGGGTCAATAATATAAGATATGGTTTAAGATATACTTTAGAATGATATATGGTTTATGGTTTATCATTTGCTTATGATATTTTTGACAATGGGCATAGTTTTAATAATTAAAAAAATCTGTAAAGAGAATGTGTGAGTGTGAAAAAGGCACTGTCACTTTAAACTGGTAGTACTTAAGAGATACCTCGCTCATTGTAAGACACATCTTGAGAAAGAGTACAGTTGGTGCTTGAAAACATTTGGTGCGTGTTGGTTGGTGTAGCAGATCTGTTTTTATCTTCAATAAAATGCAACTTTGGAATCAGACACCCAAGTGTTGGGGGACTTGTTTTTTTCTCAGTGATGTTTGAGCTCTTCTAAAGTTTGGACAGTAAACAACTTTGTTTGCTGCACATCTTACATCTGCGGCTTTCAGCCCATTATCATGGGAATTACAAGCTGCAAGTGTCATCCTCCCTTGGGGAAAGAGAAACTTGAATTTATGAGGCTCCACTCTTTCACTCCTCTACTGGTAGGGGTACAGGCATGTGGAAGGACAGATGTGACAGGGCCCTGTTGAACATGGCTAGCTGATCCATGTAGCATACTCCTGTAGGAGCTACTTCATGACTCTAGCTCAAGACCAACAGGAAAAAAACAATAGTTGCCAATAAGGACTGAGTCCTAAGCCTCTAAGTATCCAGCAATGATTAAGTGAAAAGCAAATAGCTATAGTACCAGTGTCTCTCTGTCCCCTCCAAGTTGCTTTTAAGCCTGCAATTCATTCATATCAATTACATTTTCTTACTTGGTTTCCATTCCATCTTTTTAATATTTAGAGAGATTTCTGGTCTCATCATTTGTCTGAATCATGATCAGGCTGATGATCACTGGTAAGGTGACCCAGACATCTGTCAGAAAATGACAATTTAAAGCAGGGGCAGTTCAAGTAGCTTTAATGTGGGGGGGCACAACAAAATTCAGAAACAAATGCCGGGGGTCTGGGGACCGCCTAGGTCCCCAGAAAATTTTACAATTTTTGTAGTGATTTTGTGGCATTTTTTATAGCATTTGATCCTTCTCTGGGGGAAAAAATCATTAAGGAGTTAGGAGACTTTAACAATTTGGTTTAGCAAAAGCAAAAAAAAAGAATAAACAAAAAAACTAAGAAATTAAGCTTTTCTTGATATGGGGGGCTTCCTGTTTTCTTTGGAACAGTAAGTAGTTTTTGTTGGGGGGTGTAAATGTTGTGTTGGAAACTCACTGCAGGAGCAATACAATCTTCAAGATATTAAAGATTTTAAAGAACTTTGCATGGCTGTCTGCCCAGGCTGGAATATCTGAGCAAGAGGGGGAAATGACCGAAGGAGCAACATTTTATTATAATCTCTTGGTTATGGAAGCAAGATTAAAAATAAAAGTAAAGATGGTCATTGAGAAGTATTGAGACTTCAGTTCTAAAAAGTAGATCTCCAAAAGAATGAGAGACTATGACAGACCTTGACTGATAAGACATGGACTATGAAAGAGAGCGGGACCTTAATTTTTACACACATCTCTAATATTTATTTTTTGGGGAGGGGGTACTGTTATACAGAGAGATTTTAAACAGAGCACACTATAATGGATATCCCAGATGTCTCCCGATACTGTTGGAAACATTCGTGGTCACTAGCAAATAAGCCAGGGCTGAGGACTGCGAGGGGTACTACAAACCATCCCAAGTACAGTTTTATTGAAACAGGAAAACCGAACGGGGCAGGAAAACAACAAGCGACACATCTGAATGTGTTCATTACTATGACAGCTATACTGAATGGGGGTGTGGGGGTGATATTTGTTTATTAGTAAAGACAACACACACCAGTCAATAACAGCATATCCACTGCCATAAGACTTGCTCTGGGAAGGTAATCGCACTTAAATGTTCATATGTGACTTTGAGAGACCACTGGGGCATCAAGCTAATTTCCAAACACATACTAATACTGATGGATGAAATAAAGAAACATTGTTTTATTACCTTGCTATAGAGGAGAGGCAAATTTAAAACAACTGAGTAACAATAGGAATAGCTTTGGACAAAACAAAAAGCTTTGAAAGCTTATCGCCTAGGTGGGGGTTGGGGTACCAAATTTCAGCGAAATTACTCAGAATAAAAAAGGTAAGCAGGGAGGTTGTTCAGTCTTCAGTTTTTGTTGTTTAGAATTGTCTGTTCTGCAGGAAACAAATGTGTACAAGGAGTACCTGTGGAAACAAGGTTCACCCGCTGCACCTGTAATAGTGCCGTGGTTCCCTCAGTTAAAGCCGCTCCATCAGAGACTTGGCTGGCAATGTTTCTGCTACTCTGTACTGTTACCAGTCCAGAACAAGTCCCGGATTTGCTCATTTTTCTTTGTCATAGTCTTTTATTCTGTACCTGTGAAATGCCTGCCTTCACCTCCTCAGTCCCTTACCTCAACCTATTCCTTTAAGATGATGTAATAGGCAGAGGCAACAGCAGCTTCAGATTGTCCCTGGATGGTTTCTCCCTGCAACACACTGCTGAAACCACAGCAGCAGTCTCAGCAGGAGCTGAGATGAATCCCCTGCACCTGGCTACTGTAGGCACTGCCCAGCTCAGCATCAGCTGCAGGCTGCAACCCAGCAACCTGACCGAGATCTGTCTACCCTTCGAGCCACATACCACTAAAATCAGGGACACTGGTTTACCATGATTGAGAAAGGGCAAATTCCATTTTGCACATTGTAAAAACCAATATTGTCACTGGTGTCTGCCAAGCCAAAATCCGTTTTTACCGGTGTTTGGTTTTGTGCACTTTATTTAACTATTTTTAACTGCGTTAACATGCAGTTTAGCAATCTTGACATCCATTATTGTACATCCATCCATCCTAGTACCAATTAAAAGTTATTTTAGGTACCAGATGTGACAGCAGCAGCAGCACTATGGCTGCCATCCATCAGGTGCAATAATAGCAAAAGCAATGCAGTCCCTATCCCTTAGGTGTGAGAAGGTGGCAGCAACAGCACTACAGCCCCCCTTCCTCCGGTGTCACAGAAGCAGCAACACTGCAGCCCCATATCCCTCAGACCTACATCCTTGAAAGCACTGTGCAGTGACTTCAACTTCCAACTCCAAGCAAGATGGCAACAGCGGTATCCCCTCAGTCCTGAAAGTCTGACAGCAGCAGCCCAGCAGCTCCAATCCCTCAGGTGCAATGGTGATGGCAGTAGGTGCAGCCCTCACCTCCTCAAGTGTGATGGCAGCAGGTGCATCACTGTAGCCCCAACCCTTCAGGTTTGACAGCAGAAGGTTCATCACTGCAGCCCGCATCCTTCATCCCTCAGGTATGATGACAGCAGGTTCAACACTGAAGCCCCCACCCCTCAGTTGTGACAGCAGGCAGTGCAGCACTGAAGCCTCCATCCCTCAGGTATGATGGCAGGTGGTGTAGCACTGAACCCCCACCCCTCAGGTGTGATGACCACAGAGGCATCATGACAGTACTCGTCCAACAATGCCATGTACCAAAGCTTGTCTGTCAGAGCTCAGACATGAATTAAGCTGAACCACCAGATGCCAAGGTGGACTCCATTGGTTCAGTCCCTATCTAACATTTAAGCTGCCTGAATTGATTTACTTGTATACAAAGTGCACCCAATTAAAAAAATCCACACGTAATTGAGGATGCTAATGGAGTGATACACAATCTCTCCCAAGTAATAATCCAATCCAATATTACACCCACAGTAAATTGGGCACTTTCTGACTTGGTCTTCATGAAAATGGAGCCTCTTAGTTTTCATGTCGGAGCTCAAATTCATAAAAGGAGTCCTACCAGCAGAAGTGAAGCCACGGCCACTGTACAGATCGGAGCTTCATCTCTTCTTCCCCCCCCTGCAGTCAACATAAATAAATTAATCCTTGTGGCTGATCACTAGTCCTGTGTGCCTGACATTTTAATTTATGGCACTACTGAACATGATGCGCTCTTGTTCACATCACTGCAAGCTGATGACGTTGCCATGCCTTTTTCTCAAAAGGCAGGGCAATAGTGCCCTAGGCACACCCATGGGATTTATAAACGGGAACTAGAGATATAAACTTCAATCTCCATGCATAAGGGCAATATTGAGGAAGGGGCAAGGTCATGTCAATGGTTCGTGAGAGCATGGGATGTTCACGAGTGCCAAAATTAAAATGCTGCATGCACTGGAGAATTTACTGGTTTGAGAGTCAGGAACAAAGATTATTTATTTAATCTAGTGCCCACAGAGGGGACCAGGGAGGTGAAGCCCTTATCTGTACAGCAGTTATGACTTTACCTCTGCTGGTAGTTTTCATTTGAATAACTCATCGCCATGGCCAGCCTGGTGGCACTAAGGGTTGAGGTGCTGGATGCCACATCTTGCGCCACGCCCAGTTTGGAAACGACTCGGGTAGTCAGAGGGTGAGCAGGGGAGGGAAGGAACTGAGCATCCAAACTGATCTCCCCTTCCGGGGTGGGTTCTGGGGTATGCCTGCTTCGTTCTGGTTCCAGGCAGAGACCATGGGCCCTACATGCAGCAAGGCTTGACACTACATAAGGGGTAGAGCAGCGGCAGCCGGACTGCATGTAAATGCAGTGCTGGCATCGCACTTCTGTGCTCTGGGGGCAAACTGTGTGGAAAAAACCCTGGTGGCCTAGCAAAGGTGAAGGGGGCCAGGAGACCTGCCCACATCCCAACGCCGGACCTGCTTCACCAGGGTCCAGCTCTACTGGTTTCCATGGCTGTCCCTCTAATCACAGATAGGCCACCACAGGCGGCAGGCGGGCCCTCTCCTGTGGGGTGATCGAGGGGCTGGTCAAACCATGGAGCTGAGTGGATTCAGCCTTGTAGGAGCCTAGCAGAGGAGGTTTCAGGCAGGGATTAGAAACAGAAAAGTCAAGTGATACCCTGGAGAGATGCCCTAGGTCCCAGTGAATAAAAAGTAAAAAAAAAAAAAAGCCTCATCATCTCAGTAGTTCCCCAACCCAAGCAAACACAGACTGCACTGGCAACAAGGTGGTCCCACCACACCACCTAAGAGAATATACACCACAGGAAGTTTGAGGGAATGACACCTCCAGATACCCATGCACAGCCATGCAGGACCCAACCTGAAAGGAAAGTACTTGTTTGGTGATTTTTATTAGCATTATCTATGACAATGGGTGGTGGACCTGGTTGCAGTAGCCCAGGTTGCTGTGAATGCTCCCCCCACCACCAGCTACTTCAAAATTGTCTCATCCAACAGTTTTGAAGGGCACAGATGAAACATGGTTGATTGATGTGGTTTAATAAAGTTTTTTTTTTGTTCTAGCCTGTGTCTCTATTCTTCTACACACAGACACAAACACAGGCAACCCAAAACTGACCTTTTTTAAAAAAAACATATTTACATTCAGAATAGAGACAGGGTGAAGCAGGTCCCAGACGTACGACACCGTAAATGAAATAATACATTTTACAATTAAGAAGACACATGTCCAGCAACCATCCCAAGACCACCAAACAATGTACCTCCCCCTGCCTCCGGGGGGTCTGGCTGGGTCACAGGCCAGGCCACAAAACATCTTGTTGAACCACACAACAATATGAAATTATTACATAAACACACTTTACAATTTCTGTAAAAAGTTTCTACTGTAGGATTTCATACCTCCCCAACAGTCCCTAATTTTGACACAAACTTTTCAGTGCTCAGCAGTCCCTTGTACGGGGGTGGGGGTAAGCATGTCAGGAACCCAGCACAATGGCATACATGTGGGGAAAAAATGGTTCTGTGCCACTCTGCCCATCCAGCCCTCCCTCCACCATCATCAGAGGCCAGGACCATTTTTCCATTACATGTACCAGTCCGCCCAGTCCATCCCACCACTGACCAACCACAGTAGCATGGCATGGAGCCAGCAGACTGGCATACATGTTGAAAAAAATGGTTCTGTGCCAGTATGCCCATCCACCCCTCCCTCCTCCATCACCAGAGGCCAGAAGCATTTTTTTCAAGCATGTGTACCAGTCAGTCAAGCCCTTCCCTGTGCCGACCATCAACTATAAGTCACAGGAACATGGCACAAACCTAGCAGAGTGGCATACATGTTGAAAAATGGTTCTGTGCCAGTATGCCGGCCCACCCCTCCATCCTCCAAGACCAGAGGCCAGAATCATTTTTCCCAGCATGTGTACCAGTCTGTCAACCATCAACGACAAGCCACTGGAGCATGACATGGACCCAGAATACATGTTGGAAAAATGGTTCTGTGCCAGTCTGCTAATCCACCCCCCCTTCCGCCCCATAGCAACCAAGGCCAGAACAATTTCATTTAAACATGTAGTACTTGCCAGGCCTGTCCTTTCACTCACAAACAATAGACCACAGTAGCAAAGGACTGACCTGTCCTACTGGTAACACCACACCCCAAAAAAAATATATCAAAAACATGATCACTTTTTTAATTAAGCATACCAGCTAATGCAACCACCCATCTCCATCTTCCCTCCCTTGCTTTCCCATACAAACAGCAGCAGTGCTATACCCCACTCAAAAAACAAAAACTTACCAGACTATGGCAGGCATTTAGGCAGTTGTCCTGTGGCAGAGGATGGCAAGGCAGGTCAGGTCAGCGGCAGCATAAAGAAGCAGAAAGGGCATCATCAGCCGAAGGTAGCTGGTAGAACAGGCTAGCAGCCAAAGCTGGCAGGGCAGCTCAGCACAACAGCACACCAGAACCAAGCTCAAGTGCTCACCCCAATGCACCAGCACAGCCACTTTCCACACCCCAAACCACCACAGCCACTCTCCACACCCTGCTGAACCACCAATATAATCACTCTATCCACCATGGGTCAGCATTGATTCACACCATACCACCACAATAAACAAGTGTCTCCACATCAACACATCAAGTACCTCCACCAACACATAATACAAGTAACCCCACTCCAGTGACACACAAATACGGCCAGTGTCACAATCCCATGACCAGTATCCCTACACCAGCATGCCAAGTGTTCACCACACCACCCTGACCAATGTTCCACCCCACTAACAGTCTGTTTCCCACACCACACCAAGCCACTGTGCCCAACCCACCAGACCAGTGTGCCCACGCCAACACATCAAGTATCCCCACCCAGTGTCCACCATACCTCCACGATCAGTGTCCCCACTCGACCATACTTCCATGCCCAGTGTCCACACCCCACAAACAGAACCAACCTCTAACCCACCAAGTTATACCCCCCAGCTGAAACCTAAGATGGTCACCAAGCTATACTCCCCCACCCCAGATGAAACCTAAGATAGCCACCCGGCCATACACCCCCCAAAACCCAAGCTGAAACCTGAGATTACAACCAGGCCAGTGAACCCCAACAGCAGTGCCACTCACCCCACCCCACCAGCACAGCTGCTTTCCCTAACCTGATGGCCCGGCATGGCCCCTCCCCACACCCCCCGTGGACCAGCATGGCCCACCTCTCCACCACGCGGACCTGCATGGCCACTCTCCATAGCCTGGACATGCATGGCCCCTCTCCTCACTCCCATGGACCAGCACAGCCCCCCTCCTTACTCCCATGGACCAGCACAGCCCCTCTCCCCATCCACAGAAACCAGCACGGCCCATCTCCCCACCCAGAAAAAACAGTACTGTCACTCTCCCCACTCAGACCCACCAGCATGTCCCATCTCCCCACCCAGACAAACCACCAAGACCCATCTCCCCACCCCCGTGGACCAGTATAGCCCCTCTTCCCACCCAGATCCACCAGCAGGGCCCCTCTCTCTCCACTCAGATCCACCAGCACAGCCCATCTCCCCACCTAGATGAAGCAGCAAGGTCCATCTCTCCAACCCCTTGAATCAGCAAGGCCCCTCTTGCCACTCAGATGGACCCACGCTGATGGACCCGTATATCCACTATCCCCACCCCAATGGACCGGCACAGCCCTCTTCTCACTCCCACGGACCAGTACGGCCCCTTTCCCCACCCAGATAGACCTGCACAGACACTAGACCCACCTTCGGACCTGCACGGCCCCATCCCACACCCAGGCTCACAAACAAGGCCCCTCTCCCCACCCAGATGGACCTGCATAGCCACTGTCCCCACCCCAGTGGGCCCGCACATTCCCTCTTCTCCCATGGATCAGCAAAGCCTTTCTCCCCACTCCATGGACCAGCATGGCACTTCTCCTCACCCCCATGGACCAGCATGGCCCCTCTCCTCACTACCATGGACCAGCATGGTCCCTCTTTGTACCCAGATGAACCAGCATGGCTTCTCTGTTCACCTAGACCCATGAGCACTGCCCGTCTCCCCACCCAGACCCATCAGCATGGCCCATTTCCCCACCCAGATGAACCACTGCCTGTATCTCCACCACCAAAACCAGTGTCCCCACCCACTGATAGTATCCTCACCTGACCCCACCACAACCAGTGTCACTACAACAACATGGCCAGTATCCCCACCCCATTGCAAGTATATATACCCCATCGATCAGAGTCCCCTTCCCACCAACATGGCCAGTATTCCCACACCAGCACTACCAGTATCCCCGCCCTGAACCCCATGACCAGTGTCACTACCTCACTTCCAGTAACCCCACCCCACACCACCACAAACCAGCATCCCCACCCCACTGCCAGTATCCCCACCCCACACCACCATGACCAGTTTCCCCACCCCACCAACCATTGTTCCCTTCCCACCAACACAACCTGCCTACTCCATCCCCCAAATAGACACAGCACCCCCATGAGGCACACACACACACACACAAAAAGTTGATTTCAGGGAGAAGAGCTGGAGGAATGGAGAGGGCCCTCCCAGGATTGGCAAAGCAAACCAACAGTTTGATTTCTCTGCAGGGTGGATGGAAAGAAGACCCTGTAAGAGAGAGAATAGTAGAGTTGTACAAATGGGCACACATACATTTAGGCTGGTCAGAGGCAACAAAACACGGAGCAGAATGGACAGGTCTTTTCACTAGATGAAACAAAACTCAGGTTAGAACAGAACTGAATGGCCTCACATCCCCCCCCCCCCAGTTTGGGAATAGGAGATATAGAAGATTGCGGCATTAAATGAACACTTGGTCTGGCATTCAGTCCACTCACCTCATAACCCCTCCCCCGACCAACCAGCACCATAATGAACTTTGGGACTGAAAATGTCACTGTGGCCCACATTAGAAAATAATAAATAGACACACCTTGACCATATTCGATCGCTGTCTCTCCCTTTGTCTCCATGCCAACCCAACCAGCTTCGGGACATGATGAATAAATCCAATTACAGAAATAAATGATATTTTCAGTGGTTATGGCTTAGGGACTTAATGTGGAATTTAGAAGGAACAGAATTAACATTTTTAGCAAAGAGATCAACCGTCCATTCACAGGCCCCACCTTACCTGCCTAAGCTCACAAGAAGCGTAGCGTTGTTTTTATTTAACAAGTGCAGACTTACTTGGAAGGCATCCCACAGTCCTTGAGAGCAGCAATGGGTCCAGAGCAGAAAAGTTTTGGCAGCAATCTCCACTCTTAACAGGAAGCAAAGGGCAAGGCAAAGAAGAAGCATTCACACTCACTACCCGGCAGTATATAGAGCTGTGTTCATGGAGACAATGCGAATAAATGCAGTTTCCGTCTTTGGCGCCATTATCCTAATGATATTTCCGCCCATGTCACTGCATATGCGGTAACCGATAAACCAGTGACCCTGACTGAAATTACTACTATTTTTAAAAAAATAAATCAGTAAAATGTGGGGGGGCCAAAATAATTATATGGCCCCCCTGAAATACAAGTGGGGGCCATGGCCAGGCCGCCTCCCACCTTTTTAGCCACCCCTACCTTAAAGTTTAAAATGCCAATATAAGCTGAGGTCCCACTGCTCACTGTCTCTCTCTCTCTCTCTTTCTTGTGTGGAAACCACTCTCTGACTTTACCTTTTAACTTAAAATTTTACCTTGCCAATATGAGCTAAGGTTCCACTGTTTACTTTATTTCTTTTGTGGAAATCATTCTCTGGCTTTGTCTTTTATGTAGTATGCTCTGGTCCATAAGAAGCTCACATGTGACCATTGGTGTCCTCACCAATTAAGAGAAGGCTCCAGCCGTCCTGTTTGCAATGCAATGTTCAAGGTTTAGCAAGCTCAGCCCTGGCTAACATACAAAAATGTTATCACTTTATCTATGCAACATTCTTAAATGTTTTTATTTGTTTACAGGGATGCCCCATGTTTGTGGCCAAAATCAGATGCAAATAGTCATAGTACCAGTGCCCCCTCCCCCAAAATACAAGTTGCATAAAAGCCTGCATTTCATTCAAATCAGTTTAGTTTTCTTACTTGGATTTCATTCCATCATTTCAACATTTAGAGGGGGTTCTTGGTCTCATCAGTTGGCTGAATCATGACCAGCCAGACAACTGTCAACAAGAAGACCCAGTCATCAGTCAGGAAACTACACTTTAAAATGCCAATATGAGGTGAGGTCCCACCAAAGTCAGACTGGCGCAGTAGGATACCTGTAAATTACCAGGTGGGCCTCCCCTCAGTTGAATACATGGATGCATTCTAAACTTTGAAGCTCTTTGCATTTATCATGGAAAGCCATGTGTGCAAATGCCAGAAGCCTTAGCAACAAGATGGAAGATCTGGAGGCTGTCATGGCGCAGTCAGACCTGAACATTGTGGCCATCACTGAAACCTGGTGTAATGATAACCACGACTGGGAGATGGCAATACCTGGCTACAACATATTCAGAAGAGACAGGGCAGGCAGAAAGGGAGGGGGAGTGGCACTGTATGTAAAAAATGACATAAGGGCCACAGAGATCCAGGAGGAACAAAATGGGGGAGAGATATTGTGGGTTAAGCTGGAAAGGAAAATGGGGCCAGCCATCCGCACAGGTGTGGTCTATAGACCACCAGCCCAGGAGAAAGAAACAGATAGGAAGCTGATGCTAGCCATCCAAAGGATGGCAGACAAGGGTGAGGTAGTACTGGTTGGAGACTTCAATATTCCAAACGTGGACTGGAGCATCCCAGCAGCAGCATCAACTAGGAGCAGATTTATCCTGGACTCCCTTCAGGGTGCCTTCCTCAAGCAACTGGTCATGGAACCAACTCGGCAGAAGGCAATACTGGACCTTGTGCTCACAAACAGGGACAGTGTAATGGGGGTAACAGTGGGGGAGCACCTGGGGAACAGTGACCACCAGTCACTGTGGTTTGAAATCACAGAAAGAGCAGAACCAAACCACACAAAAACACGTATCCTGGATTTTAGGGGGGCAGATTTTGGGAAACTGGGGAGATACTTGAAAGAGGCATTAAGGGGAATGGGGCAAGAATCACCGGTTAAGGAACAGTGGGCATTATTTTAAATGGGGATTACAAGAGCAACAGAATTATGTATTAAGCAGGTTAGCAAGAGGAAAAGGAAGAGGAGACCATTATGGTTTTCCAAAGAGGTAGCAAAGAAAGTGAAAGCCAAAAAGATTGCATTTGGGCAATACAAAAAGACACAGGCAGTAGGGGGTAGGGAGAAGTACCAGGAGAAGCAAAGGGAGGCAGGGAGGTCAGTAAGGGAAGCCAAAGCTCAGACAGAAGAACACATTGCAAAATCAGTGGGTAGAGGGGACAAAACCTTTTACAGGTACATAAGTGAAAAAAGAAAGGCAAAGGGAGGGATAGTGAGAATGAAGAGGAGGATGGGGGCTGTGTGGAGGATGACAACAGTAAAGCTGATATATTGAACAGGTAGTTCTGCTCAGTCTTTACTGAGGAAGAGGAGGGTAATGGGTCTGAACGGAGTACAAGAGGTGAGAATGGTGCAGAAATGGACACAAGTCCCTTTACACGAGAAAGGATCCTGAAGGAACTGGAAGTAATAAGAGTTGATAAAGCAATGGGGCCAGATGGGGTGCACCCCAGGGTCCTTAAAGAACTAAGAGAGGTGGTGGCTGAACCTCTGGCTATCCTGTTTGGCTGATCACTGGAAACAGGGGAGGTACCCAAAGACTGGAGGATAGCAGATGTAGCCCCCTCATACAAAAGTGGGAACAAAGAGGAAGCGGGGAACTACAGACCAGTCAGCCTCACCTTGGTAGTGGGGAGGATCATGGAAGCACTACTGAAGGAGAGATTGGTGGAACATCTGGTTGTCAATGGACTACAGGACCCAAGGCAGCATGGTTTCACCAGGGGGAGGTCATGTCAGACCAACCTCAATGAATTTTTTGATTGGGTGACTAGGGAGATGTATCAGGGGAGGGCAGTGGACATGGCCTATCTGGACTTCAGCAAGGCCTTTGACACTGTGCCACATAGAAGACTATTGCACAAACTGGGGAATATGGGTGTGGGCAGGACAGTAGTGTGGTGGGTAGGTAACTGGCTGGGCGGCAGGACACAGAGGGTGGTGGTAAATGGCTGTCATTCCACAGAGGGAAGAGTGACCAGTGGGGTACCACAGGATCAGTGCTGGACCGGGTCCTATTCAATATCTTCATCAGTGACATTGCAGGACCTAGAAGGCAGAATTTCACTGTTCGCTGATGACACAAAGCTCTGTAACAGAGTAGACACACCAGAGGGTGTAGACAGAATGAGAAGGGACCTGCAGAAACTTGAAGAATGGTCAGGGTTTGGCAGTTGAAATTCAAGCAAAGAAGTGCAAGATAATGCATATGGGACACAAAATCCTGGCACAATATATCAGTTGGGGGTGAAGATATAGCATGCACCAAGCAGGAAAGGAGTCTGGGGTTATCATCTCTGATGACCTCAAGGCAGGGAAACAGTGTGACAAGGCAGCAGGTAAAGCAAATAGGATGCTGGGATGCATAAGCAGGGGCATCACCAGCAGGAAAGGGAGGTCATAATTCCACTATACAAGACACTAGTAAGGCCCCACCTGGGTACACTGTACAGTTCTGGAGACCTTACCTATGTAAGAACATAGACAGGGTAGAGAAGGTTCAGAGGAGGGCCACAAAGATGGTGCATGGATTGCATCACAGGTCCTATGAGGACAGGTTGAAGGAACTGAACATGTACTCCCTGGAGGAGAGGAGGAGAGACGGGATATGATAGAGACATACAAGTATCTTACAGGAGGAACAGGGTGCAGGAATACACTATTTTTAAGCGAAAAGATGTTCCAGGACTAGAGGGCATGGGATGAAGTTGGAGGAGGATGATTCAGAGTAAACGTGAGGAAGAATTTCTTCACAGAACGGGTGGTGGACAAGTGGAACACCCTGCCAGAGGAAGTGGTGGGCGCTGAAACAATCACGGGATTTAAGAATGCATGGGATAGACATAAAGGAATTCTGGAGGTCAGGGGTAAGGGGCAACAGACTTCTTGGAAAACATAAACTGAACTTACAAGCTCAAATGGGCAGACTGGGTGGGCCATAGGCCTTATCTGCTGACACTGTCTATGTATCTATGTATGTATCTATGTATCAGCTGTTTTTTAATTAAATGGCATATTTGTGCTACAGTAAGTTTATTTTATTTTATTTATTTGGTAAGTACACTGATCCCAGGGACCATTTTCAGGCATGACCTGGGCCATATAGATGGCACATAATACATAGTTAACATTAACAGCATTGAACATAACATAGGACATTATCACATAAGACAGTGAAATACAAGGCAATACTTACAATAATGTGATAGCAAACAACAATGTAATCTGCTAAGAGCAGGACAAGCAATAAGTTCAAACTGACTATCATATGTGGCTGTTACCATTCAGTATCAAGTAGGTAAGCAAGAATAGGTTGCATTAGGGTAGACACTGACATTGGGCATCAATGTAAGATACAGACACAGAGCTAGTGTATCAAATTTAAGGGGAATATTGATATGTGTTTCACCCTGGGCCCTTCTCTGTTGATTTTTCCTCTGAGCCCCTGCATCCACTTTCCCAGTGGGCCCTCTGTACCAATACTCTATCTCTTTAAGTTTAAATTGTAACATGACAATATGAGCTGAGGTTTTACTGTTTACTCTCTTTCTTGAGTGGAAACCACTCTCTAGTGCAGTCCTCTATGTAATGTGTTCTGATCCATAAGAGTCTCACAGGTGACCATTGGGGAGCTTACCAGTTACAAGAAGGCCACACATTTCCTGTTGGCAATGGAGGTACACCATTGCAAACAAATACAAAAATTAAGAAAGATGTATAAACAATATGACAAAATCTTTGTCTATTAACTGGTGAGCTCCCCAATGGTCACCTGTGAGCTTGTTATGGGCCAGAGCACAGTACCTAAAAGGTTAAGTCAGGCAGTGGTTTCCGCACAAGAAAGAGTAAGCAGTGGACCCTCAGCTCATATTGCCAGGGCAAAAATTTAAACTTTGAAGTTAAAAGATGAAGCCAGAGAGTGGTTTGCTCATAAGAAAGAGAGAGAAAGCAGAGGGACCGCAGCTCATATTGGCATTTTAAACTTTAAAGTGTAGTTTCCTGACAGATGAGTGGCTCACCTTGCCATCGCTGGCCATACTGATCATGATTTGGCTGAATGATGAGACCAAGAACCCCTCTAAATGTTAAAATTATCGAATGAAAACTAATCAAGGAAATTGGGGGGGGGGGGGGCACTGGTACTATAACTATTTACTTTTGATTTGGGTCACAAACCAGGTGCACCCCTGTAGACAAAAACATTTAAGAAAGATGCATAAGAAATGTGATAAAATCTTTGTGTATTAGTGAGGGTTGAACTTTTTAATCCTTTAACATGATGGAGTGAAAGCCTGAAACTGAAATTTACCATGCATGGCAGGGATCAGGCATTCCGATTTGGGGGTGCATATGGTCTTTTTTTTTTTCAATCTTTGGTAACTGGGTAAGGCCCACTAGGCACAAGTGCCTGTTTTCAGGGGTGACCTGGGAGCACTGGGCAGTTAAGTGACTTGCTCAGAGTGGAGGTTGCTCAAGAGGAGGTTGTGAGAATCAAACCAAGGTCTGGTCTGCTGGATGTACCAAGCTCATTCACAGCTCGTTACTCTAAGCTCTAGGCTATATTACCAGTCTAACTGGACTTGTATTCTCAACAGAGTACTACTGAGTGCAAATATATACTGTAGAGCAGGTCATATTTGCTGTATAATAAGTATAACAATATTCGCTCAGGTGATAATTGCATAAAAAAATAAAATGATGCTTTGCTAATCAAAATTGTACATTTTCAATAGACAAGAATTAGGTGCTAATTACAGAGTATGACATTAAATGTATGTAATTGTGGCTGATTAGTGCTATGCACTAAATATAACTTACGAGAATTAACAGTTCTACAGTACCCATTGTGGCAGAGCAATGCAGGGGCGTCTCCAGAGGTATAAAGTTGGGGGGGCTAATGCCCCACAATCAAAATCCTAACAAAACTAGGGGGGGTCCGGGGGCATGCCCCCCCGGAAAATTTTGAAAATGTTACCTTCAAATGGTGGCTTTTCCTGCATTTTAATGGTGAAATATATGTTTGAAAAGCCTGGTTATCATAATATCTATTTAATGGTACGTGTGGAAAAATTTGGTTACTGGACCAACAAGGACAACTAAAAGAGAGACACTACTTCCTGGCAGATCTGCTGGGAAGGTTACAGTTCCCAGACCAAATAAGAGACCAGCCAGACACCATTATCCCAGCACAGAGCAGATCTGCTGGGAAGGTTACAGGACCCCAGAGCAAGTAAGAGACCAGCCAGACACCATTATCCCAGCAGATCTGCTGGGAAGGTTACAGGCTCCCCTTTTATCAGACAGAACTGAGCCTAACACATGCCACCAGTGCTAGAAAGTATGTCAAGTACGAGTAAGAAAATGGCTCTTTGAAATCAAAAAATAAATGGCTGATGATTAGCTTAGCTCATAGCCTGCCCTAAATCACCCTATATAAAAAAAAACAAAAAAAAAACAACAACAAAAAACAGGGTTATAGCCTAGACAGTACTTTGTATCACAGGCTGACTTGTGTCTATTAACTGAGTATACTTTCCTTGCTTGTCACAACAAGCACTAACACACAACACAAACCCCTGTTAGGCAATTTAGGTTTAGAAAATGGCTATTATTTTTCTCTGAGCTCTAGGTGTTTGTTTGGTGAAGGTCAGACTCAGAAGTTGAGAACATTAAAGTGTAAACCCACAACATAACCCCCACCCTGAAGGCGTTTATTAATTATTGAGCTAACTTAATTTCAGCTGCTGTAGCTATGAACAGACTACAGAGAGAGAAAAAGAGAGGAGAGCCTTTGAGTTCAAGAATAAACAGGGTACATACACTGCACACACAAGTATTAAAATTATTAGTCAGTAGCATCTGCTGAGTTTTTAAAGTTTAATTAAATCCAGTCTCACAACATACTAGAACACAAAACACAGTTTCATCATTCTGTCTGAAACCTAATCCCCCCTCTGGCATCCCCCCCCCCACCCCTGACTGTCTCAGTCTGTGAGATGGAGAAAAACAAAAACTAAGGTCTGCTGATCGCTTTTTTTTATATTAATATTCTGTTCACATCAGGTGTACTTATACTACTGTATTTTTTCTAACCCGTTTAGACTGGAGTAACTGCTTCAAATGCAATGCAATGCAACGAACTCTCTGAAGACTAAGAGGCAGACTACTTCACACACACTGACTGCTGCTGCTCTGCCTATAACTGCCAAAAATGCAATACTAACAAACTTTCACAGCCTTTACTCAGTGTACCACGTGTTTGTCTGAAAAACAGGGCAGCGGAGGCAGGCGCTTGGTTGCAACTGCAAGACCCCCCCAGCCCCCTCCCAGCCTGTCAATCACTCCCCTGCAGTCCGATGGCTGGCTGTCATACCTGCTGCTCAGTGGTGCCAAACTGCCAAGCCTTAGCCTGCCAGTCCAATTCTCAGAGTCCTCCTCCATTTCTGAACTGCCGCGGCGCCTTCTCGTCTAACTGGGTCCTCCTCCGTAGTCCACAACATGCCCCAGCCACTGCTCTTCCACTTGCTCCTCCCGATCTCGTCTTTCTTCCACAGCAACCTGGCAGCCAGCCAATGAGTAACTAATGATGAGACTGGCAAAGATTGTGGACTGTACACCACAGCAGAACCCCACCCTTGCAGCCCCTAGCTACCCCCCCCCACACACACACAGTAACTGTCGCCGCTCGGCTTACCTGAAGCAACAGGCTGGACTAGTTTGGCAAGCTGTTTGGGCTGCGGCTTGGCTCATCCACAGGTAAAAAGAGCTGGGAGCCTACCGCCAGCAGTACATGACTTCTCTTCCTCTATCCAATTCATCAGTTGCGAACACAACGGCAACAGAGGGGAGCGAGACTGAATCCAGCGACCCATACATAGAAGGGCATATTGTTATAAGGCAGGAAGGACTAAACCAAACAGCATTGCTTTACTGTACAGCCGCATTTCCTTTTCATTTCAGTGTGAAGTGAGCCGAACCCCGGCAACTGTCACATTCATGTCACTGACTTCACACACACCTGCCAACCAGCCAGCACCCTGCAGCAGCCAGCCTCTGGAGGGATGGGCCAGACCGTTGCTACCTCATTTACATATGTTTACACAGAAGCTCCCTCAGAAGAAAAGGAAGCACCCTGCTTATTGTTTGTTTCTCCTCTCAAGTGGTGTGTGAGCTTATTTAATGAGAGACTGTCAGCCATAGATCGTAAAAAGACAACCCCTCCTACTGAGTACACAGCCACAACCTAAAATATTAACCATTTTACCTCAGTCACTCACTTTTTGTTTTTTCCTACCAGTTTTTCTTGATTTTACAAGTATTTGTTTTCAATGGGGGCAACAGCAATTGTTGCCAAATATAGAACGCCCACCACGCTCACAGCATATAGCTCCACCCACCCAGGGGGTAGACATGCACACCCACCCTCGCTAATGACTACAGGAAGATTGTTACTGAGCTGGCCGGCAGGTCTAGAGCCAGCTTCCATGCAGTGAAGCAACTTCGCCTATCCCCGCTCTCCATTGGTTGCTTTCCCAGATATACACGCCTACTCACGCGCGGTCGTGAGGATGCACGCGCCCGACCAGTCGGGTCCATGCATGCTGTTGTGTTGTAAAGTGAGCAGGCGCAGGATACTTTAAAGCTACACTTGGATGGCCCTTTACCTACGAGGTCGGTGGGATGGGAAGCTGGCCGCTAAAAAATTGCAGAGGCTCTGATAGGAACGACCGGAAAGATGGAGCTTTACTGAAAGAACGACTGGGCGGGAAGAAGGAGATGTAATACATCTGCACGGCATGCAGATGTATTACATCTCCTTCTCCCTCAGATTGCCAATGCCAACTCACTGTCCGACTGAGTCAGACGTTCGTTTCTCCGTGAATATAGCGAAGTCCCATTATACAGAGAAAAACAAAAGTGCACTCCGTGTGGTGGCGCTGAGAAATGCTGCAATTTTAAATAAAATCACAGCTTCTTTATTTTGCAACAGAGTGAAGCCATGATTCAATTCTCTGAATGCGGAAATGATTGGGGGGGCTTCAGCTTACATTGGGGGGGCTTCAGCCTCCCCAAAATCAACATGGTAATGCCACTGGAGCAATGTATTAATGAGTTAGCAATCTTATTACAGGCATGGGTGATATTAGATAGTTCAGCAACTGAAATATGACACTAGGCTCATTTTCTGCTGCGACTGTTTGATGTCACTGGGATAGATAATAAAATTTCCCCTCAGGTATGCTCCTGATCAACAGAGACACAACTTTGTTGAGAGTAAGTTATTAAGATAGTCTGTCAGTGATCTAGGATCAAGCCTTAACTCAGCACACGCTTCTCCCCTTGTGACCAAGAGTGGCCTCACCTAACATGCTTAGATGGTCTCTGTATGTCCCCAGCTACATAGTAAGTACACCAGACCACCAACTCTGGGTGGCAACACATCTCATGGAAAAGGCCAGAGTCGAAGCCCCAGCCACTTGTACCTAGTACAAGGCCACTTCCGTACCACGATGTCACCTCAGATCAGCCATGTCATTTTTTGCATTTACAATGTTCAGTCACATTGTTGCATCACCAGTGATTGGATGCCTGGAATTCCAATTGTATTAGTCTTTTCTCCATGGGCTGTTGCAGACCTTTTCTCAGTAGTACCAGGCTGGCGGAAGTGATGGCTATACCCCTTTTCCCTACTGGCACTGCGCAGCCCCACAGTTCCTCTTTTTGGGTTGTGAGAAGAGAAAGAAAGCTGGCGATGAATAAACACTTTGGCAGGAAATGTCTTGTAGTTGAGTAGCTTGTCCCTTCCAAGCGCCATCTTGTGATAAATCTATATGCATTATCCAGAGACATCCAACTCCTGTTGAGGAGCCCTCCACATATTGTAGTAACAAACTGAGAATCATAGTTCATGCAATCACAAACGTATATACAATGTGGAGTGGATTTTGATGGGCTGTTGTTAGGCTCCAAAAAGTTAATTTGCCTGCTGTTTGTGTATAGCCACTCTTAGAGGGACCAGGGAGGTTTAGATAAAAAAAAAGCTTTGGTAGCTCCGACCATGCCACTTCTGCAGTGGGAAGTTCCACCTGGTCATTCTTAGTGTGCACAATGAGGCCAGCAGGGTGCAGCATTTGAAACTTGATATTTGCCTGATGCAGAGCCCACTTGGCATCCTTGCATGCTATCTGTTTATCGTGTAATACTGGGTTACATCACTAAAAAATGAATTTGTGGCCATTCCATGTCAGATTCTGATTTTCTCTAGCATTTGTTTGGATGCATACCATGTCCTGGAAGTTTAGACTTTTTATGATGATACTTGGGGTTTGCTGTTGAGCGTCAGTGCGCCCTCTCACTTATGTACCTCTGTTCATGTTGTAGGGGTCTGGCCACATTTGTTAACAGGCCTTGTATAAAACCCATCATATCCAGTCTCTCTGCTCTTTCTGGGATGCCAACAAAAATGAGATTATTTCATTAGCTCTTCCATTCTTCATCCTCGATGCAGTCTTCAAGTTTATACAGTTTCCTTTTTAGTTCCCCCGATCTCCTTCTGTGTCTTGTGTCTTCAGAGGAGCTCACTCTAGCCTCTGGATCTTCAAAAGGCTGATTGAAATGTTCCATTGCAGGTTTCAGCAGTTTAAAATCATCAGCACCTTTAACAGTGTGACATGGCCCTGTCCAGACTATACAGCTCCGGCCCGGTAACGGATGCAATCCGCTACGGCCGGGGAGCGGTGCAGTGCGTCCACACCGCGGCAGTGTCCATTATGGGACCGGCACTGCCAGTTCACACTTCAGGAGCCAGGCAACCATTACAGCAGTGCCTGATCCCACAATGCAACTCACGCTGTGCTTCGGGCCCTGTAGGGGACCGTTACCGCCCGTCTACACTACTGCCGGTAACGTTACCAAGGTGGGACCTGTTTCATAACCGTTGTTGAAACCACCTCATATGTGGTTTCAACAACGGTTATGAAAATGCCCTCTGTAATGTTACAGGTATAAACGCAAATCATTGCGGGTAACGGTTTGGGCACTCTGTAACGTTACAGAGGCGTAGTGTGGACAGGGCTTACTGAGGCTAGCTCTGAGAAGAATCTATTGTGTCTTTCATTTACTTCCTCAGGTTCTAGCTGTGAATCAGGTAGTTGTTGGCATTTCAGCAGCTGAGGTCTCAGCAGGACTGGGAGAACTGTAGCCCTCTCTCCCAGTGAGCTCTCAATGTCAGAAGCCATCTGTCAACATGTACCAGTCAATGCCACATGGTAAGAAGCACTTGAAACCAGTAATAGGGTGAAGATTGAAAGTCAAGCTTTTTAAATTTGTTGCATTTTATTTTGGTCTTGACAGAGCCATTCTACAGTTGACCATTCAAGCCCACTCATCATGAGACTCACAATGAACAGAGAAAGTTCATGAGGAGTTCTGGAAATACTACATGAAGCTGTATTTTTTAAAAATCAAAGGGGAGGGGGCAAAACATGAAAACAGGATAGATCAGTTCCTCACTAAACTTAAACTACCACAGGTCAGGGCACAGGAGAGAAAAATGCTGGACCAACCCATTTTAGAGAATGAAGTCAAAGAGCAAGTATCAGATATGCAAGATGGGAAAGCTCCAAGCCCAGATGGGTTTCAAGTGGAAATATATACCGGTAGATCTAGGGTTAGATATTCAAAGGAGCTGCACCTGGCACAACTGGCACTGGCACAACCCAAAAATGTCCCCTGGAGCTATATTCAAAGGGGGAAATTGCCAATGCTGCATGGTGTAAAGATAATGTATGTGGCGCAACTCCAAGGGGCATGCCCCTGCATATGCTGCACATCCTGATATTCAGCCCAGGATGTGCAACACATCTGCCAGCTCATCCCAGAGATGTGCCACATACATGGGCACAAAGTTGAGCCTGTAAAAAAAGGCTCAATTGGTAGCAACCCACAGGCCGGCTACTGTAGTGCAGGGCACAACACAGCAGCCGCCAGCCATGGGTGGCAACCCCCCCCGAACACCGTGCACAATCTCCCATTGTATGCCCTGGTAGTCTAGTGGATCTCCCCTCCCCACTCCATACCGCAGTCCACATAACAAGCTGTAAACTATAAACCATCCCTGGTAGTCTAGTGGTACCCCCCTCCCTGCCCGTAACCCTGATCACCATAAGAAAGTAAGATTTAAAATCCTTGGTGGTCCAGTGGTACCCCCCACAGGACCCCCAACCCCCCCCTGTTATCAGTGGGCAGCAAACCCACTCACACACCTCCATGGCTGTGTGCCAATTGACAGCTTACAGTATCTCCTGCAAGCACACTGATCCACACTGTGGACCAATGGGCTTATAGTGCATACTGTAATAGTCATTCACAACTTTGTGAATGAATGACTTCATTCACAAAGTTGTAAATGATTATTACAGTATGCTACTAACCAGTGGTCCAAGTGACTAACATGCTTGCAGCAGATACTGTAAGCTGCCATTCGTCAGGCAACCGCAGAGGTATGTGGGTGGGTTGCTGTCTACCGATGAGACCGGGGTGACTGGGGGCTGGGTTTCCTGTGGGTGGGGGGGTGGGGGTATCACTGGACCACCAGGGATTTTGAATCTTACTTTCTTATGGTGATCAGGGTTACAAGTGGGGAGAGGGGTACCACTGGACCACCAGAGATTTAAAATCTTACTTTATTATGGTGATTGGTGTTATAGGTGGGGAGGAGGGTACCACTGGACCTCCACTGACAGCACCACATGCTGTGCAGGGCACCGGGTGCATTTTGCTGGCCAGCCCTGCACAACTCATTTGCACCTTGCATGCATTATGGCCCCATTTGCATAGTTGTGTCTGAATATCAGGAATTTGAGCACGGCGTATCTCTGATGCGCTGGTGCAGTTCCCATTCCTGGTATTCAGACATGTTTAGGGGATGTGCTGGCACATTGTATTTGTGCCACAGACATTTTTTTTTTTAAGTTTAACAATTTTTATCATTTTATTGTTTGCTAGACACACACACAGCTTGGGATGATAATTCAAAGCCAAGCCAGGCCCCTTCCATTAGGGGGAACAGGAACACAAGGATAGACAAGACAATACATTACAGTACTTACAAATATCCAATGATAAGAACCATAGGAATACATAGCAGGACATACCACAGACATTTTTTGATATATTTAGATGAGATGCGCCATGGCACATCTCTTTTGAATATATCCCTTTGTTTCTCCAGTGCAACTCAGTTCAGCGGAGCAACAACTTGCACCTTTTCCAGGTGCAGTTTTGAATATTTAGCCCTTACCGTATATGTGATATTGTAGTAAATGCCAAAACACCTCATTTGCTTCTTATCAGGCTTCATTTTTAACATCAGCTCAGCACAACTTCTGCATGCAGGCAGAATTCCTGCATCTTGAATACAGGAAACAGGAAAAGATAGTGTCAGGTTTCCCCTAAAGGGACTATCTCTAAATATCACCATTATTACACAGTAAACACTAGCTAGGGAACAAATAATAATTACAATATGCAGACCACCTTACAACATCCCTCCTTTTCTAAAATCTGACTATAAATTTAACCTGTTTCGTGCCCTTATGATCCTTTTTGACTTACAGAGTACGGGAACCACTGGATCACCTCAAGGTGACACCTCTCCTTCTCCCAAAACTCTTGTAGTTCGATCCTGCTCAGAGGTAATCTGTGAAACATACCTGGGTATCTCATCCTGCCCCATTACTCCCATAGAGTCTACTGCCACTGCCGCAGTTGGTACCCCTGGTGCCACTTCCCAATCCTCCATGCTCTCCCGTGCTGTATTCCCTTCCACTCATCCAGTTGGGGAGGGTATTTTTGCCAATACCCCATGGATATGGTCCATATGTCTTTTTCCACTTTCCCTGATGCCAATTGCACTTTAAAGGACACTGGACCTGTTAGTGCACACAACACCCCTGGCACTCAATTATTTTTGTCTCCAAAACTGGTGACTCAAACAAAATTTCCCAGTTGCAAGGAACTCGGGTCTGTCCTACGCCCTCTGGCCTCCTGCATTTCTGATTGACTCTGACACACTTTGGTCCTCCAAACTGGGCAGATCAAATCTAAAGGGGAGCAAAGTGTCCTGCCAAACAATAGCTCCACTGACAACACCCCTGTTGTTGCATGTGGTGTAACCTGGTATCACAACAAAAACCTCACTTTATGTGTTTGAATAGATCCTGAACCCAATCATTGCAACCCTTCTTTCACTGTTTGTGCCACTTTTTTTGCTAAACCGTTAGAGGCTTGGTGGTAAGGTGCAGTCTGAATGTATCAGATTGTGTTCCAAAATTCTTGAAACTCTCTTGACATAAATATGGGCCCATTATCTGACACAAATTTTCTGGTAACCCATAAATTGAAATGCCAAGCTGGGCCACAGTGGCCTCTGTAGTGACCGAAAACATTACCTGCCCCTCCAACCACTTGGAGTATGCATCCACCAGGACTAATAACATTTTCCTTAGAAAAGGCCCTGCAAAATCAGCATGTATCCATACCCATGGTCCATCTGGTTACTCAAACAGGTACAGTGGTACCAGGGATGGTGCATGCCATGTCTCCAGACAAGCTGTACACTTGCTCACCAGTTTCTGTATTTCCTTGTCCATAAGTGGTCACCAAATCACACCCCATGCCACCCCCTTCATTCTAGAAATGCCAGAATGTGTGTCATGTAATTTCCCCCAAACCTTAGCCCTCAACTGATGGGGTACTACCACTCTGCTTCCCCACATTAGGCAGCCGGCATGAATTTCCAACTCAAAATGCTGGGAAAAAAATGCCTCCTCCAACACCCACCTGGGCCATCCATTCTGTACCCACCCCAAAGCATATCAGTTTTGAGTACTGATGGGTCTCCCTTCTAATATGAGTTTCTTCCACTGTGGTCCCTGATAACAGATCCAATAATAGGATCATGTCTCCTGGCTCCAGAATCTGCTTTGGTTAATCTGGCAAAGGTAACCTGTGAAAGGAATTAGCATTGGAATGGAACCCTCCAGGCTGATATTTGATTTCATACTGGTAGGCAGGCAAGGTCAGTGCCCACCACTGCATATGGCTCAATACCAATGGAGGCACTGATCTGCATTCACCTAAAAAGTTCACCAGAGGCTTATGATCCACGAGGACTGTGAAATGATGTCCATACAAATACTGATGAAATTTCTTTATTCCAGATATTATTGCCAGTGCATCTTTGTCTAACTGAGAATATTTTTTTCCACAGGTGCCATTGTGTAGGATGCAAACCCAATATGCCTCTCAGATCCATCCTTTAATACATGTGAGAGGACAGCCCCCACATCATATTGGGATGCATCACAGGGTAGGACCATCAGCCATTTGGGGTCAAAATGTGTCAGCAGTTGAGAAGACTACAACAACTTTTTTGAAGCCAAGAATGCTACCTCCTGAGCCTTCCCTCATTTCCATGGAACCTGCTTGTGCAAAAGAAAATGCAATGGTGCTAACACTGTTGACAACTTGGGCAGGAATCAGTAGTAATAATTTAAAAGCCCCAAATATGTCTTCGGTTCAGACACTGGCTTTGGCATGGGGGCTTCTGCAGTTGCCCTTACCTTACCCACTATTGGGTGCAGGCCATGTGTATCAATGACATAACCCACAAACTGTACAGACTTATCTGAAAATGAACATTTATCCCTGTGGAGCTTCAGTGCTGCCTACTGCAGTCTCTGAAGCACGGTCTGTAAAGTGTTCAAATGTGACTCCTGGTCTGGTCCTGTCAAGAGTATGTTATCCAGATACACCATAACATTTGGTATGCCCTGTAACAGTCCCTCATTTGCTCAATGAAAAATTCCAGGGCCAACACCACACAAAAAGGTAGACGGCTATGCTTGAGCAACCCCCAATGTGTAGTGATTGTTGATGGCTCCTTAAATTCCTCATCCAGCAGTAACTGCTGATAAGCATGACTCAGGTCCAGCTTGAAAAATAATGCCCCCCCCCAGCTAGTGAGGTAAACAAATCTTCGATTTTATGAACTGAGTATGAATCCAATTTAGTCAATTTGATCACTGTGATCTTGTAGTCCCCTCAAGTCCTCAGTGACTCATCACTCTTGATCGCGGGCACAATTGGGTAACCCACTTTGAAAACTGGACAGGTTCCAGGATCCCTTCCTGCTCCAGACAAAGCAATTCTTCTGTCACTTTACCATGGAGAGCATATGGAACAACAAGGTGTTTAAATAATTGGGGTTGAGCCTCTGGACTCACCACAATCTGGACAGTCATTCCCTGCAAAGTTCCCAGTCCTGGTGAAAACAAAGAAGCTGCCTGCTCCAATACCGCTTCCAGTGTTACAAGTGGAGCAAGCATATCACCTGCCAGTCCAATTTCAGCTCTCACAGCCAGTTATGTTCCATCAGGCATGGACCTCTTCACACACCACCAATAAGGGAAATAGCTTCTGCTGCAACCCATAAGTCACCTAGACCACCATCTATCCCACCAATGGAATCGGTTCACCTGTAAATGTCCGAAACTGCACCCTCCTGGTTGTAGTACCAAGCCTTCTGCAGGGGCCCACAAGGTAGAAAAAAGCTTCTTTCCCATTACCAAAAATGATGCACCTGTGTCAGACTTCCATATCCACAAAACAACTGCCCATTGTCATGTGCACCTGGATAGGAGGCAAACGATGATCAGCAACCATATACATAGAGTAGACTCTATCATCATCCTTTGCCTCTGGCTCTTCCTCTTTTACAAAACTGGTTTTGCCTGATGATTTGCAGATCTGGATGACTCCTGGGGAATACTCTCAAAGTGACAAAGTCAAGTCAAATGGCCTCGGCGCCAGCACCACCAACATTCCTTTTCTTGGAACCTGTAAGTCTCTGAGTCATGTGCACCACCACAATGGAAACATCACTCATCTGTGTCTCTATGAGCAGAGCTTTGCTGTAGGCTGTGTGCAGTCATCAATCTATGCTCCCAGCCACTGAATTCTGTGCCAAAAAATACTCAAAAATGCACTCCAACAACAAATTCCAGCACCAGAAGATTTGAGTGCAAAAAAGCCTTTAATACAAATATTGCCAGTGCGCCATACAGCTCGGGATATCAGGACCTCAAAAAGTTTCGCTCACAAGGAGCTTTGTCAGGAGGATCTGATGTAATACTAAGAACCTCCATTAAAAAAGCTGATTCTTAAAGAAACAGGATTCATTTAAAATAGACATACATACATACAAAGATATCTACGTAACTTCGTAGCATATTGATTTTCCAATTAACACATCATATCTATAGCAATACATAATATCTATCACTATCTATCAAAATACATAACACTAAGAATTTTCACCTGCACCTATAAAGTTAAAAAACACAACTATTGTATTTATATATGGTGTTGCATAGTGCAGCAGTGTGGGAAACATCACAAATCTGTAGCAGGCAGCTTTAATTTCCAGAGTGAAGTGGCAATGAAATACAAAAGTGCTCCCACCAAGGACAAGAAACCTAAAAAAAAAAAAAAAATAAGAGAAACAAGATACATGATTACCATAGTGACTATCGCTATTAGTGGGTATAAATACATATATTATCATTACATTCCATCATACAATCAGTGTCAGTGGCTCAGTAGGTGGCACACTCGCCTCTGAGGCCGGGAGATCAGAGGGCTGTGGGTTCAGTTCCCACATCTGGCACTTGGGTTAATATCCTGACACTGTAGTACAGCATGAGGAGGGTGCTGTACTTCTGAGGTGCCGTCTTTCAGATGAGATGTTAAACTGAGGTCCCATCTGCCTGGATTGGTGGTAGTTCAGGTGGATGTTAAAGACCCCATGGCACTTATCGAAAAGAGTAGGGGAAATTTTTATTGCAAAATTCAAAAACCAGCTTGAATGTACATATAAGCAATACAAGAATATAAACCACAGTGAATGGTCAAAAAACACACAATCCACCACCATAAAATCAGCAAAACCAAGAAGTCCATACAGTTTCCCACAAATCTGAAATATAAAAAGATACAAATTAAGAATAGCCTTCATTATAGAAACAGTATCAGCCCACCCAAGTAATTCATTTCCAAACATGATCACAGATAGTTTTGCCCATGGTTGTTTTTTCAAGTGTATACACTTCTCTACTTCTATCTGTAATTTAAATAGAATATCTTGTAATAGAACTTCTTCATTCTGTAAGACAGGTTGACAACATGCTTGACACATTACCCATTTCAAACATGCCAATATCACAAAGATAGTATGCTTATTCCAGATAGACCATTGTTCAGTTAGTTGTCCTTGTACCAACACTTCATAGGTCATTTTGGAAAAAGGTAATGCATCCCAAAAGGATGCCAATGCAGTCTAAAAGCCATGTATTGTAGTGCATTCAAAATATAAATGTTGGATGGTTTCCAGCCCATCAGCACAGCCTGTTTCTGAGCATTTTCTTTCTTCCAGACATATATGTTTATGATTACCCTTTACATTGAATTTACCATGCCCACATAACCATACCACATACTGCATTTTTCTAAGAATTCTAGGTTCACTAATGCATTCTGAAAGCTGATTACAACTAATTCCATCATCAAGAGAAAAAAACAGAGTTTCAAAATAGCATTTTTCTACCAAAAAATTATAAAACTGTTTTTTTGGTTTGTTTAAGAAACAGTAATGCAATCTTCCAGGTCCTGATATATCTTAAAGCAATTTGTATATATGTAGGCAATACTTTGTCTGATGGGTGCTATTTTTCCCTATCCCAAGCTGAAAAAAAATCTATACTCCATTCTTGCATTAAATCTGTTCCCACAGCTTTGGTGTCCAATATCAATGGTTTCATATTAGTGTAAAAAGAATTTGAAAAAAGAATACTAGTGGTTGTAACATATCTAAACCCCCGTCCTTTCTCGAGCGATAAGTATGAGCCCTTTTCACCAGATTAAGCTTACTACCCCACAATAAAGAAAAAAACAAACTTTGTATTTTAGTATGCATCCCATAAGGCAATGGATCAATATGAGACACATGTAAGAAGAGCAGTGCAATAAATGTCTTTTAAAAGAAAACCCCTTTTTCTCTGTGTCATTTTCCAAGATTTCCAAGCTTGAACTTTCTTAAAAGCTAAATCATAAGCTATGTCCCAATTCATCTGTTCGGTATCACAGTTGCCAAACCATAATCCCAAAATCTTTATCACTTCTGCAGCCATAGGTATCGGGAAGTCAAATTCCAAAGGTACATCACCTACAGGCTTTATTGAGCTTTTGTTCAGATTCAGTCTTATCCCAGTGTAACAATGCTTGTCATCAAATATTTGCAATGCTCTTTTACCATCCTCCACTGTGGCTACTGTGAAATTACAATCATCTGCATACGCTATTACTTTTTTATATGTCTTACCGGAACCACTAACCATTGGAGCTATTTCTTTAGTATTCTCAATCAGTCATAAAATTGGATCTAGCCCAAAGTTATACAGTAAAGGGCTTAAAGGACAACCCTGTCTGACACCCTTTTTGACAAGAACTGGTGTACCTAAATGTCCATTAACCAGAGGCTGTACCTGAGCTGAACCATAAAGAAGCTGAATAAGGTTCACTAGTTATGATCCCAGATCCTATTCCACTCAAGAACTCATATGCCACACTGGCAAATGAGGACAACCAAATAGAGGTACCCAGAGAAGTGGAAGGAAAGAATGTGGAGGTTAGCCAAGGAGGTGACCTCAGTGGGGAAAGCAATGGACCCCAGAGGAGGAGGAAGCGAATCCTGGTGGGGGACTCCATCGTAAGAGGGATCCAGCTAGGAACACAGGAGGGGGAGGACAGGGAGGTGAGGTGCCTACCAGGTGCCACGGCATGGAGGGATGGAAGGAAGATCCTGGGGATCACTGTGAAGGCAAGCGGGAGGGTGAGCTGGATGTCATTATCCACCTAGGTACTAATAACTTGGCAAATGGGAGCCAAAGGAGGTTCAGGAAGAGTTTAGGAAACTGGGAGAGGGTCTCAAGCAAGTAGCTACTTCTGTCACTTTCTCAGAAGTACTACCTGTGAGAGGCAAGGAGAGCATAGGAGTGCATGCACCAGGAACTTTAACTCATGGTTGAAGAACTGGTGCTGTGAGGAAGGGTTTGGGTTCATTGGTGACTGGGGACCCACCTGGAGGGATGGAGTTTGTTGAAGCCTGACCCTGCATCCATCCTGGAGGGAATCAAGCACTCAATGATAAGTTTAAATGCTACATTGACAAGCATTTAAACTAGCAAAGGGGGTGGAAGGCCAGCAAGGAGGTACCTACTGCTCACCCCCACAGCTAGCAGTGGAACCAGTGAACAAGAGGAGTGCTATCTCTGCAAGGCAGTGCGCAAAAGATGGAGATTAGTGCCCAAGAGGTGGATAAGCAGAAAGGGCAAAATTCAGCAGAAGGGCAGACAGCAAGAAGAACCAGGGATAAATGACAACCAAGGAAGGGGCTGGGTAGAACAGTGAAGCAGTCTAGGGAGGTCAAATCATGGAAAGCCATGTGTGCAAATGCCAGGAGCCTGCTAACAAGATGGAAGATCTGGAGGCTGTCATGGTACAGTCAGATCTGGACATTGTGGCCATCACTGAAACCTGGTGTAATGATAACCATGACTGGGAGATGGCCATACCTGTCTACAACATATTCAGAAGAGACAGGTCAGGCAGGAAGGGAGGAGGAGTGGCACTGTATGTGAAAAATGACATAAGGGCCACAGAGATCCAGGAGGAACAAAATGGGGAGAGATACTGTGGGTTAAGCTGGAAAGGAAAATGGGACAGCCATCCACACAGGTGTGGTCTATAGACCACCAGCCCAGGAGGAAGAAACAGATGAGGAGCTGATGCTAGCCATCCAAAGGATGGCAGACAAGGGTGAGGTAGTACTGGTTGGAGACTTCAATATTCCAGACGTGGACTGGAGCATCCCAGCAGCAGCATCAACTAGGAGCGGATTTATCCTGGACTCCCTTCAGGGTGCCTTCCTCAAGCAACTGGTCATGGAACCAACTCGGCAGAAGGCAATACTGGACCTTGTGCTCACAAACAGGGACAGTGTGATGGGGGTAACAGTGGGGGAGCACCTGGGTAACAGTGACCACCAGTCATTGTGGTTTGAAATCACAGAAGAGCAGAACCAAACCACACAAAACACGTATCCTGGATTTAGGGGCAGACTTTGGGAAAATGGGAGATACTTGAAAGAGGAATTAAGGGAATGGGACAGGAATCAGGGGTTGAGGAACAGTGGGCAGTATTTAAAATGGGGATTATAAGAACAACAGAATTATGCATTAAGCAGGTTAGCAAGAGGAAAAAGGAAGAGGAGACCATTATGGTTTTCAAAGAGGTAGCAAAGAAAGTGAAAGCCAAAAGATGCATTCAGGCAATACAAAAGACACAGGCAGAAGGGGATAGGGAGAAGTACCAGGAGAAGCAAGGAGGCAGGGAAGTCAGTAAGGGAAGCCAAAGCTCAGACAGAAGAACACATTGCAAAATCAGTGGGTAAAGGGGACAAAACCTTTTACAGGTACATAAGTGAAAAAAGAAAGACAAAGGGAGGGGTAGTGAGACTGAAGGGGGAGGATGGGAGCTGCGTGGAGGATGACAGCAGTAAAGCTGACATATTGAACAGGTATTTCTGCTCAGTCTTTACTGAGGAAGAGGGGGGTAATGGGTCTGAAGGGAGTACAAGGGGTGAGAATGGTGCAGAAATGGACACAAGCCCCTTTACACGAGAAAGGGTCCTGAAGGAACTGAAAGTATAAGAGTTGATAAAGCAATGGGGCCAGATGGGGTGCACCCCAGGGTCCTTAAAGAACTAAGAGAGGTGGTGGCTGAACCTCTGGCTATCCTGTTTAGCCGATCACTGGAAACAGGGAGGTACCCAAAGACTGGAGGACAGCAGATGTAGTCCCTTATACAAAGTGGGAACAAGAAGAAGCGGGAACTACAGACCAGTCAGCCTCACCTCAGTAGTGGGAAGATCATGGAAGCACTACTGAAGGAGATTGGTGGAACATCTGGTTGTCAATGGACTACAGGACCCAAGGCAGCATGGTTTCACTGGGGAGGTCATGTCAGACCAACCTCGTTGAATTTTTGACTGGGTGACTAGGGAGGTGGATCAGGGAGGGCAGTGGATGTGGCCTATTTGGACTTCAGCAAGGCCTTTGACACTGTGCCACAGAAGACTATTACACAAACTGGGGAATATGGGTGTGGGCAGGACAGTAGTATGGTGGGTAGGTAACTGGCTGGGTGGCAGGACACAGAGGGTGGTGGTAAATGGCTGTCACTCCACAGAGGAAGAGTGACCAGTGGGGTACCACAGGGATCAGTGCTGGGACCGGTCCTATTCAACATCTTCATCAGTGACATTCTGGGATCTAGAAGGCAGAATTTCACTGTGCTGATGACACAAAGCTCTGTAACAGAGTAGACACACCAGAGGTGTAGACAGAATGAGAAGCGACCTGCAGAAACTTGAAGAATGGTCAGAGGTTTGGCAGTTGAAATTCAATGCAAAGAAGTGCAAGATAATGCATAGAGGGCACAAAAACCCTGGCACAATATATCAATTGGGGGTTAGGATATAGCTTGCAACAGCAGGAAAGGATCTTGAGGTTATCATCTCTGATGACCTCAAGGTAGAAAATAGTGTGACAAGGCAGCAGGTAAAGCAAATAGGATGCTGGGATGTATAGGCGGGGCATCACCAGCAGGAAAAGGAGGTCATAATTCCGCTATACAAGACACTAGTGAGGCCCCATCTGGAGTACAGTGTACAGTTCTGGAGACCTTACCTACGTAAGGACATAGACAGGGTAGAGAAGGTTCAGAGGAGGGCAACAAAGATGGTGCCCGGATTGCATCACAAGTCCTATGAAGACAGGTTGAAGGAACTGAACATGTACTCCCTGGAGGAGAGGAGGAGAGAGGATATGATAGAGACATACAAGTATCTTACAGGGAGCAACAGGGTGCAGGAAAACACCTATTTTTAAGTGAAAAAGATGTTCCAGGACTAGAGGCATGGGATGAAGTTGGAGGAGGGACGATTCAGAGGAAACATGAGAAAGAATTTCTTCACAGAACAGGTGGTGGACAAGTGGAACACCCTGCCAGAGGAAGTGGTGGGGCTGAAACAATCACGGGATTTAAGAATGCATGGGATAGACATAAAGGAATTCTAGAGGTCAGGGGTAAAGGGAAACAGACTTCTAGGAAAACAAACTGAACTTACAAGCTCAAATGGGCAGACTGGGTGGTCCATAGGCCCTTATCTGCCGACACTGTCTATGTATCTATGTATCTATGTGATGGTATGCCATATGCCCTTAGAACCAACCATAAATATGTATGATTAATTGTGTCAAAGGCTTTTTCTTGATAAATTGATAACAAATATCCTTTAGCCTTAGAAGTTAAGCCTTGTTCTATTATTTCACGAACATATTGCAAATTTTGGTAAATAGTACGTCCAGGAATTGCACAAGTTTGCATTGGAAGAATGACATATTGTGCTATCTTAGTCAGTCTTTACAACAAAATCTTGGTCAAAATTTTATAATCAGAGTTGAGCAGAGTTAAAGGTCTCCAATTTTTGATAATTTGCTCATCCCCTTTTTTATAAAAAAATAATAACACCTTCAGTCATACTATAAGTCTCTTTTCTTTTTGTATGTATTCATATACTTTTTGTAATATTGGTGTTAGTTCATCAATAAAAATTTTATAAAATTTGTTAGGGATGCCATCCAGGCCTTGTGCAGTAGCAGTGGACAGTCCATGGAGTGCCAACTGAATCTCTTCACTAGATATAGGTTGTAGTAAAGATTTTTTTTCTTCAACAGGTATATCAGGAACATCAATATCCCATAACTTAAATGGCTGTTGCTGATCATTAATCACTGTGAATATGTTATGAACATATTTCTGTATTTCATGTTGAATACCATACTGTTCATCTACTACTTCTCCATTTTCATCTACTAGGGTCATATTTTTTTTATGTTTTTTCCTAGTTCTATCATTATCATATGGATTTACCTCCTCACTGTGACCTTTAGTTAAAAACTTTTGGTGTAGACCCATTTTTAAATTCTGTGTTTTTATATAATCTGTCATGTCATCTTTTAGTTTTTCTAGGAGGATTATTTTACCTTTTGTCATTCCAGTAGGATGTGTCCTTATTTTTAAATATTTTGCCCTTAAGCTTAAATATGAAATGTAGCTGTGTTGTGCCTCCTTACTAGTTAATGCTATCATTAATTCCTTAATGTCTCTTTTGGTGTCTTCCCACCAGTCAATTGGACTGTCATATAAAAAAATCAAGGCTTAGACGCAATGTAAGTAAGTCTTGTATCTTAGTTTTATGTGTCACATCTTGAAGTTTAGAGGTGTTCATCTTCCAATAACCTCTGCCTACAGTTATTTTGTGTGATGAGTCTGTAGTCAATTGTAAAGCAAATGATCTGATGTTTCTAAAGGAATAACTTTAATATATTTACATGACACTCTCTCAGTTGCAAACCAAAAATCAATTCTTGTACTAAGAAATCCCTTGAAAAATGTTTGACATGAATCTAATTTTAATATATCATGAATGTCTTTTAAAGAATGTTCATGGAGTATAGTTACTAAAGCATTAGTATCACAATATAGTTTGTCAGTTTTACGGACCCAATCTTTAGGGCTAAGCCCACAATTAAAATCCTCACCCCACAAAATCAATTTGGATGTATGTAGAAATGGCTCTATTAGTTTAAACAGTTCAGCTCTAAGGGCTTTGGTTTGTGGCACATAAATATTGATGCATCTATACAGAATTGCATTAATCTGTACATCAATTAACAATGCATGTCCGGAATAAATATCTAATACTTTATAAATTTTAATAGCCACATTTTTAAATAGAATACCCACTCCTGAACACCTCAGATCCCCTATAGACCACAATGACGGATCCCACCTCCAATCTTTTTGGGCCTGTTTCATCTCAGAAAGGTCATGCAATCTAGTGTCCTGTAAAAAATAAATATTACCACCCCCTCCCTCAGGCTACTAAATGTAACTTGCCTTTGTTCTTGTGATTTAATACTATTCACATCTGATGTAGCAAAAATGAACCTATCCATCATGTGTTTTTAGGAAGGGGGAAAAAATGACCTTACTAAGTGCTCAAAAAAGCATCACTTATGTTTTTTCCTTTTTTTTTTCATTTTGCACCTTCTTTAACTATGACATCACATGCTACTTCAGTTTGGGAAGATACTATGGAAGAGACGTTGAATCCTTATCATCTTCCATATCATCCAAATCCCTCAGAATGTCATAAGAATTTTGTGTCAAAGAGACAGGCAAAATGGGTCCTGTTTCCAATTGTTGTTTCATCTGGGATCTAGATCTTGTGACCCTTACAAAGGGGAGGTCTATGTTTTCAGGAGGACGAATCTGATTTGCACAATTATTGTCATCATTTTGTTCACTTAATGAAATGATGCTAGTAATGTTTCCTTCAGTTGGTTCTTGTATAATAGGGCTTTCCAGATCCGGAGTTTTGGATGTGGGGCTTTGCTGGATGGTGCAGGTGCTAAGACTAAATCCTGATTATCAGAAAGGGCATCTTGGAGTTTGTCTGAAGCAGCTAGCTGTACAGCATTAACCTCCTTCTGTTTCAGTAGTTTAGCTTCTTCTCTAGTAAAAATCACTGGAGGAACTGTAGGAACCAGGATTTCCTGTAACCATGCTTTTTCTGTCTGTGCATTAGCCACATACACATCCTGCTCAATTGTGACATTTTGGTCAATACTATTATGGGAGGCCCATACATAGTTGCAAAAGGTATGGCCCACTTCATCACATAGGTTGCATTTTGGTGACTGATGACAATGGGTTCTGATGTGCCCTAATTCACCACATAGCCCATAACGCTACTTATCACAAGCATTGCTAACATGTCCCATGTCCCCACATTTATAGCATGCCTGAGGTTGCCCTTGATAGAACAGGACTCCTCTATCTCTACCCAAGAAAAAACAGTTGGGAAAAAGTTTATGGATTCCATTTTCTTGGTGCAACAATGTTTTATACTTCTGTCCTCCAGTCCATAAATGTTCCTCATCAAGAAAAGGATTTGGGTAACCCTTTACTGTACAACATTGCTGAAGCCAGTATGTGATATCAGCTACGTTTATTCCTTCATTTCAAAACAGGACAGTTATTACTTTAAAACTGGGTTTTGTAAGGGGTATAGCTAGAAATGGATTCCATAAAGGAGTGGATTTTAAAAGCTGATATTGCTTCCAGAATCTATCCAATCCAGCTGGGTGCTTAAAGCTGATGTCAAATATAGTGCCTCCTGGCATATGAATTAAGGCATAAATCTCATATGCAAAGAATTTCATGCTGTTCTTCAGGAGCGCCCGGCCTATGAATATTCTGTCTGGTATATTATTTATATCTCCCCGAAATCTGAGTCTAACAGCATTTTGCCTTACAGCAGGCTCAGAAAAATTCCTTGAGTTTTCAGAAAATGAGTGCTGAGCGACATTAGAATGCCATACATTCATACCAACCTCACAATTAAGCTGAGGTACTGAAGAATTATTTGTTGGATTACGCTCAATCAAAGATGGAGGGGAGAGATCCTCTGAAATAGAGGCCTGTGTATCAGTATCCCCTTCCAGCTTTTTTATATCAGCCATAATATCAGAAGATACATTTTGTTCATGTTTATTCATCTATGTAGTTACTGTAACCTGCCCTGGAGTGATGTTATCTGTCCCTTGTAGGATATTATCCTGTTTATTGTCGGAAATCTTCTGTGAGGGAATACTGATTTCCATTAAACCAGGTATATTAGCGTCCCATCCATTTTTTCCAGAAGTCTGTACCCATCCAGCTTCCTTAATAGCTTTGTTTACCCAGTCTGAGTCAGAACCATCAGACCTGGCTGCAAGAACATTGTCTATCATTCTTGCATGTACCCCACAGCTTTTTTTACCTTTCTCTTTTTTACTCCCTTTTGCACAAGTTAATACATGGCCTGGTGCCTCTGAGGACGTTCCAATAGAAAGAGTTTTCAGTTGTGAGGGAAATGACATCACTCCTACGGCAGTGTTAGAGGAGCTTGAATCATTTACTATAGTATGCTGTACTGTTGTAACATCACTTTCCTTAGTAAAGATTTCTACTTTCCCTGGTAATTCAAAAAAGGGCATTACCTGGGAAGTTGAGGGATTAGCGTCTTCTTTCCAATTGTCAGCAACTGTAAACATAGCACTCGTAGGCCGGGTTTCTGGACTCTGGTACTGTTTCTGTTCGGCATCACATTGCACCTGGACCTCCTGGTCCTTCATGTACTATAACTCCCTTTTCTGCAACTCCTGCTGCAAATGGTTCTGCTTTTCAGTGTAAATTAATTCTTCCATTAGCATCTGCTAACGGATATCCTCATCTGAAAGATAAACCATAATAGGCTCCAAGGCAGGTTGCTCGCTCACTGTTTGATCAGCTGTGTCAGTATCTGACGGTAAGACTTCTTCCACTGTTCCAACGTTCGAGTTGTTAGTCTCAGGAGGCAAGAGAACCAAGGAGGAGACCAACTCCTCAGCCCTGCACACATCCATCCTCTCCTCTGACAGCAGGAGACTGGCCATCTCAGCACCAGTTGCAGTGTCCTCTCACACAGAGTAGGAGAATTTCCCCAGTGTCCTGGCCAAATTTCCCTCATTCACTAAAAAATACCACCAACAGCTTAATCTGGTTCAATCTCAGTTGCTTACCATCTTGTCCCCCCCCCCCCCCGGTTGCCCCTGAAAAAGGGACTTCTAGGCCCAGTGGGCTTACCGGGTCAACAAAATCTAAACAAACAAACATTCCAATATGCTAAATTTGAAACATGTAAAATGCCCATGTTCCCAAATGTTAGCTGAATAAAGGATTACTTATCTCTTCTTTTATCCTTTTTAATCAGTGATATGATGTGTATTTTGTCATTGAGACCAACACTGGACCAGAAGAGAACTGTCAATAACAGCACCGTCCACTACAGTGCTTTTTTGACAGTGCTCTCCATTACAGAGGCAGTACAGAATTCTGCTGCACAACAGAACACCAACCATTGAAATAATGTATTTTTAATGTGGGGGGGGGGTGCTGCCCCAGCACCCCCAATCTAAAGGATTCTCACTGGGGGGGCAGATCACGGGGAAAGATGAAATTTGTAGGGCCGTGGAACACTGTTTCCATGGCCCCTTGTAACAAACAAAAGCAAGCACTGCAAAAGGAAATAAAGGGAGACCAGGATTAGAAGCCTGGGGCAGGCTTCTCAAAGAACAGCAAAAATCCTGCAGCTGTGGGAAAAAGGCTTGCAGCACTACAGAAATGCAGTTGCGCAATATTCTTAAAGAAAATCCTGCAGCTGAGGGAAAGCCCAAAAAGTCCTGCAGCTGCAGAATTCCAGCAGCTATGAGAATCCTGCAAATGCTGTGAATCCACAGCTGCAGATCCAAAGCTGTGGAAATGGCTGAGGAGGCACATCAATAGTAAATCCATGTAGCTGAAGGAACAGATGTTAACATTGCTGCCATTATATGAGGCTGACAGCACCCACAAGGATACTTGCAACCAGTCCCTCAAATGGGACCACTGCAACACCACAGTTACCAGCAATACCATTGTATCACAGCGGCTGACAGTCACTGCTAGTCGTCCCTCCCTGGGGTGATCCTGTTGCCTGCAGGTGTGGCAGTCGCTGCAGGCTGGTTAGGCTCTACTGCCTGGGGGGGCTCTGTCATGGGCTGCTCTGGGTCTGGTGGTTGTTGCCTGTTGCCATTATGTATCATGGCAATGTGTGCTTTTGTTGCTATAACATCAGCCACTGCTATACTATCTGAGATGCTATTACCTATGGATCAGCTCCTCCTTAATTGATTCCAATTGTTAGAGCACTACTGCAGTTTACTGAGGGAGAGTTACACCTCATTCCACTGTGTGTAACGTTTTTTTGGTAACTGTGGAAAAATGCTGGCTGAGAATAGCCTTGCAGGAGCTGTGCCTTACTTATCTCACACCTTTTTTTCCTCAGGAACTTTTGCAGCGACACTTTTTTCCATAGTCCGTAGTGTTTTTTTTCCGCAGCTGCAGAGGTTTTTGTGAATAGCACTTAGAGCAATCTCCCACTTTTTTTCCATAGCTACGGCAGTTTTGGGGAGTATGGGAAGGTTTTGCACCTTCTGAAAGCTTTGTGAATCCAGCCCCTGGTCTCTACCACAATTCTGCCAAGCTGCTCCATGCCTCAGACCTCCCTGCCACCGGAGCAGCTCTGCTAGCTTCCTGAATTTCTCTGCCCTTGTGCTCTCTGCTAGCACCATGGACAGCGACCTAGGGAACACATACTGTACTGAATAGTGCTCTTAATGCCCTATCGCTGTCCATGGTAGCATGATACAGACCAACCTGTCTGGTTGTCTGTTGTCTGGTGCTATTATTGTAGTGTTATTCTAACTGGTTACCATTTAGACCAGGCCTTCTGAGTCCATCCAAAGTAAAAAAATCCAACGTACCTCCCTTTCTAAAAGTTTGGCATCAATATATCCCCCTTTTGGTCCCAAAGTCACATGTTCTATGCCATAGAATTTAAACATGTGCTGAAAATTATTCACCAAACTGCCCTCCCCTTGGTGGCTGGGTCTGTCGATGTTGCTGTGAAGGCAACGGGTCTCTAATATGTTTGTAGTGTCACTCCTCAATATACTACTAAGATGTTCCCCCATTCTCTGTTTCAGTAGTCAGGTAGTCACTCAACATAAAATGCTCCACATCTGCATGTGGCAAGATATGCCACATTGTCAGTTACAGAGCTAATGAACACCCCCCCCCCCCAATACCATAGGTGTTTTGGGCATTTATGGTGGTAAATGTGCAGGTCTTGATAATGGAACTGCAAAGTTCGCTGTAGGCCCCCACATGCAGAGCACGACTTTGATGATGGTAAGGTAGCTTGGTGAGGCTTTTCCACCTGATATACCACAGCAACCCCTTCAACCATAGAGCTCCTCAACTCTTTTTTTGCTTGTAGAGCTGTGGCCTCCATGGCCAGGGCAATGTCCACTGCCCTGTTGAAATCAAGTTCTGTCCCTGCCAACAAATCGCACTGCATGTCTTCATCCTGTAGCCCACTCACCAACCAGTCCTGTAGCAAATGATTCAAGGTGTCTCCAAATTCACAAAACGTTGCCAAATGCCGCAACTCAGCTACTTAGTCTGCAATTGTCTTCCCCAGCTGACACATCTTGCCATGAAACTTTAATGACTGCACAATAGCTGAAGATTGGGGGTTGATACGGTTTTGAACCATTGTGCTCAGTTCCTGCAGGGTTTTAGTTCCTGGCTGATGTGGAGCCACTAACTTATGAATCAAAGATTAAGTATTTTGGCTACAAACAGAGAGGAATGTAAAGTATTGCTGATCGTCATCTGTGATTTTATTTGCAGTAAACGGATGTTCCAAGTGCTCCACATATTCGGACCAGTCACGTGTGCCATCAAACTCTGCCATAGCCACAAACATTGCCATTCTGAGCCTGGTTTATCTTCATCGCCAATATAGTAAATGCCAACAGACCTCAGTTGCTTCTTATCAGGCTGTATTCTTAACACCAACTGTGATTACCTAAAACATGTGGTTCTATTATGTCCCTTGTATGAACAAAGACATAGATTTTGGTTGGGCCCAATGATTTCTGAACTCAGTCTCTCTCCTGATCAAATGCTTGTTCTGTGAAAGTCAGGAAGAAAAAGATAGCATTCCGGAAGTATAAGGAAACACAGAAGGAGCAGGACAGTACCAGTTAAGGCAGAAGGAGCAGGGAGGGAAGTCAGAATAGCAAAGGCCCAAACTGAAGAAAAGATAGCCAACTCGGTTAAGAAGGGGGATAAAACCTTTTATAGGTACATCAGTGAGCGTAGAAAGACAAAGGGAGGGATAGTGAAGCTGAATAAAATGAACGGTGGGTGGGCAGAGGGGGACAGTGAAAAAGCAGGGATACTGAATGGATATTTCTTCTCAGTATTCACAAAAGAGGAGGGGGAAGTGTCTAACCCAATTAACAGAAGCACTCTTGATAGGGGGTCGATCCCAGTCCTTTCACAGAAGAAAGGGTTCTGAAAGAACTCCTAAAACTGAAAGTGGACAAAGCAATGGGGCCTGATGGAATTCACCCTAGAATTCTAAAAGAATTAAAGGGGGAACTAGTGAAACCACTGGCTACTCTTTTTAATAAATCATGGGAGGATGGTGTGGTACCCGAGGACTGGTGGAAGGTGGATGTGATTCCTCTTCACAAAAGTGGGACCAAGACAGAGGCAGAAATCTACAGACCTGTCAGTTTGACCTCTGTGGTAGGGAAAGTGATGGAGTCACTTCTGAAGGAAAGAATAGTTGAGTACCTAGAGGCCAGTGGGGCATAGGACCCAAGGCAGCATGGGTTCACAGTGGGAAGGTCATGTCAGATGAATCTATTAAATTTCTTTGACTGGGTGACCAAAGTAGTAGACCAGGGAGGGGCTGTGGACATGGCCTACCTAGACTTTAGCAAGTCATTTGACACAGTCCCACATAAAAGATTAATAGTCAAATTAACCAGCCTGGGAGTAGGTCCCAGGGTGGTAGCCTGGGTAAAACATTGGCTGGACAACAGGGCACAGAAGGTAATTGTAAATGGAGTCCACTCTGAAGAAAGAGGGTTACTAGTGGAGTACCACAGGGTTCAGTATTGGGTCCAGTCCTTTTAATGTCTTCATAAGTGACATTGCAGAGGGACTGGAAGAAACGTATGCCTCTTTGCAGATGACACAAGATCTACAACAGGATTGATACACGAGGTGTGGAAAGGATGAGAAGGGACTTGGCAAGGTTGGAGGAATGGTCAGAGTATGGCAGCTAGGATTCAATGCAAAAAGTGCAAAATAATGCACCTGGGAAACAAGAACCCAGGGAAGACTATTCAAGGGGGGTAGTAACAACAACAAAAGGAAGGGATCTGGGGGTAATCATATCAGATGACCTTAAGGTTAGCAAGCAATATAGAGAAGGCAGTAGGGAGGCTGGGGGTATACTGGGATGCATAGGAGAGGCATCAGCAGCAGAAAACAGGAAGTTGTTATCCTCTGTACAGACAGTTGGTGAGACCCCATCTGGAGTACTGTATCCAGTTCTGGAAACCCCATCGCCGCAAGGACATAGACAAGATAGAGGCAGTCCAGAGAAGGGCAACTAAAATGGTGCAGGGTCTGCAAGAGAAGCTGTATGAGGAGAGACTAAAGGAGCTTAATATGTATACCCTTGAGGAAAGAAGGGAGAGGGGGGGACATGATAGAAACTTTTAAGTACCTCAGTGGAATCAACTCTGCCATTTTTTTTTTAAACCTAAGCAGTGTGCGGATCTCTCTTCAGGCTCTTTTGCTTTAAAACTACAAGCTATTTAAAAAAATACTGTGATTCTGTTCTGTGTTTGTGTTTGTGCATACTACGAGTGTGTGACTGAGCCCTGCTGACGTTTTGTCAGGAAGCAGGAAGAGGGACTGTAGTTCTTTTGACCAGACTCGAGAACTACAGTTCAAAAGGACTTTTCATTTTAATTTGGGGACTAGCATACACTTATACTCCACCAGCTCCACTGAGTGGTTTTAGGAGTTTTAAAGGGCATTAAAAACATTAAATCTCGAGGGGCTATATGACCTTGTTTGAGTACTTCCGGGTCATGACATCATATTTAAACCTCCTGGTTTGTTTGTTCTGTTCTGCCAATTTTTTTTTAACCTAAGCAGTGTGTGGATCTCTCTGCAGGCTCTTTTGCTTTAAAACTACAAGCTATTTTAAAAAATACTGTGATTCTGTTCTGTGTTTGTGTTTGTGCATACTATGAGTGTGTGACTGAGCCCTGCTGACGTTTTGTCAGGAAACAGGAAGAGAGACTGTAGTTCTTTTGACCAGTCTCGAGAACTACAGTTCAAAAAGGGACTTTTAATTTTTAATTTGGGGACTAGCATACACTTATACTCCACCAGCTCCACGCATGAGTGGTTTTCGAGGAGTTTTAAAAGGGCATTAAAAACATTAAATCTCGAGGGGCTATATGACCTTGTTTGAGTACTTCCGGGTCATGACATCATATTTAAACCTCCTGGTTTGTTTGTTCTGTTCTGCCAATTTTTTTTTAACCTAAGCAGTGTGTGGATCTCTCTGCAGGCTCTTTTGCTTTAAAACTACAAGCTATTTTAAAAAATACTGTGATTCTGTTCTGTGTTTGTGTTTGTGCATACTACAGGTGTGTGACTGAGCCCTGCTGACGTTTTGTCAGGAAACAGGAAGAGAGACTGTAGTTCTTTTGACCAGACTCGAGAACTACAGTTCAAAGGGACTTTCATTTTAATTTGGGGACTAGCATACACTTATACTCCACCAGTTCCACGCATGAGTGGCTTTCATGGAGTTTTAAAAGGGCATTAAAAACATTAAATCTCGAGGGGCTCTGTGACCTTGTTTGAGTACTTCCAGGTCACTCCTCTCCATTTACTGCACTTCTTATGCGAGCAGGGTGAGCAAGGGAGCAGGGCGTGAGTGACTCTGTGCACAAAGACGTGTGCTAAGACACGTGCGTTCAGTGCGTGTTAAGCGTGTTAGGCGGTGTTAGGTGGAATAATTACAGCCGTGTTGTCACCTTCACTTATACTTGTGAGTACTATTACATTACGTGGTTCTGTTGTTTCACCTCTAATGTGTGGTAATGGCATCCTCCTTAAATCTACCAAGCAATATTAATGTGTTTGTAACCACTACTAAAGGGGAAACAGGTATACAATGCACATCTTTCTATATGTTTAGTATATCAGCCGGTATTGCTGATAATCTCCCCTTTCAATGTGCAAAATGTACTGACAACATTGTATTACAATGTGAGAATAGCTTATACTATAAACAGATATTGGCATTCAAATTAAGAAATGATTCCGAACCTATAACAGTTCAAGATGCTTTACATGTAACAAATATCCCTTTAAATGAGACTTCTTCTACCTCTACTTACAGCATCCCTTCTGACAAAATAATATCTAGTGAGAATAATCATGCTACTATGAGTAGTTCAGTGATTTATCCATCTAATGTCTCTAAAAAAGAGCTAGAGAAGTTGAGCACAGTTTGGTAAACAGAATAGAAGATACAACTTGGTATAATGTGCAAGGGATCTAAAGCTACTAAAAAAGAAGGAGAAAGGCTGAGTATTTAACATTCCACTACATAATAGCTTTGACCATTGTCCACTGCCCTGTCAATTCTAATTGTATCCTATTGAGTCCCCTAATGAAGGATTAAATTCTAAAAACACTTCCCAAGTCATAGTTGATGTGCAAAATTCTTCAACTCCACCACCTAATTCCACGACTGATATTCCTTTGATTGATTTTGCTACTATTCAAACTGGTGAAGAGGCACCCTCAATGTGTGTTCCTAATACTGATGATTCACATACCAGACAAATATTTGTTCTGGGTGATTCCTTAGTTAAACATCTGGATAGGGTTTTATGCGAGCCTAACAAACATAATAGAACTTGTTCTAGTTTCAGTGGTGCTAAGATCTCAGATCTAGCATATATGGTCGATAATATTATTAGCTCTCAAGACATAAATCCACTGTGTATTATCCATGTTGGAGCCAACAACATCTACAGGGACTCTGTTCAGAATATCAAATTAGCCTATGTTTCTATGACTAATAAAATGATTGATCTCGGGTGTGATATTATTTTTTCGGAGATTCTACCCATACCACGGTACTCCCGGTTTCTTAATCATAAAATTAAAATTATTAACAACTGGCTTAGGCAATGGTGTTGAGAAGAAGCCAGAAGGTGAAGGAAGGAAACATATTCAATTCAGTGCTTCAGAGTAACTGGTAACTGGTATTTTTCTTTTAAACTTAGATTGTAGGCTTGTAGTGACACTATACTTTCTTTCTGTGTTGTCTTACTTATAATTGTTTTTGGGCTGTTGAAAATTTAAAAAATAGTGGTGGTGTAATTCTGTACTGTCTTTAATTGCTCAAATTTTGCCCCACCCTTCCCCAACTCTTAATTATATGCCTGATAAATCTGATTGACAGGAGCTAAACACAGGGTATAGTAAGAGGTGTGAAGTAGGAGAGGCATAAGGGAAAGACCACCCTCACACGACAAGTTTTTGACTCATTTATTTATTTATTGGTTTCTTTTCCTTAAAAATATATATCTGAGGATCAGTTACAGGATTTTAGTACTGTAAATAAATAAAAAGAGAACTAAGAAGCTTCAGTAGCAGATAAGTAGTGGAATTGCAGTATAATGTGGGGAGTGGTGCAATGCAGTGGCTGTGGGGCAGCCATATTCAGAGCAGACCTTCTGGACACTGAGGTGCTGCCTATCTTGCATCTCTCGGGACTGCGGGATGAGGTAGCCAGACTCAGAGCGGAGTAAACTGGGTCAGGAGTACCATCACCCTGTCCAGGAGCCACCCAGTCCAATGCAGCTGCCTCAAGGATGCCGAGACGAGGAGCACTTGGATGACAGTGGGCTCAGGGAGGGTTAGAGCAGTCAGGCAGAGCACATCCCAGATCCTATTCCTCTCAAGAACTCATATGCCACACTGGCAAATGAGGACACCAAACAGAGGTACCCAGGGAAGTGGAAGGAAAGGATGTGGAGGTTAGGCAAGGAGGTGACCTCAGTGGGAAAGCAGTGGACCCCAGAGGAGCAGGAAGTGAATCCTGGTGGGGACTCCATCATAAGAGGATCCAGCTAGGAACACAGGAGGGAGGACAGGGAGGTGAGGTGCCTGACCAGGTGCCACGGCATGGAGGGATGGAAGGAAGATACTGGGGATCACTGGGAAGGCAAGACAGGAGGTGAGCTGGATGTCATTATCCACCTAGGTACTAATGACATGGCAAGTGGGGAGCAAAGGAAGTTCAGGAAGAGTTTAGGAAACTGGGGAGGGTCTCAAGCAAGTAGCTACTTCTGTCACTTTCTCAGAGTACTACCTGTGAGCAAGGGAGAACATGGAGTGCATGCACAGGAACTTTAACTCATGGTTGAAGAACTGGTGCTGTGAGGAAGAGTTTGGATTCATTGGTGACTGGGGACCCATCTGGAGGATGGAGGTTTGTTCAAGCCTGACTGGCCTGCATCCATCCTGGAGGAATCAAGCACTCAATGATAAGTTTAAATGCTACATTGACAAGCATTTAAACTAGCAAAGGGGTGGCAGGCCAGCAAGGATGATACCTACTTGCTCACCCCCACAGCTAGTAATGGAACCAGTGAACCAGAGGTGGCTATCTCTGCAAGCAGTGTGCAAAGATGGAATTACTGTCCAAAGGTGGATAAGCAGAATAGGGGCAAAATTCAGCAGAAGGGCAGACAGCAAGGAGAACCAGGGATAAATGACAACCAAGGAAGGGGCTGGAGTAGAACAGTGAAGCAGTCTAGGAGGTCAAATCATGGAAAGCCATGTGTGCAAATGCCAGGAGCCTTAGCAACAAGATGGAAGATCTGGAGCTGTCATGGTACAGTCAGACCTGGACATTGTGGCCATCACTGAAACCTGGTGTAATGATAACCATGACTGGGAGATGGCCATACCTGGCTACAACATATTCAGAAGAGACAGAGCCGCAGGGAAGGGAGGAGGTGGCACTGTATGTGAAAAATGACATAAGTGCCACACAGATCCAGGAGGAACAAAATGGGAGAGATACTGTGGGTTAAGCTGGAAAGGAAAATGGGGCCAGCCATCCGCTGGGTGTGGTCTATAGACCACCAGCCCAGGAGGAAGAAACAGATAGGAGCTGATGCTAGCCATCCAAAGGATGGCAGACAAGGTGAGGTAGTACTGGTTGGAGACTTCAATATACCAGACGTGGACTGGAGCATCCCAGCAGCAGCATCAACTAGGAGCAGATTTATCCTGGACTCCTTCAGGGTGCCTTCCTCAAGCAACTGGTCATGGAACCAACTCGGCAGAAGGCAATACTGGACCTTGTGCTCACAAACAGGGACAGTGTGATGGGGGTAACAGTGGGGAGCACCTGGGTAACAGTGACCACCAGTCATTGTGGTTTGAAATCACAGAAAGAGCAGAACCAAACCACACAAAACACGTATCCTGGATTTTAGGGGGCAGACTTTGGGAAAATGGGGAGATACTTGAAAGAGGCATTAAGGGAATGGGACAGGAATCAGGGATTGAGGAACAGTGGGCAGTATTTAAAATGGGGATTATAAGAACAACAGAATTATGCATTAAGCAGGTTGCAAGAAGAGAAGAGGAGACCATTATGGTTTTCCAAAGAGGTAGCAAAGAAAGTGAAAGCCAAAAGATTGCATTCAGGCAATACAAAAAGACACAGGCAGAAGGAATAGGGAGAAGTACCAGGAGAAACAAAGGAGGCAGGGAAGTCAGTAAGGGAAGCCAAAGCTCAGACAGAAGAACACATTGCAAAATCAGTGGTTAAAGGGGACAAAACCTTTTACAGGTACATAAGTGAAAAAAGAAGGACAAAGGGAGGGATAGTGAGACTGAAGGAGGAGGATGGGAGCAGCGTGGAGGATGACAACAGTAAAGCTGACATATTGAACAGGTATTTCTGCTCAGTCTTTACTAAGGAAGAGGGGGGTAATGGGTCTGAAGGGAGTACAAGGGGTGAGAATGGTGCAGAAATGGACACAAGTCCCTTTACAGAGAAAGGGTCCTGAAGGAACTGGAAGTAATAAGAGCTGATAAAGCAATGGGGCCAGATGGGGTGCACCCAGGGTCCTTAAAGAACTAAGAGGTGGTGGCTGAACCTCTGGTTATCCTGTTCAGCCAATCACTGGAAACAGGGAGGTACCCAAAGACTGGAGGACAGCAGATGTAGTCCCCTTATACAAAAGTGGGAACAAAGAGGAAGCAGGGAACTACAGACCAGTCAGCCTCACCTCGGTAGTGGGAAAGATCATGGAAGCACTACTGAAGGAGAGATTGGTGGAACATCTGGTTGTCAATGGACTACAGGACCCAAAGGCAGCATGGTTTCACCAGGGGAGGTCATGTCAGACCAACCTCATTGAATTTTTGACTGGGTGACTAGGGAGGTGGATCAGGGGAGGGCAGTGGACATGGCTTATCTGGACTTCAGACACCTGACACTGTGCCACATAGAAGACTATTACACAAACTGGGGAATATGGGTGTGGGCAGGACAGTAGTGTGGTGGGTAGGTAACTGGCTGGGTGGCAGGACACAGAGGGTGGTGGTAAATGGCTGTCCTCCACAGAGGGAAGAGTGACCAGTGGGGTACCACAGGGATCAGTGCTGGGACCGGTCCTATTCAACATCTTCATCAGTGACATTGCACAGGATATAGAAGGCAGAATTTCACTGTTGCTGATGACACAAAGCTCTGTAACAGAGTAGACACACCAGAGGGTGTAGACAGAATGAGAAGGGACCTGCAGAAACTTGAAGAATGGTCAAAGGGTTTGGCAGTTGAAATTCAATGCAAAGAAGTGCAAGATAATGCATATGGGGCACAAAACCCTGGCACAATATATCAGTTGGGGTGAGGATATAGCATGCACCAAGCAGGAAAGGGATCTTGGGTTGTCATCTCTGATGACCTCAAGGTGAGGAAACAGTGTGACAAGGCATCAGGTAAAGCAAATAGGATGCTGGGATGTATAGGCAGGGCATCACCAGCAGGAAAAGGAGGTCATAATTCACTATACAAGACACTAGTGAGGCCCCACCTGGAGTACAGTGTACAGTTCTGGAGACCATACCTACGTAAGGACATAGACAGGGTAGAGAAGGTTCAGAGAGGGCAACAAAGATGGTGCATGGGTTGCTTCACAAGTCCTATGAAGACAGGTTGAAGGAACTGAACATGTACTCCCTGGAGGAGAGGAGGAGAGAGGGATATGATAGAGACATACAAGTATCTTACAGGAGGAACAGGGTGCAGGAAAACACTATTTTTAAGCGAAAAGATGTTTCAAGACTAGAGGCATGGGATGAAGTTGGAGGGAGGCGATTCAGAGGAAACATGAGAAAGAATTTCTTCACAGAGCGGGTGGTGGACAAGTGGAACACCTGCCAGAGGAAGTGGTGGGGGCTGAAACAATCACAGGATTTAAGAATGCATGGGATAGACATAAAGGAATTCTAGAAGTCAGGGGTAAGGGGAAATAGACTTCTAGGAAAACAAACTGAACTTACAAGCTCAAATGGGCAGACTAGGTGGGCCATAGGCCCTTATCTGCCGACACTGTCTATGTATCTATGTTTACAACAGAATATTCAGTGCATGACCCATTGGGAAGAGTTCTCTGATAAATCTGAGCTTTACTGTCCTGACGGCTTGCATCTTAACAAACTAGGGAATGCATTGCTGAGTCAACAATTCCTATCTACAATTAACATAAATTTAAACTAAATAGTGGGGGGGAATGCAAATGTACACACCTCTTCGTCTCACTCTTATAAAGTCTCCAGTAAACAATTACAGTTTCTTAGTTTTAATGCAAGAAGTTTGACACAGAAATTCGATGAGTTACAAACTGTGATTTCAAATAAGGATTTTGATATTATTACGGTTTGTGAAACATGGGGTGATTATAACTCCCACTGGATCAAGCAACTCCCTGGATATCTCTCTTATTATCTGAATCGAAGTGAAAGAAAGGGTGGAGGTGTTGCCTCATTTATTAACAATAAAATCAACGTAGTCGATATTTCTAGTTCTATAAAAATTCAAATCTCCCAACTGAGAGTCTTTGGCTTAAAATTTTCCTATCCAAACAGGATTTTATTATCCTTGGGACATGTTATGTTCCCTCAAATTCATCTAGTTTAATTATGGACGCCATTCTTTCCGAATATGAAATAGTTACTCAAATGGGTTATGTTATTATTACAGGGGATTTCAATCTCCTAGATATAAATTGACAGTCATTCACAACATCTAGCAGTATTAGTAATACATTTTTGTCCACTTGTTCGGAATTGGACTTACAGCAATGGATAACTTCTGCAACCCGAGGTAATAATATATTAGATCTTACATAGAAGCATAGAAACATAGAATTTGATGGCAGATAAGGACCGCTTGGCCCACCCAGTCTGCCCATTTCCCTACCTACTGGATAAGCTGCAGATCCTAGTTAACCAGCAGCCTACTTCTTCCTACCCCCAACCCCTAGAATTGCCTTATAACTGTCCCATGCATGCTTGAATTCCACCACTGTTTTTGACTCCACAACCTCCTCCAGAAGGCCGTTCCATGCATCCACAACCCTCTATGTGAAAAATACTTCCTTAAATTACCTCTGAGCTGCCCCCATCTTCAAATTGTGCCCCTTGTTCTTGCACCTCTTTTTTGAAAGATGCTACCCTCTTGGACTTTGTTGATTCCCTTGAGGTACTTGAAAGTTTCTATCATGTCCCCCCTCTCCCTCCTTTCCTCGAGGCTATACATATTAAGCTCCTCAAGTCTCTCTTCATATGTCTTCCGGTGCAGACCCTGCACCATTTTAGTTGCCCTCCTCTGGACAGCTTCCATCCTGTCTATGTCTTTGCGGAGATTGGGTCTCCAGAACTGCACGCAGTACTCCAGATGGGGTCTCACCAGCTGTCTGTACAGAGGATAATAACTTCCTGTTTTCTACTGGTGATGCCTCTCCCTATGCATCCCAGTATCCCCAACCTTCCTTGCTGCCCTTTCAATTGCTTGCCCACCTTTAGGTCATCTGATATGACTACCCTCAGGTCCCTTTCCATTTTGTTGTTGTTAGTATCTCACCCCATTGTGTACCTCTTCCCTGGGTTTTGTTTCCCAGGTGCATTACCTTGCATTCTTAGCATTGAATCTAAGCTGCCATACATTTGACCATTCCTCTAACCTTGCCAAGTCCCTTCTCATCCTTTCCACCCACCTTGTGCATCAACTCTGTTGCAGATCTTTGTGTCATCTGCAAAGAGACATACTTTTCCTTCCAGTCCCTTTGCAATGTCACTTATAAAGACATTGAAGAGGACGTCCTATATACTGAACCCTGCACCCCACTAGTAACCCCCTTTCTTCAGAGTGGACTCCATTACTATTACTCTCTGTGTCCTATTCTCCAGCCAATTCTTTCCAGGCTGTCATCTTGGGACCCACTCCCAGGCTGGCTAACTTGTATCCTGTGGTGATTTGCATATGCAGCCATGATGCTTTGCATTGTGTGGGCATGTGATTTTAGTAACTTCTATATTAATCTTTTGTGTGGGACTGTGTCAAATGCCTTGCTAAAGTCTAGGTAGGGCCATGTCACAGCCTCCCTGATCTACTACTTTGGTCACCCAGTCAAAGAAATCTATCAGATTAATCTGGCATGACCTTCCCGCTGTGAATCCATGCTGCCTTGGGTCCTGTGCCCCTCTGGCCTCTAGATACTCGACAATTCTTTCCTTCAGAAGTGATTCCATCATTTTTCCTATCACTGAGGGTAAACTAACAGGTCTGTAGTTTCCTGATTCTGCCTTGCTCCCACTTTTGTGAAGGGGAATCACATCTGCCCTCCTCCAGTCCTCGGGTACCACCCCATCCTCCCATGATTTGTTAAAGATGGTAGTCAGTGGTGTCACTAGTTCTACCCTTAGTTCTTTTAGAATTCCAGGATGAATCCCATCAGGCCCCATTGCTTTGTTCACCTTCAGTTTTAAGAGTTCTTTCATAACCCTTTCTTATGTAAATGGGCTGGTATCAACTTCTGTATCCATAGTGTTTCTACTGTTTGTTTTAGGTACCTCCCCCTCTTCATTTGTAAATACTGAGCAAAAATATTTGTTTAGTATCTCTGCCTTTTCATAGTCACCCTCTGCCCACCCTCCTTCCTCTTTATTAAGCCTCACTATCCCTCCCTTGGTCTTCCTTTGCTCCCTGATGTACCTATAAAAGGTTTTATCCCCCTTCTTAACTGAGTTGGCTATCTTTTCCTCAGTTTGGGCCTTTGCTGTTCTGACTGCCTTCCCAGATTCCTTTTGCTTTAACTGATACAGTTCTCTGTCCTGCTCCGTCTGTGAATCCTTGTACTTCCTGAATGCTTTCTTTTTCTCTTGAACCTTCACTGCCACTTCCTTTGAGAACCATAGTGGTTTCTTACATCATTTTGTTTTGTTTATTTGCTTCACACAACGGCTTGTTACCTCTGTGATGGCAGTTCTTATCTTGTTCTGAGTAGTGCCGCCTTAGATATTAGGGATGTGCATATTTCATCACTAATTGGCAGCAGTGATCATAATTCTGTTTTATTTAACTTGCAGAGACATATTGTCTTTAATACTAATTCTTCGATTATATACCTGTATGATGAAGCTGATCTTCACAGTATCAATCTATACCTTGAAAAAATAAACTGGTTATCTTTTTTTGATAATCAGTCCTTATATCAAAGTTGGGTACTTTTCAAATCACTTATTTCAGCTTTTCGTGATACTTATATTCCATCAAAAAATAAGAATTCTAATGGGAAACAGACTCCTAGATGGATGAATAAAAACATAAAACGTTTAATAAATATAAAAAATAAAAAACATCGTAACTACCTGAAGAATAGGACAACTTCTAATTGGGAATCCTATTTAAAATCAAGTAGGAAGTGTAAATTAGTCATCCGTAGGGCCAAATCTAGATGGAAATGAAATTGGCAACAACAGCTAGTAAGTCTAATTCAAACAATTTTACTCTTATATAAACTCCTCAGGAAAAGTCCAAGTGTGGTGGGGCCTCTTACAACAGAAAACATACTTATCCATGAGCCGGAAGCCATGGCTGATGTATTTAATAATGAATTTTGTAAAGTTTTCTCTGCATCAGAAGTTCAATCATCTGTTCCTATGATTTCACCATCAGATACTTTTATCACATTCTCAGTTGAGTCTATTCTTAAAAAACTACACTTACTAAAAGGTACATTTTGTTCAGGCCCAGACAATATAGTAGGGCATTTACTTTACCTACTATCTAAACATATTGCCTTTCCACTCAATCTTTTATTCAACCTTTTTTTATAATATAATTTTATCCCTTGTGAATGGAAAGAGGCGTTTGTGGTACCAATACATAAGAAGGGATCAAAACATCAATGGAAAAATTATCGGCCGATTAGTTTGACTTCATCCATATGTAAGGTGTTAGAAAGTCTACTAAAGGATATTATTGCCCTATTATTGATTCATCTGATTTGGAACAACATGGCTTTAAGAAGGGTAGAAGCTGTCTGACAAATTTGCTCTGCTTTTATGAACATTTTAGTTCTTGTTTGGATAACCGGTTAGCCTGTGACATTGTCTTTATTGATTTCAGTAAAGCTTTTGACACCATGCCACACTGGGCTCTAATTCAAAAACTCACAGGCCTTGGTATTAATAGTCATATAATTACATGGATTCATAATTGGCTTTCAAACAGAACTCAAAAGGTGATGATTAATGGGGCATTTTCTAACCCTGGTAAAGTTTTAAGTGGTGTTCCACAAGGCTCGGTTCTCGGCCCCTGTCTTTTTCAGGCTTTTATATCTGATTTAACTAATTCCTGCCTTTCATTTACAATTGAATATGCAGACAATGTGACGATTGGAGGACCATGTTCTAATTTAGACCAAATATCTTGTATTCAGCATGATCTTGATATTATTAGTACCTGGGTTAATAAATGGGGCATGAAGTTAAACTCTACAAAATGCAAAGTAATGCATTTGGGTTCTAATAATTTAAATTTCCAGTATATTCTGGACGATTTACCATTGTGTGCCACTAATGATGAGAAGGACTTGGGTATAAACATTTCAGATGACTTAACATATTCCAAGCATAATCATTCGGTTATTAGTACATCTAATAAAATTATTTGGTCTATTTTGCATAATATTAGATCTCGAGATCAGGAGGTGTTGTTACCCCTATTCAGGTCATATGTCCATCCACATCTTGAATATGCTTCACAGTTGTGGTGTCCTTTTAAAAAATAAGATAGTTACTCTCTTGAAAGGGTTCAGCGAAAATACACTAAAAAAAAATCTGGTCTCGAATCCTCATCTTATGAGTTTAGGTTGGATACATTGAAACTAATGCCTCTTACTATCAGACGCATTAAAGGTGACCTTCTCCTCCTATATGACATTATTCATAACCTCTATATCATGACTGAGTTAGGATTTTCTTTTAAGTCATCAATACATAATACTAGAGGTCATGTCCTCCAGTTAACTGGTAAATCTTTTAAACATAATAATCATAAGTTTTTCTTTTCTGTAAGAACTATTGGGCCTTGGAATAGACTTCCATCTGATGTAGTAACAAGTAATACTAAAGAGATTTTTAAACATCGTCTCGACACACTAATTATGTCTGGGTATGACTTAACATTCTACTCTATGGTCTAGCATAGGAGCATTATGGACTTTGGCCTACTAGCTCTTACTTGTAACCTTAGTATGAACAAAGTCCAAGATGGTAGCATCTTTCAGAAAAAGAGACGTGCAAGAACAAGTGGACACAATTTAAAGATGGGGGGGCGGTTCAGGGGCAATGTGAGGAAGTATTATTTCACAGAGAGGGTAGTGGTTGCATGGAACAGCCTTCCTGAGGAGGTTGTGGGGTCTAAAACTGTGAGAGAATTCAAGAATGAATGGGACAGACATAGGGCAATTCTTGTGGGGGGGTAGGAAGAAATAGGCTGTTGGTTAACTAGGATTTGCAGCCTATCCTGTAGGTAGGGAAATGAGCAGACTAGATGGGCCAAGCGGTCCTTATCTGCCATCAAAGTCTATGGTTCTATGTTTCTATGTTCTATGTTTCTATGTTTTGCTATTTTAAACAAATAACTAAGGCATTCTAAATGCACTAGCACATTATTTACTCTCTATTAAGCTGTGATGTTATGATGCTAAACTACCCTCAAAGTTATTATAGAGACTTTTCAGTAAAATTAGACTAAATAACTATTTCTGTTAACAATGCTGAATAATGATTGTCAAGCTTTTATGTACACTGATATGAGTATTGATGAGCCATATGAAACAAATAATTATGTTACCCTAAGTACAAGAGTTCACTACTGATCACAGTTTCATGACAAACTTTGAGTTTGTACAATGGACTTTAATGACAGAAATGGGAACATCTTTTACATTTGATGACACTGTAAAATATATGTACTAATGTGTTTATTGATGTAACTTATTGATTTTATGCAAATGTGTTATTTTATCTATTTTTAATGCCTTTGTGCCGAACAATAAAATATTTTTTCATTCATTGATTTATAACATCAGCTGAGCTCAACTTCTACACACAGGAAGAATTCCTGTGTCTTGAGCACAGGAAACAGGAAACAACAGTATAAGGTTTCCCTTAAAGGGACGATCTCTAAATATCACTGCTATTACACAGTGAATACTAACTAGGGAACAAATAATAATTACAAATATACAGACCACTTTATAACACATATAATACAAACTCCCTTCAGGAATATGTTACAGGATGCCTAGGAAAAGGGGAAACTCCTGCAGATTATGTAGGAGTCTTCTGTATCAGTTCTAGTTAAGAAGGGAAAGGATCCATACATGTGCACTAGCTACCACTACATCTCTCTCCTTAATGTGGACTACAAAATTCTGACTAAGATTTTGGCAAATCAGTTAACCCAAACCATGCCATAGTTAGTCTACCTGTATGAGATTGGCTTTGTAGCAAGAGAGGGATGGTGTGGACCACATAAGCAGACAGGACAACTCGGTGAGGTAGCAGAATCCTTGCTGGATTCCACGGCAGCTATAGCCTTAGATACAGAAGAAGGCATTCCACTCTGTTGAATGACCTTACCTACTGAAGGTTCTAAATGCAGTTGTTCTGGGGCAGGCATTTGTAAATTTGATTCTGATAATTTATTTGCCATCCCAAGAGTCGTACTTATAAATGGCAGACTGTTCTAGCCCTTTGCATTGCGGTTGGAACTTGGCAGACATGCCTCTCCACACTACGCCTTTTTGTACTAGTGACAGAACCACTTGCTGAAATTATCAGAGAAGCAGAAAAAACATGGAAAATAGAAACCATAGCCCATTAATGTGCAGACTGATTATTGCCACCGTGATGTTGCCAAAGGAGTGAAGTCACACGCTTCTTCGGCAACTTAGATTTTTTGCTGTCCTGCAATGTTGCAGTTCCGCTGTTCCTCCTAGTTTCAACTGGGGTGTGACCTGGGGAGGGTGCAGGAAGCATAGCCCCGTACGATGGAGGTAGCTTCTACTGATGGACATCAAATTGTTGGAGTGCGGCGGTGGCCGGTGTCAGTGGACTGCTTGCACTGTAATTTATACTCCCAACTTCATTGTCACTGAAGAATGGGTGAACCCATAGAAACATAAAAGCTGTCAGCTAATAAGGACCTCTCAGCCCATCTAGTCTTCCCTATTTTCCCTACCTACAGTGCCTCCACAGACCCTACTCAATCTCTGGTCTCCCCCCCTGCCTTATTTCTAAGGTCCCCTTGTGTCTATCCCATGCATACTTGAATCCTGTTACCATTTTAGCACCCACCACCTCCACTGGGAAGCTGTTGCAGGTGTCCACTACCCTTTCCGTGAAGAAGTATTTCCTCACATCTCCTCTGAGTCCCCCCCCACAGTACATAGTGTGACCCCTTTTCCTCAAACATCTTTTTCTTTGTAAAATGCTACCTTCATGTACCTTATTAATACCTGCAATGTATTTGAACCTTTTTATCATGCCCCCCTTTCCCTTCTTTCCTCTAGAAAGTACATATTTAATTCCTTGAGTCTTTCCCCCATAGGGCTTTTGATGCAGGCCCCACACCACTTTGTTTGCCTCTTCTGTACTGCCTCCACCCTATCTATGTCCTTTCAGAGATGGGGCCTCCAGAATCTATACAGTGATAACACTACCTCCTTCTTTCTGCTAGTGATACCCCTCCCTATGCACCCAAGCATCCTGCTAGCTTTCCTCACTGTCTTATCACACTGCTTTGCTACCTTCAGGTCATCAGAAATGATTACCCCAGGTCCCTTTCCTGTTTTGTGGTTGCCAATGCCTCCTTGCCCAGTTGGTACATTGACCCCAGGTTTCTGTGCCCCAAGTGCATGATGTTGCACTTTTTTTTGCATTGAAACCCAGTTGCCAAACCATTGACCAGTCTTCTAGCTTTTTTAGATTGTCCCTCTCCCCCAACCCCGGTGTGTCCACTCTGTTGCAGAGTTTTTTGTCATCCATGAACAAGCATACTTTCCCATCCAGCCCTCCTGCAATATCACTAATAAAGACATTGAAGAGGATCGGGCATAGTACTGACCCCTGTGGCACCCTGCTGGTCACCTTGCCTTCTTTAGAGTGAGCACCATTTACCAGCACCCTCTGAGTCCTGTTGCTCAGTCAACTTCTTGCCCATTTTACTACTTTTGGATCCAGTCCTAGTCTGCAGAGTTTGCTCAATGGTCTTCTGTGTGGAACGGCGTTGAAGGCCTTGCTGAAATCCAGGTAGGCCACATCCACTGTTCTGCCCTAATCCACTTCCCTGGTCACCAAGTTAAACAACTCAATCAAGACTGTCTGGCAAGATCTTCCCCATGTGAAACTATGCTGCCTTGGATCTTGTAATCCACTGGTCACAGAGTATTCTCCAGTCCTTTCCTTCAGTAGTGATTCCATTACTTTACCCAACTCTGAAGTCAGGCTGACATGTCTGTAATTTTCTGCCTCCTCTCTGTTGCCACTTTTGTGAAGTGGGACCCCATCTGCACTCCTCCAGTCCCCTGAAACTTCCCCTGTATCTAGTGATGGACTGAACAGGGCTGTCAGAGGTGCAGTCAGCACCTACTTGAGCTCCCTCAGTATCCTAGAGTGTACCTCATCAGACCCCATTGCCTTGTCCACTTTTAGTCATGTAAGTTCCTCAAGGACTATCTCCTATTTTGGACTAATGCCCACTCCCTTCCTTTAATGCCCTTGTGCCTTATCTGTGGTCTCTCACCTACCCCTTCCTCTGTAAATACTGAACAAAAGTATTGTCTGCTTTTTTTTTTTATCCTCTTGCACAAAAAAACCTTCCTTCCCCTTTTAGCCTTACTATGCCTCCTTTGGTCTTCCTGTCTTTGCTTATATACCTAAAGAATGTTTTATCCCCTTTTGCTGACTTGGCAATATTCTCCTCTGTTCATGCCTTTGCACTCCTCACTGCTTTCCCTGCCTTCCTTTGTTTCTCCTGATATCTCTCCCTATTTTCTTCTTTCTGTGTCATCTTGTACTTTCTAAATGTTAGTGTCTTTGCCTTTACTTTCTCTGCTAATTCTTTAGAGAACCATAGCAGTCACTTTTTTTTTCTCTTGTCCTTGTTAACCTGCCTAACACAGAGGTTTGCCCTTCTTTATTAGAGCCCACTGTTCCTCAACTCCACCCAGTTTCCCTATCCCTGCTAGGGTGTCCCTGAGGCATTCCCCCATTTTCTTAGAATCGCCCCTCCTGATGTCCAGGACCCTCATTTTAGTGTGGTTTGATTCTGGCCCATTTTTTATATTGAACTATACCATACAATGATCACTGGTCCCCAGGTGGCTACCCACCCTGACATCAGCAACACTGTCCCCATTTGTCAGTACCAGGTCCAATATTGCCCCCCTGTGAGTGGGTTCCTTGACTAGCTGCCTGAGGAACGCCTCCTGCAGGGAGTCCAGGGTGTCCCTACTCCTAACTGTTGCCACAGCTGTGATTCTCCAATCCATGTCCGATAGATTGAAGTCCCCCACCAGTAATACCTCCCCTTTGCTTGCCATCCTTTGGATTGCTTTTGAATTGCTTCCAGCATATCCCTATCCACCTCTCCCCCCCACCATGCTGGAGATCACTCCTGTGTGAGTAGCGTCCCCTTCCGTGACTCTAGGATGACCAACAGTACCTCTGCTCCTCTCTCCTCCTCCTGTATTTCCATAGCTTTTGTTTTCCCTTACATAAAGAGCAACTCCTCCCCCCTTTCGACCTACCCTAGCCCTTCTGAATTGAGCATAACCTGGTATGGCTACATCTCAGTAATGGTTTTCATTACACCAGGACTCAGTAATTGTGACTATTTCCAGGTCTGCTTCTGCCATGATGGCTTCTAGGTCTGTAATCTTATTGCCCAAACTTCAAGCATTTGCACACACGGCTCTCTAGATTGTACTGCCACCCCATCTCATTTTACCCATTTGCCCTCCCTTATTTCCTCCACTATCCTTCGTACAATCTCCCCTTCCTTTTACCCCCTGGATTGTCATGTTCATTGGTTCATTTTGGGATTTCTCTCCCTCTTGATTCCTACTACTTACCTTGTAAGCCTGTGGAGGGGGCAGTTTATGTCTCTCTGCCTCATTCCTCCTCCCTCCAGCTAGTTTAAATGCTCATCAATCTAGCATTTAAACCATTCACTGAGGATCAGGGTTCCCCTCCAGGATGGATACGAGCCATCACCCCTGTACAGGCCTTTATCACTCCAGATGAGGCCCCAGTCCCCAATGAACCCAAATCCTTCCTCTCTGCACCATTCCTTCAACCATGTGCTGAAGTTCCTGGTGTGGTGAATCCTATTATTCCCCTGTCATAGAGAGGTAGCACCTCTAAAAAGGTCACAGATCATGCTAATTGTCTAAGACCCCTTCCCAATTTCTTGAACCCCTCCTGAAATATTTCTGGATCATCCCTAGCCAGGTTATTAGTCCCCAGATGCAGAATGACATTTAGCACTCCCTCCCTTCCTGCTGCCCCAGTGATCCCTCGGATCCTCTTTCCATCCCTTTGAGCCATAGCAACAAGACGGTACCTAACCTCCCTCTTCACATCCCTTCGTGCTCCTAACTGTATTCCCCTCACTATGGAGTCCCCCACCAGGATTTTCTTCCTCCTCCATTGAGTCCTCTGCCACCCTCTTTGGGTCTACACTATGGAGGACCCCTACATCCACTCCGGTCACTACTTTGGGTGTCCCTGTGGGACATTCCCACCAGGCCAGTGTGGCATAGGAGTTTCATAGTGGTACCAGATGGGGGATGTGCCTGAAGCCCACAGAAGTGGGAGAACAGGAATACAGACTGATGTTGATTTGCAGACAACATCTAGTTGACAGTGACTAAGGTCCAGGAAATCTTACCTGCATTAATACAGTTACTGGAGGAGTTCTGATTGTTTTCTGGCCTGCATAACAACTTGTGGAACACTGAGATAATTGCACTGAACAAAAAAAAATTGGGGATATGTTGTGTGCAGGATTACAATTATCATGGTGAAAGGGATGAGGGATGTATCAAATACCTAGGCATAAACATTTCATCCAGATGGAATACCAGAGTATAGAATAATATAGACACACACTACTAACAACCCTGAGAGAGGATATAGAGAGGTGTAAATGCTCATGCTACTTATGTGGTGTAAAGTGCGAACACTATCTATGATAGTTTTGCCAAAGGTTTTGTGCTTACTCAGATACATCCCACTCAGACTCCCTGGAGGCTATTGTGAACAACTGGGAAAGTAGTTAACCAATTCCAGTGGGAAGGTTAAAGAGCCAGGCATTCAGCAATGTGCATGGTAGCACCCTTAGCAAAATGCTGCTTTAGGGCTCCATGGTTTAAGAAGTACTATATAGCCTGTGGCCTAAGGTAACTGGACAAATTGTAGTGGGGGGCTGCTACAAGACACCCAACAACATGCCAAAGGGCATTTTTATGTCTCAAAAAAAGGGAGTTGAAAATAGCCCAGTGGATATCTACCCGTGGGATACCTGGCACAAAGCAGACACTGGAAAGGAACACTTAATCTACCAGTTGCTTGGTGGTCCCTGTGGAGAAATCCCAAACTTAAAATAGGGGGCCATGCGGTACAATGGAAGGAATGGGAACAGCCAGGGATATACAGGGTAAGGGATATATGTGATAAGGGATCCTGCTCAGCTTGGGACAAATTCACACAAAAATCAGTATACCCTTATCTTCATTCATGGAAGCACTGGCAACTATGACATCTCCTGCACCCTCAATTGGGGCAGTAGCTCAAACTCCCAGTGAGATAGGATTATGGGATGACTTAGACAGACATGTGGGGGAGTGGACATGCATAATGAAGAGGGGGTACCTAGGTTGGGTAGGGTATATACCATTTTGTTCCAAGAATATACACCAGGCGTGGAAGAAGTATAACAGAGGTGGGGAAAGGTCAAAAGGTCTTTGGACATGGGCTATTCAAGAAAGAATGGAAGATCTGCTGGGCAAATGCATACAGAGCCTTCAGGAATATGGCTAGTTGGCTGATGCAGCTTAAATCACTCTATTTGTGGTACAGGACACTAAAAGTGCTAAAGCGTTTAAATTTGATGCCAGCATCCACATGCTATAGATGGGGCAGAGAAGGGAGACCTGCTGCATATACATTGGCTATGCCCTCAAATCACAACTTAGTGAAACAGATATAATTTATATTGTAGAAGCCACACTAGGGCAAATGCTGCCTGGTGATACCACCAGTTTGTGTTGGGAAACACAAGAAGAATGCATGCTCTCAGATTACCACAGGCCTCTTGGCTAATGGCAGACACCACAAAGACAATGATTGTTGCTCAGAAAGTGGACATCAGCAGATATCCCCACAATGAAGGAATATAAGGATATTATGTACAAATTTGCAAGCTATGAAACATTAATTATGTTAGCTAATAATACAATTGCCACATCCAGTGACATATAGGACCCTTTCCTGAACAAGACTGCCTTAGTACCCATACCCTCATATCTCACCTTATACTCCTTTTCAGCCTTCAGAAATACTTCAGATAGAAGGAACTTCTAGTCTCCTCCTTTGAGTGAGGAGGAGGGGTATATCTGTAGCCAGTCACTCACCCCAGTCAACCCTCTCTCCAAGATATAGGGGGCACCAGCGATACCTCTGAGTCTACTAGTAGGACTCAGGACAATACAACCACAGCAACAGTTCATTTTAATCTTTATTATTTATATATCCTGATGATTGTTCTAGTTATGATTTTTTTTTAACTTTGACTGTAATTATATTTTTATGCCTTACAAGTTCAAAAAACCCTGGCACTGAAAGGTAAAGAAAGGCACAGGTCAGCAGCAAAGTTTTTCCAAGGCCCCAATGATAGGAGGAATTGCAGAACTCTAGCCTGTAATTCAAGTAGCAAATTTTTCTTTGTAGCTCAGGCCTGGTATCATGTGATTTACTTATTTATATGATGAATTCTGCAACTTGTTTCCTTAGCCTGCAGAAATCAATAAATTATTAATTAAAACAAAGGTACAAAAATTGGGGTTTAACATTAAAGGGCTTACTCAATTCTACTATACAGGTGCAACCGTGACTGTAAAATAGCTATCTATCTCTCTACATTATAGGAGCACAGTTGCCCCCCTATAGCTAGTGTTGAGTTGGGTGTTTAATGATAAACCCTTAACTTTGCACCTTAATAGCTTTGCCCCATTCAATGGAATTGCATTAAATGTTACAAGTGCAGTCTAGGGGGGCAAAGTCTCTTGGTTTGGCAAGTTTCATCACAGTCACATGTCCAGATTCCAAGATCCTGATAGGGCAAAAAGTGGAAAAATCTGGGAGGAGGAGGCAGTTATTTTTTTGCTCTCACCTACAAGCCAGATGGTTTGAAGTTTTGTTCTGAAATTTTCAGGGTAGAAGGAGCTTGCCCTAGTATGGTGCCTTTTGTTGGATTGGTAAAAACATATTAATCCATTCTCGAATTATAAGGATTTGAAAATTTCAGTTCTGAAAATGCACAGTAGGGTGTTTCATTTATACAAAAAAACAATAATGGTTGCATGGTGGCAGACCCCAAGAATGGTCAGCACTTGCAGAATTCACATTAAGAGTTCAATGCCAGTCTATAATAACTGTGTAAACATACTAACATTTATTTAACACACCACATCCAGCAACAACATATGTCTCACTCACAGGCAGTGCCATGCAATCCCTGTTATTTCTTTGCATCATTAGCTCCTGGTATTTGCACCCACCCCTGTGTCTGAGCTGCTGTTTCTGTGTTTTGTTTCATTTGCATGTTTCGTACAAAAGATAGAGGATAATGGATGGGCAACAGAGAACAACAATGTTGTTCACCTTCGAGAGGTTGTCATGACAACCATGTAAATCTCGAGAGTGAAGCTTGAGAGGTTTTCAGTTGTCATACAACCTCGAGAAGTGAACAACTGTTGTTGTTTACTGTTGCCCATCCATTATCTCATATAGTGTATGGGGCAACAGTAAAATCGGCAGTTGCTCACTTAGCCTTGTGGCACGATTTTCTAAATTTATTACCTGCCCCCATCCCCCATCTGGCAAACAAGCTCAGCTCTGTCCCGGTCTCCTCATGCCTCCCCCCCTCCACTCTCATATTTTTTTATTTTTACAACATGGCTCCTCAATCTCAGATAAATATTTTAGAAAATAAAACGTTGTTGCTGCCCTTACTTAGAAGGATTTTTATCATGCGGTTCTACTCTGATGCCAGCATTCACAGCGATGGCCTTTTCCCAGAGTACAGCGTATTTAAAGTTCTACACATGCACAATGTCTACGATGCTGTTGTACCATTGATGTGACATACTGAAGATGGTACAACAGCATCCTGATATCACATTGATGGTACAACAATGCTGGTAAATGATGAATTTCAACTGAATACAATGTTCCACCGTACACTATAAGAATTTTTGGCTCATGTCAGAAGAATCTTTTTTCATGAGCCAAAATTCTTCCTTCATGAGGTGAAATCCTCCCTGTCTATGGCTACAGTCTTGTATGTAATTTTTACAATAATTAGTCACAAATCTATAAAAGGATGTATTTTCAAAAACAAACACTTGCACTTAGGTAACTACATTATGTATTTTCAAAAAAACAAACATCTGAACCTAGGTAAACTGACCCATTTAGTTAGATTCCAGTGTTAGTTTTTTTGAAAATATGCCTGAAAATAAGCTATCATTATAATACTAGCAAACTAGGGTGCCCTCACTCAGTGCCACTTTTTTTTTGTCTCCCCTTCCCTTCAGGTCGCCCACCTTCTTTGTCACATTTAATGTTATACATTTATAAGTAGACCGGGGTGCCACCCATGGTACTGCTTCTTTCCACTCCTCCCTTCCAGGTCACCCATCCCTATTCCCATTATATACATGGTAGCACCAGGATGCCCACCCCCAGTGCTGCTGATCAGTAGCCTGACACTGGTTCCCAATCCCCAGTGTCAAGTCCCCTGAAATAAAGAAAACCATCTCTCATTTTTTACCTGTAAAAAAGAAAATGGTCCTACAGTGATCTGACCCCCCACACATCCTACACACCCCACCCTGACTTCCCACTCAGTGTCCATCACCCCACCTCCACACACATGTACACACATATTCATCTGAGCATGTCCCACTACATAGATCCATTCTCTGATCAAAGGCATATCTTTGCTGCTGGAACCGGTTACTACAATATGAGAAAATAAGGTAACTATGGTTTAATGTGTTTCAATGGAGTTTAAACTTTTTTTCATAACTTTGACATTTTTAAAGACTTTTACACCAAATTTTCAACATAGCCTTATTGGGACCCCTTGTCATGACCACAGGAGGTGGGATTATGCAAATCTGGAAAGAAAGGTGATTTTACAGTTGCTTTGCAAAATCACCTTTCAGGCAGAATTTGAAAATGTTCACCATCTTTGTTCATGAAGTGGGGTCATAAGAAGGCTATGCTGAAAAATGGGGGTCAAAATATAAAAAAAACAACAAAGTTATGAGCCTACATTGAAATTATTTATGCTCACTAATAATTTTGGTAGTTTTCAATATTTGGACTCCCAAATTTTCAAAATAGCTGTTTTTCACACCACCTCATACAAATGACAGCTCTTGTTCTTTGAATCCAGGCCAAAATATGTTTTCATACCTGTGGCATGGAATGACATTTGTGAGGGGATTTGAAAATGTTCACCTATTGGGTTCATGAGGCTGGGTAATAAGAAGGCTATGCTGAAAATTTGATGTATCAATAAGGTAAAATGACCAAGTTATGAGTTAATGATGAAATATTTCAACATTCACTCATAACTTTGCTAATTTTCAATATTTTGACTACAGGCATTCAAAATAGCTGTTTTTTTCACACCACCTCAAAAATGTGACAGGTTTCATTTTTCAAATCCTGGACGAGAAGTGTTTTCACACTTCTGATACAAAATGACATTTCAGTCAATATACTATAAATGCCACATGTCATGTTTATAAGGGGCATCACAAAATGACTATCTTGAAAATTTGGAGTCAAAATAAAAAAAAAATTATAATTATTAAGAAACTTTGAGTGTCCTGCTAGTCTTGTCCCCAGGGGTATAGTTTGTGATCCCAGGCCAGAGAGCTGAGTTTGGGGGGAGCTCAGTGACCCAGCTGGATTCAGTGAGTGGGGGACGGTGCTGTTATACGACACCACCAGCTAGAGAATTAAAGCTCCAGGGTTGCCAATATGGGCCTAGGAATTTTATAGTGAAGACAACTCTTCTGTTGGTTTAGGGCCCTCTATCTCTGCAATTGTGGGTGGCAGAGGGCCCTGTGCATTGGCTGACAGATGGACTCTTTGCCCTGTGCATCTGTATCTGTGGCCACATGGAAGGGCAGGGACCAGAAAGTCCCAACGCTCCATGAATTCTTGGCATCCATCACTGTATGTAAGTGCAAAGCCCGCAAGTGCCCTGCACTTTCTTAGGTGGATGTAGTCTTCCATTGACATAGATCCCTCAGCACATCTGCTTGTGTTCATGCAGGTCCAATGAGAATACAATTCCACTATCTCAAAAAGAAAGGAAATTATTTGCAAATAACTGCAATAATGCACCAGTTAGGTTTCCACTTAATGCCACAAATGTAAGGAAATGTGGCTTTAGGGTTTCCAGCCCTAACTCCCTACCCCCACCACCAAGCAGCAAAAAGAAAAAAAAATCATTAGGGTTTTGGGTCTCTGAAATCTTGACAAATCAGGGGTGGGGTCTTCTTGGGGTTACCATCCCTAATGCTCCATCCAAGCCCATAGCCTCCTATGTGAAGCACATGATATAGCTACAAACCACTGCTTCCTAGTGTTACACTCTTAAAATATACAGAAGTATGTCTTTCCACATACTGTCAATACATTCTGTTGTAGCTTTCTTCCCAGAGGGCCCAGTAGGCCCTGCATGAAGAAAAGAGATCACATATGACCTTGTTTTCTCAGGGAATGGGTTGGGTATTAGGGTTGGCAACCCCAAGGAAGACCCCATCACTGATTCACCAAGACTCAGGAGACCCAAAACCCTAATGTTTTTTCTTTTGCTCTTTGGGGGTAGGGGTAGGAGGTTAGGGTTGGAAACCCTAATGACACATTTACATACTTTTGTGGCATTAACTTGAACCCTAACTGGTGCATTAAGGCAGCTTTTTTGCAAGAACTATACAGTACTGGCACAGTAGCACCAGTATAGTTAAGGTTGAGCAGTTTGCACCTTAGTAGTTTCAGTAATGTTTGACAAAATTAACTGACATTTGCCATGTTTTGTCTGGTAGGGAAGGTCTAAATACAGGGATTGCTTTGTGATGGCAACTTGTGCAGTTTCTGATTTCTGCATATGCAACTTTCCTGTAAACATCTTATTTTCTTCCTATACGTAGCATGGGTTTTTGGTTTTGCTCTTACATACAGTCAATATAGCATGGAATTTTTTTTCCCCAAAACTTTCAGCGTAGAAGTGTTTTGTGCCAAAGTAGTGCTTTTGAAAAGGTTTGTGAAAAAATATTAAATGGTTTCAGAGTTATAAGGACTTACCTTTTTTTTTGTTTGCTGTTCTGAGTATGCTTAGAAGGGTTTTTGAGATAATGTTGCTACAATGCAAAAAAATTCAATTTCACAGACCATTTCAGCTTTCTCACCATTTGCTTCTCACTGCACAAAAAGCAAAATGCTTGTGCCATGATGGCAACCATCTTGTTCATCCCCAAGTGAAAAAAATGGAAAATACATAAAAATTCTGTAATTTTAAACAAACATTTGAACCTAGCTAAACAGGACCAGTTTAGCTAGATTATTGTGTTTGCTTTTTGAAACAATGGTCAGAAATACCTTTTTGGGGCACCCAAAAGACCAGGGTGCTCAACTTGGCAAGAGGAGCCATTGACCCAGGTTCTCTGCATGAGAACAGTGGGACTTTCTTGAATACTGAAGCCACAGCTGGACTTGTGCTGCTGGCTTCAGCAAAAGCAGTGATCCAGTGATCCCCTGTAATCTCTGTCTCTGTCTATCTCTTCTGTCTCTGTCTGTCTAGCTACCTAATTTAAATTTTTTTTAAGTGGACTGGGGTGCCCATCCTGGTACCTCTTTTTTCTTCTCTATCTATCTATCTATCTATCTATCTATCTATCTATCTATCTATCTATCTAAAGTTTTTCTTAAGAAGACCAGCATGCCCCACCATGTACTGCGTCTTCCTGCTCCTTCCCCTCCAGGTTGCCTGCTCCCCTTCCCAATGTTAGTATTAGCAGACTGGAGTGTCCACCCCCAATACTGCTTCTGCTGACTCCTTTCCCTATAGGTCACCTGTCCCACATTCCAAATATGTACACAGTGGCACCAGGGTGCCCACCTCTATTGTCATTGAACAGTAGCCTGACATTGGAGTACTCAGTCCCCAGTGCTAGCATATGTTCCCTGAAATAAGGAAAACTGTGCTTCAATTATTTATTTTTAACCTATAAAAAGAAAATGGTCCCTCGACAATCTGAGCCCCCCCAAAAAAGCACCCAGAGTTGAGTTTGGGGCAAGCACAGTGACCCAGCTAGATGTGGTATGGGTGCTGGGATGGCACTGTTATGCGACATATAGGGAAGACAGCTCTTCTCTTGGCATAGGACCCTGCACCTCTACATCAGTGGGTGGCAGAGCGCCCTATGCATTGACTGATAGATGGACTGTTTGTTCTGTGCATCTGTATCTCCAGCCACATGTAAGCATGTTTGTAAGTCTCCCTCAAAAGCTTTTACTCCATTTTATTCTGAATTAATAAAAGAGACTTAGCTTGTCTTTGTATTTTGTACACTGCTCCGATGTTGTTTTTACTCCACTTGCTTTTGGCGTTCTGGTTTGGTGCATTTTGTTTGGATGTGACACTTAATGGAACACTATGTTTTGCCAGAGCAGGGCTCGAGTATTGAGTTGTTTGCTTTGGAGTTTTGTGGCCTTTATCCAATTACCTGATGGCCCCGAATCTGAGGTGGCTTGTTCAGAGATTCAGGAAAATAGTTCAGGTTAAAGTGAAAATTACTTCATTTCATGACCAGAATACAGACAGTTGAATTATATTCTATGGAGTCCTGAACCCTTGAAGGCTGGTGGGCCCCAAAACAGAAGTCTGCATTGGATACAGTACTGTAGTAGAGAAAGCTTCTCTTTCTCTTATATACAGGTATGCCATGTGTTGCCTGGGGAGCTGGGTTCCAATAAATTGTAACTTGAGTTACTGCACTCAGAGTAGCACTTTATTTTATATTCCAGGTTCATTAAAGGTGGAATACTCTGGGCACCTGAGGATCTCATAATTATCAATAGAGGATAGATAGACAGGCTGCAAACCAAAGAAGACTAGCAGAGGAGTATTTTAGTATTGAGTGAGAATTCTCACAGCCTCTATGGATTCCTGGAGATGGGAGTCAGTGCACCGTAGTATGTGAGTGGTAGAATGGGACAGAAGGAATGTACCCCTGGAACCCTGTGGTTAGATGCAGCTGAGGACAGGAACCCCAGGATGGACCTCTGTTTAAAATGAGAATTTTTGAAAGTACTTATTGAGGTGCTGTGGGCCCTTGCTGGCAGGGAGAGACTGCTTTTTAGATGCAGACATTTCTTTCCATAGCTGCTGGTGTCCCGTTATGCAGGTTTGTCAAACTCATCAAGGAAATCGTGGACTCCCTCCATAAAGGTATATTTTTAAACTTTTAAGTACAACAGGTTTGGTGGAATGATATCACAGGAACTTATGCTGACAAACTCTAAACCAAAGACAGCTGAAGTTAAATATTTTTGAAATCTGAGCAGATTAGTAGTTGTTATGGATTTTAAAACAAAGTATTTAAATGAACTAAATAACTCACTTAGAAGACATGATTGTTATTATTTTTGGTCTTGTGTTTTGTTTATCATGTTTAGGTATTTTCACAATAAGTAGCCTTGATAAGGAATTGCTATTTAATTGATCCAATGTATAAGATGTGCATTTAGGGCCCAGTGGTGCTGAGGGTTTAGGCACTGGACGCCACACCTCACACCATGCCGGTGACCAGTGTTTGGGAATGGACTCAGGCTGCTGGTGGCTGGCAGGATAGAGGAAGGATTGAAGGTTCCATGACTGCTCTCCTTCCTCTGAGGCAGGTGGGAATGGCGCATCATGCTGCAGCAGTGACTGGCAGAGGCCAGCCGCACTACAGTGGCATGCCTAGAAGGAAGGGAGCACAGTGAGCATCAGCACGGATGTGCTTAAATGCCATTGCATGTCCAGCTCCCTGGGGACCAGAAAAGTGGAAAATGGCGGGGCAGCCTCTGCGGCTGATGGCCATGCCCTGTACCCCCAGACATGAGAGGCACCTTTGTCGAGGTGTGGCCGACCCTGTGCGATGGAACGTTTTGTGCCGGACCAGTTCCGGGGGTGCGGGTGCCAGTGGCTGGAGGTCATGGGGCCTACTCTGCTAGGGAGAAAGTATTCAAATATAAAAAAAGGATGTGCATTTAGTGTGTGAGATCTTCTCCTAGAGCCAGTCAGATTTCTAATAGCTATAATATCTTTATAGTTTTAAATGCACAACATTAATTATATAAGGTTTCATATTGTTTATTGCTAAGGAGAGTAGGACATAAGGTCATATATGTGTGATGAGAATGGTTACTGTGGTACAGACCAGAGGATGATCCACAAGTGTGTGGAGTGGTGCAGCCAATGTTACAGATGATAACCATGTGTGAGTCATATTGGAGCGTGGAGTTTAAACTGCAACTTGCCCAAGATGTGGGTTACCAAGCATTATACGGAGGGATAAAATGACCCATAGTAAGGAAACTAGCCCAAAGCATGAAGTCCTACCTTATGTGCCCAGAGAATAACTGGTGAGAGTGGTTGGACAAGAGGTTAACCAACATGCATGGGGCAGCATGCACTGTGAGGTGCTCCAAGTTGTTCCCCAGGTATCAACATGTCAGAGCTGGTTATAGGTGGCATGGGGTGGACATAGTGCACCAGGGCAGGGTTAACTCTGTGGGCCACAGTAATCTAACATTGTGCCTGGGAGTCCTAACTGAGCTGTGTGCATGTGTACTCACTCAGTTCTCTGAGAGATGGCCTGACACAGGTGTGTGGTGTCGGTGCGGGAAGGCTAGTATGGCTCATTACTGCTGGAGGAAATCCCAGACAGTCCCCTCACAGTGTTAGGTCTATGCCATGGTATTTGGACCTTACTCTTCTAAAGGCTGAATTCTGAAGAATCAGTATATGGATTTCAATATGGGCCTTGCAGGAAAATCAAGTGTGTGTGTGTGGGTTAAAATAATTGATATGCTTTGAATTTATTTCTATTAATAGAAAGTTGATCTCAATTATATTACTTAATGTGATTTCATATGGTATATAGATGTGGGATAATTTAGAGAAGTGTAACATAGAATTATATGGTAAAGAAAAAATCAAACTAGACTACATTTTAGGATATAAACATTGTTGTCTTTTTGATAATAGTTCATGAACATGCTAAATAAGAATGTGTATTATATATGAATGTATGGTATAGGCAATTAATTTATGTTTTATGATTATTAGCAATGCTTATACTTGGGTGGGATTTTAAGGCTCAATGCATATTGATATTCACAATGTGTCTGGTAGTAAGTATTGTTTACCTGTGATGTCTATTTTCATTGCGTATTTAGCTATTGAATTTGTAATGGTTTGGACAACTGAACAAATAAACTAAACAAAATAAAAATTATAAAAAAGATAATAGTCCCTTAACAATCTGAGCCCCCACAAAAAACAACTCACCCAACCCACCCTGACCTCCCCCTGAGCATCCAGCATCCCACACCCCCTCACTCAACTGAACATGTCCCATGGTGCAGATCCACTCTGTGATTGAAGACACGTCTTGCTGTTGGAAGCAGCATCTGGGATATAAGAAAATCAGGTAAAATTGTGGTTTATTGTATTTCAATGAGTTTTGAACTTTTATTCATAACTTCCCAATTTTTGAATATTTTCACATTAAATTTTCAATGTGGCCTTTTTGTGACCCCATCTAATTACCAGTTGTGATGGAAGTATGCAAATCTGGCCCAAATGGTGATTTTGCAGGCGTTTTTCTAAATCACCTCTCGAGCAGGATTTGAAACTTTTCATCACTCTTTCTCTTAAGGTGGGGTCATAAGAAGGCTATGTTGAAAATTTTAGGTCAAAATATATAAAAATGACAAAGTTATGAGTGAACTCTGAAATATTTCTATGCTCGCTCATAACTTTGGTAATTTTCAATATTTTGACCCCAAATTATAACATAGCCAGTTTTTTTACCCCACCTCATGAATGTGACAGCTACTGTTTTTTTTTTTTTTCAAATCTTGGCCAAAAGGTGTTTTTGCATCTGTGGCTTGGAATGATGTTTCAGTGGGGTGGGGTACTGAGAAGGCTATGCAGAAAATGTGGCATACAAATATGGTAAAATTACCAAGTTATGAGTGAATGTTCAATATTACAATGTTCACGCATAACTTCTCTAATTTCTAGTATTTTAACTCCAAGTGTTCAACATAGCCATTTTTCCTCTCCACCTCATAAACATGATGTGTCATTTTTAAATCCTGGGCAAAATTTGTAATGCAAGATGATGTTTCAAGCAATATACTATAAATGCCACGTGTCATACTTATAAGGGGAGTCATAAAATGACGGTTTTGAAAATCTGGGGTCAAAATAAAAAAAAATTATAATTATTAAGAAATTTTGTGTGTATTGCCAGGCTTCACCCAGTGAGTATGCTTTGAGAACCCATGCCTTTGAGTTGAGTTTGGGGGCAAGCTCAGTGACCCAGCTACATGGGGTGAGGGTGATGGGATGGCACAGTTATGCAACACACCCCAGCCTGTGAATGAAAGCTGCAGGGTTGCCCACATGGGCCCGGGGACCATATAGTGAAGACATAGAAACATAGAAACATAGAATTTGATGGCAGATAAGGACCGCTTGGCCCACCCAGTCTGCCCATTTCCCTACCTACTGGATAAGCTGCAGATCCTAGTTAACCAGCAGCCTACTTCTTCCTACCCCCACCCCCCAGAACTGCCTTATGACTATCCCATGCATGCTTGAATTCCACCACTGATTTTGACTCCACAACCTCCTTCGGAAGGCCGTTCCATGCATCCACAACCCTCTCTGTAAAAAAATACTTCCTTAAATTACCTCTGAGCTGCCCCCCCTCTATTTTCAAATTGTGCCCTCTTGTTCTTGCACACCTCTTGTTTTGAAAGATGCTCCCCTCTTGGACTTTGTTGATTCCCTTGAGGTACTTGAACATTTCTATCATGTCCCCCCTCTCCCTTCTTTCCTCAAGGCTATACATATTAAGCTCCTTAAGTCTCTCTTCATATGTCTTCCGGTGCAGACCCTGCACCATTTTAGTTGCCCTCCTCTGGACAGCTTCCATCCTGTCTATGTCTTTGCGGAGATTGGGTCTCCAGAACTGCACACAATACTCCAGATGGGGTCTCACCAGCTGTCTGTACAGAGGGATAATAACTTCCTGTTTTCTACTGGTGATGCCTCTCCCTATGCATCCCAGTATCCCCCCAGCCCTCCTTGCTGCCCTCTCACATTGCTTGCCCGTCTTTAGGTCATCTGATATGACTACCCCCAGGTCCCTTTCCATTTTTGTTGTTGTTAGTATCTCACCCCCCATTGTGTACTCTTCCCCTCTTGTCTTGAGAAGACAGCTCTTCTCTTGGCATACGGCCCTGTACTTCTTCATCAGCAGGTGGCAGAGGCTCCTATGTATTGACTGACAGATGGACTCTTTGTCCTGTGCATCTGTATCTCCAGCCACATGCAAGCACAGGAACCAGAGGGCCCTGCACTTCTGCAGCCCACCAGACAGCACCATGAATTCTTGACATCTGTCACTGCACAGAACTTCAGGGCTTGCAATGACCCTGCACTTTCATAGACAGATGGAGTCTTACACTGGTGCAGGACTCAAAGGGCCCTACATGTCTGCATCTGTTCACAAAGGTCCCAAAGGGACTTGCATAAATGAGGATATGGTTCCATTATCTCAGAAAGAAAGGAAATTCTTTGCAAAAACATTATTCGTGCACCAGTTAGGGTTCAAATTAACATCAGAAAAGTAGGGAATGTGGTGTTAGAGTTGCAAACCCAGACTCCCCACCCTCACCCCTCAAGCAGCAAAAGGAAAAAAACATTAGGGTTTTGGGTCTCAGGAGTCTTGGCAAATCCCAGTGGTGGGGGTCTTCCTTAGGGTTGTCAGCTGTAATGCCCACCCTATTCCCTGAACAAGCAACATCAGATGTGATCTTCTTTCTTCACACAGGGTCCTTGCATGAAAAAGCTACGGCAGATTGTTTTGTCATGTGTCGAGTCATATTCATCTACCTTTGAAAAGTGCATCACTATGTGGCTTCTGCTTCAGACAGGAAGCTATAGGCTGAAGCGGGGGTGAGTATTAGGGTTGACAATTCTAAGGAAGAACCCACCACTGATTCACCAAGATTCCAGAGATCCAAAACCATAATATTTGTTTCTTTTGTTGCTTGGGGGTTGGGGTGGGGGTGGGGACAGTTAGGGTTGGAAACTCAAATACCATATTTCTTTACTTTTGTGGTGTTAACTTGAACTCTAACTGGTGCATTAATTATGTTTTTTGCAAAGAATATATACACAGATACACAGAAGGTGACGGCAGATAAGGATTATGTGGCCAACATTGCCTGCCCCCTTTCCCTACCTAATGCATTACCACAGACCCTAGTTGATCTGTGTCTTACCCTCTCTTGCCTATTGCTAGAGTGCTCTTATGTCTATCCCATGCATTCTTGAATTCCCCTGCTGTTTTTCCCCCACCACCTCTGCAGGGAGGCTGTTACAAGCATCCACTACTCTTTCTATGAAAAAATACTTTCTCATGTTGCCCCTGAGCCTACCCCTTCTAGCCTCATTTCATGCTCCCTTGTTCTTGTACTCCTTCTTTTCTGAAATATGTTACCCTCCTGTACCTTGTTTATACCCCTGATGTACTTGAATGTCTCTATCATATCCCCCCCCAGGTAATACATACTGAGGCCCTCTAATCTTTCCTCATATAACTTGAGGTGCAGTCCTTGCACCATTTTTGTTGCCCTTCTCTGCACTGCCTCTATTTTGCCTATGTCTTTCTGGAGATGTGGCCTCCAGAACTGGACACAGTACTCCAGATGAGGTCTCACTAGTCATCTATACAGTGGCATAACCACCTCCTTCTTTCTGCTGGTGATACCTCTCCATGTGCACCCTAGCATCCCACTGGCTCTCCCCACAACCATCTCACATTATTTGGTTACTTTTTGGTCATCAGATATGATTACCCCCAGGTCTATTTCTTGACTGGTGGCCATCAATACCTCCCCCCCCCCATCTTGTACTCCTCCTTATGGATTTCTGTACCCCAAGTGCATGATTTGGCACTTTTTTGCATTAAATCTTAGCTGCCACACTCTTAACCACTCTTCAAGCATGTTTAGGTCCCTTCTCATTTTTTCCACCCATCCTGGAGTGTTGACCCTGTTGCAGAGCTTAGTGTCATCTGCAAAAAGTCATACTTTCCCTTCCAGCCCCTCTGCAATGTCACTTATTAAGACATTAAAGAGGAATGGCCCCAGCATGGATCCCTGTGGCACCCTGCTGGTCACCCCCCTTCTCCTCAGATTGAATGCCATTTACCACCACCCTCTGTGTCCTGCCACTCAACCAGTTTCTGACCCAGTTTACCACCTTGGGGCCCATTCCCAGGCTGGCCATCTTATTTATCAACCTCCTATGTGAGAGGGTGTCGAAGGCCTTGCTGAAATCTAGGTAAGCCGCATCCACCACCCCTCCCCTATCTACCTCCCTGGTCACCCATTCAAAGTAATCTATCAGATTTGTTTGACAAGACCTTCCTGCTGTCAGTCCATGCTGCCTTGGATCCTGTGCTCTGTTGGATTCAAGAAATATTGCAATCCTTCGCTTTAGCAGTGACTCCATTAATTTCCCCACCACTGAGGTCAGGCTGACTGGCCTATAGTTGCCAGCATCCTCCCTATTCCCATTTTCATGGAGAGGGGCTACATTTGGCCTCCTCCAGTCCCCAGACTATACAGACATACATACACATATATGTACAATACATATGCATACATACAGCTCTAATCACACAAAAGATTTTCATTGCCTTGAAATGCTGTACCAAGTGAGGTAAGCATGCCACAGTTACTCCATTGTCTTCAATGATAGTATAAGTCAATTACCATAAAGAGCTACCAATGCCTCAAAGAAAACTTTGAGAAACATAATAATTAGGTACAATTCAGCTTGCATTCCATATATATTCTATAAATTTCTCTTCCCATTATTTATTACTGAGTAAATTTGCATGAATACTTGGTCTTTATTCTTTTGAGTTCCCTTAAAGTTCATCTGCCTCTATAGCACACTCCCTACTTCAAGTCATAATCCTCTGCTGTGACATCACAATCTGTTGCCATGAGAAAAACTGTGATGTCACAAGCAGTGCATTATGATCTCAGGTAGGAAGAAATTAACAGGAATAGATGAACTCTTCAGAAACATAAAATTTGTTTTAATGCAAATAATCTCATTAATAAATAATGGGGAGGAGGACTACAGAAGTAACCTGAAATACAGGCTGAACTGTGTCTAAAAATAATGGTTTGTTAAAGTTGTCCTGAAAGTGTCAGCTGCTCTTTAAGTCACCACTGGAGATATAGATTCATAGATAGATAGACAGACACACAGACAGACAGACACAGTACCTTTCACCTAGATGAATCACTCTATGGTAAAGATGACAACCAGATAACTTCTTAGTGTAGTATAGCCACTGTTAAGCAATTTAAATCATGAACGGCATTGAGAAAGGAAAAGTGTGACCCACTAGAAATTGAATCCAGGCCCTCAGAAAACCATCCTGGTGCTTTAAACCACTAAGCTAGGGGCTCATATGGCTTAGCAGGCCTCCAAGCTTTCCCTTGGACACACACATTACTTTCTCTAGTGTTGCGTAACCTGCATCTAAGAGTACATTAGGATGACAACCAGATAACTTCTCAGTGCAGTATAGCCACTGCTGTGGTAAAGATGCAATAGTTTCCTGGATAACAAATTGGAATACCTGCCGTAGGATTACACTGTGTTCCTGAATTATCCTGCAAAATAGTGTATCACTGGCAAAAATTGTTATATGAGCTCTTTATCCTGGTAAATGTCACTGTATATCTTCAATTTGACTATTATTCATTTATTTGCAGTGGCTTCCCCCCTCTTATTTACATATCTAAAGAAATAATACATTTTGTTTCTAACACATACTAAACCAAGTTCTAAATAAGGGCAATAAAGCACTCTTACTGATATCTGCCATGTGAAGAGCTGTGCATCATCATTTACAATTTAATATGCCCTTATTAGTTATGCAGAATTTATAGCTTTGTTTATCCGGCTTGTAATTATACAAATTACTTGTTTTATCAGGTATTGTTGCTTCAATAATGTCAGAAATGTCAGAAGTGACTTTTTGTTAGAATCTATTAGGATGAACTGAGATGCTCCTTGGGTATGTTAATCACTGAGTAATATAAATGCTGCCCTTTATATAGCTGTCAATCAAACACTTATAAAGAGGTTAAAATAGTAATGAATTAATTCATAGTTTTCATGTTGGAAGGCTGACCAGAACTGATTAACCACAGGTTCAGGGAGGTCTCCATAGGCCTAGAAGCTTATTTTTGTGGTAATGTGTAGCCTCAGCCTGCCATTTCAGACTAATCAGCGATGTGGAGTGAATGTCATTAGTTGGATCTGCTGCAGCTCTCTGAGTTGCTACTTTGATCTTGTCCTTTAATAAATGTATACTGACTTGTTTTCCTCAGTAGGCTTACACGAGTGTGTGCTGAGAGTTCTCTTTTGCTAGGATTTTTAATTTTCAGACATGAAGCGGTAGTACTTTGATACTGGCCAGCATGTTGCCATGTTGGTTATTCCCTCATACATGGTATGATTGGGTGGGGGGTGATTGAACTAAGCCCTATAAGGAAGGTTAGTTGACTAACTTCAGGAAAGCTGCTTCTCTCTTGAGCAGCAGAGCATGTGATGGAGTTATGTAAAAACTGGAGGGAAATTAGCAACCAGGCTAAAATATATTGAGATCTCCAACTAGTTCAGCCAGAGAAACTCATCCATCTTGTTGGTAGATTTAGGAATCAGGTGTGAGCTGGGAGCCATATGAAGTTCAAATCTGGAGTTCTTTGCTTTGGACATCTTAGGCTGCCATACCAGGGAGTTGTCAGCAGGTGACAACAGCAGTGACAACATCACAGGGTAGCATCCAACAGGGTAGCCCAACCTTGAAGTGGACAATATGATGATCTGAGAAAGACCTTTCCCCACAGGTATATGTTTGGAAAAGCTTCAGAAAGCATGTGCGTATGTGCACAGAACATAATGAATATGCAACTGTCTGAATCCACAACAGTGGTGGGTTGTACCTATGTGCACATACTGTAGATATGTGTACAGCAACCCAGACAAGCAAGGGGTTGTAATAATGAAGCAAGTGACATGCCCAAGGACTGCCACATGACCCTATCATGTAAGGGGTCAGAACCCTCCCACAGGGATCCAATGCATAAATGTTAACTGAGACTAACCAAGCAGTCCCTACAGAGATGGACACCACCATAAATCTAGTGCTGGAAACCCCAGACCTGATGCATCCCACACATGCAAAACCAGCAATGGGCTTGAGGCCTGTGTTAGGTGGCCATTGGAATCTGGTATTTTTATGCCAACAGACACCAAACTTGACAACAGCTATGACAGCCAGTACTCCATCATCACCAGACCTTGTATGATTACTAGGCCATGAGGGTGTGGTGCTGGACAGCATAAAGGCTGCTGTCAATGTGGACAGCAGCATCTCAAGGACAGCAGTGGCAATTTGAAGCACACAATGATGGCCAGATGTCAATATATTCCAAGACACAGGCAATAATAAGGAAGACAACTAGCTATGAACCAAGCCAGACACATAGTGCAGGCCTACTGGAAGACCCCCTACCTTGCCCTGCAGTGGATATTCTACAGAATGCACAAACTGAATTGTGCACACAACACACCTTGCTGCACATAGTTCAGGGGTGTGTACTTTCATTTACAGCATGGGGAGGCCCATGACAGCAGCACCACCTAGTTGACTTGCCCCAGTTAGGGCAGTGGCCCTGGCATCATGCAGCCTGTGCTATAACCAAAAACACTGATGGAAAGACACCACAGAAATCCTCAACAATCACTTTAGCATGTAGGAAACCAGTCTAGCCTTCCACTGAGTAACAACCCCTCTGTAGGGCACTTCACTTATCCATGGATCCGCGTTGGTATGCACTAAAATATCTGCACATACCCTCATGTCACTGTACTATCACCGTGCACTGCATGCATGTGTTCCCTGAACACATTTGCACTACTGTACACATGGCACATATATACAGCAAGTGTCCACAGCAAATGTCATGTGGTAAATTAAGGATGCACCTCTCATTGCTGCAGTACTCTGGCAGCTACATATCCTTCTGATCTGAATGACAAAAGCAAGGGGAACATGGCATATCTCCAACCCCATGGAAAATAGCCTCTGCCCCATCATCTCCTTTACCAAATAATGAGAACTTTTTATGCACTTTTTCTGCAGCATGGAGCAGCAAACAAATACATGGCATATCTTCCTGGGTGCCAACAGGTGTTTGCCACCCATCATGTCCTGGCATTAGATGTGCCCTAGCAGCATGCTGAACACATGCTCAATGATGCAGCTGATCAGTTTATGCACTGCATTTTATCTAGACTGTGCTGTTGTGGGGTGGTTTAAAAAACGTCATCTGGGAGGTCTTGTGTTTGCCCACTGTCAGCCTGTGGAATAACATGTATAAGTCAGCTATATGGCTTGATAAACATATGTTGACACACATAGATGTATCTGCATGAGGTGACATGGTGTTGGCACAAGGAAGGACTTGGTACTATTGCCTTTATTGCAAATGGTACTGTTTGGATACTACACTGTCCATAATCCACAATGGTTCACAACCAATCTGCATGTGATCCACCTTTGTGGCTTTAATGGATGGATGACACATCAGTGCCAGATATCAGGTGTGTCATGCGAGGTGTGGCGGACCAATATCCACACTTCACCCTGTGCCACAGATAGATCATGGTAGAAGAAGAGCAAGGTGATCAAGGCCAAAAAGACTCCCATGGGTGTAGCAGCTCACCCTCTTGTACAAGAATGAAACCTAAACTAGCTGCACAACCCATGCAGTATCACACACATTAAATTGCTTTTCTCATTGGGATGCTATCGTTACGGTATACAAAGTCAAAACAAAACAAAAGATTCAGTGTAGCCCCCTCCACATTGGCAAATCATTAAATATGCTTTCTGCCTCAAGCAGCTACTCATTTATTTCATCCCAAATTGGGAGTGGGGTTCTTTTAGTCTTTCAAATCAAAGCTCTGGTGTGAAACAAAGCTCAGCCAACAGTCAGCAAGGTGGACCTCCCATCGACTAAGGCCTGTTCTAAAATGCTAACTGCCAAAGTTGGCTGCCTTTTAAAATATAGTGCTGTGCCTGATTGGCTCACTTTAAATAAGGTACAGTCCCCAGTCAATGCACCGGTCATTGATGCACTGCCTAACTGGCTCACTTTAAATAAGATGCAGAGCCCAGCCAATATACTGGTGATCAATGGGGAGCCAGCTAATGGAGAAACCATAACCCTCCTAAACATGAATAAAAACAAAATTAGCTGCTTGACCCTTGCAGTATCACACACATTAAATTGCTTTTCTCATTGGGGTGTTACCAGTTATGGCATACACAGTCAAAACAAAACAAAAGATCCAGTGCGCGCATGCACACACACACACCATCCAAACTGGCAACTCATTAAATTTGCTTTCTGTCTCAAATGGCTACTCACTTATTTCATTCCAAATGGGGATACACCCTGCACCATGAGAGACATGAGTACTGTAATGGGGATGAGGTTTGCTGGTGGGTGTTGAACTGTCCAAGGATAAATGCAATACTTCTCACATATATTATGCATCTGGGGTGGTGTGTGTGTGTGTGTGTGTGTGTGTGTGTGTGTGTGTCTCTCAAGTTTCTCAATATGTCTACTCACAACTGTGTTCACCTTTGTTTATGCAAGTCTCTGCAAACTGTCCAGCTGCATTTTGGGGTGAGGAATAAGACATGACATGGTTTTCAAGCCCTTAGTAGTGGCACCAAGGGACATACTGGGGATGGGTCTGGTGATGGCTGAAAGACCAGAAAACTGGAGGCTACACCAGTAGAAGGGTGTAGGAAACCTCAGAGGTAGCATTTAGCATGGTCCTGGGCTTGTCATTGGAGTGGCAGGTGTCACAAACCCACACTGGAGGTCAGGCCCTCTGCTCCCATAGTGCCCAACCTTGAAGTGCAATTTGTAAACAAGGGATAAACAGGGACAGCCTCCTGTTTGCTTTGGGTCTAAGCAACTACCAGTCTCTAGTTCTAGGGTCAATTATGAACCCTTTTTAACTAGCACACCCAGGTAACAGGTTCAACTGTCACACTCTCTTTGGGGAAAGCAGCACAGTACTTGACCCAGTGGGCTTACAACCAACCTGATTCACAATCTCCTGCTGACCCAGTTGAGACTCGGATATTCTTCTTAACTTGCTGGATCTTTACACAGATCCTTGTTAGCATGGCTGCATATGGTGACACACTAAGCACTTTAACAGTTGAGACAGAATTATCAATACTGTTCCACCATTCACACTCAAAATGAAAATATATCTCAGGCAAATTTAAGGAAAACCAAATTTACTAAAACAAAAAAAGTAAATAAATACAGTACATAAAACAGAACATATATACATAATGATTACAGTCAGAAAGAAAATAAACAAGTACAAAACAAAGCACCTTGTAACTGAATTAACTAGCTCTAACTCAGTTTCAGTTGGTAAAAGTTCACACTTAAATTACTAGTCTTGGCAGAAGTGGTCTCTCTTGAATCCATGAAAAGAAGTGTGTCTTAGAAATCCAGAACAAATTCCTAATTTTTACCACTATTATTTAGCCAGCCACCTAGCCAAGTACCTACGTTGGATGCCCCCTGCTCCCCAGCATTATGCGTCTTCCCATATACCAGTGTGGCTGCAAATAGGGCGTCACCTGATTCAACAGAGTGGCATCTCTCCTCTTACCCTATTATATACCACCCCCAAAGCATGTCTTTCTTTCCTTAAGAACGAATTGATACTAATGGCCATCAAAGTTCATGCCCAACTGTGTAAGGCTCTTAATTATAATCATTTCCCAGCCCCTGTATCTGAACAATAATTTTAGAGTGGGTGGGCAGTGCCTTAAGCCATTTGTGAAGAACCAGCATATGGAAACTAAAATCTCGGATCTTCTAGTAGGTGGGAAACTTAAAGCCACTCCAGAACTCCTTCCTATTCTGAATCTCTCAGAGAGACAGATTTTACAAGGTTTCCAAATCAGATATCTACTAGTTACTAAACTGGGGACTGAAAAATGGGAAACTGACCAATCTGACTTTAATAACTCACTCTGAGACCTGGCCTGGCAGCCCCATTCTGTATCCCAGATTACAGCTGCATTGTACCCTGCCATCTGCCCAGACATATTGGGTCACTCTACATACTGGATAGAACAATTCCCCAACAAGGAGCTTAACTGGGATAAAATATGGCAAGTGGTTTTCTCCTACACATCCAACGATAGACTCTGTATAATCCAATTTTATATATTGCATAATATTTATTTTACCCCAATCAAACTTGTTGCCACTGGTAGATCACAGGATAACACGTGTTTTAGATGTGGCAAAGTAGAAGGTGCCCTGCTCCATGTCCTCTGGGACTGCCCTATTATTAAACCTCTGTGGACGGAGATAAAAAAATAAAGCAGATCCCCTACTAGGCCTTGAGTCATTTTTTATACCTGAGGTCTGTGTATTAGGTGACTATTCCCTGGTGCCTGTTAAAGAAAGAAGGTTCAATTTATCTCTAATCTCGTACCCAGTCAAAAAACTGGTGTTAAGACACAGGAAGGGTTCCTCAATGATTACATACACTGAGTGGTTAAATGAGCTACTGTTTAATCTTTTTGTAGAAAAGATGATAGCGTCTCTTAGGCATACTCCTAATGGTTTTGACAAAAAGTGGGGAAAGCTATAAGCACTGTACTCGATCCCACAGCAGTAACCACTAAATTACAGTATGATGATTTGAATGGTATTACCCACACAGCCACTAGATGGAGCACAATGATAATTGCTTGGTCTGCACTTTAGTCTGGTTCACTCTTAAACGTTACTTATCAAATGCAGTCCTTTCTTTTTACTTTTTATTACCGGTACCAAATTAACAAAGCATGTTCTCAGAATGGGGAGTCCTTAAGCCATTATTTATCGGACGGTGGGTATGAGGGGAGGGGGGGTATTAGTAGGGAGTAGTAAGGTTTTTGTTTTGATATTTATTGAGCCGATGTAACCTGAAGGCTCCAAGTCATCTTTCATGTAATAAACTGTTACCTGTACGACCTCATGTACCACACTGTAAATGTAAAATTGTAATAAAATATATTGAATTAAAAAAAAAGTCCAGAACAAAAGTGTCAGTTCTTTCAGCAAAGCGTTACCAATATCATAGATAAAGTCCCACCCTCCTTGTGATGTCACCAATCTGGCTGTTGGCATGAGGTTACTCTTAGGCCTGTAATTAATTGATCAGTCACATGCCCCTTCACACTGCTAAACATTCCAATTAAATATATATATATATATGTGTGTGTGTGTGTGTGTGTATATATATATATATATATATATATATATATATATATACTTCCTAATTAGTGAGCCACAGAGCTTTCTTTATGGCAGGTCACAATATCCCTTTGGTCTCTCAGGGAAACAGTCTAAGAACCACCTCTCAACATTGTGAGATTTCTGATATAGACTCACTGGGAAGCATTCTCCTTCCTGTCACCTCGTAAAAAGGCAATATTTTCACTTCAAAGCATCAGCTGTCTGAGAACATGACTTTTATGATTTCCACACAGGTTATGTTAGGCATATGTTAGTTTCTTTTGAAGTTAGCTGTTTTCTTCCACTCAGAGAGGACAGTACATTTTTAAAAATCTAATGTCCCAGGATGCCTTGAGCTGACTGCCGAGTTTCACAAGCAGAAATGCAAAGAAACTTATATTTATAGCAAAATATGATACAATTAATAAAAGGCAGACAGCTATTGCGACATCAGGTCCATATCAATTTGGGACAGTATGTTGCAGTGCGTCTGGGCATGGACAAATACCCATGTGAGGGGCTCATTGCACACAGTGTGCCATGATGGCAACGGGTAAGTTATTGTATTATAGTTGTGCAAAAGCATCACTATTATTAGAGTTCAGTATGCACTCCTATGCTAAGCAGCAGGGAAACAAAACCAGAACCCTGGTAAAACTGTCAGGAAAAGATGTCACAGAACCATTCTGATGAAGTGCGAAGCAGTGATTTTATTTCATGTAAGTTAAAGGGGACAGGAAAGCAGATTTTGGCTCTAATATGGCTAACAATGTGTTTTAAGTTCTGAATAAACTACTAACATGTGATTTATTGTCTCTTAGTTTCATTTTTTATGTTATTTAGTACATTTTCTGACTACTAACTGTGAAGCCACTCCTCAACATTGCGTTCCTGCTCGAGCCTGCTGCAGATGATGACTATGATCATGCATTCTACAGGTGCACGGCTCGCCAGTCAGAATCAGCAGAGTAAACAATGTGTTTTTTATGTTTCAGTGCTGCTGACCTGCTTCACACACAATTGTATGTAATCTGTTAGTGGAGGTTCATACTCTGCACTAAAATACAGAGGGCTATTATCTTCTCCATACAGTTTTACTGTCATGCTTTTTTTTTTAACAAGGCCTTAATCTGCGCTCTCTCAAGCTGAATATTTCAATTAGGATGAGACTCTCGAGAGTCACCATGGGGATCAGACACTGGCATGCTTAACCCACACTCTCTCTTGGTTTAGATATACACTAACACTATAATACAGGCTAGTATGCTTTGGGATTGAATCCCCAAATCAAACTAGCCTGTATCATAGCGTATATCTAAACCAATAGAGAGCACAGGTTTAGGGCTTGTAAAAAAAAAAAGCATGACAGTGTCTGATCCTCATGGTGATTCTCAGAGTCTCATTCTAAACGAAATGTTCAGCTTGAGAGAGTGCTGGTTAACTAAGGTTTTGTTAAAAAAAACATGACAGTCTCTGGGCCAGCCCATTGGTGCAGCGGTAGGTTTACCGCTCGCGGAGCCAGCAACCCGGGTTTGGGAACGGACTCGGGTAACTGGAGGGCCAGCCGGAGGAGAAGGATAGAGCTCCCATGAGCCGCTCTCCTTCTACAGGGTGGGGAGGATTGCCTGTTCTGCTGCTTTACTGCCACCTGGGTGACCATGGGCGTCGGTGCAGCTGGGACAATCAGTGGGGCGGGGAGGACGCAGACCGAGAGTCGGGAGGAGATTGCACGTCAATTCGTGCCTCACCCATTGGCTCTCCTCATGTGTCTACGTCCTTGGTGGGGAGGACACCAGAAAACCAGGGAACACCCTGTGGACTCTAGGTAGACGGAGCTCATGGCCATGATCCCCAATACCCCTACCGGCACCAGTACCAGCATCTCCCGACGAAATATAGACATGTCAGGGTGTAAGGTCCCCACCCCGTACCCACCTGGGGGGAATATCCAAGGCTCCATGGGGGGATGGACTGCACTGGTCGTCGGCTAGCAGGAGCAGAGACGAACAAGGCCATTGGAGACTCCCAAAGAAATGAGTGTTCAGAGGCGAGAATGGGGCATAAAGAGAAAATAAAAAAAAATTAAAACATGACAGTCTCCATTCCCCATGGTGAATCTCACAAGTCTCATCCTAATCGAAATAGTCAACTTGAAGCCAACAGATTTCCCTTGCAGATTACAGAAATGAAATCCGGGCTACTCTCCTGATAGCCTTCTTATTTCCCTGGAGCAAATTTAAAGTGAGTGTGAGGTGAGGGCTTGTTTAAAAAACAAAAACACGCTATAGGTCAGACTTCATGATAGGTGAAAGCAGTGGAAAGAAAAGTTAAATTCTTTCTCTAAAAGAACAACAGTCATTGTGTAGATCAGACTTCGTGTCAGGTTACAGCAGTGGGAAGGAAACTGAAATGGCAAGCAAAATTATATTGTGAATGAAATGGCGAGCTGGCAGGCGGGATCTGGGAGCTGCAGTATAGACTGATCATCTAATGATAAAACACTCAGGAGAAGATTAATAGGTTTCTGCATTTTGGGGCAGAGTAAGATCTCCATTAAAGAACAATTTTTTACCGATGACTGGATACCAACTTATGGGAGCTGCAGCACTCTATGTATGTGATAACAGCTAAGATCCAACTCAGAGGGAAGAATAGGTGCACTGAATTAAATAAAGATTCTTCCCTCTGAGTTGGCTTTCAGCTCTTATCACATACACAGTGTGCTGCAGCTCCCGTAAGCTAGTATCTGATCATCAGTACAATTTTTATAGCCTTAAGCGTGTCAGTGCCGGGAAGGGGGTCCTGTACAGGAATGGAGCAGAGAACAAGAGATCATGTTGCCACTGTGTGATTATAAATGCTGGAGGTGCTGCCTTTTCTTGTTAACTTTCAGCTGCAGTAGTTAATCTCCTGTGGGGCTTTTTTTAAAGACAGAGCTCACAATGACTGGTGATGGGCACTGCTGTACAGCTCAGGAATGTCCACTGCTGCATGTCACTGCTGTACAGTGCCACTAACCATTACAATTTCATCAATTTAGAAGTTTGCTTAATTTAAACTGTTTGACAGCATTTTAGGAATACCGAGTGCTTGGCATGAGTACAGCAGTTGGTGCCAAAGCATGAACAGGCACATCATGACAAAACCAGCATACTCACGTCTCCTGAGTGAATACCGGAAAAGTCAGGGAAGCAGCTCCAGTAACAGCCATATTGTGAAAATCAATTAATTTATTAATATTAAAATAAAAATAACAAGTACCGTTTCCTTTCAGATTAATATTCAAACCAACAACATAAGTAATAAGGACAGGACACATTTCCTAGGACAAGTATAAATTTTTATTTCCTGTCCTCTTTAAATTACAGCATCACAGAATGCAGTTCAAAGATTACATGTTTCTTACTGCTTTTACAAGAGTAAAGCTTATAGCAACTAGTGCTCCTTTTATACCGTACATATAAATGTAGATATACATTATGTGAAAATGTGCATCAATTAATGCTACAAATTAACAGGCTGGTTTTAAAATGGAATGATTTAGCAGCATGGACAACCTTTGTACAGGAATTTCTGAGCTTCCTGTAGGAGAGGAGGTCAGGCAGGGAGTCAGATAATTAGAAGCAGACCCGTGCTTCATCATGGGACTTGACCAGTGCAAGTCCTGTGATCATGCTTGGGTCTGTTTGAAATTATTTCCATCCTTGCCTGACCTCTTGTCCTACAGGAAGCTCAGACATTCTTGCATGATGGCAGTCAGCACTGCTAAAACATTCTATGTTTTGAAACCAACATCCAGAATAACCTTAATTAACAAGCAAAATCCTGAAGGATTATTACTTTCTTTTCTACCCCGCTACCCAGTCCAATCCACCCCCCCATCCACATGGTGAATGGTTCATCTGTTTTTGACTTCCTTCTGTTGCTGCTCACTTTAATACATTTTTCACTATTTGTGTCCTTCTGTCTCTTTCTCCTGGTACCTTTTCTCTTCCCTCCCTTCCTTCTTCATCTCTTTCCCAACCATCCCAAGGATTTCACTTCTTGCCAGTAACCCTGATGCCCTCTGTGATCATCATATGGTTTACTGTGCGTGCAAGATACATCATCCTAAACCCTCCCCAAAAATATATGTATCTCAGGTCTTTTAAGTTTCTTGATTTGGCCTCCCTCCTCACTGAACTTTGGTCTATCGATAGGTCCCTATCTCTGCAGCCAGTAATATGAATTCTGCCCTACTTTATTTTCAGTCAAAGTTTGTGGCTATTTAGGATCGTCATGCACCCCTGAGAAAAACTGGAGTGCAAGGTTCTCATCTTCCCTGGATATCTGCTAAGATACTTACTTGTCTCTGTACTAGAGACCTTGCCTGGCATACTTTTAAAATCTCTGGCTCCCAATCTTCATTGGCCAACTGTAGACACCCTCGCAATGCCTGTACCAAAGCCATCAGACTTGCTAAGTCTAAGCATTTTGCTTCCACACTCCAAAACAATATTAAGAACTCTCCAAATTCTGGAAGGTTATCCATTCACTTTTCACTCCACAGACCCAGTCTTCCTCTATTATTCTCAAGGTTGGTGACTCCCTTATCTCTGGCCCTTCTGCTGTTGCTATGTCTTTTAACACCTGCTTTACTACCTGTGCTCTTTCTCTTATCCTCTCTTCCTCTACCCCCTTCCCTCTATTTTTCTGCCTTTCTCTCTCCTTCTTTTTCCTTCTCTCCTGTCACTTCCTTTGTCTCCCTAAAGGCTCTGCTTGTCCTTAATCTAATGAAGGGAGGTAGTCCAGATGGCCTTGAACCTAAATTTCTTCTTCTCTCTGCACCTGCCATTGCTTTGCCGATTACTACACTCCTCAATCATTTCTTTAACTCTGAGACTGTTCTTGATGCTTGGAAGCATGCCATTGTCATAGCTGTTCACAAAGGTGATGATCCCACCACTCCTGGTAACTTCTGTCCTACTGTATATCTCTTCTTCGAACTTTGGCTAAGTTACAGAAACACATTGTTCTTTCTCAGCTCACTTCCTTTCTTGACAACTCCTCCTTTTCACACCTTTCCAGTGTGGCTTTAGGAAATTGCACTCCACTTCTACTTCCTTCTTTCATCTCATTGACTCCATACTCACAGGTATGGATCAAGGACTGATTACTTTCACCACTTTTTTTGATCTTGCTAAAGCTTTTGACAATGTGGCACATCCCCTTCTTCTGGATAAACTTAATACTGCAGGCCTCTTTGACTCTTCAGTCAGTTGGTTTCATTCTTACATTGGCAGGAGTCTCAAGCTGTACAGATAGGAAAATCTATTTCATCTCCACTTCCAATTAGTTCAGGTGTCCTTCAAGGGTTTGTCATGGGTCCTGTTCTCTTTTCCATTTTCTCAAATCAGATTTCCACTGTCTGTTTCTCTGTGTCCATTCAGATGTATACTGATGACACAATTCTTTTTGCTTCTGACTCTTCTTCCCATCAACTTTCTTCCCAGCTGCAGTTGGATTATGACAAGATTCAGCACTGGTTCAACTCAAATCAATTGTCTTTCTATCCCTAAAAAACAGTCTTCTTGGGTCAGCCCGCTAGTGCAGCAGCATGGTATTCACTTGCAGCGCTGACATCCCGGCTTCAGAGATGGATGCATGAGTCAGAGGGCCAGCCAAGGGGAGAAGGCTCTAGCATCCCAGGGACTGCTATCTTTCTCTGGGGGGGGGGAGTGTCAGGCACTCTACTGACCTCTGTTGGAGGCTGGGGATACTGCTGCTGCTGCTGGTGCCTCGTGCCTGGGGAGCAGGGTGGATGCTGGCCATCATTGCATGTCCCCCGCCCCCAGGGATCTCTCTACAGTCTCAAAATCCTTCCCCATCCATGATGCCCCTGCCTGCCACCACTCCCACTGCGATCTGTGTCCAACAGGGTGGCCTTCTCCTGTGGCCCCACCCTGGTGGGGGTAAGCCAGAGCTCAAGATCATGTTCTCTTGGGAGGGGGCACCCACCCGGTGGCCCCACCCAGGGAGTAAGTCTGGGCATGGGGAGGCAGTGTGCAGGGCAGGGGCCGATCTCCCAAAGAGGAGAAGTGGGTGCAACAAAAAAAAAACAGTCCCCTTGACCTTTGACACCTGTCAGAGGCTTGCCAGACTTTTTTCTCTCTCTCATTATTTAATACCCTTGATGGTACTAAGACAGAAGATGTTTGCTACTTTAAGTACCTTGGGATCTGTCCTGACCAGCATTTTTGATTTCTCAGTGCATATTGGTGCTATTCACCATAATCTACACCCTAAGCTTGGAGCATTGTACAAGAATAAAGCTAGTATTCTGCTTCCTGCCTGCTGAGAAAGTGTAGTAAAAATGATTCTCCCTATCATTGACTACAGTGACATAGTCTACAGTGATGCCTCTAAATCTTCCCTTGCCAGACTGTACCCCCTTTTCCATTCTTTCTGTCATTTTACTTTAGATTGACCCCTTTATACTCACCATTGCTCTCTTTACTCATCACTTTCTCTCCCCTCTCTTGATGCTAGGCACCTTTCCCATTGTGCATCTTTCATATCCAAATTCTGGTTCAGCTCCCTTCCCTCCTATCTTAAATCTCTTCATCCTCTTCTCCTTCTTCCTCCTACCTTCTCCACAACACTAATTCCCATTCACTTTCTATTCCTTCTAGAAAGTCAACTGTTGGGCAATCTGCTTTGTTTTACTGATTTCCTAAACTTTGGTCCTCTCTTCCCCTTTCTATTTCGTCTGCCGCTTGTCCTTCCTCCCTAAAGTCTCTTTTTATGACTTTTGTTCTCCTGCCTTCTCCTATCTGCAACTGTCTATAATCTACTCTTCTTCTTATTCCCTTTCTCTATACATATGAGTGTGTTTTATTTCCTACTTGCATTCATTTATTAATGTGCCTGTAATTGTTTATATTTATATTTCATGCATTACCGTATTACTGTAACTGACTTCTTATTTTCATCATCTCCTTCTCCCCTTTTCCCAGGATGCATCTGGAAACAAGCTATTCTTGGTGCAGTATGTCTTTCCTGGTTAAATGTTTAAATAAATAAATAAACCCCTTAGGAAACTGTGTTTGCTCTGTGCTCATTCAAATTGTCTAAATCCAGTCCTGATGGACTGGATCTTAACCTTCTCCACTGCTCAGCTCCCGCCATTGCTTCACCCCTTACTCACCTTCCCAACCTCTCCTTCTCCCTCTGCACTATCCCTCAGTCTTGGAAGATTGCCAAGGTTCTCCCCTTTACAAAAGGAGCAATCCCTCCTCCCCAAGCAACTTTCTTCCTATCTCCTTTCTCCTTACTCTTGCGAAGCTGCAAGATAAACTAGTTTATTCCTGGCTTGATGACTTCCTCTGCTACTCCAACTACCTCTCACTTTTCTAGTCTGGTTTTTGGAAGCACTACTCCACTGTCTCCTCTCTGCTGTGGGTCACTGACTCCATCCTCAATGGGATGGAGCAGGGGCATATCACGGTGGCAGTTTTCATCAACTTGTCCAAAGCCTTTGACACAGTGCCCACCCTCTCCTTCTGGACAAGATTAGTTCTGTCAGCTTCTCAGCTTCTGCTTTTGACTGGTTCTGTTCCTATCTCTTGGGCTATTTGCAGTCAGTACAGGTTGGAGGTGCCCAGTCCCCACCCCTTCCTGTTCTGACTTGGGTCCCTCAGGGCTCCATGCTTGATCCCATCCTTTTTCCCATCTTCCTAAATGACCTCTTTTCTGCCTGTGCCAACTCACATATCCATATGTATGGAGATGACAGTCATCTATGCCTCTGGCCCCTTGGCCTCATCTGTGGAAGTCTCGCTCCAGCAAGACTTACACAGCATTAGTCACTGGTTCCACTCCAGCCACCTCAAAATCAGGACTAAAAAAAGTGCCCATGACTTTTGGTTCCAGTCAGAAACTGGCCAGACTCTTCCTCCCATCTTCACCATCCTGGATGGCACCCCCTCTTAAAGTGGTTTCCTCCTTCATGTACCTTTGTGTTTGGCTAGATAACAGGCTTGACTTCTCTGTTCACATTGCTGCCATCCTTTACAAGCTCCACCTCAAACTTGGGGCCTTTTTCTGCAATAAGGACTGCCTTTCTCCCCAGTTTTGCCAGGAACTTGTCATCCAAATGGTTCTCCTGGTGTTTGACTATGCGGATGTGGTCTATGACACTTCTCCCTTCTCTTCTGTCACCAGGCTCGACATCCTCTGCAGCACTTTTTGTCATTTTGCTACAAACTCCCCCTCTCAAACTCACAACTGAACTCTTTACTCCTCCCAATCTATCCCCTCTCACGTTGTCAGTCCCACTCTCTGAAACTCACTCCCTTCCACTCTCCAACTCTCTTCCTCTCCCATCACCTTTAAAGTCCAGCTAAAACTTCTCCCTGCCCCATTCTGCTCCTGTCAGTCCTCCACCTGACCCTTCTTCTGCTAAGCCCTGCCATACCTGTATATTTTAGTTTTTGCACTTCCCTGCGTATTGCCCTGCCTAAACTAGACCCTGCACCACAATTATTGCAATTTATTTTCCACTTGCACTGTTGTCACTTTATTGTATATAAATGCTGCTCAGTATTCTATCTCATGGTTCACCATTGTCACTGTACTTGTATCCTGTTAATTGTACACTATTATGCAAATTTATTTTGAACCTAAATATTGAGGCTGTGTTTGTTATACTGCTGTACTCCTCTTCCTCCTACCTCCGCCTGTTGTACCTGGAAAGGAGCCTTGGCTCAGTGTGCCTTTCCTGGTTAACAATTTTCAGATAATAAATAAGTAAGTAAATTAATACATAAATCAATAAATAAATGTGTTATTGACCCATCACTTAAAAAGAAAATCATTGACGTATTCTAACATATCACACATCCTAAACATACAGTATTACAAGATTAAAACATTGTAAGGAACTGTTCCATCATTCAGTTTGCTGATGGTCACTTAGAGTAGACTTAGCATTCCTTAGACAATCTTCAGCATTGCTGTACTATTGGATGCATGCAGCAAGCTCACAGTGACTATACATTTTATAAAGGACTGCTACAAAATTACTCTAAAGACAAAAGGTCTCCATAATGGTCACTAGATCTAATTTCAGTTCACTGATCTTATTGTTTTATTGTTTAAACGTCTGGCAATTAGGCAAACCAGCTTCTATGCCTGTCTGTTACTTTTTCCCCTATCTGCTCCTGGTATCATGCCTTCCCCTCCCATCCATCACTTCCATCATACTCTCTGATAAATATGCATCTGCTACTCAGTCCCTTGTTTTCTAACTTCACTTGTCCCTTGCTCCTGCCACTGCTGGCTTCCTCTAACCTCATTTCCTCATCCAGTGGTCCATTTCTGAATTCACCTTGCACCTACCACCTACGACTGAGTTCCCAACATCAGTAACCCCCTCTTCAATTTAAAAAGCTGCCCATGTAGATGTGTAATTTCTGCCCCAGTGTGCTAGCTCCCTCCCTCATGAGGCAAAGGCCACATCCATCTTGAAAAATGTTTTATCCCAAATCCTCCCCATTCCCCGAAAAATCCAAATCCCTCCTTTTTGCACCTTTCCTCCAACCAGGCATTGGATGCCTCATTTTCCTCCTGCCTCACCCTTCCCCCTTTCACAGCCTACACAAGCAGTACCTCCAAAAAGGCCAATGTGGCTATCTTCCCCTCAGTACCCTCCCCAGAATTTCCAGACCATGATTTGCCAAGTCATTTGTGCCCATGTGCACTAGGACATGCAGCTCTTCCCTCATCTTGTCAAGTATCTTCCCTATTCTAGCCACATTCCATTGAGGCCTATGTGCAGGAAGGCATCGGACCTCCCCCCTCATAGACCCATCCTGGCACACCACCTTCTTCACACCCCTTACAATTGAATCTCTGACTATTAAGACACTGCTTGCCCCTTCTCTTACTCCCTTGATCCTGCTTAGTGCCTTCCCAGCTCCCTGATCCCTGATCCCTGATCAGGTCCCAGTTCTTGTCTTGTCTCAAGCAATGACTGGCTCTCAGCCATCCTCATTTGTGTCAGGTAGCTGCACCTCATTAAGGGGTGCAAAATGGTTTGGGGTCACTGTGAGAGAACCCTGTATAGTACACACAACCTTCTTCCCTCCTCTCTCTTTTCCCCCCTCTCCCCTTCCACTACCCTCCATCCTCTGGGAGGGGGATACTAGGTAGAGAAGTTGCAAAGTTTTAATTCACTGGTGAAGGTAAGGTGACTTTGCCAACTTCACCTTCACTAATCCATTCACAAAATGTTGCTATTTAGTGAGAAATTTGCCTTTTACAACTTCACTTACAACTTCGCCTGTAACGTTGCCTTGGGTACTGTATATTTAGCCAAAATGTTGTCAAAATAAGACTACTGGTAAACAAGTGTCTCAGGTTCACATGGAAGAGCTTCAGTAGGTCATGTGGTACTGTACATCTTTGTACACAGTCAGTCTGCTTTACTTTCAGTTCTGCAGTGTTAGCTTGTCAGTGGAGGAGATACAAGAGTGACAAACTAAGCAACTTGTTTGATATATATATATATATATATATATATATATATATATATATATATATATAATGGTAGCACGGTAGTGCTACCATAGTTAGGGTTGAGGAGCTATTTACATGATAAACTCAAAATTTTGCACCTTAATGACTTTGCAACCGTTTGACGGATTTGCCTGAAATTTGGTATACACGGTCAAGACCCATATGCCTTGGGATTGGCCAAGTTTTGTACCAGTTGGATACACAGCTGCGGAGTTATTAAGCGTGATATGCACGTGCATTAATGCTTTTTTTGGAATTCTACGGTCTCGCCTACAGGTTGCACGGTTTGCTTGACCGGTCCGAAATCTTCAGGGAACATGTGGCCGGGGTCCCCTATGTGCCTTTCAAGGATTTTGTGAAAAAATATTAAACAGTTCAAAAGTTATTCAAAAAACAAGTTCCCATTGTAAGTCAATGGGAAAAGTTAACAAAAAGTTCGACAGTGTCGCAAATGCAGTTTTTACTTTCGCAAATGGCCCTTTTACTGTCACAAATCCACCATTTTTTCAGTTAGCGATCAGAAAAATGCTTGCCATTTAAATTTGGGACCTTCTAGCAACCTAATTCGTTTTGTATTCACCTAGTCGGACCCTGAGGATGCTAGCCATGTCTTTATTTTGTGGTAAAACACCCCAGAAATATGTTTTTCAAATTTCTGGAAAAAGTACTTTCGCAAAGTACTTTCACATTTGTGACACTGTTGAATGAATTTGTGAAAGCTTTCACAAATTGCGACAGTACTTTTCTAGACTGTGGGAAAATGACAGCAATTCTTTGGCACCCCGCTGCAAAAGAACGGTTTGGAGTTTTGGGCTGAAATTTGGAAGGAACGCAGCCGAAATACCACAGATGTGCCTTTCAGTGATTTGTTGAAAAAATATTACACAGCAGCAAAATTACAGTGCTCCAAATTTGACATTTTTTCCCATAGGATAACATTATGGCATCCGACGCATTGCAGCAATCGTTTGGCGCCCTGCTGCAAAATAATGGTTCAGTCTTTGGGGCTGAAATTTGCAGGGAACACAGCCAACATCCCACAGATGTGCCTTTCAGTGGTTTGGTGAAAAAGTATTACAGGGAGGCAAAATTATGGCACTCTGAACTTCTGTTTTTTTCCCATAGGATAACATTACGGCGTTCGCCGCGCCTTTCAGGGCCCGTATCTCGGAAACGGTGCAAGATATGGACTTTTCATCAGAAAAAACTTAGCCCTGGGGCTAAGTATAAAACTAGCCAGAAAAGTGATAATTCATATGACTTTTAAATTTTTTTTCTATGTCTTACGGTTCCAGAGATATAAGCAATTTACTATTCCAAGTCCTCATTTTCTGTTCCGAGAGTCATTATTTTGCATACATTCTTTGTACTCGCTGTCTTTCTTTATGCAGCTTTTGGGGAAAACCAGCCTGTGCGCTTACATTACTGTTACCATTACCGTTTCTGCTTGTGGTTCTGTACCTGTTTCACTTACCGTTCACGTCTACGACACCATATGCGTTACCCTTTGCGTTTTTATTTGCGGTTGCGTTTGCGTTGTTTTAAACATTTCTGTCTACAGTACTGTTTCTCTTTCTGTTTCACTTTGCGTCACCATGCACATTACTATTTGAGTTTGCAGGCACAATGTTACTATGTGACAAGACATCACGTGGCGGAAGGGCCCTGCAGTCCCACTGCCGCATTACATTCACTATTTCTAGTTATCATTCTCAAAAAGAAGGGAAATTAGAGGCAAAAAACTCCATTTAATGCATCAGTTAGGGTTGTTACACAGTGACAAAAGCAAGGAAGTTTGATGTTAGGGTTGAAACCCCCTTTGCACCCCTCCAACCCACCTCCCCAACCGGAATAGGGGTGTACGTTGAGGTCAGCGGTCCTAACTCTCACCCCATTCTCCTATTCCTCAGCTTCTTTCCACATGTGATGGGGTGATAGTTAGTGCCGATGACTCACTCGCTTTTCAATTCTGGTTGAGGTGGGCTGGAGAGGGATGCTAAGATTTCAACATCAATCTCTCACTTTGTCACTGTGGTGACATACCTCAACTATGAGAGTTTTATATATATATATATATATATATATATATATATATATATATATATATATATATAACTATAACATTATTTTAACAGCTTTTTTTATTCTTTGTCCATTCTGATTTAATTCTTTGTATTCCTTGAATAATGTGTTTGTGTTCTGTATCTTGCCTATACTGTATTTTCTTAGTTATAGCCTTTAAATCAGAGGGCTGAGGGTTCAGTTCCCACATCTGGCACTTGGGTTAATATCCCAGTACTGACACTGTAGTGCAGCATGAGAGGGGTGCTGCACTTCTGAGGTGCCGTCTTTCGGATGAGACGTTAAACCGAGGTCCCATCTACCTGGATTGGTGGTAGTTCAGGTGGATGTTAAAGATCCCATGGCACTTATCGAAAAGAGTAGGGGAATGTCCCCGGTGTCCTGGCCAAATTTCCCTCATTCACTAAAAATATCACCAACAGCTTAATCTGATTCAAGATCAGTTGGCATTCATCTGTATCCCCCTCCCCCGGGTCGTGCCTGAAAATAGGCAGGATTTGTCTAGTGCACTTACCCGGTCAACAAAAGCTAAATAAATAAATAAATAAAAAATAAGTTACAGGGTGCTATTTTTTACTTTGTTTCTATCTGACTTTTCTTTTCTTCTCCTCTGTCTCTATAACTGTCTCTGTCTCTGTCTCTGTCTCTCTCTCTCTCTCTCTCTGTCGCTCTGTCTCTCTGTCACTCTGTCTCTCTGTCTCACTCTTTTGTTTATATTGAGATGGAGAGGAGTTTAGGGTGGATTGTGTTCAGACTCATAGTCAAGCCATAATGTGTGCACCAGCCAGTAACAGATCGGAATGCAGGAGGTGGGGCAGTAAGAGGGATGATGCAACAGTCCTCCCCCCCACAGTACTGCAGCAGCAACCCCCCAGCACAGCAGCAGCAACCTCCAGTTGCCCCAGCTCTACAACAACAAGCAGCAGCCCCAAGTACAGCAGCAGTCTGAAGCCCCCGGTGCCCTTGTGGTATCACCACTGCCACCAGCTGATCCCACTGAGAAGCCATGTGCTAGTTCCTCATGTTCAAGGCTACTGATTTACGGTGATTAAAGTAATGAAATTCCATTTTCAAAACTTGAAATCACGGGATGTGCACCAGTTATTGTTAGTCTAATTTTGGATTTACAGGGTTCTAGTGTCATTCTTTTTATATATATATATATATATATATATATATATATATATATATATATAACTAAAAAGAAAGAAGGCTTAATGTGCACAGCATTAAATGAAGCACATTGAAAATAGTACTGGAAACAATTATAAGAAAAAATATAAGATCTCTAAATTTGCTGGTCTGCTATAAAATGCCAAATTCTGTGAAATTCTTTGCTTTGACTGGTGTGCAGGCTGTCCAGATTCTGGAATTTTATGGAGTTTTCCATTAAAATACAAAAACCAGTAGGCTTGCTCATCTTCATTCTTCTCAGTATCCCAAGAAAGGAAGCAGCCTAGATCTTTCTTCATTTGGGAATTTTTTACCATGGATCCAATCAATGATAGTGTGTCAAATGCAATCTGTGCAACAAACTTGTCTGTTGTGGGATGAAGGGCAGCCATCTAAGCACTAGTGGCAACATACCCACATAAAAATCTACCACTTTAGCAAGTTGGAGGCCAGAAAACAGGAGGTGGCAAGTTGTGGTAGTTTACTTCTGTGCCATTGAGGGGCCAGTGCACAGTTCGACCACATCCATTACAATCACATGTACCTGGGAACAGCAGCCATAGCAAGTGGCAGGGGCATGGGACAGCACCAGCACTACTAACATCAGCCACCACCAGAGCTGGGCTGGCACAACTGTAAGTGGAGATATCACAGAGTTTCTTCCATGGAAAAAAGAAACTGAAAAAGCTACTCAAAAACCAGCAAGTGGTTCTTGATTGGATGAACACACTCTCTTGTAGTGAGCTGGGCCTTAAAAATATTTCCTAACTCATACTTTTTTCAGTCCTTCTTTCTGCAATCCTTGTCACTGATCCTCCATCTTTTATACCCCATCCTTTGCTCTAGCTATCAGATACTCCCACTTGTCTGCTTAGTTTTTCTTCACCCCTTTTTGGTTAGAGAAAAAATATAAAGGTTTTAAAACTACAGAAACATTTTAAACTCTTTTCCTGTCTTTTTCTCTTATTCTTTGACTGCATTGTTGTCTTGATTTATATCTCAATGCTCTCCTTCTTTAAAACAATTCTACTTTCTAACTGTATTTTATTTTATGGTGCTGTTTATGCACCATATCATTAAAAATTGACTGCTCCCCAATTTTTTTCAGTACAAGACAGTGTCAGTGGCTCAGTAGGTAGCACACTCGCCTCTGAGGCCAGGAGACCAGAGAGCTGTAGGTTCAGTTCCCACATCTGGCACTTGGGTTAATATCCCAATACTGACACTGTAGTGCAGTATGAGGGGGGTGCTGCACTTCTGAGGTGCCGTCTTTCAGATGAGATGTTAAACTGAGGTCCCATCTGCCTGGATTGGTGGTAGTTCAGGTGGATGCTAAAAGATCCCATAACACTTATCAAAAAAGAGTAGGGAAAGATTTTATTAAAGGAACAGAACAATAAGTATACAATCAAAAAGAATACAGTAACAGTGACCATTCATACAAATAAAAAAAAAAACAGCAGAAAATATGCAAAAATGCAGTGTGAGCAAAAGAAAATAATGACCTGATAGAGAAACAAACAAACAAAAAAAAAGACTCAGAGTAAGAACAGGACAAGAATTCATAAAACAGCTCACAACCAGTGGGACAAAAAGCAAACCATCCTATCTTGTCCTTCATAAAAGGAATAGTCTTCCAACGAGCATACCATATGTCATAAAACAAATGACGTCGTTCAAAACGACATTGATGACATAAATCATGTTCAGTCTTGTCAATGATACAGGAAGGCTGCTGTTAGACAAATTTATATCTGGCTTGCCATAAATGAAATTTAATCAGTGCAAAGAGAAGCCTCACCACTTTGTCATCAAAATTAGTATAGCACAAGAAGAAACCTCCTACAACTTCAACATAAGTAACAACTCGCCAACATCCAGCAGTCCAGCGTACAGAGAGGTCATGCCAAAAGGTCTGTACAAAAGGACACTGAATAAAAAAATGATCCATGGACTCTTCTTGGGCCACACAAGTCAGCCAAGGACACATCCTTTCAGCAACCATCTTATGTTTGGCATTTCCTTTAACCTGAAATCTACCATGGCTATTAAGCCACAGGACATCCCATATTCTAGAGGGGATTAGTTTATCAGTCAAACAAAGAAGCACACGGTCATAATGATGATCAGGGATACCTTTGAAAACAGGGGAAATAGAATGAGCTTGAGATTGCAAACACAAATCCATAGATTTACTAGGTTTGGACAACACCTGCGATGGGCACAATTTCCATTTATTAAATTTTTTAGCACCCTAAATTTCCAACCACCAGTCCAAAAATGCTCAGAGTCAAAAACAGGTTGCAGTGCTCCCAAAATCTCACACCTCTGTTGTAACCAGTGTGAGATATCATGTACAGACACATTCTCATTTCAAAATAAAATCGTAACAACTTTTACAGCAGGACGAGTAAGAGGGATAGCCTGAAAGGGTAACCATAAAGCAGTATACCACAGAGTCTCATACTTGGTCCAAAACCGGTCCAGGCCCTGAGGGGTTTTAAAGCTAATGTCAAATAAGGTGTTACCTGAAATATGAATAAGAGCATGAACTTCATTAGAAAAAAAACCCAAAGAACCCTTTATAAGGGTCTCACCTACATAAATGCGATTGGGGCAAGCGACAAACCACCAAGATGCTGGAGGCGAACAGCATTCCTCCTCTGTAATGGAGGAGGTTGTCCACTAAATGTGTCCTGCTTCTAAAATTCTTCCCAGCTTGCTTTTGCATGATCTCTGGGGTCAGCAGGTACATCAGGGAGGGGGGAGGCAGTTTCCATACGATCGCCCCAAGTAGGGAGTTTAGTGCTAGTTCCCTCATCAGCTGAGGAAGAGGCTGAGAGGAGCAACACCTTGTCTGATGAATGCAGCTCCACAATGGGAGGCTGCACATCTGCAGTGTGGAGATCCAAATCTGAGTCAATAGCGAAAGGAACAGGCATGGAGGTAGACTCCATTTTATCACATTCCAAAGGGTCAGAGCGGTTGTGCAGTCCAGGAATCAGACTATGCACCATTTCAGGCACCCAATGGCATTCTGTTCCAGGCTTCTAGCCCACACACCAAAGCAAGAGTTCCAAGGAATGAATGAGACCCGTCACTCTGGGTGAAGCTGGTGAGGTTACCTCCGGTGGTACAGGGGCCATAGCAGACACAACAGCAGGCTGAAGTGAATAAGCAGTTACAGGCAGGGAAACTGCAGGAACAACATCAACCAAAGGCACAGCAGCAATATTCAAACAGGTAGGCTGGGGAATAACAGTAGCTAAAGCCAGAATCCCAACAGCCGCGGAGTCATGTGAGCAGCATTCCTCTGATGCAAGTATGTCAGAGAGTGGAACAGCAGGTGGGTGACTCAGCGCTATAGGAGAAGACAAGACAGCAGAGGTCTGAGACTGAACTGCAGGTTGACCGCACAGTTTAGGAACAGAAATCCTACAAGGCCCAGCACCGTCAGTAGCATCAGAGGAAGAACTTTGTTGCAAATCATTTTCCTCAGCTTACAATGCCAGAACATGCTGTCGGTTAACAGTAAGGAGTTTCTTGAGCCATAGTTCCTCCACAGGCAGAAAGCCAGAATCCATATCATCCAAAGTAAGGGCAGGTGAGACTGTTCCTGATCCCCCTCTACTGTCTCATAAGGCCACAGTCTTTGATACAAGACCTACTGACATTTGGCCTGCCAGAGATAAAATTTCACACAACAACAAAAAACAACCAATGTGTCTCTCTGGTAATGATTTTCTAAATGACAAAACTGCCCTAGTACCAAATTATCATAATGTACATGCCTTAACCATCTCATTTTCCATTTAATAGAAAGGTGGTCCCAAAGGGATTTTGCATAAGAGCATTGGAACAAAAACTGCTCCATAGTTTCTTCAAGATTAATGCACTCCTCATAAGGACAATTCCTTTCTATTTTAGCTTTATATTTTGCATTTCCTCTTATGTTGATCTTGTCATAAATAGCCAACCAAAGAAATTCCCACATCTGGGTAGGGATTCTCTTATTGGACAATTGAGATAAGACTCCTGGCATTTGGGAGGATGGACAATTTTTGAAGCATGGTTCAGTTGGATAAATTGAAGCCATTACTGCTTTATACAGCTGTGGTTCTGAATTCCCAATATCTTGTTGTACCATTAAACCCCATTTATATAGTTTTTGAGCCACAGGCATAAACCAATGTGAAATTTGAAGATTACCAGACAATTTAGGAGAAGCAGTCTGCCATTTGGCAAAATAACTAGAGAAATTCATTTTAGTCTAATAAGAATATGATATATCTCCAAGGATCAGGCCACTGTTAAGTGATTGAGAGAAGAACAAGGTGTGAAAAAATACCACTGGGTCAATCATACCTAGTCCCCCCTTTTCTTTTGTTAAATAGGTATATTGCAATTTAATGGGGTTCAATCTATTTCCCCATAGCATCTGAAAAAACTATATATTTTAGTTTCCATTTGTGTGAGGAGTGGGAAAATCATGGCCATATAAAGGATCATGGGGATGATACAGTGTTTAACAATTTGTATACGTTTAAATTTAGTCATCCTCCAGTACATCCATCTTTGAACCTTAAGTTGTACTTAAGCCAAAGTGGAATCCCAATTAAAAGAGGGAATATTTTGTGCTCCAAAATAAATGCCCAAAGGTTTTAGAGGTTCTGAGGAAATTAATATCCCATCGATAGTTACAGAAGCAGGATAATTAGATCCACTAAATAGACCTTTACTTTTTGTTCTATTTAACTGTGCATTAGAAAAATAGGAGTAAACATTCATAAGTTCTAAAAAGAGATGCAGTTGTGTATAATCAAAAAAAAAAAAAAAACAAATATCATCCACATAAGCATGCATATGAAACCTCTTTTCACCATCCGGTCCTGATAACCCTAGCCATCTGGGATTGTCCATCAAAAGACAAATGAGTGGATCAAGTGTAAAATTATAAAGAAGAGGACTGTGGGGACATCCTTGCCGAACTGCTGTTTTTATGGAAAACCCTTCTGTGACATAATGTCTGATCACGGGGTGAACAATTGCATCATGATATAATGATTTAAGCCATTGTATTACTGATGATGGAGCTCCATATTTTTCTAAGGTTACACAAATAAATGGATGGTAGACCCAGCCAAAGGCTTTGTACTGATCCACAGAAATGATGCACCCCTTTTCCCCACTTAGCGAAACATAATCAATAAGGTCCCTTATTATTATTAAAGCCTGCCGAATCTTTTGATTGGGCAAACCACAAAACTGTAGAGGGGATAAAACCAGATTTGCAAATTGCTTTAGCCTATTGTTAATAATGATAGCTAATATTTTATAATCTGAGTTTAAAAGTGTAATTAGTCTCCAGTTATTAATAGAAGTCTTATCTCTGGATTTAAAAAGAAAGATTAAGAGAACCCTCTGTAAACCAAAGGGGAGTTAAGTAGGTAGACATAAAGAAACCAAAAACTGTCTCCAAACATAGTGACATTGGTTCTGAAAAGGATTTATAAAATTCATTTGTCAGGCCATCTGGACCAGGTGATGTGCCATTCTTCAAAGTTTTGATCGCATGTTCAATTTCTAAAGCAGTAATAGGTTTTGTCAAATTGGATTTGTCATCTGAGATAGCTAAAACAGATATCTTATTCAAGAATTGCCTGATGATGCCCTCTGATGGAGGGTCTGAAGGAGTATGGGAAGAAATACATTCTTTTATGACTCCATTCAGTGCCTCTACAGAAGTCACCAAAGTACCCTCCTTATTAAACAGGGATTCTAAAAAGGTGGAATCCTTAAACATTCTGAAAGCTTCAAAAGGATCCCCTTGGGAAGACTTCTTAGTTCCATTATGAAGCAAAGCATTCAAAGTCTGTGCTGTATCATATTGATATTTGGTCATTTCTTTTTTTAAGTAAATTGATTTGGTTTGTGTAATCAAATTTAGAAGTGTTAGCTGTAGAGTACAAATTCAGAAGCTGTTGTCTCAATTTTAAGTACTGAAGAAATTTAGTGTTTCCTTACCTCTCCCATGATTCAAAAAAATGACTTAAAATCTGCTTTGGAATCAGCCCACCAATCCCCCAAATCTTCATACAAAAAATTAACAGATAAACGAGCCTTCAGTATATTTGTTATTTGATTAATTATCCATGGATCAGACAAGATGGAATAATTCAATTTCCACCTTGGCCTATGGTTGGTCTGGAACACTTAGAAAGGAACAGAGTAGTAATAGATGGTCTGAAACATCAGTACATATAGTTCTAAATTGAAAAGATGGCAAGGATTTAGAAATAAACATATAATCAATGGTAGAGGTAAATTTGTTTCTGCAAAATGTGAACTTAGGTCCAGATCTCTGATAATTAATACAGTGTAAAAGATCTGCCGCATCAACCAAATTCCAAAATGCATTTGAGTCACAATACACTTTTTTATCTTGAGGTGTTGTACCACCAAAAGAGGATTGTATAGTTCAATTAAAGTCTCCACATAAAAAAAAAGTTATATGAGGTAAATAAAAAAGGATGTATACTTTTAAAAAAGGCCACTCGTTCAAACTTGATCTGTGAACTATATACATTAATTAATCTACAGTGCATATTTTCCATAACACATCTAGTATTAATACTCTTCCTGGAACTAAGTGTATCAATTTAATGAGCGTGAAGTCAAATGAATTAAATAAAAACCCTATACCATCAGCTGTTGCTGTTCCAAATGACCAATAAGAAGGTCACCAAACCCACTCCCTTTGGAGAAACCTTGCCTGATCACTACTGTACATCCAGGTTTCTTTTAAAAAACAAATGTCAATAGCTGTACTATGAACATGATTATAAACAACGGATCTCCTTCTTGAATTAAGAAGACTATGTACATTCAATGAGCCTACACTGAAAGGGGCCATGCACATACCTTAGCAAAAGCTAGCTCAAGCCTCTTTTTTTCTTCTTTTCCTTTTCTTCCCTTTATATTCTGACTGGCGCTGCAGTACAACACTATGTTCAGTCTTTGTAGATTGGGAGTCTGAATCTCCTTGATCCATCTCAGAGTCCCCCCATTGAGTCCTTAAGACTGAAAAGGGATTTTTGGAGTCTGTTTCTATGAGAGGTAAGACTGGGTCTAGTTGCATATTCCGGAGTTTGGCCCAAGTGAGCTTGCACTCTCTGGCTGCCAGCCATAAAAATTGTTTTATTTTCAACTGCAGAAGGTATATGTGGAAAAGTAATGAAATCTGACTCACCCAGCCCTGCTGTACTCTTTGGAACTGCCACATCATTCTGAGGTATAGGCCCTATGACAAGTGGGCCGGGAGTTTTGACAGCCAATGCGTCAGACTGCAGCCAGGCAAATTGTTCCATCAAGTGCCCTTTTTCCATCAGTTGCCTCTCATTTTCCTTAGTAAGCAGTTCTGTTAATGATTTCTGCAGCAAAATATCTGTAGGATTATCTGGAGCTAACTCAACTTCAGGCTTTCGTAGCCGTAAATCCTTAGTTGAAATAAATATCTCCGTTACATTTATATCGTTAGGGTCAGAAACAACATCCATAAAGATTTCTGATTCATCTGGTAAATCTTCATTGAGAAGGGTTCTCTGCCCTTCGGTCTAGGTGTCCTGCTCCCCTGGAAATCCACCTGAAGTGGCCATGGCTCGCATTCAGCGAGTCCCCCTACTGCAGAGTAGGGGAATTTCCCTGGTGTCCTGGCCAAATTTCTCCCATTCACCAAAAAAATACCACCAACAGTTTAATCTGGTTCAATTTCAGTTGCTTACCATCTGTATCCCCCCTCCCTCCGGTCACCCCTGAAAAAAGGACTTCTAGGCCCAGTGGGCTTACCGGGTCAACAAAATTCAATAAATAAATAAGACTTGATTCTGCACAATATTAATTGCTCAGTTGTACTGCCTGACCAATTCCCTACCTCCACACAGTCACTTTTTTTTACAGTTCTCACTTCCCAAAATTTTCTCCTGAATAAGAAATTATTAAACGGTGGTAGCTACTGCTACATTGTTCAAGTTATCCTCTCAGACAGTACTTATGAAGCACTTTAGCTGACACAAGCATACAATCACAATATATAAATTTCTCGCCACTTGAAATTTTCTCCCAGACAAGAAATTATTACATGTGGTAACGTAATACTGCTGCTACTGCTACATGTTATTGCGCTGTGTGTTAGTCCCATTGCCACAGTTCTTTTAATGCACTTCCTGGAAGTGGTGCCAATGGCACAATATACATAAATTCTGTGCTCCCAGAATTTTTCTCAACTACCAGAATAAATATGTTAGGCTCCTGCCTAATGCTACAAGGTGCCGCACTGTGTGTGTCAGTCCCCCGTCATAGTACTTTTAATGCACTTTAGGGAAATGGTGAAAAAGCTATGATATACATAAATTCTGTACTCCCCAAATGTTTCTCAACTACCAGAATAAATATATGAGGCTGCTGCATGCTGCTATAAGGTGCCACACTGTGTCAGTCCCACCACCTGTCTGCCACACTTTGTGAAATGCACTTCAGGGGATATGGTGCAAAAAGCACAATAAACAGAAAATCAGTCCTCCAAGAATGTTTTTCATTGACAAGAAAAAAAGTCAGCTGCTACATGCTGCTACATGGTGACACACCATGTGTCCATCCCACCAACACAGTTCTTGTAATGCACTTCGAGGGATTAACTTTAATGCTTAGAAATTCTCAGTCCAATAAATTCTCCTATCTGGAAATTTTTGCATGAGGAAACTAAAAGAGATGGGCTCACTGAATTAATATGTTGCTGCTATACTTTGTAAGTCTCCCACAGCAGCACATGTCCTGATGAATTGAATTGTAGTGACCAGAATTTCTCGATATTTTCTCATGAAATTATAATGCCTGTTTGGGAGGCAGCTGTGGATGAAGATCTTTGAGTGTCACTGTGTCCTATCAGCAAAAGTAAGTCTTTATTTTTGACTGTAGGTGGAGGGAGTAAAAACAGTATCATTTTGATCATCTTTTGTTCATGTTTCTCTCTTTTCAGGTATTCATTGCTGGGGTGATAAGATCCTGTTGCTGCCTGGATCTGGCCTGGATCTGGTTATTTAATTTTGCAGTGTTTCCTACCAGGGAAGGTAAGTATTCATTTTTTTTCATTTCTGTTTTTAAAGTCTTGAATAGTATTTGTATGTAACTCTTTAACTGTTTACTGTTCCTGTTTCTCTTGTTTCAGGTATTTTTTCAGCTGGGTGACAATGTAGAATCAGGCAGCATTAGACTGATGACTGGTGTTCATGCTGGGTACAGAGGATGGGTTGACTTAAATAAGACCACACAGTGGAGGAGAAATTGGAAGAGTAGTAGGAGGAAGAGGTGGAGGTCTGAGAATTAGCTTCAAACTGACCACATCCATGATCTGGTGGAAAACATGGCAGTGGGGTGCTTGCTAGAGGAAAATGCTTTAATGACAGAATAGAAAGAGACATGTGAATGCAATCTAGAAATTATTGAGATTCTAGTAGACTCCCTATTGTGTTGCACCTGTGAAAGGAACGTGAAACAATATATTAAAAAAAAGTATTGTTTGGAAAAGATACTTACCATGACATTGGTGATGGCCATGCCTTGAAATGGCACAAAGGTGTCCCAGAAAGAGTAGGTGGAAGAGGAAAAGTCTTGCTTGCTAGATGAGAAGCAGCAGGACAAAAGACCTAGGAAGATAAGAGAAAATTATTTAGACTCTACTCAATTAGCCACTGTGGGTGGCCACACACATGGTATAGCCATTGTCTGCTGCCAGTCTTACTATACTGGTCACCTGTGAAGAAAAAAGAAAAATTATTTAGTCTGACTTGGTCACTGTTTCACTGTGTACCTGTGAAGGGAAAACTAAAATAAAAAAACTAAAACAGGAAAAAATAATGTAATTATTCTTACTATCAAATTAATGAGGGCCATGTTGAGTACTGACATAATGGTGCCACAGAGAGGGCAGAGCTGTGATGGAGAAAAAGGCAACTTAAATCTCTGCCTTGTAGGCTATCTGGCTTTGCAACTGGCTTGCTAGTCATCCCTGTGGTTGGTCAGGTCTACAGTGAGAGGGAGACAAGAGGAAAGAAAGATTTACATTTTAATGTCTTGCAAACAAAGTGGTCTGTGCCTCCCTTGCCCCCGGATCATGGACCTCTATGTTTGTGTGTTCTCCTGGCACCATGGTCACATCACCCTGCATCACTGCCTCATGGGTTTCTCTTGCATGGCTCTGCCATTGGCGTGCCAGTGGTGCCATTGTGTTGGCCTGCTTTCTTGTGCCATGGTTGGTGGGCAGGGGTACTCTATGCACCATCCCATGGTGCCCTGTGTTGCCTCTGGGACTGTGATCACTATACTGTGCTGTACTGTGCTGGTGGGGTACTGTGCCCCTATGCCCCTGTGCTTCCTTGCCTGTGTGTCCCTGTAGCCTGTTGCCCTTGCTCAGCCCACTGGGTTGTATGTTCTGGCCTGGTCCCATGCATTCATGGTTGAGCCGGCACATCTGTGGTTGCACCGGCATATCTGTGGTTGTGCCATGGCACATCTTTGCAATATTCAGCCTGGCGCATTTCAGTGGTGCATCTTCTAAATTTGGTGTCAGTTCCCACATGGAGCATCAGCATTGTGCTGCACCATCATTGCGCAATCTTTGGGGGCAAGTCTGAATATCTGGCCCTTAATGTTTGTGAAAATTAAATCTAGTATGTTATTTTTCCTAGTAAGTGTGCTAACGAGTTGTTCTAAATCAAGTTGTAAAGTAATGTCAATGAATTTATTTTCGAGGGTGCCATTACCTTTACGAGTCTGCCAGTTAATATTTGGAAAGTTAAAGTCTCCCATAAGGATGTAGTCTTTGAGGACTTCCATAGACTCAGTTGATGACATAAAGTTATTATTACTTTCTGGGTCGAGATTGGGAGAATGATAGGCTAAACCAATTGCTAATGGGTCATCTGCACATTTAATTCTAACTCAAAGAAGTTCAGTATCACTAAAATTGTCATTGTTTCTGATTATCTCATAAGATCCAATTGTATTTCGAATATAGAGTGCAATACCCACCCCCTTTGTATGTGTTATATTTTTTACATATTTTGTGAACCCCAGAATATCTGTACCCCAAGTGGAGTCAGAGAATCAGGTTTCAGTGACTCCGCAAATATCTACATTATCTTTCTGAAGTACTGTACATATGCAAGTTCATCTATTTTTTTTTTGCATCATTTATTTATTAAATTTTCAGTATATTTAAACATGAAAAACACATACTGTACAATGACATACATTCACAATAAATACATATAAATCAATTTCATAACTTATATACATCAAGATCCTGTTCCTTGATTAAATCCTAGGCATGAATGAATCATAAACAGATTTAAAACAGTAATATCAGGTAAAACAGAGAGGTCCTGGCCATAATTTACTTTAATAAACTACAATTCAGGCAAGAGCCCTAATTCTGGAGGAAAATATCAAAGCCACCTGTGTGTTAATTACTCCTCCCATTCATATCTTCACAGCTGTAAAATTTACAAGTCACCCCTCTCCTAGGATCATTGTATCAGCAACCGATAGGGAGGACAGGTAGTGGCGTCAGGTGTTATAAAACTGGTCCCCCTTATCTTTTACAATATAAGTAAGTCGTTCCAGAGTGAGGGCCTGAAGAATCAGGGCTTTCCATTGCGAAGTGGTAGGTTTCACCGCTGTCACCCAGGTATTAAGAATACAATGCCTGGCCATAGCAAGTACAACACAGATCCACCTCGGAAGGGGACACCAATCCTCCTCTCCAGTGTCCTTTACTCCAAATAGCAACAACAGGGGGGATAGTGGGATCTGACTCCCCATAATAATCTGTAGCTCTTGCACCACCTTTCTCCAGAAGTATTGCAAGATAAGACAGATCCAGAAATAATTATTTATTATTTATTTGCTTTTGTTAACCAGGTAAGTCACACTAGACAACCAAGTGCCTATTTTCAGGTGCGACCTGGGAGAGTTACATGCTTGGATAAACAGGTACAGTGACAAATTGATATTATATACAAAGAGCATAACATGTCATATAGAGAAATAAATGTAAAAAGGTGATAATAAGATGTTGGTGCATTGTTGCATTGAGGACATCTTGCAGAAACTGCAGAGTTATACTTATGTACTGTCAATGGAGGATGATATAATCTATGACAGAACTTGTAAAAGGATTCTTTATATTTATTACATAACAGTATTCCCTGATGGAGCTGGGACATCATTCTCCAGTTATCTTCTGATATGGAGATTCCCATATCTCTCTCCCAAAGCACCCTAGTTCTCTGAGTCATCTCAGGGAGCATTTTTTTGCATTCCCTTGCCACCCTTCGAATAGTACCCTTGAGGTTACTTTGCCCTCTCTGTATCAGCTGCTCAATTTGGTCCTAGGGCAGGTCTGTATCCTGTTGTCTACCAAGAGTCAAATTATATGCCCTGATCTGCAAATAGCGGAAGAAATGTCGATGTCCCAATCCAAACCTCTCCTGAGGTCCCTCAAAGGAGTCAAGTCTGTTTTGAGTGTATAAGTCTCTCAAACATAAGATACCTCTCTCCTCCCATTCCCTATGTCCTGGATCCTCCAATCCTGGAAGGAAGCAAGGATTTCCAGCCAGTGGAAAAGTAGGGTTTCCCCCATATCTATTTTATACAAATGAATCATGCACCTCCAACATTCTAATACTGCCCTAACTAGGGTTTTTTGTCTAGGTAATCTGTTATGTGTCTTCCAGCCCCCCATTGACAGATATGTAGAGACCCGTTCTGGACAATCCTTCTCCTCCAAATCCAGCCATCCCACTTCTCGTGGTCTACTAACACAATCTTGAATATACTGACACTGGATGGCCATATGATAAATCCCAAGCTCTGGGAATTGAAGTCCACCTCTTTCAGTTGTGGCATTCAAACAAGCTAAACCCACACTTGGGCATTTACCTTGCCAGATAAATTCTAAGAATGCTTTTTCTAGCTTCTTCATATCATCCCATCTTAATCTCATCGGTAACATTTGTAGCCCATATAATATTCTGGGTAGAATGTTCATCTTTATTAAATTAATTCAGCCCAACCAAGTAATGGGTAATCTGTTCCATCTATTGAGGTCTGCTCCTATGATTTGTAATAATGGAGTATAGTTCAGCCCATACAGAGCATCAGTATTCCTCCCAACCCTAATACCTAGGTATACGAAGGTCTCCTGTGCTCTTTTGAAACCCCATTCTAAGTTCCTAGACCTTTCATTATTCCCAGGATCTCCAACTCTCAGCTCCTTAGATTTATCTAAATTGAGCTTGTAACCCAAAAAAATGGAAAACTGACCCACTAACTCCAATAACACAGGTATAGATTGGTGTGGTTCACTGACATACAATAACATGTCGTCAGCATAAAGTGACAGTTTATGCTCCAGTCCTGGTTTCCCTGTCACTCCTTCAATCTCAGGATGTGCACGAATAGCTATGGCCGGCAGCTCAAGGGCCAAGGCAAAGAGGAAATTAGACAGCAGACACCCCTGTCTTGTCCCTCTACTTAACTCAAAACTATCAGTTAGAGTATTGTTAACTAGAACCCTGGCTCTGGGGCCCTTATACATCTGTTGTACCAGTCCTGTAAATTCTCCACCCAGACCAAACCGGGCCAAGGCCTCCATCAGATATCTCCATTCAACTCGGTTGAACGCTTTTTCTGCATCCATTGATAAGATATGCACTGAGTCTTGTCTACCGGATGCATCCCAGATAACATTGAAGAGAGTTCACATGTTATGATAGGAATATCTGCCTCGGATGAACCCGGTCTGGTCTGGGTGGATCAACCACAGGAGAAGCTTATCCAATCTATTGGCTAGTATTTTAGCTACAATTTTAGAATCGCTATTCAAAAGAGAAATTTGCCTAAAGGAGGTACATTCTAATAAATCTTTTCCTTCCTTGGGGATCAAACAAATGATCACTTCTCTCCAGGAATGTGGTAGCACTTCATTTCCCTCCATAACCTCTTTAAATATTGCCTCTAAGTGCTCTGTTATGTGGGCTTATCATAACTTTATAATACTCCATGGGGAAGCCATCTGGTGCACTGATTTTCTCACTCCTCAAGGCCACAATGGCTCTGGTGATTTCATCTTTTGTTATTGTAGCCCCTAACCAGTTTCACTGTGCCTCTGTAAGGATTGGCAAATTGAGCTTCTCCAAAAATGTAATCATGCTATTCCCTTCTCTCCCAGCTTGTGAGCAGTACAACTCTTGGTAAAACCTCTTAAATCTATTCCCAATAAAGTACTTATCTTTTTGAATGGGTCCATCCTCCTCTCTAATTGCACTAATCAGGTGTCCGCTCCTCCTTCCTCGTATGAGGTTAGCTAACAATGCTCCAAGCCTATTCCCCCATTTGTAAAAATGTTTTCTAACAAAAAGGCAAGCTTTCTGTGCCTCTCCCATTAGAAGGTTATTTAGAGCCTCCCTGGTTGTGTTCAGTAAGTGATAAACATTTGCTCCCCCCTCTCCTTGTGCAACTTTTCTTTCTAGGGCTCTAAGGCTCTGCTCTAGATTTTCTCTGCGCATTTTAACTTTCTTTTTATGGTGAGCTACATAATTAATTATGGCCCCTCTCATGAATGCTTTACCAGCATCCCACAAAACGGCCTTGGAGGGAGCCGTAGCCACATTTCTCTGCACATATTGTTTCCACTGAACCCTGAGGTGCTTCTCAAATTCTTTATTAGCTAATAGATAAATGGGAAATTTCCATGTGACACGGTCAGCCTGTTCCCTTCCCCAGCGTAAAGACATCATGACCATGGCATGGCATGGTCAGAGACACGAATCAGGCTGTGCTTAATACAGAGGAGTCAGAAAAACCAGGCCCTAGGGAGAAATGGATAGTCTAGTCTCAACCAGGTTTTATGAGGGTGAGAGAAAAAAGTATATTCTCGACAGGTAGGATTGGCTGTGCGCCACCCATCAATCAAGTCCATGTCCACCATACCTGTCATCCAATCCTGAATGGCTCCCTTAGAGACCCCCCTCCCTTCAGAATGGTCAATAGCTGGGTTCAACAAACAATTCATGTCTCCCCCCAGTACCAAGTTCAGAAATTGTTCCTCCATTAACAGTGCCACAAGGGATCTATAAAACATGTGGTCATGAACAGCTGGAGCATATATACTTCCAAATATAACTTTTTCTCCTTGTATGTCCCCAACCACACAGACATAACAGCCATTCTCCATGTCAGCTACCACCCTATCCACTTTGAAAGGTAATTTCTTGTGCAAAAGCACCACCACCCCCCTCTCATGAGAATTGATTGCTGCTGCATAGCATTCACCCTCCCACCCTCTTTTAAGTTTACCGTGTTCTTTATCTGTAAGATGGGTCTCCTGTAGGAGAACCACCTGGGCATCCTGTCATTTCAGAGCTGTCAACAGCATTGTATGTTTTATAGGGGTGGCGATCCCCCACACATTCCATGAAATTATAATTAAATCATTTATGTTAACCATATTTTAAACAATTAAATCTCCCTGACCCCAAAGCCCTCCTAATACTCCATTCCTTCCCTGCCACACCATTCTCCCAGTATTGAATAGCCTTTAGTATGGATCTTGATAACATTACACAACTATATAACAAGAAACAAACAGTAACTCTAGTTATAACTATATACAACCTCCTTCCCTGCCCACCCTCTTCCCCCCTCCCATTCTCACTATAATTAACCAAAAGCATTTGTAGATATCCTTCCCCTTTGTAACAGTAATTGCACAATGCAAGAATTTTACACATCCCTCCCTATTGTAGTAGGTATACCTCCCCCACCCATTATTCCGCCGTTACTCTTAATCAAAAACACCTTTCTAAAAGTTGTTGCGATATCCTAAAAGAAAATAGAAAATCAGCATTCCTCACAAAACAAATAGTCTATCTTCTGTAGGTCAATATGTGAGTAGCAGGGAGCCCTTTTCAGGACACTTGTGATAGTCCCATTCCTTCAAGCAGGGCCCAGGTGGAAAGCACGCAGCACGAGCTGACAATCAAGCGCTACATCCCCCTCCTCCTCAGCCACCCCCCCGACTCACTCCACTCCAGCATGTCTCCCTCCACTCAATCCATGCTTCTTACAGCTTCAAAAGCTGGGTCCATCTTAAAATGAAGCAAAAATTGTCCATAAAATTCACATAGTACTGGCCTATCAATCAATGTTCCGGAAAGAAAAACAATTCTCTTCATTGCCCTCAGTCCAGACAAATTGACAGTCAGGTGAAGAGTTAATGTACTCATCCAGTCTGAGAAAGAAACACAGGAGGGCTGCAGCTGCCACACACGGGAGTTACAAAATCATCCCACTTGTTCTCTATAGAGGCAGCATTGTCTAAACATCTTAGGCTGCAAAATAATCCAGCAAAAAGAAGAATAAGGCTCATGCAGCCCCTGCGATCTGTTAGTTCTTAAAAATAAAATTAACTTGGGACTCTCTCCAACCCGGTAGCCTATCTATGATAGGCAGCAGCCTTTCATTTACAGTACATTGTTTAAATTGCAGCACATCTAGGTTTTCAGGTTGGTTCAGGCAGTTAGGCCCTCTGCAGCACACTCAGGTACTTAGGTACCATTTCCATAAGGAAGTTATCCCACCTTCTGTTTTAAGTCCTGAACAAAGACTTCTGCCTTCTGAAGCTCCCAAAAGGAGTATGTTGCTCCCTCATGCTTAATCTTGAGTGTGGCTGGATATAACATAAAGCACTCCACATGCAGCTCACGCAACTGCGCCATCAGTGGGTTGAAAGCACGGCACCATTTCAAAAGCCTGGCTAAATAATTTTGAGAGAGAAAAATTTTATGCCCTTCATATTGGAGAGTTGACTGACCTCGATATGCCTTGAGGATCGCCTCGAGATCTTGAAAATTGTGGAATCGCACAACAATCTATCTCAGCGGCTGGCCCAGGGCTGGTTTGGGCATTACAGCTCGATGAGCCCTCTCCAACTTCAGAGAGTTGTTTTTCGGTGAGAGACAAAGCAGCTCAGGTAGCCTTTTAGCACAGAACTCTAGTACACTTGGCCCTTCTAGTCCTTCCAGGAGCCCCCGGAGTCTCAGATTCAGCTGACGGTGATAATTTTCTTGGTAGCTGAAGAGCACTTTGAAGTCCTTGAGCTCTTTTTGCAAGGCAATGATCTGTTCTGGCATTGGGGAGGTGGAATCTTCTATGTCAGAAACCCTCTGTTCCATTTCATTAAGTCGAGTGGCATGTGTAGTGTGAAGGTCCACCAATTCCTGCAGCTTTTGGTCAAAATTAGTGGCCAGGCTGGTGAGTCATGGCTCTAGGGCAGCCAGTAATGCTGCGTGACTTCTCGGCCTAAGGCGCTGACTTCAGCTGCTGACAATGAGATAGGCCCTGTGTTTCCCACCTGTGAGGCTGGTGGCTGTTTCTTCTGATTTTTAGCAGTTGAATGTGAGGTTTTAGTCACCGAGGACATTATATATTCATCCATCGTCTCTTTATGTAGGCTCTGGTACAAATCTGCTGACTTTCCTCTCAACTCAAGCAACTTTTATTTATTATTTTTTGCGGTGGTAGATGGAGCAAGGAAAAAAAAACTACCTCATACTATCTGGCTCATTAGCACCCCCCTCATCTATTTTATTATAAAGTTTTCTAGCATTCAAGAGTAAGACTGTGATGTCATTGCCCTGTATTAGATTGTTAGATTCCATAGATCGTGCTGCTTTTTGTATATAAGAGATGCTGCCACTTCTATTTGACTTAGTAGTCCCTTGAGTATATGAAATATGAGTCTCTGATATGTCAAGTTCATCTGGCAAATGAAGTATAGCATGGCCCCCTCTCCCCTTTTTACAAGTTAAAATTTTTTCAACATAGGAGTTAATATGTTGTGCTAATAGCATTGAACCCCTTTTGCTGGAGTGTAAGCCGTCCCTGCATATTAGCTCTCTTTTATCAACAAATTCTTCCCAATGGGTGATAAACCCAAGTTGCTGTTTGTGGCATCTTATTCATAACCAGTTATTTAAATTTCTTATTTTATCCATTTGGAATTTAGAAGCTCTAGGGACAGGGAGTATTTCAGAAAATACCACTTGACTATCTAGTTCTGTAAGTACATTAGTGAGTCCTATAATTTCTTCTTTGATGGTCTGGTTGTTTTGGCTCATGATGTTATTTACCCCTACATGTATTATAACTAGAGGGCATGCACCACTGCCTTTTAGGATTTGTCTTGCTATTTTAGTAATGTCAGAGACTTTGGCCCCTCTAAAGCTTGACAATGTTATATTGGTATTATCGGGGTTACAGATTTCTCTATCCACTTGTTTCACCATAGAATCCCCCACAACACAAATTTGTTTATTCTGCTCATTAGTACTGATGTCAGCGTCCGTAACATTATTAGACACATGCAAGTGATCTACTGTAGTTGAAGCTGTAGTTTCTACTTGGTTAGTTGTAATAGTATTACTTGAGCCTATAGTATTTGCACATATCAGAGGGCGGGGTATATAAGTTTCTTCCAAATCTATAAGGGAGTCAAATCGGTTTTGTGTTGGAATTTGTTAACATTCTGCCTTTCTTCCCCTTATAACCATTTCAGTACTTTGTATCCTGTACCAGGTTTCTTCTGAGTCATCATAGTCAGTGTCTTCTCTTATTCTTTTCCTATTATTTGGATTAATATTAGTAGTATTAGGTGTTGGGTGTAAGGGTTTAGCTAGTTAGGAACAGCAGTTGCATCAATCCCTACTGAATTAAGGGGACATGGTGAAGGAGTGCCATTAAGAAGTTTCATGGCTGTCACATTCTGACTGGTCTCTAATGCCAACAGCCTAGCATTAAATAATGCAAGGTCTTGTGCTAGTTCATCTTTTTGTGTGCACTGTACACATTTGAATTGTGTGTCTGCTCTGGGTGTTGTATTAAAACAGTACATCATGCAGGTGTTACATTTTATTCCTACAAGGCCATCCTGAGTAGTAATTATGTTATCCATATTTATCTCAAGGATATATTTTATATTGCTATAAGGATAATGTTATAAAGGCCTCTGTTACTCTTGTACTTACAGGTGGATTTGTCCGAGGAATCTCAGCTCAGCCTTTCTGGCAAGGTCCTAACTTTGATGTTTTCCATTACATTCTCTACACCGGTGAAACACATAGAACATGTGCAGATGCAAGTGTCTTTGCACGTGTCTTCACAAGCACAAACGCTCACTCTCCCGCTCACCATGGGGCTTGTTTAAGTAAGTTTCTCTGACCCAGAAAGTGTTCAGGATGGTCATGGGGAGCTAAGCAATGTGAAACTGCACAAAAACTGTTTTAGAATGTTTCAGTTAAAATATACCACGAAGTAGTGCCTTAACAGTACACTAGCAGCCCAAACAAATATTTCATTTAAAAAACATACAGCACAGGCATGAATTGTAGTCCAATAGGAACCCTATGGAAGAACTACTAACCCTCTTCCTGGTTCCTATTTAGTACCAGGGCTCCAATATATGACATTTCATGGAGCAAGGTTTAAGAACATAAATTACAGGCTATTTTAAATACAAAAACACAGTGTGCAGATAGCAGGTAGCAGAAGCAGATTTTCTGTATGCAGACACATTCTTGCATACAGAACTATTTTATGCTGGCTTAAAAGTCCAAATTCTTTAGTCTGGATGCATGCAGTGGAGATGACAGCGGCCAATATTGTTGACAAACTTGCCATTTAATGATTCTGTTCTATTTTTTTGGTTTGCCTGTCAGCATCACATATGAGAAGGCTGAGATAGGTAATCAGATGGAGGCATGGAATAGCAACACAACTTGAGGAAAACACAACAGGAAAACAATCTTGAATCATAAAGAAAATGACTCAGCTGATGAGGGGGAAAGGATGAACAGAACACATTTCCTTTTATGCTTCAATCGTCATCAAGGAAACATCCCTCACAGTCTTCCAGACTGGAGAGGTCCCCACATGGGAATTCTTTCTCCATCCATGCTTTGTCTACCTCAGTAGAAGGCAATTTGCCAATGCTGATGATCTCAGGCTCTTCAGATTAATTTTCTCCACCAGTGGCATCTTCATGAGGTAGGAACACCGACATGATTGTTTTGTGTGGAATGTGTCCCACATTCATTTTAATAAATGTTACCATGTCAACATTTCTAAGTGACAGATTTGCATGCCTGTCCCGCATGATGGCCCCTGCCAAACTGAATACCTGTACCACACTGACATTCTGGTGCTCGAAGGTGCACAGCTCAGGTATTTGATTGCTACTGAGGTAAGTGCTGGACAACCAATGATCCTGTTACTCCAGTACAGCAAAGGCTATTCCATGATGGTAAAGTGCCTGGTGTCTGCCAAATATGCATCTATCATTTGTTGCACTGCCAGCAATCCTTCAGCTTCATCAACCTTCTACTTTTTCTTGATGTCCTCAGTTCCAGCCTACTACAAAATATTCCAAAGTGGATTTGTGGTCATTGTTTCTGTTACCTTGCATGTTTTATCAATCAGGTTATCATGAGAGGTGCTAGCAACACCTAGTCTCTGTTCAGTTACATATTGTGCTTTACATAACTGTGGCTTTAATATCCGTGCCCAATGTACCTGTCTTCTTAGAAGAGTAGTTAAATTTTGAACCTAGCCATGCCCACTTTCAAGTATTGAAGAAAGGTTCTGTTTATATCATGGGTCCAGTATGCTGCAATCCCAAAATCATCAGACTGCAGAATACAGGAATGCAGGAAATAGGGATATTGTAGTCCAAGACATGGAGTATGCGTTCCATTAAGGCACAGATTCCTGTATCACCACCTGCCTTCTTCACCTGATATACATTCAACAGTGTCTGCATCACTACCCATAGAAGTAGGATGGCCTGTCTAATACAGGCAGTGTCCTCACTCTGCCTGTGTTCCATTTTTGAATGGCCTTAGAATCATGATCAGGCTGTCTATTTGTTACCACTGGTCTTTTGTCAGAAACATGGATACACTGGCACTGTCATTGCTTGTATGTGGCCACAGATATTCAGAGATCATTTTGTACTGCTCGCACAAGTGCTAATCATGTACAGTATTTACTGTATAGCAGTTTATATTCACGCCCTTTATATTTATGCTCCAAGCACATCCCCGCATGTTCACTTCCTCTTATTTTCACTGGTAGAACACTAGCGCTGCTATGTAAAGTGATCTACCTAATATTCACTGTCTTTTTATTTTCACCGTAATATGGAACCAGCGAATATAGTGAAAATAAAAAAACAGTGAATATTTCCTGTTATACAGTAATTCTGTCTGGTAATGACTTTCAGCTACATACGGTGCTGAGACAGTTTGTTCTAAATTTACAGATGCCTGAGATGATCACAGGCCTTTCTGGAAGAGGCAAAGTGGGCACAGATATTATGGGCCACAGTCAGCATGAACTTGATATCAGGATATGCTAGAAACTCCTGCACAACGAGATTAAAATAGTGTGGCAGGCTTGACAGCCTGAGAAACCTCAATCATTGATACAATTCACTACATTTGAGGCATTATCACTCACAATGAGACCCGCTTTCAGTGAATGGGGATACAGCCACTCATCAAGCTTGGTCAGGAGCAGTTCTAGCATTTTCTAATCAGCGTGATCCAGTTACACTCTTCATTACAAGTGTGGCATGCTGTTGAACACCCAGAATGTTGCTCCCACTGCAATTGGGCTTAGTACACATTTTTCCCCTGGCCAGAATGGAATACTATACCAGGTACCTGTGCCCAATGTGCTGTAAGACATGGATAGGAGCTACCAACTCTTTGGCCGCTGGACCCCGTATCCATATTGTGATGTATGTATGGTGATGTTGAATGCAGCAGGACATGGATTACCGTGCATGACACTGTCCCATAAAGTTCGGGAATGGCACTGGTAGAGAAGTAAGTTCTTTAGAGAATCTACCATTTGGGATAGGTATGTGCCATCAACCTTCTAAATCCTATGTTCTCCACAAAATAAAATAGCAATAGATCAATTGCCAGCATTTCAGCTGTTGCTAGATTCAGTTCACTAACAATAGAATTATTGGGTGGGTATTTGGCATGATGTTCAAACATGCTATGTAGTGTGGATTGGACCTTTCTGGGTGCTGGGCTAGCAAATAGCTAGACATGGCATGGCGGCATGACAGGTGGGGGTAGTATTTGATTCCTGGAGATTCAAAAGTGCTGCATGAATGAAAACAATAATTTGGGGTGTTTTCTGCCCTTGGGTTACTGTGCTTTGCTGCCTTTAGGTGCTAGTACTTAACCCAACACTGCTACTGTGATCACTACTAGGCAGTCCCACAGACTCCTCCTCATCTCTGTGGTAGTCCTCCTCAGTCTGCCTTCCCTCCAGTGGGACTATTTCCCTGCAGCTTCTTGATGCCTTGTCAAATGCTGATAATAAGGGAGTGGGACCCCCTGCACTGGCTTTCTTTTAGTGCAGCATAACAGGTGCTTGGAATTTAATGCCTGTGTTGGCCACGAGTGCCTAGGTGGCTGCTCTTATTTCTCTGACTAACTCATGCCTGACATAGCTGACAGATAACAACTGTTACATCAGCTGGGTCTAATATATAAAAATTCCACAGTAGGGACTATGTATCCCTTGATTTCACATGGTGGTGGAGTGGGACAGGGAGTGGTGGAAATGGATGTTTTGTGGGGTGATTTATGCACTTTGATACAGGGTGACTCACGCGATGTAATTGGCTCAATACTGCTAAGAGGAACAACTGCTGCAGGATGGGGAGAGACTTTGGTAGTTCTATGACATACTGATGTGCAAAGCCTCACAAGTTCAGCAGCATCAACCATCCTCTTTTTTTGTCTGTTTCCCCAAGGGGATTCCAATCATCATCCCCATTGCCACTGATATCCCCCTCATCCTCCTGAGCTCTGTCCTCTTTATTTTCCCTTTCTCCAGGCTCTTTCTCCCTCTCATCATCTTTAGTCAGCGACACATTCTTGAATGTAGTCTTCTGGCTGCACAACAGTCAGATGTCCCTTGTAAGGCTCTGACTTATGGTCATGCTCCACACTCTCAACTGACAATGGAAAACTATCATTAAGATCAGGCTCAGTGCCACCATCAGCAGGCGTCACAGGGACACTAACAACCTCAACCTCAACCACTGTATCTGAGTCAGACATTTTGCTACTTCTTGGACTGCTCCTCTTGTTGTTGCCTCCACCAGCTCCCACCAGCATGGATGCCACAGATGCAGCAGAAAAGTATTTGGCCATACTAATGCCACAACCACTACCTCCAACTTCTCCTTTACTATTACTAATACTGGCCTGGAGCCCATAGATGAAGCTGCTAATACAGTGAGGAAAAAAATTAAGAAATACCTCAGCATAACCAAATAGCAGCAGCAGACAACACCTCCCCCAAGGGATTAGCAGTGTGATCTGAACAAAACAGTTTACTGAGCTAGCAGTAGCTACAGTAAGACCATCAAAAAGGTTGTTTTTTAAGACAATGGGGGATTAACAAGAGAGACACACAACAGGGGTAATTAACAAGTTACTGTAAGTGACAGAACAAAAGACTAACACAGTACTTGACAACACCAAACTGTACAACAGAAATAAAATGAGAAATCACAGACCACAGACAATCACGTAATTAACAAGAAAGACTGAGGAAAACAAATGTGAGCTATCTGCTACTCACAGACTAGTGCAAATAGTAACTAATTCTGGTCAGAACAGATATGGCTGTGGAGAGCTTTTGGGATGCTTTTTCCCATTATCTCTAATGAATTTGCACAATGCAGATCTGCTGAGAGGCAGTTTCAATGTGATCTTCCTTTTACACATTTTACAATGTATTTTCCTAGAATATGCCTGCTGATTGCTATATATTTAGCATGGATAGTTCACAGAAGAAACAGCATCTTATTTTCAGGTGGCGGAGCACTGGCAGTAGGATGATAGAATGTGTCATACGTAGGCATGAGCTGTGTGAGGGCGATAACGCCCAGTGGCCATACACTTCAGGAGCTTGCGTGTGAATCCATCATCCCAGTGCCATTGCACTGCTCAGTGCGGGTGACTGCCAATGCTGTACCCACTCACATAGGTCCTGGAACAGGCATGTTACAGCTGACCTCCCATTCGTTTGTACGCTCAGGGAACCGCAAACTCAATATCCATAACCAGGAGCATACATTGCAAATGGCACTGCAGGATACCACACCTCATTGCACCCAGGATACCTCAGCAGTCCGGAGGGTGGCATGTTATACAGGGGAATGGGGGAGAGTGTGGGCCTGCAGTGGTGTATGACAGCAGGAAGATACAGCATCAAGAAGCCATGCATTGCAGGTATGTCAGTTCCCTCTTACAGTTTGCCAGGGACATACACAAGACTGCATACACTGGTGGGTCCACAGCTTGCATAGTGCTCCAATGGATAGTACAGTCGCTTGGGTCATTCTGGAGTACAGATTCCCAGCCGGGGTCCAGTGTAGTCGGTGGATGGCCATGGCAGGGTGCAAAGGGCAGTGCCAGTCTTCACAACAGGTCAGGTATGGGGGAGCAGGGGTGTCTACGTGCCAAGGCAGTGAGTGGGGGTCCTCTATGCTATGGATATGGACAGTGGTTTCCTCTGGTGTGATTGGGCTCGGGGAGGGACCCTACTCTATGGAGCTCTTCAGGGATGGAGTTGGATCAATCTGGGATGGGAGGGGGCTACCTCTAGTCCACCATGGCTGCCAGGCTGTTGTGTACCTGGGTGCACTTCCACAGCCTGCCAGTGGGTGGCTGGCTGGGTTAGGTCAGCTATTCATGATCTCACTGTGGGTCGCACTGCTCTGGACTATGAGGGGAACATTCCCACTGAGTATGCCACAGCGTGGCATATACATGGGAGTGCACCTTTGACTTGCATGGCATACTATTTGTGTGCACCCTGGCCCATTCCCTTGCAACCAGCACATCCTGCACATTTGAATATCATACTGCAGTGCATTGTTGGAGTTGCGTGGCACACCTCCCTTTTCCACCGTGATGCGCCGCGCATCTCCTTTGAATATGAGGGCCCTGGACTAGGCTACCTTGAAGAAACACATTATCAAAATGGTTAAATCATGACCCCACTGAAAACAAGATATTGCATCTATTCTGGGACAGCCTGAGTAAATACAGTGCAAAAATGTGTAAATGAAGATCCCTATGACAATGAGATGTAGCATCTCCCCTGCGCTATCCAGGGCACAAAATATAGGATAAGAAATATTTAAAGGAAATCTACTCTAAACTGAACTTCACTGTGTTCACTGACATAAACAAACAGTTTCTTTATTGTTTTGTAACATATTAGAATGCAGTATTTATTTTGAATGTTGTGGCCATGAGGATGGTGTGTACAGAGTGAGTGTGTGTGTGTGTGTGTGTGTGTGTGTGTGTGTGTGTGTACATCCAGGATACCAAATATAGGATAAAACATATTTAAACTCCGTGTAGCATATATGTCTGTGCATAGCTCTGTATGGCTCTATTCCAGTTGTACATGGAATTGATGATGTTTTACTGATGACATGCATTATACCTGTCTGTATACTGTACTGCTGTGTGATATTTGTTGTACAGTTGTGTATCATGTGACTCCGGTTTGATCCTGAAAAAGGGACTGTATCTGTCGCAGTGGTCTTACCCGGTCAACAAAATTAACATAAATAAATAAATAAATCACTTTATTTAACCAGGCATAAATAAAGGAAATCTGCTCAAAACTGAACTTCAATGTGTTTACTGACATAAACAAACAGTTTCTTGTTTTATAGCTGTGACAGGGTAAACACAACACTGGGGAACAAGGGGTTAACCCCTTGTTTGAGACTGTGGAAATGTGGAGACTGCAACAGGCAAGGGGGGGGGGTGCCTCCACAGGTGTGGCCAATTACAGAGAGACTGCAAAAAGGCAGAGGAATCCAGCAAGAGAGAGAGAAGCTGGAAACTGCTGTCCTGTGAGAGAGGAACCAGAGATGAAAACCAAAAGGAATGTTTAGGTCATAGAGAGAGTCTTTCGATAAAAACAGCTGAAGCCTACTCCTGAGAACCAGACCATGCCTGGAGCAGAGGGTCCTGAGGGAAAGGACCAGTTTAGCCAGTTGTGCCAATAACAGTGAGCAGAATATACTGCTGAGAACTAGGGTTGTCAGAACAGGTTCGGTAAAGATTCGAACCCTCCTCGAACCCTGGTGTTCGAGTTCTAACTTAGAACTCGAACACTAAATGGTTCGCAAAAGGGTTCCGAATCACTACGAGGACGGCAGTGAAGTCAGTAAGCGACCGCTGGATCTGTGGGGTATTTAAGGAGATCGCCATGAGGAGGAGTGCCATTTGCTGAGGATCATCGGAGCAGAGGCAGCAGCAGCAGGCTGCAGCCTACTAAACTGTAGCAATAGCGGTTAAGCGTATACCTCTACTCTTGTCCAGTGGCCACTTCTTCTTCTCCTGTGAGACCGAGAACAAGAGAAAGGCTCAAAAAAGCTGAAAATCGGGGGAGACTGGGAGGGGACTAGGGGAGGTTCAGGACAGAAGGAGGGATTAATCAAGATTGGGAAGGGACTGGGAATAGGGAGGGATTGAGACCAATATCAGGACTGGAGGAGGACTCGGAGAGAATAAAAAAAGAAGAAGACTGAAGATTAAGAACCTTTGTGAAATGTGATTATTTGAAACTGCAGCACACTGCACACTCAGCAGCTACCAGCAACAAGCATACAAGGGGCAAAAAAGGCAAATAAATCTTTCTGAACCCTAGTGTGTGTGTCACAGAGAGAAGCCCAGAGTGTGCCCATCACCCTGCTGCTGTGTGCCCTTTGACTGCACTGTACCCAGCGTGTGTGTTACAGAAAGAAGCCCAGTGGCCAGTTGTGTGGTGGCATTAACCTTACATGACAGAAACGTAGAAATATAATTCTCATTCCCTGGGTTGTGTATGTGACTCTGTCTCCTGTGGTCAGCCCATCACCCTGCTGCTGTGTGCCCCTTGATTGCACTGTACCCTACCCATTGTGTGTGTTACAGAGAGAAGCCCAGTGGCCAGTTGTGTGGTGGCATTAACCTTACATGACAGAAACGTAGAAATATAATTCTCATTCCCTGGGTTGCGTATGTGACTCCGTCTCCTGTGGTCAGCCCATCACCCTGCTGCTGTTCACCTTTTGATTGCTATGTGTATGCCTATGCCCAGCAGCCCAATCATTCTGTAAGCCTTGAACCTGGGATCCTTTAGTTGCAAACTGTCATATTCTTCAATTACTTTCAGTCCACGTATCACAGTGTCACACAACCAAAATAAAATTTTGGAGTTGTAGCCAGCGATTACAGATCACATTGCTTTGTTACACAGGAATTGTTTGGGTGTTGGTGTTTTCACTGCAGTATACTGGACTGGTAGTACTGGTACTTACTGTCTGTTATGGCTGACACCAACATAGATGAAGCATTTAGTGCTGGTGTTGGAGCAGGTGTTGGTGGTAGTGGTAATCCTGGTAACAGAAATAACCAAAATGTTTCATGTGATAAAATTCAACAAACAGCAAAAGAGCAACAGTGAAGTGTGGTAAAGGGGGACCTTTTAAGAAAACCTGTACAGCTGCTGGGGTCACACGGAGAGGCACCATAAGGTATGCCATTCATGCCGTTAAGATCCCTGTGACTAGCAGCAATAATGCAAGTGACAGTGAGTCCCTCTCTGACTCAGACAGTAGCTCTTTGTCTCAGTCCCACACTGTTGTGTCTCGCGACAAATCATTACTTCCTCAACAAAGTGAAATGAGCAAGTCTGCTGACAATGAATCAGGTAGTGCACTTGCAAATACATCCAGCACTGTTGGCAATGAAAAGGACATATCCATTGAATCCACCACTTCTGTGTTGGCCAGCAATGAAAATCCATCACAGTCTTCTGTCCACTCTTCTAGCACCAAGGAGCATGTCCCAGGTTCTGTTAGGACAGGTGAAAAGACACAAACAGTCTTTAGCTATCTTCCTAGCACTCGAACAAAATCTGTCACATCTGAGGTGTGGAATTATTTCTCAGTCAGTAAAACTGATCCATGCAGAGCAATTTGTTCCTGTGTAAACAGAGTGTAAGCCGTGGTAAAGTTGTGTCATGCCTTGGCACTACAGCTCTTAACGTCATTTGAAAAGCATTCGGTTTTGCTTGATCATCCAAAACCCATGTCCTCCATCTTCCAGATCGCACATGAGAAGGGTCAGGAATCTGAAATGGATACTGAATTGTCTGAACTTGATGCGGCAGAACCACTGCCAGCCCTAGGATCACTGTTACCACCAATGCCAGCACCATTAGTACCAGTTGCACATCCAGTGATGGCACTGAATGTATAAGTCCTAGTCCACCATCTCTGCGTCCATCTGCCCATCGAAGCACGGTGTATAATAAACCAGCAGGGACATGTTGCAAACAGCTAACACTGTCTCAGGCATTTGAAAGGAAGAATACCTTTACTAGAAATCATCCAAAGACCCTTCATCTTAATCACCGAATTGGTGAACTGTTAGCCAGAGCCCTTCTCCCATACTCTTTGGTAGATCATGAGGATTTTAGGGAGCTCATGACATTAGCAGAGCCTCGTTACAATGTTCCTCATTGAAGGTACTTTTCCTATGTTGAAATACCAAACATTTATCAGGCTTTAAAAGCGACGGTGATGCTTGCACTTAAAACTGCAGAGGGTGGGGTTATTCATGTCACAACAGATATGTGGACCAGCACTCAAAACATAGATTACATGTCCCTTACCGCTCATTGGGTCACGTTTTCTTGTGCTTCTTCAAAAACAAAGACACCCCAAAAGATGGCGCTGCTGCATATAAAGAAGTTTGGGCAAAGTCATACTGCTGCAAACATCTTGCAGGAACTAAATGACCTCTTTGACGAATGGGTTTATTCTCACGGTCTAAAATGTGGCTTCATAGTAAGTGACAATGGAGCCAACATCTTAAAAAGCAATACAGGATGGAGGATTTCTGCATGCTTCTTGCTTTGCACATTGCTTACTACTTAATTGTCACGGATTTCTCAGCAACGAAACACAAGTGGATGGTATGATTGCTGTTTGCAAAAAATTGTGACTCACTTTTCACATTCAACCAAGGCAATACGGACATTGACCGAACTGCAAAAAAACACAAGCTGCCCCAGCAAAAGCTGATTCAAAATGTTTCCACTCATTGAACTCAACGCTTTATATGCTGCAGCGCCTCTTGGAGAAAAAGCAAGCTGTACATGAGTACTGCTCCAGTTACATTATGGAGATGGCATTATGCTGTCTGTGCTGCAGTGAAAATTAATGGAGACAGTGTGCTGTATCCTAGCTCCTTTGAGACAGCTACAGGGACATGTCTTCTGAAGGTGCATCTGTGAGTCAGTTATCCCACTCATAATGCTCATTTCACATCATCTTAGTGTTCTAAATCTACAAATAGAAAAAGACAGATCTGAAGCGCAGACAACATGTCGCCTATATCATGGGAATCTAGTAAAGAGAATGAGCGAGCTTCAAAACCAATGACAAATTAGTTGCAATGGCCAAATCAAGACACTACATCCTTGCAACTCTCTTAGATCCCAGGTTCAAGCCTATACATCTTCAAAAACAGATGATATAGAGCAGTACAAATGTATGTTGCTAGATGAGCTGCAGCACTCACAGGAGTCAAACACAGACACGCACAGTACCATCAGGTTGTCATCACCACAACATGCAGGTTCATCTTCACAAAGGGATACAGAACTGGAAAAGTCACCAAACATTAACAGTAGTTGTTCCACAACTGCCACTTCTTCAGCCCTTAGTAGCAAGCTAAATCTGTGGCAAAACCTTTCCCAAATTGCTGCCATACCAGCTGCTTCTGCTGATTCCTCTTCTGAGCAGTCTCTGTCCAACATGATAGACAGTTACCTGCAAGAACTGCCTATTCCTATTGACGCGCATGCCCTTTTGAATACTGGAGATCAAAAAAAGTCAATTTGGACAGAGCTGTATGATGAAGCCTGTAAATATCTTGGTTGTCCTGCAACAAGTGTCTCTTCAGAACACATGTTTAGTACAGCTGGCAATACTGTGACAGACACCAGAAATAGGTTGCTGCCAGAATATGTACACACGTTAACTTTTATTAAAGTTAATAAGTCAAGATTTTCGTATCCCTACAAGAGTATACAAACTGATCCTGAAGTGATTGATGTTGTGGATGTTGATGGTGATGATGACAACTCAGATGGTGGTGGCTGGTAAAATACTGTGTGGAATGAGTCTCTCTGCACCAAAAAGAAACTTTTACAGACTGTGATGACTTTGGTTGTCGTCTCTCTCCTTTCTCGATCTACTACCTTGGACTATATACCCCAAAAACTTTCACCATTTCATGGCAAACTGCTTTGTAGCTAGGGTCTAAACTAAAGTCAACAAGTTTTATATACGGGGCAATTTTAACATCAGTGGGAACCGCCCAAATTTGGCATAAAAGGGACACTGTCACGTCAATCCTTTCTGTATCATATTATTTATAGTTAAAGTGCAAACATATATTTTGGATTTACCTTCTGTGACTTTGTGGTGCATCAGCATGGGCTGGGACAGGAGACGGTCTATTTTTCAATTTTAAAGAGGACAAAACAATGAGTTCTAATTGGTAGCTGTTTATTATTTTCAATTACAGAAATATTAGCCATAAACGAAAAATGGATGCTAGTACATGGGTGAGGGTTGTGGGTTGGTTTTAACATGGGTGTAAGGGTGGCATGAGTGCTACTGCACAGATGAGGGTGGTGGAAGAAAAGTGGAATGGGTGATGGGGTGAAAGGTGGGTGTTGTTTTAGTTCTTTCATTTACAGATTCGTGATCAGCTGGGGATGGTGAGGAAAAAAATGATGACAGACCAAACCTACTGTACACATAATATATATTCTTATTAAATACATTGCAAACTGCTGCCACCTAGCACAACTGTCCTGTCCCCTTTAAAAAAAGAATAAAGGAATCAGAAATAAAAGAAAATCTGCATCAGCAGTTTTCACAGAATGTGACGTATCATAGTGTTTTTGCTTTATAAGTAGTGATAATTTGATACATAATGGGGTTGACAGACGCTGTCCCTTAAACATCACATGCCAACTGCTGCAGCTACATAAATGTTCCTTAGTATGTGGTGAGGAAACCACTGTTTTTATTTATGTGACTGAAATACAAATTTTATTGAAGTATCAGCTGCAAAAATGCATCATCTTAGAATTTTTTGTATGTATTACTTCAATTTGCCAACAAAATGTTGGTATATGTACATTACCTTAGAAAATTGCATGCATTTTGCTATATCAATGACTGGCATATTTTTTATTAAGAACAAAAGACACATATCAACACTTCAAATATATTAGTACATGTTTATCGATAGTATCACAGTATAGAATCACATGTAGATAAAATAGTTTAAACAGACAAAGGACCTTTTGTCTGTTTTAAACTGTTTTGATCCTGCATGATGCTTCTGTACTGTGATGCTACTGTTAAAACGCACAATACAGTATATTTTTGGAAGTGTTGGTGCGGTGTCTTTTGTTCTTGGTGTTCAGCTTTTCACACAGGCACAACTTAGGATTGAGCAGCCTTCTTGTGGTTTCTGCAAATATTTTTTTATTCCAATGTCTTGACTGAATATGTTATGACATAATATGTTTTGTAACAGTTCCACATGTTGCTGCTGTAGTACTTGGCCTGACTTTGTTATAAAAGCTTCTTTTAAACATAGCAACTTTTGATTCACTCATTTAAAACAGAAAGCAGCAAATAGCTGAAATTAGGTAATATCAGTTATTTTTTCTCCTAATTCATGACAATGAGTATATATAGCGAGTACATAAATGGCTAATGTGCCTCTTTCTTTCACTAAGGAACTATGATGCAGCTGCAGCAGGAAAACTTTTAACATATGGGTGGGTGGGTGGGCCTGTTACTTATTAAGTTGCTGACTTTAGCAAACAGAAGAAACTATAGATAAACCTGTTGTATTCCTATCAATGTCACACAAGATAATTTCTCTCCCCCTTATTTTGAACAGTTTTTCCTTTACATGTATTTTATTATTATCTTCGTTACTGGCAGCACAATAAAAAAATAGGGTTCGAGTTCTAAAAAGTTCTAAAAAAGATTAGAACACTAGAACGTTTTCAAAAGTTCTAGACTAGAACTAGAACCCAGAACTTCAGAGGGTTCTGACAACCCTACTGAGAACTGCTTAAAGAGAAGGCTAAAGGGGAAACTGTTTGTGTTTCATTTAAGACTGTATCTTGAACAAACTGTTGGCCCACATAGGTGGTACAAAGATTCTTTTGTCAATTCAGCCTGAAAGAACTGTTTTATGCTAACCTTTATGTTACCTGGCCAGGCTGGGGAAGATGAACTGACTGATTTTGATTTTCTGGAGTAACAACTCACATTTGAAGCAATGAAAGTGCATTTTGATCTGTGAACCTGAAACGCAGTGTGTTTCCTTTCCATATACCATAGGCCAGCTTATCACAATAGCATATTAGAAAGCAGTATTTATTTTGAATGGGGGTGTGTGTGTGTGTGTGTGTGTGTGTGTGTGTGTGTTTGCTGCAACTCAATATATTTTTTTCCCAAAAAGCATAGCAGAAAATGCCTGCTGATTGCTACATGTTTAGTACTGGTAGTTCACAGAAGACCTGGCGTATGTCTGAGACAGTTCTTATCTGACAATGTCTTCAGAGATTAAAAAAACAGTGTACATTATAGATTTGCTGGGAAAGGGATGACATTAATGAGTGATGAATCTTTCTTGAAAGAAAATACATTCCCAAGTGAAACTAGTAGGAAGAAACTGTTTAAATAGTAAGTATTTAAATGTGCAAGTTGTTGCATTCCGAAGGGGGTAAACAAATATCCAGTTTAATAAGCAACCGATATTTAACAAGCTGCTTCAGATTCCTAATGGCATCTAATAAGCAACTTGGAGTTATGTCTCCAATATTCTTCACAGAAAGAAGGGAGTATTTTTTTTCAGTTGGCATGGAAGGATATTTTGAAAAGTCCAAAACATATGTTCCATGATACTCCATTTTCCAGCTACAGATAGCAAGATGGCTGTAGGCTCTGCCCACAGCCATAAAAAATCACTCTGTTTCTGATCTTTCTGGCCTGCCTTGCAGGTCTAAACTCCTCTCCTTCCCCACACAACAATGCTTCACTAGATAAAACAAAACCCCTACTTTAAACTAAATAAATCAGCAAAACACAAATCTAGCTGCACAGGGCCCTCTAGATCATTTTGTGAGCAATTTTGTTTGAAAACATAGAAACATAAACATTGACAGCAGATAAGGACAGCAAGGCCCATCCAGTCTGCCCATTGTTTCTACCTTATGAATGTGCCATAGGTCTTTACTCTGTCAATGGTCCATCTATTCATACTCATCTGTATTGCTCCCTTATGCCTATCCCATGCCTGTTTGAAGTCCTGCACTGTATTCATATCCACCACTTCCTGAGGTAGGCCATTCCAAGCATCCACCACCCTTTCTGTGAAAAAGAACTTCCTCACAATACCCCTTAATTGGCCTCCCTCTAATCTCATGCTGTGTCGTCTTGTCCTGCTATTTTTCTGATATTGAAACATGTTAGACTCTTTCACCTTGCTAATGCCCTTAAGGTGTTTGAATGTTTTGATCATATCACCTTTCTCTCTCCTTTGCTCTAGGGTATATATATTGAGCTCCGTTAATCTGTCCTCATATGTTTTCTGATGCAGTCCCTGCACCATTTTGTTTGCCTTCTCTGGACTGCTTCCATTTTTTTAATGTCCTTGTGCAGGTGTGGCCTCCAGTACTGCACGCAGTACTCCAAATGGGGCCTAACAAGTGTCTTGTAAAGAGGGATTATTACCTCCCTCTTACAACTTGTGATACCCCTACTAATACACCCCAACATCCCTCTAGCCTTACCTACTGCTTTAGTGGTCTGCTTGGATGATTTCAGGACACCTGTGATGATGATGCCCAAGTCTCTTTCTTCCCTCATGATTGCCAGCAGCTCCCCTCCCAACCTATAGGGGGCTTCAGGATTTCTCTTCCCTATGTGCATGATCTTGCACTTCTTTGCATTAAACCCCAGTTGCCGCTCTTCCAACCACTTTGCCAGTTTATCCAGATCTCTTCTCATTCTGCCCACCCCATCTGGATCATCTACTCAATTGCAGATTTTTGGTATCATCTGCAAACAGACAAACCATACCCTCCAGATCATTTGCAATGTCACTGGTGAAGATATTAAAGAAGACTGGCCCCAGGACTAATCCATGAGGAACCCCACTTGTGACTTGCATCTCTTCTGACTGTATACTGTTTAACACCACTCTCTGTTTTCAGTCCGCCAACCAGTTTGCCACCCAATTGACCAAGTTCTGACCCACCCAGCTTATTAATCAATCTTCTATGTGGAACAGTATCAAAGCTTTGCTGAAGTCAAGGTAGGTGACATCAACTGCACCCCCTTGGTCCACCACTCTGGTTACCCAGTCAAAGAAATCTATGAGATTAGTTTGACAGGATCTTCCTATTGTTAACACATGCTGTCTTGGATCCTGTGCTCCTATGGATTCCAGGTGTTGCACTATCCTTTCCTTAAGGAGTGCCTGCATAATCTTGCCCACTACTGAGATAAGACTGACTGGTCTGTAGTTTCCTGGCTCGTCCTCCCCCCTGCTACCACTGTTGTGGAGTGGGATCACGTGAGCCCTTCCCCAGTCTTCTGGGACCTCTCCTGTGCTCAGAGACCCACTAAACAGTTCTGATAATGGCTCTGCTAGTTCCACCGTTGGCTCCTTTAGTGCCCTCGGGTGTATGCCATCAGGTCCTATTGCCTTGTCCAACCTGCACTTAGCGAGCTCTTGTGGGACCCTTTCTTTTGTGGAAGGACTTGTGCACACCTCCCTTCCCCTGTGTATGTGGTGTTGAGCTGTGGGCCCTGGCCTACCTTTTCCTCAGTAAATACTGCTGAGCTACAGGCCCTGCCTTACCTTCTCCTCACATTAACTTACTGGATTGATTTTAAGGCTACTGTTTTTTTTTTTTTTGCTTAGACAAACAGAGACAGACTTCCCTCTGACTTTCTCTTCAGAAAACTGCACTCAACAAAGCCTTGGCACGGCAAACAGCTTGTTTTGGTACTATGCGATCGCCAGTCACATAGTATATAGTGAACTTGCCTGTGGGCCCCATTTTCATAATCATGTTATTAAGATCACAATTCACAAAGTTATTCCTATACCACAAACTGGCACTTTGCAAGAAGATTAGTTTTGCAAATTGTGGCAAATTTGCAAAGCAAATTATTCCAATTTCACACACTACTAGTAATGGGTAGTTGTGCAGGACCTCATCTCAGTTGTCTATGCAGCCCAAGTATTTCCCCACATGTTTCCCACAACTGTGTCTGGAGCCCCTTGAACCTCCTCTGTATTTGGCAGTGACAAAACCTCCAAAGTGCAGTACAGGTTACTATCACTCCACAACCTCTATGACTAGAAAACCCTCCTTCCTTCTACTAGCTCTTCCTCCTATTCTCTCAGTGCAGGTCTACCTCAGATAGGGTGTAGAGCCTGTTTGTGGTTATACCCTCTTGCTCTGTCTACCCCTTTGTAGGCCAGTTCATCCACTTTAGGACAAAAACAAAGAAAGCGCCGGCAACTGAAGCATAGAAAAGTGGCTGCAGGAAAGGATGGCACCTGTCAATAGTGCCACATTTGAATCGCCCATGCCACCGTAATAAGGGGGACTCTGCCCATGCCCCACAATACATATATATAAGCACCTCCTCCTGCCCAATGTGTGTGAGGAGAAGTTTAATGTTGAGAGAGGCAGCAAGAATGGGAGTGAGTGAGAAGGTGGACTCAGCAACATGCACCCACTGCACTGCGACTAAAACTCGATTGCGTTGCAATTGCCCATGCCCTATCACTGGTGCCCACATTATGGAGCCTTCTTTGAGGCACCCTATTGATGGGATATGTTGTAGGCCTACTTCAGACAGGGAATAAAGTCTGCTGATGGTTTTATACCATCCTGTTCTATTTACCCCTTTGTACACCTACTCCAAAAAGGATATAGTGCCTGTTGGTTGCTTTACCCTCCTGTTCTGTTTACACCATTGTTGGCCAACCCCAGCTAGTGTGTAGTGCCTGCTGGTGGCTATATCCCTGTACTTTGCCTACCCCTATGTAGGTCAACTCCAGATGGGGTGTAGTGCCTGCCAGTAAATTTGCCCTTCTGGTTTGCTTAACCCTTTGTAGGCCTACCCCAGATAGAATGAAGTGTTTACCAGTTACTGTTCTTTGTACTTGTGATGAAAACTGCCCCTTGGACCACCCCAGCTTAGAGGGCAGTTTTGGTCAGGGGATCTTCTAATTCTCTGTCACCGCATGATTTTTGCCAGAAAACAGGAAACTACCTTTGCCCCTGTTCAGGGTCAGGGAGGTCAACACAATAACTATTGGTAGAGTGAATGCCCTTCAGGAAGAGACTGCAAACGGAGTCCAGAATAAATAATAAAATTACCTTTTTGTGTTGCTTGCATGCATGTGCAAGAAACACATTGTGTCAGGTTTCTTTCACAAGCGGATTATGGAGGCACAGCAGTAATGTGCCAAATGGCAGCAGCCCATTCAGGGGCTGGTCTCTGCCTCAGCCAATAGAGGAACATTCTGTTGAACACCGGCAGTTAATGAGCAGGCCACTAGATCAAAGGAACTGAGCCGCTGCAATCAGGGAGCACCCCATTACTATGCAATCAGCTGTTTTTTCTGTGGGGTATCCCTGACTGCAGCAGCCAATTACACAGCTCCATTGTGCTGTTTTCCCATGGTGATGGCTTCTCTGTCAGCCTCTCACAGTCCCCAGGAAGCCGATAGAAAGCTGCCGCCCGCCGTTCAGTGTGCCTTCCTGGTGAAAGATTTCAATAATAAAAAAAAAAAAAAAAAAAGCAGACTGGGTGCCCAATCCCCCTGTTGGCATGCCCCTTCCAGTTCATTTTGCCGATGGGGAGTCCACTACCAGTCATCATAATATCCTCTCCAAAATTTGTTGTGTGCGAGGGGGTGCCCAATCCTCAGCTCTTCTTCTACACTTATATATGTGCCAACAGGGTGCTAATCCCCTATTAGTATGCCCCCTTCCTGGTAATTTTGCCATCAGAGGAGCCCACTCCCTGTCAGCATAATGCCCCCCCCAAAAAAAATTTCTTGTGTGCTGAGAAGGGTGCCCAGCATGCCAAAATTAATTATGATCATGCAAAAATGAAAACCTTTCCATGAGTTTTTTTTTAAATATACCTGTAAATTAGAAAATGGTCCCTCGTTGATTCCGGTGGTCCCTCCCCCAAACCGCACCCACCCTCTGTACCCCACCTCCCTACCCCACCCCATGCTTACCTCTGGAGCCTGGTGCAATGATCTTCGGAGGATGGGGAACTCGTCTGCACTCTTTTTTTTTTTTTATCACATTTCTATTTTCTGCTCCTTCCTGCGGAGTGGATCCCTTGCAATCTCCGGCCACCAACACCCACGCCCCCCGGGCCTGGTCTGGCACCCCCACAGGGCCAGCCTTTAATCGCTCATGCACCCTGTATGCAGGATCCTCTGGGGTACCGGGGGACACCGGCTGAGGCCATTAGCCACAGAGATCACGCTCTGCTATTTTCCATCTGTTTTTTTTCCCCGAGAGCCAGATGTGCAATGGCATCAAGGCACTACATCCCGACTCCTGCCGCACTCTCCCCCTTATTTCTGCTGCCTGCTGCTGCACCGCTGGCCTCCACCTGCTGTCGCTACGGTATGCTGCAGTGCCCCAACCCTTCTCAGATGAAGTAGAGCAGTCGTGAGATGCTCAATCCTTCCTCTCCCCTGCCAACCCCTGGTGGCCCGAGTCCATTCCCGAACCCGGGTCGCCAGCATGGTGCGAGGTGTGGCATCCAGCACCTCAACCCTCAGTGCCACTGGGCTGGCATTATCTGCACTCTTCAAAGCCGACTGCAAACTGGAGAAATGCCGGTAAGCTGTATAATGGCATAAATGTTTTTTTTTTTTTCAACTTTAATCCATATCTCAGCCATTTTGGGGAATATTTTTCACCAGATTTTCAACATGGGGTTCTTGTGACTCCACCTCATGAACTCAGTCACTGTCATTTTGCTATTCAGTCCCGAAAGGTGATTTTGTGGTCACTGTGTGGAACCACCTTTCAGGACCAATTAACAAAACAACAGTGTCTCAGTTCATGAGGTAGGCTCCCAAAAATCCTATGCTGAAAATCTGGTACAAAAAAATTCCCCAAAATGACTGTTTTATGAGCGTGCGTCGCGCAGTTCCTACGCACACTTGTAACTTCGAACATTTTTAATATTTTCACTCCAGATTTTCAACATTGCCATTTTACCACACCTTCTTATGAACAGTACAGCTGTCATTTTTCACATCTTGCCTGAAATGTGTTTTTGCACATGTAGCACACAACAGCGCGGTCGGTGTGCCAAATCAATGTTCAGGACAGAGTACGAATATCTTAGTGACACTGTTCATGAGGTAGGCCCCCAAAAACCTTATACTGTAAATCTGGAGAAAAAATTCCCCCAAATGACTGTTTTTCGAGGGTGCATCACGCAGTTCTTACACATGATCTTAACTTCAACCATTTTAAATATTTTCACTCCAGATTTTCAGCATTGCCATTTTACCACACCTACTTATAAACAGTACAACCGTCATTTTTTACATCTCACCCAAAATGTGTTTTCACTCATGTAGCGCACAGTGGTGTGGTCAGTGTGCAAAATCAATTTTTGGGACAGATTAAGAAAATCACAGTGACATTGCCCATGAGCAGAGGTCTTAAACTGGCAGTGTTGAAAATGTGGTGACAAAAGTCCATAAATTGACTGTGTTACAAGCTTGCATTGTGCAATTTCCATGCACCCCCATAAGTTCACAAATTCGTAATTGTTTCAGTCCAGATTTTCAACATTGACATTTTTCCACACCTCCTTAGAAACATTACAGCCGTCATTTTTCACACCCTGGCCGAAATGTGTTTTCGCACTTCCAGTGCAGAATAGCACAGTTGCTGTGGGAAATCAGTGTTCAGGATAGATTAAGAAAATCACAGTGACACTGTTCATGAGTGGAGGTCCCAAAATGCCCATGTTCAAAATCTGCTGTAAAAAATCCCAAAACTAATTACATTACAGGTGTGCATTGTGCAGTTTCTACGCAAACTAGTGACTTCACCGTTTTTATATTTTAATTCCAGATTTTTAACATTGCTATTTTTTACACCTCCTCATGAACAACACAGCTGTCATTTTTCACATCCTGTTCGAAATGTGTTTTTGCACCTGTGGCGTCAAATGGTGCAGTTATTGTGCAAAATCACCTTTCTGCTAACGAACTGATAGTGTCACTGTTCATGCAGTGGGATCACAAAAAGCCCATGTTGAAAACTTGGAGTAAAAATATCAAGAAATGACCAGGGTGTTAGGGTTTTTGACCATAATGCTCTACCATGTAGGGACTGACAGGTGTCAGGGGTGTGACTTGGGATTGTCAACAGTAATGCTCATGCCATTCCACCCCCACCCTGCAACCAGTGGCAGGCATCGAGATGCACCATGGACTCTTTGGCCCCAGAGCTCACCCCATTCTCCTATACTGCACTCATTTCAGTGTATTTCCTTATGGAATGAGGTGAGTGTAAAGCCCACATGCTTCAAAGCGCACCTCGACACTTGTGTCTGCAGGGTAGGGTGAGGTGAAATGTCATGACCGATATGGGCGATGGCCCAAAGGCACACCCCAATGACTGTCCATCTCTGCAGGGTGGGGGTGGAGTTGGCATCAGTTCAATACTTCACTGCCATTCCTATATTGCATCTGTCTAACTATTGCATTTCCACTGTTAATGACAGCAAGCAACACTTGGCATTGACAAATGCTTGTTAATAATGAGTCAGTCACAGGTTTTGTCAAAAATAGATTCTTTACTAGAAGATACTATAGTTATTCACAAACAGGATATATTTACAGTCAGACAAAAGGTTTACACATTAGTAAGAAATAGAAAATAAAGCAAGTTACACAGACAGTGATGGTTAGAAAAATCTGAACTTTCCTCACCTAAAGTTCTTACCCTGCCCTAGGTACAAAAGGCTCTTCCCCTAACTGTGATTTATTAGCAGTCAGCTAGCTTCCATGGTAGGGCTCTCTTTTCTTGAGAGAGAGAGAGAGAGAGAGAGAGAGAGACCCTGCTCCCCAATTTATACCCTTCTGCCTGAGTGACTTTTCCCTTTGAGTGACAGTCCCCCATCCCACATGAGTGAATATGTGTGTGTGTAACCTCATCCTTTTTCACTTCCTCACTATCTGTAATGTTTTCACAACATACACCTGGGTCCATTGTCTAACATGGGAACATATTCCAGGAAGTACTCCCCACTGTGATTATGGCTTTATTGTCTCCTCCCTATTCATCCTGTCAGTGGTTCCCATGAGAACACCAGCTGAACAGCCCCCATGAGTTGCCTGTATATGTGACATTCCAACAGAACTTGTAACAGAAAAATATTTTTAAGCTAACAGAAAATAATTAATGCATCTGGTCACCTATCCTATCAGGGCAGAAGCAGAAAACTACAGACCTGTTAGTTTTAACCTCAGTGATAGGGGAAAATGATGGAATCACTTCTGAAGGAAAGAATTATTGAGTACCTAGAGACCAGAGGGGCACAGGACCCAAGGCAGCATGGATTCACTGTAGGAAGGCCATGTCAGATGAATCTAATAGATTTCTTTGACTGGGTGACTAAAGTAGTAGATCAGGGAAGGGCTGTGGACATGGCTTACCTAGACTTTAGCAAGGCATTTCGCACAGTCCCACACAAAAGATTGATATACAAGTTAGCCAGCCTTGGAGTGGGTCCCAAGATGGTAGCCTTGGTAAAGAATTGGCTGGAGAACAGGACACAGAGGGTAATAGTAAATGAAACCCACTGTGAAGAAAGGGGGGTTACTAGTGGGGTACTGCAGGGTTCAGTACTAGGACGGTCTACTTCAATGTCTTTATAAGTGACACTGCAGAGGGACTGGAAGGAAAAGTATGTCTCTTTGCAGATGACACAAAGATATGCAACAGAGTTGATACACAAGGTGGGGTGAAAAGGATGAAAAGGGACTTGGCAAGGTTGGAGGAATGGTCACATGTATGGCAGCTTAGATTCAGTGCTAAGCAGTGCAAAGTAATGCACCCCGGAAACAAAAACCCAGGGGAAGAGTACACAATGGGGGGTGAGATACTAACAACAACAAAAATGAAAAGTGACCTGGGGGTAGTCATATCAGATGACCTAAAGGTGGGCAAGCAATGTGAGAGGGCAGTAAGGAGGGCTGGGGGGGATACTGGGATGCATAGGGAGAGGCATCACCAGGAGAAAACAGGAAGTTGCTATCCATCTGTACAGATAGCAAGTGAGACCCCATCTGGAGTACTGCGTGCAGTTCTGGAGACCTAATCTCTGCAAAGATATAGACAGGATGGAGGCAGTCTAGAGGAGGGCAACTAAAAAGGTGCACCAGAAGACATATGAAGAGAGACTTAAGGAGCTTAATATGCATGTCCTTGAGGAAAGGGGGGGGACATGATAGAAACTTTCAAGTACCTCAAGGGAATCAACAAAGTCCAAGAAAATAGCATCTTTCAGAAAAAGAGGTATGCGAGAACAAGGGGGCACAATTTGAAGATAGAGGGGGGACAGCTCAGAGGTAATGTGAGGAAGTATTTTTCATGGAGAGGGTTGTAGATGCATGGAACGGCCCTCCTGAAGAGGTTGTAGAGTCAAAAACAGTGGTGGAATTCAAGAATGCATGGGACAGTCATAAGGCAAGTCTATGGGGTGGGGGTAGGAGGAAGTAGGCTGTTGATTAACTAGGATCTGCAGCTTATCCATTAGGTAGGGAAGTGGGCAGACTGGGTGGGCCAAGCAGTCCTTATCTGCCATAAAATTCTATGTTTATATGTTTCTATCCTGTCACATCTTCAAGCTATCCTGCCACAGTACTTACCCCCTGCTAGGCTTGTCCTCCTGTTCCTGTCAGAGTTTTCGAGGAACTATGGCATTACCTGTGGAAGCTTTGCAGACACCAAAGGTCAGACATCACTCAACTGCTTCAGGGCACCAATGCATCAGTGGCCCTTAGTGCTTCATGGGTTGCTTGTATCCTACCTCAATTTACAGCTGCTTGCTGGGTCATCCCTCACCCTCTATTGGTCTCCAGTCCTCAGTGACCTCACTTTCTCAAGTAACAAGGAAGCCTAGAATCTTCTTTTAGATCATTTGTGTGTGGTACTGTTAAAACCCTTTAAACACTCAAAATGTTAAGAGGTAAGCCTCCCTTCCCTCCCAGTTGAGCAGTCCTTGCATCTGGTACTGTTTACATCCTTTAAACACACAAAATGACAAGATATAAGGCTTCCTTACCTCCCAGCAAAGCAGTCTTCTCTTCCAAACACTCCGTACACCTCTTAATGAGATAACATCCTGCAGTTTTTAAATTATTAAAAAAAATTAGGTTGCTCAGTGTCACAAAATTAAGGCCTGTTTCTCTGACTCAGAAACCTCTTTCCCGACTTGCAAGCCCATTTTCATGAGACACAACTTTAGTTTTCATGATGCATAGTCTCAGAATGACAAAATTAATGTAGATGGCTTTGCAAGGCCATATGCAAAGCAAACTACTGGTCTGGGGCAATGTGTATAATGATGCAGCTTCTTTGTGTGTGGCATGCAGAACCAGTAATGAAGCAACCTACAGGTCTGGTGCCCTTGCGCATCATTAAGCAGTTGTTTCAAGAGTTGCCCACAGGGGCACTCATAAAGCAGGAACAGATCTGTTGTAATGAACATCACTATGCAGTGATCGTCATGGGGGTGGAAGAAAGGCAAAAGATAAAGGTATCATTTGTTATATATGTTTTTTAAAAAGTGAGGAAATAGATTGCAAAAAATGATATTAATGTAGCTATTAGGGTTGAAGCACAAAGTATAAAATGTAGGGAAATGAAACATTAGGGTTAAAAGTCTGTAACATTTGTAAATCTGTGGGTGTGGTGTTCTGCGGGTTTTGAATGATACTGAAAAGCAGTATTGGTATTAATTTAATATTAGAATCCTTTGTGCAAGCATTGGTGTGTCACTATTTTACTTTGTTTGACTATCATATTTCCAACACTGCATCCATCATTCATACCACACAGATTCACTGAGGTGCAAGGAAAGTTTTTCCTTAACTTTTTATTTCCCAACTTTGTGTACTTTCACCCTAACATATGCATTAATCTAGTGGTTTTGCAATGTATTTCATTATGTTTTTAAATGATATGTAACAACTGACACCTTAGCTATATTCACACAGTACCCTGCAGCCATTACATTAAGTAGCAGACCTGTTGGGCATGTTGCTGGACCTGTAGTTTGCTTCATAATGGCCCTTGTGGAACCTTCACAAAACAGCAGACCTGTCATGCACAGTGCCAGACATGTGATTCTTTCCTCAGGGCCTTGTGGGCCCTACACAGCACAGCAGACCTGATGGGCACAGTGCTAGGCATGTTGCTTATTTTGCTCAGGGCCTTGTGGGCCCTACATGAAACAGTAGCAGATTGGGCACAGCACTGGAGCTGGAGCTTTCCTCGTCCAGTGCCCTACAGGACCTGCATGAAGTAAGATATCCAATGGTCATAGTACTGGACCTATATCTTTCCTCATCCACTGTCCTGCAGGACCTAACACTAGACCTGCAGCTTTCCTCACTCAGTACCCTGCAGGACCTGCATGAAGCAGTAGACCCAATGGGCACAGCACTGGACTGTAGCTCTCCTCACCCAGTGTCCTGCAGAACCAGCATGATGCAGCAGACCAACTAGGCAAAGCACTGGACCTGTAGCTTTCCTCTCCAGCAACTCTGCAGAACCTCCATGAAGCAGCAAACCCAATGGGGCACAGCATGGACTTGTAACTTTCCTCACCTAGTGCCATGCAGAACCTACATGAAGCAGCAGACCCAATGGGCACAACACTGGACCTGTAGCTTTATTCACCCAGTGACCTGCAGGACATGCATGAAGCAGCAGACCCAGTTGGCACAGCACTGGATCTATAGCTTTCCTTGCCCAGTGCCCTGCAGGATCTGCATGAAACAAAAGACCCAATGGGTACAGCACTGGACCTATACCTCTCCTCGCTGAGTGCCCTGAAAAGCCTGCATGAAGCAGCAGGCCCAATGGTCACAGCACTGGACCTGTAAGTCTCTTCACCCACCATCCTGCAGCAACTACATGAAGCAGCAATCTCTATGGGCACAGCACTGAACCTATAGCTCTCCTCACCCAGTGCCCTGCAGGATCTGCAGGAAGCAGCAGACAAAATAGGCACAGCTCTGGACCTGTAGCTTTCATCAGCCAGTGCCCTGCAGGACCTGCATGAAACAAAAGACCCAATGGGTACAGCACTGGACCTGTAGTTCTCCTCACCACGTGCCCTGAAAGGCCTGCATGAAGCAGCAGGCCCAATGGTCACAGCACTGAACCTGTAGGTCTTCTCACCCACCATCCTGCAGGACCTGCATGAAGCAGCAGATCCAATGGGCACAGCACTGTACCTGTAGCTCTCCTCACCCAGTGACCCATAAGACCTGCATGAAGCAGTAGACCCAATGGACACAAAACTGAATCTGTAGCTTTCCTCGCCCAGTGCCCTGCAGGACCTGCATGAAACAGAAGACCAATGGGCACAGCACCAGATCTGTAGATTGCTTTGAACCTGGCCCTACAGGCCCTACTTAAAGCAGCAGGCCCATCTGATAGGTCTGAAAATGGCCACTTGAGTGGCCATGGAGGTTGGTAAGTTGCCCATCCTCAACATCAGGGCTTAAAATGTTAAAAAATATTAAAGTTGAGCCCACCTATTTGCATCGTGGTAGGGCTATCACCAGGTATGCTGGTGACTGGAGTTCAGAAACAAGCTTATGCCAGTGGGGGCTAGCCAGAGGGAAGAAGATAGAGAACCTCATCATTTATGTATTGGCCAATCAGTCTATTGGATGTAAAGTCAAAAGCATTCTAAAAGACTATTTTGTTAAGACTGAATCAGCAAATGGAAGCTGGGGGTATCTCAAATGCAGAGATGGTTTTGTGAGAACTTTAGCACAGTTAATAAATGTTTGTTCTGATGCATCTTTTACACAAATATGTCAAATTAAGAAAACCAAAATAATGTGAAGCTTTCATTGATTATAGTGCTGCTTTTGACTCTGTATCAGGACCTACAGTACATTCTGGAGACAAATTGTAGAATGAGGTATAGATATAGGCCTGGTTAACATTATTAGAGTGTATACTTCTGTATGGGCAAGGGTGAGATTGGGTGCCCAGGGACATCTCTCAGGCATGTTATCAACCAATTGGGGAGTAAGACAGGGATGCTACCTGGCTCCCATTCTATTTTTCAGCTGTACTAATTAAATTCTCCAGAAACTGGGCAAAACTCAATTCCATGCTCCAAAAATTGGCTCTGTCTTGTACTCAGTGTTGGCATACACAGATAACCTTGTGTTATTTTCCTTGTATAAAGGTGGATTAAAAAGGAAATTAAACATTTTATATGAACTGTCATAAAGCCTAGCGCTAAAGACAAATGTTTTAAAAAGTCAAATTCTAGTGTCTGGCTCCCAGGTCCTGTAAACGTTTTTAAGTGGAAATTGGAGAATTACTCTATTGATGGTGCCATCATACATATTTTTGGGTAACATTTTCTAATAATTGTTCTTGGAAGAAACACCTAAGTGTTAGAAGGAATAAACACAGACAGATGCTTTATGGCCTCAGGAGGTTCTATTACAAATATGGAGGAAACAGTATTAGACCACTGATACAGATTCTAAAGGCCAGGTTTAATGTACAAACAATGTATTCAGTTGGGGTTTGGGAAGAAGACAAGGTCTTCAAGCCAGAAAAACTCAGAGCTCAACTATATCAGCCAACATTGGTGTCCATAAATCCACACCAATTTTTTTTTTGTTTGTTAAGGGCCAAGTTAGAATTTGATAGTTTCAAAGCTGCTGTAGATACACACAAAATGAATTGTTTGGTTAAAGTTTACTAGAATATCAGAGGATAAACTCCCCAAATTGTGCCTGGAGAGAAAGTTAAAATGGCTCAATCTGGACTGTAAACCATCAGAATGGCTGGGTCATATAAAAAATTTAGAAACATAGAAATTTGTCAGCAGAAAAAGACCCCATGGTCCATCCAGTCTGCCCGAGTCTCACCACCCCACACAGGAAGACCTCCACCCTTCATTTTCTGTCTACCCCCTGTTGTTTAGACCCATGTATATATATCAGGCTTTCTTAAATTTGCCCACTGTGTCAACCCCCACCACCCATTCCAGCAGTCTGTTCCATGACCCACCACCCTCTCATTAAAGAATTTCCCCCGATGTCACCTTTAAATCTGCCACCCTCATGTTTTAACGCATGCCCCCTAGTGGATTTGTTCTCACTCAAACTGAAGATATTTTCAACCCTCACCCTATTTATGCCTTTCAAGTACTTGAATGTTTCTACCATGTCCCCCCTCTCCCTTCTCTCCACCAGTGTGTACAGGCCAAGCTCATCCAGTCTCTCCTCGTATGTCTTCTCCTGCAGCCCACTCACCATTCTGGTAGCCCTTCTCTGGACCCTCTCCAGCCCATCCTTATCCCCTTGTAAGTATGGCCTCCAGAACTGTACCCCATACTCCAGGTGCTGTCTGACCATGGTCTTGTATAATGACAAGATCACCTCCCTTCTCCTGCATGTAAAGCCCCTTCCTATGCATGCCAACATTCTGAGTGCCTTCCTTGCTGCTTTGTCGCACTGACTCTGAACCTTCAGGCTCTCTGAAATAGTGATCCCCAGGTCCCTTTCCTGTTCTGTTGTCTCCAGTCCCCCCCAAGCCAGAACTTTGCCTTTGGGTTTCTACACCCTATATACACAATTCTGCATTTCTTTGAATTAAATTGTAGCTGCCATCTTTCTGATCACTTCTTCAGCATTGCCAGATCCTCTCTCATACTTTCCACACCTCCTGTTGTATCCTCCCTATTACATACTTTCATGTCATCTGTAAACAGATTCACCTTTCCTTGCAGACCCTATGTAATGTCCCTAATGTAAATGTTGAAGAGTATGGGTCCCAGCATTGGCCCCTAGGGAACCCCACTCATCACCCTTTCCTCCTTTGAGTGCACCCCATTTATCACAACCCTCTGCGTCCTTCCCTCTAACCAGTGCTCAACCCAATTTTATGATCTTGCATCCCACTCCTAAACTACCTACTTTGCCTACAAGTCTCCTGTGGGGGACAGTGTCAAAGGCCTTTCTGAAGTCCAGGTAGGCCACGTCCACTGCCCCTCCCTGGTCCAATATCTCCAAAACACTGTAAAAAAATTAAATCAGGTTGGTCTGGCAAGACTTCCCACTTGTGAATCCATGCTGGTTGCCATCCAGGAAGCCCTCTGCCACCAGATATTCAATCAGCCTTTCCTCTATAAGGGTCTTCACTACTTACCCACCGCAGAGGTAAGGCTAACTAGGCGGTAGTTTCCCGGTTCCGCCCTTCCATCCCCTTATGCTATGGCACCATCTCATTCCTTTTCCATTCCCCAGGAACCATTCCCTTGTTCAGTGACAGATTACCTTGTGATCGGTGCTGCCAACACCTGCTTCAGCTCTTTGAGCACTCTCGGGTGAATCCTGTCTGGGCCCATCACCTTATCCTCCCACAGTTTCTCCAGTTCTTCCAATATCCTGTCCTCTGTGAATGGACCCGAGTCCACTTCCTTGCCCTCCCTTCTTCTGACTTCCAACTCCAGCCCCATCTCCCCTCCTCCACTATGAAGTCTGATGTGAAGTAATCATTCAGAACATTAGCCTTTTCCTTTTCCCCTTCTGTCATTATCCCCCTTCTCCTTTGAGTCTAATAATCCCCATCTTCTCCTTCCTTCTGTCACTCATTTATCTTAAAAAACTAATTATCCCCCCTTTTTGTCTCCTTCACTAAGTTCTCCATATTCTCCTTCACCCTTCTGATTATTTTTCCTGTTTTCCTCAGTTATGCCTTTATATGCCCTGAATGCCCTCCTTTTCTCCCTAACTGCTACCCCCACTTTCTTTATGAACCAAAGTGATTTCCTCCCATATTTTTTGCTTAACATCCTAATGCATAGTTCTGTTGCCTTCAATATTCCTCCATTGATTCTCCCCTACAGCTCCTCCACATCCTCCACATTCTCCTTCCCTTCTAGCTCCTTCCTCACAATTTCTATCATGTTCTTAAAATCTGTCTTCATAAAGTCTAGTACCTTAGTGGAGGAAGTGCTCTTGACCAGCCCTTTTTGAATTTTAAAGCTTACCTTCCTGTCGACACTGTCCCCCAAATTTTCCCCAATCTTCACCCCCTCAACCCCTTCCCCGTTTGTCATTACCAGATCTAGTATGTTCTTCCTCCTAGTAGGTTCTGTGACCAGCTGGTGCATGAACAAATCCTGCATAGCTGCCAAAAGATCCTCACTCCTTTCTGTGGATGCTGCCAGAATTTCCCAATTTACATCTGGTAGATTCAGATCACCCAACACCACTATTTCCCCTTTTCTGGCCATCTCCTGTATTTCACTAATGAACTGTCTATCCACTTCCTCTCCTTGATTTGGTGGTCTGTAGATCACCCCTACCCTCACTGCCTCCTCCCAGTTCTGCTTAAAGTGACCCATAGTGTCTCCGCTGATCCATCCCTTCCCCCACTTGCCATTGCTAGAATCCCCTCCTTTACATACAAGGCACCCCCCCTTCTTCCTGTCCAGTCCCTTCTGTAGAGTCCATAAGCCGATATTTCCACCTCTCAAGTGTGGTAGTCAGATCACCAGGTCTACATGACTGCATTTATGTCCAGATCATCTGCCGCACACCCACAGTTTAAATCTCTCCCCAGTATTTTATCTATGTATCCCTGGAGTTTTCCCTTCAACAGTTTAGCCCCCTCATCATTGATATGCAATCTGTCCCTTGCATACAGATACTTGTCTAACCACGTGTCCCCCCACTCACCTATGCATTCATTGCCCTTCTTTCTACACTGCTGCCTCAGCCAGTGGTTAAAGTCCATAATTCTCAATTGCCTAGCCATACTGGTGCAGTGAACTGGCAAGATTTCTGAAAAAAGCTATGGTCCTCACCATACCCTTGCATCCTCCTGCTAGCTTCATGAATATCTTCTGTACCACTTACACCTCCTCCCTAGCTTTGTTATTTGCTCCCAGGTGTATGACCAGGTGAGGTTTCCCCCAACAAGCCTAATGCACTCCCTAATTTTTGGTAGCGCCCTGCTCATCTCCATTTCTGGCTCACAAAACTCTGACCTCCTTTTAAAAGCTACCCCCTTCCTTAAACAGGCAGATCACTTTAATAATAGAGTCCCCATATGTAATCACCAATTTTTCCTGCCTTAACCCCAAGGGTGCCTCTGTATTATTTACCTCTCTTCTCTCAGTACTATAGACATCCCACCCCATCTCCAATCCTGCACCTCCTATCCCCCCCGCATTCCCTGAAGGTTCCCTATCCCACCCCTTTCCAACTCCCATCCTCCTCTTTGCCATTACCAGCATCCCTTCCTCCCTGTATCCCATCATCTACCCGGTTGCCTGTGCTCTGACTCCCTTCCTGTAGGCCACCTTCTGCTTCTTTCCCATCCCTGTTTCTGCCCCCTTCCTTACCCTCTTCTCCCTTCAAAGCATTACTTATTTCCTTCAGTGTGCCACCCTTGCTGCTCTTATCTTGTAAGCCTGTTGTGAGAGCCACCCTTACCTCTGGCTTGTTATACATTTCCTTCGGTGTGCCCCCTTGCTGTTCTTATCTTGTAGCTTCTTTGTGAGATCCTCACTTACCTCTGTCTTTGTCTGTTTTTTATGGCCCAGCTCCCTATTATCCTTAACTTCCCTCCCTACTACCTCTTCCTGTTCCTCCATTTCCCTTAAGAGACAATACCTGTTTGATCCTATGCTGTATCTATGCTCATAGACATCATACATGCCCATATTCCCCCTGAACCCTGCCCTGGCACCTCCCCTCCAGGTCCCCAGTGTGTCGTGCTTGCTCCACCTATTCGCTCTTATGTCCTGTCTCCTGTCTTCCACCCATTTATCCTCCATATTTCTCCATTCCCTTTCTGCCCATGACATTTCCCTCTTCAGCCTTAATAGTTCAGCCTCCATCATCCTTAGCCTTTCACAAATTGGGCACTCCCCCAGCCTCCACAGAGTGCTCATGAATATGGCCATGCCACAGTTGTTACACCCCCTAATCCTCCCTCCACTGTGTCCTTTACCTCTCTCCCTCCACCTGCCCACACTTACCTTTTGCTGTCCCTCCCCTGGCTTGCCCCTCTACCCTGCTCCCTCCACCAACCTCCACCATCCCTCCTCCTTATCCATGTGTTCCCCTCACCTTTGTGCCCTTCTCTCTTCATGCTCCCAGTTTTACTAACAACCTCAGAACAAGCGGTATCCAAACCCTTCACCCTTAGTGATCAACTTCTAAAACCTCAGAAACAAGCAGTCTCCCTCTCTTTCACCCTTGTAATCTGCTATGCATCAGGTGAGGACATCAGAGTCCTTGAGTGGACAGATGTACACCCTCTTAATGTCTATCAATCAAAATTTGTACCACCTTCAAAATCTGTGCAACCTTTAAAATGATTATTTAGTTAATATCTATAAATCAATAATTTGTTAGATATTCCACTTTAATTAACTCCCAAACCCTTGAAAATTTGTGCAGCCTTTAAGATGACTATTTAGTTAATACCTATAAATCAATTTGCTAAATATTCCACATTAATTATCCCCCAAAACAGTCCAAGTTCAAGAATGCCACCTTGATTAGTCCCACAAAAATAGTCCAGTTTGAGAATTGTTTACAGATTAAGACAACCCCTTTCTGTCATAAGCCTTTCACAATTATTTGTCCCTCCAAATCTGCTTCCTGTCTTGTAGCTGTGATCAGCACTTTTCTGTAAAAGTTATTTTTTTAACTCCAGAGGGCAGCACCTTCCAGCCCCCCTTGGGCTTTGCTCTGCTTCCCCTTCAAGAAGGCTCCGCCTTCCCAGAGTATTTGACAGAAGTCGGGGCTGGGGTTGGATGAAACACCTACTGCTGCTGCCCTCCTAGCAGCTCCTGCTTCTGCTGCCCTTGGCTGCTGCCATCTGAAATGACTCCTGCTGCTGGTCCCCCCTTCTGCAGCTGGTGAGCTCTCTTGCATTGCAGGCGATGATGGCTTCTTTTAAAGCAGGCATCTTGCTTTCCAATTGGCTCCTCCAGGAGCCCTGACATGCCCACTGCTGATTGGCTCCACTGAGAGCCAAAGAATAGAGGCATGTTCAGTGTTTTGAGTGGCTCCTGCCGCCGGCCCCTTTCTGCCACTGGCTGTGTCAAAAACCTTTGGATGCTGTCCTTGCGAGTGGCTCCTGCCACTGCTGCCCTTCACTGCAGCCATCGGAAGTGACTCCTGCCACTTGTCCTCCCCTACTGTGGCCAGCAAACTCTCTTGCATTGCAGGTGATGGTGGCTCCTTTTAAAGCCGGTGCCTGCTTTCCAATTGGCTCCTCCGGGAGCCCTGATGTCTCCTTTGCTGATTGGCTCTAACAGGAGCCTGAGAATAGTGGCAAGTTCAGTCTTTTGAGTGGCTCCTGCTGCTGGCCCCTTTCTGCCACTGACTGAGTCAAAAACCTTCTGCTGCTACCCTTGTGAGTGGCTTCTGCAGCTGCTGCCTTTTACTGCTCGTTTGGAAATGGGTCTTGCCACTGGTCCCCCCCCTTCTGTGGCCGGTAATTTACTTAGGGAATATAGTCTATGAACTCTTAGAAGAGATCTAATGAGAAATATTACACTAAGTGCAAAGCATAAGAAATATATCAAATAAAAAATTAGTAACATCAATCAAATGAAAGATCTGGAGTTGATTAAAACTCAAATATTTCCCCATGGCTTATTGAGAATGATGGTTAGACACAACTACAGATACTACTTAGATACTACCACATCTCAGAAAAAGAAGTACTTTTATGAATTACAGATTTGTAACATAGTAACATAGTAGCTGATGGCAGATAAGGACCACTAGGCTCACCTAGTCTGCCCATATTCCCTGCCTGCATCAGCGGCTGCTTATCCTACTTGGTCTTTGGCTAGCGCTTGTCTTCACCCAATCTAGGGTTCCATTATGTCTATCCCATACTTGTTTGAATCCCCCACAGTGTTAGCACCCACCACTTCCTGGGGTAGGCTATTCTAAGCATCCACCCTTTCTGTGAAGAAAAACATCCTCACATTTCCCCTTATCCTGCCCCCCAATCTCATACCATGTCCCTTCATCTTTGTACAGCTCTTGTAATGAAAGATGTCATCCACTTGCACTTTATTCAAGCCTTTAAGATATTTGAAGGTCTCTCATACCCTCTGGTTCCTTCTCTCCTCAAGTGTATATGTGTTGAGGTTTTTTAATCTGTCCTCATATGCTTTCTGATGCAAGCCCTTCACTATCTTGGTCGCCCTTCTCTGGACCGCCTCCATCCTGTCTATGTATTTGTGAAGATGCGTCCTCCGGAACATCATATTCCAGATGAGGCCTCACCATCATTTTGTACAATGGCATCACTACCTCCCTTCTTCTGCTAATGATACCCCTTCCTATGCACCCCAACATCCCACTGGCTTTCCCACAGCCTTGTTACACTGTTTGGCCAGCTTTAGGTCATGTGAGTTGATTATTCCTAAATCCCTCTCTTCCCTGTTGACTGTCAGCAATCACCATCTCCACCACCACCATCCTGTAGCTCTCTGCAGGGTTTCTTCACCCCAGGTGCATGATCCTGCACTTCTTTGCATTAAACTTTAATTGTCACACCTATGACCACTCTCCCAGCCTTCTCACATCCCTCCTTATTCTTGCGACCCCCTCCAGTGTCTCTTTTTATTTATTTATTTTTTAATTTCAAGATTTGGACATTACCTTTGAGCAAAAGCTCTTTTACAAAGGTTCCACTATTCAGAACTCGAATTCTGCACATCTTACCAAAACAAAACTTGGCATGTCCAGCGATCTGTCACACACGACCAGGCAGCCAAAATTTCATGCAAATTCATTGAACAGTTGCAAAGTTATTAAAGTTCAAAAATTGGGGTTTAACATTCAACTGCCTACTCAACCCTAACTATTGGGACACAACCGTGCCCCTATAATTATACAGGTGTGGTCACGCCTGCATATTAGGGTTGAGTAAGCACTTCTTTGTTAAACCCACATTTTTGCACCTCAATAACATTGCCCCCATTCAACTGATTTACATGAAATTTAGAAATTCCAGTTTCTCTGCTAGGCTCTCTTGTTCGTGTCAATTTCATGTAGATTGGTTCAGTGTGGGCAGAGTTACAGAGGTGCAAACAAGCATAAAAGTCTCCATTTTTGAATGTTTTAAGGTGTTTTTTGCTATCAGATAACTAAAAAATAGAAGGCTTTGAAACCTGAAACATTCTGGATTGATAAAGCTTGGTATATACTTTTAAGTTTTTTAGGTCCAGCTGTTAAGTAGTTCTTACATTATTTAATAAAAATGTACAGTTTCTGAGCATGTGCAGTTCAGAAAATCAGCGTTCTATGTATAACTGAATTTTTTGTGAAAGCGTGATGTCCTGTTGTCATCTTTCATTATGTGTATTGTATCATATACTGAGATGAGCTGTATAGCACAACACCACAGTATATGATATGACACACATGACAGAAAAAGCAACCATCCCTGAGATGTACTGTAAGAACCTTTTCCCTGGTGGCTAGTGGTCCCCTCCCCAACCCAATCACCTGCTCAATAAGTAATTAAGTTTTCCCTGGTGGCTAGTGGTTCTTCCCCTCCACCAGTCACCCTCCCTGTTATGTCCTGTTCTCCTATTTTGTTATGTGCAGGATCATGCACCTGGGGTGAAGAAACCCTGCAGAGAGCTACAGGATGGTGGGGAGCTGATTGCTGACAGTCAACAGGGAAGAGAGGGATTTAGGAATAATCATCTCACATGACCTAAGCTTGTATAGTTGTATCATATGCTGTGGTGTTTTGTATAGCAGAACACCATAGTATATGACATGACACACTTTTTTTTATATTTTCCCTAGTATGTAGTGCCCCCCACCCCACCCTCCGATTGCTGTCTCGGTTTTATTCCCTTTTCCCTGGTGTCTAGAGGCACTTTCCACACACACTTCCATTGCAGGCCCTATTTTTCTTTTTAATTTCCCTGGTGTCTAGTGGCACCACTCCCACCCTCCCATTGATGGCCCCATTTATTCTTTGGTTTCGCTGGTGTTTTTTTGACAACAGCTGCTTACACTATATGACACAGCTGTTGTTTACTAACAAATGACAGCTGTGTCACATAGCAACCCCTACTGTGTCATGACATGACTGGTATGTCAGGGACAGGGCTACTGTTGCTATAGCTGACCATCCTGACTGAGCTGTGCCTTAAAATAAACTGTCTGCACACTGAGGGCCCCAGTCCCCAGTGGCAGTGTAGTTATTTATTCATTTATTTAATTATTTGTTTGTTTATTTAATGTATAATCCAACACCGAGATGCCCACCCCTGGTGTGAGATGCCCCGCCAGCCCATTGTATTAGTAGTACTTGCCAACATTGGGGGGCCCCATCCCCATGTCAGCATTTGCAAGCCCCCCCCAGCAGTGTGGGACACTGAGGAGCCCACCCCCAGTGTCCTGAAATAGTTATTTTCCTTGCTGCCTGAAAAAGGAAAAATGTCGCCCCACATTTTTTTAAACCTGAAAAAAGAAAACAGTTTCTTGTCATCCTTGCCACCCCCTGCCCCAATCCTGAACCTCCCACTGAGCATCCACCACCCCACAACCTCCTGTTACCCTATACGTACCACCAGAGGTTGAACGCTGGCATTCTTTGTGGACCAAGACATATCTATATTCTTCAAATCTGAACCATGAAGTGAGGAATGAAGATAAGTGCTGTATAATGTAATTCAATTGCGTTTTGAACTTATGTTCATAACTTCAGCATTTTTTGGAATTTTTCCTGAGGGACTACTGGCGGTGGCTGATTTATCTAGTATTTTCACTGCATGTGCGGTTGGCATGGGCAAGGCAATGGCCACCTATAATAGAGCTGTCTTCGAGGCACTCAATGCCATTGCAACGGCCTATGTACAACCCAGATCCTCCCACTTGCAATCTCCTTTGTTTGATGGAGATCTCAAGGTGATGAAGATCAGGGGTCAGAAGTTAGAGCATTGCTGGAAGAGGACTGGGTCAGATGAGGACAAACTAGCCTGGCATGCTCATAACTGTGAGTACCAAGGGGCAATCAACTGAAAGTAGGCAGAGTTCCTGTCCAGGGAGATTATTGCAGGGAAGAGCTAACCTGATCAGCTTTTTTTGACTGTCGACAGACTTCTGCATCCTGTCTGTCTACAGCTGAAGAAGGCTTTTCCTTTCACATTGTGTGAGTAGTATAATCGGTTCTTCTCTGATAGAGTGTCCTCTATCTTCCAGGGGATTCTTTCAGTGGACCATGTTACGGTCTGCAGTGGTCATCTGGGAGGGAATAGAGGTGTTCTGCCTGTCTGGGAGGAGTATAAACCAGTGGAGGTGGCCGATGTCATTGAGGTTATCTCTAAGTTGAAGCACACATACTGTGAATTGGACTGGGTGCCAACTCATTTCTTGATGAGATGTGTTGGTTCTGTTGGCCTGGTGTTTGCTGGAATAGTCAGGTGTTCATTGTCAGAGGGGGTTTTTCCAGATGCCTTGAAAGATACTCTGGTGAGGCCCCTGCTGAATAAACCATCTTTTGACCCAGACATTCTAACGAATTACCATCCTATCTACAACCTCTCATTTTTGGGTAAGGTTGTAGGGAAAATTGTGGCACAACAGCATGAGGAGCACCTCATGACCTTTGACATCTATGAACCTCTCCAGTCTGGTTTGAGAGCCAGGCACAGCACTGAAATGTTGTTAGTTAGGGTGCATAATGACCTACTCAGGGTGAGAGATAAATAATTCTTGTTCTCCTCAATCTCTTTCTTCAGCATTTGACACTGTGGATCACATTGTGCTTCTTGATCACCTCAGAGAGTACTGTGGACTCACAGGCATGATCATCCATTGGTTTGATTCCTTTCTGTATTGCAGGAAGCAAAGGGAGGTGATGATGAATTTCTCCTCTTTCCTGAGGCTCCTGCCGTGTGGAATGCCTTAGGGGTCTATCTTGTTGCCAGTGTTGTTCACAGTGTATATGCTGCCCCTGGGTGAGCTCATTAGGCATTACAGTTTGGGTCTTTACTGCTATGCAGATGATACCCAACTGTATCTGTCCTTTGGCCCCAGGACACCAGATGCTGTAGAAGTACTGAATGACTGCCTGGCCAAGATCAATGACTGGATGTCCTCCAGCTGTTTGTTACTGAACCCAGACAAGATGGAGGTACTAGTGGTTGGGTTGGATCATGGATGTGATGGCAATGTCACTGACGCTGGGATGCCAGGTCTTCACCTGGGTCCCGTGCCACTGTTGGCCTCCGCTAGGGTGTGAGAGCTTGGTGTGATCCTGGATGACAGGCTGACACTTAAAGTTCTAGTGTTGGCAGTCATCTAAAATGGTTCCTACCACTTAAGGAATATCACCAGGATCAAACCCCTAGTTCCACCTGAGGACCTGCCTATGCTGGTATACATCTTTGTAACCTCCAGCCTTGACGTCTGTAATGCTCTTTACTTCAAGGTTTCTGGAGGTAACTTCTGACATCTGCAGCTGGTGCAGAATGCCGATGCTAGGTTACTGACTGGTCTTCCAAGGTCCAGTCATGTGACCCCAGTATTGCGTTCTTTGCACTGGCTGCCTGACAGGTAGAGGGTTATCTTCAAGGTGGATCTTCTCACCTATAAGGCCATACACGGTCTAGGTACTGGTTACTTGGCTGAGCTTCTGACACTCTGCACTTTGGTTCACTCCCTCTGCTTCTTGGCCAGGAGCCTCCTAGAGGTTCCCAGGACTAGGTTGAGAACTGCCAATGACCATGCCTTTAGTGTCGATGGCCCTGTCTTGTGGAATGCTCTACCACTACCATTTGTTTGGGAGCCCATTCTGTCAAAGTATTTAAAAGGGGTCTTAAGGCCCATCTGTTTGCCCTGGCTTCCTGAACAAAGGGCTGTGACCAGTATTAGTTGTTAGTACTGCTGATGAGATATTTTAGATCATTTATATGTTTCCTTTATTGTATTATTTTATCTGTTCTCTTGCTTGCTTCTTTCTATTCCTGCTTTGATGTAAGGCACCCAGTGCCTCCGGGATTTGACGCGTTACAAATAAAATTTGCATTGTAGCAAATTTTCAACATAAACTTTTTGGGGCTGGCAGTATGGCCTAGAGGTTAGAGTAATTAACTGTAAATGAGCTTGGTACATCCAGCAGAACTGGGTTTAGTTCCCACTCCTTCCACCTGTGTAATGTATGACTCAGAGCTCCTGGATCACCCCGAAAACAGGCACTTCTGCCTAGTGGGTTTTAACTGGTTGCCAAATGAATAGAATAAATAAAGCATGAGATGGGATCCCACCACATGAACACTGGCAGTGTTATTTCATTAAATGGGCCTGGAAGGTATTTTCGTGGTCATTGCAGAAAATCACCTTTCAGGACAGAGTAAAGAAATTTTAGCACCAGTGTTTATGAGGTGGGATCCCAAAGAGGACACATTGAAAATTTGGTGAAAAAATTCCTAAAAATGTCCACATTTGAACGTTCTGTGAAAGTTTTCTTCGCACGTGCATAACTTTGGTAATTTTCAATATTTTAATTCCAAATTTTCAGCATAGCTATTTTTTCACTCCACCTCATGAACAGTAAAGCTGTCAGTTTTCACATCCTGCCATCAGCACCTATTTGAACATTTTCACCTATGGAATTTATGAGGTGTGGTCATAAGAAGACTATGTTGAAAGTTTGGGGTCAAAATGTTAAAAAAACAAAGAATTTATTAAGTAACATTGTTTGAAGGGATGTTTGTTGCAGAACTGGGGAATATGCTGCCTTACCATGCCAATGAGCTGAGTTTAGGTGTGAACTCAGTGAGCCGATTTAATGGGACAACGGTGATGGGGAAGGTGCTGCAGCACCAGCCGTGGCCTGAGTAGGGATGGAGCAGTGTTTTGGCACAGATGCCACACTCTGTGGTGGGTCAGAAAACCTCACTCATAAGGTATCGACATGTTTGCAGTGGCCTGCTGTCCCCTTGCACTGGGTCAGAACTGTCTCCAATATTGTATTTACGTGCACAAATGAGGATACAATTCCACTATCAGAAAAAGAAGGGAAATTCTTTGCAATAAGCTACATTAATGCAGACATTAGAGTTGTAGAATACAAAGCGCACAAAGAAGGGAAATGAAAAACTTTAGGGATTTGAGTCAATCAGTGATGGATTCTTACTTGGGGTTGTCAGCCCTAATTCCCACCCCCCTCCACTGATCAGACAAGGTCAAATGTGAGGTCTTCATGCAGGGCCCATAGGTCCCTGCCTGAAGAAAGCTCTGACAGATTACGTTGGCCATACTGTATCAATATGAGGCACTAGGTTGGAGCTGTATCTTGTGCTTCAGACAGAAGGGTATGGGGGAGAGGATGGGAATTAGGGTTAACAATCCCAAGTAAGACCCCAGCACTGATTCACCAATACTCTGGAAACCCAAATCCCTAATGTTTTTCATTTCCCTTATTTCTGTGCTTTGCGTTCTACAACCTTAATGTCTGCATTAATGTAGTTTTTGCACCCAATAACTTTGCTCCCGTTCAACTGATTTACATGAAATTTGGAAAGCACAGCATTTGTGCCAGAATCTCTTGATCCTTAAAATTTCATGTATATTTCTGAAGTGGGGGCAAAGTTACAGAGGTAAAAAAAACATAAAAATCACTGTTTGTAACACTTTTTGCTGCTCCCCAATAACTGAAAAAGTATGCAGATTTGTATCCTGAAACCTTCAGGTTTGATAGTTAGGCCCAAGGTATGTGTGTTTATGTTTTTATGGCCTAAAAATGGGTAGTTTTTAAATGATTTAAAAAAAAGTTGTGTTTGTGAGTATGCCCAGTTTTAAAAAATCAACGTTCTGAAGATTTCTGAATTTTTGTGACAACGGCAGGTTGTCCTATATGACACAGCTGCCATTTGTTATTTGGTACCAAGCACAATAGTGTGTCATATAGCAATACCTGCTGTGTCGTATGTCAGGGGCAGGGCTACTGTCACTATAGCCCCTCCGTACTGACTGTGCTCCACTGCCTGCTATATCTGCACATCAGGGGACCTAATCCCCAGTGCTGGTTTATGTATTTTTTTAATCTGACACCAGGATGCCTACCCCCAGTGTCAGTTAATCCTTCCTTCTGTCATCGGTATGTTCCCCTATGAGTCCATTGTTCTGTATAGTTGCCGACATGGGGGGCCCAATCCCCTATGTCAGCATGTATGAGCCCCCCCACAGTGTGGGACACTGGGGAGACCTCCTCCGGTGTCCTGAAGTGGATTTATTATAATAAATGTTCCTGCAAAAAAGGAAAATTTCCTGTGATGTCTTTTTTTTTGTAATCTGAAAGAAAGAAAATGGTCCCTCAACATTGCCAATGCCATCCCCCTCCCCATCTCAATCCTCCGACTGAGCACCCACCACTCCACCCCCTCACCCTATAGTTACCAGCTGAGGTTGAACACCATAGTCCTAGCTGGATCACAACATGTCTTCACACTTCAATGCCAAACCATGAACTGAGGACTATCGGTAAGTGCAGTATAATGTATTTCAATGGGATTTTAAACTTCTCTTCATAACTTGCCCATTTTTAGGAATTTTTTCACCAAATTTTCTACTTGACCTTTTTGGGATCCCACCTCATAAACACTTTGGTGAAATTTTGTTAATTGGTCCTGGAAGGTGATTTCATGATCACCGTGCAAAATCACTTTTTGGGCCCGATTTACATTATTTCCCTGACAGTATTCATGAGATGGGGCCCCAAAATGGCCATGTGGAAAATTTGGTGAAAAAGTTCCTAAACATTACCAAGTTCTGAGCATATGCTGAAATTTTTCTACGCACATACATAACTTTGGTAATTAAACTGCAGCTGTTGCCAATTGAAAAATGTTGGAAAACATAATAGCTAGACATAATTCTGCATGTATTTCACGTATCTTCTGTAGTTTTCTCCTCTTCATCATTTGTTACTGAAGAAATTCCCACAGAAACAAAGGGCTGGATTCACAAATAGAGCCAACAGTTCTGTAGTTGTGGAAAAATGGCTTGTAGCACTGCAGAAATTTAGTTGCTGCATATTCACAAAGGAAAGTTCTGCAGTTGCGGAAAATCATGAAACAGGCGAGTTGTGAAATTTCACAAGTGCTGAAAATCTGCAACATTTTTTCCACAGTTGCAAAAATAATATTAAAGGCCCAGCAGACAGAACAACAGCAGGTGCTCCATATTAAGTGGAGCAGGAGACTTTCACAGCCTTGCAGAATTTTCAGCAGAACCAGCAATGACAGTGAGGCAAGCAACCAGTCCCACAACTGGGACCATGGTAACATCACCTGTACCAGCAGGACCTTAAACCCACTGGCAATATGTATTTGTTGGTTGTGACTCTTTCTGAGGTGTTTCTTCCCCCTGCATCTATACCACATACTTTTGGCTGTTACCACGTCTGCCTCTACCGCCTGTGGGGCTCCTTTATGGGCTACTCTGGGTCCTGTGGTTGTGGTTTGTTGCCTTTCAATGGAAATGTGTGCTCTTTGTGTTGTAATAACTGACACTACTATACAGCCCAGAGGTTTGCAGTTGCTTGTGCCTGAATCCCCACTATAATTGTATCCCAATTATTAGTACACTGTTTTTTGTTCAGGGTGAGTTATGCCTCACTCTTTGTAGTGCAGCATGTGCTCAACATTTTTTCTGCAACTATGGAAAAACAGTGGCTGAGAATAGCCTTTAAGGGATATACCTTGCTTTTCAATGGATTTTTTTTGCTCAGGATCTTAGTTAGATCTCAGATAAGTTAAGACAGATTATGTTTACCACACTGTAGCACTAAGAGGCACTATCTTGGAGCTGTACCTTGTGCTTCAGACAGGATGCTATGGGCTGGGGAGAGGGGGAGGGCATTAGGATTGACAACCCAAAGAAAGACCCCACCACAGTAATTCGCCAATCTACCAGAGACCCCAAACTCTAATGGTTTGTTAATTTCCCTACTTTGTGCACTTTACTAGCTTTAAACCTAATGTCTGCATTAATATAGGTTTTTGCAATTTATATATAGAATAATATAAGGGGTGGTATGTGTAACAAGAATTTTACCCATACCCTTTGTGTTGGATGCCACATAAACCCAGAGAGCGAAGCTGGAGGGGATTATCTAGGCATCAAACACTGAGGGCATGTGTCAAATTTGAGTTTATGCACTGCCCCATTTTTTATTTTATGTAATTCCTGGGTTTTGCTTTTTCACCACAGCAATGATATAAAATAAAAAGACCTTCCCATGTGACTGCAGTCTGGTTAGGTTTCAGCGTGGTCCACAGTCACCTTTATTTATTTATTTAAAAGTTTATTTATTATGGTCATAGAAACATAGAAACATAGAAGTTGATATCAGATAAGGACTGGAAGGCCCATCCAGTCTGCCCATTTCTTTTTCTGCCTTATACATGTGCCATCGGCCTTTGCTCTGTCAATGGCCTATATATTCATACTCATCTGTAATGCTCCCTTATGCCTATCCCATGCCTTTTTGAAGCCCTGCACTGTACTCATATCCACCACTTCCTGAAGTAGGTCGTTCCATGTATCCACCACCCTTTCTGTGAAAAATAACTTCCTCACATTACCCCTTAATTGGCCTCCCTCTAATCTCATGCTGTGTCCTCTTGTCCTGTTATTTTTCTTATATTAAAACATGTTAGACTCTTTTACCTTGTTAATGCCCTTAGGTGTTTGAATGTTTCGATCATATCACCTCTCTCCCTCCTTTGCTCAAGGGTATACATATTGAGCTCCGTTAATCTGTCCTCATATGTTTTCTGATGCAGTCCCTGCACCATTTTGGTTGCCCTTCTCTGGACTGCCTCAATTTGGTTAATGTCCTTGTGAAGGAGTGACCTCCAGTACTGCATGCAGTACTCCAGATGGGGCCTAACCAGTGTCTTCTAAAGAGAGATTATTACCTCCCTCTTCTGACTTGTGATACCTCTACTAATACACCCCAATATCCCTCTAGCCTTACCTACTGCTTTAGTGGTCTGTGTGGATGATTTCAGGTCATCAGTGATGATGATACCCAAGTCTCTTTCTTCCCTCGTGACTGCCAGCAACTCCTCTCTCAGCCTATAGGTGGCTTCAGGGTTTCTCTTCCCTATGTGCGTGATCTTGCACTTCTTTGCATTAAACCACAGTTGCCACTTTTCTGACCATTTTGCTAGTTTATCCAGATCTCTTCTCATCCTGCCCACCCCATCTGGATCATCTACTCTGTTGCAGATCTTGGTGTCATCTGCAAACAGACAAACCTTACCCTCCAGTCCATCTGCAATGTCACTGATGAAGATATTGAAGAGGACTGGCCCCAGGACTGATCCCTAAGGTACCCAACTTGTGACTTGCATCTCTTTTGACTGTATGCCATTTACCACCACTCTCTGCTTTCTCCCCATCAACCAGTTTGCCACCCAGTTGACCAACTTCTGACCCACCCTGAGCCTACCCAGCTTATTAATCAATCTTCTATGTGGAACAGTATCAAAAGCTTTGCTGAAGTCAAAGTAGGTAACATCAATTGCTTCCCCCTGGTCCACCACTCTGGTTACCCAGTCAAAGAAATCTGTGAGATTAGTTTGACAGGACCTTCCTGCAGAAAATTAAGTTTTTTATATGTATATATATACATACATACACACACACACATACTCACACACACACACACACACACTACACACACACACATATACACACGCACAGATACATATATATATATATATATATATATATATATATATATATATAGGGAGAGAGAGAGATGTATTCACTGCAAAAAACTATATTAATGCATGAGTTAGGGTTTTTATTAAAGTGTAAAATGCTGGGAGATTTAACATTAGGGTTACCGACCCTACCCTCCACATACCAACAGGCGTTGGGGTGTGCCTTAGAGTCACTGGCCCTAACTCTCACCACATTCCATGTGAAAAAAAATATGAGATGGTACAGTGTAGGAGAATGGGGTGAGATTTAGGCCCAATGACTCCAAGGCACATCTTGATGTCGGTTGGTGTGTGGAGGGTGGAGGTGGGGGTTGGAGTGGTAGGGTTGGTAATGCTAAGGTTAAATTTCTCAGCTTTTTACACTTTAATAAAAACCCTAACTCATGCATTAATGTAGTTTTTTGCAGTAAATTTCTCTTCTTTTTGAGAAAGTGTAATGTAACTGGTATGTGGTTGTAGGATCACGGGCCCTCCGAGCCCTACGCTTCCACTTACACATAAGTACGGACATACCGTAGCCCTATAGTCACGAAAAGTAACCTATTTAACACTAATTTGGCAATCTCAGTAACTGTAGCAACTATGGAAAAAAATCCACTGCAGCTGTAATCATGACTTCGAAATCTCCATGGATGCTTAGTTCACCTAAAGGTGGACTAAGCTGCGGAGAGCGAAAAATCTGCATCTTAAGTCGTTTTCGAGGTATGGGTGACCAAAGGCACTGTGGGAGCCACAATTCAATGGATGCACATAACTCAGGAATTTTCAGGATTTTTTACACCCAATTTTCAACATGGCATTTTGGGGAACCCACCTCATGAATAATGTCACTATCATTTCATTAATCTGTCCTGAAAGTTGAGTTCACACAGAGAATGTGCCATTCTGCACCGCTGATGCAAAATCATGTTTTGGACAGGATGTGAAAAATGACAGCTGTATACTGTTCATGAGGAGGTGTGGAAAAGGGTAATGTTGAAAATCAGGAGGGAAAATATGAAAAATTGATGAAGTTATGAGCACACATAGAAACTGCATTATGCATGCTTGTGACGTGGCCATTTTTGGGGAATTTTTTGACCAACTTTGCAACATGGGCTTTTTTGGGAAATCCCCTCCTGAACACAGGGACTGTGATTTTGTTAATCTATCCAGAAAGTTGATTTCACACAGCGACCGCGCCATTCTGTGCCAGAGGTGTGAAAACACATTTCAGGCAGGATGTGCAAAATGACAGCTGTACTGTTCATGAGGAGTTGTGAAAAAATTGCAATGCTGAAAATCTGGACAGAAAATATTAAAAATTGGTGAAGCAACGACCGTGTGTAGAAACTGCGCAACACACACTTAAAATATGGCCGCCTTTTTGATTTTTTGCACCAGATTTTCAACATGAGCTTTTTGGGACCTCTTCTCATTAACATTGGTACTATCATTTTATTAATCAGTCCTGAAAGGTGATTCCGAGCAGCAACCACAAAATCACCTTTCGGGACAGAGTAACGAAATGACAGTGACTGTGTTCATGAGGTGGGGTCCCAAAATGCCTATGTTGAAAATGTGGTGAGAAAATACCAAAAAAATGGCTGAGATATCCACATTTAAATTATTTCTTTGTATCAGAGTCATATGAAGTAGGATCTTAGGTTGTATGATGAGATGTAAACTACGATCTTACATCATATGACTCACGAAGTAGGATCCTATTTCGTATCTCATTGTATGAACTTAGATCCTACTTTGTATGACTCCGATATGAACAAAGAATTTAAATGTTAAATAACACACATTTTAAGGGCAATTTCCGAACAGAAAAGTGCAGAATGCACCTAAGGGGTCACAATAAGCAAGCTACATGTGTTGTGTCCTTCCCAGAACATCATTTTGGGAGGTTTCCAAATATGGATTTCAGGCAAACTGGAAACAAGAGGTTGGCCATATGAAAGAAGAATTTTCTCATACAGTGCAGGATTCCTCTTTTGTATCATACAGCAATACTGAAGTGCCTACTGAGCATGCCCAGAAACAATGTTTTCAAATTTTTTTAATTGCAATACTTAAAAATGGCTTATTGTGTTTTCACCAGACTAGCAAAAGGCATATTTGTGGGGTAGTCCCTTTCTGTCCTGAAAATTTCATATGAAACAAACAAACGCTCTGGGCTGTAGGCAAGTTCAAATAAAAATCCCAGCAAAGTCAATGGGTAAAAACATGTTCATTCACCTCTCTGTACCTTGGAGACTGCACATCAAACAGTAACAAAACTTGCCAAATCAAGAGATCTATACCACAGGGAGGAGCTTACTAAATTTCATGTAAATCCATTAAACAGTTGCAAAGTTATTAAAGTGCAAATTCTTGAGTTTAACACTGAGGTGCCTACTCAGTCCTAACTATAGGGGCATGACTGCGCCCTTATAATATACACACACATATATATATATATATATATATTAGAGGCAAAAAAACCCCATTTAATGCATTAGTTAGGGTTGTTCCACAGCGACAAAAGTGAGGAAATTTGCTGTTAGGGTTGAAAACCCTAACTCCGAATTCACCCCCCCAGCACCTCACACACACAGACACACACACACACATTCAAGTATGGGGGAGGACCAAGTCAACACAACCAATGACAGACATCCAGCAGCAGGTGACAGAAATAACAAACAATTGTCTAAAGGTACTACGAGACATCCCCACCCACCTGACCAGGTACTGCATGCTCAGTGGAGATCAACAGCAAAACTGAGGCCATGTACACCAAACGCATACATCCCTGATTGCATCTGCACACAACGCACACACTTAGTAGTTGCATGGCCTTACCTACCGATGCCCCACACCACACCACACTGGTACTGTGCCGTTATTCAATATAAATGCTGAAGGTGCATGATGACAGTTGTATAAAGGTTTTAACACTAGTGAGTATACATTAATTAAGAGAAGCACATAAATTAACTACAAGACACTAGCATGCTCAAGATAAAAGTAGTGATACATTTAGTAGGTGATTTACATAGTAGTACATTTACTGCAATGGTTTACTCAACATAGAGAGGCTGATGTAAATGTATGGAAAAGCATTGCCTGTCAAACGCCAGAAATTCGTACTGCCAGTATCACATGCATTCTTACTGATGAAGGTGTACTGCTGATGTACATACATAGACCTTCAGTGTGTTTCAATACTAAAGATGCAGTAAGTATTCTTTGTAAGAAACATCGAATTGCATGGATCAGCCAAGCAACTTCTAAATATCATAGCACTACTGAGCCAACAATGATGTACCTGTATCGGAGATGTATATAGGATAGATTTTCCAGACACTTACTGAGTATGTTGTACCTGATAAAGACAATCTCATTGCATCTGTGATGACTAACTTATTCAAATAGTAATACATTTACTATTGTTGCAATGAGTGATCTATGCCACTTATGGACACAGTGTGATTTTTTTAACAGTTGTTTCATTACTCAGGCTGTATGCTTACTGTTTGGGTTTGCCACACTTCTGTCACTGATGCTATCAAAGTGATAACTATAGTTAATTGTGGTACAACAGGAATCAAGTAGGTATGGTGTAGATATAAACAGAATGTCTTTTAGTATTGATTTAACTCACAATGGGGTAAGTGTACTAGGACAGCAGGGTTATCCTCATCACTGACTCTGTCAGTTATAATCACACTAGGGTTTCGATGACTGTAATGATCAGTTACACTGTTCATCTTCATGAGTTCATATTCACAGCCATTCTCCAATAACTAGACAGTGTATGGTGTAACTGGGTGGGACACTGTGTTGCAAAGCTGCTGCAGTGCCTAGCAGAGGAGAGTATCTACTCATAAAGACAATTACAATAAGGCATGACCAACAGTTATGTTAAATGGTCTGTTAATCACCCTGTAGAGGTTTAATGTTGAATGAGGCATAAGCCGAAGTGCCACATGTCGCTAGACAGTGATAAACTGACCATTAACATAATACCTGGGAGTGGCTTATTGCTATCATAATAAAACTGTTTTTTAAACAACATTAAACCATGTTCATCATATGGTTAGGCTCTACATGTATGTTAATAAAAACTAAACATAAGGCTGTTACAATGTTTACAGTCAATTAGAAAGCTGCATTTCTCAAACCCTTGTTATAATCAGAGATGTTATACAGTGGCGTGAAAAAGTATTTGCCCCCTTCCTGATTTTCTCTATTATTGCATATTTGTCACACTGGATGTTTTCAGGTCTTTAGACAAAATATAATATTAGATAAAGGGAACCTGAGTGAACAAATAACACTTTTTTTTTTACTTATTTCATTTATTTAATGAAAAAAGTTAACCAACACCAACTGGCACTGTGTGAAAAGTAATTGCCCCTAGTTAAATCAACCCAATTAAAGGGATAATTAGAGTCAGCTGATTGAACACAGCCAGGCTTGATTACAGCCAGCCCTGCTCAATATAAACCTCACTTATTTTGGCCCTTACCATCAGAGTCACGCTGCCAGCACAAAGATTCAACAAGCACATTATGCCATGATCAAAGGAAGTTCCTGAAAGATCAGAAAACATTTGTTGCCCTCTATCAGTCTGGAAAGGGTTACAAAGCTATTTCTAAGGCTCTGGGACTCCATCGAACCACAGTGAGAGCCATAATCTCAAATGGAGAACACTTGGAACAGTAGTGAACCTTCCCAGGAGTGGCGGCCTGCCAAAATTACTCCAAGGGCGCAGTGTAAAATCATGCAAGAAGTCTCAAAGGATCCTAAAACAACATCCAAAGAACTGCAGGCTACTCTTGCCTCAGCTAAGGTCAGTGTTCATGACTCCACAATCAGAAAGAGACCGGGCAAAAATGGGCTTCATGTGAGAGTAGCAAGGCGGAAACCACTGCTAACCAAGAAGAACATAAATGCTCGTCTCTCATTTGCCAAGAAGCACCTGGATGATCCACAAGCCTTTTGGGAAAATGTTCTATGGACAGATGAGTCCAAAGTGGAACTTTTTGGACAACATGGATCCCATAATGTCTCGCATAAAGCAAACACAGCATTCCACAGTAAGAACACCATACCAACAGTCAAACATGGTGGTGGTAGTGTGATGGTGTGGGGATGCTTTGCTGACTAAGGACCTGGATGACTTGCCATAATTAAAGGAACCATGAATTCTGCTCTGTACCAGAAAATTCTTAAGGAGAATGTCCAGTCATCCTTCCATCAGCTGAAGCTGAAGCGTAGTTGGGTCATGCAGCAAGACAATGATCCAAAACACAAAAGCAAGTCCACATCAGAATGGCTAAAAGAAGTAAAATTAAAGTTTTGGAGTGGCCTAGTCAAAGTCCAGACTTAAACCCAATAGAGATGCTGTGGCAGGACCTGAAACGAGCAGTTCATGCTCGAAAACCTACCAAATGTTACTGAATTAAAGCAGTTCTGCGAGGAAGAGTGGGTTAAAATTCCTCCACAGCGATGTGAAAGACTGATATTGAATTATAGGAAGTGTTTGGTTGCAGTCATTGCAGCTAAATGTGGCATAACCAGTTATTAAGTGTAAGGGGGGCAATTACTTTTTCACACAGTGCCAGTTGGTGTTGGTTAACTTTTTTTCATTAAATAAGTGAAATTAAAAAAAAAAAACAAGTGTTATTTGTTCACTCAGGTTCCCTTTATCTAATATTACATTTTCTCTAAAGACCTGAAAACATCCAGTGTGACAAATATGCAATAATAGAGAAAATCAGGAAGGGGGCAAATACTTTTTCACGCCACTGTACCTGTACAACTCCTTGGTTTTGCTGAACTCTATTGCTCAGGTGGCCCACCACAAGTGGTGTGGCCTGGTGTGGGGCATCAGTAGGTAAGGCCATGCAACTACTAAGTGTGGTACGTTGTGTGCAGCTGCAATCAGGGGATGTGTACGTTTGGTGTACATGGCCTCAGTTTTGCTGTTGATCTCCACTGAGCATGCAGTACCTGGTCAGGTTGGTGGGGATGTCTTGTAGTACATTTAGACAATTGTTTGTTATTTCTGTCACCTGCTGCTGGATGTCTGTCATTGGTTGTGTTGACTTGGTCCTCCCCATACTTGAATGTGTGTGTGTTCTGTGTGTGTGAGTGCTGGGGTGACTGAGTTAGGTTTTCAACCCTAACAGCAAATTTCCTCACTTTTGTCGCTGTGGAACAACCCTAACTAATGCATTAAACGGAGTTTTTTGCCTCTAATTTCCCTTTTTTTTGAGAATGATAATGAGAAATAGTGAATGTAATGTGGTGGCGGGAGCGAGGGGCCCATAGGGCCCCGCACTCCCGCCACATGATGTCTTGTGGCATAGTAACAGGAGCAGCAACGCAAACAGAAATGCTAACAGTGGCACACATGGTAACACAAGCGCGAATGAGAACAGAAAGGGTAACACACACGGTGGCGAAGATGGGAACGGTGTGCCATGCGATGTCTTGTCACATAGTAACATGATGCCTGTAAATGGAAATGTCAATGGGCATGGTGACGCAAAGTGAAACAGAAAGAGAAACAGTATGGTACACACAAATGGCAAAAAAGTAACAGAAACGCAAGCGCAAATGAAAACGCAAAGGATGATGCACGTGGTGGCATTGGGGTGTGCATTGGGATCATCAGCCCTAACTCTCACCCCATGACATGTGTAAAGCAGCAGAAGTATAGGAGAATGGGGTGAGAGTTAGGACCCATGATCCCAATGCACACCCCAATGCCGGTTGGGGGGTGGGTGGGGGTGCAAGGGGTTTCAACCCTAACAGCGAATTTCCTCACTTTTGTCACTGTGGAACAACCCTAACTAATGCATTAAATGGAGTTTTTTGCCTCTAATTTCCCTTCTTTTTGAGAATGATAACGAGAAATAGTGAATGTAATGCAGTGGCGGGAGTGCGGTGGTGGGAGCGTGGGGCCCAAAGCAGGGACAGCAACACAAACAGAAATGCTAACAGTGGCGCACATGGTAACACAAGCGTGAATGAGAACAGAAAGGGTAACGCACATGGTGGCGTAGACGGGAATGGTCTGCTAATTGATGTCTTGTCACATAGTAACAAGGTGCCTGCAAACAGAAATGTCAATGGGCATGGTGACAAAAAGTGAAACAGAAAGATAAACAGTATTGTAGACAGAAATGGCAAAAAATAACAGAAACACAAGCGCAAATGAAAACGCAAAGGATAACGCACATGGTGGCGCAGACGTCAACGGTAAGTGAAACCGGTACAGAACCGCAAGCGGAAAGGACAACAGTAACAGTAATGTAAGCACACAGGCTGGTTTTCCCCAAAACCTGCATAGAGAAAGACAGTGAGTACAAATAATGTATGCATAATAATGAGTATCGGCGCAGAAAATGAGATCTTGGAATACTAAATACATTATATCTCAGGAACCGTACGTCGTAGAAAAAAAATTTAAAAGTCATATTATTTACAACTGTCCTGGCTAATTTGGTATTTAGCCCCATTGGGGGCTAAGAAATTTTCTGACAGAAAGCCGTATCTCGCACCATTTCCGAGATACGGCCCTGAAAGGCGCCAAGTGACCAGAATGTTATCCTATGGGAAAAAAGAAAAGTTCGCGCCACACTTTTGCCTCCTGTAATGTTTTTTCACCAAACCACTGAAAGGCACATCTGTGGGCTGTTGGCTGTCTTCCCTCCAAATTTCAGGAAAAAAGACCAAACAGTTATTTTGCAGCAGGGATCCAAAGGATTTCTGTAATGCATCGGGCACCGTAATGTTATCCTATGGGAAAAAACATCAACTTTGGAGTGCCGTAACTTTGCCACTGTGTGATATTGTTTCACCAAACTACTGAAAGGCACATCTGTGTGCTGTTGGCTGTCTTCCCTCCAAATTTCAGGAAAAAAGACCAAACCGTTATTTTTCAGCAGGGTGCCAAAGGATTTCTGTAATTCGTCGGGCGCCGTAATGTTATCCTATGGGAAAAACTGTCAACTTTGGAGTGCCGTAACTTTGCTGCCGTGTAATATTTTTTCAATACAACACTGAAAGGCACATCTGTGAGATGTCAGCTCCTTTCTCTCCAAATTTCAGCCCAAAACTCCCAATGGTTCTTTTGCAGCGCAGTGCCAAAGAATCGCTGTCACTGTCCCACAGATGGAAAATTACTGTCGCAATTTGCGAAAGCTTTTGCAAAAAAGTTCGACACTTCGCGGAGCACAGAAGTAATTTGTGAAAGTACTTTGAAATTTGAAAAACATATTTCTGGGTGTTTTACCACAAAATAAAGACATGGCAAGCATCCTCAGGGTCCGACTAGGTGAATACAAAAGAATTAGGTTGCTAGAGGTCCCAAATTTAAATGCCAACCATTTTCTGATCACCAACTGAAAACAAATGGCCGATTTGCAAAAGTAACAGGCCCATTTTGCAGTAAAATGCATTTGCGAAAGTGTTGAACTTTAACTTTTCCATTGACTTATAATGGGAAACTGTTTTGAATAACTTTGAACCGTTTAATATTTTTTCATGAAATCTTTGAAAGGCACATGGGGGACCCTGGCCACATGTTCCCTGAAGATTTTGGACCGGTTGCACAAACCGTACGACCTGTAGGCACGACCGTATAATTCCAGAAAAAGCGTAAAAGCATGAAGAGATCATGCTTAATAACTCCACAGCCGTATATCCAACCACTATGAAACTTGGCAGATCCCAAGGCCTATGGCTCTTGATCATGTATTCCAAATTTCAGCCAAATCTGTCACACAGTTGCAAAGTTATTAAGGTGAAAACTTTTGGGGTTTAACATAGAAATGGCTCATCTACCATAATATATATATATATATATATACACAAATACATATATATTTATGATGGTAGGCAGTAGTGCTACCATAGTTAGGGTTGAGTAGCACTTTTAAGGTTAAAGGGTAAAATTTTGCACCTTAATAACTTTGCCCCCATTCAACAGATTTGCCTGAAATATGGTGTTCACTATTGGGCATGGTAGATATTGGGATCTGCCAAGTTTCGTACTGGTCAGATATACAGCTGAGGAGTTATTAAGCGACAACGAATTGCACAATTATGCTTTTTTGCGATTTCTTTGCTCTCCCCTACAGGTCACATGGTTTGCGTGACCAATCTGAAAACTTCAGGGAATGTGCAGACAGGGTCTCTGATGTGCCTTTTGAAGATTTTGTGAAGAAATATTGAATGGTTCAAAAGTTATTCAAAAAACAAGTTCCCATTATAAGTCAATGGGGAAAGTTAACAAAAAGTTCGACACTTTCGCAAATGCACTTTTTACTGTTGCAAATAGCCCTAGTAGTGTCACAAATCCACCATTTTTGTTTTCAGTTGGTGATCAGAAAAATGCTTGGCATTTAAATTTGGGACCCTGTAGAGACACAATTCTTTTTGTGTTCACCTAGTCGGAGCCTGGGGATGATAGCCATGTCTTTATTTTGATGTTTAACATCCCATAAATATGTTTTTCAAATTTCTGGAAAAAATACTTTTGCAAATTAGTGTCACAAACATGACACTTTTGCAAACCTGTGTGAAAGCTTTCACAAATCATGAAAGTACTTTGCGACACTATGGCCAAAATGACAGAAATTATTTGACACCTTGCTGCAAAAGAACGGTTAGGTCTTTTGGCCTGAAATTTGGAGGGAAGGCAGCCAACATGTCACATATGTGCCTTTTCATGGTTTGGTGAAAAAATATTGTACGACTTCAAAGTTACAGTACTCTGAAGTTGATGCTTTTTCCCACAGACTAACATCATTATCCTTGCGTGCCTTTCGGGGCTCGTATCTCAAATACGGTGCGAGATACAGATTTTTCATTGTGAGTTACATAGCCCTCAACGGTAGTCAGGAAAATAATGATTTCTGTGAAATTTGCAATTTTTTTCTACATTGTACGGTTGCTGAGATATTTGCAATTAAGTACTTCCAATGCTCGTTTTAAGCTTCCATTGCCATTACAATGCATACATTCTTTGTACACACTGTGTTACTCTATGCACCTTTGGGCTGCAGTTTGGAAGGAAGCCACTCAACATCTTACAGATGTGTCTTTTGGTGGTTTGATGCACTTCAGTTAATACAGTTGTGACTTGCGTGGCCTCAGTTATGCAGTGGTGCCCTAGTACTGTATCCTGAGTAGAGAGACACAGCAAAACTGAGGCTGTCTATATATATGGTGTAGCTTCCTAATTGCAAGTTCAGTAAAGTTAGCACAGTTAGGAGTTGCATGGTCTCAGCCTGGCAATGAACTCACCCTCCACCACAGAGCAGGTACTGTGTACTGAATGTAGAGCCACAGGTAAAATAAGGGTGTGGACATCAATAGTATGCTTCCCTGATTGCAGCTGCTCACAAGTTTTACAGTTAGGAGTTGCACAGTCTCAGCCAGGAATTTGCCCCCCCCCCCACCACAGAGCAGGTACTGCATACTGAGTGTAGAGCCACAGGTAAAATAAGGGTGTGGACATCAATAGTATGCTTCCCTGATTGCAGCTGCACACAAGTTTTACAGTTAGGAGTTGCACAGTCTCAGCCAGGAATTTCCCCCCCCCCACCAGAGTAGGTACTGCATCATGAGTGGAGAGGTACAGTAAAACAAAAGGCCATGGACATCAATGAGACACCTCCCTGATTGCAGGTACACTTCAGTTACCAGGTATTATATCCTGAATGGAGAGACACAGCAACATTTTGGTTGTGGAGATCAATGATACACCTCCCTGATTGCAAGTACACTCAAGTTAGCACAGTTAGGAGTTGAATGGTGTTAGCCAGGAATGCCCCCCTGCCTCCCTACACAGACCAGGTACTGTGTAGTGAGTGTAGAAGCACAGCAAAAATAAGTTCATGGACATCAATGGTACACTTTCCTGATTGCAGATGTGCACAAGTTTGTACAGTTAGGAGCTGCACATTCTCAATCAGGAATCCCCCCCCACCAGAGGAGGTACAGCATCCTGAGTGGTGAGCCATAGTAAAACAAAAAGCCCATGGACATTGACAGTACACCTCCTTGTTTACAGGTACACTGCAGTAACCACAGTTATGACTACATCCTGAGTGGATAGCCACAGCAAAAATAAGCCCATGGATATGAATGGTACACCTCTCTGGTTGCAAGTACAGTCTAGTTACTACAGTTAGGAGTTGCATGGGCTTAGTCAGGCAATGCCCTCCCCCCAGACCAGGTACTGTGTACTGAGTGTAGAGCCACAGCAAACATAAGGTGACGGACAAAATGGTGCACCTCTGTGATTCTAGTAATACACAAATTTGTAGAGTTAGGAGTTGGACAGTCTGAGGCAGGAATCCCCCCCAAACCACAATAGCTACTGCATCCTGAGTGGACAGCCACAGTTAAACAAAGGGCATGAATATTTACGGTAGACCTCCATGATTGGAGGTAGACTCTAGTTACCAGATTTATGACTTGCACAGTTTCAGGCATGCAATGCTCCCCGCCATAGTGATAAATAGAAAGAATGTAGCAATGAACATCATGCAGTATACTTAAATGCAGTACTGCAACAACAACAACATACATAGTATCACCGTTACATTATGATACAAGAAAGACACAACACAGGTAGATAAGGCTTAAAAAGATTTATTGCCCAATTAATAATTGTGAGAAGGCCGAATTAAAAATCAAATTGGTGCACAAAATCAGTCTCACAAAACAATCACATAAATGTTTTTCACAGTTGCTTGAAATACATGTAAACCAGTATCACAGACAGTAAATCTGTGATATGTAACGGAATCAAAAAACACAGAAGGGTGGGCATAACATAACCCTCTGAACACAGTTTACACATATGAAACAGTAATGATGTTGTTGTTATTGTGTGACTGATGGTGTGAATGTTCCTGGGGTGGGCAAAAAAACAGATGCGACTTATGAACTCATAGCAGTACAAACAGGCTATGGTTTACTAAGAAAATATATATCTGAAACTAACAGTTAAACATTTAATGTTAATGCATTCTATGTGTAGACACACGAATACATACACACATAGATGTACATGTCAAGACATACTGCAATGTTACTGCATTTGGAAAATTGCCACCCAACCACTCAATACAGGCGATCAGAGAATATTATCAGGAACAAAAAAAATGCTCAGTTGTCATGAGTGAAAGTGTCTGATGTACAGTATTCAACTATTGTTAACATATATCAAGTTAAGGTAAAACACAAAAATTTCTGATACTATATGGTAACAGTATTATAGACATCACTGTAAATGTTAAGAAAATAGCTACATAGGTACAGAACTAGTTGACCACCTTTATCTGTTACATCTTTTACTTACATGAAAGCAATTTTTAACTGAATACTATGAATATAACATCTTACGGCATGATAAGCAAAAACTGTGTGCACTACATGATGAAGATATCTGTAATGGAACACAGAAACTTGTTCTTAATGATGGCATATGACATAACAGAACATTACATATGTGCAACCGCATAATATCTCATGCTAACAAATATACGCATACTACTTTTTACTCTTTATGAGTCTACAACTGCTTAAGAGAAAATTCTACTTAAAATGCTATCAATCAACATATATGTTAGTTAATATTATTAGTGTTTACAATAGAATACTAAATACTATCCAAAATATATTACAATTGTGTGCATGTGTGTGTGTATATATATATATATATATATATATATATATATATATATATATATATTATATATATATACAATCTAGATACACAACAATGAAAGTCGTGATGCACTGTTGCGAAAACAGTTTAGATATTTGTTCAAGACGCAAGCATAAGAAGAAAAAAACGAATACAGAGCACACATCATAGTTCTCCACACATGACAGAGTGCTGTTAATCTTTAGTTAAATATATGATACACAGTGCTGTAAATACACATGGACAAGCATTGTACCTTAGTACAATCACACATGTAGCAAATGTGCCAAGTGTGAGTTCTCATGTCTGCATATAACACACTCGTAATAAAAGACAATGACAGAAGAGTTTGACCAGATAGGAATACCTCTTTTGGCATGCAGAAGTCTTTGTTAGACATGTAAGTGTGATTTCTCTAGTGACTGTGAAGACAGCTACTGCTGATCAAAGACCACTGCAACTATTTTCACTGTGTCACTGATCAATGCAACAATCTTAAAGTCACAATGAGTCTAGAAATGCAACAGAGCCATGTGATATTTCTCCTGTGTAATCACAACTGTACATTTACTAATAACAAATTACAGTGTGGCAAAACTCACTCTGTGAGAAAAAAATGGACAGCAAAGTAAAGGAAATTCACATGTGTAACTATTCCTCTGACACATTAAGATTGTCATAATTCTTCAGTAGCAGAACATATGCATTTTTTAACTGTCTCAGCAGTCTCTGTTTGAAAGAGCTTGTTGAATCTTCACACTCGACCCATCCAGTTCTGTACCTCAACAAACAAGTGTAATGTCCAGAATGTACAGACTGGCCATAGTGGTAGATCACAGCATGAGTGTCAAACACTACTTGGTTAAATACTACTCTACCAGCTGTGAAATCAGTGATGGGTGTGTCAACTCTGAGCCCATTGGAGTCAAATCTATGCAATACTAACAGAAGATATTGAGATGAAGTTCTGAGACGTTTGGACTGAGTACATGTGCCTCTACACCTCACACACAAGTGACCACTTTCAGCATTAGTAAACAGCTGCCGAAGCTTCACAGCTTTACTCTGAGGCACAAACAAAGAAACCCAAAGCATGTCTTCTGTGGGTTCTCATTCTGAATGACCACATAACAGACATACGTACTTGGTAACATATGACACAGTAAAATAGTGATGCATAGAAGTTCCCTCTTCATCCAGGCTGTTTATGATAGCCATTATAAACTCAGTAGTGTTGTGCTGCATGTTTGCAGCAAACGTACTGCGTCCATCTTATGTGCCCAGCACTTGCCGCAGAGGTGTTAGTGACTGCACATTCTTAGACTGATCAGAAGCCATGTTGACAACCTGCTTCAATTCCTTTGATAGTGCAGTGTCTTGTGAAGCAGATATTGCCTCAACAAAGTGTGGCATATGGAGAAAGACCTGCATAGCTGCATTAGCATGGCAGTTGACACTAGTGCTGTTGTCAAACACAGACATAACAGTCAATCCAAGTGACTTCTGAACAACCGCTAGCTCTGCATCTGTACTTGACATTGTGACCTTCTTAGAACTCTGCACAGTTCTATCAGTTGCACAGGCTCGTTTTCTTTCGTTAACAACTCTAGATGTGGCTGAAGGATGTGAGACAACCATGTACATTGGAAGTGGTATTAAAGACATCTGTGGCTGGTATAGAGTATGTAATCTGTTGTACTCAATGACACAGCGCTTGGCAGCACATATCTTCTGAGGTGTGACTGTTATGATGTGCAACCCAGAAAGACTATGTGCACATGAAAGTGCGACGTAGCTCATGCCATCTTTGAAAATGTCTGTCCCTATGTCCACCATTGCTGAATCCAAACTCAAGCCTTGAGATTTGTGAATGGAAACAGCATATGCAACACATATTGGGAACTGTTTCCTGTTCACATAGATATCCTTCAATGTCTGGAACTTAACACAGGTACAATCAATCTGGACAGGATGTTCCATGTTGTCAAAGTGGACAACAAGTGTCTTGATAAATGTCTTTTGAACATTGTAGGCTAAGTCAATGATGTTACCCATGGCACCATTTACCATACCATGATCCACATCAAGATTGCATCATAGCATGACACGTGCATTCTTACAAACTGTAAGTACAGCTTCTAGACCAGCTGTGCGTGAAACATCTGACTTCAATTCAGACAGTCATTCAGTCATCTTAGCTACCAGCTTCTGACTTACAATCACACCATCGACTGTGTCAACAGCATGCAGTGTGATAATTTCTTGATTTTCTCTCTGCAATATGACACTGTTGAACTCAGCACATTTCTTTAGTCGTGGCATAAGACACACTATGCGTGTGCCCGTGGAACACACATCACTGAAAACATCACATGCAGTTTCTATGGATGTAGTGTCCATTCTGATTCTTCACCCATTCAACACTGCAACATGTTCTGGTGACAAAGAACCTGTATGAGCTTGATCCAACAGTGCCTTGTAAGTCACGTCAGCACTTTGGCGCATGTTCTGATACAGCTCAACATAGGTAAATAACTTCAACAGATTAAAACCTCCAATGCAGCCAAGTGTATTCTTGGTCTGCTTCACAGTCAGAGCTGCAAAGACATGTTCTGCATTCACAGGCGCAAGCTGTAAAAGGTCTCCAAATACAACAATGCTTTTTCCACTGAATGCATCTTCATAGTCAGTCCCCAGGATCTCCTGTGGACGTAGATGTATACAGGCAAGCATCAAATTAGAGACTATACTAATCTCATCAATGATGAGAAACTTCATCTTACAAAACATTAAATGAAGCTGAGATGCAACCTCAAATGACAGTTTCCGATACTCTCCTGCTTTGCCATGCTCCACTGGCAACATGAACAGATGGTGTAACGTCATGCCACCAATGTTGTATGCTGCCAGTCTGGTGGGAGCACTAACAGCAACAGACATTGCAGACCCTGTAATTCTCCATATTTCAGCTGTGATGGCCTCAATAAGGAAACTCTTCCCTGTACCTGCTGAGCCACTAACAAACATCAACAGTGGTTTGTAGCCAAGACAGTCACATTTCTTCTCGTCATGCGGTATCCCATGCCGGACAGCATCAGTTACCTCAGAGTAAACCACATGCTGCTGCTCATTTAGTCTCTCTCTCAACTCAGCTGGGTCAGTACTGCAGTGCGTACAATGTTGCATGGCACTCTCCACTTCCGACATGAGTACTTCTGGGGCATTCAGAGGCAGAGGTTCCCCAAGGATACCTTGCCTTCTGGATCAAGATTGTCCTGTGAGCTAACAGGAGTATCCTCCTCAAGTAGCTTTTGTGCCTTTTCAAGCTGATCCTTCTCAGTATCTAGTCTCTGTATGTATATCTCTGAGTATTGACTTTTGAATGTCTCATAACTGCGATTAAACTCTTCCTTGAATGTATCACAGTCACCTTTCAATTCAACCTCATTCATCCAGGGTCTAAATAGGAATAGCAGAGCAAAGTAGTAATGCTCTCTGCTCTCAGATAGGCCTAGATATAACTTACAGTGGTCAATGAGCCAAGGTGTATGTCTCTTAACAAGACAGCCATCCACTCCTCTGACCTTGTAGATGTCACATGTACAATCAGGTGAGACATCTGTCTTGTAGTCATACCACTTAGCCACCTGAAATAGACACATATCATCCATGTCTTCATGGCCAAGGGGGTAGTATGTGTCATTGAGTTTATTCTTCAATATATGTCTTGAAGAGGGTCTATTGACAGCCAGTTCCTCAATCTCAGCATGAGGAATAAGTACACACTTTCACTTCTCTTTGTAGTTCACACTGAGAAAGCAGACAGCATCAGACTTGCCGGACAGATGTGTACCAATCAAGCGATCACCAGCCTCATAAGCACCACATTCTCTGTGTGAAAGGGTCTTCAAGCCTAGTGACTGCAACTGAGATGTCAGGCTCTTGCTTGAACTAGCAATATCTTCCCAAAGATCTTGCAAGTTAGTCTGCTTATGTTTAGTTATGTACAAAGTGACATACCACACCAGAGCCAATGAGTTGTCAGCCACAAACTGAACATCTATGTTTGCTTGCCACATTAGGAGAAGAGTAGGGTTGTAGTCGTTGATGTACACCTCTTTCTCAAATCTGGGTAACTCATATACCCTCTTGGTTGATTTTGCCTTCAAGTGGTGTTGCATTGCTGAAAACAGATCATTCATGCAACCGTCCTGACAGACACGTCTAGGAAATCTGAAACAACACCTTGTGTACCAATCAGATTTGTTCTTCACTACCTGGCAGCAGTATTTTCACACGAATATGGTGCTGGAACTTTTGCACCAACTTCCAAAGTGTTGTATTGTCATACTTGTCTGGAATGTGGCAAGTGATATATTTCTTGATGAATGTGAGCACTTGTGCTGCTTCATGCTCACCTATATGGGGGGCATTCTTGATCCACAGCAACATGTGAATATGAGAAGCACCTCGCACCTGTTACTCTGTCCTCCAAAAGTAATGTTCCACAACTCCAAGAGGCGGGTTGTCCTTTGACAAAATGAAAGTCAGGATATCATGGAACCACTTGTGGAAATGCCTTGTGACAGAGACAGGGTCAAGTGAACACATCTCTCCGAGAGTCATTGATGCAATATCGTCAGCATCAGAGTTTTCCCACTTCAACAGTTCTATGACCTCATCCCAGGCATACTCAGCACAACTGAGTGTGACAAACCATGTGGCTGCACCATGCTCTCGCATCATTGTCATCACCTCAGAGTGTCTGCGGTACCAATATTCTTTGGTGCCACATAGACTTGACAGAATAGAAGACAAATTAACTTGCACATTTTCATCTTTCTGCTTCAATATCTGAAGAAACTGTGCAGCTGTAATTCCATCAAGTGGAGTAGTCAGATGAATAGTATGCGCAACAGACGCAGACAATATACTAAGTTCACTCTCCCACAGGAGACGAAACAGGTATTGTACGTTGCGTCTGAATTTGCCATCTTTACTGAGCACAAGGCTTGTTTGGTACTCAGCACCCTGTACACGGACTTCTCTTTCATCCAGGTGACCACCTGACCCTTTTGGGAATAAGTCTGGGAAACAGCGTGCTTCCATTGTTGCCTCCCAAATGATGACAGACTCACCTTCTGCCTGTCTCATTTGATAGAGATCAGTGTTGTCCCCTACTGGATCTCTCCCATGTAGTGGATGAATTGTGTACTGTTCATACACATGTCATTTGTTTCCACATTGACCTTTTCAATCATTGGCTTTGTGCTTTCCAACTCATCATGATCAAGAGGCACACTAGTGATCTGATCAATATTAAGGTCTGCATAAAAAGGGTTGTTGTTCTTTATGTGAGTAAGGGCAAGCTTCACCTTCTCAACATTAACAACATCCTGCCAAATCACCTTTGACTGTGTTGGTACACCATTTACAAGAATGATCAAAGTGTTTTCAATGGAGATAGCCTCCACATTTTCCTGCAGAGGAAGTGGAAGATACATGACAGAACCCTTAAGAGATCTGATGAGTTCTTTTTGTGGAATATTCCATGTCTTTGTGTTCCTACATAGAATAGTTTGAAATGGTTTCATTGTCTGATTAAGAATACGTTCAAACATATTCAATGTGGCAATCTCAGTTGGTGTCACATGTGCCTCCATGTTGTTCAAGACTGACCTTGGTGGCAGAATGTTACGCTTCATTTTGGAAAAACAGTGCTTGCACATCACAATGATTGGGTCTAACTCAAAATTAGACTTTAACAGCAGAAATGCTGAAACTTGGAACCACATGTCATTGTATGGTGACAAGGTTTCCAGATTCACTGTGACTGTTTGTTTTTCGTAACAAAGGCGTTCACATGACACACATACAGAGTCAAACTTCTGTCTCTTTGCCAACTCAAATTTGGCAATTGATTTCCCAAACTGTTTGAGAATATCACTTTCTAGGACAGACACACAATTCTCATCAGGAATAGATCCATGAGTAACCACAGTATCAGTCACACTGCTGACACGTCGCAGCTGTTTCAAAAATTGAATGGCACCATGCATGTCACCAGACAACAGTAACTTATACAGATGAGTATACTGATAGACAACTCAATGAACTTCATATACCCTGTACACAAAGTTCCTCATCCCTGATTGATGTACTCCCAGCATGTGCATATGGTGAAAGACACTGTCACAAACACCACTATCTATGCATGCAAGGGAGTGACCCATAAGTCCAGTGTGTGGACGTATCTCAAATAGGTCTATGCTCTCAAATAGTTTATGTCTGTCTTTACGGTCAGTAATGACAAACAGGTTGATAAAGTGCTCAACTTTCTCAAATGATGATTGCCTATGGTTGCAACTGTCGTCGCATGTCCATGAGAGACAGTGACATTTACGAGGCTGAATAGTTGCCTCAGATTCATCATCTGACTCCATCATAGAATCGTCACACACAGTGAGCACATTACAGACTTTGCCGGACTCATCAATGCACAACTTGCTGTCCTTTTTCTGAGAGTGATATGACTCCTCCCAGAAATATGCCTCTGAGTGTTGTGTGTGCAGCCACTGTCCTGTGAAAACATCACAGAAATTGTGCAGGTTCAAGATAGGATATCATTGTAGCCTCATCTTTACATCATACACAATTTTCCTAAACTGCTCAAGTACATGAGACATCTTACGCCACAAACATTGAAGAGCAAAAACTGCTCTATTAAAAAATGTCCGTACTTTCAAGCGCAATTTCATCAAGCTGAGATGACTCTTGATTTTTCTGCGCTCACGTCTCATCAGAATAGCAATAAGTCTTTCAATCTTGGCTTTAGGAGCTAGAGATCGAAAATACTTCTGCTTCCTCAGAGAAGCATCAGCAGCAATAAATTTTCAGTGCTACATAGTATGTGTGTTTATGCATGTCTTTGCAACAGTAGCTTTTCTGCTTACAGATCTACACAACTGTTGCTTAGCTACACATTCTTTCCTTGCTGTTGGGCAAGCATGTCCTTTACCTACAGAGTGATACAGCTCTGAATCCACTCCTTTACTGGGGTGATGAATCGTTTCACGTCTTGAACAAGCATCACTGACTTTCACATCACCCTTATGCAACAGTGAGCTACTGTGATACCTGTTTCATCTCTGCGTAGACTTCTGTCTGTGTCTAGATGGCATCTTCTGTGTTTCACTATTCACATTTCAGTACACCAGTCTTACAGAACAATCAGACACCTGTATTGGAAGTACAGAAAAAAAAAGAAAATTAAAATCCATGGCCCAGATATTCAAAAGGGTTGCACATGGTGCAACAGTGTTGCACCATGTGCAACCCACTGATGTGCCCTGGTGCGATATTCAAATGGGGATTGTGCCTGGCACAAATCCCGATGCATCAGAGTGCATCAGTAATGTATGCGGTGCAGGTGGGGGGGGCGTGCCCATGCATACTCTGCAAATCCTGATATTCAGCCTGGGATGTTCTGAGTCTATGCATGTGCAACCCTTACTTGTGTCGCACACAGGTGAGCAAAAAAAAAAAAGGAACAACAGCTGGCCACCCACCAGTGAGCTGCAGTATTGCAGGGCACAACATGGCAGCTGCCACCTGTGGGTGACCACCCGAGCTCTGACTGCACCTCCATGGTTGGTGCCCCCCCATGCCTGATCATAGACATCTGTTCAGAAAAAACTACCAATATCCCTGGTGGTCCAGTGGACTGCTTTCAGCCTGATCGTGGGCATTTGTAATAATAGTGAAATCCAATATCCCTGGTGGTCCAGTGGACCGCTGTCAGCCTGATCATGGGCATTAGTAAAAATAAAAGCACATCCAATAACCCTGGTGGTCCAGTGTACCACTTGCAGCCCGATCGCAGGCATTTGTAATCAGAAAATAATGTCCAACATCCCTGGTGGTCCAGTGGACCACTCGCAGCCTGATCGCGGGCATTTGTAATGGAAAAATTAAGTCCAATATCCCTGGTGGTCCAGCGGTACTCCCCTTCCCACCCAGCCACTGAGCCCCACCACCCTGCTCCCCCAGTCAGTGGTGGGCAGCAGCACCCCACCCGCCTGCTGCCCCACCACCACTGATCGACACAGGTGGCACACCCATTGGCACATGATGCAGTTAACGTGCATGCAGTTTCATGACGGAATATATCTGGCAACGGATCCATTCACATCTGGAAATGTAGTACTGTATGGGTTGCATGCCCATTGGCTCATGCTGTGGACCAATGGGTGTACAGCCCTACCTATGGTGTCAGTCGGCGGGCAACGGGATGGCAGGTGGGTTGGGTGCTGCCACCCACTGCTGACCAGGGTCGAGTGGAGCAGTTGGGATCAGTGGGTGGGTAGGTGGGGAGGGGGTGCTACCGGACCACCAGGGATATTGGACTTAATTTTTCCATTACAAATGCCCATGATCGGGCTGCAAGTGGTCCACTGGACCATCAGGGATATTGGACTTGAGTTATGATTACAAATGCTTGCGTTTGGGCTGACAGCAGTCCACTGGACCACCAGAGATATTGGACATTATTTTATATTTACAAATGCCCGCAATTGGGTTGACAGCGGTCCACTGAACCACCAGGGATATTTGAATTTTTTAGTTTTACAAATGCCCGCGATTGGGCTGACAGTGGTCTACTGGACCACCAGGGATATAGGACAAGAGTTATGTTTACTGAAGCCCACGATCAGGCTGTACAGGCTCCGCTGGGGCACATTGCCAGGCTTGCTCCACTGCTGCCTGGCAGGGCACCAGGTGCAAGTCACCAGGGATCGGTGCACCTGCATGCAAATGGGGCTATAATGACATGCAAATGGCCCCATTTGCACCTTGCATACATTATGGCTCCATTTACATGTGCACTTTTGAATATTGCAGTTGTTGTGTATAGCACAATGGAACTCGCACTAGCGCATCCACCTGCTCCACTCTGGCCACTTGCACTGACGAAGTGCCACTGCGTCATGCACACTGCGGGTGGCCAGGGTGCGATATTCAATGATGTTGTGCCATGACGCAGCTCCGTTGAATATCGCACAGTCAATGCCCCAGAGCAGTCAAGTTGCGCTGTGCCCAGGCTTGCACCACAGCCTGTCACAGTCTGAATATCAGGGCCCATGTCTCTAGTGTATTTGTAACATCACATACTATCATGTAACATCTCTATGTCATATATGAACAAAAAATACTACTGCCCAGTAAACATTGTTTAGATAATTACTGTAGTAAGTGAAAGTCAGTGAAGCAATAGACAGTCTTTTCAAATAGTGACGAACATGACATCAATAATGATATGACAATAAACATCAAAAAATGTGAAAATTCAAACAGTGCTGCAATGTTAAGCATCCACATTGCTGTTCTAACTAATAAAAATTTTTTTTTATTAAATCAGAAAAATAGTGTCGAACGTGTGACACTTTCAAATAAAATGGTGTCATGCATGTGACACTTTCACAAAAAATAGTGCCTAGCATGCAACACTGTTGAATATAGTGTCGCAAAGTAATGTCACACGCATGACAGTGTAGAATAATAGTGTCACATGCATGACAGTTTTGCAAATTCCAATTATTTTACACCCCCTTTCACAGTCAGCCAGTCACAGACTGGTGTCTATTTCACTGACAGACACTGCAATCAATGTATCGCTGCATATATCAGGCCATATCAAACAGCCAATCACAACCACCGAGCAGTCAAGAAGAAGGACATAGCAGCCATCTTTGAGAAAACTGGAGACACCCTGCTTCTCACTTTGTAAGTACATCACATTTGTAAATCAACTTTTCTAGCATCATAAAAAACATCAGCAGTACAAAAATACTATTAAACAAAACATGTTTTAATGCAGTATTTGACTATGATAATATTATTTACCTGGCATACTGTAAAAAAAGTTATAACAGTTTAAAGTCAGAGTCTTAATCAGTATTTGCTAGCTCAGATAGAGCTGCAAATGGAGGCAGAAGCAAGCAACACGTGTATCATAACAAGAGACACAACCAATCACCTTTCTCTGTTAAGTTGTAATTGTTTGAAGTAGCCAATAGCAATGTTGCATTTTCCCTCTAAGAAATAGTTCTACATTTATGTTTGACAGTGAGAACAGTCATTCAGTGGCGTAATACTCAGTGCATGCATTTTATTGGTCAAACATGGTAAATCATTAGCCAATAACATGGCAAATTAGTCTGTTTAGTATCAGCCCACAAAATCAGTGTTGAAGCAGAGAGGGAAAAGTTAATTTCACATTCACTTGTGGCTAGCCACTGCAGGAGAAACACTGTTTTTTTTGGTAGCTCTCTGTCTACTTCTCAGTTGAAAAGCTAAGAATGGCAGAAAACAGTAGATGGAATGTGTGGGTAGTGGGCAGCAGCATAGTAAGGCATGCTTCAGAGTATGCTCAGAGGAGTGATTTTGGGAGAGACCTGCAGCTTCCAAATTGCTCTGTCAAGTGGTTTGGTAGAGGTGGCATGGGGTGGGAGCATCTCATGCCTATGATGCACAGACTTCTGACTACTCAAGCTCGGCCAGACATACTGGTGATCCATCTCAGAGGTAATGATTTGGGCACTAAAAGGTGGATAGATCTAGTCACAGAAGCAAAATTGGACCTTGCTTCTATCATACACATGTTGCCTGCCTGTAAAATCATGTTTTCTGATATTATAGAGCTTAGAGTCTGGCAAGCAGAACAGCACATGTACCTGCTTGACAGAGCTCACAGAAGGGTTAACATCCAAATATATGGATACTTCCACATGGCTGTGATGCATACCATACATCATCCTCAAATTATATATTGCAATGATTGGCTCTACCTACCCGATGGTGTGCACTTCTCACATGCTGGCAATTGCATTTTTCTGGGAGACCTTCGTGAAAGAATACTCACAGTCCTCTAAAAATAACAGACTGTTACAGCAGATAGAATCCTAAACAAAAGGCTCTTTTAAGAGCCCATAACGTTGGTCAAAAAATAGAAAAGCTGCACTGATTACACTGACAAAAAAAACATGCTGTGTCACTGTTACACTATTACATGTATTCATATTCATGCAGTTGTTCAGAATGGCGTCATACAAACACACATAGTCGATACACTGTTGTATTTAAAAATAACTCTCTTGTTTCACCATACACCTAAGACAGACTGAAAATTTAAATTGGAATGAGGGATTTTTTTTGAATATCATATTATGTAATGATTAGTCAAAGTATTTAACATTCTGAACATAAACCGGGAATACTGTGACTGTGCCAGGCTGAGGTGCAAGTCTGAGAACAGCGCAACTGGGATACACCAGGGTATTGATAGGGTGAAATTTAGTGCTTATGTGGCATGGCTCAGCATTTTTGAATATTTAACTGTTGCCAGCCACATTGTGCATGGTGAAATGGTACAATGGCAGCACAAGTGGGTGCATAAGTGCAGACACATGTATCAGTGCTGCTGCGGCAGTGATAGGCTCAAGTAAAGTGCTATTTAGCGGTGGGTATGCAAATGGGCACATGATGTATGCAAGATGTATATAGGGCTCTTTGAATGTCATTATGGGACATTTACATGCAGATGCACTGATCCACAATGACTTGCATCTGGTGATCTTCTAGTCAGCAAGAGCTGAGTACAACACCCACCCTGCCCCTTAGCACATATGTGCGTGGACACCCGATTGTCAGATCAATATGTGAAAGATATCCCTGGTGATCCAGTGGGTACTACCACCTCACCTGATCAGCTGTGGAGCAGCTGCACTGGATTGCTATGTTCATTCTTTTATACAGAAAACCCACAATTGGGAAAGGGGGTAAAGTCCAATGCACCGCCAGACATATTGTTATGATAGAAACCATGCAATTCTGCATGGGGGTGGTGATGTTGAAAGATGGAGGTATTGTACCTTGGGTGTCCACCTAGAGGTTCCGGCTGACATGTTGCTCTATGTGATACTAAAATGTGCATATGCAACACTGTAGAACGTTTGTGGGTGGTGGAACAGCTCGCCTATGATGAGTACTTCTAAACAGCCCGGTGTGGACTGTTAACGCAACAGTATGCAAAGCCTGACATATCGCATTGGTTTAATATTGCATCCTACAGCACAAGGTAGCTTATGTTGAGAATGCAATAACATAGAAGGATTGCTGTTACTGTATGTTAGCATTTATGATAATAAGAACAGAAACCACAAAAAGCGTAGTTTTAAATTTATCGTTACACTGTTTTTACAACACATACTCATACACATGCACATTAACATAACAGTAATGCAGTGTTAAATGTCTTTCCTATTGTAGATTACTACTCATCTGCAAACATGAGAGTTTGGAGTGTGAGAGAGGCATGCCTGCTGCTTGAGGCAGTCCAGGTGAGAGGGTCTGCACACATCTGAATGTATAGTACCAATAGAAAGTTGGACCCCATGTGGAGGAAGATTCATTCATATTTACACATGATTCTCAAAGTCAAGAACAAAACATCATTACAGTGCAAAAAGAAGTGGAAGCTGTTGCACCAGTGCTTTTACCACTTAAAGAGTAGAGCTTGGGAGATACCAGACAATGACAAGTGCTGGTACTACCTCACGTATGAGCTGTGGGAGGCTGCGGGGAAGCCAGCCACAGGGGAATGTCTGACACACCATACGTAAAGAAACAATATCTTGATAAGAAAAGAATATAATTGTACATTAAACAACAACAAAAAATTGCTTACCTATGGTTGATCAGTTTGTGGCTGGACACATGGGTCTGCATTGTGAAACTCTCAATCTCAGTGGGCGGATGAGTAAGGGGTTGTTGACTACTATGGTGAAATTGTTATGAACTTACATGCAATTGGGTTTCATTCAGATGCTGGTGTTACATGGATAGTACTAGTACTATACTATCTGTGATCGGGTTATTGAATTATCCACTGTGGCAGCACATATCTATGTCACTTTACTAAGCTCGTGGTTGGGCTGAGCCTGAAATACACTGGTACAGGAGGTATAAGTAAGAGTTTACAAACTTCACAATACCCGTGCTGTGAAGACACACTGTGCCAGAAGGGTTACATCCTATTTAAAGACTAGATGTGGTCTCTATTGCACAATCTGCTGGTGAACATTACAGGTCATTGCACAGTAATGGTAACACCCTAGCACGGTGACAGGCAGAAGTTGCTGGGGATCAGTGCACCTGTATGCAAATGGGGCATGATCTTATCTTACTGGTTTCATTTGTGCACTGGACACATGAGACATATTCTGGCTGCTGAATGTTGAACTAGTACATGTTGCGGGACTGCACTTCTGCTGATGCACACCTGTGCTTCTCACTTGACACTTGTGCTGCTGCAGTGCTATTGTATCATGTCCAATGCAGGTGGCTATGCTGCCATATTTAGTTGTGTGATGCATAGCACACCATCATTCTATTTTGGCTGGTAAACACCGTAATACAGCACAGTGGTGCTGCACTTAGCATTTCGTTACACTCTGTTGCAGTTTGAAAAAAAACACATGGGCCCGGATATTCAAACTGTGCCACAAAGTAGCGCAATAGCAGGAGCAGGCACAAGTGCAGTGCACCCATGTGCAACACGCGTGATATTCAAACACAGCACAGGCCAAGGTGTGCTTGCTCAACACAACTGAATATCTCACCAACTATGCCATGGTGCAACCAGGGATGCACAGTGACACAGGGCTGATGTGCAGTAGCACTACCAGGGATGTGCAGGGACAGGATGCAGGGGTGCACCACCCATGGAAGCCATGGGCGGAGGAGCACACAGCAGACCAGACAGTGCCCCCGCACCCCATGAACTCCACAACCTATGGTGAGCTGGATGAACCACCAGCCCATGAACACCAGCACCGAATCCACAGCTGGGGTACGGAGCCCCAGCACACCCTCTGGCAAGCAGTGGCTGCAACACAAGGAGGGCCAGCCACCCAGTGCCACCCCATCTGACCAATGCAGAGCACACCCTGCACAGCAATCCCCAGACACCCTGCCCAGGAAGAGTGCCCAACAGTGCATGGCATCGAATGCATGCCACCACCCCCACTGTAACAATGCAACCCTGTGCACCATGGAGCCATGCATGGCAGCCCCACTGTGAGCACCCTGCAGTGGGTGGCACCAGGCACAGATGCAACAACTGCAGACACAGTGCCACCCTGTATGCACCCCATGAACTGCGAAACCTGTGGTGAGCTGAATGAACCACCAACCCATGAACACCAGCACAAAATCCACAGCTGGGGCACAGTGCCCCAGCACACCCCCTGGCAAGCAGTGACCGCAACACAAGGAAGGCTGGCCACCCAGTGCCACACCATCCAACCAATGCAGAGCACGCCCTGCACAGTGATCCCCAGACACCCTGCCCAGGAACAGCACCAAACAGTGCATGGCACCGAATGCATGCCACCACCCCCACTGTGACAATGCAACCCTGTGCACCATGGAGCCATGCATGGCAGCCCCACAGTGAGCACCCCACAGTGGGCAGCACCAGCCACCAATGCAACAACTGCAGACACAGTGCTGCCCTGCATGGCTCCCCCATGACACAGCAGAGAGGTCAACCCTGTGCCAGTACCTGAGGGACTCTGCATGCAACAAGGCCTGCCCTGGACCCCACCATCAGCAGGACAGCACCCCACACACCCACCCCAGCACACACCCTGTCCCAGCACTGGCCCCAACAGCCAGCACAGACACCCACAGTGGTGCATGGAGGCATGCACCACACAGGATGCAACACAGGGCATGGACAAACACCCACCCAGACCCAAGGGCACCCCAACACAGGGACACAATAGCAGTGCAAAAGATCTGCTGGCATGCGACCACTGATGCTGTGTACCCACGGCCTGCACCCCACCATGGCACAGGTGTACCAGTCATCCTGTGCATGCACCATGAAGCCATCTGCCACCAGCATGCAGCTGGAGCACAAGTGACAGACATCAGAACACAGACCCCACAACAGACACCAGTGACAGCATGGAGGGGGGACAACAACAGCATAGGCCACAGTGCCACCCGAGGCAGACATGCACCATACCGGTGACAGGAGTCAAGCCACCATTGCACCGTGGCCAGAGGGTGACCAGCATGGACAGCCACCAATGACATGCCAGCAGACTGTGCATACCACAGACATGCAAGGGTGCCAGCTGCACGGGCCATGGACATACTGACAGGGGCACCAGGGACACAGTGCATGCATCAGGGACCACTGCACACAGGCATCCAGTGCACAAGGAACAACACACATACCACAGACAGGGACCGAGTCCCCCACCCACACCATAGATGGGTCTCTGCCGGACACACACATGCCCAGGCCTGCACCACCCCTGATGTCATGCACACCACTGCAGCCAAACACCATAAGCCCACTGCAAATCAGAGACACCACAGTTGTCATAACAAAACGTATGTATTAAAGATGTGAATAAAATGCAAAACAGATATATAACTATTTACAATGGGGGGAAGGGCCACAAACCAGGTGGGGGTGGGCATGGGGCAAGGGTGAACAACTGTGAGTGGGATGAAGAGGTATGAGGGTTAGTCCGGGGGGGACTACAAATCAGGGGCATAGTGGGCCTAGCGTCGACCCCTCTCCCCACTTCAGTCTCTGTGCCTATGCCAGTGCCACCATCCTCCACCCTGATCCATTCTCTGGAGCAGCTCAAGGGTGGCCCTCACCAGCTGAAGCAGCTCCTGCACAGTCCGCTCGAGTACGGTCCAGCATTGTCCACCTAGGACAAGGGAGCAGAGTCATTACACATGACTGGCCAGACCCCTGCAGCCCACCCATTGTGCACGGCATACAGCTGTGGGCCATGCCCCTGTGATGGCATGCAACCACTCACAGTGACCGCACCCACATGACCCACCTATCCAGGCATCCACAGCCATGCGGAATGCTGCACACACCCACCGCCCATGTCCCTCACAGCACCACCGTGGCCGTACAGTGACAAGGCTATGCAGTGCAAAGACAGTGGCACAGCCATGTACCCACTGCATGCATGGATCACCTGTGATGCCCATCCACACAAGCAGTGCCACAGGACAGTGCTGAGTGCACCATGTGGCATGCACGGCAGTGGGGCCAAGTGCTGGTGGCCATGCCCTGCCACCACCCCTGCAATCCAGCATGCATAGATGTAAGCGGAAACATGGCACTCACCTGCATCCAGGCCAGGAGGGTGCTGCTGGCCCATGGCCCCTCCACCTTGTCCCTGCTGCATTGGCGGTGCACCCACTCTGTCCTGCTCCTGCTGTACACAGGCCTGCCTCACCCTACGGTGCTCCTCCTGGCATAGGGTGCAAACATGGAGAGGGAAACATTAGTACAAACCAGTAGCAAAGCCCCTCCCAGTGTGTGCATGCCCACACAGCCCAGCCATGATGCACCCCCACTAGATGTCCCCCACCCCCCTGTGGGGTGGACACATTCATACCGTGATATCCGGACAGATGGACAGTACCAATGTATGGATTGAGCATCTACCTGGCCGTGGCACGGTGCCTCACCGGGTCCATGCCTGCAGATGCCACAGTCAGTCAGGGTCCCTCTGCTGTAGGTCACCATAAATGTGGTGACACTGCTCAGCTGTCCTGGTGAACCCAGTTGCTTCCTCCAGGCCGTCAGCCACTTCCTGCCACACAGCACTATGTAGCCTGTCCAGGGGATCTTGGCCAAATAGGGAACCGGCATGAGGCTCAACTATGGCTACCAAGTTGGCCAGCTCAATAGCACTTCACATCTGCACTCTCCTTCATGCCATCCTGCAGTGTGTATTGCTATTAAAATGGCACTCTTTAGTGCACGTGCCCCATGTGCGGATGCAGCGTGGTACTGCGCTTCCAGTCCACATCACGCTGTCACTGAACTGCACAAGAGAGGTGCACCCAATGCGGATGCATGGCACCAAAGGGGCAAAGGTTGACCACAGGGTCAAGGGTCTGTCCGCGCACAGAGCACCACAGCGCTATTGGGATGCCCTGCATGTAGCACAGTAGGGTACTTGTGTGTGATGCCCTGCAATGGCCTACTGTGCTATGACTCTATGGCACCTACGGCACACCAGGGCACAAGTGCCACACAGGCAAACATTGAATTAGTGCAACAGGCACAGTGGTGGCCATGCCCTGCACTGCCTCCCACAGACAGCACATCAGTAGCGCCGCACACATTGGCGTCAGCATCCCGGGCATGGGCCGTGCAGTACCGATTGCGCACGTCACAGTTCTGCGCCATAGCCTGCACACGCTCACCAACATCAGCCAGCATATGCAAATCAGCTCATCAGCCTGCATGGCACAACCACTGCATTAGCATCCACTTACAGTTGTGCCTCGCCTCATTTGCATGCATTGTGCTATATATATGTCACATGGGACTGCAGAGGACATAGTTAGGTATTGCAGTCTATTATGGTGGGTTGCATACTGTTGGGATGTGGGGACTGTGGTATGTGAGGGCTGAATGGGACTGCACAGTCCAAGGTAATACCTGTCATTCCCACAGGCTAGATCATGACCGAACGTGAAGAAGAGGAGGAACAGGGACAGGGGAGAAGGAGGAGGCCCAACTTCAACCGTGCTGCATCAGATGCCTTGTTCAAGGCATATCTCGACAGGGAACCGCTGCTCAGCGGACAGCAGGGAATGCCACAGGCCCGTGCTGTGGCATGAGGTGAGGTGGCAGATGCTGTGAACCAGCATAGCAGCCACCAGCGGTCTGTGCAGAAGTGTAAGAAGAAGGTCAGCATGGACAGGAGGAGGATCAAAGATAAGGTGTTTGCCATCAGGGCTGCATTTGCTGCCACCGATGGGGGCCAGCTGGATTAGTCACACCTGATGCCACAGGAGGAGCAGGTGGCCAGCAGCATGTGATGTTGTGCCATCGAGGGCGTTCCTGGTGGTGGCTTTCAGATGGGTGGCAGCCCATCACTGCATGGTAGGTCCTGTGCTGTCACTGTGTGGGTGGTGGAGGGAATGCCACAGGGCAGGGCGGAGCCACTAATGCTAATGTGTTCCCTTACAGCTCCTGAGCATCTACATGGGTCAGTGGTGGTGGGTGTGTCCACCAAGGGGGATGCCCGGGACATGCAGGATCACCCATCCACCTCCACAGGTGTCCAGGGGACCAGAATGGTGCATACCTGCATGTTGATCTGGACTGATGAGGGTAGTGTGGGTGCTGACGAGGCCCTGCCTGTGTCCCAACATGACAGCGCCCATTGTCTCCAGCATGCTGGGACATGGATTGGTGCCAGATCCAGCACCAATGATGATGAACCACATGTCCCGGACAGTGATACGTGTGGGACACAGGATGGTGCCACAGCAGGCGACGGCACGGGCGTTGTTGTGGGTAGTGCCACCATGGAGGCCTGCATAACAACACAGTCCCAGCCTGTGCCTGTATGCCCCAGTGGGGCAGCACTGGTGTGTGTGTCCAGGGTGGTGGGGCTGTTGCAGCCACTACGGTGGTGCCTGTGAGCCCTGGTGATCGGCAGCTGTAGGGGCAGTGCCAGCAGATAGCCAATGGCAACAGGGAGACAGTGTCGGGGTGGTGGCAGTGCACCGCATGTGGACGTGCCCCAGAATGGCTCTGGTATGCAGCGCCCATCATCAAGGGGTGCTGGCCAGCAGGGCCAGGAACACCACGAGGGATAGCATGCCAGACTGGCGGATGACCTCTTTGACCAGCACAGCCATCTACTCCAGGTTTCAGTCGATCATCAGATGTGGCTCGTGACAGTGGTGGATGCATTTAGTGCAGTTCTGCACCAGGCAGAGGAGCGTCGCAGCAGAGACCATGGTCTGCTCCTGGCAGAGATGGCCCGGCAGCGGCCGGATGTGACCACTGCCATTGACAGGCAGACCAATACATTGACAGCTGTCATGGCCACATTGGGTACCCAGTTCGGTGCCCATCCACCGCAGACACCGTGCAGTGTCATGTCCACCCCCCGTTCCGGCGCAGTGTGACACCTGATATGTCGACACCGGGTTCAGCTGTGGGCATACTGAGCATGCTTGGAGCAGGCATGTTCGGTTGGCTGCAGACCCCTGTGCGGACACGGTCGTGTTCATGCAGTGTCACACCTGAGGGACCGTCGGTGCCACTCCATGAGGCCAATGGTCAGCCTGTCATGGCTGACAGGTCTCGGGCAGGGCCGCCCATGCATCCGTGGCAGCCGTGACACTGTGCCACGTGACTGACCTGTCTCTCACCATGGCCACTGTCTGCCACTGCCCTATGTGCAGTGTGGTGTGCATTGTGTGATGCACAGGTGGGGTACCCAGCCCTGCACACACACGGTCCCTGTGCACACCCTCCCAGCTGCTAGCCACTGTGGCGTGTGCATGATGATGCCTGCGTTGCGCTGTCCGCCAGTGTGTAATGGTGCCCAGTGTCTGAGGCACACACAGTGATGGCCACTTGGTGTGGTTGTGTGTGGACCTATATTGGGTAGGGGGTGGCAATTGGGGTTGGAGTGCCATCTACCCCTTGTGCATGTCTTGTGGTGTGTGTGCATGTGTCGTGTTCGGCCCTGCCCATCCCTGACACTGTGTGGTGCCACACTCAGACCCATTACCTTACCACCGTCCACCCCTGGTGTTCTGCCCTGCCTGTCTGTGGGCTGTGCCCTTGCCATTGGTGGTTGCACATGGCCCCATGACCTACCTGTGTTGACCAAAGTGCTCTTCTGTAATGGTGTCCCAGTGCAGCTGTGACATCCTGATAAGGCGGGGGTCTCTTCGCCCAGGGGGTGGCTGCCCATTACTGGCTGGGCCGGCGTCCTCATTGTCCCCACTGCTGTCCCCCTCTTCAACCTCTACAGATATCGCACAGTTGGTGGCCATGTTGTGCAGGATACAGTAGGCCAGGAATAGCCCACAGGTCTTCGAGGGGCTGTACTGTAGGGCACCGCCAGATGTGTCCAAGCACTGGAACCATGCCTTCAGCATCCCGATACCTGCTCGATGACATTCCATGTTGTGGCATGTGCCTCATTGTACCATAGCTGTGATGGGGTCGTGGGGCACCGGTATGGTGTGAGCAACCAGGAACGTAGTGGATAGCCACTGTCACCTATGTGTAGAGAGTGGACATTAGTATGGTGGTCCGTGTCACTTTGCCATGGGCCAACAAGGCTGGTATCCATGGCATCTCTGACTATGCACCCCCCCCACATCTGCTCATGTCATCCTGTGTGATATACATACTCACCCACTAGATGGCCAGTGGGGATGTCCCCACTCTCAAACCCGTGGCACAGTGTGGACTGGTGCCAGATGAAGGCATTGTGTGCTCCCCCAGGGTGGTTGGCACAGACATTGGTAATGCACCCCCTGGCATCGCACACCACCTGGCAGTTGATGCTTGCATATCCCTTCCGATTGATATATGACACTCCATCCAGGCCAGTTGGAGTTCAGATAGAAACATGGGTGCATTCAATGGCTCCCGAGCATGCCAGGCAACCATGCTACCCTGTGGAACTCCTGTATGTGTGCTGTGTGCTCCGCCTGTGTGCTGGGGAAATGGATGTACTCCACAGCATGTGGCAGCAGTGTGCTGAGGAATTGTGTAAGTAGGCGTGATGCGGCTGACTGGGTTATGCCTGCTGTGTCCCCTGTTGGTCTCTGGAAGGTGCCCGTGGCGAGCAGGCACATGACAGCTGTCACCTTCGTCTCCACTGACAGAGCATGGCTCCATCATGTGGGTGCCTGCATCTCATCACTGCACAGCTCACAGAGCTGCCTCAGGATCACCCGGTTCAGGTGGTACCGGCCCACAATCTCTGTGTCAGAGTAGTGTTCGAAGTTGGTGCAGGCTTGGTACTGTCTGTTCTGGGCGTACCACTGATGGGCCCTTCCACGGCCGCACCCCCCTGCTGCCTACCTTCTCACACCCCTCATTACTGCCTCCATCTGGAAGATGGTGCTGGCCATGTACCTTGCTGGTGTTCCCCCCCCGGTGACTGTTGTCCTGCTCCCGCTGTCTGTTCCTATAGTAAATATAGTAAAAGAAAGTCTGTTTATATCTACTGTACACCTACCTGATTGCTGGTGTAGTACAATTAGCACAGTTATCACTTGTATGGTGTCAGCCATGTAATGGCCTGCCAAACCCAAAGACCAGGTACTACAACCTGAGTGGAGACCGACTGCAAAAAACCGAGGGTGTGAAGATAAATGGTGCACCTCACTCATTGCAAGGATACTCAACTTACCACAATTTGGATTTGTGTGGTGTCAGACAGGCAATGCCATTGTCTTCACCAGGTACTACATCCTCAGTAGAGAGCTACAGCAAAACTGAGCTTATGGACATCCGTGATACACCTCTGTCATTCTAGGTACACTCATGTTAGCATGTTTAGAAGTTGCTTGGCCTCAGCCAGCTAATTCCACTCCCTGATAGACAGACCAGTTACTGCATTCTGAGTATACAAACACAGTGAAAGTAAGTCCATGGACATCAACAGTACACCTACATCACTGAAACTCTATATCTGTTAGTGCCATTAGGAGTTGCACAGCCTTGTACAGGTAATAGCTCCCCGTACCTCCAGATCAGGTTGTGTATCTCGAGTGGACAGATGCAGTAAACCTACTACTACACACATCACATACTTAAATGCAACAGTTCTTGTATCTTGATGATGGATGTGTCTTTTACTACATTTACACAGTTGTTTTTATTTTTGTTTACTCATAAGTGTACAAACCTTTATACAGCTGTAATCAGAGAGTTGCGTTGTTGATGTCCAGTCAGAGTGCAGTACCAGGTGTGGGGCATCGCTAGGTAAGGCCATGCAACTCCTAAGTGTGGTACGTTGTGTGCACCTGCAATCAGGGATGTGTACATTTGGTGTACATGACCTCAGTTCCTGATGCTCCCCCTGCACCAGGTACACCTCTGGCCTTTGGCTGTGGCTGTCCTGCCTCCTGCCACTGCCCTCAGTCCACTGTGGCACTCCACAGACTTTCCTGCACAGTGGCACAGGCTCCCCACTCCTACCCTGTTTCTGGCTCAGTTCTGGTGGGCCCTGTCCTGCTCCTGCCCAGTTCTGCACACTGCTACCTTCTGTACCACCCTTAATGTCTGTCACCATGCTCCCACCTGTGGCTTTCCTTTTGCGTTCTTGCGCCCCTCTCTTGCTCCCTTTTATTTTAGATCATTTCCACTGTCGTGCAACTTCTGCTAGCTCCCCTATTGCGCACGGTGCATGCTGTTGAATATCGCACTGCGCATATTATTCATGGTTCCTCCCCTATGGTTGCGCATGCATTCATTACTATTGTGCTCTGGTGCATTGCTTATTGCGCTGTGCAGCTGCCTCCTGCTGAATATCACACAGTGGCACATTTCCATACTTGCGCTGGCACATCCCTGTTGCGCATGGCGCAACCCTTCTGAATATCCGGGCCACAGTGTTTTTTTTTTATAGGTTCATACCAACAAAACAATGTCTGATCATAAGTAACATGCAAATGCACTATCACAGTGCATGTGTTGAGAAAAATACATTTGTTTTCTATGTAAATCAACAGTCAGTATATAGGCATCATTTTATGTCTCTGCAACAGATTCGAGGTGGATGTAAATGTGAACTGCTCAGTACAACAAACACATTTGTTCTGTTATACTGAGCTTTAACTGTAATATTAATAACTGTTCTCATGCAGGTCTGGATACTGATTGTACAGTATATATTAGATTCAACTACTATCAGCATTATATAAGTAACACTGTACAAGTACTAAAAATTAAGCCACAGTGTTAATATCTTGCTTAGGTGTAGTATTCCTGTTTAAACACTTCATAGTTTATGTGGATGTACGATGACTGTGTATTCTAAATTTAGATAATGTTAGCTTACAGATAGTTGAAAATTGTAAAGTGTTACTGGTGTTAAATACATGAACATACATATGATACAGTTGCTATGTCTCCTTTTCATGTTTAATTTACAACACGTCGCAGGCATCCCCAAACCACAGGTGAGGTAGTGCCAGCACAAGTGGAAGTTGTGGAGGCTGCGGACTCTGATACTGACTCCATCATATTTGTTGAGTCAGATGGTAAGCAGATAGTCGACATTCTGTTCAATTGTTACTATTAGTGGTTACTGTGCATCAGATTTCTGATCATCTGTAACAAGACATTGTGTGTTCCATTGTCCAGTTACATACACCTTTACTGTGACTCTAACAACCTATTGACTTGTTCTGCACCTTAGCTAGATATGCTGTAAGTACTTCACTGAAGTCTAATTTAAGAAGTTGTTAACATATGAAGAAATAAACTTTACTGTGAATGTTAATGTTATAAGTATTGTCGGTCTCTGAATTTAACAGGCAACACATTTGCACTACTCAGTTGTTCTGCTTATTAGTGTTGCTAAGTAATAAGAAAGTCTGTAAATATGTTTATTGCTTATGTGTATCATGAGACTTTTGTTGTACAGTATGGAACAGTAGACAGTATGGGTTGTGTTTTAGTGACATTCACTATTTTACAAAATATGACAAGTAAGTAAGAGTTATTACTACCATTTGTTCATTGTTTTATTTAACAAAAAAATGTACAGATGATATCACATGTGTTTGATGTCCAGGAATCGGGTAATGCCCATGGTATGATCACCTCAGGTAGCTGATAGGGTTACATTATGACCTTCAAGAGTTGAGCTTAAGAAGTTAACTTAACCATGGCAACCATAAGAGATGCTTTTACTTTCTTTCTCAGCTGATAGCCAGAGATCACCTTTTAGATGTCTATGGACAAACAAAGTACAAGTTAAAACTGCATGTCTAACAACTATGGAACTATTGTACATACTTTTTTTAATGTGACAGTTCAGAACTTGTGTACTGTGGATAGCAGCATGAAAAATTGTGAACAGTAGCATAATAAACCTGTATGTACTGATAATGGCAGCTAATATGTTATTTGCATACATTTTAGCACTGTGACAGATCTGTGCGTTATCCTCATTTACATTCACAGCTTTTAATACATATACTTATGTGACTGTAAAGTATCTCTATTAAGAGGAAAGCACACTAGCCTTAGGTTGATGATAATGTACCATATTCATTACCTTTTTTCGCTAAGCAATACTGTGCCTTGACAAAGGAACAGGGATTGGAAAACAATAGCATTACTAAATATCAGGATTGTTCTTTTTCCTGGTTTATGTGTGTCTTATGTCAGTATGATAGAGACATGGGACAGATACATTGCACTATGCTGCTTAGTTGTATTCGTACACTCATACGGAGTTAATGCTCATGTGTGCATTGATAGAAAAAGTTATGTACTTCTGAATTTGTATTGTGTTTCTTTACACATCTACTAGCCAGAGGCATTAACAACAATGGTACGTACCTAGATAACAAAATTTTAATGATTATCTGTATATAAGACAGTTAAAGGATTGTTACACATTGACATATTCAAATGGCTACTATTAAATAATGTTCTTATTTATTTTACAGTGGTCAGGGAGGCTGTCGCAACGCCGGTGGTGGAGGTGAAGGAGGAGCCTGAAACCAGTGTTGAACATAAGTATGAAAATACATTAACATACACAGAAAACATGTTGGTAATTATAGTATCAGACCAATCATACTGTAGTGTATGTTACATGGATACATTGCCATAATCACTTAAATGTGTATGTTTAAAATTTTTTTTTAATCTCACAGCCTATAATCTACTCTGTGCTGTGCATCACTAATTGTTTACTAATTATACAAACCCTGATTAGTAACAAATTGTGTGAGGCAACTATTAACATTAACAAATTACTCAGAAGATGCTTCTTCTTCTATAGCTGTTTAGCTGTTGAGGAAGAAAACATTACTAAGTTAAAAGTATCTAATTTCACCTATATTATCACAGAAACATGGGTCACATATATTAAAAGGGGTTCCACATGGTACAGCAGTGTTGCACCAGGTAAAATGTAGTGTTGCACCATGTACAATATTCATCACATTATATTCTTTTGTTAAAATCCTAATGTTTTGGGGTTGATCACTAATGTATCCAGCACAAGTGCGGGGGCATGATAAAGCATAATTGGCGTATCCTGATATTCATCTCAGGATCTGGTGAGTATATAGTATCTCAATCATTGTTGCCACCGTTAACTGTTACTGAAACATTAGACAGAAAAATAAGAGAACCAGGGTTACCCACCCAAAGCTAGTGGGCTCACCTCCAAAAGGAGGGAAGTGATACTCCCACTTTTTAACTGCTTGGTGAGGCTGCACCTTGACTACTGCATGCAGTTTTGGAGGCCACATTTAAAAAGTGACACTGAAGTCCTGAAGAGTGTCCAGAGGAGGGCAACCAAAATGATTTGTGGCTTGGGGGATAGGACCTATGGGGAGAGGCTTGAAGAGCTAAATATGTACACATTGGAAGAGAGAAGGGACCGGGGGAACATGATAGAGGTCTTCAGGTACATGAAGGGGGTAAATAAGTTATGAGTAGTCAGGGTGCTCCGAAGAAAGGAGGGGGCGCAACTAGAGGGCATGGGTGGAAGCTGGAGGATGGGAGATTCATGGGAGAAAGGAGGATGTGCTACTTCACTGAGAGGGTGGTGGAGCCATGGAATGCGCTGCCGAGGGATCTGGTAGAGACAGAAACAGTGGAGGGGTTCAAGAGGGGGTGGGACAGGTACAGGGTAAGGGTTCTGAAAACAAAAACCAGTGCAATGAGAATATCTGGGACTGGGAAGGCAGAAACCAGAGAGGGAGACGGGGGTCAGCAAGGTCAGCTCTCAGGGTGGGGGCTGACCAAACGAGCAGACACAAAAGACCGTTAGGCCTATTCTGCTGGCATTTTAGTATGTCATTAAGATAAAAAGTCAATCTTTTGCAGGTTAACCACAAGCAATAAAGCACAATTGTAACAAATACATATTTATTTATTTTTCTTGTCTCTTTACAGATCTGCCTCGTGTGAAATGGTGTCGGGTGCACTGCAGCTGTGTCTACAGGCTGGAGGACAAGATTGACCAGATGAAGAAAGAGTTCAAGGAGGAAACTGCTGCGCTGTGGGAGGGGCAGGAAAAATTGCTGTCCCTCCTGACAGCGCAGCAGGCTACTGTTAATCTTGTCCTTCAGCCTGTGGACACAGCAGGTAATGTTGTTGCACCCACCAGCACTGGTTCCCCTTCACCACCTCCAGTAACCATCCCTGACCCACCATGAGCAGCCTCCACAGCTGGTCTGGTAGCTCCCCTAATGGGCGCAACAGTTTCCGCTTCTTGTGCACCTCCACATGGTGTCCAACTTTTGCCCTGGACTGCCTCAAGCAGCAGGACACCTCTCTTGTTCTTTTGTAAATTCTGTAAATATACATACTTTATTTTTTGTCACTCTTTTGACAAGCATTAGTTATTTTCTGAAATGCCACATTTGTTATTGAAAAATGTGTGTGCTTTCTGAATACTTCTTTTTTTTTTAAAGAGATCCGTTATAAGAACATTTTTATTTTTTGGTTAATATTGCAAAGTTTATTTTTATTTCTATTTAATAATGGTCTATTTTTTATTAAACAGTTTGTTTACTGTGTCGCATCATAACTGTATGTTGATATCCTTACTTTGAAAAAAAATCTTACTGTATAAATCTATTTTTGCAAAGAAAAACATTTGTGTTGTATTGCTGTGAGTTTTGGGGGACCATACACACACATACATTATATATATATATATATATATATATATATATATATATATATAGTATTTGAAATGAGTGTTTTTACTGATATCAAAACAGTCTGACAAATACATTTGTCTGATTGATTACAAATATTATTACAGTACTATCTTTATCTATAATTAACATGAATGTAGTACTTAGCAATATGCTAAACAATGTCTCACACTGTTTCAAGAATTTTGTTATAATTCTCCTGATAAGCCACTCTGAAGGACTATGTTAATTGTCAGTTGATCACTTTCCGGAGCAAACTGGCATTTGGCTACACATTCTGCTACAGTGCACTGCTACAAGATGACTGACAGACCATTAACATGACTACTGCTCATGTCTAGTTTACTTAGTACATGTTTTCTTAGTGTGTCATCACTAAACTGTGCAGTAGCACAGTGGTAAGCGGTAAAAGGTATGCACAAGTTGATAGAGAAGCAACACACATGTATCAGGTACTGGAACCATAGACCATTTGAAGCTACACTCTTACAAGATGATTTGGTGTGTGTAATAGCAATGCTAACTGATAGAAAAACAGAAATGAGCAAGAGGTACATAGAGGTTAATATAGCCCAACACACATACATTATGTGGTGGTAATGTATGTTCTCTGTATTCATTATATCACTACATGATTGATCATGTGTCATAGCAATGGTTGCTGTGGGACAAGTAGAACCAAAAAGAGGGTTGGACAAGTTGAAACAGATTAAAACATATATGAACCAGGAAAAACATTATATATTAACATATAACCAGATACAGTAAATGTCGTGTTGCGAGCATAGGGCCTTTGTGTTGCACACCCTCAACACCATATTCCATTTACTATTTATAGTCTTCATTCTCAAAAGAAGGGAAATTCATGGCAAAAAAATCCTTTTAATGTATCAGTTAGGGTTGTTCCACAGTGACAAAAGTGAGGAAATTCAGTGTTAGTGTTGAAAACCCTAACTCCGCATTCACCTCCCCCCCAGCACCACACACACAAAGACACACACACACACATATGCAAGTAGGGGGGAGGACCAAGGCAACACGACCAAACACAGACAACCAGCATCAGGTGACAGAAATAAAAAACAACTGTCTAAATGTACTACAAGACATTGCCACCCACCTGACCAGGTACTGCATGCTCAGTGGAGATCCACAGGAAAACTGAGGCCATGTACACCAAACGTACACATCTCTGATTGCAGGTGTACACAACGTACCACACTTAGGAGTTGCATGGCCTTACCTAGCAATGCCCCACACCCCACCACACCTGGTACTGCAACCCAGCTATAGACCCACAGCAAAACTAAGTAGTTGGACAGGTATGGTATGTGTGGTTGATTTCAAGTATACACAACCTCCCACTGTTAGGCAATGGAGGACCTTCGTGAGGCAATGTCCCACCCACTGAGACAAGGTACTGCATACTTACTGGAGAACCACAGTTAAAATGAACCCATGAACATCAACACTGTTACTCCATGATTGCAGCCTTGCAAAGGTTAGTACAATAATGAGTAACACAGTCTGTGGGAGAGAATGCCCCCTTCCCTCATACAACACTTGGTCCATTGTGACTGAAAGCTGTAGTAAAAGAAAGTCTGTTTATATCTATGGTATACCTACCTGATTGCTGGTGTAGTACAATTAGCATAGTTATCACTTATATGGCATCAGGCATGTAATGGCCTGCCAAACCCAAAGACCAGGTACTACAACCTGAGTGGAGATTGACTGCAAAAAAACGAGGGTGTGAAGATAAATGGTGCACCTCACTCATTGCAAGGATACTCAACTTACCACAATTTGGATTTGTGTGGTGTCAGACAGGCAATGCCATTGTCTTCACCAGGTACTACATCCTCAGTAGAGAGCTACAGCAAAACTGAGCCTATGGACATCCATGATACACCTCCATCATTGTAGGTACACTCATGTTAGCACGTTTAGAATTCACTTGGCCTCAGCCAGCTAATTCCACTCCCTGATAGACAGACCAGTTACTGCATTCTGAGTATACAAACACAGTGAAAGTAAGTCCATGGACATCAACAGTGCACCTACATCACTGAAACTGTATATCTGTTTGTGCAACTAGGAGTTGCACAGCCTTGTACAGGCATAGCTCCCCCATACCTCCAGATCAGGTTGTGTATCTCGAGTGGACAGATGCAGTAAACCTACTACTACACACATCACATACTTAAATGCAACAGTTCTTGTATCTTGATGATGGATGTGTCTTTTACTACATTTACAAAGTTGTTTTTATTTCTGTTTACTCATAAGTGTACAAACCTTTGTACAGCTGCAATCAGAAAGTTGCACTGTTGATGTCCAGTCAGGGTGCAGTACCAGGTGTGGTGGGGTGTGGGGCATCTCTAAGTAAGGCCAAGCAACTCTTAAGTGTGGTATGTTGTGTGCACCTGCAATCAGAGATGTGTACATTTGGTGTACATGGCCTCAGTTTTGCTGTGGATCTCCACTGAGCATGCAGTACCTGGTCAGGTGGGTGGGGATGTCTTGTAGTACATTTAGACAGTTGTTTTATTTCTGTCACCTGCTGCTGGCTGTCTGTGATTGGTCATGTTGTCTTGGTCCTCCCCTTACTTGCATGTGTGTGTGTGTCTGTGTGTGTGTGGTGCTGGGGTGACGCGAGTTAGGTTTTCAACCCTAACACTGAATTTCATCCTTTGTCACTGTGGAACAACCCTAACTGATGCATTAAACAGAGTTTTTTTACATATATATATATATATATATATATATATATATATATATATGTATATTTCATATACAGTCAAGTTCACTTGTAAAAGCCATTCAGAAGTGTGCACATTCCGGTTATGTGCACACATTCCTCTGGTCCCGTTTCCATTTATATGTTGTCAATGTTATTTAAATCAGATGTGTGCACACAAATTTTTGGTTGTGTGTACATATCCTGTGTGTTAGTGTGTGTTAACTCCTGTAATTGAGGCTCTCCCAGATAGCAGCCAGAATTGAGCAAGGTGTGAATCACCTTGCAATTTTACTTGCAAGAGAGCGGGCAGGTGCTGTTGGGTGTTTGTTTTGCTAACTGATCCCTCTTCCTATAGTTAATCACCCAACAAATGCCTGGCTGGAGATTCTCACTCCCCCAACCCCTCAGGAACATCGCAGCCACAGTTAACAAGCAAAAAATAACAAAAATAGGCTTGACCAACCCTCACAGCTGTCACTGTTTACTTCTATCCCAGTACCACGATCAGCACACAGGAACTGCATGCCACATACCAGAACATTATTCCCCCAGTTGATTTGCTGCTGTCTTAAGTGAGACTTTTTTTTTAAATGTAAAGCGATCAGGCGTTCTTGATCGTCCAGTGCTTGTCCTCGTCATCATCCTCCTCACAATCGAGAGTGGTGCCTTCGGAAACAATCACAGAGGCACAGATTTCTGAAGCCAAATCCTTGCAGCCTGACATTTCTGCATTCTTCAGCAATTTAACCTTTTGCTCCAAGGACAGAACATTTCTTTTCAGGCTGTCCATCGTTCAGTAACAAGATTTTGTGAAATGACTAGCCAACTGCAATGCATGATTTTTACCTACCTTTTTACTTACAGCATAGCACAGTACAGCACAGTTTTTTTTTAGTACAGTAATTCACTCGCAGTACATGACATAATGTATTAAATAAAGCATTTTAATGCTATAAGAAGCTTATGGGTCTTCACTCTTGCAATTCGAGCATCTGCCGCAATGTTATTTGATAATTTCGGATAAGTGCATTTTCAGTTGTGTGCACATGAATTGTGATCCCTGAGCATGCACACACAACCAAAATGGACTGTAGCTATATACATACATATATATATGTATATATATATATATATATATATATATATATATATATGTATGTCACAAACCCACTCAGCAGGTCAGGCCCTCTACTCCCAAAGTGCCAACTTCCGAGTGCAGTCTTGTGAACAGGCTCAGATATTTCTGTCTTCGGGGGGGCCAGATATCTTTGCCTACGGGCACCTAACCAGGTATACAGAGATGAACCCTTAAAACCTTTAAAAACTTTTATAAATACCTCAGATTTAAAACGCTTCTCTTTCCAGTTTGGTATCACCCTTCAGCTTATGCTTAGTGTCTGCTATAAACACATATACTTTTCTTACAAATGAAAAGAAATCAAAGACAGACCAAATATGCTCTAAAAAGAGTTTTACTAAAATAGATAAAAATATGTAAAATGTAAAATACAGAACTCTTATATCACAAGACATACAAATCTTTTAAAAGAACAAGGTTTAAACAGTGCAGATTTCTACTTACAGTACTTAGATTTGACTCTCTTTCTAAATACCTGTTTAAAAGTGCTCACAGATGTGTCCTTGTCAGAGTCTAGATAAAAGTGTGTAAGTAAAACAGAATATTCCTTAAAGCAAACTGTATTTGCCAACCCCTTTTGTGTGAGGTCATCTAGCTTCTCCTCTTTGAGATTATATAAAAAAATATATATCTTATACAAAACAGGATGTCTTTTCAAAGTATTACATTCTGCAATCTTCAGCTTGACTCATGTCCTTCAAATGACATTTCTTTGATCTCGTAGTAAGCTTCCCCCTTCCAGGACATGAAAGCATCTTTATGATTTCGCACTCCTGTGTAGTAACCTGGGTTTTCCCTCCAACGTCATAAAATGGATATGATCTTCCATCTTAGCAACTAAAGCTGTAATAAACTCAGATAAACAGGAGATCCTTGATTAAGGCCTTCCATGTAACACATTGTCTCTAAAACCTGTGTGTGTGATCTCACATGCTGGTTCAGCAATTTCTCATGGCTTTCATCTTTCAGCTGAAACCTGAGGGGGGGTGAGGTCACTCCTTGAGCACCAGAGTTTAAGCAGAGAAAGTCTGTAATACATTTAATATTAAAAAAATATATACAGCCCTCAGAACTGGCTGTCACAATTCCTCCCCACCTAGACTGAATTTGGGGGTTCTAACCCCTACATGGGATGAGCTTCCCAAATCAGTTCACTCCTCATGGACCCTAGACAGCCCATATGAGTTCTGGTTCTTCGCTCCATCCCTATGTACGATTGTCAGATCATTACCTTGCAAAGCAAGATTTCATCTTAGCAGTTTGCCATTGTTTTTCCCCATCTGCATCAGCCAAACCAGGGGGTTGTGGTCAGTCTGCACCACAAACTGCTGCCCATACAAGTATGGCTCTAATTTCTTTAGGGCCTACACTATGGCAAGACACTCTTTTTCCACCATGGAGTACGCTTGCTCCCTGGGAAGTAGCTTCCTACTCAGGTACACTACTGGGTGATCTGTCCCTTGGCTTGATGTCTGACTCAGTACTGCCCCAATACCACATCTGAGGTGTCAGTCTGAACTATAAAGGTTTTGCTATAGTCAGGACTTGTCAAAACAGGAGTACTGCACAGTGCCTCCTTTAGTCTGGTAAAGGCTTCCTCACTGGCTGGGCCCCAAGTAATTTTCTTTGGCATCCTTTTCTTTGTCAGGTCAGATAGGGGAGCAGCTAAGGCACTGTAATTGGGTACACATTTCCTGTAGTACCCTACTGTCCCTAGAAACCTCCTGACCTGCTTCTAGGTTTCTGGTCTGGTCCATGTCTGGATCACCTCTATCTTTATTTGGTTAGGACAGAGCTGTCCCCGGCCTACCACATGCCTGAGGTATGCCACTTCTCCCATGGCCACCTGGCACTTCTTGGCTTTGACAGTGAGCCTGGCCCTCTGTATCCTGTCCAGCACTTCCCTAAGGTGGGATAAGTGTTCCTCCCAGCTGGTACTAAAGATGGCAATGTCATCCAGATACGCCATGGCATACTCCTCAGCACCATTTAACACCTGGTTCACCAACCTTTGGAAAGTGGCCGGGTCATTCTTCATTCCAAAAGGCATTACTTTAAACTCAAATAAGCCTATCAGAGTGATGAAGGACGACCTCTCCCTAGCTCTGTCTGTCAGCTCTACCTGCCAATACCCCTTTGTCAGGTCAATAGTCGTAAGGTAGGTCACCCCTCCCAACTTACATAGATACATACATAGATACATACATAGACAGTGTCGGCAGATAAGGGCCTATGGCCCACCCAGTCTGCCCATTTGAGCTTGTAAGTTTAGTTTGTTTTCCTAGAAGTCTGTGCACCTACCCTGACCTCCAGAATTCCTTTATGTCTATCCCATGCATTCTTAAATCCCGTGATTGTTTCAGCCCCCACCACTTCCTCTGGCAGGGTGTTCCACTTGTCCACCACCCGTTCTGTGAAGAAATTCTTTCTCATGTTTCCTCTGAATCGTCCCTCCTCCAACTTCATCCCATGCCTCTAGTCCTGGAACATCTTTTCACTTAAAAATAGTGTTTTCCTGCACCCTGTTCCTCCCTATAAGATACTTGTATGTCTCTATCATATCCCCTCTCTCCCTCCTCTCCTCCAGGGAGTACATGTTCAGTTCCTTCAACCTGTCTTCATAGGACTTGTGATGCAATCCATGCACCATCTTTGTTGCCCTCCTCTGAACCTTCTCTACCAGAACTGTACACTGTACTCCAGGTGGGGCCTCACTAGTGTCTTGTATAGTGGAATTATGACCTCCCTTTTCCTGTTGGTAATGTCCAGGAGTTCATCCGTCCGGGGCATCGGGTGGGCGTTGGGCTTTGTGACTGCATTCAGTCCATGATAGTCTACACAGAAATGAATTGAGCCATCTGTCTTAGGTACAAGGACTAAGGGTGAGGCCCAGGGGCAGTGGGATCTCTGGATTACCCCTAAATCCAGCATCTCCTTCACTTCCCTCCTAATATCCTTTTGAACAGCCTCTGACATTCGATATGCTGTCCGCTATATGGGGTCTGTGTCCCTGTCTCCACATCGTGAGTCGCTAAGGGGTTTAGTCCAGGCTTGGCAGTAAACAACGGGGTAAAGTCTGCTAAAACCTCCCTTACTTTCTGGATCTGGTCTGGGGCCAGCTGGGGAGACAATTTTACTGCCTCCACAGAGGACTCCCGCTTACTTTCCTCCAGCAAATCCAGAAGGGGGTCTCCTTAGTCTTTCCGCGCCCCATGACTACGCACTGCAAACACCATGTCAGTCCTATTTGCATATGGCTTCATCATGTTGATATGGTACATCCTTTCTGTTTGTCTTCTGTCAGGTAACTCCATAATGTAGTTCACATCGTTTACCTTCCTAACCACTTTGTACAGTCCTGCCCACTCAGCTTGCAGCTTGTCTTTCAAGACCAGAATAAGGACCATGACTTCCTTACCCACCATGTATGAGCGAGCTCTGGCTCTGCGGTAGTACCACACTTTTTGTTTCTGTTGGGCAGCTGCCAGGTTGCTCTGGGCTGTCCCCATAAGCTCCTTCAGCCTTTCCCTAAACCTAAGGACATAATCCACAATGGGAGTTCCCTGGGTTGCGTGCTTGCCTTCCCACTCCTCCCAGATCAAACCTAAGGGCCCATGTACCCAGCATCCATATAAGAGTTCGAAGGGGGGAAATCCTGTCAACTCTTGGGGCACCTCCCTGTATGCAAACAACAAGTGGGGAAGGTATTTCTCCCAGTTCCTCCCATGCTGTTCGGCAAACACCCGGAGCATTGACTTTAGGGTACCATTGAATCATTCCACAAGTCCAGTGGCTTGTGGGTGATACAGTGTTGTGCATCTCTGCACCACCCCACACTTCTCCCATAAACATTTCATCAGGTCCAACATAAAGGAACCCCCTCAACTGGTGATTACCTCCTGGGGAAATCCAACACGGGAGAAAATCCCAAGTAGGGCATCTGCCACTTTGTCTGTCCTCAGTGAGGATAGGGTGACTGCCTCTGGGTACCGGGTGCATAATCCACCACAGTCAGGATGAATCTCTTCCCTGAGGAGCTGGGGGTATTTAAAGGCCCCACAATATCCATTCTCACCCTCTGGAATGGCTCCTCCACTATGGGCAAGGGGATCAGGTCCACTTGGGTTTTCTTGCCTGCCTTCCCTATTTCTTGGCACCAGTGACAAGACCTGCAATACTCCTTCACCTGCTGGGCAAAGTTAGGCCAGTAGAAATTCTGAGCTAACCACTGCACAGTGCGCGTGATTCTCAGATGACCATACAAGGGAATATACTAACATACTTACTAACATACTAAAATGCCAGCAGAATAGGCCTAACGGTCTTTTGAGTCTGCTCAATTGGTCAGCCCCCACCCTGGGTTCTGACCTTGCTGCCCCCCTCACCTTCTCTGGCTTCTCCCTTCCCAGTTCCAGATATTCTTGCTGCATTGGATTTTGCTTCCAAAACCCTTCCCCTGTACCTGTCCCAGCCCCTCTTGAACCCCTCCACCGTCTCTGCCTCCACCAACCCCCTAGGCAGTGCATTCCATGGCTCCACCACCCTCTCAGTGAAGTAGCACCTCCTCCTTTCTCCCCTGAATCTTCCCCCCTCCAGCTTCCACCCATGCCCTCTAGTGGCCCCCTCCTCCTTCCTTCGAAGCACCCTGACTGTTCCTCCCCTATTTACCCTCTTCATGTACTTGAAGACCTCTATCATGTCCCCCCGGTCCCTTCTCTCTTCCAATGTGTACATATTTAGCTCTTCAAGCCTCTCCTCCTTGGTCCTGTCTCCAAGCCCCAAATCATTTTGGTTGCCCTCCTCTGGACCCTCTCCAGGACTTTTATGTCCCTCTTTAAGTGTGGCTCCAAAACTGCATGCAGTACTCAAGGTGTGGCCTCACCAAGCAGTTATACAGAGGAGCATCACTTCCATCCTTCTGGAGGTGATCCCTCTAGCGATGCATCCCAGCATCCTGTTGGCCTTGGCTGCTGCCATCCTACAAGTCTCCGAGTTGTTCATTTTGACATCCACCACCACCCACAGATCCCTCTCAGCCATCGAGACTTGTAGCATTCCCCCCCCAGGGTGTACACTTGGCCCGGGTTTCTGACCCCCAGGTGGAGTACCTTGCATTTCCCTGCATTGAACCTCAGATTCCACTTTCTAGACCATCTTTCCAGAGCCTCCAGGTCCCCCTGTAGGGCCATCCTCCCCTCCTCCCCATCCACCACCGCCCCCAGTTTTGAGTCATCTGCAAAGAGACTTATCTCACTCCTGATTCCTGTCCTTATGTCAGAGACATAGGCATTGAACAAGAGGGGCCCAAGGACTGATCCCTGTGGGACCCCACTAATGACCCTCTTTGGGGATGAGACTATCCCGCCAACTACGACCCTCTGGGTCCAGTCCTGGAGCCAATTGCCTATCCATCTGATCATCTGGTTCCCCACTCCCATTTCTCCCAGCTTATCCAACAGGCCCATGTGAGGAACAGAGTCAAATGCCTTGCTGAAGTCTAGAAAGAGGACGTCCACTGGTCTACCAAGGTCCAAGGCACTCGTCACCCACTCATAGAACTCCACAAGTTTTGTCTGACATGATTTCCCCGAGATGAATCCATGCTGTCTATCGTCCAGGCACCCTGACTTTTCCAAGTCCCCCCTAGCCTCTCCTTGACAATGCCCTCCATCACCTTGCCCACCACCGATGTCAGGCTGACAGGCCTGTAGTTCTCTGCCACTTCCCTTGATCCCCCCTTGTGGATAGGCACTATATGCGCCACCTTCCAGTCCTGGGGCACCCAACCTGTCCTCAGAGAGATGGTGAAAAGCTCCGCCAGGGGTTTCGCCAGGACATCCGCAAGTTCCTTCAGCACTCTGGGATGTAATTTATCCAGCCACGGTGCTTTCTCCATCTTAAGGGAGCTGAGGGCTTCCCTCACTCTCTCTGCTGTGATTTCCACTTTCAGTACCTCTTCTCCCTGCTTAGCCCTCCTCCTCCTGCCAGTGATGCCTCCCCCTCTCCCCAGACCCACCGATCGGTAAGGGTCCCCCCCTCCACAGTATCTCTGTCTCCTCCTATGTATGATGCAGCACCCCCATTTTCCTTGGTGGAAACTGAGGTGAAGTACTCATTTAGTACCTCAGCCTGCTCCCCTGGGTCTTGTGCCCATCTGTCCCCTGATTTAATCCTGCTAATCTGCCCCTTCACCCTTCGTTTTTCCCCAATGTATCTAAAGAACCCCTTGTTCCCTCTCCTGATTTCCCTGGCCAGGTTCTGCTCCTTCCTTGCCTTAGCCGCCCTCACCACCCTAGTGGCCCTTCAAGCAATCAGCTCATACTCCCCTCGATCCCTTTCACTCCTTGAGCACTTGAATTGCCTATAGGCTGCCTTCTTTCCCTGCACCACCTCCTGGACCTCCCTGGTCCACTAGCAGGGTTTTCGGGCCCTATCGCATTTTCGTCTTACTCTTGCACAGGTGCTGGTAGCATCTTGCACCCCTCTCCTGATGATTTCCCACCTACTATCAGCGTCCATGTCTGACCCAATCCCATCCAAATGCTCCTTAAGGATCCTTCCATTTCCTTAAATCCGTTCCCTGAAGTCAGTTACCTCTGTCTTTGTGCAGCTTTCTAGCCGTCCTAGGTCCTGGCAGAACCAGACCGTGGCATGGTCACTCCCCACCAACGGGTCCCTTACCTCCAGGCCCCTAATCTGGTTACCATCTGCCAGGACCACATCCAGTACCCGCGCCTCCCTGGTCAGTTCCCCCACCTGCTGAGTTAGGAACGCGTCTTGAAAGACATCCAACAAACTCTGTTCCCTGGTCACAGAAGATGTCATAGTCTCCCAGTCTGTTCCTGGCATGTTTAAGTCCCCCAACACCACCACCATTCCTCTGCCTAGTCTGCAGTGTCTCCCAACATCTGCCACCAGATTCTCCTCCAGCTCCTCCGCCAGGGCAGGGGGTCTATACACCACTCCTATTTTTACTCTCTTGCCTCCCCTTGTTATCAAGGTGACCCAAATTGCTTCCACAATTCCCTCCGCCTCCTCTACTCCCCCTACGCCAATGCAGTTTTTGACTATCATTGCTACCCCTCCTCCCCTTCCCTCCCCCCTGTCCTTCCTGAACATAGTAACCTCCAGGTTCAGGTCCCAGTCGTGTCCTGCAGTGGCCCAGGTCTCAGTGACCGCTGCCACATCTACTGCTCCCTCAGTTAGCATCGCCTGAAGCTCAGGCATTTTATTTCCCAAGCTCCTAGCATTTAGCAGGACTACCTTCTACCCTTTCCCTACACTTCCATTTCCCCTGCTCGTGTTCCCATGGGGATTCTGTTTTCCCCTGGTCTGCACTTTACCAGTCAGCCTTTTCCCACAATCCTCCAGCTCCACAGGGGGGTGGAGACAGAGTCTCTCCTTTATCGGCACCCCCTTGACAGCCTTTTCTCCCATCTCTCCCCCCTTCACAAGTTTAAACCCCACTTTTCACCAATGAACCTCTCTATTTTCAACTTAATTATTTCCCTCCCCTCCAAATTGAGATGGAGTCTATCTCTAGCATACAGCTCCTTATCCTCCCAGGTCTCCCCCCAATCCCCCATCATCCCATACCCTCTGGCCTCACACCACTCCCTGAGCCACTGGTTTATCTCCCTAATCTTCCTTTTGTGCTCCCCACTAGCCCTTGGCACCGGCAGGATTTCTGAGAAGGAAACTGTGCATCCTATGTCATGACAGACCCAGGCAAGCTCCCTGAATCTTGCCTGTATCTCTAGCTCGCTATTTCCCTCAATGTCATTTGTACTCAGGTGAACCAGTATGTCCGGGGAACCCTTTGCCAGCTGATATACCTCGTGCTTAGCCCTGTGCACCATTAGTCCAGGGAAGCATTTTGTTCTAACTGGCCAGGCTTCTCCCTCCTTATCCCATTTGATACCCCTGATCATTGAATCCCCCAACTCCAATATCATGTGCAATTTTGAGCAACTGCTCACGATACCCCTGGGGAATGACAAGCTGCCCACCTAGCATCCCTCCCTCTGTCTGTAATGCCTGCATATACATAAGTCCATTTTCCCAATAAACCTTATGTCGGCCGTCACCTCCCTATGCGCCGTCTGAGTCTGCCCAAGCCCTCAGCTTCTCTAAACTATGATCACTTCTCTGAGCAGCTGCAAACCCCTCACACATTCCCAAGGCATGGGACAGGTCCCTTTCAGTCACTAAACTAGGGTCTCCAGCACTAGCATCAGGGCCTCAGGATCACTGTCAATCCCAACCCTCTGGCAATGGGTCACCCCTCCCTCTTCGGAGTAATCTTCTGTAGCTTTGACACCGGTCTATCTTCCTGCTTTCTCCAGACTTTTTTTCACAACTCTATACTGCACTCATCCACAATCTACACGCAATCATACTATAAAAGTCCTAACTTCCCTTTCCCGCTCCCCATAGGCCTCCACTGCCACATCAGTTCTACCGACCTATCCTTGGAACTTCACTTCTCACAATGTTTATCCTTCGCTTACATATTACATACCTCTCCTGGTACCCTATCTGCCATTAGTTGGTGGTTCTCCAAGCCATTTTCATTGCTAGTACTAGTGACTGCCCCTGGTAAATGAACTAACTGGTACTTCTATACAGAGAACATGGTTTATATACAGTTGCATGGTTCAATGGTGGACCTGCCCCCTTGTATTTGAATCCTCCTCTGTTATGGCTTGCCTTGTCTTCCTTTTATCATTTGACTCCCCTATTACTGCACCACTGTGTTTGTGTTTATGTACTTATTTACATGTATTTATATGTTTTTATGATGGATGTTACCCGACCCTGTTCTAACCAGGTCCATCTTGTAAAAGAGCTCTGCTCAATGATGTTCGCCTGGATAAATAAAGATTTTGATTGATTGATTGATTGAGCTGTGTGGTCACTTGCTACTGGGGAAATTTCTACCCCCTTTTTATCAGTCTCCATACACAGGCTGGTGAACCAGCCTCCCAGTGGTTTCCACAATGGCCTCCATGGGGTTCAGGGAACCACAATTTTCCCTTGCTGCTTGGCTATGGGTAACTGCACATACCATCCCCTGTTGGAGATTGTTACCCAAGATCACATCCACTGCTAATGTTTTGGCTACAGCCACCTGTTGTACAGTTCCCCCTGTTTTACCCCAGTCTAAGAGAACACTAGTGAGGGGTAATGTTTTCTCTTCACCAGTGAACCCTTGGACAGTGACATATTTATTGGGTATAAGCTGACCAGGTTGTACCAGATCCCCCTTTACTAACGTCAGGGATGCCCCTGTGTCCCTTAACCCTTGCGTCTGCACACCATTTACCATGATTGGGTGCATGTGTTCCCTCATGTTCACTGGCATGCTTCCAGGGACAGACAAACAACATACTTCTTTTCTAGCACCCTGTTGTGTATTGCTCTCCTTTTGGGGGCACTGTCTGGCAATATGCCCAGTTTCTTTACACCAACAACATTCATTTCTTCTCTCAGAGAAATCTTTTCTCTGAAACCTGGGGCTAACTGGTTTTGGTGGAGGCAGTGAGGGTTTTAGCTGCTCTGAAGGTGCACTTTTCCCTTTCTGCACTGCCACGCCTGTCCCATTCTTTCTCAGAGCAGGTCTGCTTTTGGCATAGCGGTCCAAGAGTTCAGCAGCCTCTTGCACTGTTTTGGGATCTCGGTCCTCTAGCAAGGTTTTTAGCTCTGCTGGGCAAGCCCAATAAAACTATTCTAATAAAATCACATTTTCAATTTTATCAACAGAGTTTGCCTCAATTCCTTCCCATCAGTGTTTTAAAAACTGACGTTGTTTCATGGCTAGCTCCTCGTAGCTCATATCAGGGCTTCTCCTGAGCTTACGGAATTTAGCTCTGTATGATTAAGCAGTTAATTCAAACTTTTTTAACAGTGCAGCTTTTAGCTTGCTGTAATCATTGCTGTCCTCATTGTCCCTTTGACCCAATGCATCCCGAGCTTTCCGGTAGTAGTGGGGATAGCTGGAAGCTTCAGAGACTGTCTAGAATTTTAGCCTGAATACAAACTTTTCAAAGAATTTAAAAGCATCCATATCTTCCCCTCTTTAAACTCAGCTATTAATTTGGAGTTCAATTTGTAACCCAGTCCTGCAGTCCCAGTTAAACCCAAGCCACTTACCTGCTCTGGTGCCGCTGGTCAGAGTCGTAGCTTCTCAGTTCAGTGTTGCCTCTGGTGCTCCTTTTCTCTCTCTCTGCAGCTGCTGGCACTCATGCTCCTCACAGTCTGCCTCCTCTGTTGTCACTCTGCTCTTGCTGTTCCTCTCTGCCTCTCTGCATTCTCACTCTGCCTCTCGGGTCTGCCTCTCACTTCTCTTGCTCTGCCTCCCGGTCCGCCTCTTGCTTCTCTCCTCTCTTCTCCTGGAACTCCAGCTCCATCCTGCACAACTCAATTTGCAGCCTGAGTACCTCTGGATTCAGGATACTGGTGACCTTCCCCTGCTGCTGTGGCCCTTCACTGACAGTGGCCCTGCTGTCATCCTCACCAGATCTGGACACAGCACTGGCCACTAGTCCTGCCATACTTGAGGTCTGGTCCCTTTCAGTCATGGTCTGTGACCTGGTCTGGGTATCTGCTACCATCAGGGCTGCTATGAGGTTCTGCTTTTTGGCTGTCACCTCGAACAGGACTCCTCTGTCCCCACACAAATGCTTCAAGTAATCTACAGGGTGCCTGCTGTAGTTAGAAGCCATCTTCTTCCCTGACTATGGCTACTCTGATTTGCACCTTAGGAAAAAAAAAATAAAATGGGTAGGAACTTTACTGTATGCCAAGTGATATATAGTTCTGTTTCCTTTTTAAAATAAAACTCTGTCTTTTTCTTTCTTTGCAATATAGCTTACGGTCTCAAGCTGACATAGAAAAATAAAAGCTTGTGATACCAAAATTATGCCACCGCTGTCAACCAATCTGTCACAAACCCACTCAGCAGGTCAGGCCCTCTACTCCCAAAGTGCCAACCTCTGAGTGCAATCTTGTGAACAGTTTAACAGAACAAGGATACCAAAATTATGCCACTACTGCCAACCAATCTGTCACAAATCCACTCAGCAGGTCAGCCCTCTACTCCCAAAGTGCCAACCTCTGAGTGCAATCTTGCAAACAGTTTAACAGAACAAGGTAACCCTCTTGTCTGTTTTGTGAGTTCAGATCAACCTTTGGTCTCAAGCTTTGGAGGGATTCAAACTGTGAACCTCTTGCTAGCGTACCCAATGGACAGGCTCAGATATTTCTGTCTTTGGAGGGGGGCCAGATATCTTTGCTTATGGGCACCTAAGCAGGTATACAGAGATGAACCCTTAAAAACTTTTATAAAGACCTCAGATTTAAAACGCTTCTCTTTCCAGTTTCGTATCACCCTTCAGCTTACGCTTAATGTTTGCAATAACCATATATACTTTTCTTACAAATGAAAAGAAATCAAAGACAGACCAAATATGCTCTAAAAAGAGTTTTACTAAAATAGATAAAAATATGTAAAACACAAAATACAGAACTCTTACATCACAAGACATACAAATCTTTTAAAAGAACAAGGTTTAAACAGTGCAGATTCCTACTTACAGTACTTAGATTTGACTCTCTTTCTAAATACCTGTTTAAAAGTGCTCACAGACGTGTCCTTGTCAGAGTCTACATAAAAGTGTGTAAGTAAAACAGAATATTCCTTAAAGCAAACTGTATTTGACAACCCTTTTTGTGTGAGGTCATCTAGCTCCTCCTCTGTCAGATTATAGAAAAAATATATATATCTTATGCAAAAATAGGATGTCTTTTCAAAGTATTACATTCTGAAATCTTCAGCATGACTCATGTCCTTCAAATGACACTTTTTTGATCTCATAATAAGCTTTCCCCTTCCAGGACATGAAAGCATCTTTATGATTTTGCACTCCTGTGTAATAACCTGGGTTTTCCCTCCAACATCATAAAATGGATATGATCTTCCATCTTAGCAACTGCAGCTGTAATTAACTCAGACAAACAGGAGATCCTTGATTAAGGCCTTCCATGTAACACATAGGCCCAGATATTCAAAAGGGTTGTGCATGGCGCAACGGTGTTGCGCCATATACAACCCACTGATGTGCCCCGGTGCGATATTTAAAAGGGAAAAGTGCACCGCACAAATCCCGATGTGCTGGGGTGCTTCAGTCATGTATGCAGGCACAGGTGGGGGGGGCACATCCATGCATAACCTGCACAGCCCGATATTCAGCCCGGGCCATGCAGAGTTATGCAGGAGCAGCCCCTACCTGCACCTGCACAAAGTTATGCCTAAAAGAACCAGGAACAAGTCGAGGGCCACCCACAGGTGAGCTGCCACATTGCAGGGTGCAGCACAGCAGCTGCCACCTGTGGGTGGCCATCAGCTGTTCCCGCTGCACCTGGCAGCACCCCCATGCCCCGATCACGGGCATAAGTCTCCCCCCAAAGTCCAATATCCCTGGTGGTCCAGTGAACTGCATGGAGCCTGACTGTGGGTGGCATTCCTCACCCCCCCAAGTCCGATATCCCTGGTGATCTAGTGGACCCCCACCCCACCTGCCCACTGAGACCCACCACCCTGCTCCCCTCCCATCAGCCAGTGGGCAGCAGCACCCCACCTGCCTGCCACCATGCTGCCCACCAACTGACAGCTTGGTAGGGCTGCACACCCATTTGTTCAGAGCATGAGCCAATGGGTGTGCAGCCCATTCCTTACTAGTCAGTCCAGATATGTGAATGAATTCATTCACATATCTGGACTGACTAGTATGGTATAGGCTGTACACCCATTGGCTCATGCTCTGAACCAATGGGCATGCAGCCCTATTGAGCTGTCAGTCGGTGGTCGGTGGGGTGGCAGGCAGGTGGAGTGCTGCCACCCACCGGCTGACAGGGGGAGTGGGGTGGTGGGGCTCAGTGGGCAGGTGGGGTGGGGGTCCATTAGATCACCAGGGATATCGGACTTGGGGGAGAGGAATGCCACCCACTAATGGGCTCCATGCAGTCCACTGGACCACCAGGGATATTGGACTTTGGGGGGGATGTCTGATGCCTGCAATTGGGCTAATCGTGGTCCACTGGGCTACCAGGGATAAGAGACATTCTTTGTCCCTTACAGGACATCCCACAATTGGGCTGCAGGGGGCGTCAGTCCCCGATGGCTGCTGCCTGGCAGGGTGCCAGGCGCAAGTCATTGGGGATCGGTGCACCTGCATGCTAATGGAATGTAAATGGGGCTGTAATCAGATGCAAATGGCCCCCATCTGCCTTGCATAAATTATGGCCCCATTTGCATGTCCTCTTTGAATATCGCAGGTGCGTGCGTGGCGTGGCGCCACACCACCGCATCTCGTGCTCCCTCTTGACCACTTGCGTGGCACAGTGCCATTGTGCCATGCAGTAGGTGGGTGGTAGGGTGTGATATTCAAAGCAGTTGCACCATAGCACAACTCGTTGAATATCACCCTGGCCACACCCCTGTGCAACAAATTTGAGCAGCGCAAGGGCTTGCACCACAGCCTGGTGCAGTTTGAATATCTGGGCCATTGTCTCTAAAACCTGGGTGTGTGTGATCTCACATGCTGGTTCAGCAATTTCTCATGGCTTTCATCTTTCAGCTGAAACCTGGGGGGGTCACTCCTAGAGCACCAGATTTTCAGCAAAGACAGTCAGTAATACATTTTATATTAAAAAAAATTATACAGCACTCAGAACTGGCTGTCCATGTCACAATATATATCTATATCTATCTATCTATCTATCTATCTATCTATCTATCTATCTATCTATTATCTATCTATCTATATAGATATATATTCATTGCAAAAAAACTTTGTTAATGCTTCAGTTAGGGTTAAAGTGACAAAAGTGGGGAAATGAGATGTTAGAGTTGAGCCCCTAAGCCTCCTAAGGAACCTTTGTAACATGTTTTTGGCAATATCTTGTTAACCATAGTAAGTAGGAAAAATAATTCCACCGCAGGTGTAATCTATGAATTCAAAATTTCCTCATTAGCTTACTTCACCTAAGCTGTGGGTAGAAAAAAATCTGTATCTCGCATTGTTTCTGAGATACATGCAACGAAAGTTGCTGGGAGCACCACAATGTTATCCTATGGGGAAAATCTCAACTTTGTGATGGCGTATCTATGGAACCAATTAACTTCTTTACACCTAAACAGCATAACTCACATCTCGGGAACACCCCCTTTACACCCTTCAAATTTCAAGCCAAAAAACTAAACCTTTTATTTACAGTGCACCGGCAAAGTTTTTAAATTCCTAGTTCATGAGGTGGCAAAATCCTGTTTGCGAGGTCAGTCCCCATTCGTGAGCTGTCAAAATTGCTGCTTGTGAGAAATCCTTGATCATCATATATTGGCCATCTGGTCTGGAAGTAACGATCAAGGATTTTGTCAGTTTGCGAAAGGAGATTGGCTTTGCAAAGGATTTTGACACTGTGGAGGTGATGGCTCACCTACCTAAAGGATCTAAAAATCCAATCCCTTTCATGAGCTGACAAAATCCCCATTCATAAGCCAGTCCTCGTTTGTGAGAAGGGCTATCTGGTCGTAAATGATGATCAATGATTCTGACACCTCTCAAAAGGGGATTTTGTCAGCTCATGAAAGGGGATTCAAAAACCAAATGCCCTTTTGTGAGCTGACAGAATCACCATCCGCAAGCCAATCCTCGTTCTCAAGATAAGGCCATATGGTCCCTAAGTCACAGTCAAGGATTTTGCTACCTCTCAAAAGGGGATCGGCTCACGAACAAGGATTTTCTCAGCCTGCGAAAGGGGATTGGAAATGAGTCATGAACAAAGAATTGTAAAGTTTGGGGGATCACATGATGCAGGATACCGAGTAGAAGCTCCTCTGCATAGCTCCAACCTCCTAACCATGAATTATCGCTATTTTGGTGCTTATTTTCCCCTTAAAAACAGAAAGTTCATAGATCATTGCCTTTGTAACATCTTGGACTTCTGTTTGCTTGCTGTCAGAGACGATGGAGGTGTGTATGAAAAAGCCTCCACAGAAGCATGCACCGCCGGTCACTCCTGAGAAGGCATCGAGTACTGTGGATAAGCCTCAGCTCCAGAACCTGATCTCCGAGCAAGAGCCCCTAAGTCTGAGTAGATTTTTGGAGGAATTCAAACCCTTCCGGGAAGAAATTAAAGAAATCTCAGCAGAAATCAAATCTCTGTCTAAGAAACTCGAGGAGGTCACGATGAAAACTTCGGACAATGTAACCTGTATCTTATCTCTTGAGAAGCAAGTGGAAAAAATCGACCCTGGTCTAGTAGCCATGCAGCAAAAGATCTCTAGCCTGGAAGTTAAGCTGGAAGATTTGGAGGGCCACAGCCAAAGAAATAATGTTGTCATTTTGGGCCTTCCAGAACGAGAAGAAGGCCTGAATATGCTGGGATTTGTGCAGAAGCTGATTGAGAAGATCGCTGGCCCCCTCTCCCTTTGGGGCTAACTACATTATCGAAAGAACGCATCGGTCCTTGCGAACCAAGCCATCCTCTGGAGCTACGCCGTGTCCCATTATTTGTCATTTCTTAAACTACCTTGAGAGACAGCATTTTCTGGGCAAAGTGAGAGAGTTACAAGAAGTGAAATGGGAAAATACCAGGCTTAGAATTGCCCAAGATTTACCTGGGTCAGTCAGGGCAAAGCGCACTGCTTTCCATCCGGTTGTGTCAAAAATTATAGCTGCAGGCCTTCGCTTCAGAATGGGGTATCCAGCTAGATTGCAAGTACTAGTGGACGGTACCTGGTTAACATATGAGAATCCTGAAATTGCTTTCTCGAGACTGAAAGCTGCTCTGCCTGATTTGTTTCAAGACACCTGACCCATTGGTCGGTTTTGCCCTACCCTGCTTTGGAAGGGAGAGGAATTTCTTCACGTTGTTGTGCCACGAGATGACTGAATGCCTATCTGGTATTGTGGACTTTTGAAGTTTGCAATGGAGGGGACTACCTTAGTGGAGTCTCGACCCTTTGAGTTTTCCTTTTTGGTCTTCATGTTTTGAAGCATTCTCATATCTCAGGACTTTTTCTCTGGGGGGGGAGTTTTCAGTGGTTTGGAAGCGTTCTCTTTCTACTCATATGGAGCACATTTTCCGGTCTCTTGTCTCTAGGGACACTCAATTGTCTCGCAAGATGTACTTTACTTTATGAATGCCTTCTAGTTTGATATTTTTGATTATTGGGGCATGGCTCGAGACAGTGCCCTGTTGGTTTCAATCTTTCCTAGTTATTATCACTAGAGGGCACATTTGTCCTAATTTTCATGGTTCAACCCCCCTTCACCTATTTCTTTCTGGAATGTATTTTCATCAGATATAGATTGCCGTGGGGGTTAAGACACAAGTGGAGGTCCACTACTTGGGAGCATTTAGTTTGCTAGTATTTATACGTCTTGGGGAAAGTTTTCAATTTTTTCAATGGCAGCAGTTATAAGGACATATTTGGTGAATGTGCCCTATATTGGGTATTATCTGTTTTCCCCTCAGGATTTCAGGGTTTCTGAATTGCTCCCTAGTAGAGGTTGCTCTCTTCCCTTTGTCTCATTCTTGCCATTTTTGTTCTGGATTTTGAGTAACTAGTGCTCTCTTACTATCATTTACACTTCCTCTTTTTTGAAGTGATATTATTGCTTATTGATATCATAAGAAGGCTTACAGGTCTTGGTGGGGTTTTTGGGTACATGCGTGGGAGGTTGGAGGGGGAGGAAGGAAAGTGGTATTGTGCTGACGTTACCTCAGGACAGTTAGGGGGGAAGGTGACACCATGTTCAGGGTTGTTATATTATTTGTTAGTAAGAAGGGGATGGAACATGTTGGGGTGTGGGGGGTGGTGGGTGGGAGGAAAGTTGATATTTGGGGGGGAAGGTAACAGCAGCAAGCAGGGGACCGGGTCAGTTATGTCTGATTGCTATAGTTCCTGGATTTTATATAATGTTCTTTTTTTTTTCTGGATAAATGGCCAGTAGTATAAACATTGCTACATGGAATGTGAAGGGGATAAGGAAAAGAATCAAACAATACCAAGTGTTAAAACACTTAAGTTTATTATCTTCTCAGATTACATTCCTGCAAGAATCTCATTTACTAGAAAGCGAATCTCTGCAACTTAGGAGGCAACAAATTGGGCAGGTTTTTAATGCCTCAGGGTCTACTAATAGCTGTGGGGTTATGATTCTAATTAATAGAGATATTCCCTTTATTTCTCAACAAATTATTAGGGACCCAGATGGCAGATATGTCCTAGTTCAAGGGAGTCTGTGGTCTATGCCTATTTTACTTGGCAGCATTTATGGGCCTAATGTAGATGATCTGAGTTTTTACATGAAACTTATCTCCATAGTCCTTCCTATGCTTCCCATGGGTATAATAATAGGCGGGGATTTCAATCTGGTTCTTGATCCTGAACTAGACAGGTCTAGTACTGGGTTGAGGGGCTTAACACCTGGACAGAGGGCCCTCAGGGACTTTTTGGATCAGTGCGGACTGTGTGATGTGTGGCGTGTGTTACACCCAAAGGACAGGGTGTATACCTTTAGCTCACCGGTGCACAAAACCCAGTCTTGCATTGATTATCTTTTTCTCTCTCTCAGGCCCTTCTGCCAGGGATCTTAACTGCTTCGATCCAGCCAGGGCCAGTATCCGATCATTCCTTGGTAACTTCTAAGCTGCCCTTCCTTAACCTCCCTCATATAGAAATCCAATGGAAATTAAATGGTCAACTGCTCAAAGGTACTAAATATTGTGACCTAATAAAGGAGCAGATCAATTTCTTTTTCTCCACTAACTCCTCTGAGGACATGACTCCTGATATTTTGTGGGGTGCTTTCAAATCATATATACGAGGGATCATTATTAGCTTAGCCAGTAAAAGGGGAAAAAAAACAGACAGGCGGAATTATTAGCTTCATTATCTCTAATTAGGTCTTTGGAAACTAGGTTATCTTCTAATGCTTTGGAAGAAGATATGAGAAGGCTCTCGGTAGCTAAAGATAAATATTTAGACTTGTTAAGGGAAAAAGCAGAAATAGCTATTATTTGTACTAAAGCAAACTATACCGATCAGGGAGAAAAGGCGGGTCGCCTGCAAGCTTTAAGGTTAAAGCAGCAAGAATCAGCTAGATTTATTCCCCCAATTAGGGCCCAGGCAGATGGATCCTTGAAGGTATCCCCTTCTGAGGCTGTGCAGGAGTTTGCCTCCTATTATAAGGATCTATACAGAGATATGGATAACCCTCCTTCCTTAGAAGAGCTCGAGGCCTACCTGAGGGATTTCTCTTTACCTTTTCTGTCAGAATCGCAGGGGAATTTTCTATCCTCACCAATATCCCTAGAGGAAATTTCAGAGGTCATAGGGGCTTTGCCCTCGGACAAGATCCCAGGCTCGGTTGGGTTTTCCGCTTTATTTTATAAAACTTTTCGATCACAATTATTCCCAGTCCTTCATCGGTTGTATTGTCACATTCTTTCTGGAGCAAAAATAGATACGCATTTGTTTGAGGCCCTGATTGTACTTCTCCCTAAGCCTTGTAAGGATCCAGAATTAGTGCAAAGTTACAGACCAATATCCCTATTGAATCAAGATGTAAAAATCTCTCTAAGATACTGGCTGATACAATAACATGAGTTCTCCCTGATCTGATTAGTATGTCCCAGGTAGGATTTATGAAGGGACGTTCATCAGCTGACCATCTACGTACCCTGTCACACATAGTCTTGGTGTCCAGGGATGCTGCCTTTCCCGAGGGATTCATCTCCTTGGATGCCGAGAAGGTGTTTGATCATGTTAATTGGAATTTCCTGTTTCAGGCTCTTAAAGTATATGGCTTTCCGGCTAAATTTATAGAATGGATTCGGGCCTTATATCAAACCCCATCTGCCAGAGTTTCTGGTAATGAAGCATTCTCCAAATCCTTTCCTTTGTTTTCTGGTACTCGGCAGGGCTGCCCTCTCTCCCTCCTTTTATTTAATTTATACTTAGAGCCCCTTATTTGAAATATTCTCAATAATCCGGAGATAAGCGGTATCCCAATTGGCAATCAGGTGGTGATGATCACGGCTTATGCTGATGATCTTCTTCTTCTTCATTTTATCCCATCCTAAAACCTCAATTCCCGCCATGTTGAAGTAAATCACCAAGTTCAGTGCTCTCTCGAATTACAAGTTGAATGTAGCCAAATCTTCCATTTTTCCCTCTTAATCATAAGGTTTTTAAAAAATGATGTGTCCTCTCTTGGTCTTGGTTGGTCTCCACGCATTCTTAAATATCTTGGCATTAATTTGTCACGTAACCCTTCCTCCTGGTTTAAGGAAAACCTGGAGCCTCTATCCCAAGTGATAGTTCAGGACCTTAATAGATGGTCCAAACTCTCTCTCTCCCTTTGGGGCCATATTAATATCATTAAAATGAAAATTTTTCCTTGTTTATTTTATCCCCTCTCACTTCTTAACACCTTTACACCGTTATCATGGTTTCATAAAATGCATGGAATTTTCACAAATTTTATCTGGTCCAATAAACAAGCCAGGTTAGCATATTATAAATTAGCTGCTCAAAAAATAGATGGAGGGCTATAGATTCCCCATCTAACAATTTATTATTGAGCTAGTCATATTGCAAAATATTTGCGGTGGGTTAATCCGGGTCCTGAATATTCAAGACCGGTCTGGCTCAAAATTGAGCTAGACTTTATTCAATCCGTAAACATGGACCCTCGGACATTGTTCTATCTAAAATTAGCCTCCCTTCTGGAAACTATTAGTTGCCCTATTATCCGAACGTCCCTCAGAGTTCACATGCAGCTTTGTTCATTTCTGTGGTATTCCCCAGAAATGGACTTGTCTCAGTCTATTTGGAATTCCCTGTCTTTCTCTATAAATAAAAAGCAGATATCTCGTAAATGGTTACCCCAGATAGGAGATGGGATAATCTCTACTTTTCTGGATGACGCAGGGGAATGGCTCTCAGTCTCCAATATCATCCGCAAGTTTGATATTCCCTTAACTTTTTACTTCAGGGTGGCCCAATTAAAACATTTACTTTCTACAGTATTTGATAATGTCCCTTCCTGTCCCCCTGCTTTTAGGTTTGTGCCAGAACTCTCCCCTTTATTGGGAGCACCAGGTACTATCCCCAAAATATATTGTGCCCTATATCAATGGAGATATGGGTGATCAGAAGGCCCTACTAAGCTCTGGGTTCCTTTTTTTCCTCAATATACTCATAATTGGTCAGTTTTATGGAAGTTTTGTCATAAATATGTTTCTCAGGATAGACTCCGGCTTATGCAATTTCATATTTTGCATAACATGTATTATACCCCTGTGAAGCTAAAGAAATGGGGTCTTATAAGATTGGGGGCCTGTACCAGAGGATGTCAAGAAGAAGGCATGCTGCTTCACATCTTTTGGTCATGTCCTAAGATAAAGTCATTATGGATGACCATACAGAATAACCTAGACCCCATACTGAGTTTTCAGGAATATTTCACTCCTGATATATGTTTGTTGGGGGATTTATCCTCTGTTAAGGTTAGAATCAGAAGGTTTCATATTTCCATGATTGCACTATCAGTTAAGAAAATTGTGCTTCGGCACTGGAGGGATACATTAGGCCCAACATACCAGGAATGGGTTAATGAAATCTTGGCTAACTTATGTACTGAGAAAGCTATAGTGAGCCTCCACAATAAGTTGCAGTGGTACAAGAACACTTGGGATCCCCTTCACACGCTAATTATGGTTAGAGCTGCTAAATGAGTCTGTATATCCAGTGTTTTTTATTGTGTGATACCATACTCTATTTCTTATTTGTGCAAGCACCTTGCTGCTGTATGTGGTGGGGGGGAAGGGGACAGCACATGTATTAGTCTATGTATAAGCACTGTAAGTGGTAATTTTCTGTCCCCTGTATTAGCAGAAGAAAATTACTAATAAAATATGAATTATAAAAGAATTTAAAAGTTTAAAAGGCATGGGTTTGTAGAGGTTGTCACCCTGAGCAAAACTCATGCTTCATTTGCAAAAGTAGCCAGCCGTGGGGCAAGCTACAACATTTTGTTTGGAGGAAAAAATGAAAACAAGATGGCGGGCTTGCAAAAGGGGAATTTTTCCTCACAAAAGGGGATTTTATAAATCCCCTTTCTTGAGGTGACAAAATACTTGACCATGAGCCCAATCCCCTTTTGCAAAACATACATATAAATCTTGTAGTGAACTGAGTATGCTCAGAACCCAAAAATAAAAAATTAAATAATTTTGGAATGGATTAATATTTTTTCACCAAAGTAATGCTGGATTGTTCTTTCCCCAAAACTCGTTCTACCCTGAAAATGTCAGACCAAAATACAAAATCAATCATTCTTTATTGATATAGATCCTTTCAATATCAAGGCGCTGCACAGTTTTTAACAACATATAAAAACAGAGAGCAATATACTTATTTAAAAATAGTTTAGTCTGGGAAAGCCTGTACAAATAAATACATTTTTAATAAAGACTTAAAACTACTGATGGTCAGGCATTCTCTTAACCGACTAGGTAGAGAATTCCACAGGGTTGGTGCTGTGAATGAAAATGCATGAGCTCCAGATGTTTTAAAGCAAACCCTGGGAATCTCTAGTAATCCCTCATCAGCGGATTGGAGAGGGTGATTTGGGGTGTAGGGAATCAGGAGATCTTTCAGGTAGCCAGGTCCAAGTTCGTGTAGGGTTTTAAAGGTAAGCAAGCCTACCTTATAGGTGATCCATCACTGAATCGGCAGCCAGTGCAGTCCACGCAGCACAGGCATTTCATGATTGGACTGAGAGGTACCTGTCAGTAGCCTGGCTGCAGCATTCTGCACCAGCTGCAAATGGCAGATATCAACCCCAGACAGCCCTAGGTAGAGGGCATTATAGTAGTCAAGATGGGTAGTGATGAAGGGGTGGACCAATGTTGGAAGGTCACTCGGCGGAACCAGGTATTTCACCCAGGCGATATTCCTCAGGTGGTAAAATGATGATTTGACTAAGGCTGACACCTGAGATTTCAATGCCAAGCCATCAACAAAAATAATGCCCAGGTTCTGTACTCAATCTGAGGTTGTGAGCTGGACACCATCAAGCCACAGGCCAGACACAAGTACAACCCTCAGACCCACCCCCTGAGTGACCCGGGTCCACAACCAACACCTCAGACTTATCTGGGTTCAGTCTCAGCCAACTGAAACCCATCCAGTCATTGATCTCAGAAAGGCAACTATTTAACACAGAGATCGCATCAACCTGTCCAGGCACAAAGGACATATACAGCTGAGTATCATCTGCATAGCAGTGAAAACTCAAGCCATATCACCTGGTAATATCTCCCAATGGTAGCATGTAGACTGCCAACAACATGGGCACCAATATGGAGCCCTGTGGCAGCCCGTGGGACAGAGGGAGGGCATCAGAGGAATAAATTCCAGTGACTACCCTCTGAGATCTGCCTGCTAGGAATGATCAAAACTAACTGAGGAATGTACCCGATAGTCCACAAAAAAACACAGGGTCTCCAAAAGCACTCCATGGTCCACAGTGTCAAAAGCTGCTGAGAGATCCAGAAGGACCAAGATGGTATGAGCCTTTGGATCTCTTGCCTTTAGGAGGTTATTTAGTACCAGGACAAGAGCAGTCTCTGTGCTATACCTTTTCCTGAAACCAGACTGAAGAGCTTCATAGACATTGTGGATTACAAGGTGATTATCCAGCTGCAATGCAATCACCATCTCAATAACCTTTCCCACAAAGGGAAGGTTAGAGACAGGTCAGTAGCTAGCTGGATCGTCAGGATCCAAGGAAGGTTTTTTAAAGAGTGGTCAAATGACCACGTCCATTAAGGGGTCCAGAAAGATCCCCTCCTCCAAGGATCTACGTTCAATTTCAGTTAGGGTCGGGCAGCTAGCATCTACACACCCCACTAAAAGGGAGGTAGGGCCGGGAACCAGACTGCAACAGATTGGGTGCAAAGTCTGGATGATCTTCACAAGGTCCATGAATTTTCGTCAGCTGAAATTCATCCAGACAGACCGGTGCTCACCACATCCCATCGCCCTCTGCAACCTCTCATAGAGAGAGCCAGGCCAATTCCGGACCTGATGCTGGCAATCTTATTTGTGAAGAACCGAGCTAGCTCATCATACTTATTCTGTGAAAAAGTTCTTCCTGACTGGAGACAGGTTTGGATTGCACAATCTGTCAATGATTCAGAAGAGTTGAGCCAGTCGATTCCGCGTAGCAGAAATCTCCCTGGACAGGAACTCTGCCTTCTTACGGGTGATTTCTGATTGATAGCCATTATAATGTTCTACCAATCTAAGCCTGTCAGCATCCAGGCTGGACTTCCACCATGCTCTCTCCAGCCTTCGACCAACTCTTCTCAGTTCATTCAAGGACCCATCATACCAGGGGGACCTTGGGCGAAGAGTGAGTGGTTAAACATGAATGGGAGCATTCAAGTTCAGGGCATCTCCCACTGCTTTATTATAAGCTAGTACAAGGTCCCCTGGGCTTGTGCTTTCTCCCAGCAATCCCGATAGGTCCAGAACTGCTGATAGACCCTCTGGGGTAACTCCCCTTAAAGGGTGGTACCAGACCATCTCTGAAGGGTTAGGTCCAATTGGGGAGCCCCAAAGCTGAACCCTATGGTGTGATGATCAGACCAACTGACTGGTTCCACCCCCAGATCAGAGATCTCCATCCCCAAGAGAAACAGCAGATCCAATGAGTGACCCCCTATATGGGTAGAGGAGGTAACCACCTGTGTGAGGCCCAGCATTGTCATAAGCTGGAGGAGATTTTGACCAAATTGTGAGAGTTCATCATCAACCCAAGCATTGAAGTCCCCCAGAATTACCCATCTGGGCGACTCCAATGCCATGTTGACGATGAAGTCCGCAATCTCCTGCAGGAATAAAGCCCCATCACCCGGTGGACAGTAAATGAGGCGTATCTTGCAGCCTACACCCTCTCCCATGATACACTCAAAGGATCTGGTGGTCCCCACTGGAACATCCACAAGGCCCAGCACGATCTTAAAAAAGATGGCCACACTCCCACTCCTTCAATCCCACCTTGGGCGGTGGATCACTGTGAACCCAGTCGACACTGCAGAAGCCAATACTGGGCCTGCATTGTCATCCAGCCAGATCTCAGTGATACATGCCAGATCCACCATATCAACAAGATCAGCTATAATAGCCGTCTTGTTTTTGATGGACCTGGCATTACATAACACAGCCTGGGTCGGATGAGATGCTGGGGAAGACCTCGACTCCTGACCAGCATTAATTGCTTGGGCCTTGGGTATGGGAACAAGACAGGGATCACCCCTGTCTTGGCACCATTTCACCCCAGGGTGTTGCCTGGTCCCTACCACACCAATCTGTCCCCCCTCTCCCTTCCCCACCATGCCCAGTTCTCACCCCTTTCTTGTGCCTCCTAGCAATCCCCAAGGATTGATAGTGTCTATAGATCTCAATCGGCAAATAAGGGCAGTCAAAGGGATGTAATTCCCTGAGCCTGGTGGGGGAATACTGCCTGACCATCATTTGGCCTCCCCAACACATTCTTAAAATAATAAAAATTAATTAACCCACCCACCCAACTAAATATGAACTATAAATTATAACCAATAACAAACTAAAATAAATCACACTATCAAAAATATACACAAACTGCATGAATATAAATTCAAACTTGATTGCAAAGCTAATAATTCAAGTATTTAAGAGATGGCTTAAACAAAGCCCAGTCCATTAAAAAAAGCCATGTAAAATGAGTTTTAGTCCATGGAGGTTACACCTCCTAGGGTCAGACAATGTCCATTTAATAGACCCAGAGGACTCTCACTCCTAAAGGTTCAGCAGAATAAAACTTATATGTTTTTAGCCTCAGTCACCATGAAATACCAGGCTTACAGTTCATAGCAGCTCAGTACCAACATTCACTCATCCATGGGCTCTCACCTCCACACAGAAACAAGAACTGACCAAGTTCCTCAAAAATAAAACAACT